>CM073558.1:3197500-5597500 GCA_037074615.1 Leucaena leucocephala | reverse complement strand
AATGGGTCATCATCCTAAGAGACTGTCCTTAGATAAATTGATAGAAACTATTAGGACTTGTTAGATATATTGATAGAAACTATTAGGACTTGTTTGCTTCATTCCCTAGCCTCCACAGTAATGGTAATCAAGATCTCATTACCAATCTGTATGTGTTTGGTTGGCCTTTTTCATGGTAAAAGGCATTGCCATGGTAATCCTAACTGCACAATTTTTGGTAATCAAAATACCCCTATGATTCATGCAACAATATATCATAAACCTGAATGCCCCTTATAAGGTCATCTGAAAAAGTATCATCTGCAAACTGATAATAAGACCCCGCAATCTCGTCTGTTCTACCTGAATTTCCCTTATAAGATCTCTATCATATACCTAGGGGTGTTCATGGGTGTCCCACCCTGGTCATATCAGGATGGGACACAACTGGGACGGGACAAAAAAGGGTTCTGGACGTGACGTCCCATCCTGTCCCGTCCCGTCCCAAGGTATTATATTTTTTAAATTTTTTTATTAATTTATATCTTTAATATTGTATCCCTTTTAGGTACTTTTTTTCATAAACATGACCTCCAACCCCACTCATACGTCATATCACATCACAATTCACAATTTTCTATAAACTAAAGTAACCCACCTTCTCTCTCTCCATAACCTTTTCTTTTTTCTCTTGTTTCCAGGACATCGCTCAAGTTCTCTCTTGTCATAACCTTGACAGAAACATATCCTCCATCCCCTCTCTCTTTCTCTTGATTTATTGCTGATACGCCAAGTTATGAGCTTCCTCTCTTATTTCAAAACCAGCAGGTCCAGTACCTTTGTCTATGGCTTCATGCTCACCATGGTCACTTTTGTTGCTTTCATTATTTTCTTAGCTTTCTCTTCTTCACTAAATGATTCTTCTCCTCGGTTCACCTACATCTCCGCTTCAAGTTCTATGCTTCCGTAATTATTTTAGGCTGTGTTAATGATCTCAAAAACAAAACAAGATGGGATGTCCTGGTTCTGTCCAACCAGGACACAGGATGAAAATCTCGTCCCGTCCTTGTTCACTAGGATGGGGTAGTCCCAGTCCCATCTAGTCTTATGAACACCCCTTATTACCCTTATGATTCATTCAACCAAGAACATACGCCATCATGCTAAACAAAGAAGGGGACGTAGGGTTCCCCAACTGCACTCCTCATTGCCCAAAAAACGAAGACTTTTGACCCCACAATCCGTTAGTTTTAAAAAATTATTTGTTGGAATATTATATTTTGTTAGGACCAATTTTGGAAACATAGAAACATACATGAAAAGGAAAAGTCGCCTTTTATTGATTAGAACTTTGACTTACCATTGTAGAGAAAGGAATAGAAAAGTAGGGTGGTTATAGGGCTGATGTGGTCAAAGTCTATGAATGTCACTTTTTGGGGTCTATAAATCTTCACTTTGATTCAAGGAAGAGGGAGAGAAGAATTGTGAATTGGCTTGGGCTCCTTGGGGAGTGGAGAGTGCCAACCTCTAGAAACTTGGCAAATCTGTTATGTTCTTTGTGTGTGTCTGCTATTCTGTTGTTTGCTGAGTTGCAGTGTCTTGTTCTGTTTCTTGTAAATTGTAATCGTTATCTTGGGTGTGGTTTATGTATTTTGGTGAAGAGTCATCTTTCGCTTGTAATCCAGTTAGTTATGCAGTAATATTATTATCAGCTTCAGGCTAATATCATTTATTTCTAGTTTAAGTCTTGTTTATTAGCTGTGTTTAGTTGCGGGTCATAACATATTGCCTAGTGCATCATTCATGCAAATCATTCCTCAAATACCAATAGATTAAATTTGAGGAGCAACGGAGACTTACTGGGTCAGAAATTTTATCAATATCCACTGCTCCTTCATAAGTAATGTAAAAGAAAACATTATTTGCTGCAATAGCTTCTTTTCCTCGTTGCTTGTACCTACATGGTCCAAATCATTTATGTAGATGCAAGCAATAAATCATCAATGGAAACCCCGAGAAAAATGTAAATCCAAACAGAGAGTAATTCAAATCCAATTATTGACATTACAAAAAGAGAAAGCACGCACAAATATATACAAGTAGGCAAAACCTACCCGAAAATGAGGTCAATCCACTCATGCAAATGAGCAGATACGTACTCACTCTCGAGAGCCATCTGATGCTTATGAATAAAATCAATTGGACTCTCAGCCCAAGGAGGAAGTTTAACAGCATCTAATATGACAGAAGAAAATAAAGAGATCAATCAATCATTTAATCTGAGTAAAGTTCTTCCCAAACAAGAAACACAAAATCTCAATAAGCATACCAAGTTTTTCTCCCAATTGTGAGGTGCCAAAATCAATTAAATTTCCATTTGTGAGAAACTCTGGGAGGTAAAATAGCTCAGGAACCTATTGTAAATTGAGAAAAGAACTGGTTAAGATACAGGTCAAAACTAACCAACATATGCATTTCATATGAAAATAATCTGATTGAGATTATATTATGATAGAGCTTATAAGCCTTCACTTATGTTTTTGATTAGAAATTGTCCTCGATTACTAAGTGGTTAGGGGCTAAATGCTCAAAGCCACCCCCATCAAGTTTCAGCGTCTTGTATGGTTATCCTGTGGTGAAGTTTAAGCCAAAGGGTTTTAAAATGACAGCGCATGTAAGAAATCAAGCCCATTTAATTCAAATGCCTAAAATCCCAAATAAGCCTCCTCGTACAAAACTCTTCGGACTGACAATGTGGACAAACACAAGTCCACCATACGTTATGCTAAAACTTCAATAGATACCAAGGACTTTGATACCACATGAAGGACCATTTTAGAACTTATTAGAAGTAAATGAAAGATCCTTGACTAATTCCTCCTTAGAGGTTCTCAGAAGGCCCCATCCAACCACAAAAAAAGAAGAAGATAAAATATGAAATACCCACTTTTAACAAACAAGTAGATCAAGCAATCGTTTTGCTGAAATATAAATAAATATATACCAATTCTTTCACATCACTCATGTCCTCAAGAACTCCATTCCAGGTAGCTCCAATGTCAGAAAACATTCTATCAGCGTGATCAAATTTTCCTCCTTGCAGCTGGATTGCAAGGGTGGTAAATGGTTCAACTCGAACAAGATAATACAAGACCTGAAAAAGAACAAAATATAGATCAGAAAAAGCAAAACCAGAAACTAAAAAACAAGTCAAATTCACAAAAAATAAATGAAAAGAAAAAAAAACAAGAACACAATGATGGGTACCCAAGTATGGGAGGGAACCCTCTCAGAAAAGCTGGCTATTAAGGTGAGAAAATGATGAGCCGGCATCTATTTGGATCATGTCTATGAGAGGAAAAAGAAAGGGCCAATGCTGATAAGAAAAGGATAGTATATGAATGTTCAGGTAGCAAACAAAGGACAGAATAGGAATTCAGGAGGGAGTTAATGATGCATGTGCATGATTAGATGAGAGAGAGTGTGAGCTGCCTTGGGTGGGTTATATTGAGCAAAAAGAGGAAGGTGGAGAAACCTGGCCTCTCAGAAATCCAAGGATCCAAGGGTCCTTCTTATTTGGGGAAAAAATTTCAAGGGCCCTTAATTTTCTTTCCATTTTCATTTTTCCATAGCTCAGCTTCCCACCTAGACTATGTGCAATACTGATTTATAAATAATATCGAAGCTGAAGGCTTGCATTAGAGAACCAAACTGCTTAATTATTCCATAGACTATCACATAGTACTCATTACTGTGGGACTAGGTGCAACCCTCATCCTATTAAGTGAGATCTATTACAAATATCACATGATGCTGATGTGCACTACAAACAAACAACTCCTTATATATATCATTCACAAATAGATCCTGTTAGCTAACTTATTTGATTGTCCTTATTGGCCATCCTTTACCTCTCTTCATAGCTATAAAAACCATGTGCTCAACCCTCCTTATTGTCCGAACCTCCTTAAATGATATTTTATCATTTTCTTTTTAACAGAAGCCACGCCAATTTTTCCTTACATACAGTAATTATAGATCTTATATTTTTTTATATTATCATTGTAGGAGATATGAGAAGTTAATGAGCAGAGATCATAGGAATCAGAATTAATTAGGAGAAATCATAGGAATTAATGGGAATCATAATTAATTGGGAGAATTAATAGGAATTAATGAGAATCAGAATTAATAGGGAGAAATCACAGGAATTAATGAGGAGAGATTAGAGGATATTTAATTGCATTTAATTACCTGATTTCATTATGTAAATCCCACATTTTTTAGGATTCATTACATGTATATATACAGCATATTATATCAGTGAAATATACAAGAATATTATACAGAACCTCTTATTGTTTTCTATCTATCTCCCTTGCTATCATTGGTATGTCAACCAATATGGTATCAGAGTAGGCAATCCGATCTACAAATTCTTCTAGCGCGGAGTCCGACGGCACCGTCGTGTCTGACAGTGGGTCACTTCCATCCTCAGCCAAAGTCGTCGGCCTTGAAGGGTTGGCCATCCTCATTGTTCCAGAAGATCTCACCAGCAAAACTCAATCTCGTAAATAATCTGTTACAACTGTGGTATAGTGCAGTAATTTTTTAAAAGCCCTTACAACCATTAAAGGTAAACATACCGATCCCTGTTGGATAATAGACTCCAGTGCCTCTGATCATATGACTGATGATATCTCACTATTTGCAAATTATACTTCTGTCAAGTCACGCCTCTCAGTTAAAATTGTTGATGCTTTAGATTCTCTGATAGCTAGTAATGGTACATTAATGTTTCTGCTACACTAATACTTCATGATGTATTACATGTTCTAAAGTTGAAATGCAATTTGTTATCTGTGAGCCAACTGACAAAACGGGAAAAATGTCGTGCTAATTTCTTGTGTGGATACACCAGCTCAGAATGGTGTTGTCGAAGAAAAAATCGCACCTATTAGAAGTAGCCCGTGCCCTTTTATTTCAAATGCATGTTTCAAAACTCTTTTAAGCATATGCAGTCTCCACTGCTTGCTTTCTCATTAATCGCATGCCCTCCTCGGTTCTTGATGGTCACATTTCTTACACCACTCTCTTTCCTTCCAAACCTTTGTTTCTCACTGATCCTAAGATTTTTGGATGTGTGTTTTGTTCGAGATGTGTGTCCTACTGTCTCTAAATTAGATCCTAAATCCCTCAAGTGTGTCTTCCTCGGTTACTCTCGTGTTCAGAAGGGTTATCGATATTTTTCTCCTACTCTTAATCGTTATCTGGTGTCTGCAGATGTCACTTTTCAGGAATCTATTGTATATTTTACTTCTAACACTTCAACCCCTCCTTTTCTACCTTCAGAGGAGAATACTCTTTTGGTATATTCTATAATTCACTCGCCATCATCAGTCCCAGTTCCTGTACCGGCCCTTGGTCAACCACCTTTATCTCAGGTCTATTCCGGACGTTTGAAAAAGACCATTACTGCTATTACGCCATATTCTGCCCCGCCATTGTCTACTTCCTTAACAGATCCTGTAGAAAGCACTACTCATCCTGAGCCTGTCCC
Source organism: Leucaena leucocephala (assembly GCA_037074615.1). Classification (NCBI taxonomy): domain Eukaryota; kingdom Viridiplantae; phylum Streptophyta; class Magnoliopsida; order Fabales; family Fabaceae; genus Leucaena; species Leucaena leucocephala. Next base: position 5,591,961 of record CM073558.1, on the reverse strand, counting down.
AATTCCTGACTCAGAGACACCTCCTGTCCCAGATCCAGATTCTTCACGTGATTTCCCCATTGCCCTCTGCAAAGGTAAACGTATTTGTACTTATCCTATTTCTTGTTTTGTTTCATATAACCACCTTTCCAAAGCTTCTCATGCCTTCGTTGCCTCTTTAGACACTGTTTCAGTACCTCATTCCCTTCTTGAGACCTTGTCCCACCCGGGTTGACATACTGCTATGGAAGAAGAGATTGCGGCCCTTAATCGTGCTAGTACGTGGACATTAGTGGATTTACCGGCAGGAAAGAAAGCCATTAGGTATAGATGGGTGTTGACCCCTAAAATTAAGGCTGATGGCATACTTGAACGCCTTAAGGCTCTCCTAGAAGCTACTTCAACTAGTTTTCCTATGGTTTATAATCCTCTGCTTGATGTTGATGGTAGTATATCATATCAAAATCTAGTTGAATCTCCTAAGAGCAAGCCATTTGAGAACCCAGAAAGGTACAAGAGATTGATTGGAAAATTGAATTATCTTACAGTTACTCGTCCTGATATCACTTATCCAGTAAGTGCCATTAGCCAATTTATGGTCTCTCCAACTGTCTGACAGTGGGAAGCCTTAAAACATATGTGACATTATTTGAAGGGATCTCCAAGTCGTGAAATATTGTACAAGAATCATGGCCACACAAATATTGAGTGTTTTTGTTATGCCGATCGTGGGGGATCAAAGGCTACAAGACGATCTACTACAGGATACTATGTTTTTGTAGGAGAAAATTTGGTAACTTGGAGATGCAAGAAACAGAATGTGGTGTCTCGATCAAGTACAGAAGCAGAATACAGAGTCATGGCACAATCTGTATGCGAGATAGTCTAGATATATCAGTTATTGAAGGAGGTTGACCTTAACATCTCGTTAACAGCAAAGTTATGGTGTGATAACAAAGCGGCCCTACCCATAGTTTCTAATTCGGTATTCCATGAACGGATGAAACATACTGAGATCGACTGTCATTTTATTCGAGCCAAGCTCAAGGAAAACTTCATTTCTACAAGGCATGTAAGATCCAGTGATCAACTGAGTGATCTCACCAAAACTCTTAATGGGATTCGAGTTGAATATCTTTGTAACAAGTTGGACATGATTGACATATATGCTCCGACTTGAGGGGAGTGTAGAGATATTAGGAGATTATAAATATCCTATAATTTATATACAGGATAAGATATGATATTGTTTTATTAGTATCTAGGGTTATTTAGAATTCTCTATTGTGTATATATATAACTCTTCTGAATATCAATAGAGAACAAGTATTATTTATCTAAAACAACAAATTTTAAATTATTACCTTTAGGATTACAATAAATTCTAGATTTAGCCTATTAACTTATATTTTTTATTATATAAAGGTCTATATGTATTCTCATTCATTCAAAGATTAATAACATTTTGCTACCCTTATTCTCCCTTTACTTTTAATCCTTCAAATTCCCATATGGTATCAGAGTAAGAATATTAAATTTTGGTTAAAGTCTTGATGAAGAAGAAGAAAAATGTCAAGCCTGAAGAGAAGGCACGCTTTCAAAAAGTCAATCTTTCTTCCTTCAAGTTCGTAGAAGTTCCCTCTCCGATAGTGACTTCACTCAATATCTAAAAACTCTGTGTGGTGTGACCCATCTCTACACGTGTTCTCCTCATTAACTATGCTCTAAGTTCGTCTCTGCCTCTACCCATGATTGTTTGTCTCTTCTTTGGTCTTCAGAGTTTAAGACTTAGTGTCCTTTGTTACCTTTTATTTTAGGAGTTGGAGTCACAATCTCCTCTATTCATTGTATCTATAAGAAATTGTCCCTAAGCTTGCAAATATTGGATCCGTTGCAAATTCAAACTCTCATAAATCTCTCTAACCTTGCAACTCTCACTCTGTTCACATTCGCAGCCAAACGAAATATCACTTTATCATATCTCCCAAGATCCTAGGAAGCATAAAAGTGCTCAATGCACTGAAATAGTCTCTTTAGACAACAATGTCTCTCCAGTTCGCAAAAGTAGACCCCATCTATCCGTGAGTGTGCGAATTCATAGTGTTCCTAATTCGCAAATCCACTCCACATCGTAGAAGTAACTCCCTCTTCTATACGTGAGAATCACCATCGTCGTCTCCTTCATCAAGTTCCTCTCTTGCAAATGTTCTTGTCAGGCCTGCAATATTGATGATCTTCATCAAGTTCGCAACTTTTTCTTAAGATACAGATTCAAGATCCAATCAACTTCAGTTTAGTAGTCATTACTGGTTTAAAGATTCAAAATTCTAGTTCTTCTATAATGATACTACTCACATCCAAATTGCCTCACAGCTTGAGGGGAGTATTGAGAAACACAAATATTCAAGTTGTAGATCCAGATTGAGGGAGAGTGTTGAGATGCGCTAATTTATAATTAATTAATATTATGTTTTGTTAGTTATTTAATTAATTATCTAAAATTAAATTTGGATATTATTTATGATCAGATTTGAATATTAAATTATCATATCTTAAAAGAATAAATGAGATGTTAAGATTATGATAGGATTATATTATCGTATCTTAAAAGAATAAATATGAGAAATTAGGATAATATTATATTCTAGGTTTAGCCTATTAGTTTATATTTTTGCCTATATAAAAGCCTATTTATATTCTCATTCATTCAAAGATTAATAATATTTTGAGGCCTTACTTTCTCTCTACTTTTAATCCTTTAGATTTCCACAACCATAAAGCTTAGCTGCTAACAAGCGTAAAGAACTCATGACAAACGATAGTGGGATCAAGTGAAAAAAAACTTAACATTTAAGTAAGGTCACATAATTGAGCATGATATATGGAAAACAAGTTGAGAGATCTGCTCTCATTTGAGGCCCAACAATGCTTAAATGTTTGCAGGCAGTTAACTATGGCCAAAAGCGGTACTATAATACCCAAAAAAGAAGTTGCAGGACTCTCCGAACTTCAGTCGACTTTCTTCTCATTTATACTTTCATTATTTTTTATTCTCCAACCTGCCAAGTCCTGTCTTTCAGCACGGTGTCCAGTCGGTGAGCCAGCCTTTGTCCAGTCGGCGAGCCAGCCTCTGTCCAGTCGGCGAGCCAGCTTCATTCGAATGTGTCCAGTTGAGAAGTCGACGGTGCTTCTGGTCCAGCGATCGACTTCTGACAGCCACACCCAGCGATGTCCACAGTTTCAGCGACGGTCAGTCAGTCTCCGTCAATGCCCAGTCATTAGAACTCAGTTCTGTCCATCGTGCTGTCGTGACTCCCTCAGCAGTGCTGTGTGCGTCGTGCTCCCAGCGGCATCGTGCTGTCGTGACTCCCTCAGCAGTGCTGTTTGCGTCGTGCTCCCAGCGGCATCGCACTCCCAGCGGCGTCGTGACCCCAGCAACGTCTTGTGTTGGGCAAGTCATTTATAACAGCATTGCTATAGTGCCCAAGTTGCTACAGTACCCGAGTTTAGATTCTGCCATGTCATCTACAAGCTCTGACCAGCGGCAAACCCACGGGTTGAGTGCAGTTTTTGATGGAGCATCCAGTGTTCCTGTTTCTATTGTATCTGACAAGCTCACATTGACAAATTATCAAGACTAGGCTCAAGCAATAAAGCATGCAGTTGGTGGACGCGGGAAACTTGCTTATCTGACCGGTGATATTCAGAAACCAGCAAATGAAGCATCTCCTGAGATGCAACAGTGGACCATCGATAACCATTTGGTTTCCTCCTGGCTTATCAACTCCATGTCGCCAAACATAAAACGAAGCTTCATGTATCTACCCACAGCACGAGACAATTGGGTAGTTGTTCGTGACTCTTATTCAATCACCAAAGACCATTCTCGACTGTTCAACCTACAACGTAGTACATGGCGATGCATTTAGGGGACCCGTGGAGTGCACGAATACTGGCTTGACCTCGTGGCATTCTGGCAAAAGCTGGATCTTCTTGAAGAAGATGAATGGGATACCCCTACCGACATCGTTCGAAATAAAAAAAAGGATTGAAAAAGAGAGAATACTCCTTTTTCTTGCTGGTCTAAATGCTGAATTTGATGCTCTAAGGGCCACAATTCTCAGCAATCCAATACTCCCATCACTTCTGGAAACTTATGCTGAGGTACGCAGAGAAGAATCCAGGAGGGAGATTATGCCTATTGAATCCAAACAATCTCTTCCTGAGTCTACGGCCTTTGTTAGCAAACATAACAACTCTGATGCTTCTGTTAAGACTCGACCCACCTGTGAACACTGCAAGAAGGTGGGACATACTCGTGAAAAATGCTGGGATATCTATGGCAAGCCGGTTGACTGGAAGCCTCGTAAAAACAAGCCACGAGCTCACCAAGCCTCTAATGAATCAACATGTACATCATCCCCATTAGAGCCATCCACATCCTTCAGTCAGGAGCAACTAAATCAGATTGCACGTATGTTCAGAAGCCTTCAAGCTGAACAACATCCTCACGGATCTGCATCCATAGCTCATAAAGGTATAATTCCCATTGCTTTACATACCTCTCTTCCTCTATCACAGTGGATTGTGGATACAGGGGCCTCTGATCACATGACATCAAATGAAAAGATGTTTGTCACTTACCATCCCTTAGCAGGGAATAAGAAAATCACTACGGCTACAGGCACTCCTTCACCCATAGCAAGCATCGGTTCTGTAACTATCTCAGATTCTTTGCATCTTGAATCAGTACTTCATGTTCCTTATTTAACTTGTAACTTGCTTTCTATTAGCAAATTGACGAAACAAGCAAACTGCTCAGCTCACTTTTATTCTACTCATTGTGATTTTCAGGATCTCACATCGGGAAAGATGATTGGTTCTGCTAAGGAGAATGATGGTCTTTACTGTCTCGACACATCTACCGTGAGTGCATTATGGTCCAAGATTACCATCTCTACACCCAACCCCACCGCTGATGAGGAGTTTTTTCTTTTATGGCATAAACGACTAGGATATCCTAGTGTTCCTTATTTACAAAAGTTGTTTCCCCAGTTATCTATCAATAAAAGTTCTTTTGTTTGCGATACTTGTGCTCTTGCTAAACATCACCGTGTTTCTTTTCCTCCTGTTCCATACAAACCGTCTTCCCCTTTCTCCATTATTCATAGTGATGTATGGGGCCCCTCGAAGATTCCTAATCGCACTCGGACAAAATATTTTGTCACATTTATTGATGATCATACTCGCATGTGTTGGGTCTATCTCCTAAAAGATAAATCTGAGGTCCCTAATGTCTTCATCGAATTCTATGGTTTTGTCCAAAACCAGTTCCATACCTCTATCAAAGTCCTTTACACTGATAATGGCACTGAATACTTCAATAACTCCCTTCACACCTTCCTGTCTGCTAAAGGAATTGTTCATCACAGTAGTTGTCCTTATAGTCCTCAGCAAAATGGGGTTGCGGAACGGAAAAATAAACATATTCTTGAGGTTGCTAGGGCTCTCTTATTTCAGTGTCATGTTCCTTTGTTTTATTGGGGGGATGCCATCCAGACCGCTATTCAGCTTATTAATCCTTTTCCTAGTCGTATTCTTTCCTTCACCTCTCCCATTACGGAATTACAAAAAACCCACTATGTCTCTCACTTACAGTCTTCTCTTCCGCTACGTGTCTTTGGATGCACTGTTCTTGTTCATCTTCATTATCCTCCCTCAAAGTTCCATCCCCGTGCCACTAAATGTGTCTTCTTGGGCTACTCCTCCTCCCAAAAAGGTTACAAATGTTTTAATCCTGTGTCCAAACACCTGTTTGTTACTCGTGATGTCACCTTTGTTGAGCACCAGTCATATTATCCCAAGTCTTCGATTTCGGAGGAGAGTTGGAATGAATCTCAACCTGTGGAACCTATTGTACCCATTTTCCCCATACCACATGGACCTTTACAGCCTCCAGAAGGATCTGAACAACAAAGATGGGGAAAAATGTACTCATGCCGACAACATAGAGGCCACGACCATCATATCTCTGAAGTAGAACCAGTTCCTGAACCGTTGGTAGATCCTGAACATGGTGAGGCTAATCTGGAGCTTCCTATTGCATTGAGAAAACCACCACGAACATGTACGAAGCATCCTATCGAAAAGTTTGTTTCTTATACTGCTCTTACTCCAAGTTACCATGCTTTTGTAACTAACCTTGACAACATCAAAATTCCTAACAATGTACATGAAGCCATGACTCTCCCAGAATGGAAATAGGCAGTGATGGAAGAAATGCAGACCTTGGAGAAAAATGGGACTTGGGAGATAGTGCAGCTGCCTTCAGGAATAAAACCTGTAAGCTGCAAGTGGGTGATCACTCCCAAATACAATGCTGATAGTACGTCAAACAAGTTGAAAGCTAGACTAGTTGCTCGGGGATTTACGCAAACGCAGGGCATTGATTACAACGAAACCTTTGCACCTGTTACGAAACTCAATACCATACGAGTTCTCTTCTCAGTAGCAGCAAATCTAGATTGGCCCCTAGAACAACTTGATATTAAGAATGCTTTCCTTAATGGAGATTTAAAAGAGGAAGTATACATGACACTCCCGCCAGGTTTTGAAGCAGGGAGACAGAACCAGGTGTGTAGGCTGAGAAAATCCATCTATGGGCTGAAACAATCACCATGTGCCTGGTTTGACAAATTTTCTAGTGTTCTCAAGGTTGAAGGGTATCAACAAAGTTTATCTGATCACACAATATTTGTATCCCGTCATAATAACCTCATCACTATTATCATTGCCTATGTGGATGATATTATTGTCACAGGAAATGATACTAAGGAGATTGATCGAATCAAGGTAGCCCTGAATCATGAATGAGGTCAAAAACCTTGGTAAGTTAAAATACTTTCTCGGTATGGTAGTAGCAAGATCTAAGGGAGGTATTTATGTTTCTTAGAGAAAGTATATCCTTGACCTACTCAAGGAAACAGGAATGCTTGGGTGTAAGCCTAGTAAAGTCCCTATCAGCACGGTGAAACAAAAGAAAAAGCAAACTGTGGTGAAAACTGACAGAGATGAGAACAAGCAGAAGAAACGGGAAAGATATGAAATGAGAACAGACAAAGGAAGATATCAAAGGCTAGTTGGGAAACTCATTTATCTCTCACACACACGTCCTGATATCGCCTTTGCAGTGAGTGTTGCCAGTCAACATATGCATGATCCACGAAAGAAACATATGGACTCGGTTTACAAGATACTACAATACTTAAAAGGTACTCCTGGCCGTGGGCTATTCTTTAGAAAGAGCAAAAATAGATCGGTAGAAATCTACACCGATGCTGATTGGGCAGGTTCACAAGAAGACAGTCGATCAACTTCTGGCTATTGTACATTTATATGGGGAAATCTTGTCACTTGGCAGAGTCAGAAACAGAAAGTAGTGGCTAAAAATAGTGCAAAATCAGAATTACGAGCTCTTGCTTAAGGAATCATGGAGAGTCTATGGTTAGCAAGAGTTGCAAAAGAAGCTCATTTGAAGATAGATGCTCCATTAAAGTTATTTTGTGACAATAAGGCCGCTATAAATATGGCCTTGAACCCTATCCAACATAGCAGAACTAAACATGTGGAAATCGACAGACACTTCATTCGTGAGAAAGTAGAGGATGGGATTATGTGCCTCACCTACATTCCTACAAGGCTACAAACTGCAGATATCCTCACCAAGGGACTACCAGAAGAAATATTTGAATGGCTTCTAGGCAAGTTGGACATGGTCAATATCTATGATCCAACTTGAGGGGGAGTGTGGGAATATCCTAATATCTAGGTCATTAATATTAGGATATTATTGTTAGAGATATTATTGCTATTTTTAGAAATATATCAGATTTGATTTAGGTGTAGTTATTAGGGATTTGATTTTGTAGATTTGATTTTATCTTGGCACTGTGTATATATGAAGTATGAGCCAAAACAATATACAGCGAACAATTCATATTCTAAAAGCTCTTCAACCTTACTTGGTTGTTGCTTCAATTTTCTCAATTTCTAAGAACAGCAACTACTATAAGCCCAAAACCAAAACTACCACTGAACGTGACAAAACAGCCTCCCAATGGCCTTTTAAAATTCAGTTAACTGCTTGCAAGCATTTCTTTCAATTACCTACCTACCACTAGTAATCTTCAATAACCTATTTTCCGCAATCCTTCCAGAAAGACCTGAACATAACCCATTTTATCCTACTGCATTTTTCAACTTTTCTCCCAAGATCGCAAGTACTCATGAACTTTTTGTCAATGATGTATGTTAAAAAAATGGTAGCTTGTAGGAGATATCAGGATTAAATGAGGGAGATATTAGGAGTAAATGAGGGAGATCATAGGAATTAATTAGGAGATTAATTGTCTGATCCTACTTCTAATTTCATGCTGTAAATCTCATGATATTTGGGAGCCGTTGTATGCATATGTGTAACCTATCAGACCTATACAGAATACACAGAAGAATCATCTTTTATATACTTCCCTCTATATTCCAGCGTCTTTTTCCGATTATGCAAGCGACATAGCTTACTACTTCCAACATGCCAACATGATTGCAAGCAGAAATTTAGTTGTGATGAATGAACCTGCTTTAAAACTTGGGAGCATTGGAATGTAGTTTCAGAAGGTGTTAAAATAACACTCAACTTTTCTTACCCAAAAAAACAAACAAAAAAGAGCAACACTCAACTTGGAGTAATGATGTAAGATTATGATGGGCATCCAAGTGAGACGGACAATTCACTGAAAGCTAGCTATTGTGAATTTGTGATAAGATAATCAATTTTAGTATCATAGAGGCACAGATACATATAGAGCACACTACAATACTAACAAACAACGGTGATAAGAATGACCAAAAATGCAGGAAAATAAAGGGAAAACCCACCGTTCCTGCACTCGAATAGTGTGATCCGTAATGGAATTTGGGGATGATTGGATCATCAAAGTTAGAGTATCTCTCTTGAAATTTTTTTAGTCGATCAGAGTTCAGGGCACCAACAGGCTGCAACAAAATACAATCTTCAGTAACAAATAAAAAATAATGCAAAATAAGAGAGCATTAACTGAATGAGAGAACATTCAGGAAAAGAACCTTAGACAGATCTCGGTAACAAGAAGGATTAGAAAGATCCAAGCTCTTTGAACTGTAATCACAAAGAACCCAGGGGAAAACTGGATACTGCCAGGTATGCATTGCAGTAATTTATTATTAATGGAATAAGGATATGGGGCAAGAGATTAAGAATAGAAAGAACTACATAAAAAATGAAGATCTACCTGTGTGATATCATTATAACTACGGCCGGCCAACGTATTGAGCTGCATTAAATATTCAAAATTGCTGATCTGCACAAGGACAACATGAATTTCACATACTTCTGAGGCTGCAAACCAAGAAACAATGCATATTTAGTGAATTAACCCTGCTTTATACCTCCCACCTAGCCCAGCGCTCCATAAGTTGGGTTCTTTTCAAAAGTTGTTCGGGTCTCTGATAAAAAAAAAGGTTAATTTTCATATTCTTGGACCAAAAAGTATCAATCCTTGATCAAAGATTAAACTGCATAGAACACCAAAATAGAGCTAAAGTTCATTTACATAAATATCAATCATAAGACCAGACAGAAAGGCAGAGAAAAGACAATGAAAGAAAAGAAGAAGAGAGTCACTGAAAGGATTCAACCTGTGTTGCCAAATATATGTTGTTTAAATGAGGAGGACGTGTTTGGACAATTGCTCGATATGCATTTCTTCGCCCCTCAATACTCTGAAGAGGAAAAGAGTACAGAGACAATTAAACAGTAAGATTATCAGCGCACAATTCTGAATTATCAGTGAAATAGTCAAAAGTATACGCCTACTGAGAGCTATAAAAGCAGCGCATCTAATAAGTACCTCAAAGTCAAAGAAGAAGTTTGATCGGTCCACCATAAAGAGCTCCAAGGCACTTCTTCTAAGGAGATATCTGTAGCAGAAACCAACACTTATAATTGACTGGACAAATCTTCAAAAGAATATAATTCAGTATTTAAGCAAAAAGAAAGATATTCTATTGTATCTTAGAAGAAATTTCAAGATGGATCATAAAATATATGATAAGATAAAATATCCTCCTGAATAAGAGAACCAATAAGTAAAGAGAATGAGACAGAGAAGTGGGTATATCATAGACATGTCACAAACATATTGATACGTTAATAATAGAAGCACGTGTGGTAGTTGTTGCTAGCTGTCACTATCTCACTTCTGTAACCATTTCTGTTAGAAGAAACAAGAGGTCCCAAGAGTCATTGGGTATATATACAATACGTGTATACACAAAAAGACAGTTGAATAAATAACTGTTCCTCACACTCTCTCTCTTCTCGATCTCTATGCCACATATACATATATAAAGGCACGGAGGAAAACCTTGAAAGTTCAAGCATTTCCCAACAACAAAATCTATCTGCAATTTTGCAAGATGTCACTATTATGAAACCTATTATGTGCTGATATCCAAACAAGCAACTTCAGCTTTATAAGGAGCATCAAGCTTCCAGATGGATTTCTAAGGAACAAAAATTTCCCTAATAAGTAAATTGATGAAAATAAAAAAGAATATAAATTAGGAGATTTGAGGCTTGAGGGTCTAGACTCTCCTGCCTGAAGTAGAAGACAGATAGGGCAAAGGGATTCCATTTAATTGATATCTTACCGATAAGATCCCATAGACTCCATTCTGTGCATCGTATAAGGCTGGATAGGCTAAAATAATCTAAATATAATCCAAACAAATAAGACATTTAGTTGGCAAAATGCATTTTATAAGATTACAATGTTAGGACCTGACCGTACAATGTTATCCATCAAGAGGTCAGGGATAAAACATGATGAGAAACATTACATTATTTTTTCCCACCATTTCATCGTATGTCCCTATGTAACTTGCACAATTCTAAATATCCCCTTTATTCTTGTAAATAGGAACTAATGTGCTTTTCCTCCATTCATTAGGTATTTTCTTGAATCATAAAATCTCATTAAATAGCTCAGAAAGCCACAACACACCCTCTTCGGCAAAATACTTCCATACTTCAATAAACCCCAATACAACCTCCAGTACAATATTTATAGACCACTACCCTTTCTATTTACCTAATTACCCTTACTATTACTAGTACCACGTATCATATACCATCAAGTCCAACAACTTTGACTATTTTCCATTTTCTTATTAACCTTGCCAAGGTGGATCCCGTGACAAAATGCTAAAGTTTGTTCACCTTTTGGAGTTATCAAATCCTCCAAGTCACAAGTAGAACCTCCTCTGTCATTGAACAGCTTGTAAAAGTAGGCCTCCCATCTATCCTTAATGTCTTCATCAGTAATTAAAACTTTGCCTTATTCATTCTTTATACATCTTACTTAATCCAAATCTCTCAATTCTCTATCCCTATTCTTTGCAATCCTATAAAACTTTCGTTCTCCAACCTTTGTCCCTAACTCCTTATAAAAGTCCTAAAAAGCTCTGGAACAAGCTTCACTCACTACTTTCTTAGTCTCTTCTTAGCCAAACGACACCTTTCCCAATTTTCAGTATTATTGCACAAGTGTATGGCTTTAAAAATATCTCTCTTATTCTTGAATTTCTCTTGTACATTCTCATTCCACTACCAAGTCTCCTTATCTCACTAACCAAGACCTTTTGATTCTCCCAAAATTGCTTTTGGGAAGAGGGTTTCCTTGAGGGGAACATTATGATACAGATCATAATCTATGAAAGTATACATTGAAGAGTTTGAGTTAATGGCAATAAGTTTTGAGCGATGGAATTGTGTGAAAGGAAAAGTGTTGAATCTATGAAATATAATTCTCTATTCCTTATTTCACTCTCTCCCGTCCTCTTCTTTGTTCATATCAGAGGATCTAAAGCGCCACAAGATTTTAGGACATCAAACATTTCTTGCTGTAAATATTAGCATTAAATAGAGAGATTATGGGAGAATCTATTTATTAGGAGGATTATGGGTAATTTGCTGTTATATCTATTAATTAGGAGGAATATAGGTGATTTGTATTTATTGTACAAATTATAAAATCCCTACAAATCAGTCTCCAGACTCATATGTGTATATATATGTAAAACAACAGTGAAGCAATACCAACAAGAAGATTATACAGAACATCTTATCGTTCTTTGGCTATCTCCATTGTTGTCATTGGTATGTCAACCAATATGGTATCAGAGCAAGCAATCCGATTTGCAAATGCTTCTAGTGTAGAATTCGACAACACTTTCGTGTCTGATAGTGAGTCACGTCCAAACTCAGCCAAAGTCGTCAGTCTTGAAGGGTCAGCCATCCTCATTGTGCCGGAACGTCTCACTGGCGAAAATCAATCTCGTAAACAATCTATTGTGACCGCGGTACAGCGCAATAAGTTCTTTAAAGCCGTTACAACCATTAAAGGTAAAAATAACAGTCCCTGTTAGATAATAGACTTCGATACCTCTGATCATATGATTGATGATATCTCATTATTTATAAATTATTTGTACATCCAAACTCAGCCAAAGTCGCCGGCCTTGAATGGTCAGCCATCCACATTGTGTTGGACCGTCTCAACGGCGAAAATCAATCTCGTAAACAATATGTTGTGATTGTGGCATAGCGCGGTAAGTTCTTTAAAGCCCTTACAACCATTAAAGGTAAAAATACCGGTCCCTGTTAGATAATAGACTCCGGTACCTCTGATCATATGCTTCAGATTCTTTAGTGGCTGGTAGTTGTACCATTAATGTTTCTGCTATACTAACACTTCATGATGTATTACATGTTCCAAAGTTGAAATGCAATTTGTTATCTGTGAGCCAACTGACAAAACCGGGAAAAATGTCGGGCTAATTTCCCGGCTTGTCTTTTTCAGAATCTGTTCACGGGGATGACGATTGGTGTTGCTAAGGAGTTTGATAGGTTGTATTATCTAAATGACTATCATAATACAGTCCCTTATTCTTGTAATAAAGTCTCTCCCTAGAACTAGTGAGTTAGAATTATAGCATAAAGATTAGGGCATCTAAATTTTCAATATATGTGTAAGATGTTTCCCTCAATCTGCTCAACTAGAAATTCTTCCTTTTATTGTGATTCATGTCAACTTGCAAAACATCATCGAGCTTCCTTCCCTAGTACTTCATATCATTCGTCTAAACCTTTCTCAGTTATTCACAGTGACTTGTGGGGTCCATCTAGTATTCCCAATCGTACCCGTTCTAAATGGTTCATGACCCTCATTGATGATCATACCGGTGTTAGTTAGGTCTTCCTCTTAAATGATAAAACTGAAGTATGTCAAACATTCATTGATTTTTTTCCATATGATCCATACACAGTTCAATACAAAAATTCAAACTCTCCACACCGATAATAGTATTGAATACTTTAACCACCAATTATCCATATTTCTTAAACAACAAGGTATCACTCATAAAAATTTCTGTCCTCACAGTCCTCAGCAGAATGGTATTGTAGAACGCAAAAATAGACATCCTAGAAATTGCTAGGGTCATCTTCTTTAGTAGCAATGTTCCTACCCACCATTAGAATGGCGTTATCCTCACTGTTACCTTCTTAATCAACCGCAAGCCCTCCAAACCTTTGTCTTTCCAAACCCCTCTCCAGGTCTTTCACCACTATTTTAATCTACCTTATCTTAAAAATACCTTACCACTAAGAGTCTTTAAGTGTACTACCTTTGTTTACCTACACCATACCCATAAACTCAAACTCAAAGCCGTCAAGTGTATTTACCTAGTGCCTGTTAGGACCCAAAAGCGGTACAAATGTTTTAATCCCATCTCTAAACGCCTCTGTCACTTGTGATATCACCTTCTATGAAACGGTTCACTTTTATCCCTCGCCTTCGGTTCAGGGGGAGACTTGGAGTGGACCTCAGACAGATACTGAATCCACATACCCCTAACATGAACCTAATCAAATATATGTCATTGAAGAAACTATACAAGAGGTGCTTAAGGAAAGTAAAGAGGACCCTAGCTCATGGGGAATGCCTAAGGAAAGTAAAGAGGACACTAATTCAGGGGGAGACACTAACAGGTGGGGCCAAGTCTATATATGACGTAACATGAATATGAACATGACAGGTAATATACCACAAATAACTGACATAACCCGAAAGTTAAATAGGAGTAGATCTTGACCAAGGGATGCAAAATGAGGACATTGATCTCCCAATTATAGTAAGAAAGCAACGACGGTCCTATACTGGACACCTTATAGAAAGGTTTGTCTCTTATCAGGCTTTTTCATCAGAACATTATGCCTTCATATCTCATCTTGATAAAGTCAAGATACCAGAAAGTATACGTGAGGCTCTTGATAATCCTGAATGGGTGTTCACCCCAAAATATTGCGCTGATGGGAGCCTTGATAAGTATAAAGCAAGATTAATGGCAAAGAGTTTCACTCAAGTTTATGGCATAGACTATACTAAGACATTTGCACTAGTGGCCAAACTAAATAACATCAGGATCTTATTCTCCATGGCTGCTAATCTAGACTGGCCTCTACGCCAGATGGATGTCAAAAATGCATTCTTAGATGGGGAATTAAAGGAAGAAGTATTGTTGAGATATTAATTATTAATTAATTAATATTATATTTTATTAGTTATTTAAGTAATTATCTAAAATTAAATTTAGATATTATTTAGGATCAGATTTGAATATTAAATTATCATATCTTAGAAGAATAAATTTGAGATATTAGGATTATAATAGATTTTAGGTTTAGCCTATTAGCTTATATTTTTGCCTATATAAAAGCCTATTTGTATTCTTATTCATTCAAGGATTAATAATATTTTGAGGCTTTTTCCTTCTACTTTCAGTTCTGCAAATTTCCACAAGTATATATCAAAATGCCTCCTAGATTCCCTGGAAGAAAGGAAAATCAAGTGTGCAGACTAAAAAATCATTATACGGCTTAAAACAATCTCCTCGAGCTTGGTTTGGGAGGTTTATCAGGGTACTCAAAGCTCAAAACTATATACAGGGATAGAGTGATCATACCCTATTCTTCAGGCATCTAAATGGAAAAATTGTAGTATTGACAGTATATGTCGATGACATTGTTCTCACAGATGATGATCCAATAGAGATTGACAGGAACAAGAAAGCACTAAATAAAGAATTTCAGGTCAAAAACCTAGGACAAATGAAGTATTTCCAAGGTATGGAGATCGCCAGATTTAAAAAATAGATCAATATCTCGCAGAAGAAGTATATACTAGATCTCTTAGAAGAAACATGAATGTTTGACTGCAAACCAAGTGATACTCCGATACAGGCCGATAAAATCAACAATGATGAAGATCTAGGAAAAGCTATAGATATGAGGAGATATCAGCGCATGGTAGGAAAATTAATCTACTTATCTCATACTCGACCAGACATTACTTATATTGTTAGTGTGATAAGCCAACATTCACATGACCTAAACAAAAACACTTGAATAAAGTTTACAGGATTCTTAAATACTTGAAGGGATCTCCTGGATTAGGCCTCCTGTTTAAAAAATCTGATAAAAGAAGTGTAGAGATGTTAACAGATGCTAACTGGGTAGGTGATCAAGATGATAAGAGATCCACCTTATGTTATGTTACTTAAGTGTCGGGAAATCTAGTCACTTGGCGTAGTAAAAAGCAAAGCGTGGTTGCTAGAAGCAGCGTTGAAGCTAAGTTCAGAGCTATAGCTATTGGAATCTGTGAAGGTATGTGGGTAAAGCAAGTATTAGAAGAATTAAGGATATCGATGAAACTACCTATTAGATTATACTCAGATAACATAGCAGCTATCAACATGTCACACAACCCAATCCAGCATGATAGGAAAAACATGTAGAGATTAATAGGAACTTCATAAGAGAGAAAATTGATGCAAAGACAATTGATCTCAAATACATTCCTTCAAAAGAATAGACAGCAAATGTGCTACCAAAGGGATTGACCTGAGATAAATTCAAATATCTGATTAGTAAGTTAGACATGATAAATATCTATGTTTCAATTTGAAGGGGAGTGTCGTAAATATTAGCATTAAATAGAGAGATTGTAGGAGGGATGATGGGAGAATATATTAATTAGGAAGATTATGGGTGATTTGATGTTATATCTATTAATTAGGAGGATTATAAATGATTTGCATTTATTGTACATATTATAGGATCCCTATAAATCAGTCTCTAAAATCATTTCATGTGTATATATATGTAACAAAACAGTGAAGCAATACAAATAAGAAGATTATGAACCTCTTATCGTTCTTTGGTTATCTCTATTACTGTCATTGGTATGTCAACCAATATTTCTCAACTTCCATGGTGATTTAAACTATTTCCTCTTGGATAGATATCAGTCAATGTACTTGAATGCGAGTATAGACAATGCAAGGAGAAAAATCCTAAATAGTTTCTAATTGAGAGAGTGAGGCTCACCTCCGGCTATAAATTTGATGAAGAGATGACATTAACCAGCTGCGGTCCTTTTCTCGGTCCCCTTCCTCAAAACTGGGGTCTAGCCCTTCCTTTGGGGTGCTAATCTCACTGTTATCAACTATAAAATTTATCCTTCTAGTGGTTACCTTCAACCAGAGAAAGGCACTCTGCATTACTACATATGGCATAGCTAAGCGAAGACATTCAAAATATTTCACATATCCCTCCCTTACAATAAAAGTTTGATGAAATTTCATCAATAAGAATATTAGTTCAAATAGTACACCAAAAAATAAAAAGAATTTTAGTGAAAATATAAAATTTTATGCTTCAAATATCCCACAATGCTAGTGCTTCTATTACCATATAAAAGAATCCGCATTATTTTGATTCCAGGAAACAAGCAAAAGTTAAAATAAACCAGAGGAAAAGAACACATCAACGAAGTTGCAGAATAAAAAGTCCTCAAATAAGGAAAATAAAATCCATTTTGACACAAAACTATATAATACAAGTCCTAAATTAAAACGTAAAAATTGTTTGATGAAAGAAAGCTTTCCAATCTCTTTGGCCGTCACAAATTGTGAAACAGACATTTCTCTCCAACTAGATTTAATGTGTTTTGCTTGTTTAATGTCATCAGAAATAATTTAAAAATTTAATGTCTTTCAATATAAGGAACGTCAACTTGGATTTTTAACTATGATTTTTTTTTAAAGTGAAAAGGCAAGGTGACAGACTTTCATTTTTTCTCATCCATCATGTCAAGTGGAGAGACGTCCAATGATAGCAAGAAGCAACAATAGTCGTTTTTGTGTGCCAAAAGCAGGGTATCCAATTGTGTGTGTTTTTCTCAAATTCTTCTCACCCACTTCCCTATAATTTTGGTTCATTCCTACCAGCAACCACACACGCACACACCGCCCAATTTACAATATAAGTTTATATTATTACATCTCAGCAATATCTTCAGGGACAGCTTCAGAGCTTCCATTGCAGGTCAGTTTCAAACATAGGAGGACTATTTAGATCGTGGTAACAATTACAAAGTAAAATAGTAATTTGGTCTCTAATATAGTTAAATCTATTCACTATTCAGCTTTAGTAAACAGATGAGTCAGTCCTAAAATAACAAATAAAATCATAGCATGTAAAGCACTAATTTTCTACAAGTGTTATTTTCAGCGACTGGCTTGTGTACTCACTGCACTAGTTTTTTAAGTGACTAAAGCTACACGGGCAACACAATTCACCAAATTGTTAGTTCTCTTTAAAATATAAGCAACTTCCAACTTAAGCCCATAAAACTTACTTGGAAAGTTCCCTGAACAATCTTCAGTGGCCGGACCATTGATGATGGTAGCTCAAGAATAATTCTTTCATCAAGTTCACTAAAAACAAACCCAGGGGCAATTCCAGATGAATTCTGGACAAAATTTTCATCACTTGCAAGTTGACCCCCAGCAGATTCAATAGATGTACGTAGGGCTTGCTCAGCTGATTCAGAAAGTCTAGGGTCATTCTCCCCCTTCGGTTCAATATCATTGACCATACCATCCCCATTCATAATTTCTGCACGCTCTTCATCTTCATTGATTTCTTCCATTGAGATTACTTCCGCTGACAAAATTGGAGCACTCTGATCCTTTCTCTCCTCGGAATAATCATCATAATTAGCAGCAGCACCTAAATGATCCGTGCCTTCATAATTCCTCCTCAAACATCGTCTCATCCTTGAAGAACTTTCCATAAAATCTAGCTTCCAAAAGACCTACAAATTTTAAGACTAAAATTAATGATAAAATATAGTCAATCCAAAAGAGTGATTTTTTACATAGAATAAAATTTTAATTAAAGCGAGTATAAGTTAAAAGTACAAGAAATCCTCAAGAGAAAAACAAATCCAGAAGGGGAAGAAAAGACTTTTGACAAATAAAAAATTGCTGGAACACAAGCTAGTTCGCCAGAAATACAATGGCTGAACTTGCCATGCAAGATTTAGAGTTTCATTCCTGGCAAATATATTATGGCATCTATGGCCAGAAAAAGATTAGAGGATACAAAGAATGAAAATCATGGTGATTTGAAGAGTATATCACAACATACACATGGTGGGTTGTTTAGCTGATCTGCTATGGGCCCAAAAAGACTTCCCATCTCCATTAACTGGTGAATGAGTTTTCGCCATGCACGAATGCCAATATGGATTCGATGCCTGGTAATTACATCCACTTGAGCACGTCTGTCAATCTAGCAAACAATAAATTTTACATATAGTAAAGCCATTCTCAATAATTAGGAAACCAGTCACAGTGTGTGAACAAACCTCAGACCGTTGCATATTCCTTGCTAGGGCAAAACTGGCAACAAGAACAGCAATATATTTATAGGACAGAGCATTAAAATCTTTCCCATATACTGACTTCGTATCAACTGGCTGCAAACATTCCATCCAGGCAACTCCCATAGCTTCAGAGATACTCCACCTCTGGACACGCTCTGCATCACCAGCACTTCTTCGCTGTGCAGATGTAGCCATTGCAACAGCACTAAGACCTCGCCCAGAACCAACCTTTTTAAATCGTTCCAAATCACGAGCAGCTGCTAAAGCAGCAGCTCTCACAGCAGCTTTGTCCTTGGGAAGTGGTGGTGCTTTACCGGGGACTTCCAGGGGCTTTTGAAAACTTGAAAATGCATGGAGCCTAACCTGTTTGCGCTCCAGCAGTGAGGTATCACGCCTAAGATGGGCAGTTGTTGCAGGAGCTGGGGCTTCACCACCTGAAGCCCCAGCTGCAATCATTGCCAATGCCATTGCAGCAGGTGGAGATGCAAATGCAGCAGCCCAAGGAGGAGTTATCATAGCAAGAGCGGCCTGAAAGAAATAACAAAGTGATTATTAGATAGATCCAAAAAACCAAAAATAAATACCAAGCAAGATAAGGAATATCATCTTCAGTGCACACAACTTTTTCTTGAACATTCAATCTTGCAGAAGAATTATACAAGCAAGCGCATAGAACTAAATAACAGAAACATCAAAAGACACAAATTCATTATGCTTCAGCTTTAATGATCAACACTATGTTAAACATGGCCATTATAAGCTTTTGAAATTAGTGCGAATGTGATAGAACCCTGGACAAAAGCCTCCAAAACAGATCACCTTTGGATAAACTAAGTACAGATTTACACCAGAAAATAAAAATACAAGCTTTAATACATTACTTCCGGATACAGTACACACAGGCATATAGAACAATTAGAGACAACCCACTTAGATATTCCTGCTGCAGAAACAAACGACACTGGTAAAGGAAACATAACAATTACAATTTCAGATTACTAACACAGCAGATAACTCAGAAGAAAGGTTCAAAACACACACAGATACTACAGAATCTCAACAGCACGTATAACAATCTTTTGAGAGGATTGTTCCCCTGCTCTTCTTTTTATTATATCCCACTGGCATTCATTTATTCATCATGACTCTCATATTTCGCTCCTCTATTTTCAGCTTTCTCCAACTTCTAACCCCTAGGTTTTCCTTTGGACAAATACATCCCCATTTTCTGCCATTTTGCTACTCCCCTACATCCCTCTCTGTATGTTCTGGTAGCAGTAGGAGGTCAGGTATTATCATAATGATTGCTATCCAAATATGCAAATGCTAGCTCTGGTATTTGCATACTGAATTACTTTTGAGTACAGCCATTTAGTATAAATCACAACCTTGGAACCAGAAAAATAATGTAGCAACTGTAAGTCAGAATACACTTGCTACATTTCACACAAAGGCTTCTCTCCCATCTAGCATTCATTATGGTTTCAGAACCTTGGAGGGAAAACTTATGGCCACTTAGTCAATGGTGCATTTTCTGCCCCTTGTAGCAGCTCTATCCTTTCACCAATCATGAGTGCAATGGTAATAGCCCCAGGGTAGATGGACAAAGTGTGAATAATATTCTACTGATTTTAAGGAGATATTATTAGATATGATATGATTATAATTAATTAGTTGAGATATGATAGGAGATATGATAGGATATGATTCTGTAAATATTTCTCACTTATTACTGTAAATCAGCCCCATGATTCTAGCCTCCGTGACTGTATATATGAAGCATATGATCAGCAATATACATGTAACTTTTCCTAGAAACTCTCACTACCTTGCATCGATCTTCATGGTATCAGAGCTGTCATCGGAGACGAGCAAGATCACTGCAGAAGAGAAAATGGAAAACGAGCAACCAAGGAGCGATGTGCCACACGGGATCTCTCCGCGACCTGTTACTGGCGACTCAGCGGTACTCATAGTTCCCGACAAACTTGTTGGCAGCGACAACTATCAAGAGTGGGCACAATCAATACAGCTCGCTCTTGACAATTGTGAGAAACTGGGGTACATCACCAGTGAAACTACTGAACCAGCGAAGACAGAAGAACGAGCATGGCGCCGATGGAAGTCTGAAAACTCCATTGTTTCTGGATGGCTAATTAACTCAATGGTGTCCTTGGTGAAGAAGCCTTTCATGTTTTTACCAACTGCTCAAGATATCTGGTCTACAGTGAGAGAGTCTTACGGTAATGGCAAGAATGCAGCCCGAGTTTATGACATCCGGGCAAGAATCTGGTCGCTGAAGCAGGAAGCTATGATTCTCACTGACTATTATCATGACAAAGTCTCATTATGGCAGGAGTTGGATCTGTTGAAGGCAAAAGTCTAGCTCTGTGCAGGAGATGCTGCAAACAACAGAAAAGATGTTGAAGAGGATCGATTATTTGAATTTCTTGCAGGTTTGAATCCCATATATGATGATGTGAGAGGGCGTATACTTGCCCAAGACCTGCTACCATCTATTCAAGAGGCCTTTGCTTTGCTCAGAACGAAGAATCCCGCAGACAAGTGATGCCAACTAGTATTGCAGTAACTCGTCAGTCTACTGTGGAGGCCTCAGCATTGGCTGCTCGAACTATGGACCAGAAACATTCTAAGGACCGTCCTGTTTGTGAGCACTGAAAAAAAACAGGACACACTAAAGAAACTTGCTGGGACATACATGGGAAACCTACAGGTTGGAAGCCAAAAAAGAACAAGGGTCGTGGTTACCTTGCTGATGTCTCAAAGGGTGATGATGTGGAGTCATCTGCTACAAACAACCAAAATTATGCTTTAAGTCAGATCTAGGAGCAACTTGCTGCCTTGGAATCTAACCAGCAGAGCCGTAAGCAACCTGTGGCCACTGTTGTCCAACGAGGTAACTTTTATAAAGCCTTAGCTACACTTTAAGGTAAACGCTCTGAGCACCGTTGGATAGTTGACTCAGGAGCGTCTGATCACATGACTGGTGATAGATCTCTATTCTCTACATATACTTCCACTCAAACTCGCACCTTTGTTAAGATAGCCGATGCTTCTGATGCTCCTATTACTGGTGTTGGTAGTATTAGAATGTCCCCAACTCTAACTCTTCATACTGTTCTGCATGTGCCAAATCTAAAATGCAGTTTGTTATTTGTCAGCCAGTTAGTCAAAGATGAAAGATGCCATGCTAATTTCTTTGTTAAACATTGTGTTTTCCAGGACCTACTTACGGGGACGACGATTGTACTTACTAAGGAGTTTGAAGGACTCTACTACTTGGATGACCGTATCTCCGCTGCATGCAATAAAGTGTCTTTCCCTAGGTCAAGTGACTTAGAGCTCTGGCACAAGCGCTTAGGCCATCCAAACCCTCATTATATGAATCTATTATTTCCCTCTATCGGTTTCAATAAAAATATTTCTCAGTTTCAATGTGATTCTTGTGAGTGTGCCAAACATCATCGCACTTCTTTCTCTCCTTCGTGTTACCATGCATCTAAACCATTTCACATTATTCATAGTGATCTGTGAGGTCCCTCTCGATTCGCACAAACAAAAGATGGTCCATCACTTTTATTGATGATCATACACGAGTGTGTTGGGGTTTTCTGCTAAAAGATAAAACTGATGTTTGCCAAACCTTCATTGACTTTTATCACATGATTTAGACCCAATTCCAAACAAATATACAAATTCTTCACACTGATAATGGAACTGAATATGTCAACCACACCTTATCCGTTTTTCTGAAAGATCATGGCATTGTGCACAAAAGTACCTGTCCTTATACCCCACAGCAGAATGGCATAGCCGAAACAAAAAACCGCCATATCCTTGAAACAGCACGTGCACTACTGTTTAGCAGTCATGTACCTAAATTTCATTGGGATGATGCTGTCCTAACTGCTATTTTTCTCATTAACCGAATGCCAAGTAAACCTTTGTCATTCAAAACACCTTTACAAGTCTTACACAACTCCTTTGACCTTCCCTACCTTGAAAATACATTACCTCTGCGAGTCTTTGGCTGTACTTCCTATGTTCAACTTCATCATGCATCCAAACTTGATTCAAAAGCTGTCAAGTGCATCTTCTTGGGCTACTCGGGCTCTCAGAAAGGATACAAGTGATATGATCCCATTACTAACCCACTATATGTCACCTGTGATGTCACTTTCATGAGACCATACCTTTCTACTCTCAGTCTTCTGTGCAGGGGGAGAGTTGGAGTGAACCACCTCAGACTGAAAAGCATCCTTCTGACATGTTCATTGAGAATGATACCGATTTCTCAGCCCTTCCTGAAACTACTAATCCTAGCATCCCTCCAGAACCTTTACTATCCGATGAGGTGCCTAATATAGATGAGAGGAATACCAATCTAGGGGAAGACACTAATACAAATATTTGGATCTACACCAGGAGACACAAGACAGGTAGAGGAGCTCCTCCAGCTACTAGTACGTTCCAAGAATCAAACCCGGAGGTAGTTCCAAGGGGAATTGAGACTCTGGAAGTAAGACAAGCACAAAATGATCTGCCAATTGCCCTTCGAAAAGAGCGTCGCTCATGCACCAGACACCCTATTGAGAGGTTTGTGTCCTATCATGCACTGTCACCAACATATTTTGCATTTGTTGCTCACTTAGATGAGATCCGGGTTCCCAACAACATTGATGAGGCATTGGACAGTCTTGAGTGGAGACAGGCAGTTATGGAAGAAATGAAAGTATTGGAAAACAACAACACTTGGAAAATTGTTGATTTACCTAAAGGAAAGAAAGCAGTAGGATGCAAATGAGTCTTTACCCCTAAATACACAGCAGATGGAAGCCTAGATAAGTACAAAGTGAGGTTGGTGGCACAGGGATTCTCACAGATATATGGCATAGACTACAATGAGACGTTTGCACCTGTTGCAAAGTTGAACACTATTAGAATCTTATTATCTCTAGCAGTAAATCTCGACTGGCCTCTTCACCAAATGGATGTGAAAAATGCCTTTCTCAATGGCGATCTAAAGGAGGAAGTATATATGAAGATGCCTCCAGGTTTCCCCGGGAAAATGAGTAGTCAGGTGTGTAAATTGAGGAAATCATTATATGGTTTGAAACAGTCTCCTAGAGCATGGTTTGAAAGATTCTCATGTGTGTTAAAAACTCAAGGATATGCCCAAGGCCAAAGTGATCACACGATGTTCTTTAGACATCAAAACGAGAAGATAATGGTCATGGCAGTATATGTAGATGATATTGTCCTTACTGGAGATGATTCAGTAGAGATTGACAGGATAAAGGAAGCACTAAACCAAGAATTTCAGATCAAGGATTTAGGAGAGATGAAATATTTCCTTGGGATGGAAGTTGCTAGATCAAAGAAAGGGGTCTATATATCCCAAAGAAAATATATCCTAGATCTCCTAAAAGAATATGGTATGTTGGGTTGTAGGCCGAGTGACACTCCTATAAAAATTGAGAAGATAGGCGATAATCAAGAACTTGGGAAGAATGTAGATATGGGGAGGTACCAACGCATGGTTGGAAAATTAATATACTTGTCTTATACCCGACCAGACATCGCTTTTGCAGTCAGCATGGTGAGTCAACACTCACATGACCCTAAACAAAAGCACTTAAATGACGTCTACAGGATTCTGAGATATCTCAAAAGATCACCTGGACGTGGACTACTATTCACAAAGACTAATAAGAGGATATTAGAAATGTATACTGATGCAGATTGGGCAGGGGATCACAATGACAGGAGGTCTACTTCAGGATATGCAACATTTGTTTGGGGCAACCTTGTCACATAGAGAAGTAAGAAACAAAGTGTAGTAGCAAGGAGCAGTGCTGAAGCTGAATATAGAGCCATAGCTCTTGGAATTTGTGAAGGAATATGGGTGAAGCGAGTACTCGAAGAGTTAAAAGTGACCGTAGGCCTACCAATACGATTCTACTCAGACAGCATGTCAGCTATTAATATCTCACATAATCCTATCCAACACGATCGCACAAAACATGTTGAGATAGACACTTCATAAGATAGAATATTGATGAAGAAACTGTTGATCTAAGACACATACCATCTAGGGAACAAACAGTAAATGTGCTTACTAAAGGACTAGCCCGGGACAAATTTGAGTATCTTATTGGCAAGTTGGGAATGATCAATATCTATGCTTCAACTTGAGGGGGAGTGTGAATAATATTCTGCTGATTTTAAGGAGATATTATTAGATATGATATGATTATAATTAATTAGTTGAGATATGATAGGATATGATTCTGTAAATATTTCTCATTTATTACTGTAAATCAGCCCCATGATTCTAGCCTCCATGACGATATATATGAAGCATATGATCAGCAATATACATGTAACTTTTCCTAGAAACTCTCACTGCCTTGCATCGATCTTCACAAAGATATTGTTATCTGCTCTATAAGCTGATGGGTACCTAAGTAGGATGGGGAACCCAGCCCCAAAAGCTAGCTTTCGAGGTTGGAGAACCAACCCACTTACATACCCCATTAAGCATCCCATTCTAATGAGGGACTTAATATCCCATACTACCATTGCATCAAAAGCCAATTTTAAGATGATTGTTTACATACATTGTACTTCATTTTAAAGAATTTCAATCATTATATTTCGTGATCGACTTGAAAAATGGGAAAAGTATCGTTTAGATAAAAAGGCGACTAAGAAAGCAATGAGTGAAGCACATTCCAAAGCGTATAAGGAGTTTTACAAAGAGTTACGGACAAAGGATGAGGAATGAAACATTTACAAGATTGCAAAGTATAGGGAGAAAAAATCAAGAGATTTGGACCAAGAAAGATGTATAAAGGATGAAGAAGGCAAAGTTTTGGTTATTGATGGTAATTTTAAGCATAGAAGGGAGGCCAACTTCCATGTTATGGATCCAAGAATGAGAGAGAAAGGGGAGAAAATTGGGGAATCTTGAATAAGCAAAGAGATTAGGATAGTGAATACAAAATAGGGGAGATAGATGACTGAATAATGCAATGTATATTCCTTGATCAAAACATAGTCTGGATACAACTGTTGTGTAGATCCCTATTTATATCCTAATGACTTATCATAACTACTACCTCTAACGGCTATATTCTAAAAGCTAGAATTAATAGCAGTAACTAATATTTCCCTCTCAGTAACCAACATTTCAATTATTATTATTTACATATCACCAACTTTTACAAGTTGTTCAATGATGAAGGCAGCAATTTGACTTTTGACTCGGAAGACTTGTTAACTAGTGAAGAAGAACAAATTTGGCGTTTTATCGCCGCATTGGAGAAGTAAAGGCATCTCTTAAGAAAATGGGCAATAGTAGTCATTAGACCTGATCGTATCCCTAAATAAGTACTGAAATATTTAGGAGAAGAGGGTGTGCTATGGCTAACTATGCTCTTCAATGAGATTTTATGCTCCAAGGATTGACGAATGGAGGAAAAGCACTTTAGATGCTATTTACAAGAATAAAGGAGATATTCGAAATTGTGCACGTATAGAGGGATAAAACTTATAGGCCAAATAATAAAATTGTGGGAAAAAGTGATTGAACATAGGTTGAAGTTGGAGACTTGCATTTCTTAGAACCAGTTTGGATTTATGCCAGGAAGATCCACAACATAAGCAATTTATTTACTAAAGGGATTAATGGTTAAGTACAGGAGCAATGGAAGAGACTTACATATGGTTTTTATTGACTTGGACAAAGCTTACAATCGTGTATCAAGAGAAGTACTTTGAAAATATTTAGAAAAGAAAGGTGTGCGTGTTACATCTATCAAAGCCATACAAAATATGTATGAGTGTAAGAACGCGTGAAGGTGAGACAAAGGATTTTCCAATTAAGATTGACCTATATCAGGGATCATCTTTGAGCCCTTGTTTAACTTGCTTTTAGATGTTCTAACTGAACTTATACAAAAAAAAATATCTAAGTGCATGTTTTTGGCCAATGATATAGTTCTTATAACTGAGTAAATTCAATCTTGATATCTAGACAAAAGAGACTAAAGTACTATACCACTTGGAACATTGATCAAAAATTAAACAAGTTGAATAATAAGTCATTCTTCTTACTTGAATGGTAGTGACATATTTCTAAGTGATACTAAAATCCCTTTTACTTGATGATAACTACCAAGCAAAAAAAAAACTTGAAGGTTGCCACACAGAGCAGTACAAGTAACATAGTTTAATTAGGATTCCAAGTTAGTTTAGAATTCCGAAGAATTTAGCCCAATATAATATAATCTGAAGTAATATTAAAATTATATTATAACATTAGAGATTTTAAAAAGTTGACAAACTCTGGTTTTTTTCCATGAAAGACAAACCTAAATAAATCTCGCACGATCATCAACAAATATGACAGACCGTCTTCATCCACTTGGGATTTTCCTTTCAGATGACATATATCTCTAACTATGCACAAGATTGAATGAGTACTTCTGTTTCTGCTCCCTTCTAAGGTACACAAAAAAACGCACATTGAGATGATGACAACAATAACCAGCCTTATCCCTCTGTGCTCTATTCGTGGAAGGGCACATTGTGACCACTACAAATAATTGATTTTCATTGAAATGATGTCCTTTGATGTGTTTTTAGCCAAAGTTAGCCCTATTGTTACAGTTTAATGACAGTTCACCTGGCTGGGAGACCCCAGTCAGATATTGGCTCAGTGTTCAGCGCTCTCATGCAGCCAAATAGAATTGGGCCTTTATGGCTGGCTCTGCTACGTGAAAGAATTCAGAAATTAATACTCTGAATTATGTGGTTTATTGAAGGCATATGAGAATTTTTAAATATATCCAATTGGTCTATGGAAAGATCACAAGCCTAATCAAATTACATAACAAAATATGTAAATGTAAAATATCAAATCCGATCCTATCTAAAAGTACAGAAGTAAGTGACGAGTATAAAGAAACAAATTACTCTAGCCCAAGGAGGATAAAGCTTCAACAGAGATATCCACACATGGATGCCTTCTATAAACCTAGATCAGTGTGCTTAGAAATTTGTCTAACAAATTTGATTGATTTAATCATGTTATTCACCAATATGCATGGATATACATCTGATCCAGCGTTAAGTACATATGCACAAGAAAATACCTCAATGGGCAGGGCATCAGCAGCCAATGCACGATCATCAACAGTTAGTGGATTTAAACCATCAGCAGTAGCAAGTTCATGAATTCCAGCCAAAACAGGCCGCCACTTCCTTAAAACAGCAACAAATGGGGGTACAATAGCCTCAAGATACTTCTTACGAAGAGGCGTTAGGTCTTTGCCAACAGCATGATATACCTGACAACAAGTTGTACCATGATAATGGTTGTCCAGAATAAAAGAGAAAATGACACATACGTCATACAGTATGGAAAAATACATTTGGCGCTGAAAACACGAACCTCAGAATAAAGCACAGAAGACGCTACCAAAACTCTTTGTCTCTTAGAGTCAGAAGTTGGCATGTTGAGAACAGGTGAGAGCACACTGTTTAAAAACGAGTGAATAATTTAATATACCATCAATTTTTCTCATATTATATGCCTTCGAAAAAATTGTTTAAATAATGAAGAACAAAATGCAAAATTATAAAGTGTTAATTAAATATTTATGTAGGTGACACTTCATGGTAATGAATAAAGAACACTAACAACAATGAAGTAATGAGAAATTAAATTTACCGAAGAAATGTACGTAGATACACAAACAAAAACATGCACAAATTTTAGGATATATTTGATATTGTCCACGCAAAATAAAGTAAGCAACGGTGGAACATTGCAGTTTTCACTTTCCATTGTACTATAAAAAGGCAATCAAAGAAAGCATAATTAATTTCATGTACTAAAAAAATATTTAGAAGTATTTATTTTGTGGAAATTTGAAGGATTGGGAGTAGAGGGAAAATAGAGCCTCAAAATATTGTTAATCCTTTTAATGAATGAGAATACAAATAGACCTTTATATAGGCAAAAATATAAACTAATAGGCTAAATCTAGAATCTATCATAATCCTAATATCTCAGATTTATTCTTCTAAGATATAATAATTTAATATTCAAATCTGATCCTAAATAATATCTAAACTTAATTTTAGATAATTAATTAAATAACTAACAAAATATAATATTAATTAATTAATTATTATTAATTAATTAATAATTAATTCTAAACTACATCTCAACACTCCCCCTCAAGCTGGATCTGCAGTTTAAATACTTGTGATTCTTAACACTCCCCCTTAAGCTGGAAGGCAACTTGGATGTGAACAGCATCATTATAGAAGAACAATAACTTTGAATCCTTAAACCAATAGTGACTACTGAACCGAAGTTGATTAGATCTTAAATCTGGATCTTAAGACAAAGTTGCAAACTTGATGAAGAATTTCCATATTAGAGGCTTAACAAGAACATTTGCAAGAAAGGAACTTGATGAAGAATTATATACACTAATCCCATAACCTATGAGATTTTGTTAGAAGAGATCCAAATTATCCCCTTCCATCACATGTATTATTCAAGAGCAATATACTCATACAATCATGGTAACCCACTTGTATTTATACACTAATCTAACCCCACGTGAGGGAGATGAACTAATCCCATAACCTATGAGATTTTGTGAGAAGAGACCCAAGTTATCCTCTTCCATCATAGAGCACCTTGCTCATACAATCATGGTAACCCACTTGAATTTACACACTAACCTAACCTCACTTGAGGTAAATGAATTAATCCCATAACCTATGAGATTTTGTGAGAAGAGACACAAGTTACCCTCTTCCATTGTAACCCACGTGGGTTTACACACTAATCTAACCTCACTTAAGGTAGATAAACTAATCCCACAACTTATGAGATTTTGTGAGAAGAGACCCAAGTTATCATATTCTATCGTAACCCACTTGGGTTGCACACTAATATAATCTCACTTGAGGTAGATGAACTAATCTCATAACCTATAAGATTTTGTAAGAAGAAACCCAAGTTACTCTCTTTTATCATATGTAACTAATCTTCATTTGAAGGAGTGCCTTCCTTTCAGGTATGACCTTTTCCTTCTTCTTCTTCATCAAGACATTAACCAAGATTTAATATTTCTGCTCTGATACCATGTGAAAATTTGAAAGATTGAAAGTAGAGGGAAAATAGAGCTTCAAAATATTATTAATCATTTTAATAAACAAGAATACAAATAGGCATTTATATAGGAAAAAATATAAGCTAATAAGCTAAATCTAGAATCTATTATAATCTTAATATCTCAAATTTATTCTTCTAAGATATAATAATTTAATATTTAAATCTGATCATAAATAATATCTAAACTTAATGTTAGATAATTAATTAAATAATTAACAAAATATAATATTAATTAATAATTATTATTAATTAATTAATAATAAATTCTAAACTATAACATCTCAACAACCCCCTCAAGCTGGATCTACAACTTACATACTTGTGCGTCTCAACATATTTTATAATTATATATTTATTAAAAAACAAAAGAAAAGATAACTAACACTCAAAGGATCTAAAAGGCCAGCTAATTCCAAATGTTTGAAGACTGTCAGAGATTATAATAAAACTATTCACGGACCTTTAGTTAACAGCTTCTCGAATTGCAAAAGTCATTGGCAAGGTATCATAGCCTAAATGGCTGCACATCTTTCGTTCATAATGAACATGGGAGAACACTTGATACTAGATCTATCAAATGTATATTACTTAGGGATTCTCCTACTCATAAGGGGTATAAATATTACTCACCCAAATTGAGGAAATTCTTTATTACCATGGATGTTACATTTTTTGGGAATAAATCTTCATGTAGCCAAACACCCTTTGAAGGGGAGAACAGAAGTATTATACAATGGAAACTTTAGAGTGATTTCAGTCTCGAACAGCCTATACATAAGTCCTTAACCTCCAATAGCATCAACTTAGATGGGGATGGATCTAAGACTCAACTTGATGCCTCAGAAATTGACATCCGAAATGTTAATTGCAAGAAATACTCAAGGGAAGAATGTCCAGTTGCTGAACAGCAGAATGAAGGGGAGGAACAGAGCACATACCCCCTATGCAAGATCCAATTTCCTCTCCCATGCCAATTGCTGAAAAGATGATTTAGAATGGCTCAGTGCCTTGGGAAAGGGAGTTGGATCATGCACTCAATACCCCAACAATCATTTTATCTTCCGTCATAAATTATCACCAAATATTTCTTCTTTTGGAAAATGTCCATAATGAGAAGCTACCAAAATCAATCTTTGAAGAGCAAAGAAGCCTGAATTACAGCAAGCTATCAAGAAGAATTGAGAGCACTCACTAGGTTACATGGTTATTTATACAAGAAGCTTTTTACAAGGCTAATAAATGATATAGTCCCTAACTAATAACCACTTACTAACAGTAATCTACAACTCATGTTATTTAACAAATCGTTAAGTTAATTTACCTTTCTAATACACAATCTCACATCTGTTCTCTTGTTAGTGACACTGGTAAATTTATGAACAACAATAACAACAATAAGCCTTATCCCATTAAATGGGGTCGGCTACATGGATCATACGACGCTATTGTGCTCTATCAAAAACTAAATCTTTGGATAGGTTATTAACTAAGAGATCCCGCTCAATGACCTCTTTGAGTATTCTCCTTGGCCTTCCTCTAGTCCTTTTAACCGGTGTCCATACTGTTTGATCCACCCTCTTAACTGGAGCATCCCTTGGCCTTCTTTGTACGTGTCCAAACCACCTAAGACGGTTCTCTACCATTTTCTCTTCAATAGATGCCACTCCAACTCTTCAAAGATGACTTAGGATTTTAAAGGATTTTAAGATATTTGAAGATCAAACCTAGTAAAGGCGTGTTCTTTGAAGAATAGGAAGAATTGTTGACAAATAGAAGGTCTACTACATCATCTTATGTAGTAACCTAGTTACATGGAGGAGCATGAAGCATCATATTTTTACAAGGAGCAGCGTAAAAGCAAAACACTGAACTTTTAGCACTTGACTTAGGTTTTTTGAAGGAATCCTGATTTAGAGGGTTCTGCAAGAGTTAAACACTTGGAGAAACCTATGAAGGTTATGCATGAGAATGTGGCCACTATCAATATAGTGAAGAAAAAAAATACACCATCCTGTACGAACAAAATGAAGAATTAGAGTTTCAAATTAGGTTTGAAGAACATTTACTTTGATTGAGAAGTGAAGATGAAGCATGTGCTTGGCTATATATATTTCAACATCTCCATGGAAGCTTCTCTTAACTGCTTGGGAGTTTTGACCATATGTTGTTTTTATCTCTCATTGGTTGTGTCAATATGGCATACTCATTATGCTGTATAAATTAGTTATGGTGAAATTTCTTGTTATGCAAAGCTGTTAAAGATGTGATCAAATGTTCATCATGTGTATACAACACATTCATATGTTGTAGCTTGAACAATCTTGTGGCGCATTTTGTGTAACATAAATAAAAAATCAAACCTTATGGTAATTAATTCTACGTGGACAAATTGAGATTCTATTTCTAGAATAAATCAAAATTTGCACAAGATGAAAAAAGAGCATCTTAAGTATTGGCTGACCATAGAGAGGGAAAAAGCATCTCATAGTGGCCAAACCTTACGGAACTTCTCGAAGTAAATATTTATTCAGAGGCTATTCATTAATGGATTAACTATGGGCTGGAAATAAGATAAACATCCAAGGTTGTCTTACCTCCACAACAATGCAGAGGGGGGTTTCCTTCCTTCGAGCATCCCATCCTCAGTTGCATTTCTCATCAACATATGTTCCTCTCCATCATCGTCTTCCCTTATTGATAGAAGAACCATTCTAAGCATGCACAAGAATGGTTGGTCACTGTCTAATAATTGGTACAATGCAGCCATCCCACCCATTCCAGTACCTGACCCTCCACCTATACCAAGACCACCACCAAGTCCAGACTCGTCCAACAACAATGCTTGAAGCATTGCCACAGATTTCTTTACCAAAGGAAGTTCAAGCCAGTTGCCATCGGCGTCTTTCTCCAAAGCAGAGTTCCAAGAATCCCATCCACTCCCACCACCACCAAATTGAACTGTCTCAGATGGAAGGCCAACTCCATACCACAAACGGCTCCTATATCTCCAGCCATCAGCAATATCCTTAGCACAAGACCCATATGACACAAAAGCACAAGAAACAGATCCATATGGTTCAGCTGCAGCAGCTGCAGTAAGCCTTTCCATCACTGAAGTAGAGATCTGACCATTTGCATCAGCCATTGAAGAAAGGATCTGTCAAATGTAACAGCAAGTGTCACCAATATTAAAAATTAGCACATGGAAGACTAGAACAAAATAAGAAGCCTAAGAACTAATATAGTTTATATTTGCAAGAGAGCAAGTTCAAACCATAAATAATTCTTTAAAGTCCAAAGCATAAGTTCATAAATTAGAGAAGTTGAGAAAAAACATAAAATGAAACTACAACCAAAGCCTCTTGAACATGTATAAATATTTTTTCCCCAAAGAGGTGGATCTTGAAGGAATGACAAGCAGTACTGAGAATGCAGAATTACAAAACTTCACAAACAACTTATTATGACACATAACATGCACATCTAATTTAAGATTGCAGAATGCATACCTCTAGAGGGAGTCCCGCAGAATTGCTAGGTACAGATCCTAGATCTTCCACAGCTTCTGTTGATTCTCCAATTGTAGACAATGAGGCTGAGCGGTCATTGTGCGGATACAACCCAGAAAGGGGTGATGGAGAAGTATCTACAACACGTGCAGAAGAGAATTGTTTGCTTTGTAACCGTAAGTGATCCTCAACAAGCATAAGTGTCACAATAGCATTCTCTACTAAAGCCACAGAAAGCTGAGCAGCACTATCAGCCTCTGCCTTAGCATCTTGTGGGGACAACCCCTCAGCTGCAACACCAGCAGCTGCCGCAGCAATAATTTGAGTCTGTTGTAAGGAAAAGCTAAATGTAGACATCATTCCAGCTATTTCTCACTCTCTTCAAAGAAAAACCATACATATGATATAAAGAACTGCACTCTTGCAAATATACTTTTGTTCTCTTAGTGTGCTTAGGCATAAGTGAAGGGATTTACAGGTCATTTGGTACACAGAATGAAAAGAAAGGGAAAGTGCAAGGGGAAAAAAAAGTGCTTTGTGGATGGGAAATATCAATAGATCCCTAACTTAAAAAATAATAAAATTGTTTAGACATGTTGATAATAAGTTATTGCATTTAATCATGATTGTATAAAATTAGGGAGATTTGATTGTGTAATTATCCTATAATTATTAGCCATTATAATGTTGTATTAAAATATCACAATAAATAAGAGTTTCACATGAGTAATGACTCATTAACCGCATTTCTCTCATTATCAGCCTCATCCTCTCCATATTTTCTCTCTACATACTTTCCATACTCTCTTCATGGTATCAGAGCCCCTAGTGATTGTGCATCATCCCAATCACTAGCCTCTCTTCACCACACTTTCCCTTCATTTACACCTTTTTCTTCTTACCTCAAAGACTTCCTGCTGGCAATTGCTTCATTCCAGCCACTATGTCCTACTTCTCTTGGAACAAACAGCCAACCACACAACCACCATCCCTAGAAGGCACCAATGAGTTACCATTGCCCACTGGAGCTCCAACCACATCCACAGATGCCACCTGTAGATACTATCCATTTGCCCACGCACCAACACATGATGGTACATGGGTCACCCATTTCAACCTCTGACTGTCCAACCTTTCTAGGAAACTTTTGATCTGCGTGAACCAACCCCTCCATCTTCATGGCTGGCCATCGATCATGCAGTTTGGTGACTTGTGTTACTGGTAAGGCATATCTTCCAGATGCTGTTTAGACCAGACATCATGGTGTTCAGCCTCTGTTTATTGCTTACAAGACTATTGTTTCTAACAAAAACTAAAAGTGAAGCAAACCACTCCTTTCGCTACATGAATCAGGATCCTCATCTTTCTGTCTATCTGAATGTCTGCAGAGATGGTTGTTAACACAGGAAATGATCAGGACGGAGTTTCTCAACTTAAATAACACGTACATGATCATTTTCTGTGCAAAGGAGAGGCCGAACAAAATCGTATGCTTTATTTCTCTAGAGGTCTAAAAACTATATACAGCCTAGGGAGCATATTTGGCCAACTTAATAGAGATTTACAAGAATTTACATAATCTGCAAATATATATATATATCTACATCATCCTAAAGTATTAACTATTTACAAATAAAAGCAATTAATTCCCAATAATTTAAATATTGCCACATTTTCAGTTGCTGATGATTTAGTTGAAATAACCTGGCTCAAGAAATCACTAGATAATGAATTTGAGGAGAAGGACTTAGAAAGTCTCAAATACTTCCTTGGAATGGAAGTAGCTAGATCTAAAGAAGGGATTGTTGTCTCATAGAGAAAATATACACTTTATCTGTTAGCAACCGAAATATGTAGAGAGAAATAGGGAGAGAAGTCTCTATTAAGATATAAAATCAGGATCTAATTTCATAAAATAATAAAGATGGAAGGAAAATCTATCTTAATCTCATACAACTAACAAAGCCTCTAATAAAGAAAAGAGAGAAAGGATCTTGCTCAACTTCCCTTTACTAGCCAATACTCAAGGATAATCTCCAAAAGTCCAAATGATGAAACTCAGATGTTCACTGAATGACTAGCTTTAGAGGAACCAGCCTATTTATACACAAAGGTCAAAATAAAATAGTCTAAAGATAATCCTAATATCTCAGTTTAAGATAAATTAAAAATAATATAATAACTCTTAAAAATATGATAACGATCTGATCATTAACTTTATCCACAATCCCATGATATATGGTACTCTATCATGATCTGTCAAAAGAAACAGAGATGTTTGATGCCAAACCTGCAGAAACACCAATGGAACACGCATGTAGGCTTGATGAAAAAGTAGAAGAATTAACCCAAGAAGGTGAGAAGGAAAAATCAAAAACAAAACCTAAGAAGGAACAGTCACAGTTGATGCAAGGAGGTGCAAAAGGCTAGTGTGAAAGCTCCTCTATCTCTCCCACACACAGCCTGACATAAGCTATGTTGTTGGTGTGGTAAGTTGTTTTGCAAATCAACCTCTAAAACAGCACACGAATGCATTTTACAAAATCCTGCACTACTTAAAGATGACACCAGGCAGGGGACTTTACGTTGCTAAAGGAAGCTCTTGAGATGTCGAAGTATATATTGATGCTGATTATAAGGGGTCTCTACCCATTAGAAGATCCCCTTGAGGCCATTGCACTATGATTTGGGGAAACCTTGTGACTTGGAGAAGCAAGAAACAGTCAGTTGTATCTAGGAGTAGTGCTGAATCTGAACTTGGAGCTTTAGCACACAGTGCATGGCAAGGTTTGTGTTTACTTAGACTTTCAAAGAGATAAAACTTGAGCCTAGCACACCTATCAAGCTAAGGTGTGACAGTAAGTCTGCTATCAGAATGGTCAGAAATCCTATTCACCATGAACGGACTAAGCGTGCAGAGATATACAAACACTTTATCAAAGAAAAGATGGATTCAGGAATCATTGATCTTGCTCGTGTTCCCTCACAAAGTCAAGTGGCAGATTTCTTTACTAAGGCATTAACAAGACCTCAATTTGAAGAACTTTGAAGCAAGTGGGGAATCATGAACATTCCTTCACCAACTTGAGGGGGAGTATTGACGTGGATGTGGACCTTGGGCCCAAGCCTCCTGCATTTGTTTAGGGTCTTTTACTCTATAGCTTATTCCCTCTATGGCTGACAGCAGGTCTGTTTTATATTTTATTTGAGATTTATTCAGATTCCTCTTATGATTATGTAATCTGGCCGAATCCTAGTATTAACTATAAATCTAGGGTAGTGTGCCTACAGGTGTACGTCTGTTTCTATGAATCAATAAGACTTTTGGCATCTATTCCTACACTTGTACTAGACGCTCACTATAAAGAAGAGGTTCATGTAAGCCAGGAATCATTTACTACGTTTCTCCCATTCTTTGTCTCACCCTGTCCATATTTCTCTCTCCATACTCTCTTCAAGACAATAATGAACAATTATAGCATGGGAAGAATAGCATCATATATCTTGTTTTTTAGTGCATTTGAATCAAATTATGTCTCCCTCTTTACACCAAAGAGGCCATTAGTTTCCCAGGTCTACTGTGCATAGACATAGGGGGACCATAAAAAGCAGAAATGACTATGGATAAAACATTATCTTGCCAAAGTATGTATATACAAGAAAATTCTTACCTGAAGCCGCAATTCCCTGGCAGCAAAGTCCAACAAGGCACCTAAGAGCCTCCTCTTAAATATAGGCAATGATTCCTCACGTCTTCAAACCAAAATAGAATAATCATATTATGAAACATACAAGACATACTAAACTGCACATGCAAACTATTTTATCAACACAAGGGAATAATACACTACTATGAGAAGAGGTAGAAATGTTTTTCCTCAATATTTTCCAGAATGTCATATATATTATCATCTATTATCAACAGGCTTTGGCATGATTTTCTTATTTAAATTCCATCAATAAGAATGAGGCAAAGACTGCTACTATTTTTTCTACTACATAATTAAGCCTGCATTTTACACAATCTAGCTCTTACCAATGACCAACACCTGATTCAAATTCAAGGAATTTGTAACGTCTAAAGGCCCTGTATATATTTTTCTCAGTTCTATCAACTACCACCAAAGCTCAAGAAGACATGGCCGGTATCAACGTTGTACATCTTCTCACAAAACGTGCCTCTAAGGGTTTCGTAACAAGAAGGAAGACAAAAATTTTTGGCAAAGGACCATTTTATGAGGTACTGTTGGTCACTGGTTGGACAAGAATGCCAGCATCTTCAAGGGCATATCTTTGCCTTTAAATTTGTTACGGGTTCATGAATTCTCAAAGGTGCTCTGTACATGGTCAATTTAAGAAATCAACTATTTTGGAGATGCAAAAGCAATGGGCAACTCTGCTTCACTGATCAGTTTTTTATTTAGGAAATTTCTTACGGTTTTTAAGATGAAAAAAATCAAATTATTGATAAGAGAGAAAAGTACAGAAAACTATAAAAAGAAAAATTTGAGATTCTCTCCACAAAACAAAAGGAGAACAACCAGGCTCTATCTCAAAAGAACCTTCCCTTTTTTTTGGAGATCCAAAATGGACACCCCCCCTTATGGGCAACTATTATGTCATAAAGCATTACACAAGGAAGACGACTTGTAACCAGAAGTTATGTTTTTTGTGAGTAATCTCAATTAACTATTCAGTCTATCTCTCTCCTCTCTTATTTTCTCTCTCTACCACTATTCATCAGTGGTCCTTGGCCTATATGCCTGAAACAGGATCCCAGAAAACGCAACAGAAATGGCAGAGCAATCTGAAGAAAGACTCTCTGCCATTGAAGATGAGCTTAAACGAGTCTCTTCCTTACATGGGCCAATGCAAGCGACATAGTACAGCAGTGTTGTTTATGGACAATTAGTGCGTGGTCAGTTAGATTCTGTTATCAAACAAATTCAATTAACCAGTAAATCAGATGCTTAAGAACAACTATCTAATCGATGCAAGTCACATCAATCTTAGTTATAGTGGGAGTAATGTGGGTTTCACTTTGCCATTAAATTGAATCTCTTTCTTTCTCTCAGTTGCGAATCTCCTCCCTGTTTTCTTCTCTAGTGCAGCCTCTACTATTCTAGTACTAAAGCATTGATCCAGGCCTTGTGAAAGCACCTAAAACTCAATCTCAAGATTGAATGGCTGAATTCGATTGACACAGGAAAAAAACAAATCTGGAAGTGCCATACTGAGACAACCAGTAGGTCATGTCAAAGGTCTAAATGATGATATGGCAATCCGGGTCACAAGGATAGTTGAGTACAATTGTGGCAATGTATATTGTGGAAGCTGCTAGTTGTTCAGATGCTGGAATATCAGCTTTGGAATAAAATGGTTTTAGTTCAAGCAGACCATATCCATGGAGATGAAAAACCTTTTTTGTAAACGGATCATAGCATTTGTATCCCCTTTTAGTGAGGAGAGTATACTAACAATAAGCAGTTGATAGATTTAGGATCAAGTTTGTGCCTTTGTTGCGATATTAGATGAATGTATTTATCAGAAGGATTTGACAAAAACTTGACCAGGAGTATCAAATTTTATTCTCCTTGAATAGTGGCACTCAAGATTGGTAACAAATAACAATCATAAAGCTAATCAGGGCTAATAAATGCTAGTTAACAAACAATAGAATAGGAACAAACTCCCTAATGAATTTGCCCTTCATTAAGCTGAAAATTCCAAACTTGCTAATAAATTGATGATAAATTAGGATGAAAATCAGAAATTTTCCACACCATTTGCACACATCACTTACATCTACCACACCTCATATTAATAGTTCATCGGGATTTCATCAACTCTTGCATCTATGTCAAACCCCCTACTATGTTTTCCGACAAACAAATTAAAAAGAATACCACAATTTTACAATGGAAGTACAACAACAACAATAAGCCTTATCCCATTAAATGGACATACGAAGAAATTTTACAATGGAAGTAAACAGGGAAAATTCCAGAAAGCTTAAAAAGGCAAATAAACTCACCTTTTTCGAAGTTCTCCTGTACTAGATCCACCCACAATACAAAGCCATTCTGCACAATGAATTGTCATTTCAATATCCTACATAAAAAGAACAAAACCAAAGAATATCAATAAAGCCCATGGAGGCAGACCATCTGACCATCATAAATAAGTTAAATAGCGGATGGATGCATGGATGGACCAAATAGGCAAGAAAGTAATACAAGGTTAGAATATAACACAAGCTTTACATGGTCAGAGTCGGAACAAAACTATCAAAAATATAATCAATTCTCACAAAAACAGCAAAACATTTAGCAAGTCTACTGAAAACAAGCTTCATAGAAACAAGAAACTTAGCAAAGCAAGTAGTTACATGTTTGAGCATGATTACCAACAGGTTTGCAGAAAAACTAATCAAAAAGTTAAAAATATTACTCCCTTTGTTCCTTCTTATAAGACATTTTTTTAGAAGATTTTGATGTACCTATTTATAAGACATTTTGCAAAATAGAGGGGAGTCTGAGTGATGAAAGATGTAAATACCCACCTTGTGCTCTGATTCAAGTTGTCAAGAATATCATTCTTGCGTATTCTTTTCAAGGGTAACATCCACTTATCTACATATTTTCTTTTTATGGAAAAAGCAAGTTCGTTTTGATGACAAAGAAAACAAAATTACAAACAAGGAATCAAAATAAAAGAAATGGATATCATTACTATCCAGGAAAAAAAGTACGCACTCTATTCTATATTAGCAATCCCAACAGTCATGCACCAGACTTAGCACACTAGTCAAAAACTCAAACTAAATCTAATGTGGGAGTTTGACAGTTAGAACTTAAACCAAAGAGAATCAAATAAAGAAAGTAACACAATGATAGACTTACAGCCCATGAGAATCAAATACAGAAAATAACACAAACAAACAAACTACTCATGTAGGGGCTGTCAACAGCAACATTGCCAAATAGCATAAAAGACAAGAATCAACTGTTACATAAAGCAAGTTAACATGAAAGAAAAACAATAATGCTATTAAATAGCAACCTTCCATCCATCCTTTTGCCTCATTGAATGCTCCAACATGATAATAAGGAAGTTATGTATAAGGTCCTCTAGTTCTCCATGACTTGTTGAATTTGACGAATTGGTTGGGGCCGTCTGTTAAACATAAAACGCATAAGTACCACTGTAAGGAAATTTTACAAAAGTTATCAAGTCCAATGGATTGATAACTCATGATTTGCCCCCCCCCTCTCACAAGTATTTAATTGTGCGCACTCACAAGCACAAGTGATTATACAAATGAACCCATTTGTGCATTTATATATGCACCCAAGTCTGTCTATCTCTAAATCTGTCTGTCTATATATTTGTGTGTCTGAATATGTACGATCTATACATTTGACAATGCATACATGCATAAACACATACAGACACAAGTGTGACCTAGTTGAACACACAAATATGCATATATATAATGGTGTAAGAATTGCAAGACTTAAACTAAGCGACATTTTGTTACAGGAATTCATTTTCATTAATCCAACTAATCAATCAATACAAATATAAAATATACAATAAGTCACACTACAAGCAGTGAATAGTAATTTTTCCCAAGGCAGAATTATGTTCAATATATGGGAGCCACCACCTAGTTAAAAGTCATTACCATACAGATACAACATGCCAAATATTATAAGAAACTAAAAAAATAAATGTGTAATCAAAAAGTTGATCTTTTCTAGTTGACATTGTACATAAATTTTGTGGCATATAACATTAATGGTAGATTAAAATCAACTTCGCTTAATATTCATGATTAGAACTTCTTTTACAGCAGTAAAGTCATGGAAAATGTTAACCAATAAAAAGTTACTAACAGGTGTAATAATGACTTTGACTGACACCAATATCAAATAATCC
The DNA here is from genome assembly GCA_037074615.1 of Leucaena leucocephala. NCBI lineage: Eukaryota > Viridiplantae > Streptophyta > Magnoliopsida > Fabales > Fabaceae > Leucaena > Leucaena leucocephala. Next base: position 5,550,424 of record CM073558.1, on the reverse strand, counting down.
CTCCACTGTGCATGTGTGTGACCAAAATTACAAGAATCCCAAGTACAGACATTATTAGTAGCTATTGAGTAGAATCCTAGCATCTAGGATTAATTGATCTTATATCCAAATCTTTTGATAATGCTCAAGATAAGTGAATTTGATGATGTTCAAGGTTGGAAGAAGATTTGTTGAGATGTTGTAGTTTACAATTAATTATTAATTAATTAATTGTTATTAAGTAATTAATATTATATTTTGTTAGTTATTTAATTAATTATCTAAAATTAAGTTTAAATATTATTTAGGATCAGATTTAAATATTAAATTATCATATCTTAGAAGAATAAATCTGAGATATTAGGATTATGATAGATTCTAGGTTTAGCCTATTAACTTATATTTTTACCTATATAAATGCCTATTTGTATTCTCATTCATTCAAGGATTAATAATATTTTGAGATTTTTTCCCTCTACTTTCAATCCTTCAAATTTCCACATGATTCATCATGTACAAAATGGCAAGAGATAATCAGAATTTTGCACTGCAACCTACCTCATCCACAGAAACCCACCAAAATCCTAAAGTTCAAGATCCCACAATAAGTCATATTAGAAACCTACCCAAGTAACCAGGTAAACAAGCTATGATCAATCCACCACAGAAAATATTTGGTACAGCATTTGTGCACAATTACATGGGGGAAAACTTGAGCCACAAGCCACCAAATGTACTTTCATGGTTACCCACCCATACAAAAGGGATACAAGTGCCACAACCCTACCTAACAAAAATTCTACACCGGTTGTTATGTCACCTATAAAAATCAACTTTCATTCCCAAAACACCCAGATAGGGGGACCATCAAGATAAAAAAAAAACAAGAATGGCTGTTTTGATGCTCTACCCCTTAACAAGAACCAAGACAAAATACCATAACACCTGCAACCATTCCTGAAACTGAAACTGCACATGGAAAATTCCCCAAAAGAGCCTGAAAACAATCTTAAGACCTGAAACAAATCTCACTCTGTCCAGCATGAAATTCTGCAGGAGGACGAGGCTGAACAGCAGACAAAAACTATGCAACAGCAGTAACAAAGTGAGGAAAATCCAGTAGTATCTCAAAATCAACGCCAATTCATCAACCACAACCTCAGATCCACGAGTGAACTGTGGCCTATTGCACTAGAAAAAGTGGTGAGATGAGATCTAGTACCAAACACCTACTGGTAATTATATGTCTCGTGAAAAATTATCTTCCAGCATGGAAGTTTTTGTTACAAGTATTTCTGCTGAGAAGTTACATAAGGATATTCATGAAGCTAAGAAGATTCCTGAATGGAAAGCTGCCATTTATGAAGAGATGAAGACCCTAAAGAAGTATAGAACATGGGAAGTGACCGATCTGCCAAGCGGAAGTCAAAGTAGGCTGTAAATGGGTTTTTGCTATCAAGTATAACTCAGATGGGAGTACAATTGGTACAATGCAACACTTGTGACCAAAAGGTTTACCCGAACCCATGGCATAGGATTGACATAGGGTTGCACCACTTAAGCTTGTTAATGAACTGGCTCACTGCATTATCATTATGTATCCTAGATTTCATTTTATTCTCGACAATTTATTTCCTGTTTTCCCTATTTACTTAATTACAGCTCTATGGCTAGGATTTGCGACTCTGTTAAAAAATAATATAGCAATCCTAGCTAAATAATATAAAAATCCTAGCTAAATAAAATCAGACTTCCCTGATTAAAATCTCCTAGAATCTTGAGCTAGGAGAGGCAGGATTGTTTCCTTATTATTCATAGTTGAATGAATAAAGACCTTGGCCAATGATAGAAAAATTGCTTCTTGGACGATTTCAATTATATGTATTACAAATGTGTCCACACACAAAAATACATATTAACATGTTTTATGCTCGAGAGTATCTAAAAACAAGAGAAAGAATGTTTGTGGATAAACAATGATGAGATGAGAAGTGGTTAATAGCTATGCATTGGCTGACCTGATTAAACCCACATTTAGAAATTTGCTCAATGAACTAACCCAATTAACCATCAATCTAAAATATAAAATCATCAAGTTTACTGCAGTCAAAATAGAGTTGGCTTAGGGAGGATAAATAATTATGGGTTAAAATTGTCATCTCTAATCTAATCCAAAATGAGCGCCTCGTTCACTTGCTATGTGAAAACCAAAAAACTAATACCTCGTTGTTTGAAATTAGCAATTCCAAGATCCATTCAGGCCATTCCTCCATGGTTGTTAAACTACTTCTATTTTCTTGATGACTGCAAGCCAAAAATAGAAGATCCTGAAATTGTATACAAAGAGCTCAGAAGCAAAGCATACACATCAAGATCCTGCATACATATATAGGTGCAAATACAAATCTTCATATAAATCAATAATCAATCCCATGAACAAACTTCCAATTTGGACATGGCATATAAATAGGCTAACCCATTTTAGCATTCACACGACAAGAACTATACAAGGTCAAAACTTAGAAACAAACAAAATTGTTCGTATAGGACAAGTAAGAAAGAGAAAAAACAAAATAATGAAAGTGGGCTGATGCGTTTATTTTGGCAACAGCAAGCCAAATTGCATTTTGGATGATCTAGAACATCTATGGCTACTTTTATCTTATGTGAACCATAGAAATGGGCTTGAGGTGGAAGGCCTATAGGCTTCTTGAACATCTATGGGTTTTTTATGTTAGTTAGATGTTGCTTAGGTAGTGTGTTACCTAAATCCTAGAAAACCTGAGTTCCATGACAAGAAAAATGTATTGTTATACTGAATTTTAAAAATTTTGAAATTGTAATTATCCTTGAGGACAAGGATCAATTTGAAGGCGGGGTATCATGGAGGTGATATAAAACACAGAAAGGGAAGGGGAAGAGATAAGGAGAAGGAAGGAGAGATAGAAAAAAGGGAGGAGAAAATAGAGAGAAATTAAGGGAGAGACTGAAAAATACTCAACTTAGTTCAAATTATCCAAAAAGGTTTAACAAACGATAAAACTTTTCGGCTCTTTATAGGGTCCTAGGAATACTTATTCAAAATAATAATAAAACCCAAATCTAATAAATCTTAAAAGATGAAATAAAATAACTAAATCATAAATAGGATAAGATGATACTAGATGCCTTATTTTTATTCTAAAATGAGGAAAATATAACTTTGAAAAGATAATATAAAATTTAAATTTAAATTGAAACCCAAAAAGACATGTCCTTCATGAGGTTAACAGGGGTTACTAGTCTTTAACAAAAAGAAAACGGGTTAACTAGCTAGTTAAGAGATTCCTTTTACTTTAAATAGGAGAAAAAGATTATGTAAAAAGTGTTTAATGAATTGAGTGCTACCCTTTTACGTTCTCACGTGTCAGTAATAGCAAGCTATCCCATGATAATTTCAAAGTTTTTTACCATCCTTAGCTAGCTTGTAGAAAGACAAACAAATTTAGTAGTTGCAAAAAGGAGGCTACGATATTATCCCATCCCTATGACTAACTATTAACTTGTGGATGCTTGATAATGAGAAACTTGAGACCAAAATGGCACTATCAAATCCATGACGTGTATGATGAGAAGTTCGAACACATAATCAAGCAGGTACATCCAAGGATAAGTACAATGAGACAAATTCAGATGCATAAATCAACCAAGAATTATAGACAGGATATTTCAAACTCATGGAACAAGGAACCAACAATTTACAAAGATTATATGCACATGGCAAGAAATTGGAACTTAATCTAACACCTGTAGTGCTCTGCACTGCAAAGGCCTGGGTGCATGGGGAAGAGAACGCAAAAGCACCAACAAAAGTTGTGAATGCTCAAAACGATGACCAGAATCATAGAAGTTCAGCCCATCCTCCATTGAAGAGGCATTGATCTGAAATAAAAAGAAAGACCAATAAAAAAGATAAGCAAAAGAAAAGATTTTTCTATACATTTTTCCCAGGGGTTTTCTAAATAAACATATAGACATCATGGGGCTTTGCCATATGAAGTTGCGTGGAAATAAATCTGTTTTTTATTGTAAATATTTTCTAAGATAGGGTTAGCGACAAGGGAGTTATTGCATAGCATTTATTAGTCATTATTCTCTTGCTTTCACTCAATGTATATATGAAATACATTTTATCCCGAAATTCCACATTTTGACACATTCTATCAACATATTAGGAGGCATTGATCATTTTTTTTTTTGTGTGGGGGGGTGGTGTGGCGGAAGCAATATATCCATTTATCTAATGATGTAGCACTAGTAAAGAACAAAGAAGGTAAGTGAGATATAAAAGAAATTAAGCAGAGGATGGAAGAGGCAGAAGAAATATGGGACTATTAATTAAAAACAAACGACACCCTAACTAGAGCACATAAAGCCCAGGCGATAACATTTCAAAATTAAAGATAAAAGTTAATCCTACAAAAGATCATAATTCTAATAGTCACTAACGTGTATGTTTCCATTGGTATGAAATGGAGATGTGATGGAAGAATTGCATCATACCGAGGCAGCCAATAAAGTAGTGTAGACGTTGTTAGTCATTAGCCTGTTGGGTGCTGCTTGGAAAGCCTTCTGCAAGGCAAAAAGCAGAAGAGAAACCTTGTCATCAAACATGGTGCCACCCCCATCTTGCAGTCCAACACCCAAAAGATTTCTTGTTGTATCAGGAGCGGCATGAGAGTCAAATTTCAGATGCCCTGAAGCTACTAATGCACCCAAGAGAGCTATGATCCCAACAACAATACCATCACTGTTATCAATATTGTAAATGTTGTTTCTTGCATTATCAGCACTAATGGAAAGACTTATTCCTCCCAAATTATTGACACTAGAAGTTTCAGAAGTAGATTTCACCCTTTCAATATTCACAACAGTAGAACTTGAATTAGGATGACTTCTATTATTAATTAGTTGAGAACCTTGGTCAATCTTTTCTAAGGTGGCTTCACTTTTCTCAGCTGGTCTTTCATCATCTTGACTTTGTTCTGCAATTTCACTATTACCATCAATGGTAGCTTTTTCAGGTTTGGGACTTTTCGATGTTGATTCCAAGACACCACTGTCTCTAGTTTTAGCTTCCCTCTGGAGCAGAACAAGAAGAGTTTCCACCCCGCCACATGCTAGGAATGCTTCTGCAAATATGCGAGCTCTAGCTGTATTTGGCTGTACAATTAACCTGTAGAACAGATGCAACACCCTAGCAACCTGGAAAGTGAAGTAAATCAGGAGTACAATTTCTGAGAATAGTTCAATGAGAACTATATTTATTAAATGAATAAAAAATAACGGTTCACATTAGACTTTTAGAATTTTAAAATCAAATAAACATGAGTAATGGTCAAAAGCAAAATTATTAAATGTAATTAAACCTAGCAGAGCATGCAGCAGAAAAATATTGGCCTAGCAGTAATCCCAGAAATTCTTCTCCTTCAGTCATTCACCCGGGAAGTTACTTGACAAACTAATTGTTAATAAACTTGAGCATGAGATCTAACTAACAAAAAAGACCTCATTGGAGGACAACTATAGAATAAAGAATCACTATTTAAACCTAAATACAACTTCTGAACACTCAATACTACTTAGTAAAAGGATTGCAGATTCAAGAATCTCTTGCTTATAATAATTAATTGATGAACTTTTCATCATTAAAACAACAATAACAACAAGAAGAAACCGTATTACTTTAGGTGGAGCCAGATACATGGCTTGTACTACATTGTTGTGCTCTATCAACAGCCAACTCCTTAGATATACCGTTCACAAAAAAGTTTCACTCAATAACTTCCTCAGGTGTTCTTGTTATTCCTCTACCTCTTTTCATAGGACTCAACACCACCTGTTCAAACCTCCTCAATGACACCTCCCTCAACCCTCTTTATATATGTCCAAACCATCTTAATAATTTCTTACAAACTTCTCAATAGATGCACACCAATTCTTACTTGTATACAGTCAACACGAATCTTATCTTTTTTTATATGATGAATCTTATCAATTCATCATTAAAAGGAGAAAAGAAAAAGGGTTCCAAAAAAAACTTTAGGAAATGTTTAGCCGTATATTATAAATCCAAAACACAAAGAAACTAGAAACTTAAACTCAAAAAAACATAGGCAAAAAATATATTTCTAAATCTCCCACTAAATTTCAACGTGGTCCTTTAACTTAATTAACTCTTTTAATCCTTAACTTTGAAAATATAATAAAAATTTTACCCTTTTTCGACACCATTAACTCAACGGAATTACAGAAAATGTTTGCGTGAAGTTAAATGGCAAGTCCAAATCTAGGGACCCAAGTGGGTTTTCGGTATAATACGATATTTCAGTTCTTGCTTTTTAACTGAAAAACACGGGTTTAGAAAATGATTGATGGGGCCCATGCCAAATGAAAAAAATTTAACACAACTTATATTAAATATCCAAACAGAGCAGAAATAAAGCTTACACTCACCAGAAATAAGATGATGGAAATGTTAAAACTAAGCAATCACTCTAACAAAGCTTACTAACAGATTACACCCTCAAAGCATAAAGGAAAATGATGAAGAAAGATGAACTCCCTCCACCTACAACCTGGCATTCAAGAGACCAGGACTCTCCTTCACTAAAACAAAGTCTTCTTAAACCCTACACCAAACCCCTCTGCCCAAATATATACACCACACACACACCCCTCACACACACACAAACCTCACACACTCCTCACTTAGGCTTGGCCATTAAATGTGGATCCATTAGCTACAGGTCCATCATTGATAAATATTAATTCTTTTATTTGCTTTATTGGTATGATGAGGTGGTTACAATTATAAGTTAACTAACTTCTATGGAAGCATTTTCCATTAAGTAAATTAACAATGTTAACAAAAAAAAACAGAAATTTCTTATCATATTTTCAAAAGTTAAAGGAGTAAAAAGAAACTTAATAAAGTTAAATGACCGAACTAAAACTTGGTATAAAATTAACACACTAAAAACAAGATTTAGAATGGCAAAACCCAAATCTCTCGATTAACCACTAATGAAATTCTATCAAAAACAATTCAGGAAAAAATTAGTTGACCGCTACATGAATGTAAGATGTACATATCTGACCCCCTAGAAAATAAACATCAATATATCAATCAATATATATAATAAAATCCATAGCAAATTCAATTATTTATAAGACAAATAGTGCAGCCCACTCCTTGAATTCCACAGGGGAAAACTTGTCTAGTTGGTGTTCTAGATAATAACATTATAGTCACATCAAAACTAGATTGGACCAAAAAATAGCTAACATGCAATAAGGGACCACATAAGCATTATAAATACATATTCCGTTATCACAAAAGTATGCATTAATGCTACAAAAAAAGAGAAGACATAATCTTGACATTAAACTACATTACCTGATTGAGTTGTGGGCAGTCAAGCATAAATCCTAGCAAACACCGGACGTCATCAGAGACCATTGAAGGAGGTGCTGCCACTATTAGAAGTTCAATTACCACTAAGAGTTCATCAACTAAAGCATTTAGTTCACCCACCGGACGTGTTGCCCCAGTAAGGGAAAAAGTGTTCACTGAGTCCTTTTCAGGAATAGTCCAATAACATTTTCTGCACCCATCAAGAAGCATCTGAATGGCATTCGCATCTCGCATGATTGCTGACTCGGTGAAAACCATGTCTGCAAGTGATGACAGAAGCTTCTTTTGTATTCCATAGCTGCACAAACTCCAAATTTTTAAATCTAAGAGCAATGTACTGAAGAGCTGTACTTTAAGCATGTCATTGATTTTCTGGGACTGACAAAGTGAAACGACAGCAGCAACAAGTTCCTCATCTCCTACGCCATCTCGCTTTCCATAATCAAGCAAAGATAGAGACTGGAGAAGATAAGTCAAAATTTTAGAAAGAATCTCAGGCCCTCTACCACGAGACAACTCTTCATTGTTCCTAGGATGTTGTACAGCCAAGGATATAATTCGAAATATTGAGGAAGCAAGAGATGTGGTTGCTAAAGACAGAGAAACATTCCCTATCTGTGGTTCCAAGGTAATCTCATGTACACCGCTCACTGCCAAGGGAAGCAAAGATAAGGGACCTCCATAGGCCAATGCCCACAAAGCATCAACAGGTCGTGTTCGTGTCGCAACATGGACTTGCCCAAGAACCCCAGCTGGACGTCGAACCAACCCTGAATCATGATATAAAGAAATTGTAAGAAAAATAGGAAATAAAACCACAGCTTATCCATACTACAATAAATGATAGATTCTATATTGGTTTTACAGTAAATGAATGCTAACATCATTTAAACATGAGACCCTACATTTTTTAATGCTAGAATAAGTCGAAAAAACATTCCTGAGATCAACACATTTAATAAATAGTTGATTGTGTCATACGCAAAAATTGGCAAGAGAAGAAAAGAGCAAGCCCTGCTCTCAAGCATAGGCCCATCCCTAGATATAGTAAAATGAAGGAAAGCAGTCTTTTTCCCCATCCCCTTTTGTATCAGGTCTTACTCAGGATTTGACAGGTGGTACGCAAGGGATTGGCTAGATAAACTAATGTAATTAGCCCCCTTTTGCTTTGTAGTGATGTTTGTTTTATTTAATGGAATCTAAGTTGACCCAAAAAAAAAGAACAGAACAATGGTAAAGAAACTATATAGAATGGTACATGAAAATCTAATAATCTATTGCGTATTAAAAGACTACAATACAATAGAAAGAATAAAAGAAGCAACAGAATATTATCATGCGATCAAAAGCACATAATACACTCAAGAGTTTAACATGCATGGCAAACTTAGAACAAATAAGCTATTCCTTAAGAAATTCCAGAACCGTTAAAGGTTTGAATAATTAATCCCCCATTGCAATATCTTCTACATCCACTGCCATCATACTTGGGAGTTGGGATTAAAATGAAGGTAAAGCATCTACCAGGAAAATAGATAAATAATAAATTTTAGAAAATTCTTGTTCCTTCTTCTCAAATTAAAAAATGCAGTTAATTTTCTGCACATGAGGAAAATGAAACGAATGCAAGTTGCTAACTGTTTCATACATAAATACCCAAATTCAGAGAGTTGTTATAATATACGTGAAAATATATGATAAAAACAAGCTTTTAGATTAGAAAATTTTAAAAAAAAACAAAGAAGAGGAATTATAGCACATACAACCCTACTGTTAAGCAAACAGACAATTTCACCATAATAGTAAACGAACTTCCAATAATGACACAAACCCAACAGGCAACAATTTTCTAGATGCATACTGTGCCACTGCATCCCACACATTGACCTCAAAGGATTATTTCTCAGACAACAGGAGCCTTTATGTGTAAAAAAAAGAAAGAAAGAAAAGAACTAATGTGAAAGAATTTATAAATCACAGAAAGCATTGCAAGGAATTTATCTGACCTGCAGCACCAGAAGGTGAAGCATCTGGACAATAACGGCCACTAAGCAAACAAGGATGATAAAGCAGATGAATGCAGCCACCAATTTCTGAATCTAAAAGAACACTTTCCTCTGCCTTGATCTGCACATACGGATTTGTTGCTAGCCATGGCAGTCCTGATGCATTACCAAAAGAAGGCAATACATCCCCGCCTCTTGAAGCCAACCTTTCCATCCTCTCTGGGCCAATTGGTTCCTTGAAGATGTAGACAGGACCCATTTCAGCAAACAAAGGGCACTGACGACGACGGCGTTGTAAACCAGCCATTGTTGGAGGAGGGTTAGTTCCTATACAGCAAAATGAGAGGGGTTTGGAAATTCGAGGAAACTCAAAAGGGCGGCTTTCATATAAAGATCCATCTATATATAGTCTAACTTCACTTTCTGCTTTCCCAATAATTCCATGCTTGCTAATATGTTCCAGACCAACGAAATACCAGCACTGTGGTTTGAAAGCATGGGTAAAATGCAAAGAAGACTTCCTTCCCTTCCCACTACCAGTTTCAACAACCAAAAACTGAGCATGGAAATAAGCCTCTATACCCTGATTATCAGCAGATAAGAAACTGAATAGCCGTGGCATGTGTGCTGTACCTTCACCAGCAAGTGCACTAGCTGCAGCAGCAGCTGACATAGCTGAAGATTTGCCCGACTTAGCCGCAGCAGCTGCAGCAATCGCAGCAGCAGCTGTTGCTGTATTTAATGTGTCAGCAAATGATTCAATGTAAATCCATGTCGCAAACCCATAACCATTGACAAATGGCCATCGGCCTTCACCTGGACCAAGCAAACCAGAGCTTTCACCATCAAACTCAAAACTGCAAGCAGGTCCTCTTGACTCCTTTCCACCTATAGCTTGCTCTAATGCAAGCATTAAACGTGGAGCCCAAATTGTGTCAAGTGTTCTTCTAACAACTTGAAACCATCTGTGAAGATCACTCACACCAAGAGAGTGCCCTGCTAAGTATTGTATGCAGTTGCACAAAGGAGTTCCATCCCACCTCATTTGCCCACTTGAAACGACATCCTCTGTAGAAACTTTTTCTGCTGATTTCAACAATACACCTAACAGACCAGCCATCGAGCACATTGCTCTGTTTCTAGTACATGCCCGCAATATAGCAAGAAGTCCCCTGACCATTCGTGTCCTAGGTGACATGACATAGTCAGTATCATCTACCCAAGGAAGCCAGGGAATCAGCTCAGCTGCCACAATGGCAGCCCGGGAATTCAGCATTACACTTGGAGGGTTGTTATCCTCATCCACTTCAAAACTTTCAACACCACCCATTGTTGCAAGAAGAGAATCTACTATTAAGAAAGCCACATTTTCCATTATTTCTCCAGTTCCAAAACTTTCTATGCCTCTTGCAATATTCTTTAGTTTCTCCAGACCTTCAAATTTTCCCATAATAGCAGAATCTACTAAATGCAGTAATTCTGGAGAGACAGTTGTCATGCCATTCTTTTGCTTTGGCTTTGGTGGAGAACCCACAGGCGAATATCCAGTTGAGTCAAGGCCAGTTTGATACTCAAACTGATTCATTGTGTGACCAAAGTGCCCCTCAGACTCAGGGCTATATGTAAATAGATCATGTTGCGTGTCAGCAGCAGGAGAAGAATCACTTTCCATCATATACATACCTGACGAATATTGAGAATCTTCTGTATTTCCACCATAGATGTTTTCTTCATTATCTAAATGAGAAGATCGGTTTGAATCTACAGACTCATTGTTCTTCTCTTGATCTTTTAAAGATACCTGCTCAAAATGGTCCTCATCCACATCTGTACTTACCGTGCCAATGTCCTTCCCCTGCGAGTGTATCTTTTCATCTTCAAGTTCAAATCCAATACCAATGCTAGAATCTTCATTTTCAGGATGGGAACTCCCTATTATTTCCTTTACACCATTATCTACTTCATGATTCTTTGATTCATTACCGGATATTCCTGCCTCTTGTGCCTTTTCTTCTTCTTCCATTATACTAGTTTTTTATGAAACTGACAAGTATTCATGCAAAAAGCTAACGCCTAATCCACCTGCAAGTTATAGACGTAATAAATCATCCAAGATTTAGATCGAGGCACCAAAATATGAAATTGGATATCATCTTAACATTTACAATTGAAGCAACTGCATGCAAAGCTGGTGCTAAAATAATGAATATTTGTCGCCAGTAATATGTATGGCAAACTTTTAAAACAACTGTACATATTGTCAAAATTTTCAGCCGTTTACACCACCTAAAAGCATGAGTCTGCTTCTTTATTGAACACCACATTCAGCATGGAAAGTCTGCCTACCAAATAACAAGAAGAAATAGTTTCAGAAATTAAATGAAAAAATAAACTAAAGGACAGAAGGTAAGCTCCAGTCTGGCTAGCTATATTTTAAAAGGAAAAAAATCATCAGTTAGATACAGCTTAAAACAGTTGGCATACTCGAGATTGTTTACACAGACAACAAATTTATTGGCTAAATCAGCCAGCTAAGTAGCTCTTCCAAGATCCATATAAGTTTGGTCTGAAAACAGATATACAAGAGAGAAATGAAGTAAAGTTCACGACACTAATTTTCAACCAAAACAGTGAGTAAAACTGTCTGTAGCTAAGATTAGTCTTCCAAACATGGAATGTTAATATTCATGCTCTTCTCTTTAGTGGTTCCTAACCAACCAAAGATAACTTTATGAGACATCGGACTTGATTATGGCAAAAAATCAATTGACGTCATTAATTGAAGAGTAGTTGAATTAAGAAAAGAAAAAGGTTCCGGATCTTGTTGAGAAATCAGATAAATAAATTTAAAACGAGAAACCCACAAATTAAATCAGCTTAAATCGCCCCACACTACTCAATACGTCCGTATATCAGTTTTTTTTTTTCAACGCATAGGTGCATCTACGGATTCATGTCACGATTGATCGGAGTTGGGTTAGTCAATGGAGATGCATAGATCCTAACGAAATCGACATTACTTCATAAACATGAAAGCAGACAAGAAACGAATTCGGTTCCACTTCGTACCTTGCACGAGAATCCAGCTTTAAGCGCCGGTTTGGATTCAATTGTCAAATCTCATAGACGATTTGATGAAAATGTGAAAGAAACGGGGGAGAAAAAATGGAGAGAGAGACTGGGAACAGAGTGAATCGGAGGAGGAGGAAGAGGAGCCGAGTTGGGCGCGATACAGATGCGGGTGGCTGGTTGCCAAGGCAAAAAATGAAAAAATCACAAAATATGGGGTTTCGAGAGAAAACGAGGAAAGAAAACTAAAACAGTGTGCTTCTAACTGCGACAACTATTGTATTTAATTAATATAATTCATATAATATACAATTTTACTCAAATGCCATTTAACTATTTGTCCACTAGGCTCGAAGGATAAGCTTTTATAAATCTAAAAATTTTATAGTCCTAATTTATATTAATTTATGAATTATTCATTTATGTTTTAGGCTAAATATTAAATATTAATGTTATTAATTAACAATTCATTATTGAAAAAATCCCCAATTAAATCCTACTAAAATGCGACTATAAGCTTATATTTTTAACAGATCCTAATCAAACTAGGAGAGTTAATTAAGAATTTTTTAATCTTATAAATTTACCTTGACGCCTTTAAATGTTTACTAGCCCCTATAATTGCTCACAATAAAACTTTTGCAATAAAGATATCATCAGTGTTATCGTCGAAACACCAACTAGTGGAGATAGTAGCTTTAGGGTAATGAAGAGGTGGTTTTGAAAAAAAGGAGTTAGGGATAATGTGGTCATTTAACAAGATTCTAAAATTCCTATTTAGTCATCTTAATGGGTATTTGGAAACTCTCCAATCCTAAATTTTAAATTTAAATTTGGGCAAAACTTAAATTTTAAAAAAATTTAAAACAAATAACTATATTTGTTCAAAAGAGTTTTTAGACCAAATTATAGTGCATGTTTGGTTTCACAGGAAACTATGGTTTTAAAAACTCTTTTGGACAAAACCTAAGTTTGGAAAAATTTTAAAACAAACAGCTATATTTGTTCAAATGGGCTTTTTGACTAAACTATACTTTAAAACTAAAGTTTCAGATAAGATAGTCAGAGTAGCTTATGGAACAGTAAACCAACTTATGAACTAACTAATTACTATATTACCTCTACTTTTTCTTACATTATCTCTCATCTCTCCTCTCATCCCTTATCTCTCCTCATTTAATACTCATACCATTTTTCGTAATTTACCAATAATAAAAGTACTTCTTAAAATAACTATCCAAATACTCATTTATTCAAAACCATATTTTTTTTATAAACTCTTCTCCAAAAGCCATTTTCTATAAGCTGCCCAAAAGAATTTTTTTTTTCATAAGCCCTTTTTCAAAATCTTATCTAAACAGGCCCATAGTTTTAAACTAAGGTTTCAGATAAGTTGATCAGAATAATTTATAGAACAGTAAAATAGCTTATAGACTAACTAATTACTATATTACCTATATTTTTTTACACTATCTCTTTTCTCTATTCTACACAATCTCTCATCTCTTTTCTACACGATCTCTCATCTCTCCTTTCTTTTCTACACTGTCTCTTATTTCTCATTTCTTTTCTATATTCTTTTTCTTCTCATCTCTCTTCTACACCCTCTCTCATCTCTTATCTCTCCTATCTTCTTTCTCCTATATTTAATAATCATATTATTTTTCATAATTTACTAATAATAAAAATATTTCTGAAAATAATTATCCAAACACTCATTTATTCAAAACCACTTTTTTCATAAACTCTTCTTCATAAACCCTTTTTCTAAAAGTTACCAAAAAACCATTTTTTCATGTCATTTTCTAAACTCTTATCTAAACTAACCCTTACTTAGATTAGAAATTTATTAAAGGTGTAGGCATGAATTTGTATTTTGATATTTCAACTAGATTTAATTTGATTTTTTTTTAATTATTTGAAAAATCTACAAATTTCATTGCAATCCCGAAGATTTAATTAAAATTAACTTGTGAAACCAATTTACCTAAATAACCCTACTACATGAAGAGGAATTTTGTGGAAGATGCATTACAACAATTCATGCCCACTTGGAAAGTTCCATGGACGTCGGCATCTTTCTTAGGTTCTTCATTGTTATTGTAACACTTAATATTTTTTTTTGTAGAGTCAAAAGAATCACAAACTAATGGATAGAGACTAATGTTTTTAAGGAATAGAGATTATCATAATGGAGTAAGTTTAATATTTTTTTAAAAATCAAATATGGTAAAAAAAAAAAAGAGCAGGTTTGAATTCAATTTTCACAACAAAATATAAGTGGACTTCCGGCGCTAGGCCCAATTTTATAGTTTCCCAAAACATATAAAAACATATGAATAGTAATTAACACAAATGGCAAAGAATTAACATATATTTGTAAATACTCTCTAAATTATAGGGACATATCATAACCTTAACAAGAAATTAGTATCAAAACTATTTAAATTTTTTATACTAAAAAATATATTACATGCATCCTTGATAAAATGTCTTAACAGTTTAGATTTTTCTTACTTTAGACTTTTGCCATCTTGAGTATAAGAAAATCCCAAAATTCTTGTAATGAGCCAATTCTAGGCATGAAGATGCCAAAAAGATTCTAATAAGTTGGCAATACACATCCAATAAACGTATAAATACACTGAAATGGCATCATAGCAATACATTATGCTTGAGCCTTTTCCGGTGCTTCTTTGTTGTCTAAGCATGAGTCATTTCCTAAGAAATACTAACTTTAATTATTAATATAGGAGTTAATTATATGATTATATTTTATCCTAAATATAATATTTTAATCAATTCTATATTTTATGTTTATTATTTTTTTAAAATTAATTTATCTAACTTATAAATTAATATATAACTTATTATTATGTATTAATATTTTAGAGATCAGGTTACCTTTTATTATAATTAAATAATTTTTTTAATTTATCAAAAAGTAATTAACTAAATCTTCCATTAACGATTGGAGAAAATAATAACTGAGGGGTGGGAAAAAAATTATTGATAATATATAACAAATTCACACCATGCATGCTATTAGCACATAAGGTTCATATGCTAGTAATGTGGGTTTATAAAACATAATTCTTATAAAAAATACTTTCAGAATAACTAGTGGTGCTAAACAACCAATTATATTCAAATACCATATATTTTTTTAAACACATTAGAATTTATCCCCATATTATTAATAATATTTTTGAAATACAATATAACTTGATAAACATTATATGTTTTTCCAAACACTACATATATAAACACTTTCTGAACACATCCAATAAATTAGCCCCTTTTCATTGATAAATAACTATTTATGTATCAATAGTAGTACCGTTAAGGGGGCCAGTCCACTAGAACTCACACGCCGCATAACCCACCCCAAAACTACCAACTTAAGGCCTTTTAGTGGCGGGCTGGTAGACCTTTTTCTTTTACTTTTTTTAATATATTTAAAAAATTATTTTTAAATTTTTAAAATACTAATAAAAAAATTTCTAATGTTATATTAGTATAATAAAAAATTACTAATATTATATTATTAAAAATTCCTATTTTTATAAAAAAAATCTCAAATTTTATAACTATAAATCTAAATAAACATTAACATAATATTAATCAATTATAATATTCAACATATATCAACAAATAAATAATAATCTTTACTAGTATTCGATAATAAAAGTATTCAAAATAATATTTGAGTAAAATAAATAATAATATTAATAATAAAAAAATGGCAGGCTAAGAGGGGCGGGTTAACATGTTGGCAAAACTCAAGCCCTTTAAGTAAAACGGGCTCAACCAGCGGGTTAAACCCATTTTACCAGCTCTAATCAATAGGGTTACTTATAAGATGGAACGGAAGTTGGACATCCAATCTCATGTCCTGTCTTATAAAAATATATAGGACGGCTTCTTTAACTTGTGTCCTACCCCAATTCTAGATGAGAGGAGACGAATCGGGATGAGTTTGGAATAGTCCACCATATTTTTTTAATCTAAGTTTGACTTTTCACATGCACTATTGATGAATATGAGAGGAAAATAGAGTTAGGGTCATTTTGGATAAATTTTTAAAAAATAACTTATAAAAAAAGTGGTTATGAATAAATAAATATTTGGATGGTTATTATTAGAAAGACTTTTGTAATTATTAAATTATCAAAAAATATATGAGATAAAAAAATAAATTAAATATCATTGTTCATCAGGTATACTATTCATCAGCTTCATTCTATGGAGACTACTGGTAAGTGGCTAGCAGCTAACAGCAACGGTGAGCAGAGAGCAATAATAAAGGCTTTAATGACTAGATCTAGACTACGTTTTCCTCTCAGTTTATCACCTCTCATTCTTCCTCTTCCTATATTGTCGACGTCTACTTGGTCAGATCTGGACGACGGTGGCAACGACTTCCACAATAGCAAAGCTACAACGATTACCTAGAAGTTGACAGATGCAAGAAGATAGAGAGGAGAGAATGTATTAAAAAAATACGAATAAAATAGTATTTTAATGTTCATAAATCATTTTTAGTGTTTCTAATAGCTTATATGAAACCATTGTTTTAAACTATATTTAATATATAAATTTTTTTAAACAAATATAATTATTTATTTTTAAATTTATCTAAATTAAGATTATGAACAGAAACCTTTTAAAACCTTATTTTATAATCACTCCAAACATGCTCTTAATTGTGCAAACCTATGTGTCTAGGTGGGACAAAAACACCGTGTTCAATAAATTTCTACTGACCTTCCTTACTTCCCCAAAACTAACCACTCCTACTTTCCTTCCATTGAAACAAATAAAGCCTAAAGTATAAAAAGGATACGTGTTTATTCTTTATGCTCACCCTTATTTAAAATTTCACTATAAGTAATTCCATGAATTATTTCATACCCTGTTTACAATATTTGTATATGTGTATTTATAATATTATTTACCACAAGACAGGATGTCCTGGGAGTTGTCTTTTGTCCGGCGCCATCCCAATTATTTTGGGATAGATCCATCATGTCCTAAAATTATTAAAGTCGAACCGGGACGACTAAGACGAGTAAAAATGAACACGCTATGTATCAATATATGTATTTCTTTATGGATATTAAGCTTCACATGTTCCTATCAATATAATACCCCATCTGTTGACATACGCTCTGCTTCTATTGATAAAAATCAATCCAAATATCGATGAAAACAAGGCTACGTTTTTCATTTCAAGTAGAAAATATACTGCTTTTAGTATATCAGAAGGATTATATGAATAGAATATATTATTAATAGGATTACATAATAGTCCAAGTATATTTCAATAATATGTAACTAAGTTATTAAAACATATTAAGGATTTTACAGTAATTTATATAGATGATATATTAATAAGTTCAAATAATAAAAAAGAACATGAAAATCATTTAAGACAATGTATAGATTTAATAGAAGAAAAAGGATTAAATATATCACCTAAGAAAATCGAATTAAAAAAAGAGAGAATAGAATTTTTAGGACAATATGCATTAAAAGATGGAATAGAATTACAATAAAATATAGGAAAGAAAATATTAGAATTTCCTAAAATTATTAATAAGAAAGAATTACAATTATTTTTAAGATTAGTAAATCAAATTAGAAATTATATTTCTAATTTATCAAAATTAACAGCTAAAATATTTAGATTAGCAGGAGAAAAAAGTATATGGATTTGGAATACAGAAACTGAAAAAAATAGTAAATCAAATAAAATAAATATGCCAATATCTTTCAAAATTAACAATTCTTATACAAGAAAATATTAAATGGATCATATATACAGATGCATCAGATAATTATTGGGGAGCTGCATTATTTCATGAGAATAATAAAAATGAAGAAATAATAATGAGATATGTAAGTAGAAAATTTAATGATAGTCAGAGTAATTATCATTCAAATTTGAAAGAATTTTTAGCAATAGTAAAAGCAGTAGAAAAATTTGAATTATTTATAGTAAATACTAAATTTATTATTAGAACTAATAATACTCAAGTTAAACATTGGCTTGATAAAGGAATAAGAACTAATAAGTTGAGTAATAAAATGTTAATTAAATGGCAAAGTGATTTATCTTATTATGATTATGATATTGAATATATTAAAGAAAAAAATAATTTGATTGCTGATTATTTGAGCAGATGGAAAATATAATGACAAGTAACGAATCTCAGAAAGAGATACCTACTATGACGACTATAGAGCAAATTATTATAAAGATTAATATTTTAGAGATGAATCAACGTCTGATGTATAATCAGATGAATCAGAATATACAGGCATTGACAAATAGTATCAATAATATTTTACTTCAAATTGAGGAGATTACTAAGAAGATTAAGGAGATTGAAGACAAGAATAAATAGAGATCAATAGTTGATGCTGTCATACAAGTATCTTCAGAAGAAATAAAAGTACCAGTATCGTGTATAATAACTAATAAAGAAGTAAATATAAAATTAGTTCATTTCACTGAAATAGTAAAAGCTCAATTAGAAGAAAAAAAGAAAAAAGAAATTGTAGCTATTAGTAGTAGTAGCAATAGTAATAATAAAAATGATGGTTTTAAAATAGTAGAACAGTATAAGTTTTTTAGACATCTAGTATATAAAATGAATTATTTATAAATAAATTCAAGAACTATAAAGTATGTTTCTCATTATACTTTTAATAAAGCCATAATATATCCTGGTACATTACCAAATTTATTAAAAATATTATATAGCTATGGATTAATTCATACTTTATATCCATCCAGTAATATGGAAGAAATTAAATAATTACAATTATCTTTCTAAGAAGCAGCAAAATATTATTTTGGTATAGTAATCTAGTATAGAGTTTTTATTAGATATTATTCTATTATAGCAGAAATAACTCCTGAGAAATTTTATCCGCCTATTAATTTAATAAGATTTGATACTACTAAAAAGCCTATAGAATATGATGAAGAAGAAAAAGAGGATATTAATAATGATAAAGATTTACAATATAAGATCTCTAATATTAGAGCATCTGAGACTAATATTATTTTTCAAGAATTAAATAAAATAATATCTTCGCCTAATGAAACTCAGTGGGTTTATTTTGCTGGACCTACTACACTAATATTTTCAGTAGGCAAGAATGCTAAAAATAAAAGATTATTAGAGATGTGGTATGACCGCATCTAGAACAATAAAATGGACAACCTATAAAGGACAAATAAGAGAATATGCAGAGCTTTATCAGAATATGCTAATCACGCCTGTGAATACTGTAAGGAGCGTGAAAAGTTGGATAAAGACTATAAAGACTCAACAATCGATATGACTCAAATATGAATAATTGAAGGCACTCTGAAAGGAGAACAATAATTTTCAGAGCAAGAATAATGATGCCGACTCCAATAATTCAGAAGCAGACAACATAATAGTATTTGCCAACAGACCAAGAGTTCAAGAGAAAACACTAACAAGAGAAGGCACGGAGACAAAACTAGGATAATAATAAAGTGAAGTCAAATAAACTTTTGATAAAGAAAAATATCTTATCTTGTTAGTACAATTTTAGTAAAAAAGAGTAGTTGATTATGTCTTCCATTATGAAAAGAGTATAGCCTTATCGAGTCCATAAAGTCTTTAAATAGAGTTAAAGAATGCATTATAAATTATTGAATGCTATCAATAACATTCAAAACTTTTAGTACTCTTAAGACCTTTGCTCTCTTTTGCCCTTATTTCTTTTTCCTCACCCGCACTTAAACTATCTTTTAAAATATTTGGAAAGCGATAATTAGGTATGAGTAGCTAAATCTTTTTATATGGATTAAAGAAGGAGTATTATTTGAAGTTTATCATAGTAATAATTTCATAAAGGATTCAATTAGTGTATTATAATTATCTTTTGTATAATTAATAAGTATATATTTATTGATATAAGTGCATATAATAGACTTAATTACGTCTCAGGTAGGAAACGAAAGAAGACTGTGTTGGAATAATTTGAAGGAGTAAGGTTAAAAGTTCTAATGGAGGAATTTGATAATACTCTGTATGAAAAAGGACAGAGTTCCTTATTTCCCGAATTATTACTGATCAAAATCTAAGTTTATTATAAACAATTATATTAATTTATAATATACTCATTAATTATATCTGAGATAATTATGTTGCGTTTGTTATTCACACAATATGATAATTAAAACTTAATTCACATAAATTTTACTTTGTTAAAAAATAATACTCTTTTTAATATTTAATATAATATTTATTTAATTAATTTAAATATATTAAATAAATAAATTATAATAAATATGATATGATCTATTTAAAATATTGATGTATAATATTATATTATATATCAATTTATAAATTAAATAAATTAATTTAAAAAATAATAAATATTATATATAAAATATATTAAAGTTTTATATTTAAGATTAAATATAATATTTTAATTAATTTATATATTAAGTATATAATAATAATAAAAACACGTCATTATCACTATTATTAAATAAAATAGCAATGCAAGAGCCTTTTCCTAGTTATATGTCACAATAAATTTTAAAAAAAGATAGGTTAATTAAAAAAACAATTACTACGCATTATTTTTTAAACCTGAGACAGTAATTATTAATTGACCCGATAAGAAAGCAAGCATTCGCGAGATTCCTATTAATGGCAATGTTATCTTGCGGCGAGTTCCTTAACGTTTACCTTAAAGAGGACAATAAAAGAAAAGTTTGGTTGATCATCCATGAATCAGGGGTAGATTTCTATAAATTGTTTTCCACATTCGGTAAAAGATTCGTATTCGGAGAGGCTATGTCGGAAGTCACAAATTTATCAGACAACTCCGATTGAACCCAACAAATTGTTTTTTTTCCTAGTACGAAGAAGAGTGCATAAGCGTAAATAGAGAATTGTGGGGTCATATCGTATGAATGTTGAGTAATTGATTCCCAGTTCTTTTTTGCTGTTTCTGTGGTGATTGCAGAGAGAATGTGGTTTCCAAACCCCAAGGCTTCAGGGATTAGAAAGGGAGGAGGAGGAAATGGTCTTGTCGCTGTTGCTATTGATAAGGATAAAGGAAGCCAACATGCCCTAAAATGGGCTGCTGAAAGTCTCCTCACTAGAGGCCAAACTGTTATTCTAATCCACGTTTTGCACAAGTCATCGGCTCCTAGTTCCAGTATGTGGTTAATTTTTCATGCCCATACTTGATTATTGCTTGAAGGTGAACTTCGGCTTAATGATAAGATTACTAATTCATGTCTCACGGGTTTAAATTTAGAAAATAGCCTCTCCGCTTGTTAAGACTGCATATATTTGTCAAGATTTTACGGGCTGAGAGTAACGTGCATTAGGAGCCTTGAATGCCTTGTTATTGCTTGAATTATGTAGTTTTTTCATAAAAAAATCTGTTTGATACGTGGTATTACCAACTAATTCGAATTTGAGTCAAGTCAAGTTTTTCTAACATAATTTTTTTCTTTTTAAGCTCGAACTCAAAACTATACTTATGAGGTGTTTAATCGCTTAGTAGCTTTTCAATAATAAATTATCTGCTATTTGATATCATCAAATATTCATATTTGTTTCAATCAGGAGGATCATTTTTTTTTTTGTGCTTTTTTTTCCAAGTGCCAAATGGTCATGTTTAACTCTGAAACTCGAGACTTTAGAGGGTGTTTAGCTGGCTAGATTCTTTGTAATACTTTCTCTTTTACTCCCTTCAATTCTATATATAAGAGAATTTAGAGAGTCTTTTTGGTTTTAAATATAAGAGGCTAACTATCCATGTCTACGTCATTTATTAAAAAGCCCCCCTCATGCCCTTCATTAAATGTAAATTGGCTTTATGTGTGTTATATATTTGGTAAAAGTTCAAAATTAATTAGGGCATTTTTGGGTAAAAAGCTACACTTTGTGACATACTTATAAAGAGCAAATGCTTTCAACTAATTTTCTTGATCTTCGTAAGTTATTTATTTGTTTCTTATATATAGGATCGGAGGCAGTATCTCCTCTGCATTCTGTCACAAATAATATTTTATAAGAAATTAAAAACAAAGCCCATAGAGGGGATGTATAGAAAGTGCAGCACAAGTTGTTATATTAGGTGTTTAGCCTCTTACTACCCAATCTAACCAACCTAGGTTGCTTGAAAAATTTTAACCTACAGCATTTGGTTTTTTAATGCAGACGGAGGATGTCAATCAATAATGTATAACGCGGGCAATCTAACTGCGTCACCACAAAGGCACCAACTTGATAAAACTACCAAGGATCTATTTCTTACCTTCCATTGCTTCTGTACACGCAAAGATGTAGGTTTCACTCTCACAACTTGTTCTATTTGGAGTTCATTTCTCTGACTCTATACATTTCCTTAGATAAAATGCCTTGATATTCTACTTGAAGACACTGATGTTGTGAAAGCAGTAATAGAATTTGTCTCTTATGCTGCGATTGAGAACTTGGTGCTTGGGGCGACTACAAGGCACGGATTCATTAGGTAAATAAATTAACTTGTCTAGGACGTGATTTTGGTCTTTTATTGTACAACTATTACTAGTGATTTCTAAAGTTCCACGCAGATTTAAGTCATCAACTATACCGGGTGGCATATCCAAAGGGGCACCAGATTTCTGCACTGTGTATGTCATATCTAAGGGGAAAATATCTTCTTGTCGAAATGCTTCTCGTGCAGCTCCTCATGCCTCTCCTCTGCTTAGTAAAATGCAGAATATAAATAACCAAATTGAGAGTCAACCTGAGATGCCCTCTAGTAGACATTCGCACTTGCGAGGTTAATTTTCTGCTAATCAAATTTATTTTTCTTCTGTTCCCACCATGTCTTGCTCTAAATATGTATTCATTACATGAAAATCTGTGCATATATATGTTGCAGACAAAACACCTGTCAAACCTCACAGCTGGCAAGATGAATCCATTAGGTAAGTTCCATATCAACTAAAATGCGCGCGCGCACTCATGTGTGTCTTAGAAATGAAGAAATAGAGAAGTAGACATTCTTATTGATGATGCAGGTCAGCATATGGAAGAGGAAGAGGAGGCTTGAGTGGAAGGTCATGTGTAGACTATGCAGATTCAGAATCAGACATATCATTTATAAGCTCAGGAAGACCAAGCAGTGTTCGTCCATCTTCTGTGTTCTATGATTATATGGACGGCACGCCACGCATTTCAGTCAGCTCGGATCGTAGCTTTGCATCAACTCCTTTAGGCTACAGGCCAATGGATCCCACTTCACCAGATGTGTCATTTTCTCAAGATGTGGATGGAACATCATTTTCATATACATCTCAGAACATGGTGATAACAATTTCTAATTCACTTATTATGCATCTGTCAAAACACAATTCTTGCACAATGACTGTCTTCTATCAGTTACTTAAATCATCATCCTCTAGATTTAGAGTGTTTGGATTGCTTCTAAGAATAGGATGTGTAAAACAAAAATTGATTATCGGAATAGATTGTTAAAAGTTGTTCTCCCTAGCTTATACCAAAACCATGATTTTGGTGGAAAAATAGAATGTGAAAAATATAGTGTTTGGGTTGTTTATTCCGAAACCTAGGTTTCTCTCAAATAAGTGATTTTGGAGAGCATCCAAACACACACTTAGATGCCATTAGAGAAGAAGTTTTCAAGCCCTGTCATCTGATGATGTCCACTTTCTTAACTAGATATGCTTAAATGTGCAGGAAGAAGTAGAAACTGATATGAGGAGGTTGAAGCTTGAGTTGAAGCAAACAATGGATATGTACAGTGTAGCATGCAGAGAAGCACTTACGGCACAACATAAGGTATGATTACACTACAACTTTATTTATGGGTTAATACAATGTCAGGTTCAGTTTTGGTTCCTATAGTTTAAAACTACATGTTTTGGTCCCTTAAGGGGCAAAATGGTCCAGATTTTTATTAAAATATAGGGACTGCTATTTTAGATAAAAAGAAACTTGAAGGACCAAAACCTATAGTTTGAAATTATAGGGATCAAAACTAAAATGAGAGCAAACTATAAGAATCAAACATTATTAACCATTTATTTATGTTGGGTTTATATGGGGATTCAAAATGGTACTATCTTAATTGTGACAGTTAATGGAGTTGAGCAACTGGAGGCGTGAGGAAGAGAAGAAGTTAGAAGAGGCACGGTTAGCTCAAGAAGCTGCAGTGGCAATTGCGGAGAAAGAGAAAGCGAGGAGTAAGGCGGCCATGGAAACAGCTGAAGCAGCTAAGAAAATAGCTGCAGTGGAATCTCATAAAAGAGCAAGTGTTGAAATGAAAGCACTGAAAGAAGCAGAAGGAATTAGGAAACTTTTGGATAACCTAACCCAAACTGATGGAAGATATAGGAAATATAGTATTGAAGAGATTGAATCAGCAACACAATATTTCTCGGAGTCTAAGAAAATTGGAGAAGGAGGCTATGGCCCAGTCTTCAAATGTTATCTCGATCATACGCCAGCAGCCGTGAAGGTTCTTCGACCAGATGCTGCTCAAGGCAGGGCACAGTTTCAGCAAGAGGTGACCAAGCAGTGAGCATGATCTAATTGTAAAAAGGCAAAGCACTTTCTAAATTTCACAACATACCGTATCTCCATCACAACTTAGCTTTCTTGTGATTACAGGTTGACATACTTAGCTGCATACGCCATCCCAACATGGTACTATTACTAGGAGCATGTCCAGAATATGGCATACTAATTTATGAATACATGGCTAATGGCAGCCTAGAAGACTGTCTGTTTCATAAGAGAAATCCCGACCGTGTTCTTCCATGGCAGTACAGGTTCAGAATCTCAGCGGAAATAGCCACAGGCCTACTGTTTCTGCATCAAACCAAGCCCGAACCTTTAGTACACCGCGATCTAAAACCCGCCAACATATTACTAGATCATAACTACGTAAGTAAAATAAGTGACGTCGGATTGGCTAGGTTGGTGCCTGCTGTTGCTGAGAATGTAACACAATGTCGGATGACTGCAGCAGCGGGGACATTCTGTTACATTGATCCAGAGTATCAACAAACAGGAATGTTGGGAGTGAAATCTGATGTTTATTCTCTTGGGATTATGCTTCTACAGCTAGTAACAGGCAAGCCTCCAATGGGGTTGGCACATATTGTAGAAGAAGCTCTTGAGAATGACATGTTTGAGGATATGCTTGATCCATCTGTGCCTGATTGGCCAATTGAACAGGCCATGATCTTCACAAAGCTTGGACTAAAATGTGCAGAACTCAGACGCAAAGATAGGCCTGATCTTTGCAAAGTAATATTACCAGAGCTCACTAAATTGAGAGAGTTTGCTGATGAACATCCTAGTGGCATCTTGTTAGGTGGCATTGCCAGTACTGGACCCTCCCCGAGCAACAGTCAAACTTCCATACAGCAGGTTATAACTAGCTACAAACTTTTTTAATCCTATGTTTGACTTCAGGATAAACATAAGAATAATGATAGTTAAGGACTATTTTTTATTTTCAAGTGGACATCCTTTTACTCCCTTCGATCCTAAATATAGAAGTTCTTGACTGTTACCCCTTTCCCCTTCTATCCTAAATGTAGAAGTTGCTACTTCTATTTCTTAATATAATAGGTAAATAACTAACTTATAGATATTAAAAAAATTAATTTAGTTAGTTATTTATAACAAATTTGTCTTAGTTTTCCTAAACTATATTTTTTAATCGTGTCTAGTGGAACTACCCCTTCATTGAGAGCCCCTTAATATATGCAATTAATAATAATACTTGAGGTAAAAAATTATAAATTTAAGAGGTAAAATGGATTAGGATTTTATATTCAGGATTAAAGTAAACCTTTTGTCTCCAATATTTATGACAAGAGGTAGTAGATAACTAGTTTATAGAGACTAATAAATTAATTAAGTTAGTTACTTGTAAAATGTGTGTTAGTTTTTCTAAAATATTTCTTTTAATCATTCATATTTCAAGCTACTCCAATTGATGTATCATTTTAATAAAAACAATCAATAATGATAGTTTAGGGGAGAGTATTATAAATTGGGGAAATAAAGTGGATCGAGATTTTATATCTAGGTTCATAACTATTTAAACTAGTTTTTGTATTTAGGACCCAAAGAGAGTATTACTCTTCTAGCAAGAATCTATAATTAAATTTTTGTTTTTGAATTAGAAGAGCAGACACTAATGATGGTATGAGATTATAAACAGAATCAAACCTATAACTTCCTATATACATTGGAGCTTTTAAGCAACTAGTCTACAAGATCTTTCTTAGAATCTATAACTTTTTTTTTTTTTTTTGATACAATTAGAATCTATAACTTAATTGTTAAGAAAACTTTTGCAGGATGT
This sequence comes from Leucaena leucocephala, assembly GCA_037074615.1. Classification (NCBI taxonomy): domain Eukaryota; kingdom Viridiplantae; phylum Streptophyta; class Magnoliopsida; order Fabales; family Fabaceae; genus Leucaena; species Leucaena leucocephala. The sequence continues at coordinate 5,523,511 of CM073558.1, read as the reverse complement.
GATGAGTGACCCACGGCTAGGCCTTTCTGGTAGCTCAACAACAAGAAGCCCATCCAGCCCATCATCTCCCACAAAAGGATAGGCAAGTATAATAATAATTCTCCCATTTTTAATATATAATATATTTAATTAATTAATTAATTAAGTTAAAAAAATTAATTAATACGATATATTTTTTCTAAAATACTATAATCATTTTTCTTAAATCCCTCGTTCTATTTCTCTCATATTTAATTATTGTTAAAAGAAAATTAATAGAGATAATTTGAGAAAAATTTAATAAATATATAAAATATTTACTATATTTAGAACTAAAATTAACTTTCTATATATTAAGCACTAGAGTAGAATATATTATTATAACATTCTTCCATAGGATTGTTATTAGCTAGTTATATGGCAAAGTGAAACCCTTTGTCTTTTTTTTTGTCTAATTTATTTACAGGCACAGCAGGGTTGGTCACAGCCTATTGAATAATGTCAAAATGAAATAGTGAAGTTTGTTCTGGTAGCGTGTAATATTAATTGCATAGACAAAGAAAAAAAAATGACATTTTGTACCTTCTTTTGTATTCTGATCCTTCTCTCTGGTGGCCCAGGTGAGGTTAATATTGTCTAGAATTTTGTATATGTATATATGTATATGAACAAATTAATGGTGAGTACTTTTTGTTGGTCACTTGGCTACTATTTATATTTCATATCAATCATCAGTATGTGGTGATCTCGAATATTGTGTGCATGTACTTATCACTTTAGTTATTAGAAAGTTTTGCCAAAAATAAAAGGATTTAATTTATTAGTTATCAATGAGAACAGTGAAAATCCAGGTGCTTTAATTCTTCTATTCATATCATACAAGTGAAATATTTAAATCTGAAAGCTGACATGTTATCTACAAAATCATAAACTATTTCAAACCTTTAAACTTAATGGGGAGAATATTTTACTATTAAAATCCTCTCATTCTCTCTCTCTCTTAAAAAAATTACATTTCAGTAATAAATTTAATTATAAATAAATTTTAAAAAATTATCAAACGATTGGAAAATTCTACGAGTTTATAATTAATTTTTTTGAATTATGAAATGAAAGAATTATCTTTAAAATAATATCTTAGTTATTATTTTATTCACCCCTAATTATTATTCATTCATTTGGGAGTTATCATTCTTATTGTTTGAGTTGTTATTTTTTTCTTATATAGCTATTACTCCTATTACTTGAATTGTTTCTTCTTAGACATAGTTTCATCATTTCACAATTCAAAAATTTTAATCTCAAATGAAACTTCATAGTTGTGTGATGAATTTATGGGATTTTTTTTATAATTATATTCATTGTGAGACTTAAATGTAATTTTTGCCTCTTTTCCCCCCAAATCTTATCTTCACCTTTAATTTAAAAAATAGATAGTTTAAATTTAGTATCTTATAAATTAAGTTTTTTATATTGCAGTTATAAATAGTGTACATAAAATTTTAACAATTTAAATTTACCTATTTATTATAATAAAATTTTTATAAAATATTAAATCTAAATCACCTATTTTTATATTATTATTAGAAGAAAATGAAAATATTTGGATCCATATTTTACATATTCACGTCACATTTCCTACCATTCTACGAATCAAACATGCACTTAATTGAACTTGAACACTGTTTTAATATAATTTCATGGCATTTGTAAAAGTGGAAGTGATGAAGGAAATATTTTACAACACATTTAGAAATACAAGGTAACCATTATTTTTAAATGAGATACAATATATTTTTAACTTAACTTTCAACTTTAAATAATCGATAAATTAGATTATAACAATAGTTAAGTCATTAGTTCATTTCAAACTAAGTTACTTTATATTCCTAAACAAGTTGCAAAATATATCTGATGTACCTTCTATTTTTATGAAGAAATTATATTACAATAATTGCCGAATTTAAATTTTATAATAAGTTCGTTTTAAACTGATTTACTTTGTATTTTCAAGTGAGTTGTAAATTGTTTTCAACCCCACTCCCAATTTTTAACATTGAAGAAATTGTTTTGGAACAATATTTGAGTCCAATTCTTATAACAAGTTTATTTTTCAGATGACCTTTTTGTATTTCAAAATGGGTTATTTGTGTTTACCTTTTTTTTTTTTTGAGCAAGCATGCATATGTGTTGACCTAAAGAGTAAATGCTATACTTTTATATTGATTCTTCTTTTTCATAAGGTTGGAATATTTTTTATTTTTAATTATTTATTAATAATATAATTTAATATTAATAATTTGTAATATAAAGTCATTTTAATATATTACTAAAATTCTAAAATAATATTGACATTTAAAACATATTAACATTTAAAACTTAATTATCGTTGAAGATTATTTTCAACATGTTATAAACTAGTTATTGTTTTGATTTAGTGTGTTTGGATCCTAGGTTGTAAAATTAATTTTGGGGTAAAATTTCAGTTTGAGAAAATTTTACACAAATAACTATTTTTGTCCAGAATTGATTTTGGCAAAAACCATGGTTTGAAACCATAGTTTTGAATAAGCTACTGAAAATAGTTTTTGGAATAGTAAAAGAGCTTATGGACTATCCAATTACTATTTTATCCTATTTTTTTATACCCTCTCTCATCTCTCATCTCTCTAATCTCTCTCCTCTCTCTTCTTCATCCTCTCTCTTCTCTACACACTCTCCTAATTTTTCTTTACCCTCTCTCCTCTCTCATACTTTAATCAAATCATACCCTTTTTAATAATTTATCAATATAAAAAGTAATTCTACTACTAATCATCCAAACATTTTTATTCCCAAAATCTATTCTCTAGAATCTATTCTTCCCAAAATCTATTTTCCAAAAGTTAATCCAAACATGCCCTTAATTTTGTTAGTATTAAAAACTGAAAGTTTGATTATTGAAAAAAAAGAAAACTATAAATTTTCAGTTTATAATTGATTTTTTGTATATATAAAAGTGTTTAATTTTAGATTTAATTTTTTTAGTATTAAAAACTGAAAGTTTGATTACCAAAAAAAAAAAATAGAAAACTATAAATTTTGAGTTTATAATATTTTTTTGTATATATAAAAGTGTTTAGTTTTGGATTCATAATTAATAAGTTTACAATGTATAATAAGCATTTGGATATCTTTTTTTTTAAAAAAAATCATGATTTTGATTCTTATAAATAACTAGCATAATTAATAATAATTGTGAGGGGAACCCACATGGTAGACTTTTCCTGAATTTGGCCTAATAAATTAAAGATTTCCATCTAAATGATTCTGTAGCTAAGTAATTAGCAACCAATTGATACGTGTTTAGCATGAGATGGCGTCATCCTACTGGATCTAAATGCCAAATCAGCAACACAAAGGAGAAGAAGAGGTCGAATAAAAGAAGCGAATATGCACTCTGCAATTGCGAAATTGTACCTTCCTCCGCTCACTGCTCATCTTTGGTGACCACTTTTTATTCTTTTGGTAAAAAAAGAGAAATTTTCGTTTCGTTTCGTCTCTCTCGTTGAAGAGTTTCTTTCCCCTTTTCTCACGGTTATTGTAATCGCAGGGGAAACCAGAGAGGAGAGAGCAGTGGAAGGCAAAGCAAGCGAAGCATAATAGTTGACGAAGAATTGCGTTCTACAGCATTAGATCTGCTTGTAAGACTCTTTATTCTGTCAATGTATTTGCGTCCAATGACAGAGACGACCGTTGCTGGTAATTTGATTAGTTGCTTCATAATCTGAATTCGTACTCTGGCTTGCTGTTGGTTCAGTCTTCGGTTTTGTTTTTAGATCCGAAACTTTGATGGCTCAGATTATGAGTAATCCTCTTAAATGAATCATGCGGTTGTTTTTATAATGTTTGTGTCCCGAGTAATGTTTTCTACCTTCGCATCTGACCTTGTTTTCGGAGTTCAACTAATCAGACAGAATACATATCCAAGCCTTTACTACGCCAACTGAAAAAGAGCGGGATCTATAGATTGAAATCTATATTCTCAGAAAGCTGAGGGAATACCCAAGACATAGACTTTGATAGCTAGATTGAGGCTGTGCATGATTGCGTTTTTTTGCATCAAGCAACTCATAGACGAATGCAGGGGGCCGGGGGGGGGGGTGTTGCTTTCTCCCAACACTTACACTATCTCTTTATAGTGGTTAATAATTTTACTTGTAAAAAATGCTAAAATGGATTCTTGGAGCCCCACCCCCCTTCCCAAATTGAATCCTAGATTCGTCCCTGAAGCAACTGCTTATTTGAATTATATGGTGTATTTAGTTATACATATATGGTATTTCTTATTTATGTCAAGCACACATCCTATTTGCATTTTGTGCATGATGTTTCTGATTGTGATTTACTTGGATTGTTAGACATTGGAAGCTGAATATATCAATATTCTTGACTTAAAATCCTGACTGCTGGGGAGGGAAAGGAGCTCTTGTCTGTAACTGAAGACTATCTGGACTGTCAACAAACGACATTTTCTGCTTATAAGCCAGCAGTAATACTTAAAATCATAGTGGTTGATAAAACCCTTCAAAATTCAGCGACCAAGTTCAGGGGGCGACTTGCCCCAAGGTGGTGAGTACAACCCTTATCCTGTAGCCCGGAGGGTGAATTCATCCCATACTGTAACGATGGATGATGACATGGAGAGCGGTAGTTTAGGGCCATACCAGGACAAACCTAGAACATTTCCCAACATGCGTAGTAAAGCCTACACCCCTCTGGTAAGGGCACTATGACCATCTTCTGTAGTCTTATTGCATTAATTTACTTGTTTTACTGTTTTATCAATAATGTCTTCATTTACCCAACAGAAAAGTTTATCAATTACCTTTTCATGTACCTTGATATCCCCATGATTTTTATTTTTTATTTTTGCAGTATAGGCTTCGCTTAGTAAGTTATAAGTCATTACTGATTTTGTATCTTCCTTTTGATCTTTCATGGCCCAAGACATTTTTGACTTTTATCTTCTGCAGATATTTCGTATTCTACTTGGTATAAATGTTCGTGTCCTGTTCATACTTTTGCTTCTGGGTCTTGGAGCTATCTTCTACATTGGAGCAAGCACATCTCCAATCATTGTGTTTGTCTTCTCTGTTTGTATTCTCAGCTTCCTTGTGTCCATATATCTTACAAAGTGGGTGCTTGCAAAGGATGAGGGCCCTCCTGAAATGGTTCAGGTGAATCTACTTCCTTCAATTTGGCTGATTTAGTAATTTCTCCTTTCTTCATCCCATTTCCAATCTATATTTCTAGTCATCCTACTAAATTATTAGTTTGGTGTCAAAAATGCTTCTATAAAGATTTAGTTAATTTTATATTATTTAATTAATGCCCTGTTTGGTTAGAACATAGGCAAGACAGTCCCTATTTTTCCCAGATACAAAATCACCTTTTTCATTCATGCTCTTTTTGATTCCATTCTATTCTATTATGTGTACCAAATAGACTCTAAGTCACTGACTGAAATGTGAAGTTTTGTACTTTTGTTTTTGGAGTGCATTATCACTTTTGTTTTAGGAGTTAATATAACTCTAAGTTAACACATGAGTTAGGTAAGCATGAGGGATGTTTTCTTGCTTGCAATTGGTTGATGGAGAAATGAAAGATGAACATATTTCACAAACATCATATAGAGATTAATCGTGTTTGTAAGAAAGCTGCGCCTTCTATTACATTGTAATCTAGAACTTGGCTAAGACACCGACAACTCTAATCATTTACTTCAAGCTTCGCTTACTTTTTCTTTTAATTCAAACAACAAAATGTCAACAGGTATACTATGGTTACAAAATCTTAGTAGTGAAAATATCCTAGACTTAATAGTTGGTCCTGGCAACAAGCAACTGGAGTGCAAGTGCAGGAAGTTATCTTGATTGTGGAAGAAGGGACTCTTGTACTTGCAATTAATGCTTCATATGTGCTCTTAGGAAGTCATCAGTACCTTCTGTCTCTAACAGGATAGAGAGATGGTAGAAGAATAGACATTGGCCTTTTGTTTCTTATTACAGAATCTAAGATTTATTTGGAGAGGGACCAAGGACAATTGCCCTAGTCCTAGATGGTATTGGTAGCTGAATCCTGGTCCTAGCGCGAGTTAAATAAATAACATTTGAAGGGGAAACTATAGGAGATATTAGAATTTATTAAGGCGAGATTATGGGAGATTATGATTTTGATTATATCATTAAATGTATTCCCTGATTTGCTTTTTATTCTCTAGATATTTATCTTTCAGCTTGTATGTTTCAAGTATATATATGTATCAATATAGATGAAGAAATACAGATGTGAATTATCGATCACTTTCATTGCTCACTGTCAGTAAAGCTCTAATATAGTATCAGAGTCAGGTACGGGATCCTAAACACTCTCCTCCGCCGAAGTTGACTCCACTATGTCAGACGGTGGGCTTCGTTTTCCAGCCAAATTCGCCAGCGTTGAAGGTTCTATATTTGTCATCGTCCTAGATCGCCTCATCGGTGACAATTACTTGGAGTGGGCCAAATCAATGTCACTTGCTCTTGATGGTTGAGATAGGCTCGCATCCATTCAGGATGACCAACAATCCATCGAAGACATTGGGATTCACATTCAATGGAAAATAGAGAACTCTCTGGTAGCGTCATGGCTACTCAACGCCTTGGTGCCAAATGTCCGCCGAAGTTTTATGTTTATTCCTTCTGCCAAAGAAATATGGCATGTTGTGAAGGTGTATGGAAGGCAACCGACAACGTCCCTCATTTTTGACTTACGCTCTTGCTTGTGGTCTGTGAGACAGGGTGATTGACTATTGAATCTGTGTTATCTGGAGAAGAAGAATTTGTGGCAAGAACTTGACCATCTGAAGCAACATCTCTGGAGGAATGCTGAGGACACTGCGATTTATCGACGAGACCTAGAAGAAGATAGACTCTTTGAGTTTTTCATCAGATTGCATTTCATATACGATGATCTGCGTGGTCACCTCCTTAGACGAATCCCCTTCCTGTCTGTCTCCGCGGCGTGTGCAGCTTTGAGGGAGTCTTGTCGGCAAGTTATGTCGTTGACGTCCTTGGCACTCGACCTGTGATGGCCACGACCGAGACTCAGAATACCTCCTTTGCTCTGGCTGCTCGTGTGAATGATTCTAGGAAGGATAGGCCCACATGTGACCATTGCAAAAAAAATTGCCCACATAAGGGACACTTGTTGGGACCTCCATGGGAAGCCCCTAAACTGGAAGCCAGTCAGCCTCGGCCCAAAGGCAATATAACAGAAGTAAATGGTGAGTTGGGCCTAGCTACAGGAGAAATTGGTCCAGTAAGCAACACATTAACTCAAAACAAATCATTAACTCAAGTGGTAGGTCTACTTCCCAAGATCCATTGACTATCATTTTAGAGTGTTTGACTGTACTTGAGAATCAATCCCGTAAGCAACCAATTGCTACTGTTGTAAAGCGAGGTACTTTCTTTAAAACTCTTACTACTATTAAGGGTAAAGCTATAGGGTCTTGTTGGATTGTAGACTTTGGTGCCTTAGATCACATGACAAATTAGGCCTCACTCTTTCATCAACATACCCCCGCACAATCACACCTTACGGTTAAAATTGCTGACGCATCTAATTCTTTGGTTGAGGGTAGTGGTACCATCAATATCTCGCCCTCTCTAACCCTTCATAATGTTCTACATATTTCAAACTTAAAATGCAATTTATTATCTGTTAGTCAGCTAACTCGGAATGAAAGATGCCGTGCTAAATTTTTTGCTACCTATTGTATTTTTTAGGATCTGCTCACGGGGATGATGATTGGTGTTGCTAAGAAGTTTGGTGAACTTTATTATCTGAATGACTGTCATGAATCCGTATCTTATTTATGTCATAACGTGTCTCTCCCTAGGGCTAGTGAATTGGAGTTGTGGCACAAGCGATTAGGACATCCGAATTTTCAATATATGTGTAAGATATTTCCTACAATATGCTCTAATAAACTTTCAGAATTTTTTTTTTTGTTCCATGTGAACTTGTCAAATATCACCACACCCATTTCCCAGTACACCATATCGCCTATCTAAGCATTTTTCTATCATTCACAGTGATTTGTAGGGATCATCCAAGATTTCCAACCGTACCTAATCTAAATCGTTTACGATCCTAATTGATGACCATACCTATATCAGTTGGGTTTTCCTCTTAAAAGATAAAATTGAAGCGTACCACACCTTTATTGATTTTTATAATATGATTCTCACTCAATTTGATACAAAAATTCAAACTCTTCACATTTATAATGGCACTGAGTACTTCAATCGTCCCCTATCTGATTTTCTCAAAAAACACAGCATCACCCATAAAAGTTCCTATCCATATAGCCCCCAGCAAAATGGTATTGCTGAACGGAAAAATAGGCACCTTCTAGAAACTTCTAGGGCCTTTCTGTTTGGCTGTCATGTTCCTAGTTTCTATTGGACTGATGTTATCCTCATGGCTACTTTTCTAATCAATCGAATGCTGTGTAAACCCTTATCTTTCCGTACTCCCCTTTAGGTTCTTCAGGATCACTTTCACTTACCTTACCTCAAAAATACCCTTCCCCTCAAGGTCTTTGGGTGCACTGCCTTTGTCCATCTCTATCATACCTCTAAACTTAGGTTGCCAAATGCATTTACCTAGGACCTGCTAGTACCCAAAAAGGATACAAATATTTTGATCCTTTGACTAAACGTCTTTATACACTTGTGATCTCACCTTCCACGAAATCGTCCCTTTCTATCTCTCTTTTTCGGTTCAGGGGAGACTTGGAGTGAACCTTAGAAACCTCAAACTTTTAAAACTCAACCATTGTGCCTGCACCAAGAACTTGACATATTTTATACACTTGACATACTAGCACATGAGGAACCTAAGGAAACTGAAGGCCACACTAGTTTAGGAGGAGACGCTAATAAGTGGGGGCAAATCTATACCCGCAGAAACATGACAAGTAATGACCCTAAAGTGAATGACACACACCAAGAGTCTGAACTAGTTGCAGGTCCGGAATAGGCACAAGTAGGGAATGATGATCTTGATGTTCTAATAGTAGTGAGAAAACAACCCAGGACATGTATCAGACATCCTATAGAGATGTTTGTCTCTCATCAGGCTTTATCATCTGAACATCATGCTTTTGTCTCTCACCTTGATCAACTCAGAATATTAGAGAATATAAATGAGGCCCTTACTAGCCCTGAATAGAGACAAGCAGTAAGGGAAGAAATGAAACGTGGGAAGTAGTTGAGCTACTCAAAGGGAAAAGAGCAGTCGGGTGTAAATGGGTGTTCACCCCAAACCTTGTTGATGGAAGCCTTGACAAATATAAAGCATGACTAGTGGCTAAAGGCTTTACTCAAGTCTACGATATGGATTACACTGAGACTTTTGCACCAGTAGCAAAATTGAATACCTTCAAAATTCTGTTTTCACTTGCTACTAATCTGGATTGGCCGCTACATCAGATGGATGTCAAGAATGAATTCTTGAATAGGGAATTGAAGGAAGAAGTATACATGAAGATGCTTATAAGATTCTCTAGGAAGAAGGAAGGTCAAGTATGTAAGCTAAAGAAATCTCATTATGGCTTGAAACAATCTCCTCGAGCATGGTTTGAGAGATTTATCAAAGTAGTAAAGAAACAGGGCTATACACAGGGATTGAGCGATCACACTCTATTTTTCAAACGCTTGAACAGAACACTTGTGGTATTAGCAGTATATGTGGATGACATCATCCTCACTGGTGACAATCTAGTAGAAATTGACAGAATTAAAGAGGCTCTTAACCAAGAGTTCCAAGTCAAAGATTTGGGAAAAATGAAATATTTCTTAGGCATGGAGGTGGCCAGATCTGAGAGAGGAATTGGTATCTCATAGAAAAAGTACATACTGGATCTCTTAGGAGAAATATGTATGTTAGGTTGCAGACCTAGCAATACTCTTATCCGGGTTGACAAGATTGTAGACGATGAAGATATAGATAAGGATGTAGATATGGGAAGATATCAGCGTATGGTAGAAAAACTGATTTACCTCTCACACACGAGGCCAGACATTGCTTATGTTGTCAGTGTTGTAAGTCAACACTCTTATAACCCCAAACAGAAGCACCTGAATGAAGTCTACATAATTCTTAGATATCTGAAGGATTCACCTGGTTTGGGTCTCCTATTCAAAAAATCTGAAAAAAGAAATGTATAAATGCTTACAGATACTGATTAGGCAGGAGACTAAGATACTAGAAGATCAACCTCAGGCTATGTTACGTATGTGTAGGGAAACTTAGTTACATGGCGTAGTAAGAAGCAGAGCGTGGTTGTTAGAAGTAATGCTGAAGTTGAGTTCAGAGCAATAGCTCTGGGAATACGTAAAGGACTATGGGTAAAACGAGTACTAAAAGAATTGAGAATGATCACAGAATTACCCATCAAGTTGCTCTTCGACAATATGGCAGCCATCAACATGTCCCAAAACCCAATCTAACATGACAGAACAAAACATGTGGAAATAGATAGATATTTTATAAGACAGAAGATTGATGCTGGGATAATTGAACTTAAATACATTTCCTCTAGAGAATAGACAGCTGATGTACTCACAAAGGGATTGACTCGAGATAAATTTAAATATCTAATTGGCAAGTTAGATATGATTGATATTTATGCTTCAACTTGAGAGAGAGTATAGGAGATATTATAATTTATTAGGCGAGATTATGGGAGATTATGATTCTGATTGTATCACTAAATGTATTCCCTGATTTGCTTTTTATTCTCCAGATATTACGCTTTTAGATTGTATGTTCCAGTGTATATATATGTATCAATATAGATGAAGAAATACAGTTGTGAATTACCGATCACTCTCATTGCTCACTGTCCGTAAAGCTCCAATAGAAACTTATCTTGATGTTACAGAAACACGAATAAACTAATACCAGAGTAAAGAGATGACAGAATGTGACAATAGAAGCTTCTAAAGAAGGCTGTCACTGAATCCATGCTGTGGCTGCACTGTAGCGCATGTATCACCAACTTTTATTTATAATTTCTTTCATTTTTTTATAGGACATTTCTTATCATTTATGTGTTGACGATAAGAATCACAATTCTAAGGAAGCATGTCTTGATTGTTTTTAAAAGAGTTTTTTTTATTAAAAGCTGCAGTCAAACAGGCTAATTCTCTTAACATGGTTAACTTTCATGTCTGAACACTGAAAATCACTTGTTTGCAAATCATATATTTGAGTGTTTTAGGGCCTTTTGGAAATATTTTTTCTTGCAACAACCCTATTCTTTGTTAGAAGATTTGTGATGCCTTATTTTTATTCAGCAAGGAAAGACATTATTGTTTTAGTGTGTAAACAGTTTGATTTTTTTCCTTGAGTTATTGCTTTGTCTTCTGTTATGAGGTCTATTCATAACTGGATCACGTTTTGAACTCCTTGCTTACTTGTCCTGGACTTATCATATTGTTTCTAGATATCAGACGCTATACGAGATGGAGCTGAAGGATTTTTCAGGACCCAATATGGCAGTATATCCAAGATGGCAATGTTGCTTGCTCTGGTGATCCTTTTCATATATTTGTTCCGTAGTACAACTCCTCAACAGGAATCTTCTGGCCTGGGAAGGTGATGTTTAAATATTATCATCCATCAAGCTACTATCTTTTACTTTTATTTGTTCTTATATGTGATATACCTATATTCTGATTCAGGTCATCTTCTGCGTACATCACGGTAGCTGCATTCCTTCTAGGTGCTCTTTGTTCTGGTATTGCGGGATATGTAGGAATGTGGGTGTCAGTCCGTGCCAATGTTAGGGTTTCTAGTGCTGCAAGACGGTCTGCAAGGGAGGCATTGCAGGTTAAACCATTATTTCCTCAGAAAACCATGAAAGGTCTAAATTTCTATATTAATTGGGAAAGAGTTGTGCAGGTAGCTGTTCGTGCTGGTGGTTTATCGGCTATTATTGTTGTTGGTATGGCTGTAATTGGTATAGCAATCCTTTATGCCACATTTTATGTTTGGTTGGGAGTGGACACACCTGGTGGAATGAAGGTTACTGATTGTATGTATCAACTCCTTCCAGCTTACCGAATAAAATGTTCATTTGTTTTTTGTATGAACTTGGATAAACATGTGTTGCTTGTTCTTTTGCATTATTTTCTCTAGCTGGAAATTATTATTATTGGGAAAACATCTTCCACAGACCTTGCTGTTAGGGCTTTTTATTTGTACATAAGTTCAAATAGCATATTATATATTATACCGATTTATTATGTGTGGGAAAAGCAGGACTTTGTTATTGTGATTAATATTGATTCGACAATTATACATGACAAGATGATCACCTGTTTTTACATTGTTTCTCAACTTGAAATATTTTGAGTAGGCTTCTTTATAATTTCTGTCAAGCCTTTGGTTTTTCTAAGGAGTTTGGACTAAAATTTCACGATCTAGCGTGAAAGTCTAGGGGGAGGTAATGAGGGGGTTAGATCTTGTGGTGACATGCATTTTGCAGTTTAATGGTGTATTTGATTGGAAGACAATGCTATTTTTACTGAGCAGCAGTTCTTAATCATCTGCTTGTGTTGGACAGTGTTAGGAAAATAGAAGGCAAAACAATGAGTGACAAATAAAATCTATTATTGAAAACTCAATGACAGTGTACATAATACCCCCTTACGGTCAATGACAGTGTACATAATGCGGACCCTCCCCTAAATGTTGTCTGTCTATCAAGGTGTGAGAACTAACCTGCATAAGTACCCTGTAGTGCATTTGATACTATTCAATATGTAACTTAAGCAATATGACCTTAGTTCCTATTTTCATTTCTTGGCAGATATTATGTTGCCTATTCTCTCTAGATAATGTTTGACATTAGGACCTTTTTGTTTATAGTACCTCTTCTTCTTGTTGGATATGGTTTTGGGGCCTCCTTTGTTGCGCTGTTCGCGCAGCTGGGTGGTGGAATATACACAAAGGCAGCTGATGTTGGAGCAGACCTTGTTGGAAAAGTGGAGCAGGGGATTCCTGAAGATGACCCAAGGAATCCTGCTGTAATTGCTGACCTGGTAATTGTTTATTTTCACTTCATTTTCAAAAGAGTTTAGGCATTAAAGTTGTATAACTTTTAATGAGTATTGATTTTGCATATTAATTATTTTTCCATTTAGTGTTACATTAATGTCTTTCTTGGTGTTCTTTAAAGAAGGAAACATAAATATATTTATCTATCTACAATTCAACTGTGTACCTCAAGCAATTGATGGTTTTTCTGATCACTGAGTTCCCAAACATTTGCATGTGTTTCTGTGGTTGAAGGACCTTTTCCTTGTGAGGGTCATACATAACATTGCCATTTTTTATTTTGTCGTATCACTTATTTTTCAATTTCAAGCAAATCAGCAGTTATTAAGATGCCACTTTAATTTCAAATGCGACACCAATATTGAATTTTACTAAATCAGTTAGTAAATTTCCAGTGCGATAGGAACCCAACACTAGGATACCAAAGCGACAATTTAACAGAACAGAGCTATAGGTCCTCAGGAAATAAGATTCCCTCTGCAGTATGGTTGAAGTATTTATTTCCAAGAAGTTCATAATTTGGCAGAATAATGGACAGCCTTTGTAGCAAACTCAAGGCAGCTAGACTCTCCAGTCTTCAAGTATAGCTCCTCAATCCTTCCACAGAATCCCCTTCCCTGGCCCCTCTTTATTCTTTCCCCTCTCCATTAACTGTTTTCTCTAGGACGCCACTCATTGGCTGCCGCTGTCCACTCTATGAGTATGACTTATCACAATAATTCCTCCTTCATGACACCACACTCCACTATAGTCCAAGAATGAAGATTCTTTAGCCCCAGACGCTTCTTATGGGTTTGGTGAAATTGGGTTCTGTGCTAAACCACAGGCGAGACTAATGAAAGAGTTAAAACACCTGGTAGATGAGATGCAACTAAAATGGTAATTTTATGTGATATCCTTACATCAAGGGTCCTGATTACGCATAAACACTCACTGATTGTGTCTGGCTGTATGATACTTAAATATATAATTTCTGATTTCCTATGTTTCATTGCCTACTTTTCTTGCTGATCTTGCGTGTCACATTTGACTCCAGGATCGGGGCAAATGTGAAGCACTTAGTGTTGAAAAAAAGGAAAATTGATTTTCAAAAATCATTTTGGGAAAAGCCAATTTAATTTTTTTTCCTTTTATGTCCTGTGCGGGGTGTTTGTTCTTCATAAAGGTGGTATTGTGGCAATGTGCATCTACAATCTATGGGTTTACATACTGGTTTGCAATTGTTTTTTAAGGTTGGAGACAATGTGGGAGATTGTGCTGCTAGAGGTGCTGATCTTTTTGAAAGCATTGCAGCTGAGATAATCAGTGCCATGATACTTGGGGGAACTATGGCACAGCGGTGTAAAATAGGTCAGTAACTGGTTATTGGTATCCATGTCGTTTTCTGTTTTCTTTTTAACAAAAAGTTTTCAGTGGTTTTGTTTGTATATGCTCATCTAATTTGATTATTTTTCTTTGCTTCAGATCCTTCTGGCTTCATCTTGTTTCCTCTTGTCGTTCACTCATTTGATCTGGTTGTTTCATCAATTGGAATATTTTCAATTAGGGGCACACGTGAGAGTGGTGTGAAGGCTCCCATTGAGGATCCAATGACAATTCTTCAGAAAGGATACTCTGTTACAATAGTTTTAGCTGTGCTGACATTTGGTCTGGTAATAATTCATCAATTATTTCGTACTTATTTCTCTGAAGCAAACTTTCTGGATCAGCCAATACCTGTGTTTTCTCTGCTGTAGTTTTGCATATGAAAATACTTAGACTATATACATGTTCTGTAAAGGAATTCAACTGCAAAACATCTGCATTAATTTTTAAACTCTGGTGACTTATCTGTTCTGTTTTCTTTTTGATATTAATTTCTCTACAGTCTACTCGGTGGTTACTTTACACAGAACAAGCTCCGTCAGCATGGTTCAATTTTTCCTTGTGTGGGTTGATTGGTATAATCACTGCTTACATTTTTGTCTTCATAACTAAGTATTACACTGACTACAAGCATGAGCCTGTGCGCACATTAGCCCTTTCTAGCTCCACGGGTCATGGGACTAATATAATTGCTGGGGTCAGCTTGGGCCTGGAATCAACTGCTCTTCCTGTCCTTGTCATCAGTGTTTCAATTGTCTCTGCTTTCTGGCTGGGTCACAGCTCTGGACTAGTTGATGAAGCAGGAAACCCAACTGGTGGGCTGTTTGGCACAGCTGTAGCAACAATGGGTATGCTGAGCACTGCTGCTTATGTTCTTACCATGGATATGTTTGGTCCAATTGCTGATAATGCTGGAGGTATTGTAGAGATGAGTCAGCAGGTAGTCCTTGATTGACTATTGTCTGAGGTTTTATCTGTAACTTTCCCACATGAAGCGAAATAACTTATGTTCTCCACATATATATTCTTCACAGCCTGAAAGTGTCCGAGAGATTACTGATATTCTTGACGCGGTTGGAAACACAACCAAAGCTACGACTAAAGGATTTGCCATTGGTTCTGCTGCTCTTGCTTCTTTCCTTTTGTTTAGTGCTTATATGGATGAGGTTTCCGCATTTGCACATGAACCTTTTAAACAGGTAGATTGAACTGGCTCCTAATATCCTAATACTCATGTTTTTTTTATTCTGTACTGCGCTCGTACTGTTGAATTTTGAATGAATTCCAGGTTGATATTGCAATTCCAGAAGTTTTCATTGGTGGGCTGTTGGGTTCGATGCTTATTTATCTGTTCAGTGCTTGGGCTTGTTCTGCTGTAGGCCGAACTGCTCAAGAGGTTGTTAATGAAGTAAGAAGGCAGTTCATTGAGAGGCCTGGCATTATGGTGAGTTTGGGTTTGTTAATTAACTTCAAAGTATTTGTAAGTTTGCCATCTAACCATCTCTGTGCTCTCTATAGGAGTATAAGGAGAAACCAGATTATGGTCGATGTGTTGCTATCGTAGCATCTGCATCACTAAGGGAGATGATAAAACCCGGTGCTCTTGCCATCATTTCACCTATTGTAGTTGGTGGGTTAATTGCTGTATTTTTTATTGCACTTTTTTAGTACTATAGTTATTTGTACCTACCTTGATGGAAAATATGCACATGAATGCAAGTTGATGTCGTTTGATGATATTATTGCACGAGTCTCATAATTGCTTGATGGGTTACATCATATAATATTGAATGTTAATGAATATGTGTAATCATATCTGGAGCTGCATATCTTCATTTACTTCATTTTTTTTGGATTATTAGATCTTTTTTTGGTTAATTCAGTTGCTCATCGGAATATCTTTTATTTGTTTTAAATATTTTCTGTCATGAATAGGACGCTGAATATGTCTATCGCTTGCAGGATTTCTGTTCCGAGTTTTGGGTTTCTATACAGGGCAGCCGCTACTTGGGGCTAAAGTTGTGGCTTCCTTTCTAATGTTTGCAACTGTTTCTGGTATTCTGATGGCACTTTTTCTGAACACTGCCGGTGGGGCCTGGGATAATGCGAAGAAGTACATTGAGACTGGAGCTCTTGGAGGCAAGGGTAGTGAGGCACACAAAGCTGCAGTAACCGGAGATACGTAAGTTACTTTTTTCGCTATCTTTCATTTAAATAAATAACTAGTACGATACGTATTTGAGTTTGTAATGCTACACTAGCTGGTGGTAGCAATGCCCAACCTACTTGCTTTATGACGTGACATGCTCCAATCAAGGGGGCTTGATTGCATATAGGAGGATTCGTCCATTATATCACTTTTGATGGGTTGGTTTTGACTTGAAAAGGGTTGAAATTCGAATCTTTCTGCTCAACTCTAATATCACTGCACCAAAATTGAGTAGTCACTTGTATTTTTTTCCCTTGGTAAACTTTATCAAAAGTAAATTAAAAAAAAACTTAAAACAAGTTGATGTGAGTAGGATTGTCATTCGAATGATTGAGTTTAAAAAGTATGGCCCTAGCATTTGGATAATTTTTAAGGTGAACTGGCACCTTAATAATCATGGATACAAACAGGATTTTGAAGTTATATATCTTGTCCAGCTAGTGCATGTCATACATATTTTACTTTCATTCGAAGCAACTAAAATGACTTTATACGCCAAAGGAAAGAGGGGAAAAAAAAAGATACAAGGGACTTTTCTAAGCTCCTACCTTAATTTGGTCATAATGTTTGTCTCTTTCTAGATTTTTCCTTTTGGTGGGCAGAAAGATGATAGAGGTTAATATTTTCAGCCAATAGTCTTACGGCTCAGTGGCATATAAGCTTCCTTATTGTATAAGTGATAGATCGCGGGTTCTATTCTCGTTTGTAACTTCAGACCATTAGTGTCTGCTGCCTTAAATAAAAAAATGTTTTCATCTGTGTTTTTATTAGGCAATATATTTAATTATTCTGATTACTTGTGTGTTGCAGGGTGGGAGACCCTTTCAAAGACACAGCTGGGCCTTCACTTCATGTTGTTATTAAGATGCTGGCAACAATTACACTTGTTATGGCTCCAATCTTCCTGTGAGAATTGTTGACAATGTTAGGATATCTATTGGTGGCCTAAAAAATGAATCCATGTGCCATTTTGATTTTGATAATTTTGGAATAGATGGATATAGAGTATAAATATCTATTATGTACATCGAAGGTCCTGTTATATAGTCCATTAATACTGAACTTTTTAATGTCCCTCTTATCATCATAAGATATGTTGTATTGATTGCTAATGTTATGTAAAAGTAGTCGTTAGCTTTTATAATCTCATTATACCTTACTCCCCTAACATAAACTCGTTATAATTGGAACCCATTTATTCACATCATTCAATTCATATTATAAAACATAGAAAAGTGATTATGAAGATTATATTTCATTTTTATTCAATTATATATTAAAACTAAAAGTAAATAATTTAATATAAATTTTATAATAAATCATATTATGTACAATTGACAACTTAGATGCCAAAAAGAAAAAGACGTAACTTATCCTCAACGTGTCTAAACTACCATAATTTATAGAAGTATGGGGAGTATAGCAATTAAGTCTTAAATGATCAATTTAATGATAATTAGATAATTGATAAAAGTTCTTGAAAGAATAATATTTTAAAAGCTAGTTTTTAGAATAAAAGAATTAACCTATTTAAATATTTATTAATATTACAATTTTTAAATTTTTATCAATTAACTCCATGAAAAGGTAATATCTTTTCTAGATCTTCTACTAGTCAGAAATCATCAATAACATAAAATATTAAGATTTAAAAATTAATTAATTTAAATATTTTATTGGGTATCTCAACTTAATATTTCATAATATGTTTGCAACTTGTTTCTATTTTCTAAGATAAAGACTTGGGAGTGATTAAATGATATTTTGGGATTTAAATGTTATTTTTTTAAAAATATAAAATTTTTAATATTACAAAATTTTAAAATAGGGCATGCTGACTCGGATCAAATCAGATGATGACGTGGAGCACCGGGAATGCTAACTTATCATCACCTTGGAGTGGTAAGCGCGGGTGAGAATACCAGTGCGAAACTGCGAATGGTGCTCTCTTCTAACTTCCAATACAATTTCTCATTCAGAATGAAGTTTTAAAATTTTCACATAATGTGGACGTGTATCAGAAGCAGCAGCTATTTCTTCTCGCTTCAAATACGATGCTCGGATTCCAAACCAAGCCGTGGTTTTGGAGCAAACAAGGCTAACAATAGCAACAAGGTGCTTCTGTCGTCTTCGAAATCAATGTTTTTGCCTTTTCTTAAGTGCTCTTGATCTTCTTTTTCTAGTTTGCGTTACCACAATCGATGCTCCAAGTTAATTTTGTTTGTCATTTCCCCTGCTTCTTTGTTTTTTACTTCAATTTATTGCTTACGTTTTTAATCATTCAGGCCAACGAAGTTAATACCTCGAAGGATGGCAAGGGCCTCGTATCGTCGCAAAGGTATCTAGAAAATGTTTTGGACGTTTACTTCTGATCCTTCAGGCGTTAGCTTTGTAGCTCAAATTGTTGGCTTTTTAGTGCTTGGAACTTGGACGCTGTGTATTGTTTTCACTCACAATGCTCATTTTCTAACAGCCAATGTTATTGGTTGGTGCAGGCGATCAACGTCTAAGCAGTCTCCACCTCTATCGTCTCGTAAGTTGATAAATTATCATCGAATAATTGGGGGATTCTCCTAGAGTTGATAACTCAAAAATTCAACCCCTTCACTGTTGTGCCTTTGTCAAGCAAAATACAGAAATAATCATTTCTATAGAGTAGAACCTCACTTGTATGAGTTTCCAAGCCAGTTTGGGCATCAATGCGGACACATTGAAGTTAATAGTTGCTTCATGAGATATTATCTTTCTGCTGTCGTTACCAGTGAAGTCAAGCATATGAGATTGCATTTAGAGCCCTAAATTAATCACTAAAAAAAATAAAGACACCTAATGAGGATAAAATATTGCGAGCTAAACCAGAATGAAAATGAAGATAGTGAAATAAGATTTTAGTTCATACTGTATGATAGTTGATTTAATTGTGTTGCCATAAAGTATTTAACAATTGATATTTCGAACTTTCTTCAATTTGACATGGGTCCATTATTCGGTTTTGCTCAATCAAATTAACATAAGCTTTTCCTTGTAGAGTTATCCAGTCCGAGTTCTAGGAACGATTCTTTGGATGTTGATTTTGAAGAACGACTCAAAGCAGTAAAAAGGTACAGCTGTAATTATTTTCATTCTCTTTCTGGTCACCCTTTTGGCTTTTGGTTACTTTGGCTATGGAAATCCTCATTTGTATCCATATTGAATCTTTAGTTTTGCACTATTTAACAACAGCATTTGGTGGGAGGCACGGCTTAGCAGGTTGTCAACTATTTGTGCCATAGTTTTCCCAGCTATGGGCCAGCACTCTCATATATAGGAATTTTTGTCCTCTTAACACGATTTTTGATTTTTCTTTTTACTATTAGTATAGAGCTATCCAGTTAGAACATTCTTATTCATTTTCCATGTTCATCTATACTACAACTGATATTCATAAGACCAATCATTCAGACTGTTTTGTTCATGCTTGATCATGCTATTCCATTTTATAGTACATATTGATGTGCGGGCACAGGCATGTGCATGTATACTGCTGCAGCTAGTGACTACCTTTATTCATTTGGACTGTTGATATTGGAGGATTAATAAAACTATTGAAAATACCAATGACCTTCAGTTAATAGGAGATCCTGCCTATATTTTAGTGACTTATTCTATAGAGCCTGTTTAATTCATTAAAAAAAAACACATGCTTCAGACCAATAAAAGTATGATCTATTTTCTAATATTCTTTTTTGTCCAATGTTATATTTCATATTTTCTTCTTAAAAGTGAGTTTTTTTTTATTTTTGTTAACTACTCAGATCAGCTCTTGAGCAAAAACAGGCTGAGGAGGAAAAACAATTTGGTGCAATTGACTATGATTCACCAAATTCAGACGACAAGACCATTGGCCTTGGTACCAAGGTGAAACAATGTTCCTTTGTGGCATGTAAATTCTTTCTTACCTTATTTAAATGGTAGAAATATTACTATGGAACAGATTGGAGTAGGTGTGGCTGTCTTGGTCTTTGGTCTGGTATTTGCTTTTGGAGATTTTCTTCCATCCGGAAGGTATGTTTACATGTCTAAAATTGGATGATATACCTGGTGTCTAGTTGATGCTCTACATATCATTTTCTTTAATATTTTCTTTTTGCAAATTTACATTTTATAGGATTTAATGGGTGAATTGTTTAAATCATCACCCTAACTACGGTAATGTTTTGTACTTGATGCTATCGTATTTGAAGTCCACGACAAATTTCTGTTTGGAGGAGAAACCATATGAGAAAGCTCATTTTCATTATTTTTATTTTTTTATACTTTTTCATTGATAGTTACCACATAAACCTTTTTCAATTGAAGGCAAATGAGTGGCTTTATTATAATTCTGACATGTCCTCTCACACTGATGACCTTTGGGTTTAAAGTATGTTCTTAGTACCAGAGCTAGTAACATTGTTGTGAAGCTTAATTTTAATTATTAAAACGGGGACATAGTTTAATTCATATTTCCTGACCTCTTGGTCTAAAAGCTCAGGTATCATGTCATGACCCTTTTCAATTTAAAGGCCTAATAGTCTACCTGAAGGCTATTGAAGAGTTTTATTTTAATCTCAAACAAAGTAACAGGTTCTATCATGTGCAACATTGCCTCAGCATATCTATATTAATACCGCTTTCATTAAAAAAAAAAAAAACATGTTGATTGGAATTTGGCTATTATTTGTAATTTAATTGGAACTTTCCCTAATGTTCTTTTAATTTTATAATTTGCTTGGGATTTGGTTTTAAAGTGTTAGCCCCAGTGAAGAAAGTGCGGTAGTAAAAAATAAGCTGTCAGAAGAGGAAAAAGCTAGTCTTCAGGTATCATTTCTATGTGATAATCATTTTTAAGTTGCTAATGATCTTTGAGTGTTTTTGGTTTGTATTTCTTTCTTAACAAAGCAGAAGTTTGCCCAATTGATTTTAAAATTACTTCCTTTTTTGTTGTAAGGTGAAATGTATTTGGAAGTGTAGAATCAGAGGTGAAATGCGCCTCTGTTAATGTTATTAGAGTATAACCTTAGATTACAGTGGGTCTTAATATAAGTAGACACAAAACCCTAATCCTAGGACCCTAGATATCACATCTTTTACTAATTCTAATATCTTAGATTTATTTTCTAATATATATAAGATATAATATCTACAACTAACCCAGTATATACATATCAGTAGACGTACTGATTTTAGAGAGTATACCGAGGTTAAGAATGAATTGATTTCACTATATTCCTCTGCTGAATCATGGTACATATATACACAACCAGAATCCCTTTCATGGCGGGATTGCAGGAGCTGAATCAGGAAACATAATTACAATTGAAATACAATCCCTGAAATCCCTCTCACTTAATTCTAATAATCTTCTCTCTTAATGAATCCCACTAATGTCTCTTCTACACTCCCCCTCAAGTTAGAGCATAGATATTTATCATGCCTAACTTGCCAATGAGATATTCAAATTTGTCTCTTGTTAATCCCTTCGTGAGTACGTCAGCTAGTTGTTCTCTGGAGGGAATATACCTGAGATCAATTGTCCCTTCATCAATCTTGTCTCTTATAAAATGTCTATCTATTTCTACATGTTTTGTTCTGTCATGTTGGACTGGATTATGAGACATATTGATTGCTGCCATGTTATCTGACTGTAATTTGATTGGCAATTGGATTGACATTTTGAGCTCTTCTAGAACTCGTTTTACCCATATACTTTCGCAGATTCCAAGGGCTATAGCTCTAAACTCAACTTCAGCACTGCTTCTAGCAACCACGTTCTGTTTTTTGCTTCGCCAAGTTACTAAACTTCCCCATATGTAGGTCATATATCCTGAGGTGGATTTTCTGTCCTCTTCATCGCCTGCCCAGTTAGCATCTGTGTACATCTCCACTTTCCGATTTTCTGATCTTTTAAACTGGAGACCTAGCCCGGGGGAACCCTTCAAGTATCTCTGAATTCTATAGACTTCATTTAGGTGCTTCTGCTTTGGATTATGAGAATGTTGACTCACTACACTGACAGCATAGGCTATATCTAGCCGAGTGTGAGATAAGTAAATTAATTTTCCCACCATTCGCTGATATCTTCCTATATCTACGGCCTTTCCTAAATCCTCAGTTTCAATAATTTTGTCCACACGTATAGGAGTATCACTTGGTCTACAGCCGAGCATACCTGTTTCGTTCAAAAGATCTAGCACATATTTTCTTTGTGAAATGTTAATTCCTTCAGCAGACCTAGCTACCTCCATACCCAGAAAATATTTCATTTCTCCTAGATCTTTGACTTGAAATTCCCCATTTAATGCCTTCTTGATTCTGTCAATTTCTGCTGGGATATCTCCTGTGAGAACAATATCGTCTACATAAACAATCAGGACCACTATTCCCTTATTCAAGTGTCGGAAGAATAAGGTGTGATCACTCTGCCCCTGTGTGTAGCCTTCACCTTTTAAAACTTTGGTAAATCTTTCGAACCATGCTCGAGGAGACTGTTTCAAACCGTACAGTGATTTTATTAATCTGCATACATGTTTTTCTTTCCTCCCGGGGAATCCTGGAGGCATTTTCATGTAAACTTCCTCCTTTAGTTCTCCATTTAAGAACGCGTTTTTTACATCCATATGATGTAGTGGCCAATCTAGATTTGCTGCAAGGGACAACAACACTCTGATGGTGTTTAATTTGGCTACTGGTGCAAATGTCTCGGTGTAGTCCATTCCATAGATCTGAGTGAAGCCCTTTGCTACTAACCTTGCTTTGTATTTCTCAAGACTTCCATCCGCGCAATATTTTAGAGTGAATACCCATTTACATCCTATTGCCTTTTTTCCCTTGGGTAGGTCAACCACTTCCCATGTATTATTCTGTTTTAGGGCCTTCATTTCTTCCATTACTGCCTTCCTCCATTCGGGACTCTCAAGAGCTTCATGGATATTTCTTGGTATTTGGACCTGAGACAGGTGAGATATGAATGCAAAGTATTTGGGTGATAAGGCTTGATAGGAGACAAACCTCTCTATAGGATGTCTAGTGCAGGATCTAGGTTGCTTTCTGATGGCAATTGGTACATCAAGGTCATTCTCTTGTATCTCATGGTCAGGACCTGCTTCCGGTTCAGATTCTTGGATTGTGTCAGTCACTTGAGGTGTATTACCTGTCATGTCTTTATTTCGGCGAATATAGACTTGTCCCCACCTATTAGTGTCTCCCCCTGAACTAGAGTTTTCTTCATGTGCCCTAGGTTCCTCATGTGATGTGGCGGGGAGAGTGTCGTCTTGGTTAGGTTCATGTATGATTTCCAGGAATTCTGATTGGATAGTCTGAGGTTCAATCCAAGTCTCCCCCTGAACCGAGGACAAGGTGTAGAAATGGGTGGTTTCATGGAAAGTGACATCACGGGTGACATAGAGTCGTTTGGAAGTAGGATCAAAGCATTTATATCCTTTTTGGGTGCTTGCAGGACCTAAGTAAATACATTTGACTGCTTTGGGGTCAAGCTTATGGGTATGGTCTAAATGAACAAAGGTAGTGCAACCAAATATTCGAAGAGGTAGAGTGTTCTCAAGGTAAGGGAGGTTAAAATGCTGATGAAGGATTTGGAGTGGAGTTTGGAAAGATAGAGGCTTACATGGCATCTGATTAAGTAAGAACGTGGCAGTTAGAATAGCATCATCCCAATGGTAATTAGGTACATTGCTGCTAAAGAGAAGAGCCCTAGCTGTTTCAAGGAGATGTCTATTTTTTCGTTCAGCAACTCCATTTTGTTGTGGGCTATAGGGACAAGAGCTTTTATGAGCAATCCCTTTTTCCTTAAGGAACTGAGATAATTGATGATTCATATATTCGGTGCCATTGTCAGTATGAAGGATTTTGATTTTGGAATCAAATTGGGTATGGATCATATTGTAAAAATCAACGAACATTTGGTATACAGCGGATTTATCCTGTAAGAGGAAAACCCAACAGACACGAGTATGATCATCGATGAGGGTCATAAACCACTTTGAGTGAGTACGATTTTTAATGCGAGATGGGCCCCATATGTCACTGTGGATCAGGGAAAAAGAACAGGAGGGTTGATAAGGAACACTAGGAAAGTTAGTGCGATGATGTTTAGCTAACTCACATGACTCAATGAAAATCTGCACTTTTATTTAAGCCAAGAAAAGGAAACATCTTACACATATATTGAAAGTTGGGATGTCCTAATCTTTTGTGCCATAACTCCATCTCACTAGTCTTAGGGAGAGACACTTTATTACAGAAGTGAAGTGCTAAATTTTGACAGTCATCCAGGTAATAAAGTCCACCAAGCTCCTTAGCAACACCAATCGTCGTTCCCGTGAGTAGGTCCTTAAAAACACAATATGTAGCAAAGAAATTAGCATGGCACCGTTCTTTGTAGTTCAGTTGACTTACAGATAATAGGTTACATTGTAGTTTTGGAACATGTAGGATATCATGTAACACAAGTGTATCAAAAACTTTAATGGTACCACTCCCTGCTACTAGAGAATCTGAGGCGTCAGCAATTTTTACCGTAAGTCGTGATGTGGCAGGGGTATAGTGAGAAAATAAGGACCTATCATTTGTCATATGATCCATTGCACCAGAATCAACGATCCAACAGGTACCTGTAGTCTTACCTTTAATAAGGGTAAGTGCTGTAAGAAAGTTACCTTTGTGCACCACAGTGGCAACAGGTTTATGGGACTGACTTTCCAGTGCATTCAACCTTTCAAGAATCATTGTCAATGGGTCAACAGAGTTTGGGCCAGCGTGAAATGGGCCTGGAATGGCAGAATTGCATTCTGGAGCTGAAATAGGCCCTTGACTCGTCGCTGGATTGGGCCCTTGGTTTGTTGCTGGATTGGGCCCATGAGAGAATAAACCATTTGGGCCTGTGAACGCGTGCTGAAATGGGCTGTTGAAGTCCATGTCCTCTGATTCAGTCGTGGAGCTGGCGAGGTGACTCCATGGCCGACGCTGCTTTCCCTTCCAGTCAGGTGGCTTGCCGTGAATGTCCCAGCAGCGCTCCTTTGTGTGGCCGGTCTTCTTACATTGCTCACACGTCGGACGTTCTTTCCTGGAGCCAGTATCTGGGGCGCGAACGGCGAGTGCTGAAGCTTCAGTTGTCGACGAGGAGATTACTCGGCTGGGAAGCATCACCTGTCGGTGGGATTCTTCGTCGCGCAGGTGAGAAAAGGCTTCCGACACAGATGGAAGTGGAACACGGTTGAGAAGGCGGCTCTGGGCATCGTCATATACTTTGTCGAGTCCCACCAAGAATTCAAACAAGCATTCTTCATTCAAGGTTCTTTGGTACTCAGCGGCATCTTCACCATTTTTCCATGCTCGGTGCTGAAGCAAGTCAATTTCCTGCCACAGCGCCGTTTTCTCAAGGTAATAGACATTCAGTGGTCTGGTTTCCTGCTTCACTGTCCAGAGACGGGATCGAAGATCAAACAGGAGAGAAGCAGTTGGACGCTTCCCATAGGCTTCTTTCACCGTGCACCAGATGGACTTGGCAGACGTCAAGAACATAAAGCTTCTTCCGATGTTTGGGAGCATGGAGTTCAGGAGCCATGAAGCGACAACAGCATTCTCTGATTTCCAGCGCCGACGGGAACTGTCATCATCGAGGAGTGGTTGGTCTTTGTGGATCAAATCAAGGCGATCGCGACCATCAAGAGCAAGGAGCATCGACTGGCTCCAATCGAGGTAATTCTCACCCGTAAGACGCTCTGGCACAATGACGACGGCAGAGCTTTCAAAACCAGTGACTTTAGCAGAGACTGAACGCGACCCTCCACTGGACAAACCTGGCTCTGATACCATATCAGTAGACATACTGATTTTAGAGAGTATACTGAGGTTAAGAATGAATTGATTTCTGTGGTAATTATGTAAATAATAAATTTAATTCAGTAATTTATCTATTTAAATTAGTTGAGAGATTATAGGGAGATATTAGGTGGGATATCATATCAGTTGGGATATCTGATTTGATTAACACATCCTAACAGAATCGCGAAGATCCTGATTCTGATATGCACTGTACTCTACATATACTGCTGCTTCCTTCTGAATAACACATGAAAAATACATTCTGTACTGTACCGTGCCTTCATGGTATCAGAGCGGAACCTTTCCGCGACCTGCAAACCTATCTCGGGGCATCGCTGTTAATTATCGACAACCATGTCCGCCCCACATAGTTCCGACTCGGTGCTGTCAAGCGCCCCTCGTGGCTCTAGTTCGGTGTTCGATGGCTCTGTTGGTGGAGCACCAGTCGCGATCGTGTCTGACAAGTTGACACTCACTAATTATCAAGACTGGGCTCAAGCCGTCGTCCTCGCTGTCGGTGGACGAGGGAAGTTGGAATTCTTGACCGGTGAAGCGAAGATGCCCACAGACCCAACGTCACCGGCGATGACCCAGTGGAAGATGGACAACTCCCTCGTCTCCTCTTGGCTCATTAACGCCATGATCCCTCAACTAAAACGAAGCTTTATGTATTTGCCAACTGCCAAAGATATCTGGGATGCTGTCCGAGCCTCATATTCTGTAGGGAAGGATCACACAAAGCAATTTGACTTACGGCGACGCACGTGGCGTTGTGTACAAGGCCAGAGAAGTGTCCATGAGTATTGGCTTGAACTTGTCGCATTATGGCAAGAGCTTGATCTTCAGGCTGATGATGCGTGGTCCTCTCCAGCAGACGTAGCTCATAATAAAAGGAACATTGAGACTGAACGTATTCTTCTCTTCCTTGCTGGTCTTAATGATGACCTTGATGACGTTCGGGCACGTATATTAGGCCACACAAAGCTTCCACCTATTTTAGAAGTATACTCTGCAATTCACAGTGAAGAGTCAAGACGCCAGATTATGCTTGCTGAGCCAAAACATTTGACTCCCGCTGCACCCACATTTCTCAGCAAAAATACAGGTACTCCACCTGGCCCAACTTCAGTAAGCAGAGGACGACCTACCTGTGAACATTGCAATAAGACTGGTCACTCCAAAGACAAGTGTTGGGACATCTATGGGAAGCCTGTGGACTGGAAACCACGTAAAGGAAGATCAAAGGCACATCTAATCTCTCAGGAAAATGAACCAGTTTCTCAATCTGAGACTGGTGGAACCTTCAGCAACGAACAAATGCAGCAGCTGTTACAAAGCTCTGTTTCATTGGTTCACAAAGGTACTTCTCCCAATGCTCTTACTACATGCGCTTCTCCATCAAAATGGATTGTCGATACTGGTGCCTCGGATCACATGACCTCCAGCAAACAGTTGTTTGTTACATACCGTCCCTTGGCTGGTGATAAGAAGATCACCACTGCTACTGGTTCTCCCTCTCCCATAGCGGGAATTGGTTCAGTCGTCCTGTCAGAACAATTACACCTTGAATCTGTCCTTCATGTCCCTCATCTTGCTTGCAATCTACTTTCCATTAGTAAATTGACCAAACAAGCTGTATGTTCTGCTCATTTTTACTCTACTCACTGTGTTTTTCAGGATCTAATATCGGGGAAGATGATTGGTACGGCAGAAGAATATGACGGCTTGTATTACCTTGACATCCCTACCATGCATGCGCTGTGCTCCAGAATCAGCCCCACTGCTGCAGTATCTTCTGAAGAAAGTAATTTAATTTTATTACATAAACGGATGGGTCATCCTAGTCTGTCCTATTTGAAAAAAATGTTCCCTGAATTATCAATAAAGAACATTTCAACATTTCATTGTGACACTTGTGAGTTAGCTAAGCACCATCGTACTACTTTCTCTCCCACAACTTATAAACCCTCTCGTCCTTTTTCGGTTATACACAGTGATGTGTGGGGCCCCTCACGTATACCCAATCGTACTCGGTCTAAGTATTTTGTCACCTTTATTGATGATCATACACGAATGTGTTGGGTCTATCTCTTACAAGATAAAGTAGATGTCTCAACTGCCTTCATCGAGTTCCATAATTATGTTCAAACCCAGTTTGATTCATCTATTCAAATACTTTACTCTGACAATGGGACTGAATATTTTAACCACACACTTGACAACTTTCTCTCTCATCATGGCATAGTTCATAAGAGTAGTTGCCCTTACACTCCCCAACAAAATGGGGTGGCTGAACGGAAAAATAGACATATTCTCGAAGTAGCTCGTGCCCTTCTCTTTACTTGCCATGTCCCAAAACACTTCTGGGGAGATGCCATTCTCACCGCCACCCACCTGATCAACCGTCTTCCATCCCGTGTCCTTGACTTTACCTCCCCACTTGATACACTCCGGAAAACTCACAGCCTTTCTCACCTTGAGTCCACCATTCCTCTTCGGGTTTTTGGGTGTGTAGTCTATGTTCATCTCCACCATTCACAGTCCAAATTCGATCCTCGGGCTCGTAAATGTGTTTTCCTGGGCTATTCTAACTCACAAAAAGGATACAAATGTTTTGATCCTCTTTCTCGCCACATGTTTATTAGTCTTGATGTCACCTTCTTTGAATCTGAGTCATACTATACTGAGTCCTCAATTCAGGGGGAGACTTGGAATGAATTTCAGACCATAGACATTGTACCTGAACCTATACCTCCTGTATCTGACCCTACACCTATCCAACTGAAAGATATCAGCAGTGAAACACAAAGATGGGGCAAGATATACTCAAGGCGACACCAGGAATCAACTACACGTCATGTTCCTACTGCAGTACCAATCCCTGAGCCGATATTAGACCCTGCACTTGAGGAGATAACTCAGCCAGGTATTACTACTGATCTTGATATGCCTATTGCATTGAGGAAGAAGCAACGTTCGTGCACTAAACACCCCATTGAAAAATATGTCTCATATGCCTCTCTAACACCAAATTATCGCGCATTTGTCACTAACCTTGATCAGGTTATAATTTCAAACAATGTGCATGAAGCCTTGGCCATTCCAGAATGGAAACAAGCTGTACTAGAAGAAATGAACGCGTTAGAGAAAAATGAGACATGGGATGTTGTGACTCTCCCAAAAGGAAAGAAACCCGTAAGTTGTAAATGGGTCTTTACCCCTAAATACAATGCTGATAGCACCCTCAACAAACTCAAGGCAAGACTAGTAGCCAAAGGATTTACTCAGACTCCTGGCATCGACTATAATGAGACTTTTGCCCTTGTTGCCAAACTCAACACCATTAGAGTTTTACTCTCCATTGCAGTCAACCTAGACTGGCCACTTGAACAATTAGACATAAAAAACGCCTTTCTCAATGGTGATCTTCAAGAAGAGGTTTATATGACTCTTCCGCCTGGGTTTGATGAGGGAAGGATTAACCAAGTATGCAAGCTCAAAAAATCTATTTATGGGTTGAAACAGTCACCTCGGGCCTGGTTTGATAGATTCTCTACTGTGCTTAAATCTGAAGGATATAAACAAAGTTTATCTGATCATACTATGTTTGTCCTGAAAAATGAGGATCTTATAACCATCATTATTGTATATGTAGATGACATTATAGTCACAGGAAATGATGAGAAGGAGGTCACCCGAATCAAAGTAGCCCTGAACAGAGAATTTGAAGTCAAAGACTTAGGCAAATTGAGATATTTCTTAGGAATGGAAATTGCAAGATCCAAAGAAGGAATTTATGTCTCCCAAAGAAAGTATATCCTGGATCTCCTCAAGGAAACTGGTATGCTAGGGTGTAAACCAAGCAGAGTTCCTATCAGTACAATGAAGAAGAAGCCTGTCAAGAGGATGGCAAGAACAGAACAAGAGATTGCAAAGAACAGGCAACAAGAACGAGAGGAAGTTGCTGTGGACAAAGGGAGATATCAAAGACTTGTGGGAAAACTCATCTATCTTTCCCATACTCGTCCTGATATTGCTTTCGCAGTTAGTGTGGCCAGTCAACATATGCACTCCCCAAGACAGAAGCACATGGATGCTGCATATAAAATTCTACGATATCTCAAAGGCACACCAGGTCTCGGACTCTATTTCAGAAAGAACAGCTCAAGAACAGTTGAGATTTATACTGATGCTGATTGGGCAGGTTCACTGGAAGACAGCAGATCTACATCAGGGTACTGCACCTTCGTTTGGGGAAATTTAGTCACCTGGCAAAGCAAGAAGCAGAAAGTGGTTGCCAAGAGCAGTGCTGAATCAGAGCTAAGATCTCTAGCTCAAGGCCTTATGGAGGCATTGTGGATTAAAAGAGTAGCGGATGAAGCACATATTACAATCAAATCTCCCATGAAACTCTACTGTGATAACAAAGCTGCTCTGAATATGGCATTAAATCCAGTGCAACACAGTAGGACGAAACATGTCGATGTAGACCGCCACTTCATCGGAGAAAAGATTGAAGAAGGAACAATCTGCCTCTCATATGTTTCCACCAAGTTACAACTTGCTGATATTCTCACTAAGGGCCTGCCGCAAGCTGTGTTTGAAAATTTAGTAAGCAAGTTGGCCATGATAGATATCTATGATCCAACTTGAGGGGGAGTGTGGTAATTATGTAAATAATAAATTTAATTCAGTAATTTATCTATTTAAATTAGTTGAGAGATTATAGGGAGATATTAGGTGGGATATCATATCAGTTGGGATATCTGATTTGATTAACACATCCTAACAGAATCGCGAAGATCCTGATTCTGATATGCACTGTACTCTACATATACCGCTGCTTCCTTCTGAATAACACATGAAAAATACATTCTGTACTGTACCGTGCCTTCAATTTCACTATATTCCTCTGCTGAATCATGGTACATATATACACAACCAGAATCCCTTTCATGGCGGGATTGCAGGAGCTGAATCAGGAAACATAATTACAATTGAAATACAATCCCTGAAATCCCTCTCACTTAATTCTAATAATCTTCTCTCTTAATGAATCCCACTAATGTCTCTTCTACAATACATGATTAAAGAAATAATAAAACATAAATATGTATTAAATAGTTATTCATAATCGGCACCTCTCAACACTCCCCTCAATCAGGGGAGTAGATGTTGATCATTCCCAGCTTGGATGTGAGCTCTTCAAATATGGGTCTGTCAAAAGCTTTAGTAAGCAAATCCACTACTTGTGAACTTGAGCTGAAATGAGACACTACAGATACTTTTGACGATATTTTTCTTTGATGAAGTGTTGATCGTTCTCTACATGTTTCCTTCTGTCATGCTGAATAGCATTCTTAGCCATCTTTATAGCTGATGTGTTATCACAAAACATCTTCACAGGTAGGATCACTTCTTGAGTTATTTAAGTAACCTCAATAACCAGATACCTTTACACATCCTGCGTGCCAATCCTCTAAGTTCAGACTTTGCACTGCTTCTTGAAACAGCTTGTTGCTTCTTACTTCTCCAGATCCCCAAATTTCCCCACACATAGGTAGCATATCCTGTAGTGGATCTAGTGTCTGGCACTGAACCTCCATAATTAGCATCAGTGAAGATCTCCATGCTTCTACTACTCCCATTCTTGACAAACAAGCCTTTTCTAGGAGTCATTTATAGGTAGTGCAGAATTCTTTAAACTAGATTCATTTGCTCCTCATTTGGATCGCTCATGAATTGACTAGCCACATTCACTGGAAAGGAAATATCCGGTCTAGTATGTGACAAATAGATCAACTTTCCTACAAGTCTCTTGTACCTTCCTGCATCAAATGGTGGAGGAGGGGTTTCATCCTCCAACAGGCAGTTAACAATTTGGCCTTGTTCTTTTAGCCTAGCTATATTCTTATGAGGGACAAGTTCTGTCTTGATGAGCTGGAAATTTGATAGCTTTGACACAATAAAGAAGTGCATTATAGAAGGAACAAAAAATGTGTAGAAGAATGAATTTTAGGAGTTTAAGCGTTGATAACTATGGGAAAGTGCAATTTTTATTTTTCATTTTCTGTGGTTCCCGGAAAATTGAAATTGGTAGATATAATGTTTTTCTCAACCCCACACATGCGTTCCCATCTCTTTTTAATTTTGATATTATTTTGCAGTTTTATTTGTCAACATTTTTTCTGCCTAAGATGCTTTTGATCTTCTTTCATATGTTTAGACTGTCCTAATGCTACATCACTTCAGTTCTATATATCTCTTATGATCACATCACATAAAATGTACTTATTAAGCATGATGGCAAAGTTGTGAAATGATCTTCCTGATATTGCAGAGAAGACTCGAGGAATATGAGGCAATATTACGTAACTCCCCAAAAGATGCTACTGCTCTTGAAGTAAGCATGATTGCTAATTTTCAGGGAGGTCCTTTATTTGTCTTTCATGATACATTGGAAAGGATTTTCAGGGAGCTGCAGTAACTTTGGCAGAACTAAGGGATTATGCTAGGGCAGCCTCTCTACTTGATGACTTGACTAAGGTTGTTAATGTGTTTAGCATCTAAATTGGCCCATTTATTTTGCTTCAATCATGATGTTCCAAATCCAACAATCATTGAACTGATAGCTCTGTTTTTTGTTGTTTCAAGGAAAAACCAAATGATGCTGATGTTTTTCGCTTGCTCGGGGAAGTTAAGTTTGAACTAAAAGATTATCAAGGCAGTGTTACTGCATATAAAACTTCAGTGATGGTCAGTCTTCTCACCATATACAAATCACTTGCTATTGCCACCTGTTTGCCTATTAATTGCTCCCGTAAATATGAAGTTTGTGACATAAATATGTGGAAATTTGAAGGATTGAAAGTAGAGGGGAAAAACTTCAAAATGTTATTAATCCTTTTTTGAATGAATGCGAATACAAATAGGCTTTTATATAGGTAAAAATATAAGCTAATAGGCGAAATCTAGAATCTATCATAATCCTAATATCTTAGATTTATTCTTTTAAAATATGATAATTTAATATTCAAATCTGATTCTACATAATATATAAATTTAATTTTAGATAATTTATTAAACATCTAACAAAATATAATATTAATTAATAATTAATTCTAAACTATAACATCTCAATACTCAAGCTGGATCTACAACTTAAATACTTGTATTTCTCAACAAAATACATTCCACACCCCCTGAACAGGGATTTATCTTTAAACATTTTGCTATTTCATGACAGGTAGCTAAAGATATTACTTTTGAAGTTCTGCGAGGCCTTACTAATTCATTACTTGCTGCAAAAAAGCCAGACGAGGTTTGTCATCTTGAAGATTGATTATTAGGATATTTGGAAATCACATTATCTCTCTATGTCGCTGTGGTTTTTTTTTTTTTTTTTGCTCACCTTAGTAATGGAGTATGAAAAATAGATCTGGGAAGATAATAGCAGTTACTCAAAAATTAGTAACATACATATAAGATTTTAAATAAGACTCTGAGTATTTTAGTTAATAATAAATGAGGATTAGAATTTAATGTTTTTTATTTTGTTTAAATTTTGTTAGGATTTTTTGGCTTAACTATTTGTGGTAGGTGTTGAGTTCCCTCAGGGGGGCAGTGACACCAACAAACCACGATGGAAATTACCAAGGAAAAAAACCCTCATTCCTACAATCACTGTAATATCAGACAGAGGAAAGGGTTGGAACCACAACTTCATTTGCTCTGATATTATGCAGAGAAATATGAGAAAATTGCTTGACTGTATTAGTCTCAGTAAGACAATTTACATACAAAATTGGAGCCTCTATCATAATGATCATAAATACCCTAATCCCTATGATTATCTATCATTATAATCATGCAGAAAGGACTACAATATCTACTAAAACAAAAATGAAAGAATATCCTCTATTCTAACACCCTTCTCAAGTCGAAGTATAGATGTTAATCATAGCTAATATGTTACAAGTATAATCAATTTGTGCTCCCTTAAGGGCTTTAGACATGTCTTGTAGAGATAAAAGTTTCCTAAATCTTCTCATGAACAAAATGACGATCAATTTCAATGTGCTTGGTGCATTCATAAAAGACAGGACCAGAAGTTATGTGTGGGATAGCTTGACTATCAAGCCATAGCTCTGCTAGAAGACTTGAAGCCAATCACGTTCATTTAGCAATCAAAGTATTCCATGTATTCGCACTTCTTCCCATGACTGACATACTTGTTGATTTCCCTCCTTTATATCTATTAGCACTTCTTCCCTTGAATGAATAAGCAATCAGAGCATTCCTTCTCTGATTTTCTTCAAGGACCTGTACACCGCCAATTAAAATCTCTTTGGAGTATACGGAGTAGTAAAACCTCGTATACTTGATATTAGATGATATTTTACTTGGCATTTATGCCTGTCCTTCATCTTCAAATAAGTGCCCATTTTGTTAAAGCGGGAGTATAGGATATTAACTTTTTTGCTTATAAATGACAGCTATTTTTAAATACGTGAAATTCTTTAATTTTAGGTGGAAAAACTTGGCTGCAATTTTTGTGCTTGCTTTCAGGTTTTCCAATAGAAACATAATGTGGGAGAATATCTTTTAAAAGGCTATAGAGTGAGTGACACTTTAAGCTGTAAATAATGCCTGCATGATATGTTTTAATTGAAAAACCATATAGCAAAATCTTAAACAATTTTACCCTGCTCTTGTACTAAATTTATGTTTAAACTGTCACAAGGTTGAAATTCTGGTATAGTATTTTTGCTGTCAGCATAGTTTTATGTTACTTTTTCCTTATTATTTGGATCAATGGGGTTACATTTGAATGTAGTCATTTTTTCTTAATAAAGGAAAGCTAACTCCTCACTTGTTGATAATTATTAGTTATATTAACGATAAAGAAACAAGAACCCTTCTTTTAGCTAGCTGGGATTTATTGTAGTTCATTAGTTAAGTCTACTTCAAGATGAAGATTGCTTTACAAGGCTGTACTAGATGGAGATTTGGCTGTTATTTATGGACACCGCTCAATTTTAGCAGATACTGATTTGAGGTTTTATTTCCATACTCTTTCTTATGTAGGCTGTTCAATTCCTGTTGGCCTGTCGGGAGCAATTTAATTCCAAAAACACAAACAATGAAGCAGACAGTAGGCCTACGGAGTCAGAGAAGTTGGACCCAGTTCAAGTAAGATGTATTCCTACAAATAATAGCTTTATTTTGCTCTTTATCAAGAACTTGGGAGATGAATAATTTGAAGTTAAATGAATTGCCAACTGTTTTCCCCTTTTGGTTCAGCAATCATAAATGATCGATTTTTTATTTTGGTTCAGCATTCAGCCGGCTTATTATTTCCTTTTCCTTTATTCGGTAATTTATTTTGAAGTATGAATTTGGGAAAATTATTTCCGTCTTTACTCTTATTCGTCAATGTCACTGCAAAACGCAGGTTGAGTTACTTCTTGGGAAAGCCTTCTCAGATTGGGGCCACGTCAGTGATGCTGTAGCGGTTTATGATCAGCTTATATCTACTCACCCTGATGATTTCCGTGGATACTTAGCTAAGGTTTTCATTTCTCTCCTTTATATATACCGGCCATATCATGATTTTTTCTTCTTTTCATTTTACACCAAATCCAACAAATTAAATATAGTATGAAGAGTGCCAGTAATTATGGCATAAATTTATATTTTTATTACTTTCCTTTTATAGACTAACTGGTAACCGGATTCTTGTGGCAAGCATGTTGCCACGGTACCTTTGAATGTAGCTTCCTATTATTCAAATAAAAGAACTTTTAAAAATATTATCCCTCCTTTCTCTACGTTATATAGTGATCTGTCATTATTAGTATTAGCTCCTAGGGGCCTCTACCTCAGCACCATATGTATATAAATTGGCAAGACATTTTTGGCCACCTAAAAGAAAGGACAAGGCAGTTTCTTCAGTGACTGCAAACTGACTTATCACACACGTAAAAGCCATTGCACAACATGATACTCACATCAATGTGTTCCTCTTCACGGTTAATTTTTGTTAACTGATAATTTCTTTCCTATTGTCACTCGTGCTTTTTGAACTAAAAGATGTCCTGTGAAAGAAGACACGCATTCAAATCTAATCACCTTCTAACTCTGCAGGGAATTATCCTGAAAGAGAACAACAACCTTGGAGATGCTGAGAGGATGTTTATTCAAGTAAGCATATGAATTCTCTCTTACATTTGACAAAAAGATGTAAAAGAATGTTGACTACCATACACACCACGTAACCTCTGCTTTTTATTATGGATGAATAATTTGCTTCACGAGAAGCGTGACATTTACAGTATTTCCCTGGATGTTGAGGGGATCTTGTTATTCAGTTTTCCTGTCGTTGTTATCAATTTTTTTACCTTCTTAAAAAACTTCACATTTTGGCCAGCCAAATATAGGGATTTTACTTATCTCATGTATCGGGGTTTGTGCAGGCTCGGTTCTTTGCACCAGAAAATGCTAAACCTCTTGTAGATCGTTACTCAAGGCGATAAATCAATGACTTGCTTGGATTGCCTGCTAATTGATGAATCTATACGGCTTCCAGAATTGTGGCTTTATCTGAGGTAACCCGAGGAATTATATATATGTGTGTGTGCGCGCGCGCGCGCGAGCGTGTGGGTGTGTATTCTGGATGGATCCCACAATTATTACGATCTCAGGATATTTAATTATTTCATAACATGAGACTGAAACGAGATTGGATTTGGAATACATTTGAAATGAAATTATCAATCATATAGGGGATCCCGATGTTTAGAATTAGAATCATGTGCAGCAAAATCACGCCTATGCAAGGAAATGCAACAACAGCTAATGAATATAGTTGCAATTGCTACTAATATTTGAAGCAAAAGAGAAGGTAAATAAGCTTTATTCTACGTCCAAAATCCAAGATTTCCTTTCTAATGCACAGCTTATCACAAACCGAAAAGAAATTATCAAAAGGATTAAAAGAGACCCCAAAGGAAAAAAATACAAAAAACAAGAAAAAGAAAAAGAAATACACGTTTCATCTACACATTTGAGTTTGATGGGATGTAGTAGTAGCATCACAGTCTGAAATATAACAAGGAATCATCTTGTCCTTGTCTTGGGGCAAAAATGCTTCCTTTTTGCCTTGCACAACCTTCAATACTTTGTCAAACACTGATACCTGGCAAGGAATCTTGAGTACTCCTTCCTGTTGAAAACCAAACTCTTCTTCAGCTTCTCTCAGCAACCTCTCAAAAGCTTGGTGTCTCAAATACTCTGTTGGGATAATGAATCTCTTGAGCTCTTTTCCCACGCAAACAGCAAGAAACCCTTTTGGGACACTCTCATTTGAAGCAGAAATATCTGTGAATGACAGAGTTCTCAAGAACTTGATTCCTTTACTTCCACCACTACTAGTCCTATTAATGGTAATGTTACAGCTTTCCGAAGAAGACGACGACGAAACAGAAGCAGTAATGGCAGCAGCAGAAGAGTTGTTCTTGGAAGCATGGGCCACTTTCTTCCATTTCTTGAGGATTCGTTGAAGCCTAACGATATCTGTGATCTTGTTAGACTTCTTGGAATCCATCAAGCAAATCTCTCTATGGTTTTGGTTTCTGAACTTGGTGATGGTGTGGCGGGGGACGATAATTTATAGAAAGATGCTTGGCTTGATTAGCGCGCTTTTATTGCTGACTTCAGTATATTATTATTATTATTATTATTATTTATGGACTCTGACCAATCATCATTCAACTCAGAAGAATTGAGATCCGTGAACATATTTGAGATGTGTTAGCCCTCACTTGGTTCAACTCATAAGATATATGACTATTTAGAATATATTTAATTTTTAAAAAATATTATTTTATTGTGATTTTAATCACGACGTTTGGAGAGACATCCTAACTCTTGAGTATCTAAGTTTACGCCTGAGGATAATAAATAGCTTGCGCTGCCTGGTATTGGTATAGCTTAAGAAGAAAGGAGACTTCGTTCTGTCGTTGGATCATAAATGAATATAATCCCTTTTCAAACATTTTTATACCAAAAAATAAATTTGAGATGTGTTTTATTGTGTAGTACTCTGGGCAATTCAAATTAGACTTAGGAAATCTAAATTATACTATTTTATTATTTTATGTTAAATGAAAAAATAACAGGACGCCAACAAGCTTTATTTTAGTAGTTGAGTTCGATTACATGGTTCATATCAGTGTCATTATACTCTATCAATTATTAAATTTTTAGATAAATTGTTAATTAAGAAATCCCACTCAATAACTTTACTGAGTATTTTCTTTTATTTTTTTCTGTCTTTTTTCAGATAACTCTATGTTCCTTGATCTACCATTCTTACTGACGTATTCAAAAAAAATTTTGTGCGTGTCCAAACTACTTCAAATGATATTTTATCATTTTCTCTTTAATATATGACACTCTAACTCTTACTTGGATACATTTATTATAAATCATTGAATCTTATATTTTCTTTTATAACTACATATTTATCTCACTTTACTCTACCTTATTTGCTTGTTATCCTTTTAAAACCCTATATTCACTATCATATAGTATCTTATAGTAGAATGATAAAAATTCTTTTTTACTTTATTAAAGTACTTTTCTATCACAAGTAACTTTAAGTAGTTTTTTTTTTTTTCATTTTAACCATACAATCTGAATTCCATGATTAATATATCTATCAATTTCACCATCTTTATATAAGTTAATTTCAAATATCTCAAATTCCCCAAATAAAAAAATAATGTTCCTATTCTAATCACTAACCTTTAAAAATGAACATTTGAATTAAAAAAATATATGAAAACTAAGATACATGTCTAGTTTAAATTACTGGAGGCTCCACACCCAACCGTACAAAACACACACACACACACACACTCTCTTAAATGGGTGCACTAAATTCGGATCGCAGCTTATGTCATGTGGGTGGTTACTGCAAAAGCCTCATATGAATAAATATTAAGGCCCTTATTGCTTAATCTCCAACTAACTATAAATGTATGCATAGATACGTGTGTGTATGAATACTTACATTTATGGCTATAAGTATATGTTATAATATAATCGCACTGTGAACTACCAAGCCCCTGTTCAGTTGGCTTTATCAAAGGTATTAAATTTGAATTAAAAGAATTCAATCCTGTTAACTATTTGGTGGGAGAGCTTTATTGTTTTTGATGATCTAATAGTCCTATCTAACTTGTTTCAGATTAACCTGAGCCTTGATAAGTTTTCCAATTAAAGTGGAACATATATAGGATATATAATTCCATATATACACACACATAAATACTCTTTTGATTCTATTTTTAAATTATTTTTAATATATTTTATTAAAACTAAAAAAATCTTAAATCTTATTAATTGTTTTAAAATTTAATAATTTTTTATTTTTATTT
Organism: Leucaena leucocephala; assembly: GCA_037074615.1. Classification (NCBI taxonomy): domain Eukaryota; kingdom Viridiplantae; phylum Streptophyta; class Magnoliopsida; order Fabales; family Fabaceae; genus Leucaena; species Leucaena leucocephala. The sequence continues at coordinate 5,483,497 of CM073558.1, read as the reverse complement.
TTATTTAATATATATTCTATTTCAATAAATATAAAATTTATATAATAATAAATTATAGATAAAATTGAACATTTATATCAATATTATATTGACGAGCGAGTATATATCAATCCCTAAATCACATGGCCAACTTCATCAAATCTTGAGATGTTAGAATTTTGAGGTCAAACAAATAAATGTATTATCACTAAGGGAAAGTCTTATATTCATTTGTGTCAGCCACAGTCAAGAGCTATATATATAGGATGTGTACGTACGTCGCTCATAGCCTTGTCCGAAATCATTGATGAGTGATGATTATGTGAATTATTAATGTTCTCATTGTTTATTGAATACTCAAACTCACATAATCTGATTCCCATGTGAATTGCCCATTCACTTGCAATATAAAATTAGTACGGCACCACCTTGTCTTCATCTTATGCTAACTCCTCCCTCAAACATTTATTGAAATTTGAAGCCCTTCTTTTGACTGACGGTTCATGGGTGATCCATATATATATAAATAAAATATGTTGGGACTTGGTAAAGTGCTTCTTTTTTTTCAAAAAAAAAAACAAAAACAAATTACGAAGGGGTGCGTTTTCAATGCCCTCCCAAACATGCCCTAGGAATTGAATTAAACTACCTGGTCAAACTAGTTATTCTATAATATATATTTTTTAAAATATTTTAATTATCTTCTTTAATTTTATTTTTTAATTATTATTAATAAAATATTAATAAAAATAATTTAAAAAAATTAATAAATATATAAAATAGATATTATATTTATAATTAAAATTAATTTTATCATTAGATTTTATATTAAGGATTATAATAGTATTAGGCTTACAAAGTGTATGTATTAGGTTTTTAGGAGTGGAAGTAATTTAAAGTAAGTATGTGAGAGGATTTTAATGTAAAAATACTTCTAAAATCATAGTTTAGGATTTCCCAAATAAACCCAATATGAAATTCAGATTTACCATAGCCAAAAATAAGAAGGTAAATACAGGAGGAATACCAAACAATTTAAATACCATTCCTAGATTTATACCTAAACCAGCAGGGGTAACAACAACTACAAGCCCAATTTCACTTAGTTGAATCAGTTATATAGATCACATAATATTATTAAACCTTATCAATAACTAAGATCCTATTTGGTATAGTGGTGGGAGTTCAAATAAATCCGTTTGAGACTAAAAAATGATTATAAAACCTATTTATCTTGGTTAGATAATTTTTCTAAATCTTTTTAGCATAAGTGACAAGGGAATTATTATGCATTTAGAATAATCCCGATAAAGTTCCAGTAATAAAACCTTTTTCCCAATTTAACCTCTTCTTCTTTCTCATAATAATAAAATCATCATCATTACTATTATTAAGATAAAATTATATTTAAATATTAATGTAGTTCATTAAATTATGTTTACTAATAATTAATTATAATTATAAAATGTTAAACAATTTATAAAAGTCATGCCCTTTTTCCTAATTATATATTTATGATTTTAATAAACAAAATCTAAACATAATTAAAATTCTCAAAGTCACTTATAAAAAATTATCCAAATATAAATCATGATTAACCAATATCACATATGACTAGTGTTACTTATAAAAATCACGACTATATAAAATCACAGTTGTTTACTGCTAATCCAAAGGATTTTAAATTTTTAGATAAATTATTAACTAAAAAAATTTTACTTAATAAAAGAGGAGGGTTGTGTTAGATCTCAATAATTAATATAAAATTTTGTAGATTTTTTATGATATGATTAACAAAGTTAGGGGGCAACTGGTCCATTAATTTTTTAACGAGAAACTACGATTTATTTAAAACTCAAATTATTTAGTTAATTATGTAATAATTAATTCAAATATCAAGTAAATATTCTATTGACTAGTATAATGTTATTGGATGCTATCTTAAGTCAAGTCATCATGAGGGGATTATTTTCTAATACTTCACAAGTTCCTAAGGCAAATGAATCGATAAATTTAGTTTTGTATCTCTCATTGCTTCTTATTTTACCCTTAAGTATAAACTTATGTACTCAGAAATTAAAATATTTTTTAAATTTTACAATTGAAACCACAATAAAATATTATTCTTCAAAAATTAAATACACTCCAAATGATCGTATATCTTAGCTTTCACTAGTTGAACCTGCGGACAATATATATTTTTTTTTATAAATTTGTAGAAAGGGGTTGGGTTTACCCATGATTCAAAAATAGGGCGAAATCTCCCTTCTTCCTAGGCGATACTAATATCAGACAGAGCAAGTTGTCTATTACCCTCAGACATAAATTTAGATATCCAGGAGTTAGGATGTCTTCACAAATGCTATAACTAAAATCATAATAAAATGATACTCCATAATAATCAAATTGCTTCTTATTTCTTTATATGTTAAGGTTGACCATTCAAAAAACACAAGGCCCAATTGCAAATTGTTTATATATGTCACTTGAGCAATTTATGATACAACTTATATTGTTTTTTTTTACAAAAAAGAAAACAACCGACAATTTACATTTGTTTTTTAGTCTTTTAAATCATTTGACTCTAATACGCATATTGTACTTTAGATGCTGATCCATGCAGATAATAATGTTATTTTATTTGTGGTTTTACCGGATTTGAACCATTAACACCTAGGCAAGAAGTACCTAACAAGCACAAATTTAATGCAAGTGGTCATAGATTATGAAATAGAATACAATTCCCAAAACCATTTTCTATTTTGATAGTACGGTCAAATCACATTATTTATAAATTATAAATAATACAAATTTTTAAATTTTGTACAATGTATAGGATCCACTAACCTAGTTGGCAATATTGATGCTAAATACTCTAGTTTTTATTATAAGGTATACTTCTAGTCTTTAATATAAGATTTAGTTTATAGTATAAAATTATACTATAAGTTAGATCTTATTAAGGATCAGAAATAATATTTCTAACCACCCCGCTGATGTTAAAGAAAATTATTTAAGTTATTAATTTTGTTTGAAATTGAAAGTAATTTTTAATTTTACTCATATCTAAATAAAAATGTTTCAAATTTGTAATACATTCTCTCTTAATTACTGACCTTATTGGATAAGTTTAATTAATATCTATCAAGTAAATTATAATAAGGACTATTTATTCTTTTTAGAAGGTGTCTAATGATAAAGACCGGATGTGATAAAATATAAGTAAAGCCAAAGGTAACTTCAAATCTTTTGAAGTAGGTGAAATGTGGAATTTGCACAAAAGGATCCCCTCTACAAGAGTTCTTTATAATTATTAAGATAGTTTAACCTTAATGTAAATTAATTAATGTACTAAAAATCTAAGTCATCAAAGGACTTGTTGCTTTTGCAGTTAATTAAATAACTACATAGTTATGTCAAAGGACGCTTTGAGGTTTCTATATTGAAGAATGTGCTTATCCATAATTAATTAATTAATTATAAATTGTAGTAGATTGATTCATTTATAATATGATATGCAGTGATTAATATTATAAAATACTTTCTAAGATGTAATTTATCATGCACATGTGATCTGGATACAACCATCAGGAAGAGAGAATTTAATTTGAAGGTCACAAAGATTGTTCAAATCTAATTAACAAAATAAGAAAATCTATGTATTATTATAACAAGATTTATAGTTGTAAAAAGGGATGATAATGTGCATCGTATTGATAAGTAAAGGCAAGAAAGGCTTTGGTCCGATTAATAAAGACTTAAATCATCTTATTATTATCCTTAGATAAGTAAAGGATTGTTTTATTATTTTAGGATATTTGATTTAAATAATAATCTTTAGATTATCTTTTGAATTAATTAAGATTTAGAAGAGTTTATTTTATCCTTATCTTTCTAAGATTATTTTAAATAATTTCATACTAAATTTTAATGTGTTAGGGATGTAACTCAGATAGTAGAATGCTCGCTTAGCATTCAAGAGGTATGAGATTGATATCTCATATAGGATTATATCTAATAAGATAATATCTCCTGTGCCTAGCAAGAAAAAGTCTTGTATTTACTATTATATAATATTATTAGTCTTGTAGAATTTTTTTTTTAAGAAAATATTTACTTAAAGGTGGGCCAAGTGCTTGAGGTAGAATGGGTGATACCTGTATGCTATAAAGCTATTGGCGCATCTCATCATAAACTTTTCTTAAAATGTCAAAATTGCATTTTGACGCAAATGTAGAATTCACGTTAGAGAGATGATCAGGTGAGAATATGGTCCCTCCCTCCCTCCCTCCCTCTGAAATGGATTCAGGTCAATCACAGCCACATGCATACAAGTTCTCAATCAAATTATTAATTATTAATTTATTTATTATATATACATGGAAGTTTTATCCAACTGCCAGTATGCTATAAGACCAACAATATTAAACAATAATAAATATATGTTTGTTTTAAATAAATATATAGTTAAGATAGGAAAAATGAGAATATTAATATAGATATGTAGTTGTATAAGAAAAGATAATATTTTTAATAAATATATTTGAGAAAGAGTTGATGTGGCATGTATTAAAAAGAAAATAGAAAAAAATTATTTGAAGTAATTTAGATATATAAAAAAAACAATGTTAGATGTGTCAACGAGGTAATACATCATATCAATATGGAGTACTATGAAGATAAATATAAGAAAATATTAAAAAAAATACTTAATAAAATTATTGAATAGAATATTTTAATCAATAATATATAAAAATATTTAATAATTGATATAATATAATAATTCAAATGATATATATAATTCACTCTACATAGTAATATAAGTTTTTTTTTTCTTTTTGTTATATATACGTACACTAAGAATACAATACCTTCACATATTTTCCTGAATGGAAGCAAATCTTGATGGACCCCTCTCTTATATGAATCCCCCACAAATTAATGTTTGCTATTTACAAATAAGCAAAGCTTCATCATGAGCCATTATTGTTAGGTGACTGTCCCACATGGCTATTGAGAGAGAGAGAGAGAGAGATTGACTTTAAGACATGAGAAATTTGGTTGGTAGGAGAGAAGCAGCATATAAATATACGCAAGTAAATACTTCTCCAAATTATAAAATATTATATATATTTAATCATATAAGTATTGCATTTTAATTGTTGTGTACACATTACTACATTACCGAACAGACAAACAAATATCAAATGCCATATGTTCTAGTATTATTTATTTTCCTTGGAAATATGACCTATCGATCACATGTGCAAACATTAATGAGTATCATGTGCATGTCACGTGATACTCACCATGCTCTCGTGATGATCCCAACTTTACATAATATGTTTTGTTGCTGCTGCTACAGACAATTGAAGCATGGATGCTTTTTATAATGTGTATTATAGGACAATACATAACTTATATCAACTTATTTGTATCTATTATGTTAAGTTTATAATTTAATTTACAATTGCACATATATATATTTTAATAACTAATAACAATAGAATTTAAAATATCTATATTTCATAAATGAATTTATAAGTCTATACACGTATTTTAACAATTAAAAATAATAAAATAATAAATACTCATATAAAAATTTATAAATCATAATTTACGCTATAAGTGTTGATACCATAATTTATAGGCGTTAGAGATGAATTTATAAGTGTGTGTATATATTTTAATAACTAATAATAATAATATAAAAAATATCTATATTTCATAAATAAATCTATAAGTTTATATACGTATTTTAATAACTAAAAATAACAAAAAAAATAAGTACTCATCAAAATTTACAAATCTTAATTTACGTTACAAAAGTTGATATTAAAATTAAAGATGAATTTATAAGTGTAGATATATATTTTAATAATTAAAAACAACAAAATAACATGCCATTAAAAAGTTTGACCTAAGTTTTATCCATATTATACTATTATGAAGCATATAATAAGTAGTACTGAGAATAAAGAGAAATTTAAGGTTGTTGCAAGAATGGCGATGGAGGGCATCAGAATCAAAGAACCACTTGGTCAAGAAGAGGGAGGGAGGGAGGGAATGGTGAGTAGGGCAATCACACACTGTGCAGAAGGTGGGCTAAGTATTTAAATGTCAAATAAAAAAAATTATCTCTGATTCAAATTAAATTAAATAAATTTATGCATGATTTAATTATGCAAAGCGGATCTTATGGAGATTTTGTAAAGTTTATTGGCGTGACCAAAGATATCCAAATATATGGAAGCCAAATCTTTTCCACAATAGAGTGCATATTTTTCCAGAAATATCTTCAAAAAAAGTTGAGCAACTGAAAAAAATTATAATGTAGGGTAATATAGTACATAATCTCTTAAAATAATCTTGTAATGTTAGATAAAAAAGAAAAAGTCTTCCGAGTACTCAACTGCTTAAGCAATGAGTCACTATAGGCCTATTTAGAACTAGGGGTGTGTAAGATACCTATGGCCCGGTGCGCCCGCCCGGACCTGGCCAAAAATTGCCCTGCCCAACTTGAAAAAAATGGCCTGAAAAAAAATAGACAATTACGAGTAGGACTAATATTCGGACAGGGCCAGGCATCGAGTAGGGGTTGCTGCCCTGCCCGTTTGGCCCAGCCCAGTGAATATATTAATAATACATACCACTGTATCATTTAATTGTTTTCTCCCACAGTTCAGACTTCAAACATTGCCTTCGCTTAGGGTTCATTGTTTTCTCTTGCGGTCCTGCAGGCTATCATCTCCCTGAGCTCACAATTTTGCTTCCGCAGTTCCGCCTTCCAATTCATCACCTTCTCTCCCATTCATTTCAGTCGCCATCTTCTTTCTTTCAAACACAGCATGCGAGCGACAGAAGGAGTAGGACGCGAGGGCAGCAGCCAGAGGAGAACGACGCGGGAGGAGAACAGACGACCTCGTCACGCCATCAATCAACAAGTGTGAGCTCTCTAACTCCGTTCTTGCCTTCGATTTCCTCTAATTTCTGATTATGAAGAATGGGTTGCCGGTTAAAATTTGGGATTTTGAGATTTAATCACTGGTTAAGTAAAGAATGGAGTTTAAGGAAGTGAAATCAAGCTTTAAATTCGAAATATGGTTGCAATATGTTGTCTCCTCTATTCTGCTTGAGTCTGACGTGAACCGAGACACTTTTGTTAAAGATTGAAGCTTGGGCTCATGTTTGACTTTTGTAGTTTGGTTTCTCTGGATTTTGATATTTAGAGTTTGATTATGGAAGTCATAGATACAGAAAATTGGCACTTAGCCAGGTTAACTCGTATTGATATTCTTGAGATTAATGGGTATAATCTGGTTGTGACTTTAGTTCAAGGAATCTTCTATTCCAACCAATATTTATCTGAAGAATAATGGACCTAAGTTTACCTGTCGCTTGCTAGCTCAATTTGTAGTCATATGGATTGGATTGAAGCAACTTGCTGAAGTTTTAAATACTTTAAGTAGAGGGATGAGTTAATCTATTTTGTCTGTTATTTAATGTCTAAATTTTTCATATATTTTAATGCATGGGAGCTCGTTTTGCTGATATTGGATTATTATAACTTTGGATAGTTGGGTACAGGTTCTGAGTATCTTGAGACTTCACCTAGACTCTTGGATACACACTAGCTGAAATTTAAGTAAAATACTTGCTATTGTTTTAAAATACCTTAATAGGAAATAAGAGAATTATATTTATAAACCAAACTTGGAATATGTTTAAGGCTTCTAAGATGTGATTTGAGTTCAGATTCTGTCAAATGCCAGATGGGACTCACTACTTGATAGATAAAACATTGCTATTATGGTGTTTATCAAAATTAGTCAAGCCATTGTTCTCCTATTCCCATCTGGATTATGTGAAATTGAAAGGAGAGAAAAAAGAGAAAAGAAGACATTTATTCTTTGAAAAATGCCCAGTGTTAAATCAAATTCTATATGCTGAAGGGCATTCGCATTCACAAAGTTCTTGCTGCTTCCTGCACGAGCACTTTCTTATTGTATCAGAGGGTCTTTGTTCAAGCATTGTATTTATTCTTTTGCTTTGTTTCTATATATATCCTGTCAACTCCACTGTCATATTATATTTGGAAGGGAGAATATGATGACTATTGATGACTGAAGATCATTTTAATTGTAATAGATTTTAAAACTTTTATTATTATGTTATTGTCACCTTGTTTTAAGTTGATTATTGATATTTTTAAGTCTTGAAGACATAAATATAGTATTATTTTATAAATTTTTGACTGTAGATTTTTTCTTACAATATGAACAGGACATCGCTATTTGGGCATGCCTAGCCCCAGCCTAAAATAGTTAGGGCTTTTACCGGGCAGGGCCGGGCTAATTTTTTCGGGCAGGGCACCGGGCAGGGGGTTGCCCTGCCCATGTACAGCCCTATTGAGAACCACTTTAAACTGTGATTTTATAAATTTTTTTGAGTAAAACCTAGGTTTTGAGAAATTTTAAAACAAACAGTTATATTTGTTCAAATAGGATTTTAGGCTAAACTATAGTTTAAAATTAAAGTTTTAGATAAACTTATCAGAATAGCTTATGAAACAGTAAAAAAATTTATGAACTAACCAATTACTATATTACCCCTATTTTTTCTTATACAATCTCTAATATTTTTTCTTACACAATCTCTTCTCTCTTTTCTTACACCCTCTCTCCTCTCCTCTCTCCTCTCCTCTCTCCTCTCTCTTCATTTAATACTTATACCCTATTTCGTAATTTATCAATAATAAAGTACTTCTGGAAATAACTATCCAAACACTCATTTATTTAAAATTACTTTTTCATAAACTCTTCTCAAAAAACTCTTTTCTATAAACAGCTCAAAAGTCATTTTTTTATAAACCTATTTCTAAAATCCTATCAAAATGAGCCATATATATAACATGTAAACAATATGACTTTAAATTGTATACTCCCGAACTTCTTAATATAATATATAATTTGAGAGTTAATCTTAATTTTAAATATAAAATCTATTTTATATATTTATTATTTGTTTTAAATCAGTAATATTGATAAAAGAAAAAGTGAGAAAGTTAAAAAAAGATAATAAAAGAATTTTAGTAAAAAAGTCATGTAATTTGATTTATGTACATAAATATGCCTTTAATAACAATCTCTTCATATGGTTATCTCCCACCTCCCAATTTGTGATCTGATACCATGCAAGAGTGTAAGGTAGGTAAAGGAAGTGAGAGAGAACCAATTAGAAAGAAAGCACAAAAGATGTGGTCTGTTGTATTGTTGGGGAGAGTGCCATCAGGAGGAGGAAAGTTGGGATTTCTTACTGGCAGCTTTGGTAGGGTTGCCAGTTCAACTGGGTTGTGCGGAAATATTGGGACGAGATAGAACAGCGGCAGAGCCGGTTGGAACGATAGAGGCAACAAGAAAATTTTTAAAGTGCCAATTTAGCCCCGTGAAGTAATTTATAGGAATACCATCAATTAAGTACGGTTAGATTAGGTTAAAGGCTGTTAGTATTTATTTTATTTTATTTTTTTATAATAAAGAGGGTTAGTACTACACTAGATCTATAACTGTGCAGTGAAAAAAAAATCTAATATCAATATTTTAATTAAAAAAATTAAAACAAAAGACTATGGGCTGACTAATAGGAAAATTTAGTTGAAATAAATAAGTTTGTTAAAAAAATATTTCTAACATGAGGCCAAGATAAATTAAGACTTTTGTGAGGCCAAGATAAATAATAAATTAAAAAGTTTAGTATAACAAGAGATAAATATAATTCATGTTTATTTTAATTTAAAATTTATTACTTTTCTTACTTTGTAAATATTTATGTAAATATAAACTTAAAATTCATTAAAGGGGTAGGGAGGAGAGAAGATTAGATTATTAGGGCAAATTAATAATTTTCTATTCTATATTTTAATCAATTAAATTAAATTTTTTTACAGTGCTTAATTAAATATTCTTGGACGTATTAAAAATTCAACTAAATTGTAGGTTTTGAAAATAAAAGAGTGTTCTTTGTAATTTTAACAAAATAAAAGGGAGATTATTGCTTTTTACTCACCCTCGCACAACAGGTTCAAAATTGAATGAAACTGAAGTGAATGGAATCAGAAGAAGCGGAACTATGGGATTTGAAATAATGGCTCATTGAGATCTTTAATTATTTCAGATATTAAGGATATTCTATTTTGATTATGACTTATTATTTTTTTTAGTATTTATTATAACTTGTTATCTTTCATTTAATTCTTAGGTTTTCTAGAATATTTGGCATTTAATTTATGGGGTTAAGTTGAAGCCTATAAATAAAATCTCAATAGATTTTCTTTATACATTTTAATTATAAATTGAATATTGAGCATTTGAGTTATTTCTTTTCTCTCAGTTTTTTTAGTCTGGTTTTTTCCCTTTTGTTGTCCTCTCTCTCTCTCTCTCCTGTAATATGTTTATCTCTCTTTATTCTCCCTTTCTTGTTTTGTATCAATTTGTCATTAGAGCACCTATTTGTTCCTAGGTTTAACTAATGAAGAAGTAAGACATATGATTATTTAAAATGTATTCGATTTTTGAAGAGTACTATTTTAGTATGATTCTAATTATATCGCTTAAAGATGTATCCTAATTTCTAAATGTATAGGTTTACACCTAAAAGTAATAGGCAATTTATCTTATCTAACATTGATATCATCTAAAAAAAGATAAATTTTATTCTACCTTTAGATTATTTCTTTTAAAAAAAAATTCTCATTCGCCCTTTAGTTCACACAACCAGAACGCGCTGCAGGCTCCAGATATCACGTAATGTTTGTGCCTAGTACCCTAGCTCGTTTGTTTCTAATGGTTTTACACCTTCTCTTGTGCTTTCTTCCATCCACATATTCCGGAGGGTAAAGATCATCATCTAGAACCGTTTGGCAAATTTTCTCTCTCTTTCCTTTGATTTCATTTATGTTATTTAAAAAAATACAAAAAAAAACAGAAAAAAGGCAAAAAAAAGTCCAGAGAAAAGAAAGGGCAACAAAAGAGAGAAAAGCCGGGGGTAAAAGAAAAAAAGGGAGAAAAAAACAGTAGAAAAACAAGAAAAAATAAAAAAAAAGTAGGGAAAATAGGCACAAAAAAAAAACAGAGAGAAAAGAAAAAAATTGTTACTTTCAAATTTTAAACTTTTCTTGCTATTTTGTTTATATTTATTGCTTTTATCAATGTTTCCTTTTCTACTTTAGTATCTACTAGGGGTGTACATAAAACTCACAGCCTAATATACCCAGTTGAGCCAGCAATAAAAAAATCATGTTCAGCCTAATAAATATAGGGTAGAGTTGGGCTTCGAGTTACAAAATATAGCATATTCTTTTTTTCAAGCAGGGAATCAGGCAGGGGTTGCCCTGCCCATGAACACCCCTTCTTTTATTTTATTTTTTTACTTTTTTTTCCTATATGCTACATTTAGAAGGGAGAATATGATAGTTACTAGTGACTAGATGGTCATTTTAGAAATATGAATAATAAAATAGGTAAGTTGCATCTTTTAATATTTATAAATATATTAATTTTTTATTTTTTAACTTTGTTAATAATCATATGGTTACATTACAAATTATAATATTTTATTTTATTATTTTTTAGATGCTTCATCTTTGTCAACATTGAAGATTTTGATGCAAAGTTGTAATTACAAACTACTTAAATTTCAAGGTTTCTTTTTTATATACAATAGATTTTAATACTTTAATTATTATATTTTTGTTACATTATTCTTAGTAAATTATGGATATTATTTAATTTTTGAAAGCGTATGAATATAATATTATTTTAGAAGTTTACAATTGCTGCTATTTTTCACAACATTAACATAGCATCACGATTTAGGCATGTCTAGTTCGCCCATGTCTAGCCTAAAATAGTTAGAACTTTTACCGAGTAAGGTTGGGCATCAGGTTGCATCCATATTTTTTTCAGGTAGAACACTGGGTAGAAGGACTCGTTTGCTCTACTTAATCCTACTCATGTACACCATAGTATCTACCCACCTCACACAATTCGGCTTTACACCCAAGTCAAAATTTAGCCTAGGTTAGTTGAGGTTTGTAATGGCTTTTTTGCCGGGTTTTTATAACCCTACAAAGTTACTATAAAGACTTCAATCAAGTTGTTATTTATTTAGCAAGTATAATCCCTATAGAGTTTTTAGAGTTAAGAGTAAACTTGTTGAATAAATTTTGTATCCTTGTGGTTAGAGTAACTTGGGAACCTTCTATAAGTTTCTAGACTTATCCTGAAACCCTAAACAACATGCTATCTAGTTTTAACTATATATAGGTTTTAGAGGATTCCAATACGCTCAACATTACCAGGCTTATGAAAGCTATCAAAGAGAAGAAGTTGACGAACATCTACAAGGTTATGATAGCTATCAGCGGTATAAATGAGGGTTGTCGCTACTACCAATATGATTATGCTAATCAGCGACAAAATGAGTATACTAATCACCGTGGATATCAAGCATGTTGATCCTATGGGTAAACCGATCACCATCATGAATAATCTAATCGTCGCCAATATGAATATATTGCCCATCATCGTTATGACTATGTTGACCGAGATCAGTATAAATATGCTAATCATCATCAGTTTGAATATGGTGGCTCATTCAGACAAGAGGAAGAAGTTTATGAGCAACTCGTCGACGTGTGGAAACACTTAAGAGCTTAAGTTCGATCGCACTGACCAAGAATACAAATCCAAGTTAAATCGTATTAGTTGAGAATACAAAGCTAAATTAAATCGCATTGACTGAGAATGTGAACAGTTCAAATGTGAATGGCATCAAGAATGGGATGACAAACTGAATGCCTCAATAGGAGACTTTAAGCCGTCGACGATCAATGCTGATGATATTGCAACAAAAGAGCAAGGATCTAACCAAGTATATGAGAATGTATGAGGTGATGAGCCTACAAATGTAGAAGTCCCTTCATTACAACCAGACACAATACCTTCTTAGGAGACCATCCATGGTATTGGTATGGCCATGTCAACACCATTCCCACCACTAGCTCCACTGAATACCCTACAGGAGTGAAAGTATCACCATCCCACTATGTATCCATTAAGGATGAACTTCATCATGTGCTCACCCCACTACAAGCTGTATCTCCCAATGTCATTCCATTGCTTAATGGATCAACCAACAGTACCTTACCTATTGGAAGGGTTTTCCAGATGCTATCCAGGAGCTAGCTATTCATTCTTGTCAAGGTTTCTTCTTCTGATACCTCACTTGCTGGAACGGATTTCCATATCACAGCACCGTATTGAAATTTTATCATGCTGTTCACTCCAACTATGATTTTCTCTTTCGCTATCTCACTTGCTGGAAAGGATTTCTAGATCGAGGCATCATGCTAAATCCCACCCTCCTTCCCCACAAATTGTGCCTCCATTTTACTCATCAAGAGCCGAGTTCTTCAAGTGCAGGAGAACAGATGGGATATGGATTAATGGCTGATTAAGATATTTGACTATTTTAAATATATTAGGGATATTTTATTTTAATTATAATTTATTGTTATCTTTTTAGCATTTATTATAGATTGTTATATTTCATTTAATTCTTAGACTTTCTAGAACATGAGCATGTTTGGTTTGCTTATAAACCATAGTTTTAAAAACCTTGTTGAGCAAAATAAATATTCATATTTGTTAAACAGGTTTTTGGGTTAAACTATAGTTTAAAACCAATATTTTAGATAAGTTGGTCAGAGTAGTTTATAGAATAGTAAAAGAACTTATGAACTAACAAATTATTATATTACCCTACTTTTTCTTACATCATCTCTCTTTTTTTTTCTTATACTATCTCTCCTCTTATATCTTATCTCTTATCATTTAATACTCATACCATTTTTTGTAATTTATCAATAATAAAAGTACTTCTGAAAATGACTATCTAAATACTTATTTATTCAAAATTATTTTTTTTCATAAACTCTTATCCAAAAATCATTTTTTATAAACTACCTAAAAACTCCTTTTTTTTTTTTTATAAATCCATTTCTAAAACTCTATTCAAATACACACTATTACGCATTTAATTTCTAGAGTTGAGTTGAGACCTATAAATAAGACCTCAACACATTTGCTTTATACATTTTGAGTATAAATTGAATATTGATCATTGAGTTGTTTCCTTTCTCCCTCTTTTCATCGGGTTTCTCCCTCCTTCTCTCTTCCTCCCTCCTCCTTGCTGTACTCCCTCATCTAATATCTCTATCTCTCTATTCTCCCTATTCTCCTTTCCCGTTCCCTGTCCTGCATCACCGAACCAAACTCATTGGAAACAAGATTTGATTTGGTTTTCATGATATCAAAGCCAATTAGTTTGATTATAACATACTAAATCCCCTTAATCTTAATATTTCTTTTTCACATTTCAAATATTTCTTATATAAGAGAAATATTTACATACTCTAAGAACACCAAGTTACATAAATTCTGTCCAATCAAAATATAATACATATTTTAAAAAATTTATGATTTATTTTATTTTTAAGAAAAATACATATTTCAATTTGAAAATAAAAATAAAAACTTATTTGAACCAAATTAAAAGGTTTATTTTTTCTTAAATAAAAATTAAATATAAAATATTTTAGATGAGTAACCAGTTATTATAATTAAAATATGTTAAATTATTATATTTTAATTTGATATAATTTAAATAATTTAGTACTCTATAAGCATTTCTCTATAAGAAGCCAAAACCAAACCCAAACTCAATAACTCTCTCATAGTCAACATCCTAGGAATTTATAAATCAATATTTTTCTTATGAAAGAGTCAACATTCTTAAAATTTATTATTTATTAAATTTGTGGGTATTAATTTTTTATTTCAAGAATATCTTTTTATTTTAAAAATATAATACGAATTCAAATCTAATTTATTAAAAATTATAATTCTCTTGAAAAAAGTTGTCATATTGCTTCATAATTTTCATTAAGGTGCCAAGCTTCTTTAAAAATGTTTAGTGTAAAAATACATTTTCCCCTCTTTCTGAATACCAATCTGACGTGGATATGTTAGTGAAGATTAGTTCCTAATCTACAAAGTCGTGAGACCATACTCATTCTTTATTGGCTATTCTCATTTCTTCTTGGAATCAATAGGACTTGATGTAACTGTACAATAGTCTTCTTTTTCTCCTACTAAAGTCAATTAAAAAATTGTTGTAGGATCATAAAAGAACAATTGTACGAGTCTTCTTTTTCTACCAACATACAAGTCTGAATTATAAATTTCAAACTATAAAATACTATAAATGATAAGATAAATATACCATGCATTGGATAAAGTTTGAAAATTGAGTCACTATGTACAGTTTGTGAGCAATATGACCAGATAAATTTTATACTTTATATTAGTAATGCTAAGAAATTGATATTGATGCTTACTCATCAAACTCCAATTACTCTCAACCACTTAAGCAATGAGCAAACTTTGTAACTATTCTATTGCAATTTATCAGAATCCTCACCCAAAAAAGTGCAAGGGGATCCAATGGGCCTTTTTTTTTTCTTGCTATAAACAAAATTTGATATGTGAACATAAATATGAATCTGATAACCATCCCTTCACGCATATATTTGTCAGTTTTCAGCTATTATGTGATGGTTACCTCCCACCATCCAAACTCCATCAGGCCAGCCGGCCAGGGGGTTCCCAATCTGTTCATTAATGAGCAGGCTCCGTCATGAGCAGCAGCAGAAAATTTTCGTTGTCGTGTGCAGCAAGAGAAAAAGATGATGGAAAGGGGATTCTAGAAGGACATCAACCTCACTCCAGGGAGGGATTTCCTTTTCCTTACTAAGGTGCTGCTGGATCTGGTTTTACTGAAATAGAGACTTAAGTTCATAAGCATAAATTTGATCACGGAGAAAACAAATCATGCATCTTATAGCAAGACAGCATTTTCATGGCAGGGCATTAAACGGAAATAAAAAAGAAGAGGGGAAAAAGAAAGAAAATAGATACCATGCCCCAAACTTGTTAAAATAAAGAATAATCAATCACAAGTAAAGAATAATCATATGTGCAGAAAGTTATCAGCACATCAATTAGATAGCAAAGAGAATAAATTTTACCATTTCTTTTCTTGCTTGGTTTCACACTCCCTTGTGGAGCAGATGAAGGCATAGGCCTTTTTGCAGAGGTCTTCGAAGTCTCAGCCTTCTTAGAAGGTATTAAAGAAGCACAAAGAATGGCATCGACAGCTTCACGCTGTTGTTTCCTTTTTGAAATTTCAGAAGTTCTATTTTGAATGGGAGCTCTAACTTCACCTTCTGTATCTCTCTTTTTAGTACTATCTTCCTTTGAGGGAGCAGAAACTTCTTTAGGGGAACTGCTTTTGTTCCCTCCGGATGATCCACTTTGTCTTACCGATTGTGACAGTGGTGATATTTTATGTCCACCACCACTTGTCTCTTTTTTCCCATGATGCCTCTTTCCCAAAGTGGTCTTCCCCATGTTATGCGTTATCTTGTCTTTGTCTTTTCTTCCACTGTTACTAACCGGCCCATCTAATGCAGTGGCACAATCACGAGTAGTTTTGTAGTCACAATTTGCAACTAGATGTGAAGTGTCCTTCATGATGGAAACATGTTCACCTTTCTCATCTTTTTTCTTACATTTAGCATCTTTTCCAGAACCTAAGCAGCCAGTCTCAGATCCATTACTTATATTCATATTTCCTACTTGAGTACCAATACCTTTCTTCTTCCTCCCAGAGGCATCCTTCTCATTGACCAAATTTTTGGCCATACTCTGGTCGGCCCTTTTAACCTTCTCATGTTTCGGTGGAATTGCAGGGTTAGCCGAATTTTCTGCACTATCATTGTTGGAAGATGTTTTAAACAGTCTATGATATGGCATTTTAGCTGATATTATCAAGTTTCTTTCTTTAGCATCCTTCACAAGAGCAGCCCAGTTAGAATTTGTCTGCAATGTCCTTGCATTCCCCAAAATCCAAAGTGATAGTTTGGCCCTTGTTAAGGCAACATTCATCCGTCTTACATCAGCAACAAATCCAATAGAGCTCGATTTGATCCCAGATGCGGCAAAGTTCGAGTGTGCTCTCACAGTAGAGAGTAACAGTATATCCACTTCTCGACCTTGAAAACCGTCCACAGTGTTAAATTCAATGTTGGCTATGTTTGAGGATCCAAATGCATTAGAAAAACGAGATCGCAGAAGTGAGAGTTGATACTTGTATGGTGTAATAATACCAATTCTTGTTCCAATAAATTCAGCTGGGTACCTTCAAAAGGCATTCAAGAGTCTTGTAAATAATCCCCAAAATTTAAACAAACAAAAAAGAGAATAAAATTGTATATTTGGTACCTTTTCCTAAAAAACAGCAATAATTCAACAGCTGCATCAGCCTCATGCTGGTTGTAAAGAGATAGCCCACCAGAATTTTTCCCATGAAGCTCCTGACCGTCAATGATATCATAAAATATATAGGGTCTGAGACGCCTGGTCTGATGAAATGGTGCTGATTTACTAGGCATGTCACAGCCATTTAGCAACTTGCTCTCGTAGAAGTGCAGTGAAGGAAACTTGCATATCTCTGGGTGCATTCTATACTGTCATTTTGAAATAATATCAGAAATGAAGGGTTTCAATTTTCAGTCTCAGGATAGGAACATGTGGGGTGGGGAAGAGGGCTAAAAACTCTCTGCCTAACCTAAAAGTAGTAGAAACAGGTAAGATCGTGCGCACGCGCTGCATTGTGGTATTGGCGTGTTTTTTATTCCAAGTGAGCATTTAATTGGGGTCATTTATTGCATTGAAGGGCAAAACAGGAAAGATTGACATTCTTTTTTTGACAAGGTTAAGGATATAAACTTCCCTTTATTAAGAAGTGTGAATTATTGGCCCTGGAGGGAGTACATATCACAGAGCAACCAAGTTTTATATTCTTACCAAAGCAATATTCATGATTATAAAGCAAAACAGCAACAAAAGCTTGGTAGTGTTGCAACTTACATACCTGTTCATTAAGCATAATAACAGGATGGCCGGCCCTTTGTAGACGTTCAAACATGCTGCATTCATAAAGAAATTTACTTGCAACATTGGAGAGGACTGTTGCAGGAAGCTGCTTTGGGTCACCAACCTTGAGTAAATACAAAAGTCAGTTTAACTCCTTAACCTATAAGATAAATTTCAAACTTGAGTTAGAACTTTTACCATAATACATTTGGTTCCACTTGATTTTAAGAGCTGAAAAGGTATCAAAGTAGCAGGCTCCAGTGCCTGTAAAAACAAGAATAATAGATCAAAAGATGGAAGACGAAATTAGAGGATTGCTGGTAAATTAATTACTTTACAATTTTGAGAACAAAGATATAATTACTTGGGCAGCTTCATCAACTACAACAGCATCAAAAAGGGTATTCTCAGATGGACCCCCAAACTTGGAGCTTAACATTGTCTCAGAGCAAACTCCATAAAGGTCCCCACCACAGCCACTTAAGGTAGTTACTACTATGTCAGCTTCCCTCAGTATAGATTTTCGCAGCTTATTCCTGAGTGCCTTGATTTCTTCATTGGCTTTCCTCTCCTCAGCCTGAACATTACTAAGATCCTTATATATTTGTTTTTTCTGTTCATATAGTTTCCTTAGCCGCATTTCAATTTCAGTGTCAGACATTTCCTTCTCATCTCCCTTACAAGAGTCATCATGCAGAGGATTTTTTTGCTTAGAATTTCCATCCCTTGAGCTCGCACGCTTTGCTTCATAAAACCTAATAGAATCAACTGTTTTCTCTAAACTAGAACGCAAAGCCCCTGAAGAATCTACTCCCAAATCATTCTTCCCATCCCTTGAATGCATCCTCTCTTCTGCCACACGTTGATCAACAAGTGCATCAATAAAAAATGGCAGTGAATCTGGATGGACTGTTTTTACATTTCCAACCCTTACAAGATAAGGCTTATACATTTTCCCATTACTGCCATAAAGACCTTGGCTAGAAATTCGTGATACCAACTCATCCACAGCAGCATTAGATTGAGCACATATAAGCACTCTCCGTCTAACGCAATTTCCTGCATACTTTGATGCACTTTGAACATCATCACTCAACTGTCTAGCCAAGGCTGCATCTTGCCATGCCCTCGCAATTGCAACAGTCTGGCTAACCTTTGGTATCGTATTGGAAAACAAGTTTTCATTTGAAGGATTTTGGGTGCAATTCATCTTCTGTGAATGAGAAGCAAGCAGACCATTGACAATTGCAACAATAATCCTTGTCTTCCCAGTGCCTATATACAACATTTGCATACATAAACAAGGTATATGTTAAAATTCATTAATTCTAAAGCTACCAGGTGCATCAAGTATATTTGTGCAGGGTGGATCAAATACCTGGGGGGCCCTGAATAAGCGATAACTCAATTTTTTTCTTTTCTTTGGCTGTTCCAATAGTAACACTTATAGCCTGGAGTTGGCTGGCATTAAATGATGACCTAAAAGCTTTCTGTAAAGGTTGGGGCAACTTACTGAGATCCACTTCCCTGGATTCATTATGATGATATGAATCATTGAGAGGATTCAAAATAAGTGGAAGTAAGGGAATGCCCTTTACTGATGATAATGCATTAAATTCACGAATTTGAGAAACAATGCTCATTATACGGCATGCATGCCATTTACTCCGCTCAGTGAGAGCCCTTCGAGCTTGATTTAAACGTGAAGAACCATTCTGAAAATAGAACTTGATAAGGAGATTAGTTAAACTTCTTTTATTGCCTCTCTCACATCTTTCAACCTGCATATACAAATCAACCCTTTTAGCATGATATTGACATATTGATAATGGCATGCTTTGTTGTGTAACCTCAAGCTGAATTTTTAGTAAAACTGCACCAGCTACTAAAAATTGGCTTTTATATGTTGACGAGCCAACAAAGGGGAAAAACATGCAGATAATGTATTAGATCCAACCTCAAGTTTTATGCAAAAATGTTAGCCGGTATTATTAGAAGTTCTTCATAAAATGAACATCACGTGTAAATTAACATCCTAATTCACATTATAAACAAGACATGACTTCCAATTAGGTGTAGATCAGAGAAAGAATAAGTGATCTAAAGTGAAGCCAACATATAATAAAATCTTCATCAACTAATGCTACAAAACAAAACTAGCAATCAAATTTATTAGCAAAATAAATAAGACTAATTGCCAATTAAAAAATAATTAAAAAGAATAAATTTTCATCTGTGGAAAGTTATGAACAACAAAAGATATGTCACAATAAAAACATGCATTAGAGTATCGTTTTTTCCTTTAGTCACAATTTATAGGCCTCTCAACTTCTTGTTGGGATAATACCAATGACATAAACTAAGGATACCTTTCCAACCATGTGAAATTCCTGTGAAGATTTTTGTGGAGGATCCTTTGTCAGCAAAACAAGGTCATTTTCTGAAAAGCTCTTTGATTCTGCAGAATCACTGTTATCGTGTACGAAACGCACAAGATGGAAGTCATCAACTCTCTCCACTGACATTACAGAGAGTTTTCCAGATAACATTTCCTCCCATGATGACATCTCCACAAAAGAGTTGTTTAGCTGTGCTTTGAACTCCTCCAAAACCAAAGGTCGAAATATCTCCACATACTGCTCAGGTGATTGAAAAACCAAAGGAACTTCCTTTAGTTTGCTTATAGCCTGGTTTTCATCT
This sequence comes from Leucaena leucocephala, assembly GCA_037074615.1. Taxonomy (NCBI): domain Eukaryota; kingdom Viridiplantae; phylum Streptophyta; class Magnoliopsida; order Fabales; family Fabaceae; genus Leucaena; species Leucaena leucocephala. The sequence goes on along the minus strand of CM073558.1, from coordinate 5,462,762 downwards.
TTTCTTGCAGGTGCCAATCCGACTACTGCAAAATAATCTATTTCAAGAATAGGTTTATACCAATCATTTAGTGTCAGTGGCTTGAACCTTTTCAAATTATCCTCCAATCTATGTAGACGGCTAGATCTGTTTTCAAAAGGAGTTTTGAGCTGAATAACTTGTCTTCTGGAAACTGAAGTAGACTTTGCTATATGCAACCGGGTACGTCCCACAGATTTCAGTGCAGTTTCGAAAGGATCATCTTCATTATCATGAACTAAGTCACTTAATATTGGATTGGTTGACATAGCACTACCACTATTCAAAGCCATACTGTCACAAGCTTTGTTAAGTTTCACAGCATTTGAAGGTTCTCCAGATAGTGTTGTCATATTGATATCATTGAGGGCCTTTATGCTTACTTCCCTGCCAACATTATCTACACCTTTAGAATTAACAAAGGAAGTGACCACAGGTTTATCTCGTAAATCACCAGAGTCCAATTTCTGAGAATACAGAGAAACAGTGCCAGGAACCTTTCCCTGGAAAGACTCTCCCCGATCCTTGGAAGTTTTTACAGAAAAAACATCATGTTTTGCAGGGTCAGCAACTGTTATGTTTTTACCAGCATCAGAGTACAGAGACTTGCCGTAGCCAATATTACTATCTGACAAAATGTTCTTATTGCTAAGAGATTTTGGTTCCTCTTCATCATCAGAAAGTACTATAACATTTTCTCTGGGCTTTTTGCTAGTCATCATTTGTGGATCCACATTTTGCACACCTGTATTCTCCAACAAGGAAGAGTGCCTATCTGAAGTGAAATATTTGCTCCCGAAAGTGTCTTCAGATACTGGAGATCGGGGCTTCTCACTTGCATCAAGAAAATTATTAGCACCTTCCAAAGACAGTGAAACAGAAAGGCGAGACACATGTTCTATCAATTCTTCCAATCGATAACCATCTGAATTACATTGAAAAACATAACCAAGCATATTAATAAAATAGTATTGACAGATCAAAAGAGGGGGCAAATCACACATGCTCTCATATATTTACGTGTTAAAAAAAATAAAAAGAACTCACCACTTGAAATAAGATTTTCTAGGGTAATGATTGCTGAAAGGTCAGGTTTAGCAAAAGACTCTTTCAATATATTCAATAAACAAGTAACCGTTCGCTTCCAATAAACAATTACAACCTTTAGTGATGACTTTCCCCACACCATGAGATCAGAAAGCCATCTAAAATCCAACTTATTTTGAGCCAGCATAGTCATATTCCCAAACTTTTTGCCACGAAATGATTGGAGTCTATGAAAAAGAACAGGTAAAATCTCGAGTATCCGAACACAAGTCATCTGAAACAAGGAACAACGAAACTGAACACAATCTGTATGGAAATTGAAGCATGTTTTGGTAAATCATTCACAATAGTCCGTGCGCATTCATACATAGCTGCTGGTGCATATCTGGAGTACCAATATGTTTGATGATAGCAAAGGAACCAAGATAAAAACTGCATAAAATCTGATGATAGTAAAAGCTTAAACCGGCATGTGCACTAGGATAAAAATAGGGTAACTACATTTTACCTCCCTGAGCTGAAGCCCAATAACAAATTTGGTCATGAACTTTACTTGAAAGAAAACACCACCCCTAACTTTCAACTAAAATATAAGCATCAAATGTTATATATTGTTCAAAAGCAAATGAAAAATAACAAATGTTAACCTCAATTAAAATCAATTGTAAAAAGCCAAACGATCTTCTCATGCTTCTTATACGTGCATTTTCATACCAAACATATAATGGTCGTGGAAATATTTTAAGCAAGTAAACAACTTGCAGCGATATTAACTAGAAATTGACATTCTTATGTTAGTCCAAAGTTTAGAGAGGAATCGTTTAATATTTTTATTTTAAAAAAAGATTGTAATTAGACCTTAGATTAGGAAGTAAGTCAGTTTCCCCTTGAAAAATATGAAAGACAAAACAGAGTAAATAACAAAAACAAACAAAACAATAACTAGAAAAAAAAAAGATCAAGAACATACCTGGCATAGATTGTAATCAATAAATTCTTTTCCTTTACCCAGATATCTACAGATAATAGGCCAGGCCATTTCAGATAACAAGTAACTGAATTTTTCTTTAGTTTCTAAGTCAACATCTGAAATGTGTTTATCAATATCTACAGGCCGAGAATCAAAATTTGGCTGTTTCAAAAACCCGCCTTGGGAAGAAAATGTGGGCACTTTTAATACACTCTCAGAATTTTCTGGCAACTCTGAAGCAGGTAGATCCCCTTCTTTCAGTAATTTGCATAAAAGAAACCAAAAATGATGCAGAGTTTGAAACTTCAACAGAACGGAATCCCAATGCATCTGGCATGCAAAGACAATAATTACCAAAAAGGGAGCGAAGGAGACAAACAGCCACTAGAAAAAGTCAATTAACAATAATTGATTATTCCACTTTAATGTAAAAGCATGTCTCTAAAAGAGAGATAAGAAAGAGAGCAGAGAGGACAGCTGGTGCTTCCACATATAATTATCAATGAAGCATTTGCTGACATGTAATATTACCAGTTTCATAGCATGTTTGAGACCTAAAAAAGAGGCAGCCAACGACAACTTGCAAGAACAAAGAAACCTCAATCCATATGAAAGACCACGAGTATCAGAAACTTGTTCCAAAATACACTTGCCAAACTGTCTAACATTCTGCAGTGGAGAAACAAATGATCCATTATATAGATCAGGTTCCACAGGAATAACAAATCCATCTTGTTGATTTTTTACTTGAAATAACATTAAAAAATTAATCTCATTAAAAATACGCCAATTTACATAATCTACAAATGCTAGTTAGAAATGAAATTACATCATCCGAATCCAAAAGCGAAAGAATTAAGCTTTCACCCATCTGTGGTTCCCAAGTCCATTGTCTTCGAAGGTCTCCTTGAACCATCTGAACTAAAAAATGTGCAGTTAACCTGAGGTTTAACTCCAGATAAATTAGTCAGAAGATTGAAAATCTGTTTTAAACTCATCAAAACATAAAACCATAAGCTGCTCAAACTTATGATTTTAGAGAAAAACATGTCAAGGTTTTGTTAGAAACCTGCTGAATGCTCTCATTAAAGTAGATGACATTGTCAACACTTCCACCGAGTTTTTTGATATGTTCCCATTTCCACCATCATCAGAACCAGTCGGAACCTTCCACTCAAATGAAGAGGAAATTTCTGAAGTGTAAGTTGAAAGCCAAGTTCTAATAGGAAGCAGCATTTCTGCACTGCTCTCTGGCTCAACCATAGAAAAACGAGATCGTGCCCAGAAAACAGCCTTTGAAAATGATATTGGGAGGACTGAAGGATGCATATCAACTAAAACATCAACCCAAAACAATGGAATGCACATCCACTCTCTCCACTCCTGAGAAGTTATTCTACTCTGCATGCCAAATTGACTCCAAGAATTACTCTCTTTCTCTTCATCTAAAACAGTTGGGAGCCAAATTTTATCATTGTCATCATTCAACTCATACTCCATGCAACCAACATTACTTAAAGGTGTGCCATGATTCAGCGCTGAAGATATCAATGCAGTAGCATCTGATACTATAATAGTCTGTATGAGGTCAAAAGCAGGCTGTCTTAAAGAGCTGTGAAGTGAGGAATCCTTCAAGGATGACACAAGAGAAGGTCCCCTGTCAAACACAATTGATAGAAATGATGAGATAACTACACCCATGAATCAAAGACTAGGTCAAGTAAATCAAAACACAATGCATGCTGACCAAGTTCACATATGTCAAGGGCCATTTCGACTCAAAATCTTAAGCCTTTAAGTGAACCCTAAGAATAATGTTTTGTTAAGAATAACTGATAAGTTCGAAGTAGCTCAGGCAGTTAATAACTAACTCTAAGGGGAAGTTATTGGTTAAATCAACTTCATCTATAAAGTGATGAAACCCAAGGAGGGAAAGACAATTATGAGCCTGTTTAGTTTAGCATTTCGAGCTCTTAAAACTCGTTCGATGACCACCCACATGTGGAAATAAGGTTTACAAGCCTCAATTTTATTTAGAGAAAGAAAGAAAACAAAAGGCGAGAAAAATGAACACATACCATATATGTGCGCACTCAAAAGGAGGGGAAGGCGGGTTCATCATGTAACCTCGGTTCACAACAAGAAGTGCTATCTGAAAAGACAATCTTGAAATTTATAGCAGCTAAGATAAGTCAAAACAACAGAACAATGCAGTATGAATTGCTGGACATCATAGCCAACCATTTGCCATACACCATGTATAACTAATATGTAAGCATGTAGGGGAATATATGTGAACCTGACAAGCTAATTTTCTTGTTAGAATGCTGAAGTTACTGCTCACTGGCACTTGATGAAGAAGAAAATAGAGAAAATTCCTCCTCTGCTTTTCATGCTCTCCATCTTGCAAAGCTTCGAGAGACTAGACACATACATGGGCTCATTCATGTAAGCTAAAACAGGGACAGTTACCAAAATAAATGAATAACTTAAAAAACAACTTGAGATATCGTGTCAACCAAGAACAGCCCCACCTTCCCACCCAGTTAAAAGAACACAGAAAAAAGAAAGAAAGAAAGAAAAGAAAAGCCAATGCTCAAGCAATTTGCATACATGCCTGCAGAAAAGGCTGGAAAAGACTAAATATATCTTTATGGATTTTCTCACTGCGAGTATGGAAACATTGACCAAGCAAAGTGTTGCGCATCACACTTGAAGACAACTTTGACCTTAACCAAAGCTTACAACCTTGAAGCAAATCCAAAGATCAAAAGAAAATATTAGCCAAATAGAAACATAAAATAAAATATGAACAGAAGAAAAGCAAAAGGAATTAATAAGATGAAGTGCATACCAAGCATTTCAAAGAGAAGTCTCAAGCAAGTAACAGCGTGTGAAAATTCAACTGAATCACTGCTAATATGATTGAGTACAATATCAAGAAAAAAGGGATAGTGTTCCAATAACCCTTCTTCAAAAGCCGGAGAATCCATGAAGCCAAGCCTTCACGAAATCATAAAAGTTTTATGAAAACAAAAGCAGAGATAAGTTAAACATTAAGAAAAAACAATTAAGTTTTTGTGGGAATATCCTAATATCTAGATCATTAATATTAGGATATCATTGTTAGAGATATCATTGTTATTATTAGAAACATATCAGATTTGATTTAGGTGTAGTTATTAGGGATTTGATCTTGTAGTTATTAGATATTTGATTTTATCTTGGTGTATATTATTTGATTCCCAAGCACTGTGTATATATATGAGGCATAAGCCAAAGCAATGATCATTGGACTATTCAGATCCTGTAATTCTACATGGTATCAAAGCAAGTGTAGTCCGACAAATATTTAGCCAGCGCCGTCGCTGCTGGTTCCAGTCTCACTTGCTGTCATCATTGGTTCTCTCTGTTCACCATCGTTACTGTGCTGTCCGTCGGTGTGTTGCTGTTCTGTCTCCTCTGTCACTATCGCTGCTGTTTCTGTCACAAAGAGCCAGCGACAGTAAAATTGCCACCGTAGCCCGGCAGCTTCCAGTCAGCGACGTGCGAGAGTTCCTTCTATTTCGGTGAGTTCCCAGACAGTATCCTCCGTCCTCGGTGAGTTCCTTCTGTCAACAAGCGACACCCAGCGACATCCGACGAAGCTTCTGCCAGTTCCTGTTAGTACCCAATTGTTATAACTCAGTTCTGTTCAACGTGTTCTGTTCAACATAGCCGACAGCATCCCCTTGTAGTCCTGTTGCTAGCGAAGCACCTTTGGGCTATTACTCTGCGGTTCCCAAGTCACAGGCTCAGCAAGTGATAAGCCCAATAAGTGACGTCCTCAAGCAGCTTCTGTTTTAGTCTAGCACCCCAGGCAAGTCATTTGTAACAGTGCCGAGTGCTACAGTGCCAAGTTGAGATTATGCCATGTCATCTATAAGCTCTGACCAACGAAAGAACCACGGGTTGAGTGCAGGCCTTGATAGGGCATTCAGTGTTCCTGTTTCCATTGTATTCGACAAGCTCACCTTGACAAATTATCAAGACTAGGCTCAGGCAATAAAACATGCAATTGGTGGGCGCGAAAAACTTGCTTATCTGACCGGTGATGTTAAAAAACCAACAAATGAAGCGTCTCCTGAGATGCAACAATGGACCATCGACAACCATTTGGTTTCTTCCTGACTTATTAACTTCATGTCTCCAAACATCAAAAGAAGCTTCATGTATTTACCCACAGCACGAGACATTTGGGTAGCTATTCGTGACTCTTATTCAGTCACCAAAGACCATTCCCGCTTGTTCAACCTCCAACATAGTACATGGCGATACATTCAGGGGACCCATGGAGTGCACGAATACTGGCTTGACCTCGTGGCATTCTGGCAAGAGCTGGATTTCCTTGACGAAGATGAATGGGATACCCCTATAGACGTCGTTCGAAATCAGAAAAGGATTGAAAAGGGGAGAATACTTCTTTTCCTTGCTGGTCTAAATGCTGAATTTGATGCTGCGAGGGCCAGAATTCTTAGCAATTCCATACTACCATCACTTCTGGAAACTTATGTTGAGGTGCGCAGAGAAGAATCTATGAGGGAGACTATGCCTGTTGAATCCAAACAACCTCTTTCTGAGTCTACGGCCTTTGTTAGCAAACATACCAATCTTGATGCTTTTGGTAAGACTCGACCTACCTGTGAACACTGCAAGGTGGGACATACTCGTGAAAAATGTTGGGATATCTATGGCAAGCCAGTTGATTGGAAACCTCATAAAAAAAAGCCATGAGCTCACCAAGCCTCAAATGAATCAGCATGTACACCATCCCCATCTGAGCCGTCCACATCCTTCAGTCAGGAGTAACTAAATCAGATTGCACGTATGTTCAGAAAGGTGACATCACGGTGGCGCGAAGCTAACGGTGGCGCGTGACGCTCACGCGCTGCTCAGACGGCCATGAAATTTTGGGGAAACGCCGATCTGGACTGTGCGACCGTCCCTGGCTGGCGCGTGTCGTGGCCTGACATCAGAAAATGTGGCGCAACGGTAGTGAACAGTGCTGTAGGAAACAGAGACAAAAAACAGCAGGAAACTGACGCCAAAAACAGCCGAATGTGCACCTAAACTTTAGGCTCTGATACCATGTTTATTCAGAGAGAAAAGATTTGTAGAATGCTTGAATATTATTGATGTGCTGAGGGGTATTTATATACAATAGGTAACCCTAGTCATTAATGCTATAATATCATATCGTATCCTCTATACTAAATACAGAATATTACGTACTAATTACTGGATATTACATTTCCTATAATATCGCTACAATATCTCTACATACCCATTTCCCCCACACCACATGGACCTTTATAGCCTCCAGATGGATCTGAACGACAAAGATGGGGAAAAATGTACTCATGCCAACATCATAGAGGCCACAACCATCATATCTCTGAGGTAGAACCAGTTCCTGAACCGTTAGTAGATCCTGAACATGGTGAGGCTAATCTGGAGCTCCCTATTGCATTGAGAAACCACCACGGACATGTATAAAGCATCCTATCGAAAAGTTTGTTTCTTATGCTGCTCTTACTCCAAGTTACCATGCTTTTGTAACTAACCTTGACAGCATCAAGATTCCTAACAATGTTCATGAGGCCTTGGCTGTCCCAGAGTGGAAACAGGCAGTGATGGAAGAAATGCAGGCCCTGGAGAAAAATGGGTCTTGGGAGATAGTGCAGATGCCTTCAGGAATAAAACCTATAAGCTGCAAGTGGGTGTTCACTCCTAAATACAATGCTGATAGTACGTTAAACAAGTTGAAGGCTAGACTAGTTGCTCGGGGGTTTACGCAAACGCAGGGTATTGACTACAACGAAACCTTTGCACCTGTTGCGAAACTCAATAACATACGGGTTCTCTTCTCACTAGCAGCAAATCTAGATTGGCCCCTAGAACAACTTGATATTAAGAATGCTTTCCTCAATAGAGATTTGAAAGAGGAAGTATACATGACACTCCCACCAGGTTTTGAAGCAGGAAAACAGAACCAGGTGTGTAGGCTGAGAAAATCCATCTATGGGCTGAAACAATCACCATGTGCCTGGTTTGACAAATTTTCTAGTGTTCTGAAGATTGAAGAGTATCAACAAAGTTTATCTGATCACACTATGTTTGTATCCCGTCGTAATGACCTCATCACTATTATCATTGTCTATGTGGATGATATTATTGTCACAGAAAATGATACTAAGGAGATTGATCGAATCAAGGTAGCCCTGAATCATGAATTTAAAGTCAAAGACCTTGGTAAGTTGAAATACTTTCTTGGTATGGAAGTAGCAAGATCTAAGGGTGGTATTTATGTTTCTTAGAGAAAGTATATCCTTGATCTACTCAAGGAAACAGGAATGCTTGGGTGTAAACCTAGTAAAGTTCCTATCAACACGGTGAAACAAAAGAAAAAACAAACTGTAGTGGAAACTGACAGAGATGAGAACAAGCAGAAGAAACGAGAAAGGGATGAAATGAGAACAGACAAAGGAAGATATCAAAGGCTAGTTGGGAAACTCATTTATCTCTCACACACACGTCCTAATATCGCCTTTGCAGTAAGTGTTGCCAATTAATATATGCATGATCCACAGAAGAAACATATAGACTCGGCTTACAAGATACTACAATACTTAAAAGGTACTCCTGGCCGTGGGCTATTCTTTAGAAAGAGCAAAAATAGATCCGTAGAAATCTACACCGATGCTGATTGGGAAGGATCACAAGAAGACAGTCGATCAACCTGTTGCTATTGCACATTTGTATGGGGAAATCTTGTCACTTGGCAGAGTCAGAAACAGAAAGTAGTAGCTAAAAGTAGTGCAGAATCAGAATTACGAACTCTTACTCAAGGAATCGTGGAGGGTCTATGGTTAGCAAGAGTTCCAAAGAAGCTCATTTGAAGATAGATGCTCCATTAAAGTTATTTTGTGACAATAAGGCCGCCATAAATATGGCCTTGAACCCTATCCAACATAGCAGAAATAAACATGTGGAAGTAGACAGAGACTTCATTCGTGAGAAAGTAGAAGATGGGATTATATGCCTCACCTACATACCTGCAAGGCTACAAACTGCAGATATCCTCACCAAGGGACTACCAGAAGAAATATTTGAGCGGCTTCTAGGCAAATTGGACATGGTCAATATCTATGATCCAACTTGAGGGGGAGTGTGGAAATATCCTAATATCTAGATCATTAATATTAGGATATCATTGTTAAAGATATCATTGTTATTATTAGAAATATATCAGATTTGATTTAGGTGTAGCTATTAGGGATTTGATCTTGTGGTTATTAGAGATTTAATTTTATCTTGGTGTATCTCATTTGATTCCCAAGCACTGTGTATATATATGAGGCATAAGCCAAAGCAATGATCATTAGACTATTTAGATCCTATAATTCTACAGTTTTATACTGCTAAAACCACAACTTCTTACAAAGATTTGAAGCCAACCCATAAGGAAGCACGATCAGGCTGGGGTTGTGGTGTTGAAGTCTCCATAGCTGATGGTAAAGTCTCTGCCTCTAAACAGGCAACAAACTTCTTAAGCAGTGGCTGCAAAGGTTCCAAGTCAGTTGCTCTCCTACACACATGTAAACAACAATGTATGATTATCATAACACAAGTTGGCCAAAAAAAAACTTACTATAACACAAGAAAGGAACTAGATGTCTTGCATTAGAAAAACAAGATTTGAAACAGTCATGAAGAAAGGATAAGCAATGAGATTCAGTCTAATCAATAATTTTTAATCAAACCATACCTTACCATGTTACCACAAACCTAAACATGATCTATAGCTATTTAATTATTGGAGTACATCAGGAGGATTTGAACCTTTGGCCTCTATCCACACCCTAACCTGAACACCCGAGCTAACCCCATGGGCAAGATCTCTGGTTTTAGGCCTTCCATATTTTGGGATTAAATAAAACATTCTTTTAGAAAACCGTAGTCACCAATAAGCATATAATTGTCACGAACACAACTTCCATTGGCATCATTAGCTTAAAAAAATCCCCATAATTAAAAGCTCAAATCCTTTGGCGCTGACAAAGGTACCTCAATCTTCCCATTGATCCTGCCAAGCGATATCCAACAGAGCGCACACTTCGTTTACAAAAGAGCAATGCATATACTCCCTATAAGAGAAAGAATGCATAATGTAAGCAATCTAAAACATAATATTTAAATTACAAAGCAAAAAAAAAAAAAAAACTTACAGGAAATTGTTGATTGCCAGACAAAGCCAGTTCATGCATATTATCCATAGCTTCAACAAACAACTCAAATTCAGTGAATAGGGGCTGGTTCTCTAGAAGAATTGGGAACATCAATACCTGTACCAAATAGTGAAAGATAAGTAAATGAAATGTTAATTTTGAACTCAAAAAGACAAACACAAGCAACTAAGACAGAATAAAACAAAAATTCATAACAACATTAAGAGAAATGTTTATCTTGGCATCAAATACGATTGAAAAATCACAGGCCACAAATAGTCATCTGCATTTCAGCATGAATGTTAACAGTAATGAATTCATCAATAGACTGTCTTATAAAAGATGACATTTCGTCTATAAAAGAGAGGAGAAAAAAGGGACACTGAAAAAAATGCAACAACAAAACAAAGAGACATATCAGTTCCAATTTCCAAAACTCACCAGTCCTGCAACCTAATTAAAAGGGAAAATTCATTACAACAAAATATGGGAAGAGTCCCAGAAAGAAGAAATAATAAAAATGTTATCCTGACATCTCTCTAATTAAGTTGACATATCTATGAAAATTCAAGCATTCTAATACAACCAAATACACCAGATAATGCAATCACTGATAGATGCCCAACAATGCTGAAAATTGTGAGAAAATGTCTTCAACCTAGAGGGGCACAAAACACATAAAGGACACTAGAGACATATTAACAAAAATTTAGCGTTACTTATCCTTTTGTAAGAGCAGAAAACCTTGAACTTTATAAAAGGAACCTTGAACTTTACAAAAGGAAAGACATAAAACTGCCTTGAGCGTTCTTATATGTCATTCTTGACACAAAATCTAAATCTAAAATTGTGATTTCACAGCTACTGTAAAGATCAAAGAAATGCCTAGTGAAAGCAAACACTGCTAAAAACAGTATATAGGAAAACATCCAAGTGATATGGTGATCTACCAGGCAAAACAGAAAATGGAATTGGACATTTGAGTTTATTCAAATAATATAACCAATAGTTCAATACTTTTGCTTTTGTGCATTTCCCAATGAAAAGGAAAATACATAGAAAGGGAAGCCCAAAAGGGAAGCGATTTCAAGACTCAAAATGTCAATTTAATGGAATCTCTTGGCTCAAAATTAAGAGAAGAAAAACAATGAGTGAAGAAAAATTCGGACGGAACAGTTTAATTACCTCATACAACACGTTGACAACTTCCGTATTATCACAAGTAGGATCATACTTTTGGCCTTTTATTCTTGCATTTATATCTTTCAGGTGTAGTGTCACCCTCTCATAATCAAGCTTCTGCAAAACATCAAAAAGAGGACCAATAGTGCTATACTCATACTCCATTTTGTACATTTCTTGGGCATGATGATGCTGAGAAACGCATTGGAGGCAGAACCGCATTTCATCAGAGATCCTATGCCACAAACGCCTAAGAGGTGAATCTTGACGTTCATCTTTGAAAAAATTGTAGAAGGTCTCCAGAAGTGGCGCCATTATATCCCAAGAACCACACCATATATGACTTTCACTAGGCAAACAAATTAAGTAATTATATGCATCTGCAAACCTGACAATAATCAATTATAACTGTGGTTATGGAAATAGTGCCAACGTTCATCAGGTAGAAATCTAAAGAGCAACACTGACATCAATCTCAAAGCTCAATAATAAAATCCCAGTGATCACTGACTCACGAAGTAGTAAAATGAAAAACTTTGCATAGCTCAAAACTTTCAACTACTTGTCAGAAAAAAAATAAACAATAATTAAATTAGAATTCAAAATGTCGGTAACCTCTTGGTCTCTGAACCGAGCATATCAGTGTAAAAGAGTAAGATATATGTATGTACGTATGTATGTATATAATGTGCCGTTATCTTTCCGGAAGCAAATAAAAGGAAAATGGAGGCGACCATTGTTCTTTGTGCTGGTGGAGGCGACGGCTTTTGAGAGGATCAATGTTATCCTCGTCGCCATTCTCTTCTTCTTCTTCTTCAATGCCTCTCCACCTGTCAAGAAGCTCCGGCCTAGTTGCTAGTTTCTTGGCCATTGAGTTGGCTCCGATTTCAATCAACTGTCAAATGCCTTGAACTTTCTATAAAGAATCGAAAAATCAAGGTTATTGTAAGAAAGCGTGAAAATTTTCCGAAAAATGTCTGATTAGGTCAGGCATTTGGGCGCGGATGGTGTTTACACTTTACACAGTATATCAATTCAATCTAATTTAACTAAAATTTAATATGGAATTTAGTTTAATTATAATATAATTTAAATTTCTTCCCCAAAAAAATTATAATTAATTATTTATAATTATTATAGTTAAAAATGATAGATGGGATTAGTAATTAATTAGTATAGACTCCAAATTTTTTAAATATTAGAGAAACTAATGATTAAATTTATCAATTATATTTTATAAATAAAAAAATTAAAAATAATAAATCTAATCGACTCATGTTATTTTAATTATATTGGATATTATAAAATTTTAAAAATAAAATTAATTGATGATTAATTTAAATTTAAATATTTAAAATTTAAATTTATTTATTAATTTTTAATAATAACTATTTAAATATTTTTTTATAAATTTTTTTCATAAGTCTTAGTTTAAAATTTATCTAAAATTTATTTATAAATTATTTTTTAAAAATTTATCTAAATTAACTTTTTATTTTCTAAGTTTAGGATCAAATTCTCGTACCTACAATTTATTTTAACTTTTCATGTTAATTACAAAATTTTCATATATATCAGATCAGTATCAAATTTCAAGGGGTGAAGATGAACTTTTTGTACTTTTTGCAGAAATGTTTCCAACAAAAAATACTTAGCATCGCCTTTAAGTCTCACCCACTGACAAAATTACTGGGTTTCCATTTTGTTTGTCTCTGGGGCCTATTATCGAGGGCATCAGCTTCCTTCTTTGGAAAAATAATATATGGATCCCATATAAATAATTAAATAGTAAAAAAATTCTATTAAATATTATAATTAATATCAAATCCCATAAGACCTCACATAAATTTTTTTTTAATTGTAAAAAAATTTAAATGGCCTTGTGAAATAAAAATATATTAAAAAATAAATTAGAGTTGACGCGTTTTGCGAGAACAGTACAATGTTGGCACGCTTTGTTATAAAATAAAAGAACGGTACAGTGTGTTGCTAGTAGATTTACTCATCATCGTGGTTGGGGTTGTTAGTACAGCTGATGGAGTTATTAGTTGCAAGTGTTAGAGTTGTTATTTTAGGCGTTGAAGTTGTTATTGTAAGTGTTGGGGTTGTAAGTTGCAGTTGATGGGGTTGTTAGTATATGGGCTGAGGTTATTAGTGTAGCTGATAGTGTTGTTAGTTGAGCTGATGGGGTTCTTAGTACAGGTGATGGGGTTATTGGTTGCAGGGGCTAGGGTTTTTAGTTGCAGGTGCTGGGGTTGTTATTTCAGGCGTTAGGGTTGTTAGTGCAGCTGATGGGGTTGTTAGTTACAACTGATAGGGTTCTTAGTTGTAAGGGTTGTATTGTTAGTTGCAAGTGCTGAGGTTGTTATTTTAGGCACTCGGGTTGTTATTGTAGGTGCTGAGGTTGTAAGTACAGCTGATGGAATTATTAGTTGTAGCTTATGGGTTTCTTAATGCAAGTGATGGGGTTGTTAGTTGTAGGTGCTGAGGTTGTTATTTTAGGTGTTGGGGTTATTATTGTAGATGCTAGGGTTGTTAGTTGCTAGTGCGGTGGTTTTTATTTTAGGCACTGAGGTTATAAGTGCAGTTGATAGAGTTGTTAGTTACAGGTGCTGAGGTTGTTATTTCAGGTGCTGGGGTTGTTATTGTAGGTACTGAGGTTGTAAGTGCGAAGTTGACCTAAACACACACATATATAAGTAAAGTAAGATTATTAGTAGTACGTTTAAGTTCAACTATAATTAAGATATGATCAATGACGCAAAAATGTTTGAGGCATCATCTTTGAATAACAATTCAGTAATTAAGATTCTTTATCATTATAAAATGATTAGATTTTTTCCACATAATCACATATTCAAATTATACATCACAAATCTAGAAATTTGCTTCCATAAGCAAGCCCAAAAAATCATTGATTTTTCATCATCAGGAATCAACTGCTTTACATTCATAGCTTGTATATCTTGTCCACATTCTGAGGTATGGTCTACTAATGAATTTTGAGCCACCAATTCCATAATTTTTGGGATGAGTTTCTTCAAATTCACCATATCAACCTCATAAGGGTTATAGCTATCAACACATGCAATCAAAGTCTGCAAGAAAAGAGGAGAAATTTATCAGGTGTATGTGACAGAAATTGAATCTTACTTTTTGTAGTTTGGACAATTGATATGAGACGCAAGAGAAAAGGCATATCTCTTGAGGAACAACATATAAAGTCTGTAAGTAACAGATTGGAGTAGTCTGTTTGGAACAACCCTATACTAAATAAAAGCAACAGATATCAACTAACCAGTGGGGGAAAGTAATAAAATTAGGGTTGTTTCCATGCTACAATTCTGTTTAAGGAACCAGGGATTGACAGTAAACAACCCAGCTGGTTAGAAAATTATCCTATTCCTTACTGGTTTTGTTAAAATTATCCCATCAGGTGCCTAATATCCTACTATAATGGGCAATAAAGCAAACATAATATACCTAGAATTACAAGAAAAATATGATAAGGGGAAAACATTTTTGTTTTACCATATTAGAGAACAAGACAGTATTGGATTGAATAATATTTTTCAATAAGTGCATATAAAATATCGTGTGCAGTCACTCCTCATGATAACAATATTTATAAACCTTAAGATGAACCATTTGACGAGTACATCAAGTAATATTTTCCTTTTTAATTTTTTATGTTCTATATAAATATAGCCATCTTCCGCATTATTATGCTTTAACCCAACTCAAAAATTTTTTAGACTTGTGGCTTCTTTTGGTTATTTTTATAACTCACAGATACTTTTGACAAGCATCTTGGAGTTATATGGTATGGCTGTTAGAAAACAAAATAGTTTAACTTCTCAAATTATCCATCCATCTTTATAATATTAGTTTTTGTACTAGTGGGTATTTCTGGTTGACAACAGTTAAATAATAAAATTTTAGAAAAAATGTTTTAGCGAAACTATTCATAAACCAAATACTTCATTGTTGCATTTTTAGCTAATGTTACTAACCAATATTCATCTTTTGATAAGCATCTTGGACTCTTGGGGTTAATTTTCAAAGTTGATATGGCTGTTCAGAATTGATGTAATAAAAAAGGACCTGTCACTTCTATAAATTCATATTCACTATCTTTTCCTATAATTTAAAATTGTATGTATCTAATGCTCCAACATATTTTGAAATCCAAGTTGATATGTGTGTCACATCAATTGATTGGTTATGCAGATGCAGAATTTTTAACAGATCCACATAAAGGTAGATTTCAGACAGGATATTTATTTACTTGTGGAGGTACAGCTATATCTTGGTGTTCGATAAACCAAACTTTATCAGCTACCTCATCAAATCATGCAGAAATAATTGTAGTTCATGAGGCAAGTCGAGAATGTGTTTGGCTAAGGTTAATAATCCAACATATCCAAATAATGAGTGGTCTACTTCCAGAATAAGAGATTCCAATAGTATTATATGAAGATAATACAACATGCAAGCTCAATTGAAAGGAGAATATATCAAAAGAGATAGAACAAAACATATTTCTCCAAAATTCTTTTTCACTCATGATCTTATGAAGAATGGTGATATAGATGTTCAGCGAATTCGATCATGTGACAACCTTGCAGATTTGTTTACCAAGACACTACCAACTAAGCCATTTGAGAAGTTAGTGTATGGTATTGGAATCCGCAGATTCAAAGACATAAATTGATAACGTCATCAGGGGGAGTAAACAAGTACTTGATATACTCTTCATTTTAAGAATTTTGTTTTTCACTGGGTTTTCCTGAAAAGGTTTTTGATAAGGCAACCTAAATAAATATTGTGTACTCTTTTTCCTTCACTAGGTTTTTGTCCCAATGGGGTTTTCCTAGTAAGGTTTTAATGAGGCACAATATCTGTCATGGACATCCAAGGGGAAGTGTTGCAAATATTATTGTACATGTGGATGTCCATTCTACCTCTTGGGATTTCTCTTAGGATTCCTTCTTACCTTTATGCCATAAAACTATAACTTCCTCAGTGAATGACTTGAGAGGGTTTCTTATGGTTAATGGTATTTTACTCATCTTTAATCCTTTGTAACCTTATGTTTAGTCTTTAATGGTTGTGGCCTATAAATAGTGGTTATGTAGAAGGCATTTGGACAAATAAATATACAAGCATATGAGGAATTTTCTCTTGTCATTCCATTTATCTCATATCTAAATCTTATCTTATTATTCTTTCTACTATCTCACTTTCTTATTTTTATAATATGTTTATTTAAAATAACTTTTTTTTATAAATTTTTCTCCATAAATCCAATTATAAAAGCTGTTCAAAAATTATTTTTTTCTATAAATTATTTTTTAAAAGTATATCTAAATATGCCTTTAAAATTTATTGCTACCTATAATATTAATATTTCTTTTAAAAATTGAACTTAAAAACTTGATTTTTTTTAATAAAAAAGTTTAAGTATGTATTGTATCAATCCTTATTAAGGTTATGTTATAATTTTAAAATTTAAAAAATATTTATAAAAAATTTATAAAATTATTTATTAAATAAATTTTTATAATAAAAGTATATATTTAACTTAAATTTTTATAAAATATAAATATGTTTTTTTATTATTTATGTTACAAAATTTAATGGAGTCTTATGTGTTGAATATACCAACCCTATGTCGTTTGGGCTTGGCCAGGTTCACGCAGAAAAAGGCAAACTGTACGTATGCTTTACAATTTGTGAGGTTTTTTCCGCATAGTGTATTTAATTATAAATAAGTAAAATATATAATTATTTAAAATATATTAAATTTTTAAAAAATAATATTTTATTATAATTTTAGTTATGATATTAAAAAAATATATTAATTTTTTAGTATCTAAATTTATGTTTAAAAATAATAAATAATTTATTCTATTTAATATTAATATTATTTAAAAAAAAGAGATAAAATTATTTTTTTTTTAAAATTTTTATATAAAAAAAAAATTGGGAGTGTTTTATTATTTTCTTTATGGATACGTTTCGCTTCGGTCTTCCCGCGATGGACCAGAATCAGAATCTTTAGAAGTCCCAAATTTGGGCGGCCCCACCGAATATATCTATCAGAGGGAAGGCGAAAGAGTCCTAAACCCTTGGACAAAACCCTAGCTCGAGCGCCATCTGAGAAGCAAAATGATAAAGCTCGAGCAAGAATTTGCAAATATTTGTAAAATTTGACATTATCCCGGTGGAAATCCGACACCCCAAAGGAAAAATCTCTTAATGTCTAAAGTCCCTACGCTCGCTCAGGCAAGTCCGCTCAATCACTCCCACAGTTTTCGTAGTCTCTTAGCACTAGCAACTTTTGTTGGCTAAAAACAAAAATTTCGTATTAGGGTCTTCTGTTTTTTTCTTCGTTTACGATCCCAAATCTTGCAGCTTCATATTTATAATTCCGATATATATATTTAAATCTTATCATATTTACGTTAGATGCTAACAAGACAATGTAATTTGAATCACTACCGCAGAAGAACCACGGAAGTGATGGCAGGGGCCATGGGGTGTTTGAAGACGTCTACGTAATGCTTCCAAAAGAGATGGGCATCGAGAAAGTAGATAAATTTGATCTTCGATTTCAACTGCCTGACCTCAGGCACGTCCTCAGAGTGAGTCCTCTTTCCCTGCTAATTTATATTGAACAGAAAACTTCATCTGCTTAAAAAAAAAACAAAAGAAAAGAAAAGGGCCAGTAGGGGTTCGGTGCTTGTAAATGCGGAAGGTGGTAAAACAGTAAACACAGAATATAAAAGGCAGCTAGGTCTTGAAAGGGAAGGTTGAAAGAATTTATTGCTGGAGATTTTAAGTTGTTGGCTTATTTACTGTTTTTGTTATTGGTAGGATGGGGGAGGGCGCGTTTAGAGGAAAAAAGTAACTTTTACTTTGGACTTCACCCTGGTTTCCTCTGTATCCAGAAGTTTCTTCATAGTGAATCTCTGTCTATTTATTTTAGTCTTTTATGTTTGTCTAATTTAGGAATTCTCGTTGATGGACCAGTAATCTACAGTGAATTGCTTGAGTTCAATAGGAATTTGAAAAAAAAAAACATTTTTGGGCAAGTCACTCAATTTTATCTCAATTTGTACTGAGTACATTCAAATCATCAATTTGGAGTATTGTGGACCTCTTACATTAGTAGTTTGCTTGTAGGTCAATATTTCTTATAAGGTGTTGTCAGGATATTTTTACAGTATTGATAATTAGAGCTTGGCTGTTTGATTTACCTCCCTTGTGTACTGTTCTAGAGAAATCGGAATATATTGTTTCTTGGTTTTAGTTATATGGTACATGAGTAAATTAGTACTGAAATTGAATGATGGTAGGTTTTGTTCTGGCCATTGTCATAAAAAATTGGCCTATCAGAAATGAGCATGAGCTAGGAGGTGACTGGTTATCCAAACTTTGTGGGTTGAACAAAGCTGGAATCCAATTATCAATGTTCTTTAAAAGTGTGTGGCTACTGGTTAGTTGTAGAGAGCAAATGCCAGAATCATGATAGGGTAGAGACAATGTTGTAGATCATTGTCGTAGCAGGAATGTTGGTGTCTAAGAAGGTGGAGTTTGTTGGGCGCCTTTTGATCTGTTACTTTCCATTGAACCAAATAAGACAAAATATGGACAAAAAAAATTTCTAAGTTTCTTTTGCCAGACTATACGATCTTTGTTGCATCTTGATTATATTTGTTAGGCGCTTATTTTAGGAACTGTTGTTTTTGCTCCTCACAAAGACATTGCTTTTTAATTATTCAGGAGTTTTTGGGGATTAGAGAGGTTGGTGAGTTTGTAAGTGGGGCGCTAGCAGGGGCTATGACTAAAGCTGTACTTGCTCCTCTTGAGACAATCAGGTAGAATACGGGGTTTTAGTTTTGTACTTTTTCTCTAATGCTCGTCTATTTTATAAAGTCTCCGTGTTTTTGAAATGGTTATGCGTAGACATGCGCTGAGGTGTGTTTCTCAACTTATGATGCCATTTTTTTACAAAAATAAAACATATTAGTGAATATCGGAGGAAATTTTAAATCTAGCATTTGCTCGCTTCAGCGAGGATTAGTTTCTTATTCATTTGAAATATCATTGTAGTGATTTAGAATTTTAAAGAGAGACATTTAGTCATTTGCCTATGAAGAAAAAAAAACATATTTTGTTGATTCTTAAGTTTCACATGCCTACATGCTGCACATTCTTCAGCCTTTTTGGTTCAAGTTCCCTTGTGAATTACGAAGTTCTACTTGCATTTACTAATTACTAGCTATCATGTGAAAGTTCATTGTCTACCCTATTACCAAGCTCATATTCTGCACCCTATACAGAACAAGAATGGTGGTTGGTGTTGGGTCGAAAAACATCACTGGAAGTTTCATTGAGGTAATAGATCAGCAGGGCTGGCAGGGGCTATGGGCTGGGAATGGAATCAATATGCTTCGTATAATCCCTACACAAGCAATTGAGTTTGGCACATTTGAGTTCGTAAAACGGTCTATGACTTCATTGCAAGATAAATGGAAGCAGAATCAAGGCCGCCCTAAGTTGCAGATAGGTTGCATCAATTTGAACTTTTCTTTGTCTTGGATTTCTCCAGTTGCTGTGGCCGGTGCAGCTGCTGGAATCATGAGCACACTTGTGTGCCATCCCTTGGAAGTGTTGAAGGTATTTGTGCTTTTGGAATATATTATAAAGTAGAAGTATTCAAATCTAATGGACTAATTTTATTATTGTGTTTACACATTGAAGATGTGTCACAATCCCATGATGACACCGCAGTTGATGGGATTATATTGTCAATCGATTTCATAATGACCAAGACTTGAAAATACTCAAGCCCTGCATTCTTGTCTGTTACTTTTGATCCCAATCATGATTTTGGTTTGATTTCTTACAGGATAGGTTGACAGTAAGTCCTGAGATCTACCCTAATTTAGGTCTTGCAGTTAGCAAAATTTATGAAGATAGTGGCATTGGTGGCTTTTATTCTGGCATCTCACCTACATTAATTGGCATGCTCCCATACAGTACCTGTTATTATTTCATGTATGAGACCATGAAGCAATCTTACTGCCAGGCAAAAAATAAGAAGTCACTAAACCGGCCAGAGATGCTTTTGGTTGGAGCTCTAGCAGGTAAGAGATTCTGTTGTAATTGCTGGACTTCATACTATGGTCTATCTCTTTCCCTTTCTCTCTCTAGTTCTCTGTTTAAATATCTGATGGCTCTCATCATTTACTTAGTATAACTAAAATCTTCTATCTCTGCCTTAATGCACAGTTCCGGGAATATATATATATAAATATTGGGTTGAATTTGAATTATGCTACAAAACAACAAAACACAGAGCTTCATACAAGCTGATAACATTCACAATTCAAATGCATTAAATTAGATTCCTACACAATTTATATATTATTGGACGGGTATTCAATTAGATTATTCGATTTACTTCATTAATGTTCCAGTTGAGGTGGCAATTGATGCAACTCATTTAAATTTTACATCTATATCTGGCGAGACTTGAATGTTTTCGGTTGGTAAATATTAATGGTTGTACTGATTGAGCTCTTAATGCATGCTAGGGTTTACTGCAAGCACAATCAGCTTCCCCCTGGAGGTGGCCAGAAAACGCCTTATGGTAGGAGCTTTGCAGGGTAAGTGCCCGCCACACATGGCGGCAGCAATTGCAGAAGTTGTGAGAGAAGAGGGTCTGTTGGGGCTCTACAGAGGATGGGGTGCAAGCTGTTTGAAGGTCATGCCATCCTCTGGCATCACTTGGATGTTCTATGAAGCTTGGAAGGACATATTGCTTGTCCAGAAGGCTCATTCTTTATAGTTTTAACAAGCATTGGATTATTGTTTGTCATAGTTGCCAGCTAGCAAGCTGGTACTTGAGGTTTTCTTCCCGTTGGTATGGAAGTCTTCGGAAGGTTCCAAGGTGGGGAAAATTTTCAGTTGATTGATAGGATGATTAAAAAGTAATTCCATTGTGGTGGGTGAGAACCCACACTTCAATATCCAGATTTCCAGTTTGAATATTTTTTCACTTGTTTTTGTGGTTTTTGTTTTTTTTGCCCAATTAAACTTCTTAAGCGATACAGTAGAAAATTTTACGCCTCCTACCCAAACTCTTCCAAACTCTTCTGAAACTAGTTTTGACTTTAGCATGTGCGGCGGCAATTTCATTATATGGTTTACCTTACCCGGAAAATTTTGCCCATTTTTGATAATAAAGTTTTTGCTCATTCATGATAAAAAAGTGGCGAGGTGCAATTTATGTAATTCACTTAATTCAATGCGACTGTGCTTCTTGTTCTTCTATCTAAAGAATGTTATTTATTCTAGTTTTAATTATAAGAATTAATTAATTTTTTAAATAAATTAAATAAATTAGTTACAATAACAAGTTTTATCTTATTAAATTAGGTAGGCTATATCGATCATATGATGTTATTGTGTTTTATTAAAAATTAAATCTTTAGATAGGTTATTGATTAGGAAATTCTATTCAATGATCTCATTGAGTGTTCTCTTTGACTTTTCTCTACTCCTTTTAACATGTGTCTAAATTGTTTGATACACTCTTTTCACTTGCGCATCTTTTGGCCTTCTTTGTACGTGTTCAAACCACTTAAGACGAATCTCTACTATTTTCTCTTTAATAGGCGACACTCTAAGTCTTCCCCATATTTGTTCATTATGAATTTTATATTTTTTTGTATGCCTATACATTCATCTCAACATCCTCATCTCAGCTATCCCAACTTTATGCTCTTACTGTCATTTTAAAGCCTAGTGTGATAAAATTTTCCTTTTATTTTATCTAGTATTTTTCGATCACATATAATCCCAGTAGCTTTTCTTTATTTAAATTACCCGGCCTGAATTTTATGATTAACATCTAAAATTTTACTGTCTTTCTGTATAATTGATCATAAATATTTGAATTTATCTATTTGTAAAATAACTTTATCTCTCAATTTAACCTCTAAGTTACTTCTAACTTGCCTCTTATCAAAATTATAATGCATATATTCAGTTTTACTTCTACTTAGACGAAAACTCTTCGACTCTAAAGTATTTTTTCATAACTCAAGTTAAAAATTAATCTCTTCTCTTAACTCCTATTAAATGGGTTACAAAATAAAATTATAACTAAAATTTAAAATTAATTATAACTAAATTTGATCTACAAAATAAATTGGTATTATATTTTTTAATATATTAAGTCAAATAAGTTTTATAGTAATTATAAATAATTAATTTTTTTAATTTATTTAAAAAATTAATTTTTATAATTATGGTAGGAGGTAGGAATTCGCAAATGATTTGAGTGGAAGGTGCAAAACCGTCATGTGCTTGTGCATGTATTTTTTTTAGGCCTAATTTCAGCAAATAGAACCCTCTAATTAACAATCTAAGTTTGTTAAAATATGATTTAATAAAAATCTCTAAAGGGACAAGGACATAAAATTATAGTAGTTGAGATAAGGATATTGAAATATATGTGTAATTATATATGAAAAAGATAAAGTTCATATAAAAGAAAAAGTTTAAGTGATACTAGAGTTAATTTAAAAATACAAGATTTTATTCAATCTCTCTAAATCTAAAGTTTAATTTTTAGAAGAAAGATCTATGCTATGAGAGAAAAATTTCATTAAGTTATTGATAGATTTTTTATTACAATTTATCCTGTCAACTCCATCCAGTGCAATAAGAAAAATCTCCAATGCTTCAATTTTAGCAGCAGGGTGATCTTCAAGTTGTGTCATAGTAAGCGCATCGTTCTATACTGAGCTTAAAACTAAGCTAAGAAAGCCATAGATGTGGGGATTGTGGCCGAGAATAGAACATAGTATTAACCAGAATAACAAATGTTAACAATAACTCAACTGTTTCTATTTCCAATTTCTATGTCAATTATACTGCCTGCTCGGGCTTTGTGAACAGTTTACTCAACAGCATAACCATCTTCTCTGATCCTTATAATTTACAAAATAAATCACTCACAATAAATTATTTCATCGGCGATTAGCTAACCTTCAATGTATAAATGAAATAAAAACTTGCAGTACAAGTCAAGTGTAAAACTAACTACATCGTGTCTTGTTCTTCCCCGGCGTCATTTCTTTTTCCGAAGAACCAGGCCATATATGAGCTGACTGACTCAGAGCACTCCATGAACATATAAAGACAAAACAAGCATAGTCCTGTTTCAATAATAAAGGGCATATATCTCAGCTAAATCATAAATTCAAATCTGCAATTTGAGTGGAAAAGATTTACCATCAGTAGAAAGAATAAAATGGGCCAAAAATATAGAACCAGAGGAAAATCTTTCTGACACTCCATTTTAATGAGCTGGAATTCAAAATTAACACTATTATCAGTGTGTTATAGCTTGGTACAGGCTTTTTTGAGATATAATTCTTAATTGGCTCTAGTTTTCATCTCTGCATCAAAATAGATAAAGCCCACAAAATTCACAACTATACAACAGAGCATTGACAAATTTGACTGACACCAAACAGCTGGGGACTAGAAAAGCAGAGAAAATCTGGAATTCAAAATCATTACATTACTCAGGTAGTTCAAAAGAAAGAACAAGAAAATACTTTGCCCGAATCTTCTTATTATTTTATGCATCTTTGTGTGTGTATTAAAAAAATCTTCAAAAACAGTCAAAAACCAATTCACTGCTTCCATTTTTTATTTGCAATTTATCTCATCATAGCATCAACAAGACAAATGGATAATAAGGTGACATACCAGCATAGGCAACTGTAGCACCCAGAGCCAATCTTCCTAGAGCAGACAATACATAGAGGCAAAAAATCACCTGAAATAAGATGTACATAAACCATTAGTTCTTTTACATGCGTCTCCATCAAAAGCAAAATCAAAGGTATGACAACTACTATGGGGTCATAATTGTCTAGAATGAACCAGTGATTTCTGGAATCCAAGCACACAAAATAGTCCAATACTTTGAGAGAATGGCAAGCTGAATGAATTCTTATTCTATGATCACACAATCTTAAATGTTGGCAGAGGATTTTAACTGATCGTGAATGCATGGAGCGCATATTAAAAAAAAAATGCAGTCAAGATAAGCAAAAGATGCATAAATTGCAAAACCAATGACATTCCCTCAGATGCAATGGTGAATTGCCTCCCAATCTTAGAAGGCACATCCATAACCGTAAAATAACTTTTGCCAATAATAGCTCATATTTTCTTCTGCTCAAATAACTTTAAATTCAAAACCACAGTTTCACTCCTCAGTAAAACATGAATTCAAATAGGTCATGCTCGTGTTTCTCTTATTCACACATAAACATTAAAAATGAAGACTTGCGAGGCGTAAGATTGCATTGATGTTTATTACTAAACTGAAAATAGATTTAAGCTGCATAAACTAAATAATACCTTTAGAAACAGTCTCTTGTCATGCCCTGTTGCTGCAACTCTTAATACAGACTCGGCTGCACCTATGGTATTAACTAACCATGCAACAATGCTATTAGCAGTGTCCTGAGTTATTTGCCATTCAAGTGGATCAACTGGGACCCTAGAAGAGTTTTTCAGAAGGGGGCAGAGTGAATTAGCAAATGAAAAATACACATCTTCCTTCTGCATCTAAGTGTGAATTTGACAAAAAGGACACTGAAAGCATATGAACACCATAAACAATACTAACAATACACTTCCCATGAAGTCAAATCAGATGTCCAAGGCGATCAATCAAATTTTTTAAAATTAAAAAATCAAACGACCAAATAGTTTTGTTACAACTGATGCGAGCAATTAGCATAGAGTAATTTGAAATGCCATCACCCATGTTAAAGCCCACTAAGCGCTAAGACTAGAACGCGTCCAAGTATCGTTATATACAGAATAAGCAGATTGAACAAGAAAAGAAACAAACCCTAATTAGATGTTTTAATTTGAGAAATTAAGCGACAAGGTGAAAGATGAAGAAAAAGAATGAAACTTGGGTGGGTGATTACGCTATGTTCATTTGACGGAAGAGAAGGCCGAGAATGGCAAGGGAACAGAGGAGAACAATGAAGACATCGGAGACCAAAGAAACGATGCTAGAATTCCGGTAGGCACAGTGATAGTATACCAGTGTGCCGCATAACAGCAGCATCATCGGCTTCCCCACTTCGCCCCTTCTGCTCTCCATCATTCCCGCGACCAGAAAACTAATCTACCCTCTTCAAGTTTTTCGTTTGACTTCCCTTTCAAAGTGGCGAAGTGGGGAAGCCGATGATTTCCATATGTTTAATGAGTGCAACGTGATTAGTGACTAATATCATTAGGCATTAACATCAATTATAAATTAATAAATTATAAGTATATGGCTCAATATTTATAATTAAGAAAACCGTGAAGACCCAGTAAAAAAGAAAAAAATTATAATGAATGAAATTAAAAATCAGGTAATGAATTTTCTCAAGAATATTTATTGATTAAATTATATTAAGAAAAACTTAGAAAGGGAAGTCAACTAATTTTTATGCGGTAATAGGAACTTAGAAAGTCAACTAATGAAGTGATTTCCAATTGCTTTGTGGGAACCTTTTTCTTCCCCTTCCACTTTTGGGGCATCGCTTTTAGAGACTTAACAATTTAGAACAGTTTAAAAAAAAATTTATAAAAAAAATTGTTTTTTAGTAACTTTAAAAAAAAATTTAGAGAAAAATTTATAAATTTTTTTTAAATAAATAAGTATTTAGATAATTATTTCTAAAAATATTTTTATTATTAATAAATTATGATAAAGGGTATGATTATTAAATATAGGAGAGATGAGAGATAATATAGTAAAAAAATAAGAGATAAGAGAGGGTATAAAAAAGAAATGAGAGATAGTGTAGAAGATTGATGGGAAATGATATAAGAAAAAGTATGGGTAATATATTAATTTGTTAGTCTATAAATTCTTTTACGATTCCATAAGATATTTTGACTAGCCTATCTAAAATTTTAATTTTAAATTATAATTTAATCTATTTTTTTAAAATAAATATAACTATTTATTTTAAAAAAAAAATAAACTCTAAATTTTATCCAAACTTAAATACTGATTTAGAGAATGTTTAAACAGCTGTATTTGACTTTCAAGGACATTTGTATATATGACATGAAGACAATTTTCCCTGTCAGAATTAGAACAAGACTTTTATGTCCCTTTAAATGCTCATATAACTATTCTACGTGAAATTATATTAAAATTAAATAATTAATTTATAAATATTAAAAATTTAATTAATTATTTTTTAAAAAAATATATTTTTTCTTTAAATACTCATTCTACTTATTTTTATTATAAATTAATTCCTTGAAGGAAAATCATCTTATATAATTAATAGGAGAAATTTAAAAAATTTTAAATTTGAGAGATAAAGTAAATTAATATATTATATTTCAGACTAAAATAAATTTATTTATTAGTTCTTATATTTAAGATTATAAGAGTATTATTGTAAATGAAATTAAATATTGAAATCATTTGTTATATTATTGTTTCCACCCCACAATTTCTTTGATAAGGGAGAAATTCTAAGATGGATATGGTCGGTACCTTATTTATATACCAAATAGTACTTAACAGAAAACAATTAAGAAACATAAACTGAGACATATTTTGCAATTTTTGTATTTCTGATTCCATTCTTTCTGCATAAACATACTTCATTTATTGCTGATATATATATATATATATATATATATATAATGCATGTCACGTGACATTTATTTAATTTGACCTCTTCTTGTAAATTTTGAATGAGGTGCTATTCAATGTATATTTAAGCTAATTCAAGTAGTAAAGGAAAGAATGCACTATAGACAATAATCAAAGTTCAAACATCCATTGTGCAACAAAGAAATATTATATAATTCAATATATGTTGATGTTTAATATGGCAATAAATAATTATCACACAGTACAACTAAATGAGTTTTTCCTTGGGAAAATAATACTATTTTCTGTGATATAATTTTTTTTTTAAAACGGATTAGGATGTAAAATATTGTAACATTTAATTTGCTATGCCTATATTTATAATGACAAATGTCACAAATGTATTTTTTATGAAATTAAATGAAAACAAATATTGTGTTGTGAGATATTTACATATTTTTTGGTTTAATTATTAGTATCTCGTACTATTAATTAGTCTAAATTTTGAGTATTGTTGAGTGGTAACTTTTTTAATATTCTTTTAAATTTAATATTCATACATTTTCAATTGTAGAAAAAAAAAAACTATTCAAAATAATATGTGTGTGTTTGGTCAACATAAGAACCATGATTTTATAAGTACTTTTGGATCAAATTTTGATTTATAAAATTTTTAAAATAAATAGATATATTTGTCCAAAAAAGTTTTTGGATCAAATAATAGTTTAAAACTAAAGTTTTATATAAGTTACTGAGACTAACTTATAGAACAGTAAAATAGCTTATAGACTAACCAATTACTATTTTATCCTTATTTTTTCTTATATTTTCTCTCCTCTCTCTTCCTTACTCTCTCTTATCTCTCCTCTTTCATCTCTTATGTCTTTTCTCTCCTATCTCATCTCCATTTTCTCTCATGTCTCCTATATTTAATCAAATCAAACATTTTCTGATAATTTTTCAATTGCAAAAGTCATGCTCATAATAACTATCAAAACACTCATTTATTCATAATCACTTTTTCTATAAATTCTTCTCCAAAAACCCTTTTTTAAAAGCTGCTCCAAATTTTTTTTTCTAAGCCATTTTTTAAACTCTTATTCAAACAGACCCATCATCCTATAAATATCTTAATGTTTTAGATAACAACCAACTTAATTAATTCCATCCCTATAACACTTGTTAGTTGGACAGACAATAAGAATATTAATATATTCATGTATTATAGTAAGATTATTCATGCGTATTTTCAAATTTATTATAGTAAAATTTAGATAACATAAGGTTCAATCAACATACATTGGTCTAAATGGGAAATTTGACTGTTTAAATTTGATGTCTCGAGTTTAAGTTCGTGCAAATGTAAAAGATGCCTTTTAAAAAAATTACTTTTAATTGAACCTGACAATGCTCAAATTGTCATATGTCAAACAAACAAACAAAATTTAAGGTCCTCACACACGCATATAAGAGGTTTTTTATTCAAAGCTTGTGTCTCACTTCATAGACTCATAATCTTTGGTTCTTTTGCATTACTATCTTCTATTCCCATTTTCAAATTCTGAGTCTTAAAAGCATGGAATTCAAAGTATTTCAGTTTTTCTTCCATGAGTTATCAAATTTCCAGTAACACCAAAAAATAATAAAACCATAATAAGTTCTGACTTCCAGAGAAATTAAACATACAAATCAACATATGATTCAGTCAAATCTAAAGTGATTTGCAATGTATATAAAAGGACTGCATGCCTAAGGCAAAATCCATCTTCATCTTCCTCTTCCTGACTTTCATCATCCCTTGTTGATGTGTCTCTTATATATTTATAAGCAATGGGTTCTGTCCTAATCTTATGGATTTTCTTGTTACCACCCTTCTTCATAAGCCTTAGCATCAATGTTTTTTTTTGTGTCTAACCATTGTTGTCTTAGTAGCCATAAAAAATCTGCTTTGCTTCATCTGATCGGCAACCTCGTATTCAACCCTTTCGAGTCGAAAAAATTGGTTCGCTGGAACCAATTAAGTCATGATTGTTGTCAATGGAATGGAGTAACATGTGATAATAAGGGACATGTTATAGCTCTTGATCTTAGTGGAGAATCCATCTCTGGCGGACTTGATGGTTCCAATAGCATCTTCTTCAACCTGCAACTCTGCAAAATTTGAACTTGGCTTATAACAAGTTTCATTCCATAGTTCCTTCAAAGCTGCACAAGTTGAAAAACTTGAGATATTTGAATTTGTCAAATGCTGGCTTTGAGGGTCAGATTCCAATTGAGATATCCAACAGAGCTCATTTTTCTTGATTTGTCTGCCTCATTTCACACTCTTGAACTTGAGGAGCCAAATGTCACATTGCCTTTACATAAGCTCACAAAACTCAAAGAGCTATATCTTGATGGGATGAAGATGTTTGCTAAGGGGAAGGAGTGGGGCCCAGCACTGTCTAAATTGCAAAATCTTCAAATTGTGAGTATGTCATCTCTTAATCTCTTTGGCCCCATTGATTTTGCAATTGCAAAGCTTCAATCTCTCTCGGTTCTTCGGCTGAACAATAACAATATGGCAAGCTCAGTGCCAAAGAACTTTGTGGGATCGACCAACTTAACCACCTTGCAACTTGAGTGTGTGTGTCCAAACAGATCTTCCAAATGCAGAACCTGCGGGTCCTCAATGTGTCAGATAATCAAGATCTTCAAGGTTCTTTACCAAACTTCCAACAACATGAATTTCTCCAAAGTTTGAACCTTAGTCATACAAAATTCTCAGGGCAGATACCGAGTTCTATTCACAATTTGAGGAAGTTGTCTGCATTAGACCTATCAAACTCCAAATTCAATGGAACACTTCCCTGTTCATTCTCCAAATTGACCTCACTTGTTTACCTAGACTTGTCACTCAACAATTTCACTGGCTCTCTTCCATTTTTCAATTTGTCCAAGAGCCTCACATACCTATCCCTCTATCTTTTTGCCTTGAAGGGTGAAGTTCCATCAGTTCATTTCACAGGCCTTGAAAATCTGTTCACCGTTGATCTTGGTGGTAATTTATTCAATGGGATAGTTCCATCGTCTCTTTTCACTCTTCCATCTTTGCGCGAACTAGTTCTCTCTAACAATAGATTTGAGGGTCTTCTAGATGAATTTCCAAATGATTCTTCCTCCCCATTAGAGATCCTCGATATCGGTGGAAATAATTTACAATGGCCTGTTCCTGTGTCTATCTTTGATCTCAAAAGACTCGCTTTGCCCCAACTTTCTTCAAACAAGTTCAATGGAACTGTACATTTGGATATGATGAGAATCATGGAAAATTTGGCCACACTAGATCTTGCTTACAACAATTTCTTGGTTGATACAACTTTGGTGAACAACCAGTATCTGTCATCATTCCCCAAATTGAACAATTTCGTGTTGTTTTCTTGCAAATTGAAAGAGTTTCCAAGTTTTCTTAGAAATCAATCCAATTTGCTATGCCTTGACTTATCCAGCAACCAAATTCAGGGAACAACATCCAATTGTATTTGGAGGTTTGATTTAACGGTTTTTCTTAATCTTTCCAACAATTTTCTAACAGATTTGGAAGGACCTTTTCATAATATTACTTCTAATCTATTTCTTCTTGATCTTCATTCCAACCAACTTAAAGGCCAGCCTCACATTTTCCCAAAGAATTTGATCTGTTTGGACTACTCAAGCAATAGATTTAGCTCTATTGCTCCCCTAGACATTGGCAACTATTATATAATCTTCCTAAAACATAATTATTATTAATTATTTAGACTGATTTTATTCATAATATAAATCAACAATATAATAATAGTTATAAATGAATTTCCTTAATTTCAAAAAAATTAATCATGGTAAAAAAATTTACTAAAATTTAAAATAAATTTTACCATATTTATAAAAAAGCTTTGCTTAATTGACAAATAATCAAAATAAAAAAAAGAATAAAATATATCAAATTATTTAGAATATATAAATTATTTAATCTTTTATAAATTTTATATTATTACTAGAAATATACTAAAGTATACTTGATTTTATATTATAAATGTTATACTTTTATATAAATATATATTAATTAATAAAACAATAATAACATAATCTTTTATGAGATATTCTTAATGATATTAAAATTAGATTAAAATGTATATATTTCAATAATAATGTGAGAGTCTATGCAATTTTAATAAAATTGAAAAAATAATAAATAATTTAGAAAAGTTTATCATAAATATTTAAAATATTATCGTCAAGACGAACTTCTAGAATTAAGTATAAATAACGTCTTATATTATATCAGAGTATGTAGAATGAGTCATACTGTGGCAATATACGATTATTCTATACATAAATCTAAAGGAGGAGGATATACAATTGATATAATTTTAATCAAGTCTTTAAAACCTTCTTAGACGGGACTATCACTTGAAAAATATTAATAACCACAGGGTAAGACAAATGGATAAACCGCATCACTTCCTCCCATCAAATCAACCGCATCGCTTATACCTGTCGACAAAACCATGTGTTAGTGATAAGTATCATATAACTGGCCACTCAAAAAGCTAACGGGTCAAGTGTTATGATTAGTTCAAAATTCACATAGCACAAGACATGATTATAGGTTCATTCCCCATCGGTAAATAGGTAAGGTGTCGCAGCCCCTCAGTAAACTGTTGGGGCAAGGCTCTCTATAAACAGGTGGAAAAAAAAGTCAATTATCAAGCTCCAATGAGGTTATACTACATGA
This sequence comes from Leucaena leucocephala, assembly GCA_037074615.1. Classification (NCBI taxonomy): domain Eukaryota; kingdom Viridiplantae; phylum Streptophyta; class Magnoliopsida; order Fabales; family Fabaceae; genus Leucaena; species Leucaena leucocephala. The sequence goes on along the minus strand of CM073558.1, from coordinate 5,430,804 downwards.
TAAAAAAACAACTCTATCATCAATCCCTAATCATCGTATACATAATTCTCAAGATAATTATATTAATCAAAATATCAATAATTTGATAACTAATAATACCAATATATATCACAATATTATTTTTTTAAGATAATAACTTTTTTCAATTTATAATCTCAAGATATAACAAGTTTTAAATCTCAATTCAAACATTTTAGATTAAATTTTAAATCCTACAAAATTATTTTTAATAAAAATATCAATCAAATTTTCTCTATAATTATATTAACATCAATTAATAGATGTGTGTGTGTATATATATATATATATATCAAATTACTCATAAATATAACAGTACACACAACAAGTGAAAGTTATTACTTTTTATCAAAATAAAGAATAATTACCACAAGTAAAATAAGCCTATATACAATAACACTAATAATAAATAATTTAGTACTTCAATAAGAAGTTACTCTAGAATCTTAATAATAGTCTTATATCCTTGTGAAATCACAGATACCTTAACCTTGTAAACTGATACTTATCTCGTTGTCGCACCATGTCGGGCATGATATACGGAGAATGTGATGTGAGTGAGAGGGAACTAAAGGAAAGAACAGGATAAAGGAAAAGACAAAGAAAAAGTGGCGAGGTTCAGGAGGGAGCAAATCAACTGACTATATATATATATATATATATATATATATAGTCAGTTGATTTGCTCATATATATATATATTGATTGAAGAGAAATCAAACACGTTATTTCTCAAAGAAACATGTTGATTGCATCTGACGTATAAACCAGAAAGGAATAAGAATAATATAATAACAAAAGAGAGAGAGGGTTGGCAATTGAGAAGATAGAAAGACTAGAGCTTGTAGATACAATTGAGAAAAGAAAAGAAAGGATGTGATCCGCATTCATGGAGGGAGGAAATCCATCGGAGAGCAAAATTGATATATAATTATTAAAGTTTAAAATTGTAGTCTTATCAAATCTAATTATATTATTTTTCAATATTATTATTATTATCTTTTTTAAAATCCTATTAGTGATAATTTAAAATTTAAACTATATTATATATATTTATATTATATTATTATAGTATAAATATGTATATTATTATATATATATATTATTATAGACATATTCACTATCTAGTTATATCTTATATCATTAATCATTTAAAGTGATCATTGATTATTTATTCACCCTTAAACTCATATAATTTCTTTAACCCTTTATAATAATTTTTTTTATAATTAATAATGTAATTTTTCTTATTTTCTTAATTTTATATATTTTTAAATTTTAAACAATACATTTAATCTATTATAAACTTTCAATTATTTATAAATAATATATTAATTGAGTTTAAATATAAAAATAAAAATTTGGATGTTTCAACTATCTCCCTTTTACATATTTTCTCCCTCTATTTCAAATGATAGTTTAATGGAAAAATCCATGAATCCCTTTGTAATATGTCGGCTCTTCATGTGCTTGATCTTTCCAATAACAACTTCATCGAATCCATTCATGAGTGTTTGACAAGAATGAGTGAGAGTCATAGCATGTTGAATCTTGCTAGAAACAACCTCAAAGGCCAAATTTCTAATACATTCTCAACTTTTTGGGCCCTTAGATTCCTAGACATCAATGAAAATTTCTTAGGCGGTACAATTCCAGAGTCTTCGGCTAATTGCCAAAAACTACAAGTCTTAAACCTTGGAAACAATCGACTGATATATTTCCATGTTTCTTAGGGAATGTATCGACCTTGGGAGTCATGATTCTAAGGTCAAACAAATTTTATGGGACTCTTGAATGTCCAAATAATAATAGCATTGGAAAGCGGGAGACACTTTAAATTGTTGACCTTACCTCAAATAATTTAAATGGAACTCTACCTGTAGCACTCCTGCAAAGTTAGAAAGCATTGATATAGATGAAGATGAAAGTGGTTCAGGATTTGGCCATTTGTCTTTGGGTTAAAGGGTATTTTTGCCCTGAAAGTATTCCGTGAGGAGCTAATACAGCCAAGAAGTTTTATGAGGGCAATGTCATTTTAGAAGTTTTATTTTGGGGCAATGTCACCCTCCATTAGTGAAAAATTAATAGCGACGTTAGAAGAATGAGGTGGCAAGGGAGATATAAAATGTGGACATCCAACTGTGTGTGTGAAGTATTCCGCTAAGCCTTTCTGTGGGTCGTCGAAGACTAAGAAGGAACTATGATAGCAATAGGAAAGGAGAAGGAAGATAAAGGACGATAAGGAAGATAAAGGACGATAACCACGACAACGAACGAGGAGGGAGAAGTGATAGGCACACAAGCCACACACAGACACAGAGGATGGAGAATGACTTAGGACAAATAATTGACAAATAAAGAGAAAGGAAAAGCGACCAAGTAGTGCACAAGTGAAAGGAGGATTGTCCAGAGATTGTAGAGCAGAGGTCACTGAGCGGAGATTTGTCGGATTAAAGAGGTATGGAATCTTACATTGGTTGCAATTTTTTGTGAAATTTTCTGGTTTTGAGTGTTGATCATAGTTAGGACTGTTTCTGGACGATGTAGGAAATTTTGAAGAGGGCTTTTATTAGGGCTATGTATGGGCCAAGGTGCCCTACCCAAAAAATACATGGATTACATTTTACAGCCTGATGCCCGGCCTTTCTCAATAAAATTTCTAATTATTTCAACCTGGACATAGGCGGGCTAAACATGCCCAAGTCGTGATGCCCTACTCATATTGTGAAAAAAAATCTATAATTATGAACCTATAAAATAATATTATATTCATATGTCTTTAAGAATTAAATAATATACATAATTTATTAAGAATAATGCAACAAAAAGATAGTAATTAAAGTTTTAAAATCTATGGCATATAAAAAAAAGTATTAAAATCTAAGTAATTTGCAATTATAACTTTATATTAATTTTCCCAAAATTGACAAAGATGAAGCATCTGAAAAAATATATGACAATTACCACAGTTTAAAAAAAAACAATGAAAGAAATCAATTTAGTTATAAATTTTAAAGAATGCAATTACCTACTTGACTACTCATATTTGTAAAATTACCCTTTAATCACCAGTATTCATTATATTTATTTTATGTGAAATACTATAATTTATAAATTTTGATATATAAAAAAGTAATCAATTGGGCAGGGCCAAATAAGCAGGGCAGTAATCCTTGCCCGAATATTGACCTTATCTAAAATTGCCCATTTTATACTGTTCACTTTTTATTGGGCTGGGCAGGGCAGGGCATTTTTTGTGTGGGCTTGGGCCTTCTTGCACAGCCCTAACTTTTATTGCTTTTCAATTAATTCAGATCCAGAAAGATATGCCATCATGGAATATGTGCATTATATCATGCTAAGATAGACCCAATAACTCAGATCTCAAGGTACTATCGAAAATACATGTACTTGGCTAGCTACCAAACCAAGTTCCAACTAGTAAGGGGAAAAGCTTCTGCCAAGTGGACAGGTTCAAGCCAATAGAGCCACCATATGTATGTAAACTACCGGGAAGACCAACCAAGAAGAGAAAATGAACCGAAGCAGTGAGTAAGAGAAGGAAAGTGCACACGACTATACAGATATGTACACAAAAAAGTTAGACTGTGCCCCAATCTGAACGGACAAGTTGTCTAAAGAAGGCAGTGCCATGAAGTGCACGATTTGCCACCAACAAGGACACAACAGAGCTACATGCAAAGATGTAAGTTTGTTATTTCTTTTTAAAACTATTTTAGCAGAGCTAATATAAATAAATTTCAATGCTCATTGTAGATATCACATGCAACCACGCCAAGGCCTAAGGTAGGTAGGACAAGAAAATCTCAATCGCAACAATCTGAATGCAGCCATAAACAACCTCAAAGGCCATATGGTGGGCGGGCACTCTACAAGACCCAAGTTAAGAGTGGCATAGGTGTTCGTGTTGATGAGGACACTAACCATACTGTGTACAATGTAAGTACTAATTCTGATATCCCCTGGATTGTTATTGTTATTATGTAGCTGAACTAGATTAAGTGTGACTGTTATTGTTATTATAAGGACAAGAGTTCATACTACACAATACAGACCTTCAAACCAGATTCCCTATACCCAATGAGAGGGCTCTTAGGACTACCTCTACTATAACCGTAGCAAACCTGGGGTCTTGCAAAGTCCAGTACCAAGGTGATGGAGCAAGTGTTTCCACTCCTTTTGATCTACCCTTTACACTTCCTAGACTGATGTGGACTGGAGAGAGAGCAATGACCACCTCATAACTTCTTACACACAGGGATAAGATGCTTGCACACACATATCAAACAGCATATGGAAGACAAACATAATAGGACTTGTGGCTGCCAAGAGGAAGACCATCACAGAGATGGGATGCTTGTAACTTGTCTTTTTTTATTTTTTTAAACCAGACTTGTTGTAGCCTTTTGGATTATGTTTAGCAAATCTTGCAAGTCATGTATTTATGATAGCTTTGAATGTATGCCAGGTTTGAAATTATCTTGCAAATCTTGCAAGTCATCTTACAACTTAGATTTATGACAACAAATCTTGCAAGTCATGTATTTATGATAGCTTTGAATGTCCTAATATTGATCTAACAAATACACACAACTTGTGCTTCCATTACAAAAAGGTCCCTATTTGTAAACCTTACATCAATTCTAACAAAATACACCACAAGTACCATCACATGAATATCCAAATTTGGAATTTATCCTATATTTAGATAACACATACTAAAATAAAATGAACCAAAAAACAACAACCAACTCATGCATAGAGCCAGACATGCCAGCTTCAATCTTCTTTCAGTCTTCTTCATGTCATCGTATATGGCAGCATGTCCTCCTTCAACACCACCTCCATCATTTCCCTTCCTCAGCCTCATATTCTCCTCCTCAATCGATCCACAAGACTGAGTACATCGTTAATCACCTCTTTCGACCTCTCACCCATCTCATCGCTATACTATTGGAAATATCCACACCCAAATGCCATACACATATTAAATTTCAGATACAATGCAACCACAATGCATAAAAATATTCCCTTGCACGATGATGCAGAAGAACAAACTTGTTTATAATTTATGCAACCATAAAATCTCTTCCCTAGGTTGACTTCTGTCCACGAAGTACATAGTCGAGCAGCAACCCCACAATGACAAAACCTCATTGGATGTTGCTCTTCAACCTCTTCGATAGGCCTCCTTCGAATGGTCCTCCTCCTCCTACTTGTCATCGAAGATTCCCTGAAGTTATCCATTCGTCATCCTCACCATTGACCCTCCCTCCTACTCGTCGTTGACGACCTCTCTTCGCTAACACCGATAGAACTCTCTCCTTCAACCTTGCTACTCACCCTCCCTAACCTTGGCGATGATTCCCCACACACGTTCGCTTCCTAAATGGCAGAACTAACTTAAAAATGATGCAGGTAGTGTCTAACATGGCATCCACTCTGTTGCTATAATAGTGACAACTAGTGTCCAACGTGGCATCCACTCTATTGCTCAAATCCAATGTGTACCACCTCTGTATGTCTCTCCATTAACTGGGGGTAAATTTCCATCAAAATATTACTTCCATGGCTACATTGCCCTAAAATAAAATTTCTAGGGTGACATTGTCCTTTACAAAACTTCCAAAGCATATTAGCTTAATACTTCAAGATAAAAGTGCCATTTAACCCATTGTCTTTCGACATCTTTGACAAAATTAATGATGTGGACTTCAAGAATGCATTATCAAATGTGAACAAAGGTCTTGCGCCAAAACTGTCTAAACTTATAGCAATAGAGCCACCTTTTGTGATCAACTACTTATTCTCTGATATCCATGCCATCGATTTCGGTCGTCGAAGTTTCCTTGATTCCGTGACAATTGTCAACAAAGGAAGACAAATGAAGTTGGTTAATATTCTTACTGACTTCACTTCTTTGGATTTCTCATCCAACCATTTTGAAAGGCCAATTCCAAAAGAGCTTAAAAGAGCTTGAATTTGATGTTATTGTCTTATTGAGTACAGATGTTAAACATAAAATAAGATCACAGACGTATTTCTTACTTTTCCTATTATTGTTCAAGGTTGATTTGAATTTGCCTAATGCATGTTACTTTCGGTGAAGACGGTTCTGGGTTTTCGAAAGCACGTCCTCTCTTCTTTCCGGTAGTTGGGAACATCGGAGAGGCTTGACCATTACCGCTTATGATGTTGCCATTGTTTATTAGCTTTGGCAGTTAGAGAAATCTGTGACGGTTCTCTGTTGCGACCAGGGCTGAGAATGACGACAAGTATTTCATTAAGGAGGAAGACAAGCGAGAGGTGAAGCAGATGAAGAGCTCGCAGGTGCTGTTATTATGATGATGGATCTCTCTACTTTCACTAATAATTATTTTTATCAGAATAATATTTATAATTATTTTTATTATATAATATCTTGCGACTATAACTAGAGAGAGTGAGCTTTGATACGGAGTAAGATTGTAATTATAAAATATAATTTTCAATATCTATATATATAAGTATAATTTTAATTATTAGATATCACTGTTTATATTGACTATTTTTTACGTATTATAATTATATTTATTTGATTATGATAATTATAAAATTATAATTTTATATATTAAATGTCATGTATAAATAGATTTTACTAAGCATTCTATCATTTAGAAAGCAACTTAAATAAACTAAGAACAAAATTGTTCACATAAAAATACTTTTCTTCCTCTCCCTAACCAAATAAAATAACATTAAAATTCATCTTTTCCCTAATCAATTTAAATAAGGTAATATTAAAATTTATCTTATGCCTTAATTGAACCAAACAAATGCTTAGAAATGAAAGATAATGAATTTTAAAAATTGTAACAAAATTAAAGTTTGTATTTCTTTTCTGAAGTTCTTTATGTTTCAAGCAATTAGTTGATGCTCTTATTTTAGATGTAGATGAATAAACAATCCCATAATCATAAATACATCAATGTCAACAAGATAAGATTTAAATACAAAATTTCATAAGAGTTGTACCATTCACAACTCAGAAGTAATGTGATTTTTCTTGGACTCCATGCAATTTTTTAGGCGCATACTTCATTAGTTTGATATATTAAGAAAACTTTGATTAATACTAGGATTATCTGAAACTAAGGCAAGTTTTGAGCGGCATATCTTTTCAAACAGCACAACTATGAAAATAGATCCAAAAGCCCAGAAGCTAAGCATTACCACCAAGGGTTGGACAAAACAACCTAGAAGGAAACCTCTACAATTTTTTGACAAAATTATGGATTTCAGATAGGATAACGCAGAAAATCCTTGAATATTTTCTCATTGTTATCTGTTAACAGAACTCCAAATTTGCCTGTCTAGTTCCTGAAAATAGGCAATTGCAATTGTGTATAGGCATGAAAAAGTAACTAGATATGATTGCTTCTTCTAAGCACTGTTTGTTTATCTTACAAACTAAAGTTGATAATATTAGCATGGGAAGAGGATGGGACTAGGGTCTCTCTCTAACCTAGCGCTTGATAAATCTAGCTTTTTCATCTTTTCTTCGCACCAAAATATCTGATCTTTAGTTATCCTTGTCATTCTCAGAACCCTTGATATGATTTTGACGTCAATAAGGCCAAGAAATAGCTGAACGTCCTCAGGCTTTTGGGGCCAACTAGAATTCTTTTTCCAACTCTTCTTTCTAGCCAGTTCTTTCATTTTCGCTGCTCTCTGCATTCACAAGTAAAATTAACACTTGAGATATTTCCTTAGTCACATAATTGATCATCCATGAACATCGTGATCAGATTCTTGAGTACACGTTTGAACCAGATCTTGGAAGCGAAAATAGCTACTCATGCATAGAATTAATGGATAATGGAATATAAGCTAGTAACACAATGCTACATTCAACCACTTACCAAAATAACTGCCCATAACAGATCTTACAGTTGAACGGATAGATGGCCAAGCTCACATTATACTTTGCATGCTTCAAAGATTAATCAAATGATAAAACTTGGGTATAGTTCTTTAGTTGTTAGGTGTTTGCTATCTTATAAAAAGGGTGGCTTAGTGTATAAAGTTTTTACCAGGTGGAGTCTGAGAAAGGATGGATATACACAATCTTAAACTCACAAGTGGAGTAGTTATATCTAGGATTTTAATCTATAACCTCTAGGTCACATGACAACATCCTTATTGTTACTCCGAGGCTCACCCTCAAGTGTTTGCTATAAGATATTCTAATAAAAATATGATATCCAGGGGATTGTTCTTAAAATATTGAATCATGAGTGATGAGTAGTAAAAAACATAATTTGTCATCATTTCCTTGGGGAATATGATAATAAACACTTCAAAACTATATCTAGTTCTTGTTCATATGATACAAAATTAGAGTTAAAGGTACAGAATCTTATTTTACCTTTTCAAGACTAGATTGGACCTGTTGTAGAGGAGTTGCAAGCTGGTTCTGATTTCCAAACAGATTAATAACAGCACTTGGCTTCTTTTTGTCTCTTTTCAGGAACAGGTAAAATGTAAGGATGGAATGTTCAATTGTCCTGATAAGATCATGAGCAAGAACTCTCATGTCCGAATCTTCTGCTGACGGTCGATCTGAACCTGAACAGATTCAAACATTTGAGCACTTATGCATACTAACCACAAACAAACATCAGAGACATACTTATGTTGAACATTTCAAAGCAAAATACTTTTCCCAGAAATATTTATAAATGCAGCTATATCCTAATATCCATAGCACTCGGATTGAATAAATATGATTTGAGGAAAACTCGCCTTGTACATTAGGAACCTGAATCAATTTAGGCAAACTCTTCCTTGTTCGAGCATAGACTTCGGCCCTGAGTCCCTGCTCAAATGGTTCGTTCTCGATAAACCTTTGTAACAGAACCTGGAACTGCTGAAACTGCTGAGCACTGTGGTTGTAACAAGTAGGATTTTCGGGTTGCCAAGATATCTTCTGGCTCAGTTGAGTGTATTGACAGTGAAGCGATTCCCAAGTCAAGCATATCTGACCAACATATGCTGTTTCAATATCACTGTAGGGATCATATTCAGGTTTTTGAAGATGCTCAGTATCATCAACATCTTCTTCAAGCTTTTTCAAGGAAAGACATCGAAGGGGTAATTGCAGCTTCTTCGATGCAGATCTCGGTGATGGAGTAGAAAGGTACTGGGAACCTGTAATAGTGATACAGAGGCACCACAAAGTGTATATAATTAACAAGAAAACAAAAGTATCCTGGTTGCTATCTCCAAATAATAACCTTTACAGTTAACTCGCATTCAGAACTAGTTCTATCTTCCTGCTTCAAGAATGGCAAGACAAGGAACAACTTTTCATTACATGATTTGTTTTTTTAATGAGAGGGGCATGCACTAACTGCCTATAAGTTATAAGCAAATCGAACCCACCACCTCTTACTTACAGAAGAGCTTTTATGCCACCAGACTACATAGCCATTGGCTCATTACATGGCCATTGGCTCATTATATGAACTTAGAACATGGTATAATGCATGATCAATTGTAGGACACAAAAGGCAGCCTTTAACTAACTTACCCAAAATCCAATTACACATTCACAACCTTAGATAGTATTTGAAAATGCTTATGCAGTAATGAGAGAGTTATAGGTTACAATATACCTTTGCCAACTTCATTAAGCTGCAGTGTGCTCATCCGATCAAAAAACAGCATTCTTTCGCAGTATTTTTCGAACACGGCATCAAAACCACGCCACCATCGCTGTCCTTCTGCTTCTACATCCCTCCATTCGTTAGAGCTTGATTCTCCTTCCTCTTCCTCATCTTCCTCTTCCTCTTGACACGGTTCTTCTTCAGGAATCAACACCATGAAACTGTTTCTTCTGAGTTCCTTCAACCTCCTCTTAACTTCATTTGTAATGAAATCATCGTCGTCATCCTCAGCTTCAGCAGCAAGATCTGCATTTGCTGCTTTACTTTGATCATTACCACCACCGTCAGGTTTTGGTACATCATGATCTGAAACTGGCTTCTCCAGTACATCCTTTTCTCCATTTTCCTTCTGAGCTTTCTTTGTCTTCTTCTTGACTTTGAAAAAATCCATGCTTTCCAATCTTTCCTTCTAATTTTTTTTTTTCTAAACCAAGCTTTCAAATGCGAGCCTTTCTTTTAGATCAAAACCTACAATGACGGCAAAATCAAATGACTAAGTAAATAGGTTCAAATTATTGTGTACACCAAATGCCCCATTTTGGCTCACAAATTCTGTTTCTGCTAGGAAAAAAAAATTAAAAAAAAAATATCTTGAAATTTCAGATAAGAAACCTTCGGATGTTTTAACTCCACCAACATAAGAAATTACTGATCTATTACACTGAGAAGCAAAAACTGATGGGAAAATGGCATTCCTTCTTTGTGTATATATTTGTTTTTTCTTTTAAAAAAAGGCAGAATGTACTTTGCAAAACCCATAAGTACGGTGATTAAAGGATTGAACTTTGAAGAATATTCCAGAAATTGCATCCTGAATGATGCTCAGAATCAGAAGAAGAAGCATCTACCTTTTGAATAATGGGGATAACATTTATAAAACACCGAACTATTGATGACCACTTGCAGATTCATCCTACATTGATGTGATTAAATCCAGTTGCTTCTTTAGCAGCATGAAACAGATAGCGACCAGAAAAAAAATGATCTTCTTGAAAAGAAGCAAACAGAAGAATAATCACAAGCTGTCATGACGACAACGATACACTCTTCACCAACTTGTCGTCGACATTTCACCATCTCAAATAAATACACGAAGAAAAGAAAAAGATCATAAATGATCAAAAAGTACATGCAGAAACGAAATGCCCCATTTATGGAGGACTTGGTGGGAGAAACCCTAGAAAGAGAAGGAGCAAGAGCTCAGTGGAGGAGTGAAGCGAAGGAGAGATGAAAAATGCAATAAATGAGAGCCCTTAAGCTCGCTAGCTGCTTCTGATTGAGTAATGAATTTGAAATTAGAACTGGGTGTGGAGAAAGATGAATTAAACAATTGGTGCATTAACGTGTTGGATTTTTCCCGTAATAGGAGCGCGAAAGCCTAGAGAGTGTCACAGTAAGGAGACAGTGTTATCGTACAGAGAATATTGTCAGTTCGGCATTAAGAAAGCCGCGAAAAAGTTGTTTTGATTCGGGTAAATGAGAATGAAATTATGTTTTTGACCTCCATTAAATTTCATAATGACGGTATTGTCCTCAAGTTTAGCGGGAAGGAATAGTAAAAATAAATATTCCGTTGCCGGGAATCGAACCCGGGTCTCTCGGGTGAGAGCCGAGTACCCTAACCGACTAGACTACAACGGAATTTTTATAATTAGTAAAATAAATTTATAACGTACTTCGACAAAAACACAACTTTGATCTTTTAATTTCATGAAAATTTTCATTTTGATTTCTTAATTCATAAATATTTGAGGATGCTTAATGTTATTGGAAAAATATTGAGATGTTGGATAAACTATAATTTATTTTAAAATTTTACGTGCTGAAAAAATATAAAATATTAACTCTTTTGTTCATTGTTAAAATTTGAAGGGAACTCATATCTTTTGAGAAAATTAATCTTTGTTGACTCAATTATAATTTAATTTTTAAATTTTAATTTACTGTAATTCAATTTTTTTTAACTTAATTAAAAACCAATCCCTAAACTTAATTCAATATAACTCAATCCTTCTAATTTTTAATCATTTAAAACTTTAATCCTTAAATTTAATAAAATATATAACTTTATTTTCTAAAATACAACAATTAATATTTTATATAGTTAAATTATCAAAAATAATTACTATTAAATTAAAATTTAAAAATTAAGTTAAAATTATAAGTCAAAAAGATTAATTTTTCCCGTATACTTTTAATGGAGTTTAATCTAAAGTAATACTAGAGGGTGTAATATTGGAAAGAAGAGAGAAAATTGAGATCAATCCACTCCCTGTAGAATAGTTTCCAATAATAAAGTCGTGTAGAAAATCTGAAGATATACACTTTCACAAATGAAATGAACCTATTAAGAGCACAAGACATCTTTACCATAAATGTTATAATAAGATTATTACAATCAATGGTTGAAGGATAGTCCTATAAATGCAACGGTTGAGTTTAGCTTCTCTCATGGTTTTTCTCAGTCCTGCTCTCTCAAGGTGATAAATAAACTTTGCAAATTTCACTTTAATGGCTCAAACTTCAAAGGCAAATAGATGATCCAGATCATGTTTCATGAGAGGACAAGAGAGAACAACCATGAAAGGAGCTAGAGATCAGCCATGGTTAGAATCCCAACCAAGCAGATGGTATTGGCTGAAACCTGCTCTTGGCACATGCTAAAGTATCATAGTAATCTTCATGGTTGAAGCAATCACGGAAATCGGTGAAGAGCTTCTCAAACACCCTCCATTGGACTTTGACTGATCTAGTGTATGGGTATGGCAGAAAAAGCTGCTGAAAATAACCCCAAAAAAAAAAAACAATTATTCAGATGCTCCAACCACAGCAACAAGCATTGTACTACTAGGTAGGGTCAGTTACATGGACCCCATGGCTAATATTCAGATGCTCCATGAGGAATAAAATGACTGGTTGTATTAGACTCGTCGAAGAATCTGTTGCAACACCAACATATATGCTATTCTTATCAAGATTAGATTCTCTCATGGATAAGGATGGTTCTGTGCAGAGCACATTATCCAAAGGTTCCAATAACGCAAGGCACTAGTACCTTGTGTTAATATATTCTGAGAGGATTTAGATTATTTTATTTTAAGTGGATTTGTGCTATACGAGAAGAATATGTGAGATGAGTTTTGTTTCGTAAATCGCAAAAGTGATTATTAAATCCATTCTAATCTTGGTGTAACAGTAATAATGGTTAATTCTAGATTTGTGTTTCAGGCTTTCTCATAAGGGATCACTTTAACAGGGTGAATAGTAGAATCATCATAAGTGAAATGTTTTTCTTTTCTTTTGAAATATAATGAATGCGATACCTTTTTTGAAAATATAATCAAAACAGCACTCAAAACAAGACTTATTTTCTTCAACTGGGTAGCTTCCAGAAGATAAGGCTAGCAAGGAAAGAAGGGGAAATTGTAGAAGAAAAATTCAGCAGGTATAGTAGTAAGAATAGCACTTACATCGCCCTCTCGCGCTAGACATTTAAGTAAGGCAAATGTGCGCTCACTTTCCTCCAAATTGTCTAGAACAGCTAGCCATATAAGTGAAGCAAGCTCATGGGCTAAGTCTCTTGATTTCCCACAAGCAATGAACTGATCTGTTAATGAAACCCAAGTGATTCTTACAAACAATTATACAAGGCATTAATTAAATTTCAGCTAAATGACATCATACTAAAAGGCTCAACGGGGCTTGGTCGGTTTAACTCGCAGTTCTGGGAACAAATCAATGTCATTACGGCATAGATTTAACTTGATTAGAGCATATATATACACAAAGACCTGATCCATCATAAGAAACAGGCATTCAAAAGCAAAAGGAAATCAACAATAAAAAAGCAAGTAAGATCAGAAAACAGTTTAGTTGAAAAACAGCATAATAAAAGAAAATGTGAATCTGGTTCTTAATTATGGCTATGTTAGTGTTTATTTTAAATTTTGATAACACAAAAAAGAAGATAAAACGAAAGCAGAGAGGCCAGACCAATAATGGTTCCATGAAGTATTCCGCTATGAGGTGGCATAATTGAAAGTTCAAGCTGCTCTTTCAAAAATAGATAAGCATGGCCAACAATCTCATCTACCTCACAGTCCAAAGCACATATTTGTTTACTTATATGAAAGGCCATGAATCTCCTGAAACCATATGAAGACAATGTCAGAAACACATGCTTCGCAAGTGCATATCCTAAATGCATAGAACTAGAAAGCTTAGATTACCTTAAATATCAAATATAACATATAAAGCTATAATCTTTTGTGATGCAAATGAGTATTTGATTCTAACAGAAGACATTACAGAAACACGCTCATTCTGTCTGAGTAGTTGCAAGGAGTAAGAGCCAAATTCTTCCCCTTTTATTTAATTAGAGGGATAGACACTAATGACATGAGGTTACAAGTGGGATCAAACCCTTGACCTCTCACTTGTAGAGGTGCTCTCATGCCATTAGATTACAAGGCCATTGGCAATAAGAACCGAATTCTACCTATTCTGATACGATATTGTAAAACAAAAGCATGAACAGATGTCTAGATAATGGTCAAAATTATTGGTGTTCAGGACAAACAGAATAAAGGAATCATATATACTTGTGGAAGTGAGATTCATTGAAGCATTTTGTCGAACACTAATCAGATAGATAACTCAGTCTTCATAAAATCAAAGTGGCTTTGAAATGCTAAATCATTTCAGAACTTCGATTTGGTTGCAATGTGTCCCAGGGAAAGTATTGAGACAGAATAAACGCTACCTCCTGCTTAAACCTCGAGGAATAGGCCCAGGCCATCTTCGAGCTTGACCTGCCAAAGGAAAATTCTTAGCTAAAGCCGCTTGCCACAAGCATTCCCCACGAAAAAGACTAGCCCAGTGCTTTTTAACACAAGATATCTGGGGCCACTCTTTGACTGGGACTCTGATGAAAATTTCTATCAGCAAATGATCAGGAAGCCTCACGAATAGATTTTCCCTCGACAAAGAATAGTCTTCATCAGAATTACTGGTCATTAGAAATCTGCATAGAAAGAATCTCGAAGATACTATAAACAACTAGAAATGGCTAAAAAACGAGCGAAACAAAGAGAAACACCATTGGCTAGAAACAAGAATCCGAAATCAAACCCATGTTAGTTTTTATCGAATCAACTCAAAGTCCTCTACTTTCCACGAGAAAAGGCTACGATAATCACAAGAAACACAAATTTTCAGATGTTGTTTGTAGTTTATACACTAAAAACGTATCTAAATTGGACGAATCAAGAGAACGTACATGCTTTCAGAAGAAGACGGCGGAAATCAGAGAAAGCGTTAAGCTTTGGACTCTGGAGTTCCCAGCTGAGAGTTTGGTCCTAGTGAAAATAATTCTTACGCCTTAGATTTGTTTTTGTTCTCATATATTCTGATTATTTACGTCATATTGTCCCCTTTGGAAATTATTTAATTTTATTTTAAGAAAGCAAAAGTTTAAATTTTCTGGAATCTTATTATAAAGTGTTGAAGCTTGAAAACTGCATTTGTGGTAGGTAATACTTGTGGTTGAGGACGTATGTAGATGTTGTTGCTGTTGCAGTTTTTATTATTAAAAAAAGGAAAAATAATAATAACAAAAAGAAAACACTCGCTTCTCTCATACCGCCAAAACACAAGAAGATATTAAAAAAGAAAACAAATTACCACTTACAGCACACGATTTTCGCTATTTGGCTAAAGGACAAACTGAAGGACCTAACCTGTGAGCAACATCGTCACGTACGTACTGATGACGTTTGTGATAGTGTTCAGGTAAATAAAATAATAAAAAGGGACCCAAAATTTAACATTTATTACAATGAAACCCTTTAAAGTTACATTTATTCCCAAAGATCCCAGGACTGAAATTTATAGTTACACATGAATGATGCAAGTATCCTATCCAAATGATAGGAGTGGTACGTTGATATTGTTAGGGTGTAGCTTTGCAGTTATGTTATTTTGGTTAAATAGACTCAACATGATGCAAGCAGTTAAGATTTTAACTAAAGTTTGCTGTTTATCTTGGGGCAAAACAATTACTCCTCCTAAGTTGATTTTAATTTTAAAATAAAAAATATTCTTAATATTTATTAATTTTTTTATTAAATTATTCCTATTAATATTCAATCAATAATAATTAAGTAGGAAATAGAGTTAAAAAATAATTAGAGTATTTTAAAAATATCATATTAATTAATTTAACTAATTTTTTTAATATAATTAAATTAATTAAATATGTTATATATTAAAAATAAGATAAATATATTATATTAATATGATTGAACTAGAGCTGGTAAAACGGGCCCAGCCGTTTTACATTAAAACGGGGCGGGCTTGGGCTGGCAAAATGCCAGCCCGTTTTGGGGCGGGTTGCACAGCCCGCCCCGCCCAGCCCGCTTTTTTTTTTTTTTAAATTATTAATATTATTATTTATTTTACCCAAATATTACTTTGAATACTTTTATTATTGAATACTAGTAAAGATAATTATCTATTTGTTAATATGTATTGACATATTATAATTAATTAATATTATGTTAATGTTTATTTAGATTTATAGTTATAAAATTTGATATTTTTTTATAAAAAGTAAAATTTTTTAAGAGTATAACATTAACTATATTTTAATTATACTAATATAACATTAGAAATTTTTTATTAGTATTCTAAAAGTTTAGAAATAATTTTTTAAAACGCTCCTAAAACGGGGCGGGCTCGGGCTGGCAAAATGTCAGCCCATTTTGGGGCGGGCTGCCCAGCCCGCCAGTAGCGGGCCAGCCCGCTTTACCACCTCTAGATTGAACCCTAAAAAGTATAAAAACATTTCTTAATAATTTGATAATAATTTTTTATAGCCACCCTCCTATTTTAAATTAGTTGATACTTGATTTTAGTTATAAATTTATATTTTTAATAAATTTTATATTTATTATTTTTTAAAAAAAATTAAGGTATATTAAATATCCTAAAATATTTTTTAAAGTTGGAATTGCCTATTTTTAATATATTATGGGTAAAATTATCATCTTAAATATTAAATATTTTATAGTGCTGCATCTTAAATATTTTAGTTAAAAGATATTTTAGAGTGTTTAATATACTTTAACCCTATTTTAAAACTAATTTATCTACTATTTCTAATTTTTATTATAAATCATTTTTACCTAATTTACAAATACAATTAAAAAGTTTAAAAGTATTAAATTTATCTTAAAATTTTTAATATTACATTTATTAACTGCTCTACTACCTTTATTAAATATAGGTATATATAAAAAAAATAATTAATACTTATTAAAACTAAATAAGTATTTTATAAAAAGAATTAAAAGGATATTTGTCAGTTGGTTCCATATAATAAAGATTAAAGAGAGTAGTTTATAAACTAATATATATATTCTAATATTACATAGGAATATTATAGAGAGATTAATCTGTCATTGTTATAATTAATCCAACTTTTTAATTCACTCAAATTAATTAAATAACTCTTATACTAAAAATTAGAGAAATACTTTTTCTAATTTTTAATATAAAAAATATTTAATTAATTTAAATTAATACTAAACTATTGAAACTCCGACACATCAATAACTAATTTGAATGTCAATAATATATTCATAGTTGAATTAAGATCAACTCAACAATAATTAAAATAATATAATTTAATCAATATATATATAATATTTATATAAAACGTAAAAGGATTACATAAAAAGGACATTAATTCACAATAAATAGAGGATTTATGTAAAGAATAAAAACAACATATAATTTAATAAAATAAATGATGAATAAATCAGATGTAATGTCATTTTTTAAAACCAAAATAACGTCATTTCATGTTAAAAAAAGAAAAAGATATAAAATTTAGGAACAATTACAAGACTTATAATAAATAATATTTATTTAGAATGACTAAATATTAAAATAAAAATTTAAAATTACTAAATTATTCTTTACCAAGACTCTCTGTATTTTCTCTTAAATTCTATTTTTAAAAGCTAATATGAATTAACTAAAATTTATCTCAATATTTTCAATCTGATAGATATCAATTGACAAAAAAATAACGCAGGAATTGTTTCATTTTATCAAAATTATAATTTTATTTTTAAAATTGACACAAACTTTAATTGAAAATAAAAAAATTTATAACTTTAAGGAAACTTCACCTCTTTTATAATTTATTATATATATATATATATATATATATATATTAAAGAAAGGTTATACATATATAAAAAACATCGCAGTATAAATTATTCTTATTTTAAAAAAATTGAGTTTTAAAATAAAAAATTCATATAATGTTAATATATTTTATTAAAATCTAAATAATTTAACATATTATGATGTTATAAATATGTTTAATTTTTTTATTTTAGTAAATAAAGTTTATTTTATATCACATGATATAAATTAGAAAAAACTTTAATGATATAGGGTGTGTTTGGATACCCTCCAAATCTAGGTTTGACTCAAAACCTCGGTTTGGGGAAATTTTTAACCAAACAGTCATATTTGTTCAAATGGGTTTTTGGATTAAACCATGGTTTAAAACCAAGATTTCAGATAAACTGGTCAGAGTAGTTTATGGAACAGTAAAAGAGTTTATGAACTAACCAATTACTATATTACCCCTACTTTTTCTTACATTCTCTCTTATCTCTTCTACTTTTTCTCTATTTTATTTCTTACATCCTCTCTCATATCTTATCTCTCCTCATTTAATACTCATACCTTTTTTAGTCATTTACCAATCATAAAACCCCTTCTACAAATAACTATCCAAACACTCATTTATCTAAAATCATTTTTTTTCTATAAGTTCTTATAAAAAAATTATTTTTTATAAGCTGTCTATAAATCTATTTTTTTTATAAGCTGGCTTGAAAAAAAAATTCAAACACACGCATAGATGGATTCGTTTATATACTGGTTTGAACAGTTATGGTTTTAACTCTAAGGACATTTCATTAAAAAAAAAAAATTAAGGACATCCGTATATTTTATACTTTGCATCGAATTCACTAATTATTGGTTTTAGGGTCCTTGAAAATAATATTTTATTTTAAAAGATTTAACCGCGAGTTGAATCTGCGCAAGGGGAATAAATTAATGTGCTACGGTTAAGGTGTTCAGTCGAGGGAATGGGTCGCCGTTCTGCTTTATTACTTCATCAATTGATCACTCATCTACAGATAACAACGTCACTGTCAACACCATTCCTTGTATTTTTCTCCTCTGCGATGCTGTTTGAGTTTCAGATTGAGGCTCTTCTCCAACACTACCAATTTGTTATTTCATGGAGGGATCCCAGTTGTTTGGGTAAAGGCCGAGAAACCTTCATAGACAATGCAAGCTAAAGCAATCGTGGAGGGAATAAAGTACAAATAGTCTGTTTTTTCCAAACTTGTTAGGCTTATATTAGTCTACAGGGTATAATTTTTTCTTTGTCACAAAAAAAAAATAGATAAATTGGATCTCAATAGCTCAATACTAATAAAGATACTTGCAGATTTTATAACAACAATATTCCGACAACAAAATTTAAATTTCTGATTTTATAGTTTATGATTAAATTTGTTACCAATTAGATTAACTTCTGTTGATAGTCTACTCTTATAGATTGGAACTCAAACTCAATAGAAGTAGAGCTCTAATGAGAATAAGGACAAGAACCATTAAAATTGGTACCCTTAACCCCTAGGATGTTGCGTGCTTACCCACATCTCAAACGTGAGACCCCTTGTTAAGTTAGAATAGCCCCATCCCACTGATTTAAACCATCAGGGCTAAGGGTGTCAATTTTCAATTCATATTTATATTATACTGGTGGTTTTATATGACGTGAGTATGTGATGATTCAAAGGGCTGTTAAATGACTTTGCAATGTACATTAAGCAGTCTAATAAAATAAAAATCGAACCTTTTTCCAAAGAACACAGCAAAACATAATTCACTGGCCGTTAAAATGGAATATTTACTATGACTGAGACACTTGATGTAAGGATAAGAAAGCACGTAGTATCTAAAAACATCAGTAATTCTGGGGCATAAGCCTTTGCCAGTTTGCCTGATGAATTGATTACTTGCTCTCCATATTGCTTTGCTACTAACACCTTTTCTATTTAAATCAATTTAAACACACAAACATGTCAAAACGGGTTCGAGCCCGGCTTGCCTCCATGTTGCTTTGCTACTTACATGAATATAGGCTTATTGAGAACAGTTGGCAAGTATCGCTCATCAGTAAAGAGATTGGGCTCTGGTAAACACAAATACTCCTCCTCCACCCACCGCACGACCCAAAAGCAAATTATTATCCAAATAAGATAGATAATATAGCCCTCCTACTGATTGCCTATAATTCCCAAAACACAAACCAGTGTTATTAGATTTGTCCCAAGATACTTGTTTTCCCCCTACTAGAATAGCACATTATATACCTTCCAGGGTCCCTTACAGGGATTTGAGCTTTGAAAGTACGGAGAAATTGTAATATCTGCACAGGAATGTATTAAAAAAAAATCTGTAACAGCTTGTGCGCGTGAGCGCATACTATGTTATGACTGTTAACTGATTCATTGTCACCAGATTTTTAAACAGACACTGCTTCATGGCATAATTTAATGAATGTCAATGAGATCTTGGATGCTAGTATAAGGTAGAATAACCAAATGCAGTTGCTTAATGTTGAATCAATTACCTGCAGGCTTATAAAAGACCGTGGTAGTATTGCTGGAGCTATTAGAGCCTGTAGCTCCTCACTAATAATTAAATCTTGGAGTGAGATCTGCGAATATTACGTATTCATAAAACACTAATTATAGAAGAAAATATCATACTTAGACCAAATATAAATAGTAGAAGAGTCTTTTCTTCTGTGTCATGGATAATGCTAAAATGAATTTTGAGGACGACATCATCTCCATGTATATCTTGTATGTTTATGTTAATTAACCAACGCATTTACATTAAACTTTAAAACTTCCTTCAAGAAATTAAATTAGATGCATGTACCACTGAATGCCATCTAAACATGGGGCAGAGGATAGTTTGCCAGAATATTAACTGTTGAATCAATATTAAAGACTATGGCTCTGCTACTCATTCAGAGATAAACTTCTGGTATTTTCTGTTTCATTCCCTTCGAACCTTTAGATAACATATCTTCATAAATACTTGTTGTATGTGCAAATTATCTGCACTACCCATTTCACTATGAAATCATCTTACTTAGTTTTTAAGAAAATAGACAAGTAAAAAACTGAGATGATACACATTCCTTCAACCAGAATAAGAAGTCCATCTGTTTAGGTAATTAGTAACTCAGTATCGTCGTCATTATATAATAGAGCTTTAATCTTGAGTTTATGTAAAAGGAGTAAAATCACTCCTGATAGACAAGGCATAATCTATGCACACAAAAAGAAGTTAAAGTTGAATGATAACTCCAACCAATGGAGAAACATGTTACTAAGATGAAAAAAATCTACTATGTCAATATTTATCATGAAATAGTGACAGATAATTTCTGTTTGAGAGGGTTTATTTCTTAAATGCTGTAGACAGCATGTTCCTGGAAATCAGACAAATTACCTGTTGAAACTGAAGATAGATATTACGCGCAGAAACAACAGAAAACTTGGCAGATACAAGCAATGTGGCACCCTCTTGGTCCTGTATGGGAAAGGACGAGAAATTTTTATTTATGGGTTCAAGGGGCAGAACCATAGCTCAAGCATAAGTATTTCATCCAATTTTCGTTGCCCAACTATCTAAGCTTAGACCAATTGGTAATGTAATGCTGGAAAAAGCTACATGGAAGAAGCTCTAGATGCAAGATCAAGGAGAATTTCTCAAATTTCTAACCAACTTGGAAACACCCTAACGATATGCATTTGAAAAGTCATTCTAGTTTGTGGAAAGCTATTGCGTCTTGAACTTTCCAAATATTTCTGGTATACGATTCTGGCTATCTTATTACTAAAAACCAAAAGAAATAGGATTCCTTCTCTTACATGCTTTGAGAGGTCAAAATAACAGTCCCAAAGGATTACAAGTGAGACAGTTGGTAGTTAGTTATGTGAATTACATTTACAATCCCACCCTTTATTCTACTCGTTCTCTTCCATCCTAACAACCATCTATCAGTGTCACCCACAAAGTCACTAGAGGCTGAAGCATACATGTTCAATAAGACTGACAGCAAATATTAGATAACAACCCAAGTTTTCTCAACCTGACTTCCAAATTTCACTTCTTTTCTCAGGATGAAATGTAACCAACCCCATTGAAAGCCCAAAACCCAGTGGCAAAGCATTTTCTTTTATCAGTAATCATAGTCCCAATCAGAAATTATCACAAGTAACGAGAATATAAATGACAAGTTACTTGGCCATCTTTAACTCAAGGTTGGTATAGTTCATAATCACTTGAAGAGTCCAATCTGGGAAGTCAGTTTATAATATTGTGGAAATGGAAGAGGAAATTAAGAAGTGTCATAGTTATAGTTTAACAAAAACAAAACATGGCAATCTTGAGTTTGAATTGCAGAACTTGTATTCAGAGCTGAGTTAAAGCCTGCTGAGAAAGACAGGATAAACCAAAGGAAGGAATTGTTTTTACCTCCAGCAAATTTGGAATACTCCATCGGACAATGTTACGAATAATACCTCCATTAGTCTGATCAGAACATTCAAATTTCTGAAAGATCTGTCCAACCTATCACAACAAAGTAGCAAGTGGGTTAAACAAATGGTAAGAGATTGACAGTAAAAGACACAGAACAAAGGAAAAAACATTAACGCAGTCTTACATGACCCTATTTTACAGAGTCCTGATGCAGCAAGGCATTACTGATAAGAACAACCATCATCCAACGAATGCACAAGATAAGAAAATAATTTTGATTTGAAGCCTCATCTACTAAATGGTTAATAGAAACACTTTTTCATAATAAGTAAAGAAAGTACAGGCAGAGTATTGAGTCAGAAGAAAGAACGAACTCTAAGACTTGACAGAAAGATACTAAATTTCATTATTATTACTTGAAAGAAAGGAAGTCTAGCAGCAGCTTCCAGAAGAACGAGCACGTCAGGGGCAGAAGTATACTGCAGGCGCCATGTTCCATTCAACTTCACCAAATCAATTGGTTCGCCCATGTTGTACGCCTCCACATTCACCTGCCAAACACATATACCAAGAAAATTTTACATAATCAACTTCATCTCCTTTGCCGTTTTCATCCTAAATGGTCACCACAATATCTAGCAAAGAATTTAGATTAAGAAGAAGTCTAACATAGATCATAATGAAGAAGTGAACAAAGAAAATAAACAACAGACCAGAGACTCCTCAATGGAAGAGCGTTGATCAGCAGTTGTTGAGAGTCCCCTTTGTGTCTCCTGGATAGCACTTAAAAGTATGTGCTTCTTGTCCTCTAACTCAATATCATATGCCTACAATCCCAAAAATTGCTGACTATGATGAAACTGAGTTGAAACTAAAATAGAAAATGTGGAACAGAAAAAATAAGGCCAACCTGAGTTTCTGGGGTGGATATTGATGCCAAACATGTAAACATTTTAGGCCTGAAGAATTTCCTGGTGGTACTAAAGAATGGCCTAAAAGGCCTAATCTGGCCATTGGCTGTCTTTCCAGAGCATGGATAATAAGCAGATGAAGAGAAAGCCAAGTTCATTCCTGCATTGATGATAATTCCAATAGCCCGTTACTACTAAAGCTAAGCCACCTAAATTTGCTTTAGAGCAAATGAACTTCTCCGTTCGCATGTTGACAGAATCTAAACCTCAATAACTAAGGAAAGCTATACTCAAAATTGAAGATATTGAATCGATGCTAATTTGACTCTAAAATTTCATGGGCATACGGGTAAAAAGGCCTAGTGAATAAAGAACGCTTTACTTTTCTTCGGATTGAGGCAAACTCCAAAATTTCATGATTAATTTAAATCGCCACATTCAATTCGGCAAGGGCTGAGAAAATCAGAAAAGTAACGTTATCAGTTTGTCTGAGCATTTCGGCATGTACGATTGGCTATCTTAGTATTCGGAATCTAAAATCAGAAGGGGAACGTGCACAACAATCATAACGATCCAGAATTAAGAGGTAATTCAGAATTAAAGGGTGAAATAAGAACAAAAAGAAAAGTACCTTTTGTGAGTGATTCCTTAATGCCAGAGTTTCAGGAAGCTTCTGCGGTTACCACAGTGGCTCTCCTCCGAATACGCGAGTGGTTGTGGTCTCGGCTTGGACACATCGCTAGCCGTTATGTTGATGCTCCTAGTCGTCGTTGTTTAGCGTGTTTTTTACCTTCACCCCCCCTTATTAAACCAGTCTTGGTATGGATTAAGGATTGGACCAATTATAATAAAAATAATATAATTTAATTAAAATAAATTATATAAAAATATTCATATATAATTAAAAAAATTAATATTTATCAAAAAATTATTAATTTACAAATAAATAAAATATTCATATATAAATCATAAATATGATTAATTATATTTTTTCTTTTTTACACAAAGTGACACTGTTTAAAGCTAAATAATATAAAAAAATATAAAATTTAACTCTAAAACTAGATTGATTTGGAGAATAATTCAATAGTTTATTGGTTTAACTGTTTGAACTTAATTAAATTTTGTTATATTTTTAGTTGTGTCAGTCTTAGAATAAACCATGTTTAGTTACTGCTAGAAAATTCCCACCTTAGTTCTTAGGAAGATAATTCATTTTCTTTACAAGACTATGCTTATATAAATTCCCCCTAAACCCCCTTAATTCTTAGAAAATTCCACCCTTGCTTTTGTTGATATAATACTCGTTTGTTTTTGTTTAGAAATGTTTTCGAGTATTTCTCTAGAATCGAAAGAGATAGATTCTTCATGATTTTGTGGGTTGAGATTTCGTGTTTTAATATGCTTTGTTTTGTTTGCTTCTTCATAAGTGCATGAAAATATCACTATGTAATGTAAAATACCATAAAGACAACCCATGATTCGACTTTTTTTGTTTACCCAGGCGATCGAAGACGTTATTACTCCACCAGCCGACATCGTTAATGTATGAAAAAAGTCGAAATAGTCGAATCATGGGTCGCCTGGTTGGCTGGTGGAGTAATAACGTCTTCTGTCACCTGGGTAAACAAAAACGTCGAATCATGGGTCGTAGATGGTATTTCTAAAACTTATAGATCTCAAATTATTCTTCTTCTATTGACCAACTACAAAAAAAGCTTTGGCTGGATCTTGAAGAGATACTTATTCTAGAGGACCTCCTTTGGCATCAAAAGGCAAAATATAGTAAGTGATAAGTGGCTCGATATCATTTAAATGAAGTATCGAATTTGAATCTTAGCGTATTTAAAAATTTTTTATCATGAGACTCATCTACCATAATCAGTTAAGCGATGTGAGTCAGATCTGAATATTGTTGAGGTAACATTTTGGTGAACTAGATGATAAAAAAATAAAAAAAGAAGGTGAAATGTAAATGGTACTATTTGGGAGACCAGAATTCCAAGTATTTTCACACGAGAGCTAATGGTAGAAGAAAAAGAAACAAGCTAGAGGCCACTAAAAATGAGCGACGAATGGACGGATGATGTGCAGGAGATAAAAAGAATTGCTACAAAAAATTTTATTGATCTTTTCAATTATGAGGATATGACGTCATCTCCTATCTTGAATATTGCTATTCCTTCCCTGCTTTGGAAACTTCTAATTTATCGGATATTTCAAAGGAAATTACCATTTATGAAATTAAGTCTGCGGTTAGCATGGATGCGCTTAAGTCTCCGGGCGCAGATGGATTAAATGCCCTCTTCTTTCAAAGCCAATGGGAGACGCTTGGCTCTTCTGTGATAAAACTGGTTAAAAAAGCTTTTGAGGAGCCAGATATTATTTGGAATATAAATCACACCTTTATTGTGCTTATTCCTAAAAGGTTGTATCCTGAATACATTCGTGACTTTTGTCCTATTAGTCTGTAATGTTATTTATAAAACAATTACGAAAGTATTTATCTAACAGAATACATTCTATGAGGAATATGCCAATGCAGGTTATATCTCCTAACCAATGCAGCTTTGTTGCCTGTTGAACTAGTTCTTACAATACAATTGTTGCTCAAGAAGTAATACATTCTATGAGGAATATGCCAGGGAAGAAAGGCTTCATGGTGCTTAAAATTCACTTGGAGAAAGCATATGATCATGTTGGATGGGAATTCCGTAATGGAATGTCTTGCCGAGCTCAATATACCGCTCCAGAGAAGAGAAGTCATTAGGGCCTGCATCTCATCTCCCTCCATGCAAATCGTTTGGGAAGAGGAAGCAAGGCGGATGAATTCACTCCATCTAGAGGCTTAAGACGGGGCGACCCGATCTCACCTTATCTCTCTCTGATATGTATGGAGAAACTTGCACATCTGATTCAGAAAGAGATCGATGCTAAACGCTGGAAATATATAAGGCTTGGAAAGGAGGGCCCTCCAATTTCTCATTTATTTTTTGCTGATGACAACGTTATTATTTGCAGAAGCTAACATGGATCAAGTGGGCGTCATCAAACGATGCCTTAGTAGATTTTACGAAGCTTCTGTACAGTGAGTCAGCAACAAAACCAGAGTGTTCTTCTCTAGAAACATCAATCATATAAGGGTCACTGAAATGAGCGAGGCATTGGGATTCTCGAGCACGGGGAATCTTGGCAAATATTTAGGAGACCCTTTGCATCATGAGAGGGTCGCATCAGAAACATATCACTTTGTGTCGAAGAAGATTAAGTACTTGGCACACTTCTTGCATATCTTTTGAGGGAAGGGATACACTTGTCAAGCCGGTTATTGCAGCCATGCCCACCCAGTCCACGAAAACAGCCAGTATTCCTTCCTCCACATGTAATAATATTGACAAAAGAGCCTGCAACTTCTTGTGGGGGTCAATAGACGAAAAAAGAAGGATGAATCTGGTTTCATGGGACAAAGCATGCAGTGAGAAGAAGCTAGGTGGTCTTGGTATGAGACATGAAACAACAAAACCGGGCGTTTATGATGAAGATGGGTTGGGGACTTGTGAATGATCGAAACTCTCTTTGGGCTCAGGTTATCAGAGGAAAGTATGGATGTGGCAATGATTGAATGCCCAAAATCAATCCTCTTAAACCAGGATCCAATGCTTGGAATGGAATCAAAAGAAATTGGAAGGAAGTGTTTGATGGTACCCAGCAAGTATATAACAATGGCAACGTTCGTGCTAGGTGGAAGTGGGAAAAGAGTGGAGCATTCACTATTCGCTCAGCTTACCGTTCACTGAACCCCAGCTGCGACGATTCCCCAGTTAGATGGATGGAGCTCTGGAAGCTAAAAATCCCACAACGTTATAAAACTTTTGCGTGGACGTTCCACCTTAATATGACTCGTATGGTCAGTAGGCAACCTTGATATTGGAAGGGCTTGTTTTTTATAACGTGCTGGTTCTTATGGCGACAGAATTGAAAGCATTCATATGAATGCTAGCTCCAACATCAATAGCATTAATGCATGAGCAACAAAGATCTTGGGAAGCATGCATGGAGAACGCTTAGAAAATTAAAAGATTTCTCCAGGGAACCTCCAGGAAAACCGATTGGCTGGAGCGATGGACCCCTTACCCTCTAATGAGATCAACAGCTTGATTGAGGTTGATGGGGCCCTTTCTCGATCGCCTGTGCCAGAGTGCTGCATGTGGTGGAATTATCAAAGACAAGAATGGTATAGTGGTTGAAGGTTTTTAGTTTAGACTGCCTAATGGGTCTCAAACGAGCTTGGGACAACGGTTTTAGAAACGTTATGCCAAGGACTGACTCGAAGGAGGCTGTGGCTTATAAAAAACGTTCCCTCGAACCTGCACGAAGATTTTCGATTGATTATGGAAGTCAAGGATATGCTTGATCGCGACTGGAAAGTGGAATACAGATACATTGCAAGGGATGAAACGCATGGTTTTGGCCTTTTAAGTTTTGCATCCTTTTGGTATGGAGACCTTAATGCTGATCGACACAGGAGCCTAAGCTGCTGTGTCGTATAGTTTTTTTTTTTTTAGCATATAAAAAAAATTATAAAATATGATCAATCATCGTAATAATAAAGTTGATTTAGTGACATAAATTTTCACTAATTTCTTTTAGATTTCAAGTTCATTTCTATTAATAGGATTTAATATATTAAGTTATACTACAAATAAAGCATCTTTCCAATGAAACAATTAAACCACTCGCATATAAATTTAATTTAATATTGCTCTAACAACAAATTAAATTAATGTTGTTTAACATTTGTTGCCTATGTGAATGAATTAGATTGTTTCGGCTGATTTGGACCTATTAAAAATCTGGTTTAGCATGAAAGTTTATTCAAAAGCGTATCTAAAAAATGTGTCTTTTAAGCAGCTTCAAGTAAGTCTCTACTTTATTAAAATATTTATTAAGCCTAATTTACATTCATAATACTTTCAAAGATAAAAATTTTGAAACAAAAAACATAGATTTTAACCTAAAATTATATTCAATTTTGGTTATTTTTGTGACTTATTTTCAATTTTTTTTCGTCATCAACTTATTTTCACCTTTAGTGTAAAACATGAGTTATGAATACATATGATAAAACATTGGCATGGATAGATACCAAACGCACCGTTTCGGCTCGGCTTCAATGCTGTTATGCTACATTTGAACGTAGCCGATCACGATCTCCCTTACCACCACGTTCACAAATCACACATGGGTGCCTTTGCTACAAATTTCCCCATCGATTATTGACGCTTTTCTGTCTTCCTCAAACTTGAAGTTCTCACTAGCTCTTTTACCCAATTCGATAGAAACTCTAGGGTTTTGATCATTTTTTTTAGAGGTGCACTACCTCTGATCTTCAAATTCAATCTCAGGTTCCTTTCTCTGTCCTTGTTCATCGCTGTCTTCCGATCCAGTCTCTGCCTGAAAATGCCGGCTGTTTACGGCGCTCGCCTGACTACCTTCGAAGACTCCGAGAAGGAGAGTGAATATGGTTACGTTCGCAAGGTATATTAAAATTCTCGATCTGTTCAATTGTATTAGTTTCAAATTGTCAGCACAAAAATAATCCGATTGATTCATCTGTTTTTTTTTATCCTTCTATGTGTTTCAATGTGTATATTAATTTTCTTTATGATTGAATCAAGAATCGGTGCTTATATTTAATCTGTCCAAGTTCAGTTGAAGGTTTGATTAATTCCCTCGTACATGCTCTGTATTGTGAGCTATCGACTGAGTTGCGTATTTAAGTATACAAAAGATTGGATTTAAAGTTGAATCTGCGGTTTTATGGTAAATTTACCGTCCTTCATGAAGTTTGATCTCTGGCCATTGTCTTTATTTTAGCATCCGGATCATTGTTTGTTGCTGTAATGATGAATAGTACGGCATCTGGATGTTGCTTTGCTGTCATTATACCGTCTGATATAATTTTTTTTTTCATTTAGTTGGAGATCTGGGAATGGTGGAGTTATGGTAGCTATAACCCCTACATCGAATTGTCAATCATGCCCCATTATTGTGAATCAATATATTTGACCTGCACTTTAAACACAAGTTCCATGGCTGCTAATGTTGTATCATCATGCTTTATACTACTGCAGGTCTCAGGACCAGTCGTGGTTGCAGATGGCATGGCTGGAGCTGCTATGTATGAACTAGTGCGTGTTGGTCGTGACAACCTCATTGGTGAAATTATTCGTTTGGAAGGGGATTCTGCTACTATCCAAGGTCCTATGCTATGAGTTATTCTTCATCATGTGTGCTTGCTGTCCATGCTTATTTGCCCCACTCTACTCAATGTATTATGGTTACGTAAGGGCTATGATATTTTCTTTTTCTGAGTTTTGACAAGAAGCTTCTTGTTTCTGTACAA
Source organism: Leucaena leucocephala (assembly GCA_037074615.1). Taxonomy (NCBI): domain Eukaryota; kingdom Viridiplantae; phylum Streptophyta; class Magnoliopsida; order Fabales; family Fabaceae; genus Leucaena; species Leucaena leucocephala. Next base: position 5,401,081 of record CM073558.1, on the reverse strand, counting down.
TTTTAGTTTATGAGGAAACAGCCGGTTTAATGGTCAACGATCCTGTCTTACGAACACACAAGGTGAGATGTGTAAATTATATTTACTGATTTTATTAACGGTTTGATGCATGTCAACTGATTAGCACTATATTGTATAACAGCCTTTATCAGTGGAGTTGGGGCCTGGAATATTGGGAAATATTTTTGATGGAATTCAGGTTTGCCTTTCCTTTACTTGAAACATTATTTTCTTATTTAATTTAGTGGCTTCTATCAATTTCATATGATTTCTTTTTTCTTTTCTGTATTATGTGATTTCATTTTCTTTCTTCAACTTTTATTTTTTTGATTGAAACAGAGGCCATTGAAAACTATTGCTAAACGATCTGGTGATGTCTACATTCCTCGTGGTGTCTCTGTTCCAGCTCTTGATAAAGATACGCTCTGGGAGTTTCAGCCTAAAAAAATTGGTAATCAGAGAAATTTAATCATTTTTCATTGCTAAGTAGAAAAGTGTTCGCTGTGGTTATCTTTCTCTGAGATTCAATTTTATTTTTCGGTGACAGGTGAAGGAGACCTATTAACTGGGGGAGATCTCTATGCTGTAAGTTTCCTTTCTATATAGATGAGCTTGTGAATCACTATTACTTTGTTTGTCAAATGTATCCTGAAGCTTTCTCATAAATGATTTCCCATTGCAGACTGTTTTTGAGAACAGTCTAATGCAGCATCATATTGCACTTCCTCCTGATGCCATGGGAAAAATTACTTACATTGCACCACCTGGACAATATTCCTTGAAGGTTTGTGTTTTAAACCTTTCACTATTTTATCTCCAACTACTCTCTTTGTGATTTTTAAGTCCTTTAATGATATCAAATTTCAAAATTGCTTTTAATTGTCATGTTTGTGGCCTCTATTTGTTCTGTAATTGCCGAATTATTGAATTTGTACAATTGTTGCTTATTTATCTGAAAATTTTAGTTTCTTTTTTCAGAAGCTTCCTGTTATTATTGCGGCATATTTAGTTTTCTCATTCTATATACTCTTGCAGGATACTGTATTGGAGCTTGAGTTTCAAGGTGTTAAAAAACAGTTCACCATGCTCCAGGTTACTTGCTTTGTTCACCTAGTTACTTATTGAAGTCCTGAATCCTGATATTTAATATTTTTATTATCTTTTGCAAGAATTTCATAGTTCTTGTGTACTTCACCCATTTGCAGACTTGGCCTGTTCGTACACCAAGGCCCGTTGCATCAAAGCTTGCAGCTGATACTCCTCTGCTTACTGGTCAGGTAAAATTGTTGTTGGTGGTCTTATCCATGTTGTTTTGATATCTGTGGTGTTTGATAACTTTGTCTTGTATTAGCGTGTTCTTGATGCCCTCTTCCCCTCTGTTCTTGGTGGGACTTGTGCTATTCCTGGGGCTTTTGGTTGTGGCAAAACAGTCATCAGTCAGGCTCTTTCTAAGGTAAACCTCACATAATCCATAAAGTTATAACGATTTTGTAATTATTAAATGTCTCCCTTAATTAATTGACCTTTCTGGTTATGTTTATATGCAGTATTCCAACTCTGATTCTGTGGTCTATGTTGGTTGTGGGGAACGTGGAAATGAAATGGCTGAAGTATGTTTTCCTTGCTCCTTCTAGTAAATGTCTATTTAGTTTTCACAGTTGGTTAAACAATATTAACAAATCCTCAGGTTCTTATGGACTTTCCCCAACTTACAATGACATTGCCTGATGGTCGTGAAGAATCTGTCATGAAGCGTACAACTCTGGTGGCTAACACTTCGAACATGCCTGTGGCTGCTCGTGAAGCTTCAATTTATACAGGTAAATTCTCTTTTAAATCCTTGTGAATATTTTTATTGTTGCTAGTAATTTTTTTTGCTAATGTTAATGTTTATGCTGTCATCCATCAGAATTTTTATATTTGGCATGAAAAGTTTGTTTACTGTTGCAATCAGGAGAATTGTATTGTACAAATCAAAGCAATAAAGTCAAATTCATAGTTGATCTGTGTTTACAGTGTCAACAGTTGGGGAGAGACAAGTCTTGTGTCACTTGATATGTAACAACTAGTCTGTAGTTCTATTTTCCCATCTAAAATGAAATTTTATTGTATTTGCTTATAGTTTAAAGAAATGCTGTTGTCATATTTTTGGGGCTGAGTCATTTGCATGGTTTTAGCAGAAAGTCTCTACTATATCTTAGTCTAATATTACTGTGTAATTTTTTAAAGATAGCCACTTTTTATATTTCTCAAAATTTAGTTAAAATATTCAATGGGTAACATTGATAAATCCAAGGGTTGATAACTAAACTGGAAAAGTACTAAAACTTGTCACTATTAGAATGCTACGTAAGGATTTGTCTATTTGTCAATGTTAAATACTATTTCAAATTTGGTTCACACATGGAGTTGATATATTATCTGGAGAAAGTGAACGTATTTGAGATAACCTTGTGACTGATTTATTTTGTAATTTCAGGAATCACTCTAGCTGAGTATTTTAGAGATATGGGTTACAATGTCAGCATGATGGCAGATTCAACTTCTAGATGGGCAGAAGCATTGCGTGAAATTTCTGGACGACTGGTGAGGATTGTTATTTATTCTTCAATCTTCAATGGACTTTATTCATCAGATTCTCTTCCTCTTTCTGGCTTTCAGAATTCATGTGATCTAGAAGATCTACTTGTAATTTCTATTGTCTTGCTTGAGTAGCATATAGCATTCTCCAGCATCTGAGTGATATTGACCAGTATGTTTTTTTTAATGAAAATTCACTTGTGTTGCTTCAATATGCTTAGCTTTAACTAATGGTATTATCTTTTTTAAACAGGCAGAAATGCCTGCTGATAGTGGGTATCCTGCTTACCTTGCTGCACGTTTAGCTTCTTTCTATGAACGTGCTGGCAAAGTAAAATGCCTTGGAGGTCCTGAACGCACCGGTAGTGTCACAATTGTTGGTGCTGTTTCTCCACCCGGAGGAGATTTCTCAGATCCTGTGACATCTGCAACCCTCAGTATAGTTCAGGTAAAAATGTACTTTTAATATTCTCATCAAAATGGAGTAACTGCTGGAGAATGAGGGGTGCCTCAGGATGCCCCCACTGATACCCATAAATTCTGGAACCCTTTCTGTGTATCAGGTGTTTACAACTTTTTTTCCCCCTCTATTGTCCTTCTACAATCTCTGCATTCGCTGTGAAATTTTATTTTTGTTGCTTAAAAGGTTTTCTGGGGTTTGGACAAAAAGCTTGCCCAGAGGAAGCATTTTCCTTCTGTCAACTGGCTTATTTCCTATTCAAAGTATTCTGGGGTATGTTATAAACTTCATCATTCTAGATCCATTTACTCTTTCCGTTCTTCATTTTTATGCATATAGTTCCTCTTGTTGATTAAATCTTCCCTTATTTTGGGGTGTCCCCAGGCATTAGAATCATTCTATGAGCAATTTGATCCAGATTTTATTAACATTAGGACAAAGGCTCGTGAAGTTTTACAGAGAGAAGATGACCTCAATGAAATTGTCCAGGTATATATATATTTTATTGGTTCTGTCATCTTGAATGTGTAGTTTGATGTGATTTAACAACAACCCCCCCAGAAAAAACATTGAGGTGGGTTATTATGGAAAGTGGAGTTATCATAACCTGAGAACCAACTGTTATGTAGTGTGTTCAATGCAGGGAATAGTATGATGAGGGGTGGAGCTTTTATGACATCATTAAATTTAATGGCTTTGCTGTAGTTTGCATAAAATTTTATTACTGTATATGTGTCTCTTTTATAACTGGTGAGTCAACCTGGATTTTCTTTGCATTTGATATGATTATGACCTTTCAAATCATCGCAGCTTGTAGGAAAGGATGCTTTGGCTGAAGGAGATAAGATCACCTTGGAAACTGCAAAGCTTTTGAGAGAGGATTATCTTGCTCAGAATGCTTTTACTCCGTAAGTACCTTTGTAACTAATCATTTAGCTTCTTTGACTTTTATTGTTCAGTTCAACCCCTTATGTATTATATTTGCTGCTTGCCTTATGAGGGTATCTTTTACGTGGTTGTAACAGATATGACAAATTCTGTCCCTTCTACAAGTCCGTTTGGATGATGCGGAACATCATCCATTTCTACAATTTGGCAAATCAGGTAGTTTTTCTATGTGGACAAATAAATAGGAAAAGAGAAGGATTCCTTATTTAATTCGCTTTCCTATTCCATTCATTTATGTACCATGTTTGAAATCAAATGCATACAAAATTCATTTAAAATGGAATTAATGATTTCAATTGGAATAAATCTTAAGATTTATAAATTCAATTGAATTTTAATTTTTTTAAATAAAATAAAATTTTAATGTTTCAATTATATAACGTATGTCTTTTTCGAAGAGTTCAAGGAATGCTGACCCACTGTGGATTTATTTCAATTTACATTCCAAATAATTAAAAATTGGATTCAATTCAATTGAATTCTACGTTTCTTGGATTTTCTACACTATGCAGGGTTTCCTACTTTCCAATTATAATTATAGGCATTTAAGTTCAACATCACATTGCATCTTTTGTTTACACTTGCTGTCTTGTGACATTTACCCACATATTTTGAGACCTTAGGCTAAATTTTTTATTCAATGCATCCTTTATATATGGCTTATCCATAACAGTGTTATCTAAGAAAAATGACATCTAAATGGTGAATCTCAAGACATCTGATGGGTAAATTGCAGGCAGTAGAGCGGGGAGCTGGCACAGATGGTCAAAAGATAACTTACACCCTCATCAAGCATCGCTTGGGAGATCTCTTCTACCGTTTAGTGTAAGTAACTCTGGTGACATAATTTAAAGGTTTTAGGAAACTGCCCTAATTTATTGACCACACAGGTCTCAGAAATTTGAGGATCCAGCGGAAGGTGAAGCAGCTCTGGTTGAGAAATTTAAGAAATTACACGAGGACCTAACTAATGGTTTCCGCAACCTTGAGGACGAAACCCGGTGATCGGAGAATGGACAAGCCATGTCTAAGTTGTCGGTTGTGTTCATTCGTTTTGCGAGGCAGTCAACGGTCTTGTGGCGACCTCGCCCAGGGTTTTTCTATTTATTTAAGTTGTGCACGAGACGATATGACGAGGCTCATGTTGAACCACTTTCCTGGTGCTGGTTTGGCTTTTCAGGAGTACTTGTGTAGTTTGAATCATATGTTCCAGTTGCCCATCAGTTATTTATTTAGAATAAGAGATTAAGCATGTTCTTTCCTTTGTATTTATTCAATAAATTCTTTTTTGTTAGAAATTAAATGCCTTGGGGCTTGAGTTCATAGAAAATTAGTGGGAATGTGGACTCTGTATAAGCAATGTATTTTATGGGTGGATCCAATCTTTGTAGCAAAATGAGCTTTTCAAAGACATAGCATGCCGAATTTTAGTAGACCCAATATCTACTCCAATAAAAGTATAAACAAATATGCTATGAACCGTTATCGCTCTTCTGGCCAAGTATATTTGTATAGCAAGACATTGATCCGAGTTATATCTGGATTGTGCTGGCAAGTTACATTTTGCTTAACGAATTTCTATCTCCATTTTCTACTTTTTATGGAGATTTTCATTCTTTCTTCCCTTTTGTTTGATAAATAGTCCCCTTTCTAGAATCTCTTGCTTGATATAGTTCAAACAATGATGTTCTTCTTGAAAGGGTCAACGTTGCATAAAGACCTTCATTGGGAAAGCTGCTGACTTCAATTTCAGACAATCTCTCCCAATCCTGATGGAACAGGCGTTATCCACAGAACCTGACCTTTCAGTTGCAACTCCGTTGACTCGTCGATCCACATCCACAGGAACTATTTTCATGCCAAGGAAATTTGCCTTAAGTTGATTGATCACTCAAAGCTTACTACTTTCTTCTGCTTGATTGTGTAGGATTGGATTCTCTAGAAATCAAAGCATGAAGTAGGAAATCAGTCCGTCAGAAAAAAAAAAATCCCCTGGCAAAAACTCTTTGCTCATGTGTGCTAGGGCATATGGGAGGGAGGATGGATGTAACAAAATTTACTCTTAAGGAGTTGAGCTCTAAAAAAGATATAGTCTTCGCAGTTACTTAGAGAAATTATTGAAGATACCAAACTCCAACCTCTTGAAAACATCCTTGACCCATCCTACAATTATTACAAATAGATGGATCCCTACTCAGGAAGGCTGGCTGAGATTAGCCACTGATGGCTCTGGTGGTGAAGCTACTTGCGGTGGTCCACCCTAGGATAACCGGGAATTTGGAAACTTGGTTTCATATAAAAAAAAACTAGGATATACTCCTACTGCTGCAGAGATTATGAGGATTCATGAAGGACTTTGCCTTAATTGGAATAATGGTTATTACAAATTGTTGTCTTTAACTACTTTGCAAAAGCATTACAACTCATCGATCATCCTCTCAACGGTTGTATCAGATAAATTCACAACTGTCTGATGCATGATTAGACTGTTATGTTTCATCTTATGCCTAGAGAAGCTAACAGTTATACCAATTCTCTGACTTACTAAAGTCACAAAATTGATGTTTAAAGTTGTCGTCATGAATATGCCTATTACGGAGTACAAAGCTATTCTCTTATAAGATTTTAATGTAAAACTTTATTTAGTCAGTTAACCTTTGTGCGTTTTCACATGGCTTTTATGGTGAAGGAAAAAAATTACAAGAGAAAAATATATATTTTATGCACTTAGTACTTAAATATTTATATCCATGATATATAGGTAATGTACATGTAACAATATGGAAGAATTATAATTTGATGGAGGTGGAATTTAACAAGTGAAATCAATTTCTAAAAATCATCAATAAATACACCCCCCCCCCCTCCCAAATCTTGACTATAGGTCATTTGAGAGTTTTCATGGTCCAAATTATTTGTCACGAACGATAATGTCTAGAGCATTAATTAATTAATTCTTTTCTTAATTATTACCCTTTATTAACCATGCTAATTAATTTGAGAGTCAAAATGTAATGAGAGAGAAAATAAAAAATACTCATTTGGCTCTAAATATAGAATATATTAAACTAACTTATAAATTTAATTATATTAAAAAATTAGTTAATATAGTATATTTTTTATAAAATATTTTCATCATTTTTCTTAACTCTTTCCCTTACTTTTGTTTTACTATTGTTGAGAGAGTATTAACTGGAATAATTTTAAAAAAAAATTGATAAATATAAAAATATATGTCTTATATTTAAGATTAAGATCAATTTTTTAATTAGGGTCATATGTTAAAGATAGGAAAAGTATTAATTTTGGACAATTTTTTTTTACTGAAATTAAGGATGATTTAATTGGGAGTTTTGGAAAATTTTAATTTGTGACAAATTTAACAAGTCTAAATGCTTTTAACATTTGTTTTTAAAAATATGTGAGGTAGGTAGCTATGAAATCAAAATCGGAGATAGTATGTTATAAATGCTAAACTTTTCCTACCCACTTTCTTCACTATTTTTTGTTGGATAAAAAAATCTTGAACGTTCATGCTTCTATTGCGCATCCATGAGACACTGCCAGTTTACTTGCTTAAGCATCAGCATCACAACAATTATTTGTGGGTACTTTTTTTCCAATGATAAATATTGAAGTTAGTCAATGGTTTTTTTTAATAATACTAATCTAATCTTATTATCAATTATTCTAATTTTAAAATTTATAATTATTCCTCTTAGTATAGTTTGAGATCTAGAGGAATCTAGTAGGCCTTATAGTTAAAGAGTTTATTTTAATTTTAAATATCTAAATATAAGATATCAATTCACTTAGCCTACTAAATTTATAATTTTTTGACAGACTTCTCCATCGTGTCTTTAATATAAGAGTTAGATAATTCATTTAAATAAATTAATTAAATTAGTTATTTATAATAAATATATATTAGTTACCTATAATATCCTTTTTAATTATATGAATTATAACTACTCTGGATAAAATTTTTTACCATATGCAATCAATTAAAAAAGTTTATAAAAAAATTATAAAATTAAAAGACAAAATGAATTGAGATGACCAAATTAAATCTCAAATCTAACTCTTAGATTTAAGATTGATGATAGTATATTCATATTGTTGACTATACATATTAAAAAAATTTATATTAATAACTAGTTCAAATTTAAATAAAGATATTTTAATTTTTAAGAAAAATGGCATATATTTTTTCATAAATAATTAATTTAATTAATATTTTAATTTTTTAAATTAATTATTTAATTCTCTTAATAACATGTGGCTAGCTAGCGTATTGGACAATTGCTTGCATTTTCTTCTCATTCATTCTAACTATCTATCGTATCATTGAAGATGATTATAATATTTTAAAAAAATATATTATATTAATTAATTTAATTAATTTTTTAATTTAATTAAATTAATTAAATAAATTTTATATTTAAAATTATAAGAGTATTACAACTAAAGAATCAGGACATTTTAATTTCTGGTTTCCTTGATTAGTATGATTTTTTTTTATTTGTGTCATATGTCTTTCAGTCTTTGTCTGTACCATCAATTTACTTCTGAATGTTAAAATAAGTTATTGAAAATGAAAATGATTTTCAAAAGTTTAAAATAATTTTAAATATTAAATAAAATTATGACATATTAAATAAATCAAATTTAAACAAAATAACAACAATAATCTGCAGAAAATTTTAAGGTACTGAAATAATAACATAGCTTACTTGCCCAGAACAAAAAGGTTTGAACCTCTACTTACTCAAACTTTACTTCTCATCATTAAAAAAAACAAGAGGTTTAATTTCTTAAAGATATACTCCTTCTTATTTTTAATGTAAAAATTAATTAAAACTTAAATTTAATTATAAATATAAAAGTTTAATATAATTTATATCTCATATTTATTATTATTTTTTAATTTAATTTACTTAATTTATATCTCATATTTATTATTATTTATCCCCACTGTAAATGAAACCGCCTATTGACGCCAAAAACAATTCATGTTCGGTCATCTTCTTTCTTCTTCACCTGTTGATTGAGGTCATTGAAGCTGGTGGATCCAAACCTCTGCCATCGAACTTGTGTTGGCTTTAGAGCGCCGCGTCTTGAACAATTAGGTTCTGATACAAGGGCCTCTTTTTTATGGCGCCGAACTGGAAGACGTATTTTATTCTCTGAATTTCTTCCTTTTGCATTTTTCTGTTTAATCCTTGGACTTGGAGATTGGCATTTTCTGCTTTGATAAATTTGGAATTCTCATTACTATCTCCCCTTCTTTCTAATTACTGTTATCTAATCTGCAAGTATTCTTCTTACAAAGCTATGTTATTAATTGACGGCTCTTGGAAACAATTCGGCCTTGACTTCCATGTTGCGAGATATAAGCGTTGAATAGCAAGTTTCGGAGCAAATTTAATCTCCCTCTTTCCAATTCGGCTTCTTTGGTTATCCATTTTATTTAATTCAAAAGGTTCTGGTATCTATTCCAATTTATAAGCGTGAGGCAGCATTCCATCTTGATATGGAATGCTTTGGCATGAAATGAGATTTGTATACAATTAATATTAATGTATCCTTGCCCCAAGAAAAGGAAACCAAAATTTTCCCTTTATGGTGAATGTTGAGGTCCAGAACATTCCTATATTTAGAGTCTTTTGTATTTTGTATTTTTTTACTTCTCTCTCTGATTAGATAGAACTGAAGCTAAGAATATTTATCTGGGCAGATGATAGTATCTTTTGACACCCCGTAGGCTTACCATTTGTTTATTTAGATTACAAAGTCAAGTTCAAAGCTTGAAGATATTAAAACCTAGGGAACAGACAGACATCGAGACAAAACAAAAGCAAACTAAATTATCTTAAGTTTATCAAAAGTTGGCCCCTGAAGTAGACAGGAGAAGGTTCCTGGAGTGCAGCCAGGTCCCTGCTCATAGAATGAGCATTCTTACTTTTTAGCAAGAGAATCAGCACAAAGTAAGGCTTTCCCTGTTAGAATGGAAAATCTCAAGGTCCCAGTTGGAGAATATGAGCGATCTTACCTCGTCAATCATCTGTCTCAATAGGTGGGATAAACCTATATCAGCTAACAGCAAATGAAAATCCTCCAAAGAGTCTATGTAGAGTTTAACTTTCATAATCCCATGTTTCTTTCACACCTCTAGGCCTTCTTGAATGGCATGAAGTTCCGTTGTAGTAGATTAATTAAACTCAAGCTTATAGAGTTATCTAAAAAGTGGTAGAGGAGACCAAAGAACACTATATGAAGTTATTGAACATAACCTTTTGGTTAACAATCTATCTAAATATTTGTTGGCTAATGGAGCACAATGACATCGTCCAATTTATGTAGCTGCCACATCTAGTGGGATAAAGCTTCTTGTTATGTTAGAAGCCCACAACCCAATCACCCCTTGTCACTTTGAATGAATTCCCCACAAGCGGTGTGCCTCTAGTTGTTGAGCAAACCATCAATGGTTGACTTGGAAGGCTTACCATTTATAGAGCTGCCTTTTCCCCTTAACAGAGGAGTTCCAGAAGAAAGCCAGTTATGCTTTGGAAACGACAAATAGAAAGACGTAAACATCAATTACAATTCATATAGTATTTAGTCCAGATTGTTGTGCACCTACTGTTTTGTATGCTTTGTTTCACACCTATTCATAGGATTCTTTTTGGGGCTGAACATGCAAAAATAAATGAGAATTTTATTTAAGCATATGACCTTTCTCTTCAGTGTTGTTTATGGGAGAAAATGATGTTTTTCACATATCATTTGATAGGGAAGAAAATTATCCTAAATAAATGTTAGTAGCTAAACCATGTTTTGTTTAGCACACAATAATAATGGCTTGAATCAACAATGTTAGATCCTCCTTCCTCATGAGTATATTCTTTTTTCAATTTGCAGGTGTCTTGCTTTATGTTGAAATGTTCTACGGCAGTTTTAATGCTGGGAATGAATCTCACTATTTAATCTTTAGTATAAGTTTTCCGAAATGCAATTAGCATCAAATGATAACAAGGAAGAATGTTCAGAGAGTGAACCCATCTTGAATCAGCACAACGATTTGGAAGAATCTGGAGAACCTCCATTTTCATGTGAAATTACAGATGCTGGAGGGTATTTGACTGTTGATGATTTACAGAATATTCAAGTTGATGAAACATGTCATCTGGTAAATGGAGATCAGCCACAATGTCGGATATGCCTTGATAGTGGAGGTCGATACAACCTTTTAATGAATTTACTTGGCTGCATGACAAGATAAAATTATGTTGAAAGCAAACATGACTATACTCAAAAGCAATATATGTATTTAAAGTCACAATTCATTAAATGTCAAAGTAAAATATATTTTCCAGGAGAAGATATAATTGCTCCATGCCATTGCAAGGGTACTCAAAAGTATATCCACAGATCATGTCTTGATAATTGGAGGTCTACTAAGGTAAATTCCTGATTTCTTATTTGTGCCCCTTTTCCTAGATCATGTTACTGATAAAAAAAGTTAAAATATGTATTTTCTAATTGGAGATCAACTTCCAATTTTTATTACTTTGAAGGTCTGGGGAGGGTTTCTAACCATCTGACTTCGAGATGTAATTACTTTTCTTTTCCTTTTTTTGTTGTAATAGGAAGGCTTTGCTTTTTCACACTGTACAGAATGCCGAGCTGTCTTCATATTGCGTGCTAATGTCCCAGATGATCGGTGGTGGTTGAGATTAAAATTCCAGTTCCTTGTTGCTAGGGATCATGCGTTTATTTTTATAACTGTTCAGCTGGTATGGGACTAACATACCATTTTAGTAAATTTGGTACTTTTGTGTAAATGCCATTACTTTTATCCTTCCTTAAAAGTGATTGGAAACGTAATTAATTTAATAGAGCAGTATTCCCTGATGAAGATCTTGTAGTATTGCCAACATGAGCATACCTATTTGTATTTATTATCTCTCCAGTTAGCAATTGAGTGTTAGCCATAATTGTGGTGACCTGTGGAGTCCATATAATAACGGGATTTTAGTAAAGGCAGCATCATGTATCTTGAGATATCGTTTGTGTTTACTGTCTAACAAAGGCAAATATTTTTATGGAAACAAGGTTTGACTCGTTTCTGGCATGCAAAAGTTTTCATGAAATTTCCATGGATGAATACAGCATTGAAAACAGCATCTTTAGAAAGAACATATTTGGAAGACTGCTTGAAGCATAAATTCTGAGGTGCATAATTTGAACTTCGATATAGATGGCATCAAACGTGTTATTTCTGTAAATGGTACATTATGTTAAAGGCTTGAGATTAATAACTTAATGTTACCCTTTTTGTCAGTTATGTTCCAAAGCAATTAAGTTTAGCAAATCCTTCTTATATTTGACCTAAGACTTCACTGAAACTGAAGCCATGCTGGTTGCTATGGATGAAGTGTCAAAACACATAATATAAATCTCCTCAATCTTTTGTTGCTAGGTATTGCAATCAAACAAGTTTGGACTAGATTGCCCTTGACTTAATTTAGCAAAGGCCAGTCTTCCAAGCTGAGTCTAAGGAATTCATAGGAAATTCATTGTGTCCTGTCTACAAAATATTGCTAAAACTATATTCAAATTCTTAACCGTGTACCCACAAAGGACATATTCTTTTCCTTTCCTTGGTCAACCCTTGGAACTAATCTCCTAATACTTCAAGTATAGAATTTTTTATTTTATTTTAATTTAATTTCCAAGATCCCTTTCTAATTAAATAAAAAACTTCCTAAAGATGGTGGAAAAAGAAGTAACCAACTGAGATGTACATTTCATTGTTGAAGTTTAAAGCTGAAGAAACCAGTCATATGGAAGATCATTTCCCACCCAAATAATTGTTTGATGAGATACCATGTTCTGTAAAAGTGTTTCAGAGTAACTTTTTTCCCCTTGTAAGTAACATCTAATAACTTCTTTGATCTTTCAAATTCTAACAGGTTGTTGCATTCTTGGGAGTGCTTGTGTACAAATTTTATGGAGATGAGTTGAGAGAAATGTTCGGTTATGAAGAGCATCCTTATGGATTCTATACTATGGCTGGTATATCCATCCTTCATTTTTTCCGTCTTACATTGTCAACAGCTTTTTGCTTCGCTTTTAATTATTTTCATGCTCGTATGTTCATAGTTGTTAGAGATAATAATAAAATTATTGTTGGACTTTCACTTAACATGTAAAATGGTGCTTAGACAATAGTTTCTTGTTGCATTAAAAATTGAATGCTTTGGTTCACAAATAAAAAAAATCAATGCCATATTTTTGGTTGACAAGCTATCAATCTACCAGCAGCACTATATAGGTTAGTGAGTTCATTATTTTGCTTTATATTGCAGTTCTAGCAATTGTTTTGGTGGGTTTGCTCTATGGCTTCTTCATAGCCATTATATGCGGTCAAAGGATCAATGAACGCCATTACCATGTTCTTGCCAAACAAGAATTGACAAAGGTATGCTATCTGATTGATGGTTTTCATATTAGTTTGTATATTCTTATAATGTCCACCAAAGAAGTGGTTTTGGTTTGACACTATTAAATGAATACTTTAGCCAAAAAGCCTGACAGAATTATAATATGAACTTTTTGCGTGATCAAGCTGTTAGGATTCTAATATAGTTGAATTGAATGCAAGTATATTTTTACTATGGTTTGACAGTAATGCTCGCTAGTATATAAGTTGGATGATAACTGTCATCAAGGCTGTAATTAGTAGACGTTATTTGTGTCAATACTATTGACCATTAAATACAATATTTAACGTAGGTCATATGCCATTTTACATACGCCATATTGCATAATTGCTTCTTCAAAGCTTGTTATTTACGTGTTTGTTTTCCATCATATATGGATTACAATTGGTTTCATATAAGGATCGTATTTCTTAGAAACTAAAAAGTATTCAACTTTGAACGGGTCACTTTATTCTATTGTTTCTTTTACAATATTAGGAATATGTGGTAGAAGATCGAGAACATGTAAAGAACGTACCTGAACTTGATCCAAGTCATGTGATGGAGCTAAGAATGTTGGGTCTTTACTAATTGGTAAGTATGCTTTGTCTCGTTAGATTTCTTCAACTTGACCCTAATAAGTTTGGATTTATGTAAATTTATTTATTTTCAAATTATTCTGTTCATGGTATGCTATATTATCATAATAAAGTGTATTGATTTAGTTATTCTTATTTATAGTATTTCCTTAAAAATTGATTATTTCAATGATTGCAATTATGGTTGAAGCTTTACTTTAGATGTGGATCCTCGACGATGCCTATTTCCTCAATTGCTTAACTGTATATTGGAGAAGCATAAATTTATTATAGATAAAATAAAAATACTATAAATAACATTCACATAACAGTTAGAGCAATTGAGGGAGATAAGCATTGTGGATATCCATAGTCCTTTTCTTTAATAATAGGGAATGGCACATGTCTATTATCAAATTTCATCTTGGCTGCTTTGGTTGTAACTAAGTGGCTGCATTACTGTGTAACACTTGGTTGGATTATTTTGCATGTAATTCATGAATGACAATTGACATCTCATTGTCTTGGACTCTTCACCTGTGTTCTCCTTCTTTCTTAAAAGAAGCTATGAGGTCATATGGCCGCCATATTACTCTATAACTTGGATACATGTTTTGCAGAGCCACCCTGAATTTGTTACATTTGCTTCTTGTGTCCATGGTTCTCTTTACACATTTGTGGATCATTTTGGTTCGTTGAGAATGAAGTCAAGCTAATATGGCTGTTTGGATATAAGCTATTCGTTGTTGAAGTTGGAATAGATTTTCCTTGTGTTAACAACCAGCAAATTAACTCAAGACAAAACCCAAGGGCATGGTTTATGGGTTATCACAATACTCAAATGTACTCTATTTCTTTCTTTTAAATGTTTAGATTTGACAAAAACAAAAATTATTGTTCAAAAAGTGATGGCAGCTATAAAATTGTTTTGAGTCAATGTTGGTGGAATCCTATATAAAGTTAAAATGAATGATTTGATACATTTCTTTTTGCCAAAATTATCCTTTTTGAAAAATAGTTAATTCAAGGATTTTGGTTTCTTGGGGACAAATCTCATATCTATATATATATATATTGAATATAATTATATTCAATTGATTATTATTCTGCATATTTACATAACAATTCCATTATAATTTTTAGCTGTCATACTTAGTTAGCATTAAATTGTAGAGAGGAAAAAATGTAATCCTATGTTTAAAAAAATTGTCCATGTTGAAGAACAGGACACCACTTGACGACGAGGGAAAGATTGCTCTGTCCATAATTGACTGCCAGTCGCCCCGGTTTAGGGCTGCTAGTTGCATTACCTATCGGTTTTATAGACAAGCATAAACTGCAAATTTTCAATAGAAATTCATTATATTTAATAAATGAGCTGTACTATCTCTTAATTATTGAAAAATGACTTTCCATACTTTATATCTTATATTGATGATATTAATGATGATATGATAAATATATATATATATATATATACACGCGCGCACTATAAGCTTTATTCTATTATAGGAGATTAGCTATATAGATTATAGGGTTAAGTTGAATTTAGTATATTAAAATGTTTTTTCAAATGAATCGGGTGTCTTAAAGTATTTTGTGTATATTTTAGGTATATCTAATATCTTAAAATATTTATATGTACTTAGTACTAAATGTATCAAAAAAACATTTTAAGGTATTGGAAGCATGTAAATTTTAGGGTATACTGGATATACTAAAAAAGAGAGAATATTTTAATATACTGGATATACTTTAACCTTAGATTATACTACAATAATGTGTTACATCAATTTCTTCAACAAAAAATAATTGGGGTGTTCTTTGTCTTGCTCTTTCTTTTTAGTAGACACTATAACTTTGACATCTTTATTCTCTAATTTTTTTTTCTTGTTATCCCTTTAATACCCACTATTCAATACTATAAAGTATCGCCAATCTTGCAGTAATATGATAAAATTTCCATATGAATTTTAGAAAGTTCATATATCCCAAAATGCTCAGAAATATTGACTTCACCAATACTTCTTGCAAAAGTTAAAAAATAAATCACACTCAAGGGTTTGTTATAATATTACTTGTTTCAAGTGTTATTTAGGATGTTCACGGGTCGAGACCGGGACAATCCTGTTCTATGTCATATCCCAATATAGTATACGGAACGCAAAATGCGTCCCATATCCCGTCTCGTTCCGAATTTATCCCGATTCCGTCAGGATTGGGACGAGACAGGAATTCCTGACCCTATTTTTTTAAAAAATATTATAATAAAATTATCTTAATAAATCATTTCATATAAAATATTACGACAACTTCCTCTAAATACCAACATTTATCCCTAATATAAAATAATAATTTACCCAAATAAAAGGAAAAAATAACAAGGAAGAATAAAAATATCTGTATAAGAATATTTGTAAGTAAAAATATCTGTATAAAAATATTAGTGACGATTAGTGAGACATGACCGTGAGCAAATAAATCATAAGAAGAGAGACGGAGAGCAAGAGATGAGTGGATTGAGTGGGAAAGATAAAAGAATATAATATATATTTTTTTATAAAAAAATTAAGATCAGAACAGGACAAGAGTCCCAACAGTTAGGCCAAAACTCGTCCCGTCCCAATGGTTTTCTGTCTCAATCCTTCTCAGGACAAGACAACCCGTCCTAAAATCATCGGGAATAGGTCAAGACACCCAGGACAGGACAATCTTGGACATCCCTAATGTTATTGATAAACTTTGTCCGGGTTTATCCAATCATTATTGTAAGGGCTCTTTCAATCATCTTATTATAATGATTCATACTCCATAGCACCCAAGGATTCAATACAAGATTTGCATAACTTGATGGAGACTCACAGTTATATACAGTTCAAGAAACAGCTCTTGAAAGCTTACTGAGATGTTTCAGAGGGAAGAATAGTCTATCAAAAGAATCAGAAGAAACTATATTACTGAACTTGGACGATAATAATTTACATTGCAAGGTAAAATATCTCTACAATCATACAAGTGGGGATTATATGGCAAGTTTCCTCAGTGAATTAGAACTAAGAAACTAATTTCGGCTCGCGAACAAAGTTGTATCTGTACAGCCCCCTCCTCCTGCCAAGAGATGCGTCGCCCCCATTGCATTACATAAATTTAAAATGAGCCTGCAAAAGTAGACAAAACACAATTAAAACCTGAAGTTATAAAAAGAAAATATATAAAAATACAATTTCCTTTTGATGTATTATAACCAATCAATCTCTGGCTAAAATAAACCGTGTGGGGGGGTTTTTGGAAGAGCACTCTGCATATAGCTGAAGTTAAAATTAAGAACTTCCATGATACCAAGGAACCCTAAAGATGTCAAGGATAAAGTCAAAGGTCAACTTACTATGTGAGAATAATTATCCTTTTCATCACTTTTTAATCTCACATACCCTAGTCAAGTAATTCATTTTCTCAAATATGCGCTATATTCAGGTAATATTAGAAACACCACATCAGTTTTGTTACTAAATAAAGGGATAGAAAAGGCTGAAAGTAACATAAATATCGCATCAGCTAACAGTGGCTATTCAAAAAGCTTTCATTATATTACTTAGCAACTGAGATTCAACAAAAAGGGGTGAGAGCCCTAAATTAATTTGTCAGCATTCCACAAATTGCATTATTGAACAAATAACTAAACTGCATGCCTACATCAACCTTTTAGTAAGAGAATTTCAGGAAATCAGATGATGACTTGAGAAAAAAAAATATTGGTCGACCTGAGAAAT
Organism: Leucaena leucocephala; assembly: GCA_037074615.1. NCBI lineage: Eukaryota > Viridiplantae > Streptophyta > Magnoliopsida > Fabales > Fabaceae > Leucaena > Leucaena leucocephala. The sequence continues at coordinate 5,383,260 of CM073558.1, read as the reverse complement.
AAATGTCTTCAGCACATTACCCCAGATGCAAGTTGATCAGAGCCGGTATTCACCCCTCGTCCTCAGATTGAGATTCATAATCGGGAGTTGTTTCCATCCCCACTGGATGTGGAACACCACCTAAAAATCAAAACAAATCGCCGATAAGTTGCAGAAGGAAACAATTTAATCAAATGGATTAAATGAATACAGACATGAATAAACCGAATGCCCCGAACACTGATTGATAAACATATATTTAAGAAATTTTGAAGGTTAATAGAACACTATAAAACAATAGCATGAGCAGTTGGGCGCCTCTGTAATGTAGGATCTGAATTAATGATATTAGGTAACATTCATTCAAGTATAATACAAATCATGCAACTAAACCTATCCAATAAAGGCTTGTAGCTTGTGCTATGCATAAACAACCGTTTGCTGAGGTACATTAGGCAATAAAAACAAACATTCAGTAGTCAGCAACCAATATCCCAACTTTGTTCTTTTCAATCATAATTGCTTTCTTATGTTAATTATTCAATCATTCCTATTGAGTATCATGTTGTGGCTACATGCGAGTAGCTCTCGAACAATTGTCAAACAATTTGCAATAAAATTGAATGATATTTAAAGTCGAATTTTTAGCCAATTTCAACCAATTGCATAAGTATAAACATAATTGTGCATGTAAGACAAATAGAAAGACATCTTTTTCTTTTTGCATACAGGTATGGGGGGGAAAATTGACCTTGGATGAAATAGGAGGAAGAAGGCCAACCACGAACAGTGGTGATGGACATAGACTCCTCCTCGGTGATGGGATTGGCTAACTGGTCTAGCAATTGCACAAGACCGTTAGAAGCCGAGCGAGGAGGTGGGACCCAATAAGAGGAACCGGGAAGAAAGGGGAGCCAATCGGGAGCAGATCGGCGAACAATGATACAGTGGATGGCGTCCTCAAGTTTGCGAATCAGAGGATCGGCGTTGGAAGAGGAATCGAGGTCACCGACGTCGGAAGAGTACTGATTGGATTGGGTTCGGTGAGGAAGGAGACGAGACGAGGGAGAGAGGGATTTGGTGGAGACAGTACGACCGAGATAAGCTAGGGTTAGGGTTTGAGCTATGGATCTTGCCATCGAAGAAGAAGATGATATTGGAGCTGAAAATGAATGAGAGAATTTGAATCAGGCAATGGCAGATGCTTATAGAGAATGGTGCAACTCTAGAATAACACGGTTTGTTTTGTTTTTCTCTTTTTTAAAATAAAAAAAATACTGTTTCTAATCTTTCACAAAATACTAAAAAATACTACTTAAAATTTTAAGTCAGTAACTCTAACTTTACAGATAATATATTAGCTATAAGTATTTCAAAATTTAAAATAAAAAATAAAATTATATTTTTTTCTTTTATCGTTCTATATTCCTTCTTCTCTATCTTTTTTCCACTTACACACCTTCTTTCTTTTTTCTTTATTCTCTCTCTTTCATCTTCCCTTCTTCTTTCTATCAACATAGACTCATCTTGCAGGCAAAGGATGATATAACCACCATAGCTACACATGAGGCAGATCTTAGAGGAGGCAATAGCGGGGCCAAATGGTCATCCCAAGAGTCAACTTTGTAAGAATAGGGAGAATAATCAATAAAGTTGGGATAGTTGAGGTAAAAGGGTGACATTGGCATCATGGTGACAGTAGAGAGGGGCAAAACAGTGAGCAGAGGAGGAACACCTGAATGGGATGGTAATAGAGGATTTTCCTTAGTGGTGCAGCCTCCTTTAGAGAAAAGAGAAAAAAAAAAAAAAGACAGTAAAATGAAAGATGGGTGTGGTAGAGTCAACCATGCTTCTATTTCTATGATGTTCCTCACCTCTTTCTTTGTTATCATTGCTATTTGCTCTTCTCTATCTCCTATCGTTGTAGATTGTCACTGTTTATGTGCAGTAGACACTACTTTGTTGTTGCCATTGTCTTCTCGTGTTGCTGTGTTAGGCCTAGTGGTGGGACAGAGGTAGAAACTGGAAACATGGAGATGTAATTGGCTCTGGAGGGAATGTAGTTAGTGGGTGATGATGGAGGATGGGTGGCTATCAGCAGGTAATGATCATGAATGGCGTGAAGAGAAGAAGGAAAATGCCTACTGTGGAGGGAGATTAATAGAATCCGAATTACTTAGATTAATTACTACTCATGTAATAAAATTGATAACTTCTATAATAATGTTAACTACCGTATTGAAGATATTTACTATTATATTTAACAATTTAATTACAATTAATTATTTGGGTTAATTACTACTCATGTAATATGATTGACAATTTTTAAAATAAATTTGACAACCTTAGTTAAGATATTTAGTATTCTCTTTAATAAGTTAATTGTAAATAATTATTTAGGTAAATTACTAATCGTGTAATGAGATTAATAACTTTTGTAATAACTTTAACTATATTTGTTAAGATATTTATTATTTTCTTTAACAACTGAATTATAAATAATTACTTAGATAATTTATAACTCAAATAATGTGATTGATAATTTTGATAATGACTAACTATATTCGTTAAGGCATTTACTTATAATTAAGGTGTTAAATAAAGTAGTAAATATTTTTATTACAGTAGTCAAAATTATTATAAAATTTATAAAAATTCCATACACAATAAGAAGGGTCACTTTTAGGGACAATTTTATCATTTATCTAAAATTTTAAAAAGACATAGTGATATTTATGACCAATTTTTCTTTATAAAATTAGAATATCTTATTTAAAATTTTAGATTTGAAATGGTATTTTCTTATCTTTTTTGTCAATCATTAATATGCTGGACAACTAATTAGATTATTAAAAAATTTAATTAAATTAATTATTTATAATAAATATATATTTATTTTCCTAATATACTTACTGTGCATAATTAATATAGATATTTTAAAAAATTTATATATTTAAAAAATAAAATATATTAAATTTTTATATTTAAAATTAAAATAAATATTTTATCTAACTCCTATATAAAATAGGCTAGACATACTAATACAAAATATATATATGTAATTTTTTGTGGAAGGGATAATGGAAAAAAGGGGCAAAATCCTTTCAGGAAAATTAGAGATAAATCAAATTCAAAAAATTAATTGGGGAATAGGACCTAAAAAAAGTTGAAGTCAGAGGCCCTCTAGGGTAAATAAGTAACCACATAAAATGATAACTTTGCCCTCTTGACCTTACATCTCTCTTTTCACTCTGATTCAATACCTCCATCTCCCTCTCTTCTTGGCGATGGCGAGCCACATCAACAGCAAATGACGGTAACAACTATTGACAATTTTTATAATAATTTTGATTATATTTATTAAAATATTTATTATTTTTTTTAATAATTTAATTACAAATAATTATTTAGGTTATTTATAACTCAATTAATGTGACTGACAATTTTTATAATGACTAATCGCATTCGTTAAGACATTTACTTATAATTAAATTATTAAATAAAATAATAAATATCTAATTAAAATATTTACAAAAATTATAAAAATCCCATATACAATAATAGAGGTCATTAAGGTCAATTTCATCATTTCTCTCAAATTTTAAAAAGACATATTGATATTTATGATCAACCTTTCTTTATGGAATTAGAATATCTTATTTAATATTTTAGATTTAAAATAGTATTTTTTTTTGGTCTTTTTTCCAATCATTAATAACAACTAATTAGATTATTAATTGGGATAACGGAAAAAAAGGGGCAAAATCCTTTTAGGAAAATTGGAGATAAATCAGATTCAAGAAATTAACTGGGGAATAGGACCTAGAAAAAGTTGAAGTCAGAGGCCCTCTAGGATAAATAATTAACCACAGAAAATGGTAACTTTGCCCTCTTGACCTTACATCTCTCTTTTCACTCTAATTCACAACTAGAGCTAGTAAAGTGGGCTGACCCTCCAAAAATAGGTCAGCCCGCTTTAGGAGCAGGCTTTTATACACAGCCCATCCCAAAACAAGTTGGCATTTTATCAGCCCGAACCTGCCCCTTTTATTGGCCCGCCTCTTTTTTTTTTTTTAATTTTTAATATATTTAAAAAGTTATTTTTAAACTTTTAGAATACTAATAAAAATTTTCTAATGTTATATTAATATAATTAAAATATAGTTAATGTTATACTCTTAAAATTTTTTACTTTTTATAAAAAATATCAAATTTTATAACTATAAATCTAAATAAATATTAATATAATATTAATCGATTATAATATATCAACACATATTAATAAATAGGTAATTATTTTTACTAGTATTCAATAATAAAAGTATTCAAAGTAATATTTAGGTAAAATAAATAGTAATATTAAAAATTAAAAAAAAAAACGCTTAAAAATGGGCCAACACAGCCTGCTCTAAAATGCGCTAGCATTTTATAATCCCGAGCTTGCCCATTTTTTTCTCCCACTCTTTTTGGCGATGGCGAGCCACATCAACGGCAAATGACGGTAACAACGTGAGTAAATACATATTTATAACTTGATGGGGTTCTATTAGATTCAAAGGCTGAGACAAAAAGAAACTAAAAAATGGTAAGATTATAGAAAGAACGAAGGTCAGCGATTTCCTTGTAGGTAACCTAGCCACAGCTCATCAATCCTTCAATTTTCATCGATCCCCCTCCTCTGGCCACAACTCGTATGTACTTTTTCTGATTATGATTGCCTTTCCCGACTTGAGAGGGATAGAACCCACGTTGTGAACTAGTTTTATTGGTTAGGTCTCAATACCCAATCTCTTTCAAATCTTTTGAAATACTAAATTCTCAAATTGATTCACTGAATTTAAAAAGTCCTACATTTGACCATAGAACTAATTTAAAATTTAGTGTATGTTTAAATAAATTTTTAGAAAAGTATTTATAAAAAAAAGGTTTTAGGTAACTTTTGAAAAAAAAAACTTTCAAAAAAAATTTATAGAAAAAAAATAGTTTTAAATAAATGAGTGTTTAGATAGTTATTAGTAAAAGGACTTTTATAATTAAAAAATTATTAAACAGTGTATACTTTAATTAAAAGTATGATAGAGAAGAGATGGTGAAAATGAGAGAGGAGAGAGAGTGAAGAAAATAGAAGAGAGAAGAGAGATAATAAAAAAATAGAAGAGAGATGAGAAAGTTAGTAAGAAAAAATAAGGGTAAAGTAGTAATTGGGTAATTTATGAACTCTTTTACTATTCTAAAAGCTACTCTAACTAGTTTATCCGAAACTATAGTTTTAAATTATAGTTTCGTCCATAAGCCTTTTTAGACAAATATGACTGTTTATTTTAAAAAAAATAAACTGAAATTTGAACTAAAAACTCTTTTTAAAACATAAGTTTAAGAGTTTCTCAGGCAGACCCTTATGAATATTGCAGGTTTTTTGCTATCTTACCCTTGTTATAAAGTAAAAAATGAAGTTAAAAAAAAGAAGAAATAACAAAATAAAAGGATAAACAATAAAGTATTCTTTATATATTTATATATTAATTTGTATAAATATTTTTTATATAATTACTATTTATATGTCACAACTATTAAAGATTAAATATAATATTATAAAAGATTAAAGATAAATAAAATATTATTAACTATAAAAAATCTCTCTCAAATTATTTATTAAAAAAATTATAATTTTATAAGATAAAAAAATTTTAAGAGATGAAAGTTATATAGAAGAATATTTATAACATCCCTCACTTTTTTCTTTTAAAAGTCACTTTTGTTGGCGATCTAAGCTCCGCCGGAAGCGATGATGCCCGCCCTTGACGATTGGACAATTATCCATTTACAATGAAAGATTAGCTATTAAAGATAGGGTTTTAGATATTCACAAGCACTGATCCTGCTAGTGCTGTGAAAGCTCCCACATCAAATTTTGACAACTTATTCTTTAATCATTGTTGAATATTGATAAATTATACGACCTCCAATATTTAATATATATTTTTAATATATAATATATTTAATTAATTTAATTATATTAAAAAATTAATAAAATTAATTAATATGATATATTTTTAAAAAAAATATTTATTTATTTTTAATTTTCTCTCCCCTTTTATTTAATTATTGTTAATAAAATATCAATAAATTTTAAAAGAATTGATATATATATAATAAATATATTTTATATTTAAAATTAAAATTAATTTTTTAATTATATCAGGAGTAATAGTTCAAAATTTGGTAAATAGTTTTTTTTTATTAAAGGGAAAGCAATAATAATGGGAAAACATTAATAGTTTATAGCGAATCAAATTCACAACCCCTCTTTAACAAATTATTCTAATTTTGACAAAAACTTTTAAATATTTTTTTAATATTTATTTATTAAATATTAACAAGTTAAAATTGGGGTCTGCGACAAATTATTGTTTGAATTTTAACTTTATTATAAAAAATTGTTAATAACTTTTTGAAATTTTGGAAACTAAATTTATAATATATATATATATATATATATTACTTTGCATAATATAATTAAAGTCAAGCTAGATTAATGTTGATTTATGTCTATGAAGCCCCATCTTTACATGCAAAGAATTGTATGCAACAATTTAATGTGTGATATAAAAAAAATTATAAATACTAATTTTAGATTATGAAAGACACTATACAAACAAGCATCCAATATTATTTATAATTTTTTTTATAATTATATACCTTAAAGCATTTATATAAGTTTTAATTGATCATCGCATCTCCATTCAATTTAAGCAACCACCCCTTCGGGTACTAGTTCTAAATTGAATACTCAATCTAAATTAATCATAATAATAAATATTAGATAACTATAAAAAAATATTTAAAAGAAAAACCCCATGAGTGAGAGGGGAATTCGAATTTACATAAGTAGAGACAATATTTACAGGACATTAAACGTATAGGGTTTTTTTTTGTCAAGAAAACGTATAGATTTTTTATCTAAAAGAAAAAAAAAGGAAGAAAAAGGAAGCATTGACTAGAGGTGAGCGGCTCAGAGCTCATTTTGACGTTGTGATTCTTGCTCTGACGACGTCGTCTTCTTTTCATCGCCCGGTTTTGCAGCCTCCTCAGCTCTCAAAGCTTCATCTCCTCCTTTACTACTAAACCTGTACAATAACATTCCATCAATTCCCACACTCAAATCCTTCTATTAAATCTCAATCACTGAACTCTGGAAAATATGCCCTGATTTGACCTTTTTAGAATCTTGATGTAGATATATAAATTTGGATTCGGAAAATACGAGTTTTTTAAAATGAATTGTTAACAAGGTTATTGATTTTTTTAATTTCTAAAAATAAGTCATTAAATTAATTACAATAATAGTTTAAATATTAGTAGTTTGATTAAAAATAATATAATTTAATTAAAATATATAAACATATTCATATATATATATAATTAATATTTAAAAAAAGCATTAAATGAAACATTCTTGTTTAAAGAAAACATAATCGAACAAAACAATTATTAAAACGTAGATCTACCAGATTGTTTTCTTAATATATATATATATATATATATATATATATATATATATTCAAAACATGTTATTTCAGACTCAATCTTGGTCTAAGGGATAAACTAAAGTTGAGTTTTAATAGCATAGTGAAGCAAGTTGGGTTACCCTAGAGTTGGAGCAATGAAACGGGAATATGCTTGCTTGAACATCTGCCATGACCAGGTAGTTGGAGAGCCAACTTTAGAATAGAGAGAATAGAAGCATTTAAGTTGCTGCCACAGCCAAAATGATGTTGCCCTTGCCTTTGGAGGTTGCTGCTTCTGCTCTTCTTCTTCTTCTTCTTCTTCATATATATTACTATTAGTAACAGTAACAGTAAAGCACAGGAACATGAACACTATTACAATAATAGCTCTACCTTTATCCATTGTGATTTTTGTGATGATTTGCAAGAGCGTTTAAGGATATGGCCCTATAAATAGCCCTCCTTCTTCCTTTTTCCAGAATGTTAGTCTCACGACACGTTCTTCATTTCCACCGCATCCTTCAAATACGTGGCCCTCAACCCCGTTCCTTCTAGGCACATTTCTCAAAAAGCCATAATATTTTGAAGGCAACACTTACTTAATCACTAAAAAAATTTAATAACTAATAAATAATATAAATTTATTATTATTTTTGAAAATTATTATTATATATTATTCAATTATTAATAGATTTTAAAATAATTAAATATAGATTTTATATTTTTCTATTCTCTACAATCTTAAATATAAAAATTAGTTAAAAATTTAATTTAATTCTAAATATAAAATATCAATTTATTTTATATATTTTTTAAACTATTCATATTAATTATATATATTAAAGACAATTTCTATCAATAAAAATAATAATTAAATAAAAAATTTTAAGAAAACAAACTTATATTTATTACAAAAGTAACTAATATATATTTATTATAAATAATTAATTTAACTAACTTTTTAATAGTTATAAATTAATTATACCATTTTTCTTTTATATTTTTTTACCTTTACTATTTCTCTTCATAATTATCTTTTTATTCATATTACCAGTAGAATACAACTTCTATTATTTTGCCAATAATATCTTATTTTTTACGGGACAAGTACAAAAATAAATATTCAACCTGTATTCTGTAGCCCATGACTTGAAAGTTCAAGCCCTTTCTTTTATCTGGGCATTTAGTTTCTATTTGCATTCGGTGCCTTCTGGTTTCTATATCCGCAAGAAAAACATACAAGTGTTGACATTACAAATTCAACTAAATTGGAAAAAAGCATGCCAAGGTACCATTTTGTGCTAAGAGTGGATTTATACAACGGAGTGTGAGGAGCTATGTCGCAATTTTTCTTTTTCCGTCTAATGCTTAATAAATAGTTAGATGAAGTTCAAAATGCAAACTGAATAATAACAGTTTTTCGGGTTCATTTGATTGAAATACTACTCTCAAAAATGTAAAAACAAAAATGATTAGGTATCCTTCTTACACTTGGACATATGCAGGTTATATACAGACAAGGTGTAAAGCCAAGCCAAGCATTGGTTTGGTTATATAAACAGCAAGTTCCTCTGGGAAATACAACTTATCTCACTACATAAAAAAACCACATCCTCAGTAAAAATAAACGAATAAGATTTTACCATTAGCTATACAACAAACTAGGGATTTAGTGTGAACCAAAAGGAGTAAACATTTGTAAAAGCCGTCACACTCTTGTGCTACAAACAAGCATCAAGTTTGGATATGGGAAGAAGAATACCTAACCGGAGAGGTTTCTGCTACACTGGAATGACATCAATCTTAGAAGTATCTTCACATCTCAAAACAATACCCTCAAGGTTAGCTGGAAATATACATTTAGCCCATTGGCATCCTGTTGCCAACGGCTCCGGTGGTGGCACAATCATAAGCACATTATCGTTTCTCTGCACAACTCCCATTACACTAACTGTGCTGCCTTCTTTGATGTACCTACAAAAGAAGCATTACACACTCTCATAAGAACATCTCAGTTTAATACCATGAAATTTTACTGTTGCCTCCATTTTACTAATCAGGTTGCATGACATAAATTGTGTTCTAGCTTCATGTTAGATATCTGACAAACAGCAAAACTATGAGTTACCACAAATGATATATGTTCATAGCAACAATATTCAGTTTTCTACCTCCCCAACACTAATGGAAAGGGATTGGCCTTAAATGAAGTAATTCATATCAACAAATGACCTTGGAAGTTTCAGCTCTAGCCAGGAAAAAAAATTTTTACCCTTCTTTTAACCGCATTATGCGATCATCACTTGAAAGGTTTCTCTCTGCTAGCCACCGAAGAAACTCAGGGGACATGTCTTTATTGGCTGGGTTGACATCAATTACGATAGAATCATCAACATAAGGAGTCACCCTTGCACCATAGCCTGTTTTAACCAGTGCTCTCAATCCAGATTGGAAATCAGAGATGTAAAAATCTACCACGTGCCTCTGCATTAAATTAAATATAATCAAAAGCGCTTAAAATTATTTGAACCCAGAATTTCCACAAGTTCTATGCCAAATACTTAGATCACATCAGGCATGAAGATTCACTTTGTAATGATAACCCTAAATGCATTCAATCATAAACAACAGTCTTGAGTCGATCTACATGTCCAATGATATAGAGAAGTCTACAAAATTTTTAACTTCTTATCCATTATATTATGAAACCAGAGAAAGAAATCTAAATAAAATAATTCGTCAAATTGTTAAAAACAGGACTGACTATTTAAATTACCTCAGTTGATCTGATTCCCCATGTGAAACGGTGATGCTTAGGGTTGGCTGGTTTTGAACCCCATCCTCGGTATTCATACAAACTTGTTGATGTATAGACACATCTAGGGACTTTTCCAAAGGAGGACTCAAGTGGAACATTACCACAGGTAACCACCTTCAAAAGGTACACAAAATAAATTATTGGTCCATTTCCCTCATTCATGCATATTTAGCAACATAAAACGGTCACATTGATACACCAGTCAACCATTCAAGTCATGATTATGAGGCATGGAAATCACGTATCCAATCGATGGAGGGAGAAAAACCATAAAGAGGAATCCAGAGGAGATGGGTGGTTAGGCATGGAATTGCATCAGTTCTAGGGATTAATTACACTGTACATGTATGTAAAATTAATTTTTAACCTACCCCAGAAACTTTCACAAATTGCCCGTTCTTGGCAGTTCTGAGCTCAGCATCAGGATAACGCGAAATGAAACCAACAATAGCTCTCATCCCACAACAACTATTCCAGGTGAATAAAGCAGCAACAGCAGTAAACAGGATTACTACCACAATGAGGAGGACGGCATTGTGGACAGCTCCAAGAATGAAACCACCAGCAATAAATCCCATAACAAATATCAGAATTACAGACCACAGTATTGGCTTTGGGAAGTTCCTCATGAAGGAATATTCGTCACCTTGACCAAGAGTGGACACAGCTGGATTGTGAGCAACTGAAGAACTATGTGATTTCATGGAGCCTGTGGACTCTAATGGACCAGACATCTTCCTTGGAGCCCCAGATGAATTTAGAGGACCAGATGTAATAAGACCGGTGGTAGGAAGAACTGGAATTGGACCAGAGTTTTGGCGCATATACCCTCCAGATTGAGGACCAGATGACTTCTTAATCGGTTCCCCATGTTTATTCAATGGACCAGAGTTGGTCTTCTTTGAGACTGAAGCAGATATATTACCAGATGTAGTATAACTAGCACGACCTGCTGCATTTGGTGTGATTGGTCCAGAATGTGAAGCAGCACCTGCAAATGATCCAGTCCTTGAAGGAGCATTATTTAATTGGCCAGATTTTCTCGATTTAGAACTGTCACCAGGGATATCAAACATTTTCCCCAATTCTCCTGACCTTTTGATGTCACCACCAGTATACGGCATTGCAACTGAGCTCATTGTAGGAGTCCTTTCTTTTGGCTGCTCAGGCCGGCCTGATACATACAGGCCATTACTAAGTTGATGAGATGGGAACCTTGAACCCATCTGACTTCTTCAAACTGACCAAAAGAGGCACCTGAAGAAGAATATTCCAAGAAATACTGCAACAGTGAGGGCAAAGGCAATGTCAGCATAATTCTGTTTATAAATCCCCAGTTCAATGTATATTTGAGAAATGCAACAGTAAATTCAGAGTTGAAGCTTGTTTTCTTTATGTTTGGACAAGAACAGAGAATAATCAGAGTCAACATTTTTTATACTACAATCAGCATGTCAAAATAAACAATATGATAATTTGACAAGATTAATTTGGCCAAAATATTTAAAGAGAATATTATCTAAAATTATAAAAGTAGATCACTGCTTAGAAAGTATAGGCGCAAAGAAGAGAGGGAGAATATCATGTATACTATTTTAGAATTAGCAAGCAAGGAGCAAAGCTTGCACTGACCCATGCACTGAGTACGTTTGATTCGTTCTTCTAGCCCCTAAATAAAGTTTTTAAAAATCCCGTGATATATTCAGCCATCTCTTCTCTACATTAAATTCAATAATTCTACCAACAGTCCACCTCTACTAATGTTTCTAAGAAAGAACGAAAACTTAGAATAGCTAGGTCAGTCTTATAAAAGCATCTAGACGTTCAGATTCATATTGGGGACTAAACGGTTAATAATTTAATAGGGACCAAAATATGAATTTAATATAGCGAGTCTCCGAAATTTTAGTCTTTGGGCGATAACTCAACGATTTTAAAGCATCTATTAACAGAATAACACATCGCAACAGTAAAAATGGAAAGCGAGCAGATGCTTAGACAAAATTGAATAAATTATCGGCGGATCTGACCGAAACAGAAATTTCGGCCCCATGGCAGCACAGATCTCTGAAAATTACGCTAACGGAAAGGAAAACCTAAAAAGGAAACTTGCTCCGAGATCTAGACTAATACTAGATGAAAATGACATTGTACTGTCAGGAAAACTTGTTCTAAAGTAGAATTGATCCACCTGTAAATTCTTTTCAGTAACCACGTAGCACAATAACAGACAGAAAAAGTAGCAATAATAAAAGTTAACCTTATCTAAAATGAGATTAAGAATTCTTACTAATTACAAATAAGAAACGTACAACAGAAACCTAATCATCATGAAAAACACCAGGCAAACAAACCAAAAAAAAAAATCAAATTCCACATCTCGAATCAAAGAACAAAAGAAACCCAGACACTCAGTTGAACAGTGTAGATGCAATGAAGATCTACACAAAGAAGGAGAAACATTATGAAGGAAAGAAGGGGGAAAATGAGAAGGAAGGACAGAAAATGAGGTTGAGTGAGCAAGAGAAGAATACCTGAAGAAGGAGGAGGAGGAGGGAGAAGAAGAGTGGATCAGAGAGAGGAGTGGAAATGGCGGTGGCAGTAGAGGTGGTTGTGGTGGTGGTGGTGGCGGTGGTGATGAGTGAGCGTGTGAGATCCCATCTTCAGAGCACTCGCCATCTGTCTGAAGTTTTTGTTTGGCCTCTCGGTTGTATGTCGCACTATAAAAAAAACAGTGAGAGAGGGAGAGAGAGGCCCCCTCTCTCTCTCTTCAAAGAGCCGCAACAACTGGTAGGTTGTCCCGTCCGGCCAAAACCACCAAACTGACCAAAAGATATTATGATTATTATTATTATTTACTTTTTTAACATTTTAATTATTTTATTTAGGGTTAATATAATATTTATTTACTAAAATTTATTTTTATTTTTATTTTATTCTTTCAAATTTTAAATAATAGATTTTGATTCCTCAAAAAAAATTGTACAAAGTTTTATTAAATTCTAAAGATGTGATGGAGTAAAATTTAAAATTTAGATTTTATGAGTTGCCAAATACACATTATAGATGACTAAATTTGCTCTTTCTCAAATTCAGATTTTTCTTAATTAGTAAATTTTAAGATTAATTTTATCAAAATTTTAATTTTCTGTTTTGATCAGATGTCTATTATTATGTCATGTCATTTAGTCTATACTTCAAAATAATATTATTCACCTAATATAAAAAAAAATAATTAGGAATAATCATTTGTTTCTAGAATTGGTAGACAAGATAATCTGTTTAACCCATAAAAAACAGTGTGCTGGCATGCTACCAAAGCCAATTAGTTCGGCTCCCTTGTTCTTCTTTTTTTCAAAACACTTGCCTTGCAATCTCTCTCTCCATTTTCATTTATTATGAAATGGGAATTGTGATGGCAAATTTTGTGAACAATTGAGAATAATATTTTAGATGGCGATTTGTGAATTATTCTTGTATTATTAATTATTATTTGTGAAATTTTAATAATTATATTGTTTATTTTTGTAAATCGTGTTGTGGATATAAGAATTTTAATTTTTTTTCTAAAAATAGTGTTAATTTATTTTTATTTTTTTAAGTGAGTTGGGTGGTTTAGCCTACTAATTCATATTTAATATGTTGAAAAGATAATCTAGATCATTCGAAGAAAAAAAATTAGATGGTTAAAACCTTATCACAATGATAAACATAAACTTAGCACTATGATAAGTAAAATATTAAAAATCAGACATGTCAATAAATTTAACTGATTGAGATAATAATTTAAATATTAGTGGTTTTAATTATTATTGAAGTAAAGTCAACTTAATCATAATGAAAATATACAAAAATTTTATATAGTAATATTTAAATAAAAAATTCTTACTCATTGCATAAATAGAACATTCATATATAAATTATATATAATCTAATCAAACAAAATTACTAAAAAATATATATGGTGGATAACTATTTTTTTAACTCAAAATAACAACATTTTAAGGTCATAAATGGGAGAAATTTATAAAATTTAATAACATTAAAATGTTCAAAACTTTAATCAAACTAATTAAAAGACTAATTTATTAGTTTAATTGATCGATTTAGAGTTTAATAATATTAAGACAAATATAAAAGTCAAACTTCCATCAAAACCCTTCCATACATCTTGCCCCCTATTTTGTCAATGTTATTTAACACCAACAAATTGATTTTCTAGGGTAGTGGTAAGAAGGCAAAAACCAAAAGGCACAGTGAAATGAAGTGAAGTGGTTGGTGGAGCACTTATACAACAACATAACTGCCATTAAAGCATGAACATGTAGGACATATCATCCACCTTCAAGCTTTGCTTCTCTTGCAAGACATATCATTATTCCTCTTTGTCACCAAAGCAATCCTCATTTTCACACCTTCCTTACAACCCTACAAATCATAAATACCTAATTTAGCATTTTTCTCCCTTCTATATATATCTTCACAACCAATTTTTTTATGTTTTTAACCTTTTTTCTTCAAGAAATTAAATCTTCACCCCATGGGCTTGCCCACTTGAATTAGTGCTATTTGTTGAATCAGTACTATGGAATCAAACTGTTATTAATTAAATTCACATAGTCAAAATATTCATGATGTAGCTATGATTTTATCACGAGGGACCAGACTGCAATTAAAAAAATTGTGAACTCAACCCCTCTAGTCCTCCTTTATTCCTTCACCATTGAAAATATTGTATGCATATAATGGTTTAAAGCATATTATAAAAAATATATAAAAATATAAAATAAAAGGTGTTGTCTTAATAAAAGCTTAACTCGAGTTATCCGGTTAGACCAGTAGACTATAAATAAGTTTGACCAAAAATTTTAGATAGAGGTTGACTAAGTTAAATTTTATATTTTTCTTCCTCTTATTGAGTTTGCAATGACATTGATTTCGGTTAAAAAATAACAATATGTCAAATATGTTCATTAATAATTATATTTTATTTAATTATACATGATTTATTATATATTAATGTTCTATTTATTTTCAATATCTAAGTTGTCATTCATATTTTAATATTTTTAAAATATAAAAGCCTCCAAAAGAGATTTGTTACACGCATTTTTTTATTATATTGGGTTTGCTCTTTTTGTTGGTTGGAATAGATATACTTCTCTTCATTCTTACCCCTTCAACACATACTAAGGTAACCATGCATGAATGGTTCTTGCTCTAATAAATAAGTTTTGGTTGTTTTGTCCGGATATTTTAAATTTAAAATATTTCTTCAAAATTATTTAGTTTATGGGACAATAAATGTATTTTTATTTTTCAATAATCATTCCACATTAAATAGATTTTATCTCGGCAAGTATTTGTGAAAAATAAAAATTTAAACTATACACATAACTCAAAGAAAAAATTTTAAAATGTAAGGAAAACTATGTTATATATATTGATTTGAAATATTTAAAATCATATCATATTATATAGAATATAAAAAAGCTATATTATCAAAAATAGTAAATATTATAACTTTTTTCAAATTTTATTACAAATAGATAAATGTTTGTAGCTTGCAATAAGCTGTACGATTCATAATTTATGAATAGTGTAATTTTGAGTAAATTTTTTTATATAATATATTAATTATTTCAGATTTCATATAAATACAGTTAGACACAAGCCTGAGTTTCATAAATAAAATTGCAAAGTCTTAGTTTAAAAATTATTTTTGGGCAAAAATTTAATTTGAGAAAATTTAAAATAAATAGTTATTTTTGTCCAGAAGTGATTTTGGTTAAAATTATGGTTTAAAACCATGGTTTTAAATAAATTATTAAAAATAATTTTTGAAACAATAAAAAAACTTATAGACTATTAAATTACTATCTTATCCCTACTTTTTCTTATACCATCTCTCATCTCTCATCTCTGTTCTTCACTCTATCTCCTATTTCCTCTCTCTTCTTTACACTCTCTCATTTATCATATTTTTTCTCTATCCTCTCTCCTCTCTCGTACTTTTAATCAAATTATAATCTTTTTACTAATTTACTAATATAAAAAGTAATTCTACTACTAATCATCTAAATATATATATTTTCAAAATCTATTTTTTTTTAAATTTATTCTTTCAGAATATATTCTCTAAAAATTAATCCTAATATGCCCTAAAAGAAAAGAGGGCCTTTTGTAAGGAAATAAGACGTGTTCTAAATTATGCAAAAAAAAAATTGTAATTTTTTTCATGGAAATGTTTTAACGTTGTAAAGACCTTATAATTCAAAAAACCTAGCTTGTAAGCTACAAAAGACCTTTTATACTTCTAAGGATTTATTGGTCATTCCACAATTCAAATTAATGATTGACCTTAGTCCTTAGTTCCTATAAGCAATGGTTATGCAAATTTAAGATCTTAATAATAAATATCATCATCATTTGGTCCTTTTGAGTAATTTCCCACTATTAATACATTGGACCACCTTGTTTATAGAGTAGTGATTCCTAAGACTCTTGTAGGAATGACTCTCAAACGTTTAAAAACCTTTGTGGGGCCTGGTTTTGATTTGATTGAAGGGATTGAACTTTGAAGAAGAGGGAGGAGGAGGAGGAGGTGAAACTTCAAATTGTGTTTGTGGCTACATTAAAGAAGGAACCTGCAGCTAGAATATCCCATATCTCCCTTTTTCTTCAAGAGTTAGTTTGAATATTTATGAATAAAAGAGATTTTATTTTATTTTTATACTTTAGGTGAGCTTATTTTTTTTTAAAAAAATTTGTATTAAAAAAAATTGGGCATTCATGAAGACTAAAAAAATAGTTAACATAATATTACTTTTGCTCTTTATTAACATAAAAATTAGTTAGATAATTAAATTTAATTTGAACTATAATATTTTAATATATTTTATATATAATATTTATTATTATTTTTAAAATAATTTATCTAACTCATAAATTAATATATAATATAATATTATATATAAATATTTTAAAAAAATTATGTTTAATATTAACTTATTTATTTAATTTATATATATTAATTAAATATATATTATATTAAGAATGGACGGTATTTTTTTTAATTTAACCTTAATTAAATATGTCTCTCTCTTTTTTTTTTCTTTTTTCTTTTTTTGATGAAAAAGTTTACTCTTTTATTATTCCTAACTCATTTAATGATGATATATTTGGAATTATGCTATAATTCAGCCTATTATAAAAAGGGATAATATACTTCTCAATTGGCTCTTAAAATAACCATGGAGTGGGGAGTAATTTTCTATAAATATGGTTTACAATGATATTTCAGTTGTTAGGGAAAAAAGTTCTCACTTCTCACATATGATTGTCATATTCAGTATGTAGCTAGGTAACAGGGTTTGGTGACATATACATTGTTTAAATATAATTTTAATAGTCTAGATTTTAACTAATAATTTTTTAATAATATAATCATTTTTTGAAAAATTGATAGGTATATAATTATCTTTATTTTAAATTATATATTCATTAAAATAATTTAAAACAAATAAATAAATATGGATCATCATATTAAATTTAGATAGTTTTCATCATCTAGATGATTGGAGAAATAAATAAAAAATGTATGGCTAGTGTCTAATAGCATAAAAGTTTTACAAGTTTGATTATATTTATAATTTCAAACTAGATGCTCCTTATTTTTTTTTAAACAAAAAAAGCATGGAGAGAATATCTTTAATGATAAAATTGATAGTACTCCGTACAAAAAAAAATGATAGTACCCCTCTAATTCTTATTTACATAACCCAAAGAGAATTACTTACATCATTATTGTATCTTAAATTGATTATATTTACTCACTTTACCCATATTAAATAATATAAATAATAATTATAAAATTATTTTTCTAATATACTTTTATTATCTTGTCTCCTCTCTTCTCTCACTCTCTCTCTTCTACATTTATAAATCCCTCTTCTCTATTTATAAATTAATCTTTTAAAGCAAGGGGTAAAAATATAAAAATGTGTGTTAATAATCATAACAACATACTAATATATCTTTTTAGAAGATATCTTTTTTTTATACAAAAATTTTTAAGAAGGGATAAAGCTCACCTATAATCTAAAAATAGAGTGAAGTCTTTTTTTCTCTAAATAATATCAATATTAAGTAGTAAAGATGATGACAATAATAACAACGATGAAACTTCATTGTGACTCTAAAACTGGAATCTTGAAGCTCCAAAACAATATCAATGGCCTCTTTTAAATGATCCCATGTGAAAAATGAGATACTAGAGCTGGTTTTGAATCCTCCTAAAACCAAAAATAGATTAAGTGAATAAAAAAATTGTTAAAATTAAAACTAATATAACATTTATATACTCCTCCAATGTTAAATATAAAATTTAGTTAAATGATTTATTTTGACCTTAAATATAAGATTTCAATCTTCTTCTCTTTTCTCATTTAATAATTTTCCCACAATCTAATTTATTTCATAATTTTTCTCATTATTTTCATTTTTCACATTTAATGCCAGACTCTTTTCAGGGATATTTTAAGAAAAATGAGATACATGTTTACACAATAATAATAAATAACCAATGTAATTAAATTTTTTAATTTATATAAATTAATTAAATAAATTTTATATTTATAATTAGAGGGAATATATAGGAATTTTTTAGAAGGCAAATTTTGTTATTGGAAGAAAGGACAACAAAGTGACAAAGATGGTAGCATTAAGTATTAAAATAGCCACGCTTCATAAAATAAAACAATGCTTAAAATAAGTTACTATACATATATAGGGCCCAAGATCTAAGTTGGTAAAACAATTCTTAAAATCAATAAAAAAACAATTGTAACAAAAATAATAATAAAACAATTTATTTAATCATGATTAATTTAATTATGGTTATATTAATTTTTTTCACGAATTTTATGGTTTAAATTTAATGTTAATTTTATATTTTTAACCTTTTTTATTTTTTTTATTTTAATAAACGTATGGTTTAAAATAAAAATAATTTTTAATTTATCACTTTGTAAAAATAATATGATTTACAAAAAAATGTAAATTAAAAATTTTTAAATATAAATACTAAACCATTCCAATCTCTTGACAACGATGAGTACCACAAATCACAATATTTAGTAGAGGCTGCCTTGCCCAGAAAATGTATGGGCTATATTTTATAGTCTGATACCCGACTTTATCCGGTAAAAGCCCTAACAATTTTAGGTTGGGAATGGGCGGACTGGACATGCCCAAGTCGTGATGTCATGCTCATGTTGTGAAAAAAATCTGCAATTATGAACTTCTAAAATAATATCATATTCATGTGTTTTCAAGATTTAAATAATATCTATAATCCACTAAAAATAAGATAACAAACATAATAATTAAAATCTTGAGATTCATTGCATATACAAAATAAACGTTAAAATTTAAGTAGTTTGTAATTGTAACTTTGCATCAATCTCTCCAACATTGATAAAGATAAAGCATCTAAAAAACTAAAATAAATAATTATAATTTATAATATAATCATATGATAATTAACAAAGTTAAAAAAAGAAAAAAAATTAGTATAGTTATAAATATTAAAAGATACAACTTATCTACTTATATTTTTAAAATTACCTTATAGTCACCAGTAGCTATCATATTATTCCTTCTAAGATAGAGAAAAAAAAAGAATGGGTGCTCATGGGCAAGGCAGGGCAGCCTCTATACTCGGTGCCTAGCCCAAAAAATGTATAGGCTGTATTTTGCAGCCCGATGCCCAGCCCTACCCTATATTTATCGGGCTAAGTAGGGCATATCAGGTCGCGGGCTTTGTGCATAACCCTAATATTTAAAAGTACTAATGTATCAAAAAAAATATTTATAAGTAATAAAAATAAGGCCCATTTGTTTTTGGGTAACGTATCACACAATATCCTAATCTTATTTCTCATATATGGCCAACATCATAATCTTATTTGTAGTACAATTTTTCTTATAATCTTTTTAATTTAATACAGTTCTACTCATAATCTTTTTAATTTTGTATAATTTTTGGTACTTGAGAAATAAAATTATGGGTAAAATTATACTAAATTAAAAAAAATTGCACAAAATTAAAAATATTATAATTAAAATTATATTATAAATAAAATTATAATATTAGTCATATATAAAAAATAAAATTAAAATATTTTTGCTACTTTAATTTTTGTGTTTTTGGACTTTCAAGTAAGACCCATTTAGAATCTTTCCAAAACCAAAACCCTCTTTTTCTTTTTATATATGAACAAAGCCTATTAAGTCAGTAAAAAAGATAAATAAAATTTATTAAGATTAAAATCAATTCAATGCATATAATTATATATAAATTATTAGAAGCCAAATTGTTTTGTTATTTGAAGAAGCCACAGCAAGAAGGCAACATGATTGGCATGATTAATTTAAATAGCCATGATTTAATGCTTTGTGCTACACAAAGGGCCTAAGATCTAATTTAGTTAAACAGCTTTTAAAAATCAATAAAAAGCATTAATAATAGTTTATTTAAGTATGATTCATTCATCTAATTATAATTTTAATTAGATTAATAAATCTTGAACTAATACACCCACAATCTGTATACGAACAATTATGGGCAAAAGGGGTAGTTTCGGTAATTAGCTTAATAGTTTTAGCTTGTTATGCCCTTTTTATATGTATCAATGGCATCAGAGCCGTTGATGGTCACTGAAAAATCTATTGATCTTTGCAGCAGTCACAAAGTTAGGACCACTAAAGCATGTTACCGGGAAAGAGTACGCAAAGCAATTTAAAGAATGATTATCGTATATACCCCTACCAGAGTCCACCGTCATGAAGGCGTTCATCAACCAACATTTGCCAGAGATTCAACATGAGGTTCGCTACTTTGGTCCAAGCAATCTTTCCTTCGCCATGTGTCTTGAGGATGTTCCTGAACAATGCGAACGAAAGAAGCTAAGAGACGAAGACAAGGACAAGAGAGTTGTTGGGTAGTTTGGTGAGAATTAGACACTTACCCCTACTCTTAATAGAGATGAGACGGATGAACCGAATCAAATAGAGGACACCAATGGCCGAAATGGCGATGACAAACGTAGAGGAATCGATGTGGCATTATTCAAGATTCAAAAAAGAAAAAAAAAAGAACGCGGAAAAATCAAGAAGGAATCCAAGATGCAGGAAGCCATAGATCAAAATTTAAAATAAAGCACGAAAAGACCACTAGTAGATCTTGAGAAGGCCTGGAGGAATACAAAGAAGCCTACAAGCTCGCTACAACCCTTACTTAGGGTGTGTTTGGATTAGCTTTTAGAGAATAGATTTTGAGAAAAATAGATTCTGGAAAATAGATTTTAGGAAGAATAGATTTTAGAGAAAAAATAATTTTAAAAATTAGAGATGTTTGGCTGATTAGTAGCAGAATCACTTTTCTATAGATAATTTACTAAAAATGACATAAACTAATATAATAATTACATAAAGAATAAATTTTATTTTAAATTTTTTTATTTAAGTGATTATAAAATAATACATATACATATGTATTTGAGTAAAGTAAAAATTTATAATATTTACCTTAATTTAATTTTTTTCCCACTGAAAATTTTATTAAAGTTAATTAATCTAGATGACTATAAAAAAATATAGAAAATTATAATTTTTATTTGTAAATTTATCTTTTATCTAAAATTTTAAAATAAAAAATTAAAATTTTAGATTTTAAATAGGTATTTATTTTTATTTTTTTTATAAAATTTAAATTACTGTGCAGTGGACCGAAAAGCTGCACAGAAATTTAAAATAATAAAAATCCACACACACAACAAAAACCAAAAAGCTACAGTGGACCTAAAAGCAGCTGAGAGAGTAATTATTCACAAACCATGGTTTGAAAACTCAAACCATGGTTTGAGTGTTAGAATTGATTTTTTTTAAAAAATTACTGTTTGGCATTTATTTTCAGAAACCATGGTTTTATCTACAATCTATTCCTAAAAGCTATATCCAAACACACGCTTAGAAGAGCTGGAAGTTGAGCTTAAAGAGGAACTATTTAAAGTACTTCAACTTGTTTTTTTTTATCTGTTCTCTATTTTTTTTAGATAGCTCCATACAAACTTATCAACTCTCCTCACCAACAACTAACGGGGGTTGGTCCGAGTGATAAGCGGCTCGGTATCGCTTAAACAAAGTCTCGAGTTCAAGCCTTGGCGTATACAGAAAATCTCCGTTGGGAGACTCACCCACCATAGCTAGGTACGCGACACGGATTGGATCCGGATGTAGTCGGGGCAAAGCTCTGGTGAACCGGGTGGGCAACCAAAAAAAAAAAAAAAACTCTCCTCACCAACATCTCCACTAACGGCCTTTTCACACATATCCGAACTATCTCAAATAATTTTTTACAATTTTTCTCTTCCCCATTCCATTTCATATTTGAATCTTGAAAAAATGGCTCAGCTTTATTTCTTTTGGGTTTAACCTGATTCCAAATGGGATTGGAAATTACGTTTCTTTTTTCTTTCCTTTACACTACACACAACTTAAGTATTGCAGAATTATTGTAGCAGTTGATGGATAAATCTGAAATAGTGTAAGATTTGGATCCCTTATAGTGCCTATATCTTTATCCCTCAAGTACAGAGGTAAAATTGAAATAATCATGCTATTTTTACACTTCTACTTTATTTATAACAATTTTATTCTTCTCTAAATACACTGCACTACAGGCACTGCAAGGGATCCAAATTCTGGTGAGTACATACGCAGAGACTAATAATAACAGCTTCAAAAGCAAATGGCAATACATGATTATGATGAAATTTGAGGATAGTCCGCTACCAAATAACCAATAGCTTCTGTTAGGTTATACTTTTTTTTTTGTACACAAATTTTTAGAAAAGAGTTGGGCTCACCCACGATCTAAAGGCAGGATGAAGTCTCCCTTCCTCCTAGGCGATACCAATATTGGGTAGGGTGAGCATTCTATTACCCTCAGGCGTAAACCTAGACATTTAGGAGCTAGGATGCCTCCCCAAGTACAGCGACTGGAACCGCAATAAAATGGTACTCTTTAGAGATCGAACATGCTTCAAATGATCGCATATCTCACCTCTTCGCCAATTGAACCTACAGATGATGGATAACAAAGTGTTAGGTTATACTTAATCGACAGTTGGTGGATTATAAGCGGGGCCCAATGAGAATAAGGAGAAATATGGGTCCACTTAGGCAGTTTTCTCATTATTGTTTAAAACTGCCCAGTAAACATGACAGTTTCTCTCTTGCCCTCCACTAAGAAACCCGTGTCTTCTCTTTGGTGTTATTTTCTGTGTTGCTTAATCAGAGTCCAATTTGTGATTTGGATTCGTGTGGGCAATCTAAACATTCAGTCGGATTCACAGGTACTTCCAAAACCAGCTTCATTTCCTACAAGTGAAGCAAAAGCTCCACAAGAAAGAGCTCACCATCAAACCTTAATCCAGCAGCCTCAGAAGGATGAAGAACACCATCCACCATCCCTCCAAACACATAAACATAACGCCCAGATTGATCCGCGCACGCCCGATGAAACGATCTGCTTTTGGCCTCGTACCCATTCGATCTCCAGTCCTTCCAAATCATCCTCTTGGAGTTTGATCTCACTCTACTGCTTGTGCTTGAACTAGTGGCATGTACAGTACTCTTGCCAGAATAAGGAATAGCGCTCAAATCTAATACCCAGAAATCATCTTTTCTATGTCTATGAGAGTCTTCTCCTCCATGAATCAGCAATCTTCCACCTAATACCATTGTAGCAGAATGCCCAACTCTACCCAGATAAACACCCTCTGGCATATTTCTTGGTGTGTCATAAACTATTTGGACCCAACTTTGAGTATCCAAGTATAAAAGCCAAATATCATCGAGAACCTCATAACCTGTTCCTCTTCCTCCAAATATGATTGTTCTGTTTCTTCCTATGCTGGTCAATGTGTGTCCTGACCGCGCTGGAGGAGATGGATGAGTCACGATCTCATGCCACGTGCCGGTGCATAGGTTGTGGTCTGTGTCTGAGAGCTCTAAAACCCATGTGTCGCATAGGCGAAGCCCGTGAAGTCCGATTCCCCCATGGATTACCAGTCTCTTGTCGTCAATGCTGCAAGCGGCATGAGCTCCTCGCGGGGTCGGAGCAATGGCTCCGACATCGAGCAATCTCCAGGAAAATGTGATAACGTTGTTGTTGCAGCGTGTTATTTGTCCCACCCACGTGTCGTTTTGACGATTCCCAAGATCATTGATTCCTCCAAAGAGTATAAGGAAATCACCCATTTCCACACACGTATGCCCAAATCTCCCACTTGGAATGCCTGAATGTACTTTATGCCATTTTAACATTCTCCGGAAATCATTGCCAATATACGCCACCCAAGTGTCATCCACATGTCGCCCTTTTACATCAATAATTACAGTTTAGTCAATAAAATAAAACAAACTCTTCTTTCCACAATACTGATCCTAAGAACATATATGATATAACAATTGAGACTTGATAGAGCAATATATTGACGGAGATAATGTAAAATTCAGATACACAAACCTAGCCTAAGGCTATATTTGAATGCTCCCACAATTCTGAATGTTTAAGAATCACGATCATGAACTAAACGATTCAAAGAAGTTTGAGCATTATATATATAACTCTTCTAAAAAGATAAGTTTTTTGTGAAAATCAGATTGAACCAGACAAGAATCATGAACCAACTTCACTGTTAATATAGTGAACGCATGTTATTATTATATGTGCCATGGTGCCCTTCCCTATTATCTGAGAAGAAGAAATAAAATATTATAAACGGCTTTTCTTAATTCCACAAAATTAGGGGACAAACAAAAACAGTCACACAAGAAAGCTGAGAAGTATATTACACACAAACACGGTGATATTATCAACTGTAGAATTGAATAAACTAAGCATAACCAATGATTATGACAGTTGAAAAATAGGCAGAGAAGAAGATAAAAAAGGAAGGAAAAAACAAAAAGAAGAGAGATGAGAAACAAACCTCCCTCACGGCCACCACCAAACAATACAAGACAATCAGAGACGAAGTTGAGAGAGTGAGAAGCTCTTGGGGTAGGGAAATCCAATTGAGAAATTGGGTTTGGGTCACACAATCTATGGCAATAAACAGAATCGAGAACAGAAACTTGCTTGTAGAGCCTCATCCATGGAAATTCAGGCTGATTATTGATGATACTGCTAAACTTGAGGGCATCGACGCATCTAGAACCCCAATCTCTTCTACACAGAGATTCCCAGACAGTGTCGGAACAAGTGAGAGCTCTCAATCTCCGGCAAGTCATGGAAAGAGACAGAATCGCATCAACGGGAAGGAAGAGAAGTATAGTGAAGAGGTGGTCCTGAGATATGTTTGTTATTGGTGATCCTCCACAGCTCTGATTCTCCTCCATCATCTCCATGGCTGGATCTATCTATGGGTTTGAAGAAGAACTGGGCTGAGGCCAGACACACGTCTCTCAAAGAGGATTTTGTTTCGAAGTTCTAAAATTTCTACTACTACACAATGTGTAGTATAGAGAGTTTCATTGGGGGTTGGAAGATAAATTGGTAACCTGGGTGTTTGGTGTTTGAGAAAATGGTAAAACTCTCTTTGGAAAGTGATTGATTGTGGACAGGTTACGGGGTGTGCCCATTTTATTTGTCGGCTTTGTGAAATTTTGAGCTTCTTTTTAACCTTGGCTTCTTCTGCAACCCGCTGGGTCACAGTTTTTGAACAAGTCTCCCCACTTTTATTCCAAAAAAATCTATCCACTGTATATTTCAATCATTAAAATATTATTTTATTATAATTTTAATTATAATATTTACAAAAATATTCTAATTTTTAAATACTTAAATTTATTTTTAAGAGTAATAAACAACTAGTCATATTTAACATTAGTATTATATAAAAAAAAATGAATGGTTGAGCTTAACATTTTTTTTTTAAATTTTATAACAAAAATAAAAAATCTCCTTTTTTTTGGTGCTTTAGGGCCTCCGTTTTTGTTTCATCACTATTCACTCACTAACCCTCAAATCTTTGTGCCAAGTTTTCTTCTCAGAATACTAGTCAAGTTCAGTTGGAGGCGACTTTATTATACAGGCCTGTGCTTGACAGTGGCATTTAAACCCTTTGAAGTTTTCACCCCAAGAAAGAAAGATAAGAAAATAAACACCTACTAACAAAACTGTATGGAAAAATAATTATTAAAAGAGATAAAACTAAATTTAGTGATCTCTACTCTTTAAAAAAATTAATCTATAATTATTGTTAAAAAATACCATCTTGGCTATACAAAAAAAAACCCATTGAATTTTATTTACATCACATTACTATGTAGTTTGTAGTGTTCAACACGACTTGTATGGTCTTGTCATTCTACCAAGTCATAATGGAAAGAAGATACTTGTGGGAATAGTAATATAGCTTTGAATCTGGACAGAAGATGTTAAATACGTCTGCATCCAGATTGATATGTTGCATTTAGAGATAAGGTTTATTACTGATTTCTTCATCAAATGCCTGGCCCTTGGATAATACTGATTACTTGTCCTCTACAAGTTCCAATCTTGTTAAGCAAACAAAAACAGGAACAAAACAAAAATATTTCATCTACTCTAGCCACATTTGTGGGGGTACACGTGATTTTATAGACTCAGAGGTGCAAATAAGAACAGAACCACCAACGTGAGTGGAACAAACTCTTCCTGCTTAAACATAAATAAAAATAAAGTCTCAAATTTAAGTTTATAAATACAGAAAACACTTTTAAGAGAATTATCTTCAATTGGAATTGACAATACTTGAATTTGACCTAGCCAGATAACCATATAAAAAAAACAAAACAAAGACATTCAAAACAAGAGACAACATAATACGAAATTAATACTAGGGCTTTTTTTCATAAATACTACTGATAGTGCATCAGAGTTAACAGCTCTCAGATAAGTTAGAAAATCATAATATTATTTCCTAACATCTTATTCCTGAAACGGGCATCTGGTAATTTGCCCACAAAACACATCCCCAGTTAGACCCACATCAAAATTCCTCTAGATATAATACAATTTGGTGCATGACAGTCCATAAGCATGTTGACTATGGACTTCTAACACACGAAGAACAGCATTATTAGAACCAAAAATGAGAAAGACCAGAAATTCAATCAACAAAGTTCAGTTTTCTGTCTCATCCACTAGTAGTTTCAAGGGTAGGATAAAGTCAGGCACATTCAACTTTCTACTTCTACAAGTTGTACACCCGTCCTCTGTGTACTAATTTCCAAAGAGCAGCTTTAGCTTCTTCTAATGTTTCCACACTCTGCCCGTCGTCAAATGATATCCTCTGTACATTGAACTGCATAAAAGACACGGATGATTTAGACAGCAGCTAAAGAGTTTGAACCCCAAATACTAAGGGCATGTTTGGGATGGCCTTTGACTCCTCAAACTGACTTCCTCAACTCAAAACACTAATTTAAGCCAAAAATTATAATTTGGGATGACTTTAAGGCTAAATGATTTTTGGGCGAAAAGTTTAAATTGCAGCTGAAGCAACTTTTTCTGACTTCTAGCTTTTGAATTATTTTTCAAATTTGAACATTTTAAAACTGACATTTTTAATATATCATCCAAACAAGTTTCTGTCAAATTGATTTTTTTTTACAAAAATTTATTCAAATATAGATTGCATTACACTAGATGACCTTTAACCCAACTTCAATTTGCAAAAATTAGTTGGAACAGAAGTGACGTTTGCAAACACTAATCCAAAAAGCCCTAATGTGTTGTCAAAAAAGCATATACCTGTGCCCCTTGACGAACCCTGATATCAGTCCCCTTGCTGTCTATGGATATTAGAGCAGCATCATCTACCTCTGTCTCAGTGGATAGAAGCTCCTTCAGGGGCTTTGAGAAGATAGCATTGAGTTCCTATAGTGGCAAAAGTATAAGCAAGCCTAAAAAATAGTTGTAGTTGTAATACGATTCTTGGTATCTATTTTGGAGCAAAATACATAAAATCAGACAGGAATACATTGCTGCAACAGCATGTATAGCATATCAGTATATTCAAGTTAAATACTTGTTCTATTTAGAATAAGAAAAACAATTATTGACAAAAAAAAGAATAAGAAAAGTTAAAATCACGATAAATCTCCTACAATTTTAACATGGGAAAATATTGGATTGAGGCAATCAGAATTCCCTTCAATGGTTCGACCTCATAAAATTAATGTTTAAACTTTTTTTTTTTTCCAAAAATGTTTAGACTGAGGAGGATCAAGGGGAAAAAAACATTACTCTTAACTTGTTTTGGACTTTTATCAAATAAAAGGAAAATGTGATAAGATACTTCTTAGGCCTTCTGGACAGCAGCCCATATATAGTACAAAACAAAAAGGGGCCCAAATTGAGAAGAGGAGATTGGGGATAGGTAACTTAGTCATTCAAAGAGTAGTTATTGAGTAAATTACCCATTATGTAGAACCAGGGAAGTGAACAAAGACCACTTAGGCTGTAGTAGCTTCAGTTATGGGTCAGTTATGTTATGAATCGTAAAATGTTGGTTATGCTTATTAGTTTCGATTATGAGTCAGTTGTATTGGAGATCCTTCATTGGGGGAAGTATTTTTCTTTTTTCTTTTTCTTTTTTGCGCCTGAACATTTGGCCTATTAGAGTAATAGTGAATTTCAGATTCTGGCAACATTTGCCTCTAGTAACCTTCTATTCCCCTAACTTAATTTCACCACTACCCATCAAAATGACCCTCGAATTCTAAATTTCTATCTCAGTAAGATAAATACACCATCAAAACTCTCTGTCCCCAGATAACAGGCTATAAAAGTTACTATAAATATTTGTTTGAATTTAGACTGATTTCCCCCTAATGCAATTCAGATTTTCTATTCCTTTTTTTTTTGGGTTAATTGATTTTCTACTCTTCTTTTACCAAGAAAGAATTAAGAGAAGTCACCTTTAGGTTCTGCTCACCACCATCAACTGCAATCTTATCAGGTTGAAGGGTTTCATATTCTTTCACATCCACCCAAGCAACAGTTCCAAACCCTCCAATGAAATATATGTCACTGCGATCAATGGACTGATTAATTTAATTATACAAATTGATGATAACTGCATCTGACAATGAGAAGAATTCATGATCCCTAATTCCAAATCCACATTACTTATGTTTAATAATTTCAATCCTCTTGCCACTACAATTTCTGTTATGAAACTCTTATATTTAGCAAACACAGCAAAAAGTGCCAAGTTCCATATAAATTTCTGACAAAAACCAGTTAATGGAAAGTATGGACCCTTTTTTACCACTAGAAGTATGTGTGCGTATCAGATGTAACCCCCAGAAAAGGACTGACTTGCTTTTAAAAAGTGTAAACATATTTTAAAAAAAAAAAATTGGCTCTCCAAAAGATATAGGCAATTATGAAGGTCCAAGTAAAAAGTAGAGTTAGCTGAAAAGCTTATTTGTCCAAAGCAATAAGCATAAACCACATCAATTTGTCAAGTTTAAAGAGTGAACAACCTTATATTCTGCATCCTAAAATAGTAGAAATTGCCCCACTGTTGTGAAGGCCCCTGTTGATGCTTTGCTATGTACTGCTTATGAGCCCATTCCTATAAACACAAGTAAATATCGTGATTTACGTTCAAATAAATATTATTTAAATTAAAAGAAGCTAAGCTTAATTCCACATGCAAGTGTGCAATTACCTGTTGATCTTCAGTAAGCGGATACACATCACCAAAGATAGTTACTCTTGCATTGGACAAGCCACTCCATCCAGGTATCTAATAAACCTAACTATCAATAAAATCCATAAATGGAGAAAATAACAAGGAGCAAAATATAAAAGGTACGAGACGGAACGCTTAACCACAAACCTGAACAACAAGTGTGCACCTTGGGTCAGCCAACAAATTCCTCGTGTGAATGGCAAGTGGTGAAAATGAAAATACTGGATCTGCAATTCAAAAATATCATTTTATAAAGAAACCATATATATAACATTGAAGTGAGCATAAAGTAGGAACTTGAAATTCCACCTAGAGCAAGGATGTCTCACAGCTGCAGGCATACTAACCTTAACCCATTCTGTTTAAGGATTGAAGAATAAGTAGGAATCTTCTGGCAATCATGCTCATGTTCCAAATATGTATTTTTTTACTTTCAATTCTCTCATGTTTCCAATTCTCTAGGCTTGGCTTCCTAACTCAATCTCCTATTGATCTTACTTGAAACATGAATGAAGCAAGTATGGAATTACATATGCAAATCAACCAACTATATATTAAAAGAAACGAACATAAGTTAATTGAGTAAATGGACTTACGGCCCATTGGATCGGGTGCAAAATCTACCAGAGAACCAAATGGATATCCTTCCCGCCGGTGGTGCATCCGAGACATTACCGTGCACAAATGAGCAAATCTAGCCTTGAATTGACGAAGGACAAGGTAAATTAGAATTGATGGGGAAGCCATGAATCAAATTAGTTCTAGAGTCAGCTATATTGCAGGATTTATGATATATTGTTTTAGCACTACTAGCAAGACCAGCCCCTTACCTGTTCCATCAAATTGCGCACCGCTAGGGCTGGTCTAGGTAAACCATGAGCTGAGGTAGCACTCTGCACGCCACCAGAAATGGGCGTTCTAAAAAGTCCAGCTCTTGTCCCACCAGCTGCTCCACTTCCGCTAGGGGTTGGGAAAACAGTCAATGGAGTGTCTATTTTCAATGCCTGATCTGCATCCTTGTCTGAGCCCTGATTGTCGCTTAAATTAACCTGCAGGAAGAGAGGTAATCAACCAAACCATTACTCTAAATGATTATATCTAATAGGATCCATCAAGATGACAAGAAGAAGCTGGGGTGAAGAAAATAAAAAGCACTCAACACAATGAACTGCAATTAAACCGATTACACCCATTTGTTTAAGCTTGAGAAAAAAGGTGATTTTAATTAAGCTTAACATGAGGAGAATTTGTTGATAGAAAATTAAGCTAAGCATGAGAGCTTTGTTGGAAAATCTATTTTCAGCTTACTTGTATAAGCTTTTCCAAATAAGCTGAAAACAATTTTTCCACCAACACATCCCTCATGTTCTTCTCATAGCTCTCCCAACAAATTCCTCATGTTTAACCCAATAAAATCACTTTTTTCTTAAGCTTAAACAAATGGGCCATAATAAAATCCCTCATGTTAGCTGAATGCGGCCTTCTTTCCTTACCTATCCATTTATTCGGAGACCAATAAGAATTTAATAAGACCACAATAGCAAAAGCAATGATAAAATGCAATAGCTGATCAAACTCTGCCGCATCCCACCATAATACAAAACCGAAAGGTTCACTCATTTTCATATGCAAAGGTATAATCACACAGAACTTAGACAAATTATTGTATATATTATTAACTAATCATGCCATTAAATACCAACATTTACCGAACAGAGGGTCCCTCTTAGTATTCTATGTCAAAAGCATACACCTCATCTCAACCAAGAGCACTTCAATACCAATCAAAAGAATAAATTTTGGGCATCAAAAGTAGACTTTTTACGGATAAATAGATGCGTACAAGTTAAGTTGTTCGAAAACTGTAAAAAAATATACCAATAAAAAAATTTACCTCAGGAAAACTTTCTTGAGAAATGAAACCGAAGCCATTATTCACTGCCTTCCCATCTTCGCCTTCGTTGGGAACCTCGTGTGCGAGATTGGAAGCACGGAGGCCAACGAATCGTGAATGCTCAGTGAGTTTCAGTGACCCCGTTCGATTGCAAACAGTTCCGATTGAAGGAGGATGTCGTAGGGGAGAATAAGCCTCCAGCATCTTAGCGTTAAACACAGAACTCGAAAGGGTTTCCATGGAATATAGAGAAAAAAACGGAGAAAAAAACTGCCGCAGAGCAACACAAAGGAAACCACAGAACCAAAGCAAGATTTACCGAGAGACGATGATTTTTTTTTGCTCTCCTTTTGCCTTTTTAACAAAACGGAACTTTGGTGTGTACAGTGTACTTTTGAATGGAAAACAAGATATTAAAATAAGTCCGCGTATATATAACTCCGATTCTGTGTACTCGCTCATGGGAACCAGTAGAAAGTACTACTTGATTATGTATTTAATTTAATTTTATTATTTTCTTTTTCAATCGAATTAGAATAACAAGTAGGGTTTACCAAAACAATTAGTAGAAATTTTTATTTATTATTTATCTTGTAATTTATGAGATGTGACTAAGTCATGATAAAAAAATCAATGAATCACTTATCCTTTAAGTAATTAATTATTATTAATAATTTAACTTATTTTTAAGTATAAAATATACTTGTTTTGATTTTATTAGAAAAATAGAATAAGGGTATAATTTTAAGGACCATAGTAGCATCAATTTTCTTACATCAATTTTGTAAAGTTCTCTTATCGCACTTAGTCATGTATACTAATTTTTTCATATCAATTTAAGTTAAATAAATATATTAAAAAATATGACGCACGATAAATTGAGATTAAAAAATTTGATGAAAAGAATGTAAGAAATTTGATATAAATTTTCTCTTAATTTTAAATATCTAATTTTTTTTTGGTAATATATAAATAATATAATTTAATCCATATTTTTATATTATATTTTGATATTATTAACTGTTATAGTAAGTATTCAAATTCAAATATCATCACACCCACATGTGCTATGCAAAAAGACCAATCGAGGTCAGGTATAGTAGCATTCACTCGTAGTTAATGCTAGTATATTTTTTAGGTTAGTCATTCTAAGTTGAAACCCAATCTAACCCAATAAAAAATATGATATCCATAAGGTTAGGCATATTGGATTGGGTTCATGATCAAATTAGCATTGTACAGTCTTCCTCTTTCTATATAACAAGGTTTTGTCTACATTTATTACTTATAATATGTGCATAATATAATATAATAATATATATATATATTTATTTATTTATTTGGATGAGATTATTCAGTTTATTATATTAACTTGAGTCTAATCTCACTTGACATACGATATTTAGCTCGATCTTATTTTATTTGTTTGAGTTTTTCTTGTGCTGAATTGGGTTTTAGATGAGTGAGATAAAATCAGACCAAATATATTGGGGAGTTCTAAGTTCTACGTTCAGCCTTACTATGAGCGTAAAACTTGATGGCTTATGGTGTGGAGAGAACGAGAGGACAACTCAGCGTAATGTGAAAAAATGGGAGAGTGTTGATGAAGAAAAAACAAAATGATAATTTGTTGCAAGAATTTATGTCGTCTGCAGATATGGAAACTTATCCTTCATTTTGGAAAAATCTCCTAAGAATAATCTCGGTTTGTTCTCCAACATCTGGATTTTGGAGCCTTGAAAGTTCAAACGTATCCTCCACCTGGGAAAAAAAATCAACTAGTAAAAATAATAAATGGTAAAATAATCATTAGGACTAACAAAGACAGCATTTATAGGCAAAGAATGACTTGAAATAATTGACGGCGTTATCAGAGAAAATGCAAAAGTAACATTTTATGATAATACCGATTATTAACTACTTGGACACCTCCTAGTTAAATTTGTTTGCGCATTACATTTCTTGAATATATATATATATGTATATATATACATTCTTGAATATATATATATAAAACATTAAAATGCAAATTTCTTGAATATATATATGTATATATACACATTTCTTGAATATATACACACACATTTCTAGTAGGTAATGATATTTATTAAAAAAAGATCTTAAAAATTGTAATTATTTAAAAGAACCAAAAATTAAAATATAAATATTAAATTGTCCCTAGCTTAAACCCTTATATTTCCTCTAATCACCACTCAAGTATTTTAAATCTCTAATTGCCCTTATTAGAAAAAAAAATACAACGAGCGTATAATTTTAAATAATATAATTTGTTACCTGTTTTTATATTATATTTTGATATTATTAGATGTCATGGTAATTGTTTAAATATAATTATTTTAGAATCAAATTTTGATAAATTGATTTTATTTAATTGATATCCAGGATGTAATTTATTCAAAATTAATAGTTTTAATTTTATTATAACATGACAATTTCATGCATGGAAAGCATTCTAACACTTACGATATTTAAGTGTCTCTGCAATTATCCACACGTGTGTGTTTATTTCCGAAATTAATCAATATTAATAAATATATTTTCTTTTAAACAGTATCCCACGTGTTTATAAATTGTGTACATCAGATTGCTTATAGATTTAGTTAAAAAAACGTTTATAATTGATAGTATCATTTGGAAATAATTATTCTAACAGATAATTTCATAATTAATGATATATATTAACTTATTTTATTGTGGAGTAGTATTCTAATTTTTAATTATTTATAAATCACAAAATTTTCATAACTCAATTTCAAATAATAGGATTCTGATAATACATTTCAAAAAGCGAAGCATGATTTTATATGAAGATAACTATTCAAGTCAGAGGAGAATTTAGAAGTGAAACAAGATTTTAAAAAAATTATAAATTCAAATTAAAATCAAACAATATTGTACATAAAATAAAAAGATACATAGGGGAAAAAGTGGTATATGTTTTTTTGATAGTTTAAAGTTTTTTTTAACCAACATCAAATGAAAAAAAAAAACTTTCCATAAGTAATAATAAAATAATATAATGTCGTAAATTCTATACCCTAAATTAAAAAAAAAATTATTAATGCAAACATTAAACCCCATCTTCGATGAGGGTGGATCCTAATCAATGGTATATTTTGGACAAAAAAAATCAAAGGTATATCATTAATTATTTAAAATATTTTCCTTTTGCATTCAAATTATCATTATTTAAAAAATATTCATGCATCACATGTCTTCATATTCTTATTTTCGTTAATTTGCTTTTATCCATGTAATTTATATCCATATAAATGTAAAATTTATAAGAAGTTATTTGATTGGGGAACAAATAAAATGCTCATTGAATGTTATTATGCATTTTTTCTTATTAATTATGAACATTGAATGTTATTATAAAATTTGACAAAAATATAGACTTTTATTCCCTAAAATATTTTAATATAGCATTTATAATTTAAGAGAATATGATTATAAATTTTATCAGTATGATTTATACAATTTTCATATTTTATTTAGTTCATATTACAAATATTATTAAATATTTGCTGAGCTTTATTGATTAATATAATTAACTGTGTTAGTTTGAACAATAGTTTCTACAAAACCTCTGGGAGGAATGGCCGGGAATTATTTAAAAACTCACGGAGGGATATCTGTAAATATTCTTTATATTTTCCCTCAAAATTGTAATTTTTGCCCCAAAGAATTTTCACATTCAACCCCAAAATTCCAGTTTCCTAGAATAGTGAATTTATATCTTGATGACCCTTATTTTCAATAATTTCATTAATTGGATGCTAAATAGTGATTATTAATCTTCAATTTATTAAATTAAATTGTATAATATTGCATTCTTACCCGCTTTTAGAAGTTTTGTCCTTAAAATTCAACTTATCTCATTTTTTTAATAAAAAGTCAAGTAAAAAAATGCAAAAAGTAACTAGCTAAAAAGCTTTAAGGAAAAAAAGCTTTAAAGAGAATGGATATGTTCTTCATGATACATTTCATCATGAGTGATTTCATTGATCTCATATTTATTAGGTGAACACAGTTGATATGCGATGAGATTCGTATTCATAATGATCCCACAATTTCCAAAAAAAAAAAAACATAGCATTTTACTAAAAAATACAAGCAATAAATCATAACTTTTTCTTTTTACTATTATTTAAGAGTTATTATTATAAAATGGAATTTGGAAAGGACGGGGTTACAATTGACGAAATGGACTTAAATAAATTGTTCTAATTTTTTTCTTTTTATATTATTCTAATAAGCTAACTTGATAGAAAAATCCGAATAAATTCCCAATGTTTTAAGGGTTTTTTAATATAAGGAATTTGGAGGGAAGAAAAGAGAAAATTTTGATGAGTTCAATCTTAAAAAAATTAGATAAATAGGGTTACAAGATTTTAATTAATTTTGTTACTCTTTTCTATCTTACATCTTTTCTTTTTTTAAATTTTATATCCCCAATTCTTCAATTTTTTAAATCAACTCATACAAATTTTCCCTCACTCACTCCAAATCCCTTATACCAAATGGCCTTAGTTTTCTTCCTCCATACTATAAATAATTGAAAAATTATTTTTTTTCAAAATCAATAACAATACCACATCAAATTAATTTAATTAAAAAACTTTTAATATTTTTACCTTACTTTGTTACTATATTTAGATCTAATTGGGGAGTTAATTTTGGTATTAAATATAAGACATATTTATTATATTTATTATTTTTTTAAATTATTTCTATTAATACTCCCTTAACAATAATAAAGTAAGAGAATAAGGGATGGAGTTAATGAAAATAATAAGAGTATTTTAAAAAAAATGCTATAAACCAGGTGAATGTAAACCAATGGTTACCTCATTTGATCCCTTAACCAAGTGATGGGGCTTCAAATTCAACCTTTGGGCATAAAAAGTATCTGGTGGCTAATTATTTACCCTTAAAGAGAAGTTTTGTAATGAGAAGATTAGTTACTAATATTAATGTTAGATACTTTAATCTATATAAAAAAATATATTATATTAATTAATTTTTTTAATCTAATTAAATTAATTAAATATATTATATATTAATGACAGAAAGAGTATATAATTATTTTGACATATATTAATGATAGAAGGAGTATATAATTATTTTGGCATGCGGTAATAGTTGTTTTATTGTCCATCCAATATATGCATATAAAGGTTTGGAATGTTTTTATCTTGTTATCACAATTTGATAAATTATCTATTTATGAGTGTGTGCATAAAACTTGTCATCTTGATAGCATGATGATGTGGAGATTATGAGAGGACAACTCAGGGCAGTAATGGAAAAAATTGGGACAAGAGTTCAACGTAATGAAGAAAAACAAAA
This sequence comes from Leucaena leucocephala, assembly GCA_037074615.1. NCBI lineage: Eukaryota > Viridiplantae > Streptophyta > Magnoliopsida > Fabales > Fabaceae > Leucaena > Leucaena leucocephala. The sequence goes on along the minus strand of CM073558.1, from coordinate 5,345,871 downwards.
ATGATAATTTGGTGAGAGAATAAAAAATGCATGATAATTAAGGCAAGAAACAGCAAAACAGACTTTGGTTGCAAAGTCACACACAAGTGTCATTAACTAGAATCATAAAAATGCCATGACCAAGGGTACACACAACAAACTAATACTCCCTCCCTCAGGTCCTATATAACAAATTATAAGATATATCAATAGCTTGTGTAAAATTTTCAGTATCATTGTATCAGTTATTGCTTGGTTTCTCACTCACTCGCTTTCTTTAAATAGGGCTGTTTTCATAAAATAAATTATATTTTTTTATATATTTATTATATTTAATTAATTTTATCCAAAATTTTAATATATATAGTTGGGCTATTTGTATCATATCAAGAAAGATTAAAAATGTCATAAAATAGATTTATTCCAAGTCTTACACAAAATATCACTTGACTATAATCATAAATTCCCATATCAAGGGTACTCATTTATTGGTGCTTATTAATCAGCTTACCAACATTCTAATTCAGCTAAATGCAATTTTTTTTTAAAAAATAATAAGCACCTCTGAATTCTTCATTGGTGCTTATTATTCATGTTCTAATCTTTTTCTTTATGCGGTAAATATTTGCAATTTGTTAAAGGTTGAAAATGTAAATTCATCTTATAATTTTATTGGCAAAAAAAAAATCATCTTATAATTTGAAGTCCAAAATCTATTGCACAATTTATACAGCTTACACCACCCCTATCTAGCAACTCAAGCAAAATTCAAGGAGTAAAGCATCCATAACAAAAGATATTTCATGAGTAAGAAACACCAAAAATGAGAGGTTTGAAATTCATGCGGGTTTCAGGAATATAAACTTCCTTTTTACAAGGAGTATTTCCCTTGACTAGAATCCTTTGTATGGAAGATATAGCAAAATGTTGATAGCTCATAAGCAAAACTAGATTGAAAAAAAACATAAGTATGACTTTAGGATATGAGGATAAAATTGTTATATGTAAATCTCCAATTTAAATTTAGTACATACAATTGTGATGATGTTGGGATATTTTTATAGAAAAAATATTAAAAAGGTACAAGAAGTTATGTTTTAAATTAAATTTATAAAAAAGTTATGTTTTATTAAAAAGATATAATTTTAGTATATAAAAGATATAATTTTATTACATATTTTTAAATTAACTTCATAAATCTGTAAGAAATTATGACCCATTAATATTGTATCTTTTCAATCAACAAATTGAACAATTAATTAATTCAAATTTATAATATTTTTTAAGATCAAATTATAGCCTGAATTATTTTTTAGACTCATGTTTGAGTAAAATGTATAATTTTCTATAAAATCTATTCTTTGTATTTCTTCTAGGACCTTCATTTATATATTACTCCTATTTTTATTTTCCTCCTCCTTTCCTATTTCCCATCCCTCCAGTTGACAAAGCTTAAATGAATTTCAAAATTTTATTATATAATTTCTTAATATAATAATAATTCAAATTTTTTATTATTCAAACTAATTTTTATTTGATAATTGTAGCATAGTTTTTTATAATCTTTAGAGCTTATGTTATCTGATACTTTTTTTAACCAACTAATCCTAATTCAAACTTTGTAATTAAGATGCCTCTCTTCATGGGCTTTTTTTAACAAGATAGGAATCGAGCATAGTTAATCTTATTAGAGTAAATCTTTAACACTCATTTAATAATATAATTAATATGAAAATATTCAACTTCATTTTGATAATAGATGTTTCTAATTATATTGAAGCATGTAATAAATATTCTTTGGATTATTTATTAATGTTTATTAAATTGTTAAGAATCAATACATTTTTTGCCCACACATGCACCTTTTTTCCTTCTACATAGGAAGGACTTCACAATCATGCCCCCAAATTTGAACTAGCAACGTTCTCATAACTACGGATGAAGCATGCCATTAGGGCTAAGGGGCTTCAGATAAGAATTAGTACACTGCCTAACTAATTTTTTTTTTAACCATTGCCTAACTCATTTGAAACTTTAGAAATTTAGTATGTAATTTAAGCTAATTTGATGACAATTGCAACAATTAAATCAATTGAATAATTGTTTAGCAATAAAATTAACTAATTGATCCTAATCTCACATTACATGATATACTTTCAATACCACAATTTTCCTATTTAGATGTTTGAAAAATAGGATGTGATCACTCTATCCTTGTGTATAATCTTGAGCTTTCAATACCTTGGTAAACCTCTCAAACCAAGTTCAGGGAGATTACTTTAAGTCATACAACGACTTCTTCATCTTGTACACTTGGCTTTCCTTTCTTCTAGAGAATCCTAGAAGCATTTTCATGTATACTTCTTCCTTCAATTCCCTCATTTAAGAATGCATTTTGTACGTCTATCTGGTATAATGGTCCGTTTAGGTTTATTGCAAGAGAGAATAGGATCTTGATGGTGCTTAGGTTGGCCACTGGTGCAAACGTCTCGATGTAGTCCATATCGTAAACTTGAGTGAAACTCTTTGCCACTAGTCTTGCTTTATATTTATCAAGGATCCCATCAGTACAATACTTTGGGGTTAATATCCATTTGTAGCCTACTACTTTCTTGCCTTTAGGTAGCTCTACAACTTCCCATGTGTTGTTATGTTCCAGTGCCTCCATTTCTACTATCACTGCCTTTCTCCATTTAGAATTGTCAAGAGCTTCATTTATACTTTATGGTATCCTGATTTGGTCAAGGTGAGATATGAAAGCATAATGTTTTGATGATAGATCCTAATAAGAGACAAATCTCTCTATAAGGTGTTTAATACAAGACCTCTGTTGCTTACTTACTGCTATTAAAAGGTCAAGATCCTTACTTTGCACTTTATGTTCAAGACCCTCATTAGGCACTTCATGGTCAGGGCCTGCTTTTAGTTTAGACTCTTGAAGTGTGTAAGTTGGGGCGTATTACCTATCATGTCCATGTTTCTACGAGTATAGACTTGACCTCACCTGTTAGTATCTCCCCCTAAACTAGTATTCTCTTCACTTGTCTTAGGCACCTCATGTGCTGTTTCTTCAAGGGTATAGATTCGATCAAGAGGGTATATGGGTGCAGTGTCTGTCTGGGTAGTCTAAGGTTTACCCCAAGTCTCCTTCTAAATAGAGGATGAAGTATAGAAAGGAATATACTCATAAAAAGTAACACCACGAGTGACATATAGAAGTTTAGTGACAGGATCAAAACATCTATACCCCTTTTGGTTCCCCGCAAGCCCTAGGTAAATACATTTGATAGCTTTGGGTTCGAGCTTATGAGTATGGTGTAAGTGAACAAATGCAGTACACCTAAAGACTCTTAGAGGTAAGGTATTCTCAAGGTAGGGTAAGTTGAAGTGATGATGGAGGATCTAGAGAGGAGTTTGGAAGGACAGAGGCTTGCAAGGAATTCGGTTGATTAAGAAGGTAGTTGTGAGCACATCATTATCCTAATAGTAAGTAGGAACCGTGCTATTAAAAAGGAGTGCTCGAGCAGTTTCTAGGATATGTCTATTTTTATGTTCAACAATCCTATTTTGTTGAGGGATATGAGGATAAGAGCTCTTATGAGTAATACCATGTGTTTTAAAAAATGTGAATAACAATTAATTAAAATACTCAATACCATTATCGGTGTGAAAAATTTAAATTTTTGTGTTGAATCGGTTATGAATCATATTATAAAGTTAATGAACGTTTGGCACGCATCGATTTTATCTTTTAAAAGGAACACCCAACTAACACAGGTATGGTCATCATGAGGGTCATGAACCATTTAGAGTGTGTATAGTTTGGAACACATGATAGACCCCACAAGTCACTATGGATAATAGAAAAGGGTTTAGAAGGGCGATAAGGGACATTTGGAAAAGAAGTGTGATGATATTTTGCTAGTTCGCATGAATTACAATAAAATTAGAATTTTTATTGGAGCAAATAGTAGGAAATATCTTACATATATAATGAAAATTAGGATGTCCTAATCTCTTCTACCATAACTCCATCTTACTAGTTCTAGGGAGAGACACTTTATTACAGAAAGAATGTACTTGATGACAGTCATTCAGGTAATATAGACTATCAAGTTCCTTAGCAACACTAATCGTCATCCCCGTGAGCAGATCCAGAGATACAATGAGCATCAAAGAAATCAGCATGACATCGTTCTCATTTATTTAGTTGGCTCACAGATAATAAATTACATTTTAACTTTGGAACATGTAGGATATTATGAAGTGTGAGCATAGTAGAAACATTAATGGTACTACTACCAGCTACTAAAGAATCAGAGGCATCAATAATTTTAACTGAGTCATGTTATAGTACGAGTATAATTTGAAAATAGTGAGATATTATCAATCATATGATCAGAAGCACCCAAGTCAACTATCCAACAAGGACCTTTATTCTTACCTTTGATGGTAGCAAGGGTTTTAAAGAAATTACCTCATTAGACCATACTAGCAACAATTTATTTACAAGACTAGTTTTCAAGAGTAGTCAAACGCTCCAAAATAATAGCTAATGGATCATATCCTTGCATTGGGCTAGAGTGTATTGGGCCAGATATGCCTGAATATGTGTTGGAAAGGGAGACGTGAGTGAGTTGGGCAACTAGGAGCATGGCCCAACTCTTCTAGGCCAACTTCTTCATCTAGGTTATCTTTGGACTTACGCTATTGTTTGGGCTTCCAGTCTGATGGCTTCCCGTGGAGGTTCCATCATTTATCTTTTATATGGCCTAATTTCTTGTAATAGTCACACAAAAAATCGCTCCTTCCTGGAACTAGAGTCAGAAGCAGAGACACGGGTAACGAGGGCAGATGCCTCAGTGTTCAGTGGTAGAGGGACTTTATGGTCAATAACATAACTTGGTGACAGGACTCCTTATCTCGCAGGAGGGCAAACGTCTCAGAGACGGATGATAGAGGAGTACGACTTAGAAGGTGACCACAGATGCCATCATATATAGTATCAAGGCTGACCAAAAATTCAAATAATCTTTCTTCCTTAAAGATCCCGATAGTACTTTGCATCATCTTCATAATCTTTCCACACTTGATGTTGTAGCGCCATAAAGCTGACTTTTCAAGGTAGTAAACATTGAGAAGACGAGAACCTTGTTTGACTATCCAAATGAGAGCTCGTAAGTCGAAGAGAAGTAAGGCATTTGGGCATTTCCTATAGGCATATTTGACAGTTACCCAGAGGGCCCTAACAAGCGTGAGGAACATAAAGCTTCATCAGAAGGTAAGAAGCATGGAGTTAAGGAGGCACGAGGTGACTAGAGCATTATCTGACTTCCACCGTCAATGAGTATTGTCATCCCCAGTAGGAGGCTAGTCATTATGGATGAATTCAAGTCTATCCTGTTCGTCGATAGCAAGGAGCATGGGCTGGCTCCAATCTAAATAGTTGTCACCAGTGAGACGTTCTAACACAATGAGAATAGACAACCCTTCAAAACCTACGACTTTGGTTGAGTTGGGACTTGACACACTGTCGGATGAGACACTGATGTCGGACTCCATGGTAGAAGAATGGACAAAACCTACAACATGCTCTGATAAAAGGAGGATAAACAACATAAAGACAGTGTGCATGTTTTGTATAATGCTTCTATGTATATTATTGCTCTATACTATTACATATATACACCTATAGGATCCCAAAGCATATGGGATTTACAGCGTACAATTTGGGATGCAATAATGATATAGTCTCTTATAATTTCTCCCAATCAATCCCTATAATCTCTTTCAACATAATTCTGATATCTTCTACATTTAATTCTAATATCTTCTACAACTTTTTCTTTTGACTTCTTTCTTTTTTTCCTTTTCTCTATGTATGCTCTTAGAATATTTCTTTTGGTTTCTAGTTCTTAGTCAGTTAGCAGGAGACAGGAGAAATCTAGGGGAACTACTTATGCTTCCAATGTGACTCCAAGAAATATGCCTCCTAGAAGGTGTTTCTTCGAGCTTGTTAATCTTTTAACGGAACTATATGTGTTAGAAAAGCCGTTCTACCTCTATAATTATACATTTTTTTCAATCTAATCTTTCTAGGCAATTATTCTGACCGCTCAGTGTACTTACATAATTCGCAGCTTCCCTTCCCTTCCCTTCCCTTTCTCCTTCTGCTCCCTTTTCCCAACATTAGTTTTATGGTTCTTTGGATGATCTTGATTAGATTTTTAGTTGATATGATTTATTGGATAATGGTGTTGGGCTTTTTGATTGTCAGTTCTATACAATAGGAAATAATATGATGTTGTAAGCAAAAATTATCCTTTATTTAACTCTGGATGTTCTTATATTCATGTAAAATGATTGTTATTTCCAGGAACGAAAATCCATTACACAATATGAGTAGCAACACTGTGGAGGTCACCATTCCCCAAATGTATTAACCCACATTTATGGGGATAACAATAGAAACCTAATTCAGATCCAACATGTATGCTCTTGACTTCTTGTATGATTTCTTGGCTTGGGCTGTGGAGAGCTTGAGATTCTCTCATAATAGTATATTATTAGGGAAAATCACAATGATGTCCTAAGAAAATAATGCAATCACCAAAAAGTCTTACAACAAGTGAGTATTATGTAATGTCAAGTTCCAGTATAAGAAATGACAATAAGTCTATATTGTTCACTTGTAGAATTTTTTTATTATAACATTTTTTCCTTAGGACCTCATGTGATTTTCCATATTATTACGGTGAATCTCAAGATAATCCAATGGCTGAAAGTTAGGCTTTCCATCTTATATATCACTCAAAAGTTTTGAGTGTTTTAACATTTGAGATTTCCTCAGATCTCTTGTACAAATGTGGTGGTTCATGATCCAAATCCTAGGGCCTCAGAGGGTTTGGTAATTGTCTCTAGTGCTTCTAATCAAATGTGTGCTGCTCAAACCCTCATCCAAGCTTTCATTTTTTGTGGGCAGACAGCTGCTTGACACTATGACAGCATTCAATTTGTAGAAGATCATAGCGGTTCTTAGGTTAGGAGGTTTAGTGAGTATCATGTCAAGGTTTTCATGTCTTGATGTAAATTTTGGAGAAATTATGACTCAAAAGATATTACTCTTCACTTTAGTCTTTTAGGCTATGTTTAGCATGGCGTTTACAAGTTGAGATGTCAAGTCAAAAAGCTAGAAGTTGATTGATGTCTCGAAATGCTGTTTGGATTTCTGGCAAAATGACATTTCAGTTAAAATCCAAGTTAAAGCCCAAGCTGGTTTTGACTTTTACCTTTTTTTATATACAAAAATATTTAAAAAAGAGTTGAGTTTACTTATAATCTAAGGGTAGGACGAAATCTCCCTTTCTCTTTAACAATATTAATATTAGACAGGGCAAACTATCTATTATCCTCATGTTTAAATCTAAGCACTCAGTGGTTAGGATGTTTCCTTAAGTTCCACGACTTGAATCACAAAAAAATAGTACTCTCCAAAGATCAAATATGCTCTAAATAGTCATACGTTTTACCCATTCGCCAGTTAAACCCAAGGATGATGGGTTGCTTTACTTTTTTTGAGTTTTCGAAACTGATTTTTGATTTTTCTTCAAATTTAAAACTTTCACAACTATAAGGACCCACAAATTAGTTTTTCTGAAAAAACAATCACCCATTCTAAAATTCTAAAATTGTCACATCTCTTAATCCTTTACTGGAAACCGTAATACAATAATCACATGTCCAAGATGACTCGCAAAATTATACCATTTGTTTGGATTGAATATTATACCCTTAGTCCTTCAAAAGTCAATTTAAAAGCCGAAAAGTTAATTTGAACTTAGAAATTATGTTTGGATTAGCATGGGAGACTTGAAGTCAAATATTTTTTTCCCCAAAATGCTTTTAAGACACATTTTAGAGTTTTTGGGATTACAAAATCCAAATAGATATTTAAACTGATTTTTTCATAAAAACATATTCAAGTATAAATCATATTACACTAATTGACTTTTATCCCAATTTTAGTTTATAAAATGTAATTGGTATAAAATAACTTTCACAAACATTAATCTACACATTAATAAACTATAAACTGATTCACATTCGGGTAGAATGGCATAGCATACTCTACGAGAAGTGTAAGGCTGCTTCATCTCTTTCTTTCCAGCAAGCTCTGTATAATAATTCTTAGTGAAATTTTACAACCAAGTCTGAGAAATGAAGAGAGGCTTGCTTTAAAGTGAGCATAGAGAATCTAATAAAGAAGTACGTTATCAATAAAAATCCTCCCTTTTACATTCTTAAGACCGAGGGATGAATTTAAAACTAACAACATAGCAATTTCTAGTCCTTTTGCAGAAAGAGATTACACAAAGTTGTTCCACTTAAACACATTACAACATCATGGAGGGCATTAGACCAGTTCACCAACCCAAATGCTAATATATTAAGGGTAAAAATACAAGATGTCCATGTCAGCATTTTTGCCAAACTGCAGTAAAACCGGCTCTCACAATTTACATCTTAAGGCAGGCACTCCCTGTCACTCCTTTTACATGGAATCAGTCTGTACTGGGATCCATATGTAAAGGTCTAACAATATGAATCACCAATGTTCTCTTGCCAATCTAAGAACTACCTGCCTGGTCTAAACTTTTATTCTGCACATCATTCAAGAAGCGGAAAATCAAGCTTATGCTGTTACGCGAAGGATATGAATTCTTGAAAGTTGACAAAAAATAAATCAATAACAATTTTTTTCCATGTATGGTCTTCATTGACTTAGAAAAAGCATATGATCGAGTGCCAAGGGAGGTGCTATGGAAAGCTTTGGAAAAGAAAGATGTATGCATGGCATATATCAAGGCAATAAAAGATATGTATGAGGGGGTAACAACTACTGTAAGAACGTCTGGGGACGAAACAAAGGATTTTCCCATAAAGATTGGTCTACATCAGGGATCATCCTTGAGTCCTTATTTATTTAATCTAGTAGTGGATGTTCTAACTAAGCCTATTCAAGAAGAAATCCCTAAGTGCATGCTTTTTGCGGACGATATAGTTCTTGTAGCGGAGTCAAGAGAAGAAATTAATTTTAAACTTGGGTTATGGAGAAGTATTTTAGAGTCGAAGGGCTTTCGTCTGAGTAGAAGTAAGATTGAATATATGCATTGCAATTTCGATAAGAGGCAAGTTAGAAGTAACTTGAAAGTCAGATTGATAGATCAAGTTATTCCATAAATAGATAAGTTCAAATATTTGGGATCAATTATACAGAATGACGGTGAAATTTTGGAGGATGTTCATCATAGAATTCAGGCCGGGTGGTTTAAATGGAGAAAGGCTACTGGGGTTATATGTGATCGGAGAGTACCAGATAAAGTAAAAGAAAAGTTTTATCGCACTGCTATAAGACCAGCAATGTTTTATGGAAGTGAATGCTGGGCTTTAAAAGGACAGCACGGGCATAAAGTTGGGGTAGCTGAGATGAGGATGTTAAGATGGATGTGTGGGCATACAAGAAAAGATAAGATTCGTAATGAACATATACAGGGAAGAGTTGGAGTGGCACCTATTGAAGAGAAAATGGTAGAAAACCGTCTTAGGTGGTTTGGACACATACAAAGAAGGCCAAGGGATGCGCTAGTGAAGAGGGTGGATCAAACAGTATGGACACCGGTTAAAAGGACTAGAGGAAGGCCAAAGAGAACGCTCAAAGAGGTCATTGAGCGGGATATCTTGGTTAATAACCTATCAAAAGATTTAGTTTTTGATAGAGCACAATGGCGTCGTATGATCCATGTAGCCGACCCCATTTAATGGGATAAGATTTGTTGTTGCTGTTGTAAGGTTGCTTACCTCATTCCTATTTAATGAAGAATTGTGTCCAGGAAAGGGAGTTTTTGTCAGGTCCCTTAGAGTTCCCTGTGGTTAGGAAAATGCAAAAGAACACATCAACAAATAAGACCCAAGTAAAGCATGGAAATGGTGCTACTCATGTAGATAGAAAATTATTTCTGCAATAATTGAATTAATAAATTTAGTCATATTTTAAAGGAAAGAATGCAGATATTGTCTATAGTTTGTATGGTTGTCATCTCTTCTTTTCTCATTAAAACTTTAGTTTTCCTTTTAAGAAAAGAGTTGCAACATGTACTCTAACAAATCTAGCATTGGTGAAACAAGGGTCATCCTGATTACCTAAATTCATGTTAATGACTAATAAACTTTGCAACAATAAATATTGTAACGTGATGGATTTAATCAGGAGTGAATGCTCCCCTGAACTCAGTCTCTGAAGGTCATGATAATCACTTATGAAAACATGCATGCATATCTGGTGCATCTTTTAACAATACATGACCAGCATAAAGTAGCCTTTGCAAAAGACACCATAATAGTCCATAGGCAATGATATATCTCACTAAGATGTTGACACAAAAAAGTAAATATAAGCATGCTTCAAAACCTGAATGATAATGAATGATAGTTATCTATATTTGCAATTGTTTCCTGAAACGGATAATTATTAACAGCACAACAAAGAAGATAACAATCAGCACGAGGAATACATAATATGCTAATATTTACCTTATTTGCCCACATAAGTCCACATGCATTGCAGAGGGTTCTTGGCCCTTCAGGTCCACGTCTCATCATTGGTGTGCATTTCTCGCTGATGCCACAGTGCCTACAGCTGGCATATACACAGTACTCAGAGATAGACTCAGCATCCCAAAATGGACAATGGGCTAATAGGTTTTATTGTTAGATGTGAAATCAACTGTAATACTATGTGGATTTGCACCCAAAATAGGGAAGAGAAATAAATCACGACATTATATGCCATACATCTGGTCTTTTCAAACATCTGGTATGGAATGTTGCGCTATTGCATGAGAAAGCACAGTATGGTAGAATAGTCTTTTTCATTATTAAATTCAAAGGGAAGAAATCTTAATTCTTTTAAAATATTGCAATGATATAACTAACAAAAAATGGCTTTCTAATCAATCCCATTAATTTCCAAGCCATTTATTTTTTTCTTCATTTTTCTCATTTTATTAATGAGTTCAGTCGGCTTACACAACATCCTGCTGTTGGGATCCAATATTGTCTGATGTCCAGCTTTCATTTGTGCCCAAATTTGTTGCAGCTGGAGCAGATTCATCAGGGTTCGACTTGGAAGACGTAAATTGACCTTTATTTCTCTGCATCCTACAAAAGTCATTTGTATCAGTTAGCAGGTGCTGAAATTAACATAGTATGTTGCCAGTGATAATGTAAATTCAGGCACATCTTTTTAAAGTATAAAGAAAATAGTAGAAAAATAATGATATCAATTTTCCAAATAACTGAAGTCCAAAATACAATTCCACTCCTTGAGGAAAAGCAGGAGCAGCAAGAAAAAATATTATTTTAATCACGGATACGATGGAACTTTCATTATTGTGATGTGATGACAAAGTCCACGAGCATTTAACCTTCAAGGAAGCTCCAATCCACATCTACTAACATATAAATAACACTGGGGATTCAGGAGTTTCAGTGGAATTATATCTCAATTGAGGGAAAATATACCCACGCCCTCACCAGTATACTCTAAAAAGCCGCATTAACTCCATATAATGTACAAGGCCTACATCTAGTTGTAAAAAATAGGATGCCACAACAAGCAAATCTAGATGATTGCAGGCTCGTCAAGAATGAAGAAACTCACCCATATGTTTTGATCTATAACATTTAACCATTACCAAAGTGTAGAAAGAAAGAAATTATAAACAAAACAAGCAAATAAGATCCTGACCTTTATAAAAGTCATAAATTAACCCACCTCAGCTTCATTTAAACTAAGACGACTCTACTATCAATCTCAAATCATTAAGGTAAAGTGATAGCCCAAGTAAGCTTACTCTAGGTTATAACTATAACAAGCACCATACCTTAATGCTACTTCTTTACGAACAGTGTAACGTATTTTCTTTTCAAAATTCCGTTCTTTCCGCTTTTCTCGAAATCTAATCAATGAGGCTAATCTTTGAGGGACACTGAGTTTTACAGGAGTCCCAGACATATCCTGGTCAAACAATTTGTCAGCCAGATAGTTGTTAAGCAAAAGATTATTGATTGTAATTCAACCATAAAAGGTAGTAATACCAGATTATTATGGTGAACATTAATTGGATTTGCAGACATGGAAGGTACTTCACGGCCTCCCAATAGTAATAGTACAGCTTGAACCTGAGAGTGAAACCTAAGGATTATCAGAAATCATTTTCTTTAGCCTGTGAGTAGCCCATTATTAGTAGGTTAAGAACAGATCACGGATTATCATACACCACATTCACCCTTCGAAACAATATTTTACTACATCTATATGTCATAAAACATGTTATATCATATTAAGATGAAATTCTTGCACATTAAAATTGCTGCAGATCGAGATGCATTGCATGTTTATGCCTGTGCATGTGTGGGAAGGGAGACCACAAAGAATACCAGTCAACATTTCTTGTACGATTGTACATAATCTATGATCAACAAATACTTTAAGCAGGGAAAAAAGAGCAAACAGGCATGCATATATAACAGGCTGAATGAATAGTGCATATAGACTGCTCTCTTTTTATTGTCCATAGCTGTCCAAGATAACACATTACAGCTATATTTGCCTAAGTGAATAGGCGTGGATTCAGAAGTAGAAACTAATTAATCTACTTGGCTGCAATTTTGTTTATTAATCTAATTCTAAACTCAAGCATCCACAATTAAGACTTTAGGTGTAATCGCATGGAAATCCTCATATACAAAACATTTTAAATCGTTAAATTACAATACTTCACTTGGACTTATTATTTTCATGAAAGACATGTCATTGATTCCTATGTTAAATAAGAACACAGTAAAAAAAAAACTAAAAAAGCTCAGTTAAATTAATGCACCTTTTCCGGCGACACAGAGTCAAATACATAAACCTGGCCTTGAAAAGACAGTGTGAGCTGGTCACCACTAGCTTGTTCAATTATTGCACCATGATCGTCGGTAACATTTCCAGGGTTGGAAACTTCTTCTACACTCTCATGTCTGCTGACATCAGCATCACCACAATTGTTATTGTCTTCCATCTGATTCCCATCACTCATGTGGTCCAATCCATGTTGTTCATTTTCTGGCACATAGGTTACATGCATTGGATGTTGTGCACCACCCATGTGCATCCGAGAATCACTCCCATGAATACCATCCATTGTATAGAACCAGCCAGGAACCACCTTTGGAAATGGAAGAAAGATTGATTAAAAAAAATCTGAAAGAAAATAGAAGGAGAAAAAAACCAAGTCACAGACTACGGAGAGCAGTTTTTACATTTGAAAATTCAGCAAACATATAGGTAATTAACTGCATTATGGATTGCGCACTACATGGCATCATAGGGAAATAAAATGTTAACCATATTCATAAAGTGAGATATAATATTTCACTCCATTACTTTTTGTTCTAAAAATGGATAATATCAAACTTTAAGATTAGAAAGGAAAGAAATGCTGAAACAAGGTAAGCATCCAATAATAGGCATGGAAACAAACAGAACCAGAGAACACAGGTAATTATCACAAGCCAGCATTGAACATTAATTTACTTATCACAAATTAAGTTTCAACTCAATATTCAAGTGAATTCTCTTTCCTTTGCAGAGAGCAGACATTCCATCACAGAAAAGCAAACATCCTGTCTGAGAGCGTGCCCCATTACTAGATACAGTAAAAAAAAATTAGCCAATACAATAAAAATAGAGGGAGACAAGCAAAAGTTAACTATAATGAACACATTTAGTGAATTAAAAAACTTTGTCAAACGATCGGCATTGCTGAGTTTACAGAACAACCACTCATCTAAAAATAATCAGATTAGAGTTTACAGAACAACCACTCATCTAACAATAATCAGATTGACTTATTATAAAGCAGCGAAAAAGACAATATCCACAACTTCAATCGCCGTTAATTAAACAACCCACTATAGATTCGTTCTGAAAACAGACATAAGGGCAATAAAAGAGGAAACACCTAGGCGAAGGAAGAACTTGAACGAGCAGAACTAGCGCGGGATTGATAGAATAATAGCAGCAAGGTTTTGTCTTGATCTGCACAAGAACCCTGAAGCGAAGCGAGAGAGAGGCCTTCACAGAAGAAGAAGAAGAAGTAACGAAGGGGAAGAACTGAAGAAGGGAGAAGAGCAAGTGAAGAGAGAGAGAAAGAGAGGAAAAGGGGGAGACCAAATGAGACAGTAACGGGAAAAGAATGCCTCGAAATGGAAGATGGTGTCGGGCTTTCGTCGTCGTTGTTGTTGAAAGTGGCAAATGGAGGGTAATATATTGGGGTGAGGTGATGATGAGGAATGAGATCAGGGAGACATTAACCACTTTTTCCAAGTCAACATTTTTCTTAACCCAATATTTCATCATCATATGTATCCTCATAACCTCGACCATACTAATTATTTCACATTGCAAATTGCTGTACTTCTTTTAAGATAAAAAATGAGATCTGTAATTAATCATTACTAATGCATTTTCAGATAAATAGTATATTATTATTATTGAGGGCAGCCTTTGATAGAAAATCTAATAAAATTATAGAAAAATTACTGAGGTTCAAAAAATATAATTATTAAAAAAAATTAATAACAAGTGAACACAGGACAGTATAAATTTATTATTATTTGTTTTTAGTACATATATATTTTTTAAGTATTAAATTCAAGCCTTAGATAGATCTAATAGGACTATATATCATATGTGTTTCTTTTAGAAAGAATAAAATTACTAATTCAACCTTAGTTATGAGTAATAAATTTTAATTCTAAATAAAATAATTTGTTATATACATTTTATATATGTACAAAGTAATAAATTGTAGAATAAAATAAATTGTTGTTGATAGTTTTAGTATGCATGAGGGTAACGAATTATAAAAAATAATATAAGATATTTTCACAAAATACCTTTTTAATTTTAAAATTTTAAAAAGAGTATCATAATATATAAAATAATATATTGATCATAAATATTAATATAAGATTTTAAAATTTAGAGAAAAATATAAATTTATCTTTAAAAGTATTTTAAAAAATATAAAATTAAGTCAATTACTACTCATGTAATAGTATTGATAATTTTTATAATTATTTTAAGCACTTCCATAGAGATATTTATTATTTTTTTAACAATTTAGTTAAAAGTAAATATTTAAGTGAATTATTATCGTGTAATAGGATTAACAACTTTTAAAATAATTTTAACTAATTTAATAAAAATATTTATTATTTTATTTAACAACTTAATTATAAATATTTACTTCTTAAACCACACAATTTTTTCTTTTTTCTTTTTTTAATTTTAAAATCTTATATGAGTACTCGTGATTAATCTATTTTTTTAAGATAATTTTTTTATAATTTTAGAATCTAAAAAGGTGCAATTTCTCCAAAATAATAAATTGTTGTTAAATTATGTTTTTGTTATAAAAATAAGAAAGTAAGAGAGTAGAAAGAATAACAAGACAAGAATTTGATATGAGAGAAATGGAAGGACAAGAGAGAATTCCTCATATGCTTATATGTTCACTTGTCCAAATGCCTTCTACATAGCCACTATTTATACGCCACACCCATTAAAGACTAAACATAATATTACAAAAGATTAAAGAGGAATAAAATGCCATTAACCATAAGAAACCCCTCTCAAGTCATTCATTGAGGAAGTTATAGTTTTATGGCATAAAGGGAAGAAGGAATCCTAAGAGGTATAAGTTTTATGGACATCCATATGTGCAAGAATATTTGTAACACTCCCCCTTGGATGTCCATGACAGATATTATGCCTCATTAAAACCTTACCAGGAAAAACCCATTGGGACAAAAACCTAGTGAAGGAAAAAGAGTACACAATATTTATTTAGGTTACCTTATCAAAAACTTTTTTAGGAAAACCCAATGAAAAACAAAATCCTTAAAATGAAGAGTACATCAAGTACTTGTTTACTCCCCCTGATGACGTTGTCAATTTATGTCTTTGAATCTGCGCATTCCAATACCATAAACTAACTTCTCAAATGACTTAGTTGGTAGTGTCTTGATAAACAAATCTGTAAGGTTGCCACATGATCGAATTTGCTGAACATCTATATCACCATTCTTCATAAGATCATGAGTGAAAAAGAATTTTGGAGAAATATGTTTTGTTCTATCTCCTTTGATATATCCTCCTTTCAATTGAGCTATGCATGCTGTATTATCTTCATATAATAATGTTGGAATCTCTTGTTCTGGAAGTATACCACTCATTCTTTGGATATATTGGATTACTAACCTTAGCCAAACCATTCTCGACTTGCTTCATGAGCTGCAATGATTTCTGCATGATTTGATAAGGTAGCTGATAAAGTTTATTTTATCGAACGCCAAGATATAGCTATACCTCCACAAGTAAATAAATATCCTGTCTGATATCTACCTTTATATGGATCTGATAAAAATCCTGCATCTGCATAACCAATCAATTGTGATCCGAATTCATTAGAATAAAATAATCCCATATCAATTGTCCCTCGAAGGTATCGAAATATATGTTTAACTCCATTCCAATGTCTTCTTGTTGGAGAAGAACTAAATCTTACCAATAAACTCACAGCAAATGCAATATCAAGTCGTGTTGAATTAGCAAGATATATTAGTGCCCCTATAGTACTAAGATATGGTACTTCTGGACCAAGAAGTTCTTCATTTTTCTCTTGAGGGCGAAAATGATCTTTTTCTTTAACTAGTGATCTCACAACCATTGGAGTAGTTAATGGATGTGCTCTATCCATATAAAATTACTTTAATATTTTTTCAATATAAGCTGATTGATGAAGAAACACTCCATTTGTTAAGTGCTTGATTTGTAAACCGAGACAAAACTTTGTTTTTCCAAGATCTTTCATTTCAAATTCTCTCTTGAAACAATCCACTGCTTTTTGAAGCTTTTTAGGAGTTCCAATTATATTCAAGTTATCCACATAGACAGCAATTATAACAAATTCTGATATGTTCCTTTTTATAAAAACACATGGGCTAATTGAGTCATTTTTATAGCATGCTTTCAACAAATATTCACTTAGACAGTTATACCACATTCTTCCAGATTGTTTTAATCCGTATAAGGATTTATGCAAACGAATTGCATAATTTTCTCGAGGATTCTTACATGCTTCAGGCAATTTAAATCCTTCAGGGATTTTTATATAAATTTCAGTATCTAAAGAACCATATAAGTATGCTGTAACAACATCCATTAGACGTATATCAAGTCTTTCATGCACTGCTAGAATGATTAGATATCTGAAAGTAATTGTATCCACAACAGGAAAATATGTTTCTTCATAATCAATGCCAGGTCTTTGCGAAAAGCCTTGTGCCACAAGTCGTGCTTTATATCTAACAACCTCATTTTTCTCATTTCATTTTCGCACAAAAACCCATATATATATCCAACTGGTTTAACACCATTTGGTATTTGGACTATAGGTCCAAAAACTTCACGTTTTGAAAGTGAATTCAATTCTGCTTGAATTGCGTCTTTCCATTTTGGCCAATCATTTCTATGTCTACATTCTTCAACTGACCTAGGTTCAAGATCCTCACTTTGATTAGTTATTTCAATAACAACATTGTATGAAAAAATATCGTCGATGACTATATTTTCTCGGTTCCACCTTTTTCCCGTATTGACATAACTTATCGAGATCTCTTCATTATTTTCAGGTACCTGGACCTCTTCTGGGATCTTTTGATTTGTTATGTCCTGGGTATCTCCTGTAAGACCAGCCTCCTCAATTTGACCATCTTGATTGTTTACTTTTTTCTTTCTAGGATTTTTATCTTTGAAACCGATTGGTCTACCACGCTTCAAACGTGGTTTAGTTTCATTTGCACTTGCTACTTGTCCTGTTAGGACATCAATTCGAATTGGAGTATTTTCAGCTGGAATATGAGATTTAATAATTCTCTTAGAGTCAGTAAATGCATCTGGCAGTTGATTTACAATATTTTGCAAATGAATTATTTTTTGAATTTCAAACTCACATATTTGTGTTCAAGGATCTAAATGAGATAACGATAATGCTTTCCATGTGATTTTTTTTATCCAACTACTTATTATCTCTCCCTAATGTTGGAAAATTTGTCTCATCAAAATGACAATCATCGAAACGTGCCATAAATAAATCTCCTGTTAACGGTTCTAAATACTTGATTATAGAAGGAGATTCATAACCAACATATATTCCTAACCTTCTCTGAGGTCCCATCTTTGTGCGTTGTGGTGGAGCAATTGGGACAAATACCGCACATCCAAAAATTCTAAGATGAGAAATATTTGGCTCTTGACCAAAAGCCAATTGTAATGGGGAGAATTTATGATAACTTATTGGCCTGATGCGTATAATTGTTGATGCATGTAAAATTGCATGTCCCCAAGCTGAAATGGGAAGTTTTGTTCTCATAAGTATTGGTCTAGCAATCAATTGGAAGCGTTTAATTAATGATTCTGCTAAACCATTTTGAGTGTGGACATGAACAACAGATTTCTCTACTGTTATTCCAGTTGCCATGCAATAATCATTAAACTTTTGCGATGAAAACTCACTCGCATTATCAAGACGAATTGTCTTAATTGCATATTCTGGAAATTGTGCTCTTAATCGAATTATTTGAGCAAGTAATCTAGCAAATGCTAAATTATGTGTAGATAACAAGCACACATGTGATCATCTTGTAGATGCATCTATTAAAACCATAAAATATCTAAATGGTCCACATGGTGGATGAATAGGTCCACATATATCCCCTTGGATACGTTCTAGAAATGCAGGGGATTCTACCCCAACTTTTATTAATGAAGGTCTTGTAATTAGTTTACCTTAAGAACAAGCAACACATGAAAAATCTTTAAATTGAAGAATCTCCTGGCTCTTCAATGGATGTCCATGTGAATTTTCAATAATCCTTTACATCATAGTTAATCCGGGATGGCCTAACCGGTTATGCCAAACAATGAATGTATTTTTATCAATAAACTTCTAGTTTACTGTAACATTTGTTTCAATTATACCAATATTTGTATAGTACAAACTAGAAGATAATGTAAGTACTTTTTCAAGAACACATTTTTCTCCATGTCTAACAATTGTAATATATAGATATTCAATATTTTTCTCATCTATAGTCTCAATATGATACCCATTTCGGCGGATATCTTTAAAACTTAATAAATTTCTTTGAGACTTAGAGGAATATAAAGCATCATTAATTACAAAATTTGTCCCTTTGGGTAATATTATCATTGCTCTTCCGGAGCCTTCAATTAGTTTTGTATTACCCGCTATAGTATTGATGCTTGCACCATTCATTGTCAAATGAGAAAAATATTTTTTATCTTTGAGTATGGTATGTGTTGTAGCACTATCTATGAGATATATATCTTCATTCTTATGCCCAATAAAATAGAGAGGAACATCCATATTCTTCATCAAAAGAAAACAAATGTATCAAAATATATTATTAGCAATAATGCTCTTAAAAGAAGAAAGTAAAAGTAAACATAAATAAAGTATATAGCATAACTAAATTAAGATAAAATATAAACTAAATTGATTTCTCTAATCATGATTCTCAAAGAAATCAGCCACTTCTAAGTGTGCCATAGCATCAAGGTCATCATATAGCTCATTGGTATCATCGTTCTTGTATGCAAAATTTGCCTCAACATCATCATCTTGGAAAGTCATATTTGCTTCCATGTTCTTTGAATTCTTTTTTATGGAAGCTTGATAAAGCTTTGCTAGATGCTCAAGCGTATGACAGGTACACGACCAATGCCCTTTCATCCCACACCTATAACATAAATTTTCCATAGTTTTTTAGGGACCACTCTTGTCTTTTTTCTGCCCTTCATTATATTTCTTCTTTTGGTGGGTATTTGGATTATAATTACTTCCACCACCATGATGATGGTAATTGTCACGTCTCCTACCACGGCCACGGCCACGACCGCGACCACGACCACGACCATGGGCATAAAAATCAGTGCGTTCAGTCACATTCGCTTCAGAGAATGGAGCTGATCCAGTAGGACGAATCTCATGATTTTTTATTAACAACTCATTATTTTGTTCAGCCACAAGAAGACATGAGATTAGTTCATAATACATTTTAAAACCTTTTTCATGGTATTGCTGCTGCAGGAGCACATTTGAAGCATGAAAGGTTGAAAAAGTTTTTTCTAATAAGTCCTCATCTGTTATTTTCTCACCACACAATTTCAGTTGAGAACTTATTTTAAAAACAACTGAATTATATTCAAATACAGATTTAAAGTCTTGCAGCCTCAAATGCAGCCATTCATAACGAGCTTTGGGCAAGATTACCGTCTTTTGGTGATCGTATCATTCTTTTAAATTATTCCACAATTCTAACGGATCTTTCACCGTTAGGTATTCAGCTTTTAGCCCTTCATATAAATGGTGGCGAAGGAAAATCATGGCTTTAGCCTTGTCTTGATTGCTTGCTTCCTTTCTAGGTAAAATAGCATTCCCTAGGCCTTTGGCATCTAAATGGATTTCAGCATCTAAAACCCAAGACAGATAATTTTTTCCCGAGATATCAAGAGCAGTAAACTCAAGTTTTGTCAGATTAGCCATGGATCAAACTAAAATAATAATAACAATTAGAATTCTAATAAAATTCATTAGAAAAATATGATAATAAAAAACATAAATAAATAAACAATATATATTCAACATAAATATAAATTCAATAAAATTAACAAAATATAAATGGTATAAAAAAACAAAATAAATAAATAACTATAAAATATATATAGTAATACATAAGCAATTAAATAAACAAAATAAAATAATGGAAACAATATAAATAATATAGAAAAAATAATACTACAGTAAAAATAACATAAATAAAATAAGTAATATAAATTAAATAAATATAACAAAATAAATTAAATAACATAAAAATACCATAAATAATATGTTACAATACATAAAATTAGAAATAACATAAATTAAATATATAAATAGTAATATAGTATAAATATATCGTAATATAAATAAGTGAATATTATATAATTGTAGTAAATATATAATAATACTAAGAATACAAAGCAAATAAATAAACCAATTGAAATATAAATTAATAAATATATAGGGAGGGAGAATTGGAATTTTAAACAATATTTAGGGAAAAGAAAAAATGTAAACAATACATATATGTAAATATATATAAATAGAGAATCAATTATAATATTGTATCAATATATCAAAAGAAGAAAAAAATTAAAATAACACAATATTTTATATAAGAATAAAATACAATAAATATAACCCACACACATATATCTAACAATAAAAATTAAAATGGATATGAAAGAATAATAAATAACGGTAAAATATATAACAAATATATAAAAATAACATTTGCCCATAATAATTAAGTAAGATGATAATAGAAAATAAAATATATATGATAATTAGATGAAGAGAAAACTAATATCCTTTGTATATAATTGAACGTAATAGTATATGAATTGATAAGGAGTTCATACCTTAAATTTTTTAAAGCAATGTCATGCTGATAACGTGTTATAAAATTAAGAAAGTAAGAGAGTAGAAAGAATAACAAGACAAGAATTTGAGATGAGAGAAATGGAAGGATAAGAGAGAATTCCTCATATGCTTGTATGTTTACTTGTCCAAATACTTTCTACATAGCTACTATTTATAGGCCACACCTATTAAAGACTAAACATAAAGTTATAAAAGATTAAAGAGGAATAAAATGCCATTAATTATAAGAAACCTCTATCAAGTTATTCATTGAAGAAGTTATAGTTTTATAGCATAAAGTAAAGAGAAGAAAAAATCTTAAATTTTTTTAAAAAAGTATAAATTGTATAGACGTCTGTATGTACAATAATATTTATAACAGTTTCACCATACTATTACGGACTAATAAGACTTTATAGCCGTGGACGTTAAGTTTTAAAAAAGCATTAAGTAAAGATAGTAAAGATGATGTTGAGAAGCGCATTTATTAAAAAGATTTTAACTTTAACGTTTCGGTCTGATAGAAATTAGACTCTCAATCTAAAAAATGTTGGAGGTCCTATAAATTTACAAAAAATTATAATATTGATAAACATGTACACAGAAAATCTTTAGCCCTGTGATTAACGTAAAGTTAAAAGGGAACAGAGGAAGAGGGTAAGGGAAGACTCAATAAAGTTGTTGGAAAGATTTTTCAATTAACATTATATTTAAATATTTAGTTTTTTTTTATTGAACAAATATTTGGGTATTAAGAGAGCACACAGTTGTGCGATTCATACAGGGTGAAAATCAAACGGTAATCCTAATATATGTGTTTGACAACAGTATAAATTTAAGTTTAGATAAAATTTAAATTTTAAAATAAATATTTATATTTATTTAAATATATTTTTAAATTACATTATAATTTAAAATTAAAATTTTAGATAAATTATTCAGAATAATTTATAAAAATATAAAAAATTTATAAATAGATTAATTATTATATTATTTATATTTTTTAAAATATATAGTCGGATCGAATTAAAAAGGATTGAATGATTTATTTATTTTTAATTAATTTCCATATCCCCGTTTGAAGACCGGGAGAGAGGGAGGAGAAAGAGAAACCATGGAGTAGTCCAGTGAGCCATTTTCCAAGTTTTCAGCTTCGCATCCTCTCCCTCCATCTCTGTGCTTCTTTCTCGTCAACAAAACTTGAAACCCTAATCTACCCATCGATTTATTCATTTTCTTTTTCATACCTGTCTATCCTGTTTTTTCTATCAGTTTGAAAATTTTCCGAGACACAGAATTTGTAATCGATAGATACAGTTGCGAGCATTCATGCGAACATCATACCTCCTTCTTCGGCATCGCTTTAGCCGTTCACAGCAACACACTTTTTCATCCATCCCCATCATCAAATGTTCACTTCGTTCCGCTAATTTCTCACAGATTTTATTATTCCATACCTCTCAACATCAACTACCACAAGCAAATAATAACAGTATCGCCCAATCCCCATCTGGTTCCTCTTTACTGTTACGATGCAATTTCCCGGCGGCTACAACTTCAAAACGATTCTCTTTGCTTGGCTTTCTTGGGTTGGATGGTCATCGCTACTTCCATCATCCCCATTATCATCATCAGTATTCGTTCCATCGCAGTACGCTTCTTTTAATTAATCTCTATATATAGTTTCAAGTTCCTGCTTCCATTTTCTAAAGTGTTTGGTCTGGCTTCTCTTTTGTAGGTTTTTTTACAAGGGCAAAACAATTTAAGAAGATTGAGTTCAATGATCGCCACAGGTCTTGTTATACTTAACTGCTCCTCATTTCGGCGTTGCCTTGTTTAATGAGTTTAATTAAGAAATTTAGCGTCGATCCTTGGAGCTTGCAGTATAACACAATGGCACGTCCTTGATTCGTGTATGTTAGATAATCTTTTGTTCGTTGTACCAACACCTAATTTTCTTTTCTTTTTGTTGTTTGTTCATTTCTGTAGTCAGCGGGCTGTCACAACTGCATTGTGGTGTAACTTTCTCGTCTTTTCTCTCAAGTTTGGAGTTTGGTTAGCTTCCTCTAGCCATGTCATGTTTGCTGAAGTTGTGCACTCCATTGCAGATTTTGCAAACCAGGTATTTTGTTGGACTTTGTATAATAAATTCGTTAGTGTAAAGTTACCTTGAATTTTAACTTATTTAATTTCATATTGACTCCAGAGAAACTAATCTGTGTTACATTGTAGGCACTGCTTGCTTATGGTCTTAGTAGTTCAAGGCGTGCACCTGATGCTCTTCATCCGTGAGTTGCACATGATTAATAACATTTGCTACTTTCCGATCTCTTAGTTCATGTGTGCATATGCATTCAGTATCTGTACATCCTCATGCTGTATACTACTTAAGTTATCCTGCATGTAATGCATGAAACCAATAATAGCTATTGAACCTAGTCATTAAGTGAATTGTACTTATTAACTCCATAATTGTTACAAATGAAACATGGCTTAAGTTTATATGCTGCAATTTCACAAGATGCATCATGTACTTACCAGAAATTTATTTGAACAGACTGACCAATGACTTTTACATATTCACTTATTTCATCTTTAATTAGTGTGGTAAAATGATATATTGTGTTTCTACAGTTATGGCTATTCCAAGGAAAGATTTGTTTGGTCTTTAATATCTGCTGTCGGAATATTTTGCCTTGGTTCTGGTGCTACTGTTGTTCATGGGATTCAAAACTTGTGGATTGCTCAGGTATTTGATCAGATTGAATCCTATAATTTTCATTTCTTAATCTGTAACTTCAATTTATGACCCTTTTTCTTTCTGTTAGCACATTTCATAAATAATTTATGGATTTGTGTGAGTTCCCTTTTCAGCCCCCTGAGAACATGCAGTTAGCAGCTTTGGTGATAGGTGGTTCATTTCTCATTGAAGGTACTGGTATATTCATTTTAGTTTGGTCTACTGTGTTCTCTGTTTTCTTTTCTGGTCCTTTCTCTCTTTTAAAGTTCATATTTTGGTCAGGCGCCTCTCTTATTGTTGCCATAAAAGCTGTCAAGGAAGGTGCAGCTGCAGAAGGGATGAGAGTGAGAGACTATGTTTGGCGTGGTCATGATCCTACGTCGGTTGCAGTTATGACGGAGGTAACTTATTGCATTTTTTATTATTAGTTGGTGACATGTTCCTGTTACTTAGGTTCAAACAAGAAAAACTTAGTATTGAAATCCTGGGGAAATTAGGAAATCAGGGTTTTGCGTGACATATTATACTTATTACATATATTGAGACTATTTTTTCTGGAGAAATAATTAAACAAAAACAAGCCATTATATTTTTCTTAATTGCTTTATGATCTTTAACAGTTAAGCTCCCATTCTCCCCATTACGAATAAAATATGTTCTGTTTTAGTTATTGTGCTTCAGAAAAGTGGTTTGTAAATAGTTTAATATGTGTTGCTAATACTGGTATTTCTCCTCTCCAATGTGCCATCAACTTGAATTCCTTCATCTATGTAGTTTTCAATACATCTCAATGAGGAAACTTTTCTGTCTCCTTGTTGATTCTTCTTATATTTGAGATATCAAATTTGCAGGATGGTGCTGCAGTGACCGGCCTTGCCATTGCTGGGGCGTCACTGATTGCAGTGAATACTACTGGAAATGCCATTTATGATCCTATAGGATCAATCGTAGTTGGCAACCTACTTGGATTGGTAAATAGCGATCAGAAGACTGCATACTGTTGTAGTGAATTAAGTTAGAGAGCTTAGGACTGATGTATAATTTTGTCCTATTTCTTGCTGAACTATTCAGGTGGCCATATTTCTCATCCAAAGAAACCGCCATGCTTTGATAGGTAGAGCCATGGATGACCATGATATGGAGAAAGTGCTTCATTTTTTGAAAAATGACCCGGTATATAAGTGTGATACATTTTTACTGCAACGGAAGATGATTGTTTTATGAGTCAATGTGCCATTCCTTTGACTTTTGCCAGGTTTGTATGCTTTAGGTTGTAGATGCCCTCTATGATTGCAAAAGTGAAGTTATTGGGCCTGGATTCTTCAGATTTAAAGCAGAAATAGGTTATGCCTCATATCCTTGTAGTTACTGATTTCCTTGTCTTGGAATATTATTAGTAAGTGTAGATTTTATTATTTCAACTCTATAACGCATGTTGTTGGCAGCTACTGACTTTTAAAAATCCTGCATATTCTTCATTATGTCATGTGTCAGCATGCTTCTTGCATTTAGTACAGTTTGTTCTAATTTTTCCATAGTTCCTTTATTCTTGGTGTAATGCTTTTATGTTTTTCCAGCTTCAACATCTGAGTTGAACATGCATATACTATATTCAAATCATGATGTTTACATCCATAAACATGTTAAATTCAAGTGGTATGATTTCTACAAGTTATAATTATATTTAGGTATTATGATTTTGATGATCTCAGTTGTTTTAAACAGATTTTAATGGGGAGATGGTGGTGCGAAATTATC
The DNA here is from genome assembly GCA_037074615.1 of Leucaena leucocephala. NCBI lineage: Eukaryota > Viridiplantae > Streptophyta > Magnoliopsida > Fabales > Fabaceae > Leucaena > Leucaena leucocephala. The sequence goes on along the minus strand of CM073558.1, from coordinate 5,319,738 downwards.
TTCTCAGGACTGGATGTGATGAGTGGGCCAGAAAGGTTGATCTTCATTCCCTTATTTTCATCTAAATCTTTTCTATAATGTGCTGTCACATTGTCACTGAATAATATTGTCATTTCTTTAATTTTGCATTTTATTGCATATTAATCAAACAGGAGTAGGTGAATATTATGCTTGTGTTAATGTGCATTTACATTGCCCAAATATGTATGCATGTTTACATGGGGATGGCTGTATTTGGCATGAGCCAAAGTTGTATTTAGCTCTCACATTTCTTTGTCATTTCTTCTGTTTGGCTGAAATTTCTTTAGGTAAAGTGTTGAATTCTTTATACACAGTGGAGAATGCATTGCAAAGAACTCAATTTTATAACAATGCATAGTGATATGTAACAAATAACGAGGATAGTTCTTATGGCTGTCGAAATTCCAAAGTACCTTCACATTGACACTTAACCTGTATGAAAACTAATCTAATGATATCAAGTCATCATTTATGACATTTTTTTGGCTCTTAAGGGCAGCTAAATCTAGTCTCCATCCCCCTTTTTTTTTTTCAATTATCATGTATTGCGTCTACAATTAAAGAAGCATTAGCATGCATTTTTTTTATATTGACCATGCTGCTTTGGCAATACCCTGGTTCCAAACTTAATGGAAATTATAATTTACAGTTCGATGAGGTTGCTGCACAGAAGGATCAGGCTAGCCAGCTGAAGTTTTTGTCAGACTATGGTATTACATTATCCATGTCCCCTACTTACGTGTCGATCGTATGGTAGTTAAATGCTTACAATTGTGAGTTTCTGCAGGTACGGAAATAGTTACAGCATTAGGAAGTGAAGTGGATAGGTTGGAGCAGGAAATCCAGAATCTTGTTCCAGGTATTAAGCATGTTGATATTGAGGCTCATAATCCAACGTAGAATTAGTTGTGGATATCTACTGATTGAATATGTCATTTCCTAAGCAATTTTTAACGCGGAAAGCTACTTCATGTTAGAAGCTGTAAATTCATTCTTTACCCTTCAATTGACACTATCGGTGAGGCAAGGAGCTGACTTTAAAAGATGCCAATTATAATGTGATTTTTGAATGCTCCATCTATATTTTCATGATTGGCAAGAGTGTACTTATGTTCTTTTAGTTTTACACGATATTTTATTTTAGTCCTTTAATTTTATAGTGTTTTTTAAGTCCTCTAATTATAACATTGTTAGTTTCATTAATAGAAAATATTGGCATTGAAAATTCAAATGCATCGTGGGTCAAGTTAATGAGAGAAATATAAATGTGGAAGCGATGTAACTCCATAGATAGAAAGGAAGAAGGGGGGCTTCCCCAAGCTTGGTAGACGATGATGAAGGGGATTACTGGCTACCTCACCAGGAAAAATTTTAATTAGTTATGTATCAGGTAGTATCCCAAACACTCTGCTCGAGGATAGAGTCGTGGATTACGGGTGTGCTTGGATTAGTGATGGTACTTTTCCAAAAATCAAATTGAATATAATCAGTAGTATAATATGATTTATATTTATATTAGAGTGTGTTTGGCAGTCCCGTTTAAGAATGGATTATGCTTAAAACCATGGTTTCACTAAATGAAAGCTAAACAGTGTGAAATTTTCAAAAATCGATTGTGCATCGAAAACCATGGTTTGAAGATTCAAACCATGATTTTAAAAAAATTTACCACGCTGCAGCTTTTTTCAGAACAGTGTTGTATATGTTTCTTCTTTAAGAAAGAAAGACGCAAGACGGGGGACCAAAATGATTGATCAATTTTTAAATTTTCTACATAAATTTAATTAAAAATTATTATTTAAATGAGGGAAGAATTAAAATGTAGGTAAATATTATAAATTTTTACCTTACTCAAACAATAATGTATATATATTATTTTTTAATCACTTAAATAAAAAAATTAAAATTAATTTTTTTATGTAATTATTATATTAGTTTATGTCCTTTTTAGTAAATTATCTATGGAAAAGTGATTCTGCTACTAATTATTTAAATATTTTTAATTTTTAAAATCACTTTTTTACAGAATCTATTTTTCTCAAAATCTATTCTTCATAATCTATTCTCCCCAAAATCTATTCTCCAAAAGCTAATCCAAACACACCTTAGACTATATAAAAAAGTCAGTTTGACAAATTAAAATTTGTTTGAATGATGTAATTGAAAAGTAGATTTAGATGGAAAATGACTAAAAGTGACAGATTTTATTAAATATATATATTATATATATAGTTTGATAATTTTATAAAAAATATTAAAATTAAAATTATAAAAACAAAAGGAGTTAATAAGGAAAGAAATCATAGAGATATCAAACTAAAAATTAAAAAAAAATGTATTTTAAAAGTGATATTTCCTATTAAAAAATTATAAAAATATATTTAAAAATTATTTTCATGTATGAGAACATTAAAACAAAAAATATTTTAGTCTTAATAATTAAGGAATTATTTTACTAAAATAAACAATAGAAGAAAATAAAACAACGTAATTATAAATTAAGTAAATAAGAAATAAAAATATAATTATTAAAATATAGAGAGTTCAAGGGTAAAGTAAATGAGAGGGGACGGTAAGTGTATGTTTGACTCAATAGAGGCGAGGGGAGGGAAAGTATTTTAATAGAGGAAAAGGGAAAGAAGGGAAGGAAATTGATTTTATTATTACCTTATTTGGATTAAGATTAAGGGAGGAGAGGGAAGAGATTTTTATATTACCTTGTTTGGTTCAGAAAGGAAAAGGAGAAAAATATTTTTATATAAATAAATTTATCTTATATTATTTTATAGAATATTTTAATAAAATATAATATAGGAATAATATTAGGATATTAAAAAAATTATGGGTATATTAATATTATAAAATAATAATTTTATACTTTTCCTCTAAATTCCCCTAAATTTAGAGGGGAGGGGAGGGAAAATCTTAAAAAATTTTCCCTCTTCTCCTAAATATTTTATAGAGCTAAACAAGAGGAGGGAAGCAAAATCCATCCCCTCCTCTCCCCTTTCCTCCAAATTTCTCATACCAAATAAGCCTTAAGAAGTGAGACGTAGTGTATAATAGAAGCCAGAAGTAACCATTTGTTGTCTTTTTTTTATATATATAGCCATTTTTAAAAAGATATTATATTAATAATTTTTTTAAATAATATTAATATTAAGTAAGATAAATAATTAATTTTTTTAAATATAAATTTAGGTATCTAAAAGATAAAATATTTTTTAAAATATTATAACTAAATTATAATAAAATAATATTTTTTAAAAATTTAAATTTATATCTTATTATCAATGACCTCTGTATTTTTTTTTATTGGACCCAAAAGTCCATATGAAGAAAAGTCCTATCAAACAAACATGTACAAAAAAAAGTGTACAAATTCAGCCCCCTTACCACTTCAATTTTCATAAATTTTTAAAAAATATTTTATACAATAAATTTTAAACAGGTTTTAAATAATTTTTTTAAAAATAATTTATAAAAAATAATTTTAAATAAATTATTATTTAAATAATTATTATTCAAATAATTTTATAATTTATAAATTATTATAAGAGGATAATTTTATAAAAAATATTTATTTATTTTATTTATTTTTTAATTCCCTTCATTCTCCTATTCATCGTCTCCGGCGTCTGATATTTTAATCCCAAACTGTCTCTTTCATGCTGGTGGGTCAGCCATTTTACTCTCAAACAAATCCTCAGATTGAAGAAAATCTAAATATAAGCTTCTTGAAATTGTTAGAACCCACAAAGGAGAAGACAGTAAAGCATTCAAATGTGTGTATCAAGAACAAGACGATACAGTGAAAATAGGGGTTTCACTGTTAAAAGACCTAATGGCCATAGCTGGAGGAGCTTTAAAGACAAACATCACAACATTAGGCCCTCTGGTTCTTCCAATCAGTTAACAGCTTCTGTACTTAGCGATATTAATGGCAAAGAAGCTTTTGAAGACAACGAGTGACGACGAGATCTGAAGAAGACTCCGGCAGCAGCGACGAGATCTGAAGTCGACGAGTGATGACAAAATGGAAACAGACCAGAGACGAGCACACCGACAGCCGAGCAAAAGAGCAGACCAGCGACGGCGAGGCTTACGTCTTCGCAGTAGGGAATGAAGAGAATTGAATATAAAAAAATAAAAATAAAATAATAATTAAATAATTTATAATTTTTTATTATAAAAATTATTCTTAATAATTTATTTAAATTAATAGTTATCTATTAATTCTTTTAAATAAATATAATTATTTATTTTAAATTTTTATCCATTAAAATTTAAGACAATTTTTTTTAAAAATATTAGATTGGATTGTATCCCAACATACTAAATAGTTCTGAACTAGCCTTTGACCCTTTTTTTTTTATAAAAATATATAAATAAATTTTAATTACTAAAATATGATCTAAACAATTCACGGAGAAAATTTTACTTTATAATCTAGAGGAATTAACTGTTCAGTTGTTATATAAATAATAATATTTTTATAAAATATAAAATCTAAACTATTAAAATTTTAATCAAAGGTGATGAAAGGGGTAGAAGATTGGAAGGGTAGAGATGAGAAGTTGTATCCTAAGAAGTTCCTTATAATTTTGAAGTCATTTATACATCAACCATTTTAAATATAGTATTTAAGTAAGTACTTTCTATCATATAAGATTTCAGTAATATTTTTTAGCCAAGCATGAGATTCAATTGGTGTGTTTGGTAAACCCACACTATAATTTTAAAAAAAAAATTAACTTAAATTTTAGTTTAAAATTATTTTAAAATAAATAACTATATTTATATAAAAAGATTTTTAGACTAAATTATAATTTTAAATAAAGTAATAAGAGTATTCTTTGAAACAATAAAAGAGTTTATGAATTATTTAATTACTATTTTACTTTTATTTTTTCTTATATTATCTCTACTCTCTCATATTTCTTCTATATTTTCCACAATCTCTCATATTTCATCTCTTTTCTCTCATATTTTTAATAAAATTATATTATTTTTAGTAATTTTTTAATTACAAAAGTTCTTTTATAATAATTATCCAAACATTCATTTATTCATAACTATTTTTTTTATAAACTCTTCTTTAAAAAATTTTTATTTTAAAACCTATCCTAACACATACAATATATAAATGACACTGTATATATGAGCGTACATCAATTAAGGACTTTTTTTCATATATATGTATATATATGTGTGTATACACATGTGTATATATATATATATAAGCGTATGGAGTATGTTAGAACTTTTTTAATTGTTTTAAAAAATCCCGAGTCTTTACAAAAACAAGTTATATAACTTGTTACTGGGATTTGTTATGAATTATGTTAAATGAATGTAATTTGTTTTAAATAATATATAGGTCGTTCAATCATAATAATGACGAAACTGCCAACCAACAAAAGAATTATATACCAGTATAAATTATATAATTTTCTGTATTTTTAGATTTAAGCTTCATATAAAATTCTAATAGAATTATTTCAAATCTTAATTATCTAATTATTTAATTCGTTTTATGTAACAGTTGTTTGTTAGATATTTTATGCCAGAGGATAAATGTTTTATTTTTTAAAAAATTAATTATTAATTGAGAAAAAATAGATTTAAGGGAAATAATTGAAATAAAAAATTCAAAATGCAAAAAATAAAATAAAATGAAGTTCTGGGTACAAAAATAATAAAAGCCTTCTCAAAATAAATAATGGCCCCTCGTGAGGACGACGTATGATGAGGACAATGTTCAAACGGCTATTATTGGGGCCTTATATGGGCCAGGCTTATGCCCATTCACATGATGAGGATGACCTAAGGACATGGACTTTTTGGTTATATGTGGGCCTACGTGTCCTGCCACCATAGCCGCTGATTGGGACTGACCGGTGACATGTCCAAATACATTTCGTGTCACCTTGGCCATTGACTGGGTTGACCGTGACGTGTCCGTACACTTGTCTGGACACCTCAGCCACTGCCTGGACATTTAGATGACGAGTCAGCTTAGGTGTCCTGCACTTTGGCCATTAACTATGATTGACGACGTGCACATCTGTAGTTGACGGGACTTTTTTGGTTACCTGTTAGCCTATGTGTCTTGTCACCTTAGCCTCTATGTCTGACTGATGACATGATTGTGCCACATGTTGTGCAATCTTATTGCTAATTGGATTGTTGGTAATGTGGCATTCATGTGTGGCATGCCACTTGCTGATTGTGTCTGACTGATTATGTGTTCGCAGATGTGTCTTGCCACCTCAGCCAGTGACTGGGACTGCCCGATTACCTGTCCGCAAACATTTCTTGCCACCTTAGCTGCTGACTGGACTATTTGGTGAGGTGGCCACACTAATGGCCTTTTCGTGGGTCCCAGCAATTTGAAAAGGAAACGAACAGGACACTTGGCCTCATCTAATTATGCAAGTTCGCAGATTTTATTATAATATATCCGCCTTTTTTTAACTTTTTTTATTAATAGGACTACTATATACGATTTCATATAAAAATTTATTTTGCTAATATCAATTTTCTCACTTAAAGAATATAATTTTGCTACTAAGTTTAAATAAAAATAATTCTATAACAATGGTATTTAGGACTTAATATCCATGCTAAAAGCTTTTTTATAATGATATTTAAGACTTAATATTCGTCATTTCGATTGAAGAACATTTCTTTTGATATATTAATACTTTTTTTTTATTCATAATTGTTATACAAATCTATTATCAGGTTATAATTATTGTTAAATTATAAATTAGAACAATGTTATCCTGACTTAATAAATTCAAATGGTCAACTGTTAATTAACCTATTATGTTAAATTGACTCTGCCACATATGATATTATGTCATATATCACACCAAGTCATCATTGTCCTTCTCACTGAAAAAACAGAACAAACCTGTCCTCTCCATCATCATCATTTGGGTCAATAAAAGTATTATAACGCACCCAAAATAACTTCAAAGGCAGATCAACAGTAAACTAATCTTAAAAAAAGCACCCCCTTCATCATCATCATCCATGAAGTTATAAACAATCAACAAAAATTAAGGCCAAAACCACATCAACATGAAATCCCACCACCTTCATCGTCATCGACACCCATAAGGCATGAACAATCAACAAAAATAATATCCGGCGCGAAGGAAGAACTTGAACAAGCAGAACGGTGATTCCAAATGTATGTATATTAAGTTTACACGATTCTCTATCATAAACATGAGGTTTAGAATGTTGATGTGTGTAGAATAGTGGATTTAAAAAGTCATTACATGTTTACACCAACTTTAGACGGTTACCATTCTCATTAGTAGCACTATGCCACAATGAGATAGAACTAATGCTGTAGAAAATAAGTGTAGAAAGAAATGATAAGAATTTAGTAATATGTGATCCTAAGTTCTATATTGAATAATATGATATGATAAATAAGATATTTAAATGAATTAGTTATCTTAACTCAATATTTATATTTTGATATAGCTTCACATTCTATTTAAATAGTATAGAGAGATGTTATTGACTCCTCTAAAAAGGGCTACCCATGATCTAACTGGTGGTAAGAAGGCCAGTAAAGTGTATGAGTGCCCAGGAGAATATACCAGACGTTAAATTTTTTTCACAGAAAAATCCAGGTAATGGTGGTTTCTCTGCCATCCTATGTTGGAGAGGACTATTAATAGTGAGGAGAAGAGAAATGAAAGAAAGCTAAAATGAAGAGTTTGGTTTGTGTCCACCAAATATGGACGGCCAACACGCAACAACAACGGTCTTGCTTTGCCTCCCATTTGTGTTGGCGCCAACGCCCTGATCTCTAAGTATAAATATCCCATTTATTTTCCTATATCCCTTTTGCTTATTTAATTTCTTATTTTTTTTAAATATATATATTTATATTATTAATTAGTATGATCATTTCTTGCATTTCTGAGATCTTTTGCCTCGAAGGTGGGGGCTCCTTATAAGGAGCTTTTCCCTCCAAATTATCCCTCCGTCGGGTGGCTTAGCCTCCCAATCTCTGAATCTTCAATTCTCTGTTATTGAAGGCCACAGCCATGGAGCCAACTATCTCTCGTAGCGCTAATTCCTCCACCAATGGCCTCCTCTCCGTCAACATCCCCAGCCACAGCGATGTCGAGTCCCTCCCTCCTCGGATCAATGACGACGACGACGACGAAGTTATCGATCCTGATGATCCTTTCGACGTCACTCACACCAAGAATGCGCCAGCTGAGACACTCCAGCGATGGAGAGTAAGCATTTTTCTCATTCTCATCATTTGCGTTAAACGCATTTCTCCCCAACGTTCACAAGCTTCGTGCCCTGAAATGCATTCATGATTTTTAATTTTTATCAACCAATATCAATGCGCGTTGCCTTGATTGTGCATTTTCAATTTGCATTGTCTATGGAGTGTTAATGCATTACGCTAAGTATAATGATCGATCGAGGTCGTCTTTAAGAAGGATTTTAATTGCATGATAAAACGATATTATTTGATGATTCAGTGTTTTCTTTTTCTTTTTCTTTATGAAGCAGAGTTGAAACGTTTAACAAACTGGAAATGCATCCACTACCAGGTGTTATATATAATACAGTTAGATTATAACACATTTTGTGCAGGAACAGGAATGAAGATGTTGATTGGATGGAAATAAATGTAATATATTTTAAATAAGATGTTAAAGAATCTTATTTAGTGTCGCCCAAAAAAGAATTATGCCAACCTTGTTTGAAATACTAATTTATGTTCTGCAAAATTATTTCCCTCTCGAAACATGTTGAAGGGAACCCTTCCATAGATATAAGATCAGCATAAGAAGTAACTGATTACTGATATTAGTTTTTCTTTGCTAAATTCACTCGTCCAAGCCATTTAACACTATATATATTAACTGATTACTGATATTAGTTTTTCTTTGCTAAATTCACTCGTCCAAGCCATTTAACACTATATATATATTGATCACTTCCATTGAAGCGTGCTTTTGCAATGCATCTGGACTGAGGTGTCGTATATTTGCAGGAAGCGACTCTAGTTCTCAATGCTTCCCGGCGATTTAGATATACTCTGGACTTGAAAAAGGGAGATGAGGAAGAGCAAAAGAAAGGGTTGATAAGGGCCCATGCCCAAGTCGTACGAGTATGTTTCTTAATCTTGCAAACGCATTTCCAAAGTGTTTTTATGTTTTTTATTGTCTTGTTCTTTAGTTTAATCAGTGATGGATTGTTCTATTAGGCAGCGCTGCTTTTCAGATTAGCTGGTGAACGTGATCTAGGTATTCTTCCATTCTTTGCCTTCGGAATTTCTTTCTTTTTCATTCTTTCTTCATTCTGACGATTATGGTCTTATTTACCAAAAGCTTTCGAAGATAAATAACTGGCCACTTAATTGACCAATGCAACAAATGATTAACGAGTCGTATCCTTTTGGCCGGAAAAGTATGTTTGTGGTACCAACAAACTTCAAGTTTATGGAAATGATGAGAATGGTCAACAACTGACATTAAATGTTTTTTTCACAAAAAAAAAAAATAAATTTTACGATGGGTTTTGCTTTGGAAGCTGCACGCAGTGGATTCTTTTGGGGTAAACCACGCGCTACCCTTACAATTCTGTTAAAATTCAGCCCGCCACCTTTAAAGCACAATATTTTCTCTCTCGAAACTCCCACAATTTAAAACCTTGAACGTCAATTAAACACGACATCTGAAATAGAAGATATTCATTCGGGTTCTGAAATCTGCAGATTTTCCATCTTCCGTGATGTCATCGCCTTTTTTAATCAATATATACTTGTTTAATTTGTTCTTATAGGATTATTTGATGAAGACAAAATGTCAATTTAAAAGTTTGTGCACAGTAGTTCAAAGGAATTTTAAGCAGCTTTCATTTCTTTGAGGTCCCACATTTGAATTTGAAGCATATAGAATTAATTAAAATTTAGACGGAGTTCTCCTTTTTGCTGTAAATTAATGGCACATTAGATCATTGTTAAAAGGATTATTAGATTATCAGACCTTCCAATATCCTGAGTCCACCTTGTAACTGAGAACTTTTATATTGGACCCAGGCTCAAACTCTGAGACCTCTAACTCCCAAGTCCCGACCTCTGACTCCTTTGTTAGTTTACTTGTTGAACTAAGCGCGTGGTGGCAGTTTATAAAATATTTAATGATGAAACCAACCTTGACAAAATAATGCAATATAAGTTGCTTTTGGGTCCAATATGGCATATACTGTATTTGTATCAATCTTTACTTTGTCGCAGGAATCTTAATCAACTCCTAATTAATTAACTTGGCCGTGTTGAGTTGGCTAATTATACTAAGATTCTTGCATTTATTTGATCACTTAATGAAGTTTTGTTTTTGAATAATGAAGCGGTAGGCACAGGAGTGTCAGCCCAAACCTCAGGTGATAACTTCGGAGTTGGGCTCGAACAACTTGTTTCAATGTCCAAGGATCAGAACATTTCAGCTTTGCAAGAATGCGGAGGGGCAAGTCTACTGTAAATATATTCTTTGGTTGCTTAAGCAGATGATGAAGGATTTTATGCATCTGATATGATTCAGTGGTAGCTTCTACAGGTCAAAGGCTTATCAGATTTATTAAAATCAGATCTTGAGAAAGGAATCAATGGAGATGACGATGATATGTTAAAAAGGAGAGTGACATTTGGAACGAATACATACCCCAAGAAAAAGGGGCGGAGTTTCTGGGTATATTCATTATAAGTCATCAAGTAATCTTTTTTTTAAAAACAACAGTTAATGAACTAATTATACAATGCTAGTAATAATTCTTTGTGGCTGTAACAGAATTTTCTATGGGATGCTTGGCAAGATCTGACCCTTATCATATTGATTATAGCAGCCGTGGTATCATTGGCACTTGGAATAAAAACAGAGGTGTGGTTAGCACTCGTTAGCTTATAGTGTTCAATCACAATAGCAAATGAAGCATCATTAACTGATCCATGGCTTTGTTGAAGAACTTGAACTACTTGTGAGAGAAATTAGGTTGTGGGCGTTTAGGCCTGACATCTATGCTCTATGGTTCTTTTGCCAATCAGGATAATCGACAACTTATCAGGCATAAAGAATTCCTTCAATGAGTTGAATTTTTATTCAAAATTACGAAAATTGAGATAATGAGGAGAAGGAATCTGTTGACAGAACAACAACAACAACATAAATTGAGTAACCTGCAAACTTGGGAAGAGCATATGTGATTCGTATGATAGAATTATGATAGAACAAATTGTGGAGGTCATCTGATCACTATGTTAAAGAATATTTGGTCATTTTCTATCATAAAGGATTTCAAAGTATACTCTACATGATGATAATGCCTTTTCACAATCTTTTTATGTTTTGAAGTTTCACAAATTGGAGGTACAAACTCATTTAATTATCAATCACATTTACAGAAAAAAAAAAAAAAAAGCTAATTGGTTGCGTTAGATGTTCTTGAACTATTTCTGTCAGGAATATTACTGCTATCCAGCATAATTTGTTTGTGTTGCTTGCTTAAGTACTTTGACAAAATAAAGTGAGTCATCATATGCCAGTCACAATAGACATTACATTAATTCTGTTGCCTTTTGAGATTGCTAACATTTAGTTGGTTATATTTATGGTTGTTTACATGGGATTGAAACTCATTTGTTATCTCCTGTGGACTGGTTTCCTTGTGATGGGTGCTTGTTCTGATTGCTCTTGTCAATAGAATAAGCTTGTTGCTTCAATTTCATTTAAATCGTTAATGTTCCCCAAGTCTTATATTTTCCATCGTTCGTTATCATTAGGGCTTGGAAGAAGGATGGTATGATGGAGGAAGCATTGCCTTTGCTGTTTTTCTTGTCATCATAGTAACAGGTGTTGGATACTTCTTTTTATTTTTCTTAATGAACAACAGATTTAATCTTATGAAAGTCTTTATAGGTGTCCACAGGATTTCCTTACAGATTAAATTTTTTGGCATATTTGGACAGACTTTTATTTCTCCTCGAATTTATTTTGTTCTCCTTGTTCATCAGTAATCCTGATACAAGCTGTATATTGTACTTTTTAGACTAAAGTTCTGCTGTTCCTTTCACTTTCTTGTGTGGCAGCTACCAGTGATTATCGCCAATCTCTGCAGTTTCAGAATTTGAATTCAGAAAAAGAAAATATACAATTGGAGGTAGGCTTTATATAATGAGAATTTAGGTCATCACTGGGAAGAAACACAATCATCTTACATGTATTATGCAGGTCATTAGAGGCAGTAGAGCAACAAAGATATCAATATTTGATATTGTTGTTGGTGATCTTGTACCTCTTAAAATAGGAGACCAGGTGAGATCCATAATATTTGGTTTTCTTGACTGGAAATTAATAGTTTCTTTCCGCATTATTTTTTCTTTATGGGTGCGTTCAGGTTCCTGCTGATGGAGTTATAGTCACTGCTCACTCACTTGCCATTGATGAATCCAGCATGACTGGTGAAAGCAAGATTGTAAGTTGTTTCTACCTACTATCCATCAAACTAATGATTCCCAGTCCATATGATTCTTAAGCACTGTTCTGCAGATTCACAAAGACCACAAATCCCCTTTTTTGATGTCTGGCTGCAAAGTAGCAGATGGTGTTGGAGTTATGCTGGTAAGATGAATATTTAATCTCATATTGTACTTGGCTTGTTATTTAATGATAATGAGCAAAGCTTTCTTGCAATATAAATGAAATTGCTTCCGCGATTTTGAACTTTTTTGTCCAAAAAATTTCTGACTCTTGCTGCTTCGTTTATTTTAGCGTCAAGGTTTCTTATTTTTCCATATCCTCCCCACCCCCCACCCCCCACCCCCCACCCCCACCCCCCCAAAAAAAAAAAAATGATCTAATAATCAGCTGCTGTGTATCATATTGAGTAGTGGTTGGAGTTGGACTTTTGAGCTTTAACAGTATAGGGAACTTTGTAACGGCTAAGACGGCTGATTATGTTACATTTTTTACTATTTTTATCAATTGAAATAATCTGAATTGAATAACCTAAAATTAATAAACTTTTTATTTGGGATTTATGGGCTTTAGTTATCAGCGTTTTTGTACTGCTGCATTTGATTCATTTTATGATTATTTATGTATCAACCCCTTGTAGTTCTTCTTTTGTGGTCAATAATGAGAATATAAGTGTATGTAAAAGTGAGTTGAATAGTCCTCCCCTTTTGTTTTGATTATGATTCTAGTGCTTTTCAAGGTCTTAAAACCAAAGATATTAGAGTTATGCCATCCCTTTACTGCTAACTGTAGGTAACTGGGGTTGGTATCAATACGGAGTGGGGATTGTTGATGGCAAGCATCTCTGAAGATACTGGAGAAGAGACTCCATTGCAGGTTCCACCTGATCCATCCAAAACAAAGAAAGAAAAGGCTGTTGTTTTAGTAGTACCTTATGGAAACTTACATGCTAAACCTTAAATTTAGTTTTGGTGATATGTCATAGGTACGTTTGAATGGAGTTGCAACTTTTATCGGCATGATAGGTCTTACAGTAGCTGTTGTTGTGCTAGTGGTCCTATTGGCCAGGTAAAATTAGATTTTTTTTCTTTTGTATGTTACAAATAATTAGAGCAGATTTTATGCCATCTCTCACTGGCTGTGATATGACTTTGAAATTGTAGATACTTTACTGGAAACACGAAAGATGTAGATGGAAATGTCCAATTTGTTGCTGGCCAAACGAGTATCAGTAATGCAATAGATGGGGTTGTCAAAGTTTTTACTATTGCTGTAAGTGAATTTTCTGGATTGTTTTTGTACTTCAAGTTCTTCTGCTTCTTTTTATCTTTTTGAAACTAAAATAAAGAGATGTACAGGTCACCATTGTGGTTGTTGCAGTTCCTGAAGGTCTTCCTCTGGCTGTTACCTTAACGTAAGAATGGACTACTAGAGAATTTCATTCAGGAATAGGAGATGCGTCTAATACTAGGCCTGAATATGTCTTCTATTTTTTTTTTTTTTAATTTCTAATCTTGGCTCTTATGACAGCCTGGCATACTCAATGCGGAAAATGATGGCAGACAAGGCCTTGGTAAATCTCGTTTTATTATTCTCCAATCACCAAAACGTTTTTAGTTTTGCAGTTCTTCTATCAATTAGTTTTAGAACTTCTGTTTCTAATAACCACAGATATTCAGGTGAGAAGGCTTTCGGCCTGTGAAACTATGGGCTGTGCAACAACAATTTGCAGTGATAAAACAGGAACGTTAACCTTGAATCAGGTGGGTTCCACAGTAGGACGTTTGGATAGTCTAAATGGAGTTTGGCCATAATTTAATCTTGCTGATGACTACTTACATTTATTGAAGCCCCATACTTACACTCACCACCTGTGTGTGGTTGAGATCTTACTTTGAACGTTCATTTTTATGAGCTTTTTTAACAGAGATTTGACTCAGATATAGAAAATTTGTTTTGGTCTTCTCCATTTCCATCGGATCAATAAATTACCTATTCATTCATTTAAAAGGAAAACGGAAGCCTAAAATTCTGAGATGAAGGAAACCCTCAAAAGTTAATTTACATGATGCAGCCTACAAACTCTCTGGTCCAGGTGATTTTGGGTTCGTAAACATGTTGCCCTTGACCCAAAGTTTTATTTCACCTGAGGTATTGCGCCATAAATGTTATTGTCAAATAACATGCAAGATGTTCTCCATGAATTGAAATAATATAACTTAATATTAGATGAACACCACACAGTTTTATGGTCCCTGAAGCAAAGAGTTTCATTTCTGTAATCCTTACAAGAGCAAGGCTGCAGTCTAGTTTGAATAAAGAAGATGCATTAAGTTGATGTGGGAAAATATAGATAAGGAACTCTTGAGCAGATCAGTTGCATAATGAATGACCTCAACTGCTTGATAGACCCACTTTTGTTCATATAAATTGTCCATATCCTGAAATAGGCATAGTCTGTCTAGTAGTTTTTCAATTTGTTAAAAAAGTAACAGGTGTCTGCATTTGATTCGTTTAATTTAAAATATTGAATTAAGAGGTTTTAATTTTGGCCAAAAAAAATTGAGGTTTTAATGGTTACTTATTTTATTCCATTATAGATGACTGTGGTTGAGGCATGCGTTGGGAGGAAGAAACTGAATTCTGCTGGTGACTCATCAAAGTTTAATTCAGAAGTTTTATCTCTGATTAAAGAGGGCATTGCACAGAATACAACTGGAACTGTTTTTGTGCCTAAGGTTTTCCTTTCTACTTAATTCAGTGACAGTATCTTAGGGTTCCCTTTTATATTTTGCATTTGGTATCAAAACAACCAAGGAAACTCTTGGACTTAATATTTACTGTTTCTCTTGATTTTTGTTGGGGTTACTGTTTAAGGAACAACATCTTGTGATTCTCCAAACAGGACAATGCATAGTCATAAGTACACACATAATTCTACATACAAATGTATATATGTGATTTATTTTCAGGAGATCTGAAATTAATATAGTGGTGCTTGTGCTTCAAAACAATATACATATTTTCAGGATTTGTGAGAAGAGTGGAGACAAATTGTGAAATCGCTTGTATCTCTCACGATAACAACTTGTAAAAAGATAAAGAAGTAAGGTTGACAGATATAATGCACATAGGTCGGTCATGGATGCTGGGTCAGAATCTCTCTTCCAGGAAAAGTTAGTTCAATATGGTGTTCAATTTGACTAGTGTAGAGAAGATGAATACTCTGACACCAAATATTCATTACGTTTATACGCATGGATTGAAGGCGCAGAATTTGACTTAGGAATAGCCCTTCAATTCTGAACTGCAATCATGTTTCCCATATAGCATATCAGTGTGCCTGTGGCATGTTGCCGGATGCGCATAAAGCTGAAAGTAATTGAACACATAATATAAACTGACAGATGAGAAATAGATCAGAATCATTGTTTGTTTATTACCTTTGTGGGGCTGCGATAGTCTCAATGGTGAACATTTGTTACCTATAAGCAGACAGAAATGTCTTCATACCTGTGCTATTGTCCTCTATAATTGTTCCTTACAGAAATGGTTACATTTTGGTATTTGTCTGAATTCTGTTTTTAATATCCAGTAAGCATCATGTTCTTTTTGTGACTTCATTTAGGATGGTGGAGAGACTGAGGTTTCAGGGTCCCCTACAGAAAAGGCAATCCTTTCTTGGGCAGTCAAGGTAATATTAGAACATATCCTTTCACTTTATTGAATTGATTTTTGTGAAAATTTGAAGGATTGAAAATAGAGGGAAAATAAAGTCTCAAAATATTATCAATCCTTGAATGAATGAGAATATAAATAGACCTTTTTATAAGTAAAAATATAAACTAATAGGCTAAACCTATAATCTATCATAATCATAATATCTCATATTTATTCTTCTTGATAATTTAATATTTAAATTTGATCCTAAATAATATCTAAAATTAATTTTAGATAATTAATTAAATAAGTAACAACATATAATATTAATTAATTAATAATTAATTTTAAACTAGAGAATCTTAGCACTCCCTCTCAAGTTGAATCTACAGCTTGAATACTTATACTTCTCAACACTCTCTGTCAAGCTGGGAGGCAATTTGGATGTGAATAGCATCATTATATAAGAACTAGAATTTTGAATCCTTAAACTAATAATGACCACTGAATTGAAGTTAATTGGATATTGAATCTAGATCTTAAGATAAAGTTGTGAATTTAACGAAGAACATCATTGTTGGATGCCTAGCAAGAACATTTGTAAGAGAGAAATTTAATGAAGAATCATATGTATTATTGTGGAAATTGAAGGATTGGGAGTAGAGGGAAAATAAATCCTTAAAATATTATTAATCCTTAAATGAATGAGAATACAAATAGGCTTTTATATAGGCAAAAATATAAGCTAATAGACTAAAACTATAATATATCATAATCCTAATATCTCAAATTTATTCTTCTAAGATATGATAATTTAATATTCAAATCTGATCCTAAATAATATCAAAAATTTAATTTTAGATAATTAATTAAATAACTAACAAAACATAATATTAACTAATAATTAATTATAAACTAGAGCATCTCAACACTCCCCCTTAAGTTGAATCTACAGCTTGAATACTTGTGTTTCTTAACAATTATTCAAGAGCAATATGCTCATACAATCATGGTAACCCACTTGGGTTTACACACTAATCTAATCTTATTTGAGGGAGATGAACTAATCCCATAGCTTATGAGATTTTGTGGGAAGAGACCCAAGTTACCTTCTTCCATCATATGTATTATTCAAGAGCAAAGAAAGTTGCCATCTTCTCTCATATGTATTATTCAAGAGCAACATGCTCATACAATCGTGGTAACCTATTTGGGTTTACACACTAATCCAACCTCACTTGAGGGAGATGAACTAATCCTATAAGCTATGAGATTTTGTAGGAAGAGACCCAAGTTACCCTCTTCCATCTTATGTAACTAATCCTCACTTGAAGGCGTGTCTTCTCTTCAAGCTTGACCTTCTTCTTCATCAAGACTTTAACCAAGATTTAACATTCCTCCTTTGGTACCATGTGGAAATTTGAAAGAATGAAAGTAGAGGGAAAATAAAGCCTCAAAATATTATTAATCCTTGAATGAATGAGAATACAAATAGGCCTTTATATAGACAAAAATATAAGCTAATAGGTTAAATTTAGAATCTATCATAATCCTAATATATTAAATTTATTCTTCTAAGATATGATAATTTAATCTTCAAATCTGATCCTAAATAATATCTAAAATTAATTTTAGATAATTAATTAAGTAACTAATAAAATATAATATTAATTCATTAATAATTAATTCTAAACTAGTGCATTTCAACAATTTTATGCTAAATCCTTGTATTTTTCTTGAATCTACTTGGCAGTTGGGAATGGATTTTGATCTTATAAGATCAAATTCAACACTTCTCCATGTATTTCCCTTCAATTCTGAGAAAAAGCGAGGTGGTGTCTTGCTGAAGCAAGTAATTATTTGATAAAAACATTACTGGTTCATCTCTTCATTTATTGTATCGTATGCCATTATCTTCCATGCTAATCAAATAATATTTCTTCTTTAGAATGTGGACTCCACAGTGCATATACATTGGAAAGGCGCTGCAGAGATAGTACTAGGAAAATGCACTCAATATCTTGATTCAAATGGTAGCTTGCTTTCTATTGAAGAAGAGAAGGTTAGAAACAGCAGTTTCCTAGTGTAGTTCTATAATGTTTATGGGGAGAGAAGGTCGTCGCATTGAACAATTGGATGAGACAGTTTTTTATATTGCTAATAATAAACGCAACTTGAAAAATATATGAAATCACACCACAGTTGAATCATTCTATGCACATATCTGGTTATATTGTTGTTTCAACTTTCAAGTTACTCCAACCTGCATGGAAATTATATAATGGATTCTACAGAAACTGAATTTGTTTTCAGCAATCAAGCAACTGAGAGCAGTTGACAATCCTATCTTCGTTTTTTCGAGGTTATTGGTTAATATTTCCTTTTCAAATCTTTTCCAGGACTTTTTCAAGGAAGCTATTGAAGACATGGCTGCTCGTAGTTTACGGTGTGTTGCCATTGCATACAGGTCATATGAATTGGACAAAGTTCCCTCTATTGAGGAGGATTTGGCCCAGTGGTCCTTACCTGAGGATGAGCTTGTTTTGCTTGCTATAGTTGGTATAAAGGTAGAGTTCAAGGCTCTCCTGCTATCTGGCATGAAATTGGTAGCATTTTGTTTTGTCCCATAACTTACATATGTATTTACAATAAGAAAATAATTCCTGTAAAGGCATTGATATATGTTCAATTATACTTGAAAACCATTATGGATGTATTCTTTCTAACACCACACAGAATGAGGAAGGAAAATTATATGCTTTAAAATATTCTTTACCACTGCATATGGAGTAAATTTATATCACGCTTCAGCACTAGATTTCTGCCTTTTCTTTATGAATAACCCAGTTTCATTCTTCATCTAAGCAAACAATGATCTGTTTGTTCAGGATCCCTGTCGCCCTGGTGTCAAAGATGCGGTGACAGTATGCACTGCAGCTGGTGTTAAGGTGATTTTAATATTTTCCTGTTTGATGATATAGTTCTCAAATCGGCCCATGAAGTTTATATGTAAATTTTAGTTTAATGTGGAATCAGTTAATCATTATGTCAAAATATGTCTTCTGATATTCTGAAAAGCTTGAGGGTTAAGAAAAAATGTAATTAAGGAAATCCAAAGCATCATATGTTTGTGAACTCAGGTGCGCATGGTTACGGGAGACAATCTTCAAACGGCAAAGGCAATAGCTTTGGAGTGTGGGATACTGGCTTCACATTTAGATGCTGTCGAACCAGTTATCATTGAAGGAAAGACATTCCGGGCGTTATCTGAACAAGAAAGGGAACAAGTTGCTAAACAAATAACAGTATGGCTCTCTCATTGTGATTTTTGCTATGTGAATTAGCTGAAAATATTTATTAAAGGAATGGTATTCATTTAACAATAATGTTCTAAAAATTACACCATCCTGATCGCAATCTCCTGTCTTTGACATCTCCGGTTTGGATTACTTGCTGGTTGTTATTTGCATAATATGTATAGGTGATGGGGAGGTCTTCTCCAAATGACAAGCTTTTACTTGTTCAAGCACTGCGTAAAGGAGGTGAAGTTGTTGCTGTTACTGGAGATGGCACCAATGATGCTCCCGCACTTCATGAGGTTTGTCATATTTCTTGGGTGTGTAATCTTGAGATTTGATGTTCCTTCCAAGTTTTGTAACTTTCCTAGTTTTGTAAGAAACAACCTGGAAAGATGAAATATATATGTTACTGAATCACTTCAACTTTGTACTTTGAACCTTGCATAACTGATTGCATCGACCAGAAAAAATTCTTTCTAAATGCAGTCTATGTGCTGACATGCAGTTCTGTGTTATTGGTCCAGTGATGTTATGAATGAAGCTTGACTTTAGCTTCATGAAGTTTGCCTATATGGTTGTTGATTTTATTATTGAATTATCAGTGTGTTGAGTCATTGATAACATTTTGAATGCATCAAAATTTCACATGAGATTATTGAATTTTGAAATACTAGAGCTGCAAGTTGTGAGTTGAGGCATGCTTTCCTGTGAACAAACACTTTCTTTTTCTTCTATAATCATGACTTACCCATTAGCATATGGACTTTACAAGCGCCCCATCTCCCAACAATGGTCGGGAGATGACATCATTTGATAAAAATTAAATCATGTGATTAACTCAGTGTTCTCTGCCACTAGGCACAACATTTAGCAGAGGTTGGTGATTTTTTATTGTACAGATTCATGCAGTTATGTTTTAATACAACTCGTGCAGTTTATTATAGATTGTTGGTAGCATCAAGTTCTTTCTTTTGTCTCTTCTTGTGCCATTGTTTGATTGAGGTGGTGTTCCAAAGTTCAGTATTGTTAACATTTTTCATAGTTGATGTAATGTTCTACTGTTTTATTTTGTATTTTAGGCAGATATTGGTCTTTCTATGGGCATTTCTGGAACTGAAGTCGCAAAAGAAAGTTCAGATATTATAATCCTGGATGATAACTTTGCTTCAGTTGTAAAGGTACACTGAATTTGAGCGCTTGTATGATTTTTTTTTTTTAAAGAAAAAAAAGAAAGAAATTGGGTCTATATCTGCCCAGTGATCTTATGCTGAAGTGAAATAATGTACATTTTCTCTTTGAACCATTTTACCATGATTTGATTTGGTTTTGGCTTCACTTTTGTTCAGTATCACCCTGAGACACGAGTCTACAGTTAAGTGGTCCAGTCTGTAACTTGTTTAAGTAGTCTACTTCGTTCTTCCTTCAGGTAGTCCGCTGGGGACGTTCTGTATCTGCAAATATTCAGAAATTTATACAGTTCCAGCTCACAGTTAATGTAGCAGCTCTTGCGATAAATGTTGTGGCGGCAGTTTCTTCGGGTGATGTTCCTTTAAATGCAGTGCAGGTCCCCTTTTCTTCTCCTTTATTCAATATTTCATTGTCTAATCTATAAGCATGAGCTAAAATACATCTAACATCAAATATAAATTTTATTACTCGAAGCTTGATATAGGAGTTGAGGATTCGCATCTCTCAAAAATTTAAAAGACGGCTTAGGGATGGTTCTTTTTATCAATAAACTGTAACACACCCCTCAAACAAAGTTCTTTGGCTTTGAAGCATGGACAAAGTGAGAGAGCACCATATTTTGTGAAGAAATTTATTTGGGAGAATTGGGGGACAGGAGGGATCATACCTTTGACTTCCTTTACCATGAAAGCTCTTATACCATGTTAAGAACCGAATTTTTAGCATAAGCTTGTTCGAAATAGGCTAAAGAGCAGTTTTTGTTTGTATATAATCTAACTATAAGAAGTCAGGATGAAAATTAGGCATTAAAAATTGAATTCTAATTTTTCCATATAAATTTTAGGCTTACAGTTTCATCTGCGGTATGAATGAAGACTGATATTTTACTAGTGGTAAATAATACAAGAATGATTAAGGAAATACACGTGTTGGTTTCTGTCATTCTGATGTATATGCTCTTGTTACAGCTTTTGTGGCTTAACCTTATCATGGACACACTTGGGGCCCTAGCACTAGCTACGGAACCGCCTACTGACCACCTTATGCACAGACCACCAGTTGGTCGAAGGTTTGGATTGACTGGCTTTCTTTCAAATATGTAGTAGAATGTTTATAAATGAATGCCCCAAACATTACATGGAACTTGCACTACACACACACAGATGTGTTGGCCAATAACTCGCGAGTATAATACAAAAGTTAGCTTAGTTAAATTTCAATTGGTCTCATCTTCACTATTGCATCCTCAGAGTTAAATATGCTTGATTTGATCTTTGTATACTCAATTTCACTAAGATTTTGTGTTTGGTTTGCAGGGAACCTCTCATAACGAATAACATGTGGAGGAACTTGCTTGTCCAGGTAATTTTGTTTTTTTAAAAAAAACTTTTTAAGGTTATTATAGAATTGGAGGAATGTCTTGGTTTGATCTTTTATTTTCCATTGTAGGCTGTATATCAAATTGCAGTTCTCCTTGTTCTTAATTTTGGTGGAGAAAGTATTCTCCATGGTGACTCTGAAGCCGAAACCTTGCAACTGAAGAATACTTTGATTTTCAATGCATTTGTCCTCTGCCAAGTAAGTCAATATTTAAAATTTAAATATGAAATATTCAAATGTCAATGGAACCAAATTTCCCTTACATCTCCAGAAATTCTAGCTGTTGTATGATTCGTTTCCATGTTCAACTGTTATATATATGTCGAATGCTTCTTAATTATTGATGAAATACCCTGGTTCAGAATTTGTCCATTCATCCAACTCTCATTAGCCTGCTTGAACATGCAGATTTTCAATGAGTTCAATGCTCGAAAACCAGATCAAATGAACGTATTCATCGGAGTGACTAAGAACCGTCTCTTTGTGGGCATTGTGGGAATGACCGTTATACTTCAGGTGAATAATCACTTCTATGGTTGTTTGGTTTCTCGTTTTGATTGTTCACATATGAATAAACATGCTTTTCTAATTCCTTACATATCTTTTAGGTAATCATTATCGAGTTTCTTGGAAAGTTCACTAGCACGGTGAGGCTGGATTGGCAGATGTGGGTCGTTTCTATTATCATGGGTCTCGTCAGGTTTGGTTCATTCATTTCAATATAATCCTCTTGCGTTATCCTTTAATTATGTATTTAAAACTTGAATTCCCTCAAGTGACTTCCCCTAAATCGAGGAAAGGGATAAATACATAATACTTTCTTCAATTTTAAATATAGGAGCTAATCGAAAAATTTATTTTAATCCTAAATATAATATCTCAATCTATTTTATTTTTTAAATTTATAATTTTTTTCAAACTATCCCTATTTATTATATATATTAAATAGATTTTCATAATAGAGATAAAAGAAGTATTTTTGGAAAATAAGTCCGTTTTGTTACAAGGGTTAATGTAATATTTGACCACTCAAGTTTACCTTCATTTTGGTTTTGGTATCTCAAATTTTAAACATAGATTTTGATTCCTCAAACCTCTTTCTGTCTAAAATATTAGTCTCTATAATTTAATAAAAATCTAAATTATCCTTTAAGAGATTAAAACCCATACTTTAAAATTTAAGAGATTAAAACTAAAATTTTTACAAAATTTAAAGGGTTAAAAATTATATTAATTTTTTTTATAAATAACTAATTTAATTAATTTTTTTAGTATATAAATTAGTTATTTAATTTAAATTTAGGGGTAGAGGAAGTAGCGGGTCTCATTTTATACAAGTGAAGTCCGCTATTTTATACAGTATCTAAGTTTCAGTTGACAAAGTTGGTATTTGGTATAATTTTTGTTGTGACCAACAGCTTTTTTGCCTTGTTACAGTTGGCCTCTTGCTGTGCTTGGAAAGTTCATTCCAGTTCCAAAAACACCATTATCTCGCACCTTCAAGAGGATGCTTATGCGATTCAAGAGATCAAAAACTCCTGCTCCTAATTAACCAGCAATTGAAGTGACAATTGATAATCTGTTTAAGATTAATTGGTTTAGTGCAGACTTTTCGGATGATCTGTAAATAGATTAATTAAGGTTGTCAGAGAGAGAATCTCAGAAATTCATGAAATATTGACAGGTATCATCTTCATGGTTTCATACTTAGACCTGAGTCTGTCTGCACTTCTGGATTAGTAGTACTCCATGTGTCACTGTAAATTTATTTGACATGAAAAACAAGAACACGAATGTGTCAGGAATTTCTAAATCCTACAGCTATCATCATTATATAATATATATTTCCCCCTTTTTATAATTGAGTTTGTGTACATTTTTACTGTTATACACCCTGGCATTGTCGGAATCACATGGCTTTCAATAAAGTCGAACTGAGACAAGCATTTCCATGTGGTAGTTTTCTCTCTCTCTTTTTTTAATTAGTCAGACTATTAGGTGAAAAAATTAATACTTTAGACATAAAATTATATATGAAATGTGTAGAAGTCCTTATAATAAGGACAAGAAAGAGTAAAAATTCAATGGACAGAAAATAACATGTTGAAATATGATTTAAGGATCCAAAATAAAGAACCGAACAAGGTAAAACAGGCTAAGTCTGAAAATCAAACCATTTCGAATCCCCTGCTTGGTAGATCTTTATTCATTCATTGAAAATTCATAAGTTTCTTTCAGTTATGATTGGTTGCTGAGGATTTTCAATTCTATTTCACATCAGAAAAGAACAGAACGAAGCAGAACTTTTTAAAACACCAGTCATTATCTCGTGCAGGTTTAATATATCCAATGAATATAATATCATTATTTTTTATCAAATAACAATAATGAAGACTAATTGTGACGCAACCTTAATTTTACAAACTAAATAAATAACAATGAAAACAAAGCACTGTGTACACATCAAATGACAGTGACTTTGATAAAGCGAACAAAAATTTAAAGCAAAAAAAAAAAAAAAAAGAGTCAACATAATTTAAAGAAGGGGGGAAAAACTAACACTGAAATTCCCGGTAGGTGGTTTTAGGACCCTATATTCCAACCTTCATTGAGTAAAACTAATCACTGCAGAAGCAAGACCATCTTTGATGATGAAAGCTTCAATACATTTACTTATCTTCTCACACCAAACTAGCAATAACAGGAATAGGCAAAGTGGTTTTTCTTGGAGACATAAGGGGAGATGAACTTGGAGGGAGAAGCAGATGAATCTACAATATCAGCTGGGACAAATATCTGAGTTCTACCAGAACCAATTCTCTTGCCAGCTGCATTGGCATAGAACAAACCTGAAATTGCTGGTACAAAAACATTGCTCTCAGAAGTCACGTAAAAGTCGATCACCTTCTCGAATTCAGAACCTTCGGAATCCAGGTACTTCATCTTTTTATCCGCAGGCATGATGCCTTCCTGCATTTGTTTTCAGAAGCAATGAATTTTTTTAATATATGACAAAAAAAACACGTGTATTCAATCCCTGATGTAATGCGTGAAAAAGTCCTGGCTTAAATCTCACCTTTGTGTAAGTTCTGGGGAACATTTCCTTGAGAGAATCAAGGCTGTTATGCCACCTGGATTGAGTCACATAAATTGTGGTATCCTTGTCAAAACCAATCTTCCTCAAAAATACTGCAACCTCTTGTGCATTGTAGCAGCTTTTAGCTCCAACATCATCACTTCCTTGGCAACCCCTCTTATCCAACATCTCAACCCTCAAGTCCACGGCTATGAACTGACCATTGGACTTTCGGCTCAAAGTTCTTAGTCTTTCTACCATTGAATCAACCACTTCCTTCATTTCTGGCTGTAGCTGTAAACTTGCAAACATTGCTAAGCATGAAACAGAATCAGTATCAGCTGCATTTCCTTCCTTTCTCATGTTTATTGAAGGGAAGTATGTTGCAAGCCTTATATTTCCCTTTGTTCTGTATATTGGCTCAACGTGCTCAACTATGTAGTCATCAGTAACTCTATTAGGGACCTTCACGGCAGCAAGACTCCGAGTTGATATTTGAGCAGGAAAATCCTTTACTACTTTAACCACACCCTTCATGCTTGTCATGAACACATCAACATCATAAATGTCCTCAAAGTTCCTATACACATAAATTCAATTAGTCATGAACAAGTACTCAATTGAGTTAAACGGTGGCCATTCAATAATGTAATATCTGGAGTCCCATTCATTTCATCTAAAATAAAGCATTTCTTAGGGAAACTTGCAATAGAGGAATGGAGAAGTTGATAAATGGTCCTTAATCAATGGAGAAACTTACATCATCCCAGCCTAGGATTCTAAGGCCTCCTCAGAGCCTGTGATGCTCTACATATTTGGAAGGGGGAACAGATATGTATGGCTGGCATTGATATAAAGAAGATAGAAGAACGGATGCACCAACTTCTTTTCCAGGCATTTCAATCAAATTATAAACAAGCACAAACCAAAACTTCTTCTATTTGCCCGATGTTCCATTATAGCAAAAGTAGTTATATCAACAATACAACTAAGAGGTTATGTTAATCACTTTCACTATATTACTTAAGTAGCTCAAGTATCTTGGTTGATAACAAGGATAATAGCAGAATTGAAGCAACCAATAAGGTTACGGTTACTTAACAGAAAACAGATATGTGCTTACTACAAAACTCTTTAACTATGATTGAGGGAGGATAGAATAAAAAACTATGATTAAAATAATTAACATATTCCTCCTTAAAGGCCTCAGCGAAGCATATCACAAAATGGAATTCAACACTAACCACTTGTCACCGGGTTGGCTTCCTCTGATGTCAGGGAGAACAAGTGTTGCCCCCAAACGTCTAGCAACAACTACAGCATCTGCAATCTGAACCAAGCATTAACAGAAAAGTAATGAATATAGGAAATGAAACTATAGACTCTAGCAGCAGCTGAAATTAGCAGGGAAAGAAAGAAAAAGAACAACAAAAACATTATCAATGTTGAAAAGTGTTGAACTCAATGGTGAGGCTAAGTTAAAAATGATAATTAAATAAAGCAATATATTGAAAAGGCATGCCAATGAATGAACCAATTGCATCATCATCATCCATCAGTTGACTAAAATATAACATAATGAACGAGCATATTATCAACTAGTTAATTTACTGGATCATATTAAGGTTAGTGAAGAGGCTGGGATTAAAAAGAAGAGAACTTAAGACCTTTCCATTTGGAGTGTGATATAAGAAAACTTAGACTGAAACAAAATACACGACAGAAGGGAAATGAAATCCTTTTGAGCAAAGAAACACAGAAAGGATAAGGGGAAAAGCCTTGAGGTTGGCCCAAAAACAAATATTAAGAGAAGAAATTTGAGATATAGTATGGAAACTGATATATATTAGATACAAAGGACTTCCACGATAAGTTGAATGAGATACCTGAGAAATATGATACTCAGGGCCATTAGTCAAAGAAAAAGTAACATGGCCTTCAGTCTGCTCTACATCGTCTGCCAGCAAGCAAAAGATGAATTCATGAGAAAAGATTGATTGAGCACAAGTAATTTTGTGCCAATAAATTATATGAACTCCATGATTCGGGCTTAAAAATAAAATCTTACCCATAGATGGTTTAACCCAGCATGCTTTTAGCTCATCAGCATCTCCAGTCCAAAGCCCTATACTCTTCTTCACATGAGTAGCATCAAACTTTGTGTTCTCAAAGTTAGCCAACTCTGTTCCTCCTGGAAGTTGATCCTTGAAGTTTCAAAAAGTAATTTAAGTGAAAAAGAAGTTAATTAACCATAAAATTATCTGTTTGAAAAGATCAAGAAGCAAAGAATATGGAGAATCATAATTAACATGAAGTGATAGAGTGTATGGGATAAGAGAATGAAAGAAAGCCTTGAATTTGCCTAATTAGCTGACTTGAGCTTTTACTATATACCTTACTCTGAGATTCAATTATTATAAGTTTAGGGACGCATTCCCATTTTCTAACAAAACTTTCCTCATTTCCCTCATTTCATGCAACATCAACAGTCAACCAATGATTTCATAGTCACTGGAGAATCATAATTACTGGCACTCACAAAAGTAAATTGTCGTTTTGAAAAGGTAGTCACCATTCTATCGAAAAATTAACGACATAGAAAGTAGTATTTATCTTGTCTCTCGGTCGATAGCCATTGAATTACTGTGTCCCTTTTATAAACTAAGATCTATCATCTCTACTTGCTCTTGCTCTTTCATCTGGATATACATAATAATGTTTTTTGTCAAATCCTTCAGTTTCATGTCAAATGAACTCATCCGGCATCAATACATCGCTCACTCCACTTTAACCGTGACATTAGGACATGATATCTGGTGAATAACAACAACTAAAGAAATGCAAATGAAAATTCAACACATTTGCAAGATTAAGTGGATCGAGACACCAACTTTGAGAGATAGACAAAGAACAAGTCAACTAAGATGGCTGAAAAGAAAATTGCTGTGGATGAGATAATATGAGTAAGATAAAGTCTTACTTCCACTGAATCAAAATGGTCCCTTTTGATCATGTTGCCAAGCATCACAAACATGGTGAGGGTGAGAACACCAGCCACCACTTGCTTCAAATCAAATCCCATTGTGCGTCTTCCTTTTGGATCTTGCAAATTCTTCTGGGTCTCCTCAGATTCACTTAAGTGGGCGAAGATCAGAATAGAGAGAGAAGCGTAAACTTAAAGTTTTTAAGCAGCATAAGGGAAAGTACAAAGAATAAAGACCAAGAGCTTTTCCAGCTGAAATGGAAAGCTTAACCAAAAATTGACGAAGAAAGAGAACGCACACCCTCCCCCAGTGAGAGCGTTAAAGACCAAAATTTCTTTGTTTCGTAAAAGCGGAAGAAGAAGATCTTTTACACAGCACCGACAGTCCGATAAAAATTATGGGCTGCCTAACCCCTCTTACGTGGATTTGCTTTGTCTTTTAGGATTCGCTATCAATAATAAAATATAAACATGTTATCAATTCAGTAATCGCACTGTCGCTTGTAAAGGTTGAATAGTTTATTGATTGGGACTTGAGAAAGAGCCGTTGATTACAAATGGAAGAGGCCCAATCTTTAATGTATCGTTATCTGGGTAAAACCCCAGATCTGCAACTGATGGCCACACATTAACAATAAATTAAACAAAAACGCAAGTTGAAAAGTAAAATTCATGCAACGAAATTCTTCTTCAGTGCAAAACCCCCAATATTTTAATAATAGAACAGTGAGATTTTGATAATGCGTGAGATAAAGAAGCAGTAAATCCCAAAGATTGATGCAGATCTCAAGGTTTTAAGCTTAAGCCCCTATTAGACGAAAAAAATTATGAAAATACCTGTTTCACTTTCAAAGGATATTGATACTTGCGCCGCTCTCTGGCTGAAAACACTCAAAATCTTTCTATATATTTATATTCTTACATTGAACATTTTTGTGATAAAATACAACTTACCATTCTATTTATTATTCTCAACAAAGTCAGCAAGTGCTCCTTACTAAACCTATGCTATGATTGGTATAATAGAAGTGCAATTTTTTATTTTTTTAATATAATAGTAGTCATTTTTATTTTTAATATTTTAAATTATTTTAGTTTAATAAAAAATTAGGAAATAAAATGATTGAAGTATGAGCAAAATATTTTAGATTATTTTATTTTTAATTATTATAAAAATATATTAATTTTATATTTATTTACGCTCTATTAAATAAATTTTTAAAATTTATTTTTAATTTAATTTTATTTCAACTTCTATTTCTATTTCTACTTCAATTTTTATCAAAAGCTCTTTTATCTTATTAAATTTATCTGAAGGTCTCTTTGATATAAGAGAAATGGAGAAAATTTTAACGAGTTCAATTTTTAAAAAAATAAAAAAGTAAAGATATAAAATTTAATTAAAAAATATATAAAATAAAATAGTAAAAAATATTTATTAAAAGCTTTTAAATTCGTTTTTCTAATTCTTTTTTAAAATCAAACTCATTTAAATTTTTTCGGTCTTCCCTTCCTCTTATACCGAACAGTCAAATTTTAAATTAAACTTTTGACATTTTAAATTTAGAAAAATATATATTTATTAATTTTTTTAAAAAAATAAACTTGGAGGCAATAATAAATTAACTCTGCATTTTGAGAAGTGCCAAATGATGACAAAAAGAGGAGAAAGGGTTTGAACATTTTTTTCTTTTGTAGAAAGAGGAAAGTTTGAGGTTAAAGAGATGATAGTAGAGATGAAAGATGATATTTTAAAAAAATAAATTATATTTATTATAAATAATTAATATAATTAATATCTTTTATTTACTTAAATTAATTATATAGTTTTTATATTAAAGGTGAATAAAGTTTGAATTTGAATAATTTAAATTTAAATTTAAAATGTATAAAATATAAAAAAACTAATAAAATAAATTAACAATCCCCAATATAATTAGTAGATAGCTAAATCTTTTAAATAAATATTTTAAATTTAAACTAAATTATATATATAATATTTTATTAAGTAAGATAAAAATTTGTTTGATGATCCCTTAGAAGAATTAGTTTATAATTATTGGTGAAGGAATAGAAGATATAGTGAGAAGGGGCAAAATGGATAGAGATGGTGGAATCATAAAATCGTAGAGCTGAGGAGTGAGGTAGTCAGTCTTTGTCACGCCTCACTTCCCACTCACGTGGGGCGGTTCATAATATTGGAACCAACGCATCATCAATCATCAACCATTGGAATCATTCACTCCCCACCATCGGTATATTCTTTAGCCATTTTAATTTCCTCTCCCCCGTTCTTCGTACCCATTATGATCGGCATCAAATACTTATTGTAGATTGAAATGTTTAAATTAAATTTAAATAATATAAATTTAATTTTTCAATAATAAATTTATTTTTGAGTAAAATGATAATAAGATTCTTTTTATTTTAAATTTTATATCTATTAAAATAAATATTTAAAATATAAAAAATATATTATATTAAATTTAGATTGTCTAAAACTAATAAATACGATTTAGATTAGTGATGAGTATAACATTTTTTCTCTATTATTCTTTATTGTTTTAATAATTTATACTCTCAAATATCATCTGTACTTTTTGTTATGCAAGATGTGTTGGTTCTAAAAAATTCCGTACCTTTAGCCTAAAAGAAATATTTAACTTATTGCTTATTAACAATATTTTTTATATTAACAATAAAATTTAAATTTTTAATTTTATAGAATTATATAAACCAAAGATATCCTCTCAAATATAGATCTTCTTATAATTTCATTCTTTTATTTATTAAGTTGCTTTTGTTTTTGGCCAAAATTAAATTGTTTTTAATATTTAGGGCATATTTGGATTATTTTTTGAAAAATAGATTTTGGGAAAAATAGATTTTAAAAATAATAGATTTTATGAAGAATAGATTTTGGGAATGGAGATGTTTGGATTATTAGTAGTAGAATCACTTTTCATATTATTAAAATACTAAAAAGGGTATGATTTGATTAAAAGTATGAGAGAAGAGAGAGGATATATGGTAGAGAAGAAATATGATAGATGAGAGAGTGTAGAGAGGAGAGAGGAGATATGGTAGAGAAAAGAGATGAGAGATAAGATATGAGAGAAAGTGTAAGAAAAAGTAGGGGTAAGATAGTAATTAGATAATCCATAAGCTATTTTACTGTTTCAAAAGCTAGTTTCAGTAGCTTATTCAAAACCATAATTTTAGCCAAAATCACTTCTAGACAAATATGATTGTTTGTTTAAAATTTTCTCAAACCAAAGTTTTGCTCAAAATGGCTTTTGAAACCTTTGTATCAAGCAGGCACTTAGTGTGGGTTTGGAAGTTGGGTTGAAAAAGTTATTTTGAGCAAAACTTTAATTCGGGGAAATTTTAAACAAACAGTTATATTTGTTTAGAAATGATTTTGACCAAAACTATGATTTTAAAACATGATTTTGAATAAGATACTAAAACTAGCTTTTGGAACAGTAAAAGAGATTATGGACTATCCAATTATTATCTTACCCCTACTTTTCTTTACACCCTCTCTCCTTTATTTTCTTTACCCTATCTCTTATCTCCTCTCTCTTCTCTACACTTTTTCCTCTCTCCTTTTTCTTCTTTACCTTTTCTCATACTTTTAATCAAATCATACATTTTTTGATAATTTAACAATATGAAAAGTGATTATACTACTAATCATCTAAACATCTCAATTTTTAAAATCTATTATCCAAACGATAATTTAAGCATACCCTTAGTAAATAAAGAATCAACTTCTCTGATTCTATTATCTAGAGATCTAGTTTAGAATGATATGAATTCTCACTTAATTATTTCTTTTAGGTCTCTTTATTCATGGTCCCCTCCCTCTATTATATATGTATTTGGATAAAATTTTAGACAATTTTTAAAAAAAAATTTGAATAAGAACTTATAAAAAAAGGTGATTATGAATAAATGAATATTTAGATAATTATTACTAAAAAGAATTTTGTAATAGTATATTTTTATTAAAAATAGTAGAGATGAGAGAGTAGAGAAAAGAGATGAGAGATGAGAGATGATGTAAAAAAAATAAAAATAAAATAGTAATTAGATAGTTCACAAACCTTTTTACTATTTTAAAAGTTAGTTTCAATAGCTTATTAAAAATTTTATTTTAACCCAGAAATACTTATAAACAAATATATCTATTTGTTTTTTTTTTAAAAAATTAAATTAAGATGTGGGTTAAAAACCCTTTTAAAATATAATCTATGGGCCCGTTTGGATAAGATTTTGAAAAAAAGGGCTTTTGGGTTGTTTTTAAAAAATGATTTCTAGAAGAACTTATGAAAAAAAATAATTTTGAATAAATGAGTATTTGGATAGTTATTTTCAAAAGTACTTTTATTATTGATAAATTATAAAGAAGGGTATGCTTATTAAATATATGAGAGATAAGAGATGAAAGATAGTGTAGAAGAGGGATGAGAGAGGAGATATAGCGTATAAGAGAGATGATATAGGAGAGATAATGTAGAAAAGAAAAGAGAAGGGGTGTAGAAAAGAAATGAGAGAGAAGAGAGGGTGAGAAGAGAGAAGAGAGAGGATAGAAGGTATAAGAAAAAGTAGGGGTAATATAATAATTAGTTAGTCCATAAACTCTTTTACTGTTCTATAAACTATTCTGACTAGGTTATCTAAAACATTGATTTTAAACTATGATTTAATCTAAAAGCACTTTTAAATAAATATAACTGTTTGTTTTAAAATTTTTTAAAATATAATTTTTTTCTAAATATAGATTTAAACTTAGATTTAGGGATAAATCATACTGGCACTGTAAAGGTTTCCAAATAGTAACTATATCATATATATATTTGTCTTTATAATATTTTTATTTTATTAATATCATTTTGTCTTGTTATAAAAAAAAAGTTGCTTCCAGTATTTTAAACCGAAATCTAGTCTTTTACTATTTATGGACTCTTTACAATAAGAAAGGGTACAGAGAAAAGATAAAAGATGAGAGATAGTATAAGAAAAAATAAGAATAAAATATTAATTGAGTAATTGATAAATTCTTTTACTGTTCTAAAAACTAATTTCAATAGTTTATTAAAAATTTTAATTTTAAATTATAATTTAATCTATAAATATTTATAGATAAATATAACTATTTAAATATAGGTTTAAACTTAGATTTAGGGATAAATCATACTAGCACTGTAAAGGTTTCTAAATAGTAACTACATCATATATATTTGTCTTTATAATATTTTTATTTTATTAATATCATTTTGTCTTGTTATAAAAAAAAAAGTTGCTTCCAGTATTTTAAACCGAAATCTAGTCTTTTACTATTTATGGACTCTTTACAATAAGAAAGGGTACAGAGAAAAGATAAAAGATGAGAGATAGTATAAGAAAAAATAAGGATAAAATATTAATTGAGTAATTCATAAACTTTTTTACTGTTTTAAAAACTAATTTTAATAGTTTATTAAAAATTTTAATTTTAAATTATAATTTAATCTATAAATATTTATAGATAAATATAACTATTTATTTTATAATTTTTTTATATTAAAATTTATTTCATAAGTCTTTTTAAAATTTAGATTATAAAGATTTCTAATCAATTCCTATATCATATATATTTTTCTTTATAATATTTTTATTTTATTAATATCATTTTGTATTGTTATAAAGCAAAAAGTTGCTTTCCGTATTTTAAATCGAAAGTAATTTGTGATATAATTTTAGTTATAATTTAAAAAGTGGATCACCCAATCATATCCTATCTTAACATGTCACATACGTCCGTCAGCAACTCTTTGACACGTAAGTATTTCAATTTTTGACCATTTACACGTAATTGTCAACATTAACGCTTCAAGTCTTCAACGATCTCTTCTCAACTGCTTCAGTTGAATGTTCCATGGCTGAATCAAAACCTCGTCTTCGATATATAGTGACAAGGAGAAGACGGGTTTTTATAAAATTAAAAATACATTAAATGTAATAATATAGCAGAAATGCAACAACATGTATAAAATCGGCGTAAATACACGCATTGAAAGTGAAGTTTCATCATACAAACATAATATATATATATATATATATATATATATATATATATATATGTATTCTAAGGAAGACTTTGGTCATCACCTTCTGAAAGGTATCAATATTAAAAGTAGTAATACGGATAACCTATTAAAAATGGGTTAACCTGCAATAAGTTAAATTATAAATATATTAACTTACGGGCAAGTTATATTAGAGGGGGTCTAGTATTTTACCAACTTGGACATGCATGGCTAGTTGGTAGGTAGCCAAATTTTTTTATAATATACTAAAATTAAAAAAAAAGGCAGGCATAGGTATGAGTTGACGAGTGAGCCACAGGAAAATGGTTTTACATTTTAACAATCTAACCCACCGTTAGACTTATATTATCAACTCTAGTTGCTAATTAAGGATGTTTATGGGTATCCTGTCCTGATCCTGAAGATTTTGGAACAGATCTATCCCGTCTCAAAATAGACTGGTACAGGTCCTCTTCAGGACGGACAATATTAGTATCAGGACAGGACAGTTCTTAGCACGACCCTCAGGGTCGTCCCGTCCCAATTTTTTTTCCTTTTATAAATTATATTTAGTGAAGAGTAAACTTAATTTTTTTTTCTTTTGTAAATCATATCAGGAAGTAATAGTAGTATTTGGAAGAAGTTGTTATATTTTTTTATATAAAATGATTTATAAAATAATATTTTTATATGTTTTTTTTAAAAAAAGAGTTTGGGAATTCTCAAACCCGTCCCGCGGGACGAGACACAGAATAAAAAATGTATCCCGTGTCTTGTATTAGGATGGGATATAAGATGGAGTTGTCACAATTCTGTCCTAATCTGTACACACCCCTAATCACTATCATCGTACAAGTTTGGATAGTTTCATTAGTATGTCTTTGAAGAGGGACACTCATGTGCTAATTAATAGGATGGTTCAATATGCTGATGGTATGCATGAATAGGGGTGTCATGAAGTCCGGTAAACCCACATAGGCCAGCAAAAAAAAAAAAGTACTGCCCATCTAAAAAAATATAGAGCCATTAGTCTATAAAATATAACTAATTCTTTCTTTAGGTTAGGCTAATATAAAAAAAATATATTGTATTCTATAATCTGATACCTAATTCTATTAAATAAAAACTTTAATCATTTTAGATTGAGTATAGACATATTTCTATATTCAAGTGGTGATATCCTACTCATATTATGAGATAAAAATATGTAATTATAAACTTTAAAAATAATATTATATTAATATATTTTTAAAAGTGAAATAATATCTATAATACACTAAGAATAAGGGAACAAAAAGATAATAATTAAATTCTTGAAATATATTGCACATATAAAAAAAGTCTTGAATATTAAATAGTTTATAATTGTAACTTTGCATCAATCTTCATAAAATTGACAATAATAAAATATCTAAAAGATAAATAAAAGAAACATGTTTAATTTATAATATAATTATATGATTGTTATTAAACTTAAATAAAAAAGAAATAAATAAATCTAATTATAGATTTTAAAATATGCAACTTACCTACTTGACTACTTATATTTATAAAATGATATTTAGTTATTAATAACCATCATACTCTCCCTTCTAAATATAGTATAAGGGAAAAAAAAAAAGAAGTCCATGAAAATACCATTTTATGAAAATACCATTTTTAAAAAATATATTATTAGAGTGCAGAGATATTTTAATGGTCCAATTCCTCTTAATATCCCAATTTCTCTATTTTTCTTAGAATCCAATCTTCACTATTCTATCTAAAAATGAAATATTAAATCTCTAAACTATGGATTTTTGGATCCGACAGTGGAGACTGAATTCTGAGATGAAAAGAGAAAATAGGTTATTGAAAGTATCATCTCCCAATTTGGGTATAGACACGTGTTAGTAATATATAATATATACTCCTTTTAATCTATAAGATAAGTCACTACAATTAATATACTAAAATAAAAAAAAATAGTAGTTAACTTATTAAATATGTATTAAATTAGTTTTTTTAATTTTACCCATTTTAAATGAGAGAGAAATATATAAGGACCACATTTTAAATATTAATTGTAAGGATAAAATTGATAAATAAACATTAATTATTATGTATATGAATTATTCTTCTTTTCTTAAGATTTAGTTGACTCTTTTAAATATATTAGAGAAACTAAATAAATCAATTAATTATAATTAAATAAAATCAATTAAGACATATTTATATTATATACTCTTTAATCTATTCAAATTAGTCAATCAACTCTTATATTATTTATAATTAATTTAATTATTTGATTTTATTAATTTATCTAAAAAAGAGCTAACTAGATATTATATTAAGAGTATATATTTATTTTATAAATTATTTTAACTATAAATATAAGAGTATATATTTTATTTTATAAATTTATAATATCTTTTTTAAACTATTCCTATAAGTTATATATGTCAAGGGTGTTTTGATTAATTAATTATAAATAATTAATTTATTTAATTTTATAAATTAATTAAAAATATTTCTAAAATATTCGATGTAGAAAATAAAACAAGAGGAGTGTGGAACAAGGGAATGGGAAGTGTGGGTAGCGGGTCTTTGTCACTCAGTAATTCGCGCCGTGGACTTGGCATTCTCTCCTTTACCATGGGCCATTACGTTTCCGACTTCCCCAACTAATTTTTCCCCATTTTAATTTTTTTCTTTCTTTTTTTTTTAAATAAATATCAAAAGTTTCTCACATTTATCTTTATTTTAATTTTGATCTCTCACTTTTAAATCATAAATTTTAATTCTTTAAATTTTTTTCAGTTTAAAACATTACTCTTTATCATTAATAAAAACTGTATCAATTTGCCTAAATTCATATAAATTTAAAGAATCAAATTACATATTAACTCTAAAAATAATAAAGAAAATGAACAAAAAAAATATCCCATTAAAAGTTTTAGCAATGAGAAACTGAGAATGATATAATAAATTTTTATATACATACAATCACAAAATTAGTACTATGTAAATTTTACATATACAAAATAAAACGATTTCTATCTAAATCCTTGTAACTAATTTTTTTTTTTCAATTCTCCCAAAATAATAATTGTCGTACTTGAGGATTTCCCCGTTATCAATGCGCTGACTTTGTTGAACTAATACTAAGATCTTAACCTGATTACGCCTTAAACTTTTGATTTTATGTGATATTAATATTAATATAAACTATAATGCCGTTTTAAAATACTCATGGCTATCGAAGTTGACTTTTTTGTTAAATTTTAAAATATTATTTATTTATAATAATATATTTTATTTATATCATTTAATCTATTTTTCTCCAAATATTTCATTCAAGTTTTTAATAGTAAATAGTAACAAATCAGATTTACATTGTTTGAAGCCTAATTATTTATTTCTCATAGATGACATAATTTGCCGTGAAATCAATTTTGATCGACTTAATCATCAGTTTCTCAATCGATCAGATAAGCATAAGTTTGATTCAATTTTAAATCAATGCCAAATAATTGCACTTTGCTTTTAGGTAACTTGTATATAAAAGGCGGGAGCTTTTAGTTGAAGTATCAACTCATTCTCTTCCATTAAACAAAACAAATATTCTTTTTCAAAGCATTATTTCTTTCTCGTATATATTTTTTTTTAAAAAAATTAACTATAATTTGTATATATATCTATTAGAAAATGGGTCAATTCACTCTTAATAGATTAGACCCAAGTATATGAGAAGTTCTATTGGAGGGAACGATTTTATTTTTGAAAAGAGAAAAATAAGGGATATGGGAGTTATGAAGATCCCACTCCCCACGTATGCATTTTCCCCGGATGTGAGTAAGGCAGCATAAAGTGTAGTTGCATTTTATTCATTTGGCAAACTGTAGTCTGGCTTTTGTATGTATGTGAGACAGATTCATATTGTCCTCAATTCCTTTCTGTGTATCTCTATTTTTTCTTCCTCCATCGATGTCATTTATTGTGAAATGTACAAAAGTCCATACAAGGTGCTCCAGTTGCGTGTGGGTATCTCAGTAGATAAGAGACTATCTCAGGTACGCCCAAA
Organism: Leucaena leucocephala; assembly: GCA_037074615.1. Lineage (NCBI taxonomy): Eukaryota > Viridiplantae > Streptophyta > Magnoliopsida > Fabales > Fabaceae > Leucaena > Leucaena leucocephala. Next base: position 5,281,470 of record CM073558.1, on the reverse strand, counting down.
ACCTTACATTGGTATCGGAGCTTGGTTATGTGATTCTGCATGCATTTTGTAACTTTATGTTTTTCAAGGATTCCACGTAGTATGCTGTTCTTGCCTTTATTTATGTTTAAAAGCATTTGTTTTATGCTAAGAAACATATATCATGCATTTAAATCATAAACAGAAGCATAAAGAATGTAAACCGTAACAGAGCTTTCATTTTGAAAAATGAGTTATTAGAAAATAGAGTTTTTAGACCTTGAAATTAGTCCCATTGCGTAGAGCAAGAAAAAAAAATAAAGAAAATAACACTGAGAACGTCAAAATTGGACGTCGGACGGAGAAATTACAGAAGAGAGAAGAGTTGGGTCTGACGGATTTGACCCATTTTTCAGTCGGGTCTATACGACTCTGCTAGAGGTTAGAGATGATCAAAATGGTGCCTTTTGATCATTTCTAACATGGCGTCATTTTGACGCTGTGAGAATAAAAAAAATCTGCTACTACTATACTGTGGATTGGGCTGGCGCAGCCCAGTCCAGCCAAAAATAACTATTGGACTATTTGAAGCCCATCTAAAAAAATGTTTTTTTTTTCTTTTCTAGTAATAGGGATATGGGTCGGGTGGGATCAGTGGATCCTACCCAGACCCACAAAAAAAAAGTTGTTGGACTAAAATTTTTTTGAATTAAAAAAGAGAGAAAAATCTTGTGACTGACACGTGGCAGTGGCCACGTGGAAGCACTAGATTGAAGCGTGTAATACACGCGCCAGAGGCCGAGAGTGGGTTTTGTTCAGTTTTTTTTCTGAATTTTTTCTTCTTAGGGCACGTGAGGGAGCGTGAGACCTCCGATTAAGGTGCAATTTATTCTTAAAAATCTCTAAAATTAATATATTTATTTTGATATATAATATGCCTAATTTTAAAGGCAATTCTGGACCTATTTGTAAAAATTTAATATATTTTCTGGTATTTTTTAGTATTTAAAAATTTTAAAAAATTATGATAATTAATATTTTTTATTATTTAGGTGAAAATGGATTCATCTAATACTGAATCTCTGGGATATATTTTAAATGACGACATCTCATTCTTAGATGATGTCAATAACTTAGATGAGAACCTTCAAGAAGGCTCCGAGGAGAAAGCTAAGGAAAATCCAGAACAAGATTTTAATGAACTTTCTTAAGAAGAATCAGAGGAGTTGGTGGAAGAAGTTCTGCAAGAGGAACCAGAAGTAATATATGATTCAGGACTAAAGTCAAAAATTTTATTCCCCATCGAACCCTTTCCTCTACAATCTTTCATGGTGTCTTCATATTTAAACTCCAAAATGGTTCCTACTCTTAACAATGAATCTCCAGTTGAGGATGGAGAGGAAGTGAACTAACATCTTATCTCTACTTTAGCTATGAACATAGCTGAAAGAGATGTAGTCAAACTTACAAATATAAAAGGCATTAATGGCATGATTGACGATTATATTGAATTCATGATAGATAAAGAGGATATCAAAATTTTACCTGAAAGTCATAGTGGAATATATAAGAGTAACAAGGGTTAGAGGCAAGGCCAGAACATGACGTATGAGCAAAACATATTGGTTTAAAATAATAGAATTTGTATCTAACCTTATCAAGCCGCCTTCTAAGCTTAAGAAGCTAAGCAAAGCGATGTTAGAATATTGTAAAGCCCATATCAAATGATGAATATGTGTATTTGATTTCCATTGTTTTGCTTTATTAAGTACATGTTTTATTATACTTTCTTTGTAAAGACTTGCCATTTATTACATGCTTTGTATACAAGAGAAACATGTTTCATTTCATTTCTTTGTCTTAGTTGTGATCCATGTATACTTTTTTATAAGTAGAAACCTTTTAGATGATGAATATTATAAAAGCAAGATTTGATGAGAATAGTACTTATATTAATTTTTATAAGAAGTGATGACATTGCTAGTATTTATGTGACGCGAGGTATAAACGTATTCTCTTGATCATGGGCATAGTGATGTTATTATTTTCTGATCAAAAAAATGATAAAAATACATGACATTGTATACTTTACATGTGTTATATATATATAAATTCACTTAAATATTCTATAGTTCAATAAATTAATGTGGAGAAGGTTTGTTACATAATCGATATTGAACAATGTCATCAAAGAATATTATTGCTCAATTGAACAAGGGGAAAAACTCAACGGGGACAACTAGAATATTTGGCACCAAAAGGTCAAATATATTCTAGAAGAACATGATACAATTGAGCCATTAACAATGGCAATGGTAGAGCCTGAGGCTGGAAATACGACCCAGCACATAAGAGACCAAGAAGCATACCTGTCTTAGAAAAAAGAAAGAATAACATAACAACAATGACACTGCTGAGTGCAATAGCTGATGATTTAATGTGTGATTTTGAGACACAGAATGACACAAGCAATATGGATTGCCTTAAAGGATAAGTTTTGTGGAGTCTCCGTGGCTAAGTTTAGAAGGTTGACGATTAAATTCGATACATATAAGCTATAACTAAATAATCCTATGAGGCAGCATCTACGTGAGATGTCCATAATGACTCGTGAATTGAAGGAGGTTGGACATAATTTATCTGATGAACAATAAGTTCATGCTATCATCAGGTCTCTCCCTACCATTTAGGAGTACATGAAAGTTAATCTGACTCATAATAAAAATATCATCATTTTTAATGATATAGCTAAACATTTGGAGCTAGAGGATGAACATCTGGAGGCTTATAAGGCCACTGGACAAGCCTATTTGACTGAAGGTCCTAGTCCTTCCCAATCAAAGCCTGAATTCAAAAAGGATAAGAAATTTTAGAAAAATAGGAAGAAAGGCGGTCCTCCACCCAAGAAAGGTAAGCAACAATACAAGAAGAAGAGAAAGAAAAAAGGCAAGAAAAAGCTAGATCTAAAGAATGTCAAATGTTTCGCTTACCACAATATGGGATATTTCGCATGTGACTGTTCTGAACAAACTGAAAGCGAAAAGGTAACAGTGAATTGTGTGAATTCACACATATCATTTATTTCTAGTACTATTTTTCTGACAGAACCTATTTCCTTTTCTTGGATTATTGACTCAGACTCCACATACCATGTAAGTCAAGATTGAGGATCTTTTGTAGAATACCGTCAGTTGCCATTTCAAAGCAAGTGGCTTTTCATTTGCAATAATACAAGGATCGATGTTCGAGGCATTGACACCTACAAACTTATTTTGCACGGTGAAAAGACCTTAATGCTGCATAATGTGCTTCATGCTCCTGACATCTAACAACATTTAATTTCTATAAATTATTTATTAGACTTTAGGTTTAATGTAAACTTTTATGGTAAAGTTGCAGACATTTATAGCAACTCAATATTTTATGGTTCAGCTTTCCAATTTTAAAATTTCTTTATTTTAGATATTACTATTGATTTTAATGCTCATGATTGTTTTACTATTACTTCAAATAATCATAATATAAATATCTGGCATGCTAGACTGGGACATATTAATCAAAATAGAATGATTAAACTGACAAAAGAAGGCTTGTTAGGGATAATCTCTAACATGGATATGTCATTATGTGAAAGTTGTCTATCTAGTAAGGCTACTAGAAAATTATTCGGTAAGGGAACATGAGCCGAAAATATGTTGCAATTAATCTAGTCTGATATTTATGATCAATGAGTATGAGGGCGAGACACGGAGCTTGGTATTTCATTACCTTTATTGATATTTTTTATGATATGATCATGTCTATTTGATTTTACATAAGTCTGAGGCATTATAGTGCTTTAAACGATATATAAATGAAGTAGAAAATCAAATAGACAATAAAATTAAGGTATTACGCACTGATTGTGGTCGTGAATACCTTTTTGATCAATTCAAGCAACTCTATGAAGAAAAATAGATTATTAGGCAACTAACTACCCCTAGCACACCTTAATAGAATGGGGTTGCCGAAAAAAGAAATATAACTCTTCTAGACATTGTTAAGTCTATGATGGCTTAGGCTAACCTTCTAATTTCATATTGGGGTAATGCTTTATTGATAACAACCTTCATACTTAACCGTGTGCCCTCAAAGTCAATCACTTCTATACCCTATGAGTTATAAACTAAACGTCAGCCAGATCTAAGCATATTAGACCTTAGGGTTTGGCAACATATATCCATGACAATTCTCATAGACATGTATTCATTGAAAGAATACTTTGAATCCTCAAAAGAATATGTATTCATAAGTGAAATTGAAGATGGAACAGTGACTGAAACAGAATCAAGAGATTATGTATTCATTGAAAAGGAGTTTCTCAGTAGGGGAGATATTGATTGCACTGTATCTCTTTATGAGACTCAGGAATATGATAGTACTGAACAAATTGACATACTAGAATCCTCTAGGTATGTCAATCTGAGTGAGAGCCAATAATGATCAACACAAAGATCGAGACAAATAAAAAAAGACAAGCAAGTTACTCCTACCAAAAGGAGTAACAGGGAAAGTATTTCAAAGAGACGCTTCCAAATAGAAGGCGAATCACTCTTAGTTACTCTAGAAGGGGATTATAAACCTCGCACTATTTATGAGGCCTTGGCAGGTCTTGCCAAGGAGGAATGGAAGAAAGCAATGAAAGAGGAAATGGACTCAATGATGAAAAACTAAGTTTAGGAATTGGTTGATCTGCTAAAAGGGCGTAAAGTTATTGGGAACAAGTGGGTTCTCAAAATCAAGAGAAAGGTAGATGGATCAATTGACAAATTCAAAGCTCGATTAGTTACAAAGGAATATACACAACAGGAAGGTATATATTGTGAGGATATTTTTTCACCTATTATGCGCTTCAATTCGATAAGACTTATTATGGCTATAGTAAACAGTTTAAACTTGAAGTTATATCATATTGGTGTAAAAACCGCATTCTTGAATGGTGATCTGGATGAAGAAATCTATATGAAATAATCAATAGGTTTCATTGAAAAAGTGTTTGTACATAAGAAGTGTAAACTCAAAAGATTTATTTATAGATCAAAACAGTTATCCAGAAAGTGGTACATGAGGTTTCACAAGGCGATAGCCTCATATAACTTCCAAATAATAGAGGAAGACCAATATGTCTATGTTAAGCAGTTTGAGGGTAACTGTGTGATATTATCCTTATACGTAAACGACATACTCTTAGTCAAAAATAGTCTTAACTCGGTGATATCTATTAAAGAATGTCTTTAATCAAATTTTGATATGAAAGACATGGGTGAAGCAGAATATATACTTGGAGTCAAGATTCGAAAGAATTGCTCTAAGAGAATCCTCACTCTTTCATAAGAAAGTCATATCAAGAAGATACTTGAGCGATTCAATATGAGTGACTGCAATCCTATGGATATTCCTGTAGCAATTGGAGTAGTTTTGAGTTCTGACATGTGTTTCAAAACTGAATTAGACACAAAACAAATGAAAAGAGTTCCATATGCCAGTGTCATTGGTAGCCTGATGTATGCGATGATGTATACAAGACCAGATATTTGTTAAGCCGTAATGCTAGTTAGTAGATTCTAGTCTAACCCCGGTGAGAAACACTAGAAAGCAGTGAAGAGGATATTGAGATACTTAAAAGGTACAACTGACTATGCGTTGTGTTATCAAGGAAGCGATCTGCACATGATCGAATATTCTAATGCTGATATAGGTAGTGATGAAAAAGAACGGAGATCGAGTTCAGGATAAACCTTTTTGCTTAACAACAACGCCATATGTTAGAGTAACAAGAAGCAAATGTGCATTACTTTACACTCTATGGAAGCTGAGTTTGTGGCATGCACTGCAGTAGCATAAGAGGCTGTTTGACTGAAGAGATTTATCGAACACCTAGTATTTGAGAACGAGAGTATTAATCTGATGTTGATACACTATGACAATACTGTAGCCATAACTTACATTAAATACCCTAAGCATTACAGTAAGACCAAACATATTGATATAAAGTATAACTTCGTGAGGGATTATATAGCACATAAAATTGCAACTATACAATACATTTTAACCAAATGTATGGTTACGGTCCTCTCACCAAGCCAATAGGTAAAGAAACATTTGAGAAACATGTAAAAGCTATTGTCATGTGGAAAATATAAATATAAAAGTTATATACTGTATGTAATATTTTTATTAATGATATTATGTCATTTATTATTACTAATATGTTTGAGAGAAAGTATACAATGTCTAGTATGTCGTACAAGTTGAAAAAGGTAGCTCTCTCATACAAGCAACCACCTTTGATGTTAGAGAAGCGTTCAAAGATGAGATATGCGTTCACCAGTAAAGTAGCAAGAGTGCTGATATGGTAGAGAAGAAATACAATAAATGTCACCTTGGCTTAAAAAGTATAGTAAGTCGAGATAAGATCCATGAGTAAGGATATGGATCGAACTATGGATACCCACATCCATGAAACCTGTTGTCAGATAATAAATTCTTCAAAATTGACGTCATATCATATGAATAGAATTAAAGAGTTTGGATATAGATACTATGTGTGTCTAGACTTAAGTCTGTACGGTGTGATTGATATAATTAAAACGACGTATACTCTTACAAGATAAGAGGAATACCGTAACATATGATTCATATTACATGTGCTAAAGAACCACAAATAGAAAGCAAGTAAATCAATCCCTGCTTCATTATTGTGTGAGTTCTATAAAGGTATCATCTTTTCATTAATGTCCTTTAACTTTGATAATATTATAGAGGTATGTTTCAACGATTGCTATTTTAGTATATGTCCTATGGTCAAATTATATATGAACCAAAGGTTTTATGCTAGGAAAGTGGTTGATTCATATCAATATGATATATGGGTAAAAGAAAGATTTCCAGAATATATACATCCATACTGGTATGTGTCCCTTGTGATATTATTTTATTAATTTTATGAGTGTGGATACTATGTATTAGTAGAAGCTATCTGAGCTATATACTAAACTCAAGAGAGATTAAATTAGTTATAAGAAAAGTGTATATAGGCAAATCTAGGACATTCAAGGCACTATAATTTATTCTGATCGAGTTGTACTAAAGTGTTGCTTTGTGCTGATCTCTATAAAAGGGAGGTCTAGTACAAACGCTCGAAAGGAGACATCATGCCTATGCAGTCACGGCAAAGTACCTAGTATAAAAGAAGAAAAAGAATGAGATTGGACACATGACATCTAATCCACCAAGTGTGAGTGGGAGATGTTAGAAAATGGGCCACTCCACCCTTAGGGGTTAGGCCAAAGTCCATGAGGAGCTCTGTTGAAGGAAACAATTTTATTTTTGAAAGGAGAAAAATAAGGGATATGGGAGTCATGGAGATCCCACTCTCCACACATGCATTTTCTCTAGATGTGAATAAGGTAGCAGAAAGTGTGGCTGCATTTTATTCATTCGGCAAACTGTAGTCTAACTTTTGTATGTGTGTGAGACAGATTCATATTTTCCTCAGTTCCTCTCCTCTCTGTGTATCTCTATTTTTTCTTCCTCTGTCAGTGTTATTTGCTGTAAAACATACCAGAATTCATACAAGGTGCTCCGGTTGCGTATGGGTATCTTAGTGGATAAGAGACCATCTCAGGTATGCCTGAAACCTTACAGACCAAAAATCACACCGATTATCAATTATGCCCTATTTGGTGGTAGGAAATTGGAAATGACAGTGAAACTAAGGATATTTATATGTTTGGTTGACTTACTTTCTATGAACTCGATTCTATCAAAATAGATGGAAATCTTTTTAACTTAAAAGTACAAAAGATTTTTGTTTTTATCAACACGTATATATTTTAGGATTCAAATTTCTATTATCTTTTTCAGAGGAGTTAGGTCATTATTATATTAACAAACATCTTGTTGGTGGATAAAATTCTTCTTTAACTATATGCTATATTTATCTATGTGCATGTCTTTAAAAGAGAAGATATTTATACATGGCTGAATATATGTTACACACAAATAAAGAAAAATTATACTTGTTAAAGATGAGTTGTATTCAACTACCTGTTTTAGGATGTAGGTCTTTAAATAAATTTTCTTAAATATTATTAGGAGAATTATTTAGAAGTTCTATAGAAGAGAATTAATTATCCTAAAGTTTAACGATAACTACGCAGTCTGTAATAACAAGTCACACGGTAGAAAATAATAATATATTTATATTATCTATTTTTCATTGATATTTCTTAAAAATTAATTCTTTCTATAGGATCTCAAAGTAATTCTTTCAATATTATTTTTTTTTGTTACAAAAAAATTTAAGTAGGAAAAACATCTTGCTCGAGGCCCATTAACTTAATTGTTTATTTAGATACAGCCTTCGGATGGAGCCCATGTCAAACTAACCCAATACTCACAGTTTCAAGCCCAATTAGTTCACCCGTTGATAACGAACCGACCCGGTCCTTTCCAAGTCGTCAGTTCAATTGTCAGTGTCGTTTTAATTCGTTCATTTGCTTCCCCCTTGTTGTGTTTCAGAATTGTCAGATGCAATCAAGAGCAGAAGCAGAAGATCGAAACGAATTCCAAATATCTCAGATCTGAAAGCAAAGTGTCGGAATTGTGCGTAAAGATTTGAGATCAGAAATGGAGAAGTCATGCACTCTACTGGTTCACTTCGACAAGGGCACACCGGCACTTGCCAATGAGATCAAAGAAGCTCTCGAAGGAAACGATGTGGCCGCCAAAATGGATGCCATGAAGAAGGCCATCATGCTTTTGCTCAACGGTGACACCATTCCCCAGCTCTTCATCACCATCATTCGTTATGTCCTTCCCTCCGAGGATCACACTGTTCAGAAGCTTCTCCTTCTCTATCTCGAGATCATTGACAAAACCGATTCCAAGGGTAAGGTTCTTCCCGAGATGATCCTTATTTGCCAGAACCTTCGAAACAATCTTCAGCATCCTAATGAGTACATCCGAGGTGTTACCTTGCGGTTTCTTTGCCGTTTGAACGAGACAGAGATCATTGAACCTTTGATCCCATCCATTCTTTCCAATTTGGAGCAGCGCCATCCTTTTGTTAGAAGGAATGCCGTCCTGGCAGTCATGTCCCTCTATAAGCTTCCTCAAGGTGAGCTTTTGCTCGATAGCGCCCCTGAAATCATTGAGAAGCTCTTGTCCACCGAGCAGGATAATTCCACTAAGCGTAATGCTTTCCTTATGCTCTTTACTTGTGCTCAGGATCGTGCTATTAATTACCTTTTAACCCATATTGATAAAATTAATGATTGGGGCGAACAACTTCAAATGGTTGTTTTGGAATTGATTAGGAAAGTCTGTAGGACTAATAAGGGTGAGAAGGGAAAGTATATCAAGATTATTATTTCTTTGTTGAATGCTCCATCAACTGCTGTTATTTATGAATGTGCCAGCACCCTTGTTTCCCTCTCATCCGCCCCTACTGCTATTCGAGCTGCAGCTACTACTTATTGTCAGCTCTTGCTTTCACAAAGTGATAATAATGTCAAACTTATTGTACTCGATAGGCTCAATGAACTAAAAACTTGCAATAGAGATATTATGGTGGAAATGGTTATGGATGTTCTAAGAGCGCTTTCAAGTCCAAATCTTGATATTAGGAGGAAGACCATAGATATTGCACTGGACTTGATAACTCCTAGGAATATTGATGAGGTCGTTATGATGCTAAAGAAAGAAGTTGTCAAAACTCAGAATGGGGAGAATGAGAAGAATGGTGAATATAGGCAGATGCTGGTGCAGGCTATACATTCATGTGCTATTAAGTTCCCCGGAGTGGCAAGCATCGTTGTGCACCTGTTGATGGATTTCTTGGGAGATACCAATGTGGCTTCAGCCATGGATGTGGTTTTTTTTGTGCGTGAGATCATTGAGACAAATCCCAAATTACGTGTTTCTATTGTCACCAGGCTTTTGGATACTTTCTACCAAATCCGTGCTGCAAGGGTTTGTTCATGTGCGTTATGGATAATTAGTGAATATTGCCTATCACTTGCAGAAGTTGAGAGTGGAATCGCAACCATTAAACAGTGTCTTGGGGACCTCCCATTTTATACTCCTAATGAGGAAGGGGAGGGACAAGACACATCTAAAATCACACCACTGGCAATCTCAACCAGTGTGAATTCTAGGAGGCCTGCAATCCTTGCAGATGGGACCTATGCTACACAAAGTGCTGCTGTGGAAACTGTGTTGTTGCCACCTACCCTCGTACAAGGATTGCAGTCTTCTACTGGAAATCTGAGATCACTGGTCCTTTCAGGTGATTTCTTTCTTGGGTCAGTAATCGCATGTACATTGACAAAACTCATCTTGAGGTTAGAAGAGGTTCAAGCCTCAAAAGTTGAAGTTAACAAAGCAACTACACAGGCCTTGTTGATCATGGTCTCTATTCTGCAGCTGGGTCAATCTTCGGTTCTTCCACATCCAATTGATAATGATTCTCATGATAGGATTGTCCTTTGCATTAGATTGTTGTGCAACACAGGCGGTGAAATAAGGAAGATATGGCTGCAATCTTGCAGACAGAGCTTTGTGAAAATGCTTTCAGATAAGCAGCGCCGTGAAACAGAGGAGATTAAAGCTAAGACTCAAGTATCCAATGCACAACCTGATGATCTTATTGACTTTTACCATTTGAAGAGCAGAAGGGTACGTTGGCACTTAATCTTAGTATAGTATTGATCTCCTTTTAAAATGTATATAAATGAGTTATTGTTTGACTGTATTCTATGAGGCTCCATTTCTGCCTTGATGTCTTGGATAATGCAATCGACCTTGTATTTTGAGTTTCTGACTTTGGCTTCCTTCTTGAGTAATTACTACCTGTTTCTGACATGTTTTTAACTGATTTTGGATCAGCAACTGTTATTTGCTCATTGCTCTGTCACTTTTTTAGGGTATGAGTCAGCTTGAGCTAGAAGATGAGGTTCAAGATGATCTCAAACGTGCTACTGGAGAGTTCACAAAGGATGCAGATGATGCAAATAAGCTCAATCGCATTCTTCAGCTCACTGGATTCAGTGATCCTGTATATGCTGAAGCATATGTGACAGTAAATCATTATGACATTGTCCTTGATGTTACTGTCATCAACAGAACCAAGGAGATTCTTCAAAATTTGTGTTTGGAGTTGGCAACCATGGGTGATCTCAAACTTGTTGAGCGTCCACAAAACTATACCCTAGCTCCAGAATCAAGCAAACAGATTAAGGCAAACATCAAGGTGTCTTCAACTGAAACAGGGGTCATATTTGGTAACATAGTCTATGAGACATCTTCAAATGTGCTTGAAAGAACAGTTATTGTTCTCAATGACATCCATATTGATATCATGGACTACATCTCTCCTGCATCTTGTGCTGATGTTGCATTTAGAAGTATGTGGGCTGAGTTTGAGTGGGAAAATAAGGTAGATGTTTCCATTGAACTATATGGAGTTAACTGCTTTATTTTCCATGGTCATGCTAAGACGAAAAAAGGGAAAAGAGAAAAAATGCTTGCTGATTAGACTTTTGAATGACGTTTGCTCTTTTAGTAATCCTTTGCTATCTTTATGAAATCTGACTGCATGCTTTTAAAGTTATGTTTATGAGTGCTAAGATATGCTATTTAAGATTTGTTTTACCCCCATGATTTTATCTATTATATATGCAATTGATGATGGTATTATGATATTAGAAATGAGATAAAACTATGTGTTATTGAAGTTTGTATGTTTGTACTTCAGATTTGTCATTACTTTGATTTTAGTTATGTAATATGTTGAAGTCAATATCAGTTTTTGTAGGCTGGCTTTCCTCCTTGATATTAGTGAGGAGACACTTAAAAGAAAAAGAAAATAGATACATGCTGAGCTTTTTCTAGCGATAGATGAGAACATTAACTTGATAAGTAATGACTGTTAGTCAGTTCTGTTTGCAACCTCGTACAAAAGTGATGAAGAATATGCTCCATACTGACCTGACAGTATCCTGACATGAAAAACCTGTAAAAAACCCAAATCCATATAAGCGTTAAACACAAAACATGAACTGACAGGTTGTATCCTTTTAAGCTGGTTCTGTCAGGTCGTGCTTGGTAAGTCAGGTTCTGCTCCTTCCCTATTGTTGCCTCAACATCTCTTGTGATGCAAATGTGGAAGCAAATCTTGCTAGATTTGGATTTCTTGAGTTAGAAAACGTAGAGTGAATATTGTATTAGGTTTTTATTTTGTAAGTGTTTGTTTAGTCTTCATATCTGAGGGTTATCAGGGAAGACAAGTTCAAGAGGTTAATGTATGTGTTTTATTTTAAGAAATAATGTGTTGATATTAATGTAGACTTCTACTCATATATTAACCTTCAGGCAATGTATCTCTGCAACGTTTGGAGGATATATCTGACTAGCGTTTATTCTGTTTCTAGGTTGCTGTAAATACAGTGATACAAGATGAGAGAGAGTTTCTGAACCACATACTCAAGTGTACCAATATGAAGTGCCTGACTCCACCGTATGTTCTTTGATTCTGCTTACAATTCTATTGCAGACTTTGATTTTGCACCATGGCAATTTTCAGTGACGCCCCCAAAATATGCATACATTTCAGGACAGTTGCTAGTATATATGTGCCTGTGTGTGCCATCTGGATAAAAAATCTGGAATTTTAGTTTCACAGCTGCAGTCTCGCTTTTGTTAAATTAATGAAGCTGACATATTTGAAACTGAGAGTAACAGAACCAGTTGCAAAATTTTTTATCTGCAAAATGAGAAATGATTTCGTGACCTACTAGCAATTTCTAATCTTTAACACATTGGAAAGACAAGCTTGACTTTTTGCACTTTCAAATGACTTTTTTAGATGTCAATCTGTATGTTTTGTGGAGTTGAATATTAACATTACTCTTGTGAAATTGTGGAAACTTATTTCTCAGTGTTAAGGAAATGAAATATGGAATGAATTTCTTGTATTATTCATTATCAGAATAGGGATATATATACAAGTGAGAGGAGTCTATGCATTAATAGCTCATTAAGAGGAAATAATATCCTATAAAATCCTATACTATTTATAAAATATTTATATATCCTTACACTCCCTCTCAAGTTGGAGCATATATGTTAATTAATCATACCCAACTTGTTACAAAGATAGTCAACTCTAGCTCCATTCATAGCTTTAGTAAGGAGGTTGCCTAGATGATCATTGGACCTCACATGTCTAATAGAGAGAAAGTTTTCTTTGAACTTGTCCCGAACAAATTGACAGTTGATCTCAATGTGTTTTGTGCTTTCATAAAACAATAAGTTGAAAGCTATATGTAAGGCTGTTTTATTATCACACCACAATGTTACTGGTAACGAGGTTTTGGGGCCAACTTCGTTCAGTAATTGATAGATCCAGCTATCTCACACATAGATTGGGTTATGGCTCTGTATTTTGCCTTTGCACTCAACTAGGATACCACATTCTGCTTCTTGCTTCTCCAGGATACCAAGTTTCCACGCACAAAGACACAGTACCTTGTAGTAGACTGTCTCGTGGCTTTTGATCCACCATGATATGCATCACAAAAACACTCAATATCTGTATGACCCGTGATTCCTATAAAATATACTAGGACCTAGACATCCCTTCAGGTAATGTAATACATGCTCTAAGGCTTCCCACTATTCGACAGTTGCCGATGCCATGAACTGGCTAAATACACTAACTGGAAGTGATATTCAGATGAGTCACAGTAAGATAGTTTAACTAGCCAATCAATTTCCTGTATCTCTTAGGATTCTCAAATAGTTTACTCTTCTCAACCTCAAGTTTTCTCTTCTCATCATCGAGGGAATCCTCAAGTGGTATGCGCTCATCAGCATAAAGCAGTGGATTACGAACTATAGGAAAATTACTAGTGCAACTCCTAGTTTTCTAGTTTCCTTCACCAAATTAAGGACATATTTCCTCTGTGTCAAGAGAATACCTTTCTTCTCACTTCAATCCCTAGGAAATACTTCAACGGGCCTAAATCCTTCGTTTGAAAATGATATAAACACTACTCCTATTCAGACATATCAGAGACGCAAGAAGGCAGCAGTTATGTTTGTTGACTGAGTTTGCATGTATTATTCAGTTATTTAATATTTCCTCATTCGGTTATTTCAAGAATAGGTCCATTACTGTTGGTTAAGGTCCACTAAATCCTAGGAAGTAGCTAGTCCCGATAATGTAGGAGCCATTTATGCATTTCGGTTATTACCCATGTATCTCCCTTCTCTATATATGCTGGTGCATTCTTAACACCAGGACATCATGGTATTGAATATAATTTCAGATATTGAGAGATTCTCTTCGGCTCTTGAATTCTTTCTAGGTGAGATCCTTGCTTAGAGGGTATTTAGGAGAGATTGTGCTTTCTGTTTCTATTCGTTTCCTGGATAGCTAAGCGGTGTCTACCATTCTGGTATCATAGCCTGGTTTTGATCAAGCATGGTGACCACACGCTCTTCACACACAAATATGGACGTACAACCCGACGCCCCCTTAGGCGATGACCCTTTGGTGACTATCACTGCAAAGCTGGCAACATTGGAGGTGCTGCAGGAGAAGGTCACAGCCCTTGAAGCCCAAACAGTCAGACGCAGCCATGGTCGAGGAAAGACAAGGCACTGGACAGATGACAGTGACGATGAATCAGAGCCATCTCAGCGACTTCCAAGGCCACCTCAGGCGAAACTCGACTTCCCAAAATATGGAGGTGGTGACCCGAAAGGATGGGTCCTTAAAGCAGAGAAATACTTCAGGTACTATGATATCCCAAAAGAAGATAAAGTCGATGTGGCTTCGATGCACTTGGAAGGAGATGCTCTAGATCTATTCTCATGGATGAGTACCGAAAGGACATTGCTCTATTGGGAGGATTTGGTGAAGGTACTGCAGGAATATTATGGACCACCAGAATATCAGAATCCCGATGAATACCTATGTAGCATCAAACAACATGGGTCTGTCAATGATTACAGACTAGAGTTCGCTAGAAGATCTGCACGAGTCGAGAGGTGGCCAGAGCACTGCCTTCTTGGAGTCTTCATCAATGGCCTCAAGGAGGAATTGCGTCCTGATGTGCGACTCCACAAGCCCAAAACAGTATACAGAGCTGCAAGCCTTGCCTTAGAATTTGAGAGGAAATACAATTCGGGTCGGAGCCCCAAACCCAACTCTTCCCTTGGCACAACTCGTTATAATCCACTCTTCAACCAGCCCACTTCTGCACGTGAACTAGTCCGCTTTGCTCGACCCAATATGACACAGTCTCGTCCATCTGCTTCCTAGTTCACACTCCAAGCCAAGCCTATGGTAATCGATGTCGAGCGACAACACAGACGAGATAAGGGACTATGCTTCCATTGTGGGGATCCCTTCTGTCCTGGGCATCGCTGTTCTCGCACCTTTTCCCTCATGGAGGTCGACGATGACGGGAACCCTATACAAGAGATGCTGGAATCCGTGGATGAAGTCGGAGGGGAAGCTGTGGAGGAAGCCGAGATATCCTTCAATGCCATACTAGGACGACCCCCGGTCACCACTATGAAGCTTCTCGGTTCAATTGCTTCTCGGGAGGTCCTAATGTTGGTGGATAGCGGTTCCACTCATAATTTTATCTCAGATTCCTTGGTTCATACCCTGCACCTTCCCGTCTCATCTATTCCCACATTTGGCGTACAGATAGGAGACGGCAGCATGGTACATTGCAACCAAATTTGCAAGGAAGTTGAAGTTTCGCTCCCTGGCTTAAATATTACTCAGGATTTCTACCCATTCTCCTTGGTTGGATCTGACTTGGTTCTGGGAATCAAGTGGTTGGCTTCACTGAATACTATCCAAGCCAATTGGAACGAGTTGTTTATGATCTTTTGGGTAGACGGAAAACGCTACAAGCTGCAAGGAATACCCCGGCCAGAACGTCCGACCCCATCCCTGCAAGCTATGGATATCCCAGACCTTAAGTTGGAATCTGACGCCACAGGGTGTTTGGATATAACTGATTTAATGTCCGACATTGCTGCAGTTTTTGATTAGCCCACTGGGCTACCCCCATTACGAAAGCATTACCATGCCATACGACTTTTTCCTGATACAGTAGCACCAAATTTAAGGCCATACCGGTACCCATACTTTCAGAAAAACGAGATTGAGCGACAGGTAGAGGAGCTCCTCAAAAAAGGGTTCATTCAGCCTAGCTCAAGCCCCTTTGCAAGTCCAGTATTGCTAGTGAAGAAAAAGGATCACTCTTGGCGCATGTGTATTGACTATCGCGCCCTCAACAAAATCACCGTACCAGATAAATATCCTATTCCCAATATTGATGAATTACTTGATGAACTACATGGGACTGCATATTTTTCAAAGATTGATTTACGCTCAGGGTACCACCAAATTCGCGTTTTGGATACTGATATTCCTAAGACAGCTTTTAGAACCCACACTGGACATTATGAATACGTGGTGATGCCCTTTGGCCTTACTAATGCTCCTGCAACATTTCAAGCTGCCATGAATGACCTGTTCAGGCCATATCTAAGGAAGTTTGTGCTGGTCTTCTTTGATGACATCCTCATATATAGTGTATCCCCTGAGCAACATATACAGCACCTCCGTACTGTGTTCCAAACCCTACTGCAGAATTCTTACTATGCCAACTTCAAGAAATGTGAATTGGGACAAACACGAGTATCTTTCTTGGGACATCGGGTTTCAACCCACGGAGTAGAGACTGACCATGATAAAATCAGCGCCGTAAGGGAGTGGCCTGTACCTTCCAATGCTACTGAGCTTCGAGGCTTCTTAGGACTTACCGGATACTATAGAAGGTTTGTTAAAATCTATGGTATGATCGCTCGTCCCCTTACTGCTCTTACCAAAAAGAATGCCTTTCGCTGGTCATCAGTTGCACAAAAGGCCTTTGAGCAGCTCAAAACTGCATTAATCTCTGCGCCTGTTCTCAGACTTCCTGACTTTAACTCTGAATTTACTGTGGAATGTGACGCCTCTATGGAGGGGGTAGGTGCTATCTTATTGCAGCAGGATCATCCTATTGCTTTTTTTAGCAAGGGATTCTCTTTCTCAACCAGATACGAGTCGGCATATGATCGTGAGCTACTAGCACTGGTATTAGCCCTGCAAAAATGGCGTCATTACTTGTTGGGTCGCCATTTCACAGTCCAAACTGACCATTCCAGTCTTAAATACCTCCTTGAACAGCGGACACTCACTAACACACAGCAGCGCCTCCTTCTGAAGTTACTCCCCTTCGACTTCTCCATAGCCTACAAAGCAGGAAAAGAAAACAAGGGAGCTGATGCACTTTCCCGGAGACCCCAACATGCTGATTTCCTTCATTTGGTGGTGACCTTGCCGATGGACTTCCTGGGACTAGAGGAAGCTTTACTCCAAGACCCTTTCACAGCCTTAATTATTGCAGAATTAAAAGAAAATTCTCAGTCTAGGCCGGGATACATACTAGTGGGACAACGACTTTACTTCAAGGGACGACTAGTAATTCCTGAGTGTTCCCCCTTACGAGCTAAGTTACTTGAAGAAGCTCACAACACTCCGTCAAGTGGTCATGGAGGATTTCTGAAGACACTCAAGCGCCTCGCAGCAACTGTTTATTGGCCTCGTATGAAATCAGATGTGAAACAACTGGTGCAACAGTGTTTTGTTTGCCAAAGAAGTAAGTATGAAATTCTATCACCAGCTGGGTTGTTGCAGCCCATACCTGCCCCTGAACACATATGGGATGATATATCTATTGACCTCATAGTTGGCTTACCCAAATCTGGAAATTTCGACACTATCCTTGTGGTAGTAGACCGACTAAGTAAATATTGCCATTTCATCCCTCTTTCACATACTTACACTGCTAAAACTGTGGCTGCGCGTTTTTGTGAGGAGATCATTAGACTACATGGCATGCCTCGCTCCATCATTTCAGACCGAGACCCTCTTTTTCTAAGTGCTTTTTGGCAGGAACTTTTTAAGCTGAGCCAAACACGTTTGAGGATGAGCACTGCCTATCATCCCCAAACTGATGGGCAAACAGAGGTTGTCAATCGATGCCTTGAAACATACTTAAGATGCTTTGCTCATGAACAACCTCGATCTTGGAATAAATTCTTGTGCTGGGCAGAATATTCCTTCAACACGAGTTTTCACACATCTGCCAACACCACACCCTTCAAAGTGGTTTATGGCCGGGATCCTCCTGCGCTTCATCCTTTTACACGGGGTGAGACTCGCATTGCAGAACTTGCTGATCAATTAAAAACCCGAGATAACATGTTGCGCCTACTCCGAGACAACCTAAAGAAAGCCCAAGACAGGATGAAGTCCTATGCAGACCAACACCGACAAGAGCAAACCTTCAACATTGGTGATGCTGTTTTCCTTCGCCTACAACCATTCAAGCAGCATTCCCTTGCTCATCGAAAGTACACCAAACTGTCTCCCCGATTCTTTGGACCATATAAGATCTTGAGGAAGATTGGCTCTGTTGCTTATGAGTTAGAGCTCCCAGAATCAGCACGAATCCACCCAGTTTTCCATATTTCCCTACTGCGCCTTGCACAAGGACATCCTCCTACCGACCCTCCTGCAGAATTACCCGTGTCAGCTGACTTTGAGTTACTTTTAAATCCTAGCCAGGTCCTGTCACACCGCTGGAAGGGCCGCCACTTGGAACTGCTAATTCAATAGACATCTAGACCGGTTGAGGAAGCAAGTTGGGAGGATTATGACCTTCTACGACAGCAGTATCCTGAATTTCGCCTTGAGGACAAGTCGGTCTTTTAAGGGGGGTGTAATGATATAAACACTACTCCTATTCAGACATATCAGAGACGCAAGAAGGCAGCAGTTATGTTTGTTGACTGAGTCTGCATGTATTATTCAGTTATTTAATATTTCCTCATTCGGTTATTTCAAGAATAGGTCCATTACTGTTGGTTAAGGTCCACTAAATCCTAGGAAGTAGCTAGTCCCGATAATGTAGGAGCCATTTATGCATTTCGGTTATTACCCATGTATCTCCCTTCTCTATATATGCTGGTGCATTCTTAACACCAGGACATCATGGTATTGAATATAATTTCAGATATTGAGAGATTCTCTTCGGCTCTTGAATTCTTTCTAGGTGAGATCCTTGCTTAGAGGGTATTTAGGAGAGATTGTGCTTTCTGTTTCTATTCGTTTCCTGGATAGCTAAGCGGTGTCTACCAGAAAATGAGTCAAGGAAGGACTTAAATGATGAAATTCCCGAGGTATTACTACCTGTAATCACAATATCATCGACATACACAACTAGAAGAATCATGCCAGCATCTGTTCTTTGATAGAACAAAGAATGATGACATTTTGACTCATGCCAAATTTTTGCACAACAATACTAAACCGATCAAACCATGCAAGGGGGATTCCTGAGGCAATATATTTTCCCATGCTCCCCCTGAACAATAAAGCCTAGTGGTTGCTCCATGTAGAACTCTTCATGAAGGTTACCATGTAAGAAGGCATTTTTAATGTCCAATTGGTAGACGGCCTAACCATAAGTAGCCGTTATAGAGATAAAGAGACGAACATGAGAGCTTTGCCACTCGATAGAAAGTTTCGGAATAATTGATGGCATAAGTCTGAGCATAGCCTTTAGCAACAAGGCTAGGCTTAAGACGATTAAGTGTTCCATCAGCCTTAGTTTTAGGGTTCAACACCCACTTACACCAAATGGTCTTCGTCACTATGGACAATTCCACCAAGGTCTAAGTACCGACCCGGTTAAGGGTTGCTATCTCCTCTTTCATATCAGCGCATCAACCCTGTGAGCTAATGCCTCATGAAGGGTTTTGGGTACAAAGATAGTATCTAGGGAAGCAACAAAGGTATTGGAAGTAAGAGAAAGGTGGTTATACGAAACAAAGGATGAAATAGGATAGGCACAAGTACGTTTACATTTCTGGAGGGCAATGGGTAGGTTAAGTGAGGGGTTTGGATCTATAACAGGAGGTATCTCAGAGTCAAGGACAGAAGTAGAATGAGGCAGGTCATGCTCAAGAGTAGGACTGCTCAAATCAGGATCTAATAATGAAGTAGACAATGGGGGGTCTGAATCTAGGCCAACATCATTAGTTTCCTTGGAGCATCTAGTGTAGACATGTGCAAATGGTGTAATAGGTGGTTTAGCAGGTGCTTGAACTGGTGTCGGCTGAAAGATAGGATAAACTAAGAAAACATCATCCTCCCTTGGTGGGGAAGGTGTAATCGGGACAAGCGAGGATCCAAAATAAGGAATCACCTCATGGAAAAGTAATGTCTATAGACACTAAATACCGATTGAGGTAGGAGAAAAACATCGATATCCTTTCTGAAGCCGAGAATACCCAAGGAAGACACACTCTAAAGACTTTGGATCTAATTTGGTAACTTGAGGCCAAACATTACGGACAAAACAAACGCACCCAAAAATCCGAGGGTTAATAGGAAATAAGGACTTGGAAGGAAAAATGGTGGTATAGAATGTTACCATTAAGAACAGAGAAAGGCATGCAGTTAATGAGAAAACAAGTAGTAGAAACCGCATTGGCCCAAAAGGGTTTAAGAATCTTCATTTGAAACATAAGAGCCCCGTGCTACTTCAAGTAAATGACGATTCTTTCATTCAGCAACACCATTATGAGCTAGTGTATCTACACATGAAGATTGATGAAGAATACCATTTTGGAGCATAAATGACTGAAAAGATGTAGAAAAATACTCTTTGACATTATCACTACGTAAGGTATAAACAGAGGCACCAAATTGAGTTTTGATTTTAGCACAAAATGCACAAAAATGGGAAAATAATTTGGAATGATTATTCATAAAGTATAACCAAGTGGCATGAGAATAGTCATCAATAAAGGTGACAAAATACTTGAAACCAAACTTTTATTCAATAGAACATGGACCCTAGACATCGGAATAAATTAACTCAAAAAGTGATGTAGCCCGCTTATTAACTCTAGGCATAAGAGGAAGATGATGGTGTTTGGCAAATTGGTATGACTAACAATCTAAGGATGACAAATGCTGAAATTGGGGATACAACTTCAGAGATATCAAAGACAAATGACCCAAATGACAGTGTATTTCAAATAGATTCAAAATGCCGGGGCAAGCAACTGGTTGAGACACCTAATCATCAAGAAAATAGTGGTCACTAGACTCGTAGCGTCTACCAATAATCTTTTTCATCATAAGATCCTGAATCAAGTAGCAATGAGGATAAAATGAAACACAACAATGGAGATCACGGGTGAGTTTGCTTAGAGAAAGAAGATTAAGTGCAAGGTCAGGTACATGCAGCATCGAAGGTAACTGAATGGAAGGAGTAAGACTTATTATGTTAGAACCAATGACACGAGAATAAGAACAATTAGCAATGGTAATACTTGAAGGATTGGCATGAGTCATAAGTAGCAAGGAGATGACAGTTACTTGTCATGTGGTCGATAGCACCCAAATCTATTATCCATTTGGAAGTAAAAGAGGTCAAACATGTCTCAACTTTACCTTTTGTGACAAGACCACTAATAGACAGAGTGGCATGCTTCTGCAACTTCACAATATTACTATCATCCAGTAAATACCACAAGAAAAGATTTAGAGGGGCAAACACAATGCTTAAATCAAACGAGTTGAGCCAAATGTCACACCAAGGATAAATAATCAACGAACATTTAATCTATGAAAAATATACCATGGAAAACAGTAGCCACACAAACTTCATTGGTAGATAGTATTGAGCACAAACGCATCACAATAGACAATAGCCAACAATGAAGAGAGTACCAAATCAGAGGATAAATAGCAACCAACGACCATACTAGGGACCACACAGCATAGAAGACACTAATCCAGAGAGCAAAAGTTGTCTCACGGGGACAAAGAAACTATGGAAATACAAACGCAATGAGACCCAAACCAAAAAGAGGGCCCTGAAAATAATGAAACTAACTAACCCATATCCATAGACATGAACCCAGGGGTGGAAACCACCACGAATGCACCGGAAATGGAGAGTTGACATTAGAGAGGAAGAGCCAATGAAATCTCGCTGCCACGCGCCAGCGCGTGAGGTTGACACACCGATCAAAACCTCACTGTACTTTGGGGAACTACCGATTGCATGGAGAGAAGATGGTTGGGTAGGGCGGTGATGCTAGAGGCGCTTTGTGGAAGAGTCACAAGATCACACCCTAACCCTTTGGTGGTTAGTGTGGGGATAGTAGAAAGTAGAAAAGGAATGAAAAAACGGAAAAAAATCCCTAGTGCCCTAATACTATATTAAGGAAATAGAAATATGGAATGAATTTCTTGTATTATCCATGATCAGAATAGGGATATATATACAAGTGAGAGGAGCCTATGCATTAATGGCTCATTAAGAGTAAATAATATCATATAAAATCCTATGCTAATTACATAATATTTATATATCTTTACACTAAGCCTTTTTTTCTTTGTAACTTAATATCAATGACTAGATTCACTATCAAAAACTTTTTCTTCAACAAATAATGACATTCTAATGAATAGATAGAGCTTTAGGGTTCTCTAGGATTATGCATAACTTATTGGTATAGAGATATTAGTATATCTTGCTTGGATTCACTAGCAACACCAAAGAATATGGGGGCTTGTATCTGGCAAGATGAAGACCCATGTATTGCGATGTATGAAGAAGGAAGAGAAGAGAGAATAATGTGTAGGGGTAAAAAGAATGAGGAAATAAGAGGAAGGAAGAGGAGAGAGGAGAGAGGAGAGAGGAGAGAGGAGAGAGGTAGGAGACAGAGAAAAAGAGAAGACTAGAGATACTAGAATTCTTTTAATCTTATCATAATACACAGCAGCATATCATAATCATGTCCTAGGTCCCTTAATTGTGCTAATCTAAGCCTAATGGTCAATGTAAACCTAACTAATAAGTCATAACTGTCACAACCAACTAACTAAATCCTACTCCTCTTTATATTTGCATAACACATTGAGATTAACTTGTTCATTTATGCTGCTTCCTATTTTCTCTTGCTTTGTGATTTCAGATCAGCGTTGGAAGGGGACTGTGGTTTTCTAGCTGCAAATCTTTACGCCAAGAGTGTTTTTGGGGAAGATGCTTTGGTGAATATTAGCATTGAGAAGCAAGCTGATGGTAAGTTGAGTGGATACATCAGAATAAGAAGTAAAACTCAGGGAATTGCCCTCAGTCTAGGGGATAAGATCACCTTGAAACAGAAGGGAGGTGCTTGATTGTAGCAGTATACACCCTTTTTTCTCCGGCTTGTATTTCAACTTAGAGTAGCTTCCAGCAAGCTGGCCGCCGCCAACTTCAAGCCTCATCCATTCCTCCTTCAAGTTTCGTGGCTTTTGGCGTTGCCCGATATCCCTTGTTAATCAGTTTCTAGCATTAATTTTCCCCACAATTGGAGTTCCAATTTTTTCTTGGATGTGATTTCATATAAATCTCTTATTACTTTATCTTTTCACTTCCATACGCATAGGTTTGGATGCCATATGTTGATATCAGTCATTGAAATGCCAATTTGAGCATGTCGTGACATTGTAGTTATTTTGATATTGATTTGTGCCTATTCGATCATTAGTTAAAAAAAAACACGGATGCTGGCTTCTGCATAACTTGATGCCGCGACCTTGAGAAGTGCAGGCTAGTTTGTTTATTTAGGGTGCGCCTTGTCTTAATTGTCAACTCTTACCCGTTACATAACTGATTCAACACATACGATTTAGGAGAAAATTTATCCAAACACTCATAATTAAGAATCTCATAACTAATTTGATAAAAAATATGAATGTTTAAATAAATTATTAAAAGACTAAAATATGATATAAGCAGCGCCTAATTGCAATTATTAATGAGTTTTGATGTTTTATTAAAATTTTAAAATATTTAAGCTTAAATTAATCTCTAAAAGTATAATTAAATTCTTATACTAAACGTAATTATTATTAAATAGATATACTGTGTAAACAACAATTCTGCTTAATACTTTTGAAGCCGATTGTTCCATGGTGTATAATTATTATATATTTTTATTGTTTTTACTATTACAAATTAGTTGAGTGACTAAATTTGGGTATTTGTTTTTAATAGAGATTCGGATCTTGATTTATTATATTATGAAGAGATTAGCCTTTGATAAAACTAATTCTCCTTTGATATAATCCAATCCCTGTCTAAAATTATTATGCTTTAAACGGCTGTGTTAACCAAAAAGGAGGAAAACAAAAGACAAATGGTGTGTGATTTGCTTTTGCCACATGACGGAGATAGAGAATAATGTGGAGGCCACGTAGAAAAGGATATACTTTATACTCTAATTATATATATATATGTATATATATATATATGAGGTTATAAAAAAACTTCAGAAAAAAAGCTTAAATAGAACGTATTTTGAACAAAGTTTGGTGCTTTTTTTGGGTCAAAAACGTTTTTTATTAAAACAAAAAAAGTCGTTTGATTTTAAGTTCTTGTGATTTTACTTATTTTTAATTAAATTTTTATAATTTTTTGTTCATTTTTATTGGGTATGTATAGTGTTCTTAGTTATAGACTTGTAGGTTTTGGTCCCAGTAGTTTTTTTTTCCATCCCCATATTCATAATTTGTAAGAAAAAAAATTAATTTTTTCTTTAATTACAAAATGAATATTTCTAAGTGGGTGTTTGGCATCACGTTTGGGAATGAATTCTGGGGCAAAACCTCGGTTTGAAAAAATTTTACACAAACATCAATTTTTGTCCAGAATTGATTTTGAAACAAAACCTCGGTTTGCAAAATTTTTTGCCAAACAGCCATTTTTGTCCAGAATTGATTTTGGGCAAAACCTCGGTTTGAAACCATGGTTTTGAATAAGCTATTGAAAATGGATTTTGGAACTGTAAAAGAGCTTATAGATTATCTAATTACTATTTTACCCCTACTTTTTTCTTATACTCTCTCTCCTCTCTCCCCTCTCCCCTCTCTCTCCCCTCTCTCTCTCCTCTCTCCTCTCTCTCTCCTCTCTCCTCCTCTCTCCTCTCTCCTCTCTCTCTCCTATTTATTCTCTATCCTCTCTCCTCTCTCATACTTTAATCAAATCATACCCTTTTTAGGGTGTGTTTGGATTAGCTTTTGGAGAATAGATTCTGGGAAGAATAGATTCTGAAGAATAGATTCTGGAGAGAATAGATTCTGGAAAGAATAGATTTTGGGAAGAATAGATTATGGAGAATAGATTCTGGGAAAAATAGATTCTGAGAATAATAGATTTTGCAAATAGAGATGTTTGGATGATTAATAGTAGAATCACTTTTTATATTAATAAATTATTAAAAAGGGTATGATTTGATTAAAGTATGAGAGAGGAGTGAGGGTAGAGAATAAATAGGAGAGAGAGAGGAGAAAGGAGAGAGAGGGGAGAGGGGAGAGAGAGGAGAGAGGAGAGAGAGAGGGGAGAGAGGAGAGAGAGGGGAGAGAGGAGAGAGAGGGGAGAGAGGAGAGAGGAGAGAGAGAGGGGAGAGAGGAGAGAGAGAGGAGAGAGGAGAGAGAGGAGAGAGGAGAGAGGGAAGAGAGGAGAGAGAGGGGAGAGAGGAGAGAGAGTATAAGAAAAAAGTAAGGGTAAAATAGTAATTAGATAATCTATAAGCTCTTTTCCAGTTCCAAAATCTATTGAAAAATAGCTTCTTCAAAACCATGGTTTCAAACCGAGGTTTTGCCCAAAATCAATTTTGGACGAAAATGGCTATTTGGCAAAAAATTTTACAAACCGAGGTTTTGACCAAAAATCAATTTTGGACAAAAATTGATGTTTGTGTGAAATTTTCCCAAACCGAGGTTTTGGCCAAAATTGATTCCCAGAAGTGGTTGCCAAACAGGCACTTAGTAATTTATTAATATAAAAAATGATTCTACTATTAATCATCCAAACATCTCTATTTGCAAAATCTATTTTTTTCAGAATCTATTCTCTCCAAAATCTATTCTCCAAAATTTATTCTTTCTAAAATTTATTCTTTCCAGAATCTATTCTTCGCAGAATCAATTTTCCCCCGCATGTTTGGATTTTGCTTTTTAAGAGAGACAAAGGCCCAAACTTTATTGTTCCATATAGAAAAGGAGCCTTCGTGTGAGACAAAGGAGAAGGCGAGGAGTTGCGAAAGAGAAGCCGCAGAGAAAGATGGCGTCGAACGCAGCGGTGCCGTTCTGGAGAGCAGCTGGGATGACCTACATCACCTACTCCAACATTTGTGCCAATCTCGTCAGGAATTGCCTCAAGGAACCCCACAGATCTGAAGCCCTCTCTCTCGAGAAGGTCCATTTCGTCGCCTCCAAGTGGGTCGATGGCAAGCCTGAGAAGCCCAGTAAGCTCTCCTTTTTCTCCATCGATCTGTATCTTCTGTCTACTCGATTGCAATTCGTTGTTTCATTTCCTTGAATAACATGCTGTGCTTGATTTTCTGAGCAATCGAATCGAATGTTGTTTTTGTTTATTTTTATATGAATGCTACAATGTTCGTGTTAACGTTCTACATTTGCGATTTGGTTTTCTAGCTTAAATTTTTTGTGGAAGTTGGTCTTCTGATGATATCTTCTAGTGTATACGGCTTTAAGCGTTTAACAAGGAATATCTGTATACTAGATTTTGTTTTTCTTTTTACCTTTCAAAACGAAGAGACGAAATCGATTCTACTGTATTTTCACTCGTATGTAAAAGAAGCAATTCTGAATGCTGTTGAAGGTTCAAATTGCATTTAAGGGACAAAGATTGCCTGTGCAGTTTTAATTATTAGAGACTGACAATTGCTTACTCCCCAGGGCTTGGCTCTAGGTTTACACTCTACAAAAATTTCCTTTTTCGTGTTTCATAGAAATCTGATGTTGACATGCTGTGCGATATGCTGGCTGTTTCGTAGTTGCTGAAGCCATTGTTGGTAGCCACTATTGTGTCTTTCGATTATGAATGTCAAAATACCATGTGATGTGTCATTTTATGGTGAAAGCTTTAAATCAAATTTTACATTTATATGACACTTTTTGATTCTGAAATCTTGTCATGATATGATACTTGTGTTGTAAATTACTCATCAATATGTGGATATTTATCCATCTTTTCCTTGATTCAATTGCTTGGTTTCTTTCCTCATTTTTAGCTCTGAAGTAAGAAGCTTGTGTAAATTCTGTATAACAACACCTGTATATGAAAATAAATATTGAGAGGAGGATAGTATGTGAGTGATAAATGATGAAGCTCTATTTAAGGTAATTTATGGCTGAAAATTAAGGAATTTAGAGAAACTGGAAATGATGCTAGACATGTTTGCAATATTTGGAAGCGATTCTGCATGCTGTTGAAGCTTCAAATTGCATTAAAGTGACAGATTGCCTCTGCGATTTTAATGATTAGAAATTGACTATTGCTTGCTCGCTGGGGCTTGATTCTAGGTTTATGCTAAACAGAAATTCCTTTTGTTTTTTGTTTTTTGGCTTTACATAGAGATCGGATGTTAAGATGCTGTGCAATATGCTGACTATGTAGTAGTTCCTGAAGCTAGTGTTGCCAGTTCCTATCTTGTCTTTCAATCTTGAATGTCATAGTACTATGTGATGTGTCCATTTTACAGTTGAAACCTTCAAGTCATATTTTACATAATAAACTTTTAAATATGACATTTCTTGATTCAGAAAACTTGTTATGATATTATACGTGTATTGTAAATTACCCATCAGCTTCCAGATATATATCTTCTTTGATTCAATTGCTTGGTTTCTGTCCTCCTTTTAAGCTCTGATGTAAGAAGCTAGCGTAAATTCTGTATAACAATTATGACATTTCTATGTTGAGATATGATATTTCTTGTTTGCTTCATTTTATACATATTATGCAATATTTTACTTCTAATAATTAATAATTCATGTTTATGTTTTTTTAACCAGTTAAATAATGTTTTTGTTTAGGCTGTTTAAATGTGGGAGATGAGATTCCTTAGAATTATGTTTGGCCTATTCCCCTGTATCATGAACATTCGCTCCTCTCCACACCCTCCATCTAAATAAGCTTAACAGTTCAAATTTTTTTTTGGACCTTTTAGTGCAATTTTGAAACTTGTTTTATGCTTAAATTCCCTCTATGGTTGATTCACATGTTTGGGGGCTCAACTTATCTATGCTACTGGCTTTGGAGAAGCATGACTTATTGATAATTGCATATTAAGTAGTTATTAATCTATGATGGATGTATGTTTAATTAGACTGGATGGTCTACTATAAGGATACATGTATTGACTATTGCAGCAACTAAATCTCTTACTGTTAACGTGTAAGAATGAATCTTCATTCTTCATACAGAGAGTTAAAACTCTGATTCTTTTACTTAATTTGTGGAATGGTGATTCATTATTGTGCTGAAGGAACTACCTATCTTAACTTATCCTTTACTTACATGCTCTAAAGTCTAGATTGGGTCTACCTGGCCTCCAATATTTGATTGGTTAAACGCTCATTTTGTTCAATTCTCATAATGATTTACAATTAATATATTGAGCTATCTTTTGATGCATCCTGATCAAAGTTTTCATTGGCTTTTTTCAGCTGTTCGTTCAGACACACCAGAACAGTAACTCAGCATTGTTGGAGTTGGAAGCTTTGGTAGGCAAATGTCTCGAGCTTAAAGTTAATCAATAAGTAGCTGGGAGAAATTGTCAGTGTTGAAGCTACTATTTCTCAAGATTTGTTTTTCATGTCCATACCATATGATGGTCTTGACTCTTGACCTTGATTTTGGATTTGCATGGTTGAACCTGTAATAAATATTTAGTTGTGCAATCTGCAACTGTCCGAAACTTTCTATTCCAAACATAACAAAGAGTTGCTGTGTAACATTCCACTTTAGAATCTAGAAATTGGAAGAAGCCCACTAATTCTCCTGAAGCAATGCATTCTTCCCTATGTGAATTTTGTATGACTCGTGCATATGGCAAGGTAGTCTATTATCCTGAAGCAATGCATTCTTCCCACTACTATCCACTTTAGAATCTAGAAATTGGAAGAAGCCCACTAATTCTCCTGAAGCAATGCATTCTTCCCTATGTGAATTTTGTATGACTCGTGCATATGGCAAGATAGTCTATTATGATACAACAATATTTATGTTAGTGTTGCTAAAATTTGCAGTCGTAGGAGCTAAACTATGCGTGATAACGTCCAAAAAAACAAGCTTGCGAGGTTGTAAAACCATAGTATCAGGTGTCGTATCGTCATGGAATATGTAAAGCCTGAAAGCTCCATGGCTCATGCAGTTATGAATGCTTACAGTTGGGGCCAGAAGCCCCGTTCGATTTCCAGAATAGCGTCTGCAATGAGAATGATGGCACTGTGGGCAATGGCCAGTGCAACACGTGTTTTTTTGCAAAAAAAAAAAGAAAATGTTAAAAAAATTTTATTATAAAATTTATTGTCTAAAGATATAATTTATTTTTAATAGATGTAATTTATTTTGTATATAATTAAAAATAAATTATATATAGTTAAAAAAGAGTTATAATTGCACTTGGGTTGGTAAAACAATTTCAGTGTCTTTAATTAATAAATTTGCAATCTCTTTTTTTTTTTGGCCTAAAAATAAAATAAATAGAAAAATATGTACAAAGATAAAGAAGCTACAAAACAAAAGGGACGGGAAAAAAGTGACCTAACAGGATGGAACAGTTGAGATGCTTCCCCAAAATGAAATGATGGAATAAAGAAATAGATGTAAGAAATAATAACTGGTTATGGCTGTTGAACAGGGCTCTCCACATGGCCACCAAAACGTAGACTTGAACTCAAAGTATGGCTGTAACAATGAACACCAACCAGGCAGAGCCACATCCCCCATTGCTAATGATAGCAGCTCTAGAATTCAACCACTAGAGACAACGCAACACAACAGCCCCCACTTTTTTCCTTAGAAACAATCCTCTTTATTTTGATTTTTGGAAGGGTGAACTATAGTTGCGCCAGAGCCAGCTAGACTCCCTCTAATGATGAGATCTCCAATTGAGGATTAGTATGATCATATCTCAAATTATGCTACTCTGACAACATTCATTTTCTGTACTCTTTCCCTTTTTAATCTATAAATTATATAATTAATTTATATAAATTAAAAAAATTGATTAAACTAAATATATTTGTAATATATATATATATATTAAATTTTTTAAAATATTATTTTTAAAACTATTCTATCCCAATAAAAATTTATCTAAATATAAAATATAAAATAAAATTGAGATTTTATATTTAAAATTAAAATAAATTTTATTATAAAGAGTAATTTCTATCTCTTTCTTTTAAAATTATTGTGATTAATGTTCTTATGCTATGGTTATGATTTGGAGTAATAATGTACAATCTTTTATCAGTAACCATGTCAATGTGCTTTGATATAAAAAAATTATCTCTAATATTTAGTTATACTCTTACAAGCAATCATTACTAAAAAGATAATTTAATTTTAATAATATCTATTTACTATGACAAATTATATAATACTTTTAATATTTAGTATTAAATATGTATTTTAATTATAAAACCAACATAGTACTACTTTATTTTACAACTTCAAAATCTCCCTGTATAAATCAAATTAATCACACTAGCAATGCTTTTGTAAACACGATCTCCTTCCCAATATGCAAGAGATCATGATTAACAAATATCACATTATCATTTCAATAAATAAAATAATAAATATTTATTCATTTATTAATCTCAATTAACCCAAATTCTATTAATATCGTTTTTTCCCTCTCTATGTTAATTAATATATTGTTACAAAAATAGTGACATGGAATTCAATTTGATGTCACCTTCTTACCTTGGAAGAAGCCAGTCAAGCTAAAGGAGCAGTCGAGGTTGAAGAATGAAGAACCAATTCCCATAACAAACTTCTTCCCATTACCCAACTCTCACCGATTTTATAGGGATCGTCTTCTTCGCTCCCTATAGTTTTACATCATACTTTAGCTTTTTCGCCATCTTCACTTGTCAAACTACGCTTTTCTAGATTCGCGGTTGGATCTATCATTTCAATTCTTTTTTTTTTTCTTTTGAACCCTAAATTCACTGATTGCTTTTGATCTTTGAATTCCAAAGCTTAATTTTGGAGTTCCTGTCAACAATAGTCACTAGTTATGGCTGCGGTGAAGACTGCTCGGTCCAAGGCTACGCCTGTGAAAGAGAACGGACCAAAACTCGAAGAAGGTCTGCATGTGTTCAAGTCTGATAAATTCGATGCTGACGCCTATGTCCAGTCCAAATGTTCTCTCAGCGAGAAGGTTGGTGTTTGTATTTCAATGCAGTGATGTACAATTTGCTATGAAAACTGCTCATTTTTCTTGGCATTCTGGGTAAAAATTATAATTTGATTAAACAGTTAATTTATTTTGCTCATTTTTCAATGCGGTGATTAAACAATTTACTATGAAAACTTGATCCGTTGTTTTCTCTGGTTCCAGGATTCTTAACACTTCTGTTCTGTTAGCTCCGTAGACGTAATTTTTACGGGGGATGATTCATTATCATGTTAGTCCTGACTCCTGAGTTTCATGGGAATTGTTGGGGGCTATGTGAAGAGAAGGGGGGAGGGGAGATGGTTGAATTCATTTGGACCGTAGGAAAATGTTTTATGGTAATTACGGTTGCCGATTATATTGGAGATTCGACCCTTTTCCTTCCTGGTCATGAGGAATTAATTCCAAGATCGTAAATTCTACCATCTATAGCCACAGCCCTTGACCAACTTATGGAACATTTTGAAAAAAAAAAAATCATTTATACACCCGAAGCATAGAACTAGTTATCACAAGTCATTAATCTTTTATTCTCCTTTCAAGTAATTCATCATATAAATCAATAGATTCATTCAAAAATGATCTAATATATAATTCCTTCTGATATTTTTTTAAATAAAACTAAAAGTACAAATTAAAAAAGAAGAGGGAAATATGATGGACAATTTATCTTCTAAAAGGATCTTTGGAAGAGATGTGCTGCAAAAGCTAACCTATAAGGTTGGATACCCTAGGCTCTGTAAAACCCCTCATCACTATACTACTTCTGATGGTAGACTCAAGTCCCTTGCTTTGCAATGTGTCATAAATTCCACTGCGCTTCACAACCTAGTTATACACAAGAGAGAAAGGGTATAAAAAACAGGCTTTATAGCCCATCGTCAATCCACAGGCAAGGGGAGAAGGAGATGAGAGAAGAGGGGAATGGAGAGTAGTGGAAAACTCTGATTTCATTGACAGGAACCTTTGGGAGAGCCATACCTCAAGCACTGTCCATGAATCCGTCTTCCGATACTGGACTTGGGTTCTTCCTTGGTTTTATTTCCATATCTTGCTAATTGGACACGATGTGGTATATGGGTGAAGAATTATATGTCTTAAAATAGTCTAATGATCATTGCTTTGGCATATGCCTCATATATATACACAGTGCTTGGGAATCAATTGAGATACACCAAGATAAAATCAAATATCTAATAATTACAAAATCAAACCTCTATTAACTACACCTAAATCAAATCTGATATGTTTCTAAGAATAACAATGATAGCTCAAACAATAATATCCTAATAATAATCTAGATATTTTAGGATATTCCCACACTCCCCCTCAAGTTGGATCATAGATATTGACCATGTCCAACTTGCCTATAAGTTGCTCAAATCTTTCTTCTGGTAATACCTTGGTGAGGATATCTGCGGTTTGTAACCTTGTAGGTATGTAGGTGAGGCACATAGTCCCATCTTCTACTTTCTCACGAATGAAGTGTCTGTCTATTTCCACATGTTTAGTTCTGCTATGTTGAATAGGGTTCAAGGCCATATTTATGGCAGCCTTGTTGTCACAAAATAACTTCAATGGAGTATCTATCTTCAAATGAGCTTCTTTTATAACTCTTGCTAATCATAAACCCTCCATGATTCCTTGAGCAAGGGCTCGTAATTCTGATTCTGCACTACTTTTAGCCACTACTTTCTATTTCTGACTCTGCCAAGTGATAAGATTTTCCCACACAAATGTGCAATAGCCAGAGGTTGATCGACTATCTTCTTGTGATCCTGCCCAATCAGCATCGGTATAGATTTCTACTGATCTATTTTTGCTCTTTCTAAAGAATAGCCCACGGCCAGGAGTACCTTTTAGGTATTGTAATATCTTGTAGACTGAGTCCATATGTTTCTTCCGTGGATCATGCATATGTTGACTGGCAACACTCACTGCAAAAGCGATATTAGGACGTGTGTGAGAGAGATAAATGAGTTTCCCAACTAGCCGTTGATATCTTTCTTTGTCTGTTCCCATTTCATCCCTGTCTCGTTTCTTCTGCTTACGCACATCTCTGTCAATTTCTACTATAGATTTCTTTTTCTTTTGTTTCACTGTGCTGATAGGGACTTTATTAGGTTTACACCCAAGCATTCCTGTTTCCTTGAGTAGATCAAGAACATACTTTCTCTGAGAAACATAAATACCATCCTTGGATCTTGCTACTTCCATACTGAGAAAGTATTTCAACTTACCAAGGTCTTTGACCTCAAATTCATGATTCAGGGCTACCTTGATTCGATCAATCTCCTTAGTATCATTTCCTTTAACAATAATATCATCCACATAGACAATGATAATAGTGATGAGGTTATTACGATAGGATACAAACATAGTGTGATCAGATAAACTTTGCTGATACCCTTCAACCTTGAGAACACTAGAAAATCTGTCAAACCAGGCACGTGGTGATTGTTTCAGCCCATAGATAGATTTTCTCAGCCTACACACCTGGTTATGTCTTCCTTTCTTAAAACCTGGTGGGAGTGTCATATATACTTCCTCTTTCAAATCTCCATTGAGGAAAGCATTCTTAATATCAAGTTGTTCTAGGGGCCAATCTAGATTTGCTGTTACCGAGAAGAGAACCCGTATGGTATTGAGTTTTGCTACAGGTGCAAAGGTTTCGTTGTAGTCAATGCCCTGTGTTTGTGTAAACCCCCGAGCAACTAGTCTAGCTTTCAACTTTTTTAAAGTACTATCTGCATTGTATTTGGGAGTGAACACCCACTTGCAGCTTACGGGTTTTATTCCTGAAGGCATTTGCACTATCTCCCAAGTCCCATTTTTTTTCAAGGCCTGCATTTCTTCCATCACTGCCTGTTTCCACTCTGGGACAGCCAAGGCCTCATGTACATTGTTAGGAATCTTGATGCTATCAAGGTTAGTTACAAAAGCATGGTAACTCGGAGCAAGAGAGGTATAAGAAATAAACTTTTTGATAGGATGCTTTGTATATGTCCGTGGTGGTTTTCTCAATGCAATGGGAAGCTCCCGATTAGTGTCACCATGTTCACGATCTACTAACGGTTCAGGAATTGGTTCTACCTCAGTGATATGATGGTCGTGGCCTCTATGATGTCGGCGTGAGTACATTTTTCCCCATCTTTGTTGTTCAGATCCGTCTGGAGGCTGTAAGAATTCATGTGGTGTGGGGGAAATGGGTACAATAGGTTCCACAAGTTGAGATTCATTCCAACGCTCCCCCGGAATCGAAGACTTGGGATAATATGACTGGTGTTTAACGAAGGTGACATCACGGGTAACAAACAGGTGTTTGGACACAGGATCAAAACATTTGTAACCTTTTTGGGAGGAGGAGTAGCCCAAGAAGACACATTTAGTGGCACGGGGATGGAACTTCGAGGGAGGATGATGAATGTGAATAAGAACAGTGCATCCAAAGACACGTAGCGGAAGAAAAGACTGTAAGTGAGAGACAACGTGA
The DNA here is from genome assembly GCA_037074615.1 of Leucaena leucocephala. Classification (NCBI taxonomy): domain Eukaryota; kingdom Viridiplantae; phylum Streptophyta; class Magnoliopsida; order Fabales; family Fabaceae; genus Leucaena; species Leucaena leucocephala. The sequence continues at coordinate 5,246,558 of CM073558.1, read as the reverse complement.
GTTTTTTATAATTCCACAATTGGAGAGGTGAAGGAAAGAATACGGCTAGGAAGACGATTAATGAGCTGAATAGCGGTTTGGATGGCATTCCCCCAGTAAAACAAAGAAACATGACACTGAAATAAGAGAGCCCTAGCAACCTCAAGAATGTGTTTATTTTTTCGTTCTACAACCCTATTTTGCTGAGGACTATAGGGACAACTGCTATTATGAACAATTCCTTTGGCAGACAGGAAAGTGTGAAGAGAACTATTGAAGTATTCAGTGCCATTATTGGTGTAAAGAACTTTGATGGAAGTATTGAATCGGTTTTGGACAAAACCATAGAATTCGATGAAAACATTAGGGACCTCAGATTTATCTTTTAAGAGATAGACCCAACACATGCGAGTATGATCATCAATAAACATGACAAAATATTTGGTCCGAGTGCGATTAGGGATCTTAGAGGGACCCCATACATCACTATGAATAATGGAGAAAGGGGAAGACGGTTTGTATGGAACAGGAGGAAAGGAAACACGGTGATGTTTAGCAAGAGCATAAGTATCGCAAACAAAAGAACTTTTATTGATAGATAACTGGGGAAACAACTTTTGTAAATAGGGAACATTAGGATGACCTAGTCTTTTATGTTATAAAAGGAAAAACTCCTCATCGGAGGAGGGGTTGGGTGTAGAGGTGGTGATCTTAGACCATAATGCACTCACGGTAGATGTGTTGAGACAGTAAAGACCATCATATGCCTTAGCAGAACCAATCATCTTCCCCGATGTGAGATCCTAAAAATCACAATGAGTAGAGTAAAAGTAAGCTGAGCAGTTTGCTTGTTTTGTCAATTTGCTAATAGAAAGCAGGTTACAAGCTAAATGAGGAATATGAAGGACTGATTCAAGATGCAAAGAATCTGAGATATTACGGAACTGATGCCTGCTATGGGTGAAGGAGTGCCGGGAGCAGCAGTGATTTTCTTATTTCCTACTAAGGGATGATAGGTGACAAACATCTTTTCATTGGATGTCATGTGATCAGAAGCCCCTGTATCCACAATCCACTGTGATGAAGGAAGAGAGATATGTAAAGCAATGGGAATTATACCTTTATGAGCCATGGATGCAGATCCGTGAGGATGTTGTTCAGCTTGAAGGCTTCTGAACATACGTGCAATTTGATTTAGTTGCTCCTGACTGAAAGATGTGGATGGCTCAGATGGGGATGGTGCACATGCTGATTCATTTGAGGCTTGGTGAGCTTTTGGCTTATTTTTACGAGGCTTCCAATCAACTGGCTTGCCATAGATATCCCAGCATTTTTCACGAGTGTGTCCCATCTTCTTGCAATGTTCACAGGTGGGTCGAGTCTTACTAGAGGCATCAGGGGTATTATGTTTGCTAACAAAGGCCGTAGACTCAGGAAGAGGTTGTTTGGATTCAACAGGCATAGTTTCCCTCCTAGATTCTTCTCTGCGTACCTCAGCATAAGTTTCCAGAAGTGATGGTAGTATGATATTGTTGAGAATTCGGGCCCTCACAGCATCAAATTCAGCATTTAAACCTGCAAGAAAAAGAAGTATTCTCCCATTTTCAATCCTTTTCTGATTTCGAACGACATCTGTAGGAGTATCCCATTCATCTTCGTCAAGGAGATCCGGTTCTTGCCATAATGCCACGAGATCAAGCCAGTATTCGTGCACTCCACGAGTCCCCTGAATGCATCGCCATGTACTACGTTGTAGGTTGAACAGGCGGGAATGGTCTTTAGTGACTGAATAAGAGTCACGAACAGCTATCCAAATATCCCGTGTTGTGGGTAGATACATAAAGCTTCGTTTGATTGTTGGAGACATGGAGTTGATAAGCCAGAAAGAAACCAAATTGTTATCAATGGTCTATTGTTGCATCTCAACAGACGCTTCATTCGTTGGTTTTTTAACATCACCGGTCAGATAAGCAAGTTTCCCGCGTCCACCAACCGCATGTTTTATTGCCTGAGCCCAGTCTTGATAATTTGTCAAGGTGAGCTTGTTGGATACAATGAAAATAGGAACACTGGATGCCCCATCAAAAACTGCACTCAACCCGTGGTTTATCCGCTGGTCATAACCTGTAGATGACATGGCGGTACTGTAGTAACTCGAGCACTGTAGCAACTCGGGGGTACTGTAGCACCTAAAGTTACAATTGACTTGCCCGACAGATCACAACGCTCACGATTTTCTGGTCTGTGCACACGACGCACACGACAGAAACAGAGGTTAGACAGAATCACAACCTCGGGAAAGAATCACTCCGCCGTGGGAACTGTGGACGGCGCTGGGTTAGATCGTTGCTAGACAGAAAACAGAGGACTTCGTCAAAAAAAAACAGAGCAGAACAACGATGCTGTCGGGTGCTGGAAAGAACAGAGCCGTGGGCAGAACACCGATGCTGTCGGGTGCTGGAAAAAAAAAGAGCAGTGGACGACGCTCTGGAAGGTTGGAAAGGAGAAATAGTGACCGTCACAACGTGCGACAACCTCAGGCAGACACAGGTAAGGTTTTGTTTTTGTTGGACACAGCCAGCGACGGCGCTGGCTGGATATAGATTGAACTACAGAGGCAGAGACGTCCGACGGACTTTGGTGGTAGTCCTTAGGCCGCTGGCTCTGATACCATGAAGAATTATATGTCTTGAAATAGTCCAATGATCATTGCTTTGGCATATGCCTCATATATATACACAGTGCTTGGGAATCAATTGAGATATACCAAGATAAAATCAAATCTCTAATAATTACAAAATCAAACCCCTATTAACTACACCTAAATCAAATATGATATGTTTCTAAGAATAACAATGATATCTCTAACAATAATATCCTAATAATAATAATCTAGATATTTTAGGATATTCCCACAATGGGTATTGCGATATTGTTGTTATTGTTATTGTTGATTATCGATATCTAATTAATAGAAACTTAATTATACCTATGATGATTATTTATTTTCCGAAACGGATCAATTACGTGGGCACGCCTTTCCTATCCCTTCCCCATAGGGAAGGGTGCCATTGAGCCAAGAGGCTTTTGGTGCCTATGATGATTATTTAACCATTTAGACACATGAAATTTATTAGAAAATGCATCAAATATTGATTTTTCCCCTTATTTTCTACGGCATTTTGAATTGCAAAGAAGCAAAAGACCATTGGCTATCAATAATTAGCTGCCCATTAAAAGGGATTTTCCTCCTATTTTCCACTGCCTTTTAAATTACATGCATGAATGCAGATTCGCACATTTTACTAGGGATGCTCTAGGCTTCGTGTAGTTGCAATTCACATTTAATGGGCAATGAAGTATATCAAGCTAAACAAACCGTGCTAGTAATGGCAATAACAGATGGTTATCATTTACTTTTTTCTGCTCTTTTGTTTAGTAATGTAGCATTGAAATCCGTTGCTGCTTGTTTTTTGTTCCCAACTAGTTGAAAATGTTTCCTTCTTCGCCATTTTGTGTTTTGCTCTTTCAATTCAACTGATTTTATCTTGTTCATTTTTACAGGAAATAAAGCAATTATGTTCATATTTGTTGGATTTGAAGAAAGCTTCTGCTGAGGAAATGCGTCGAAGTGTCTATGCTAACTATGCTGCCTTCATACGGTTGGTTGTTTTTCTTTCTTATATTTGTTACATAGGAAGATTTGAAATAGACTTGTACTCACACCCACCCATCCTTATCACCTGATGCTGATAGTTGTATTCTTGTATGTACATGCTGTATAAAACATGTTCACTTCTACACTGTCGGATATTTTAAATAATTACTGGAAAGTAGTCATTATTTTAACAAGTTTGTAATCAAATGTTACATGTTAGCTGATTATCGATTTTAGAATATCAAATGGTCACTATTCTGGTGTTTTTGTTCGTGGTAGAAAATACTTTGCCTGTGGTTCATGCTTTTTTCTTTATCTCCCCATCCACACCCCCCCCCCCCAAAAAAAAAAAAAGAAAGAAAGAAAGAAAAGAGAGAAAGGGGGGGCTGGTTAGTGGGCAAGCTGTTGTTATTTTCATACTTGTCATCTATTCAGTTTTATTTTGATGTCTATTTATCTTGAAAATACTAACAATGATATTTAGCCAACATAAATACGATTTTTCTTTGGATTAAATTAATCTTTAACTGCAAAACCTTTGTACTGTTGTTAATTTGACATGCCCTTATTGTTTTCCTAGCTTTTAAGCAATATGCATATTTTACAGCACATCTAAAGAGATATCAGATTTAGAGGGAGAGCTTTCATCTATCAGAAACCTGCTATCTACACAAGATACTTTGATACATGGTTTGGCTGAGGGCGTTCACATTGATTCTTTATCTATCTCCGATTCTGATGGTTTAGCTTCAAATACTATTTTAAATTCTGAAGATAGGGATACGTCAGACCTGGACAAATGGTTAGTTGAGTTTCCTGATCTCTTGGATGTTCTCCTGGCTGAAAGAAGAGTGGATGAAGCTTTAGCTGCTCTTGATGAAGGGGAACGAGTAGTTTCTGAAGCAAAAGAGATGAAATCCCTGAACCAATCTTCACTAATGTCTCTACAGACTTCCATTATTGAACGCAGGCAGAAATTGGCCGATCAGCTTGCTGAAGCTGCTTGTCAGCCTTCCACCCGTGGTGCTGAACTTCGTGTGGCAATATCAGCCCTTAAAAGGCTTGGAGACGGTCCTCGTGCTCACAGTTTGCTGCTTAATGCCCATCTCCAAAGATACCAGTATAACATGCAAAGTCTTCGGCCATCAAGCACATCATACGGAGGAGCTTATACTGCTGCTCTGGCACAACTGGTATTTTCAGCGATTGCACAAGCTGCAAATGACTCATTGTCTATTTTTGGGCAGGAGCCATCTTATACTTCTGAACTTGTGATGTGGGCTACTAAGCAAACAGAAGCATTTGCTCATCTTGTTAAAAGGCATGCATTAGCTTCATCAGCAGCTGCAGGAGGCTTGAGAGCTGCGGCAGAATGTGTTCAAATAGCCTTGGGTCATTGCTCATTGTTGGAAGTTCGCGGACTGGCTCTTTGTCCTGTACTTTTGAAACTTTTTAGGCCAAGTGTTGAACAAGCACTAGATGCCAATTTGAAACGCATTCAAGAGAGTACGGCTGCTTTGGCTGCAGCTGATGATTGGGAGCTAGTGTACCCTCCCACAGCTAACCGTCAAACTGGTAGGCCTTCAAGCGTACCCGTTAGCAATACAACAGCCTTTCAACCTAAACTCACTATTAGTGCCCATCGCTTCAATTTGATGGTCCAGGTGAGTATTTGAGTTTAGTGCTGTCTAGTATTGGTTGGAATACTGCTGTGTGAATAGGTATTACAATATCGAGCATGCAAATTATATTGGAATGTGTTTTCTATTTTAACAAAGACTGCAATCGCGTGTTTTCTTCCTGTTCATTTCTATTGTCGTTTTGAATTTACAGTTCAATCCATTTGTTTGAGTGCATGGTTAGCTTTTAAAACATATATGTTAACTGTGATAAAACCAACTTTTTGTTTCTTGTTTATGGAGTTTCATTGATCTATATTATTTGTTCACTTCATGCTGGATGCTCTGTGTGCTTATACAGGACTTCTTTGAAGATGTTGGACACCTGCTCAGTATGCAGTTGGGAGGCCAGGCTCTGGAAGGGTTGTTCCAAGTGTTTAACTCATATGTGAACATGCTCATAAAAGCATTACCTGGTTCAATGGAGGAAGAAGCAAACTTTGAAGGTTCTGAAAATAAAATTGTACGAATGGCTGAGACTGAAGCTCAGCAGATTGCATTACTAGCTAATGCCTCCTCACTAGCAGATGAATTACTTCCGCGTGCAGCCATGAGACTTTCTCCCCTTAATCATGCAGCCTACAAGGATGATAATCGAAGACGACCTTCAGACAGGCAAAACCGTCATCCTGAACAAAGAGAATGGAAGAGGCAACTTGTTGGTTCTGTTGACAGATTAAAAGATTCATTCTGTCGCCAGCATGCGTTAGACCTCATTTTTACTGAGGAAGGTGATAGCCATCTTACAGCTGACATGTATGTTAATATTGATGGAAACGCAGATGAAATTGAGTGGCTTCCTTCTCCAATTTTTCAGGTATTTTGAAAACCTTAATTGTAGGTAATGCTAATTGTTTGTGTGATAATCTTTGAAGGATAGTTCTGCCCCATATCGTCCTTAAAATGAATTTGAGTATCTTCTCTCTTGTTTTTGCCTTGTATGAGATGTCTTGACTAAGTGGTGTCTCTTCTCTGCTCTTTATCCCTTTTCCTACTTTTCATCTTCATGCTGGAAATTACTTTAGAGCTTATAAAGTATGAGATCGCCACACATAAGTTACACAGGCCTTTTGATTGTAGATTTTGAAATGTTGACAGGCATTAGGTCAGTAAAATGTGGTCTTTTTTTTTTTTTTTTGTAAATAATTCTAAAGAGTATGAATCTGAAAGAACTATATCTCATAACACCTTTGGTATCAACATGACGACTGAGATTGCAATTCGTAGTTAGTCAATCCACTTTTAAATCGTCTTTTGCAATATGAAATTTTCAATGGTACTGACCCAAGGGGGAGAAATCTTTCTGAGAGAAAACTTTTGCCTGACTGCGTATTAATGCACAGGCTGGCTTGTTTATGTTCCACTTTGTATTCATGGTTTTGAAGATTGTATTACGTTGCTGTCCAGGAACTTTACTTAAAACTGAACAGAATGGCCAATATAGCGGCAGACATGTTTGTAGGGAGGGAAAGATTTGCTACACTGCTCTTGATGAGACTTACAGAGACTGTTATTTTGTGGCTATCCGAAGACCAAAGCTTTTGGGATGATATTGAGGAAGGGCCTAGACCTTTAGGTTCTCTTGGTCTTCAACAGGTATGTAAGACGTGCAATTTTTTGTTTATGATTAACTAAATACATATTACAGAATTTATGAGTCAAAGACAGAAAAGAAAGGAGGCCTCTACTGGCAAACTGATCCGGAGTGACTAGAGAGAACTTTATTCAGAGATTATTCTTGTAAGAAAGAGTTATCAGAAATCAAGGATCTGGTGTTAGGTTCTGACCGCCTGTGTGTGAAGATTATAATCTTTTTAATTAATATAATTGAGAATAAATAATAGCTAGTTCAAATAATCTGGAATAGCATGAGATGTGACCCTTAATGAATTTTGGTTGAATCACATACAGGTCCCAAATAAGAAAATTAATTACCCATAGATCCTAATCACTTGTAAATACATAAGATTGACATGTAAATATTGAAGTTTGACATGTAAATGGGAATGAGAAAATAATTATTCTCCTTATTTAGGACCTATTTGTAATTCTCCAACGAATTTTTCTTTGTATGGTGCTTTTCCATCTGAGCTATTCTTCAGTTCTTTTACACAAGAATTAGTATGTTTAATCAAAGCTTATAGACAAAGAAATTGAGTTAGAGAAGTAACTTGACGATCAATGCTCTCCCTTTTGCCTTTTTGTCCTATTTTCAATTTGCGTTTTTAATGCTTTTTCAAAATAGGGTCAAAATATTTTGTATCCACATCTCCATTTTCTGTGATACTAAAGATGACTTTATTCTATTATGTTCTTACGTCACTAAGCTAGTCAGAAGCTGACACTATATTGTAAGGATTTTTTGAAGTGGTAAATAAATTACAAGACCAAACTTTACATGAAGTATGTGAACAAGAAAGTTAATCACAGCCGTCTTCTCTTGTGTTTTGCAGTTCTATTTGGATATGAAGTTTGTCATATGTTTTGCCTCCCTAGGTCGGTACTTGTCCCGAAATTTGCATAGAGTTGTCAATGAGATCATATCAAAAGCAATGGCAGCATTCGCTGCTACAGGAATGGATCCATATAGGTAAGCTACTGCAATTCTATTTCACTCATGAACGACCTACTTACTGTCAAATCCTGTTATTTTTTCTTAAAAAGGACCTACTTGTTCCTAGTCATTTTCTTTTGGGTTAGGTTATGACTGACTGATGATATATTTGCACATACCTCAATTATTGTGTTTCTGCAATGTGCCCTACTCGTAGTTGTGGAATTAAAAGTATTTTGCTCTTTCTCAAAAGCTGATATAATTATTGTTCTCAGTGCACTGCCTGAAGATGAATGGTTCAACGAAATTTGTCAAGATACTATTGACAGACTAAGTGGAAAACCAAAGGAAATCAATGGAGAAAGAGACCTTAACAGCCCAACGGCATCTGTCTCTGCACAGTCGGTATCATCTGTCAGATCTCATAGTAGTTCGTAAGGCATACATTCATCCCTGTAAATTAGATCAGTCTGTATCATTCATGGATTTGTTGGCAACAGCTCTTAACTGCTTAAATGGAATCAACTTCTTCCCGCGGTTTTCCGTGCCCTTTTTTGTTTTGGTTTCATTGTCAATTTAATGGGGTATAACCCATCATTTGTGTAGATTAGAATTTACAGTCAGGTGTTTGGCAATAGTTCTTTTTATTATTTCGTCTTGTTTAGGACTGTCATTTGTAAATTCTTATTATATTCTTTGGTCTTGAACTTGAAATATTTATTCTTCTTAACAAAGGTGCGTAGTAGATAATCTAGGTGTGCTCGATAAACTCAATATATGATGAATTCCTTGGTTTTCAACTCGTAAATATTAGATGTGTAAAGCCTCATCAGGTTGTATTTGTGGGAACAGAAATCTGGGGAGCAGTATTAAACATGAAACGGACAGGAGATTTTGTAGCTTTATTTATTTAATCAAGGTATGTTAAATTTGCAATTTATTCCGTTTAGAACATAAAATTTAACTTCCCTTGACATTCAAAGTAGTCTCCTTACAAGGATGAAAATACCCGTCAACTTACCAATAGTTTAGTAGAGTTTTTTGGTAGTTAATTTAACCAGATAGCCAGCAATAGTTGGGGCTGTTCGTAGTTTTTTGGTCGCAAGTCCTTGATGCTAGTTTGGCAAGTTAATAAAGCCATATTATCCTCTTACAATCAACAAAGCCACATTATCCTGGGCATACCTCCTTCCAGTCTTTATTACAAGTGCATTTAGCATATTTTATAATATAACATTTTGTTTAAAGTATTTACTGTTTTCCATCTAATTTCTCTAATCATGAACTTCTTTAATTTACCAAACTTCTCTTGAAAACTATATTTATGTGAAGGTATTAGGTGGATCTCGCTTCTCTTGTACCGCATTATTGTGTCCCAAGCTAATATTCTTCAAAAAGCCACTTTTGAACATGTAGATCACTGCCAACCGAGATTACAAAAGCAGGCTACTTTTGTCCTCAAGCATATTCCGTAAGTTAAAAGTAAATTAGAAAGTTAATAGCACAGGCCCTCAAAAATATACGAAAAAAACAACATTAATCTCAATCAATACACGAATTCTTGCTCTAAGAAAATGCCCAAGTTGTGAAATAGCACAAATGAAAATTCCCAATCCCAATCTCGTTAAATTTTAGGATATTCTGAAAAATATGAAAGCGAATATTTTGCTTAAATGATTGAGATTCCTCGAAGAAGCAACCACGAGTGATCCATGTGCTAGTTGTTGGTACGAAAAATGTCAAAACAAAGAGCCGACAGCTTAGGTGCTAGAAGTCCACGGCTTTTAGCATTTGTCTGAACAGCAGTCTCATTGTTGAGATGAAATTAAAACAATAAAATCTAAATTTAAACCAAAAAAATAATAATCAAAACCAAAACACGAATTGTACAAGCTGCATAGTGATATGAGGAGTGCCAAAAACCATATCAAGCAATCAACAACCATTACACTTTTCCTGGGTTAATTTACTTACCTTAACAGTCATCTCTGCAACAACAAAAAAAAGTAATTGACACCCAAATTGGCGATAAACTTCGGCCGCAATCGTGGGTTAAAAAGCATTTAGCAGGGAATGACATATTGGTGAGAAGTAATCAACTGCCTAATGAGAAATCCAAGGGCTACCCAATAATTCCCAAGGCAGGAAGCCTCACTTGAAAATCAACAGGAATTTCCACTCTAAAGAGAAGTCAACTAAACCTCCAAAAGGGAGTATTTTGATGGTAGTGTTGCCTAGTAAACAAAAATTACCTGCAATAATATAGCGGCAGCCGTATTGGACCTCCCCAAATGAAAGGAAGCTTGGTCATATTGTAATGAAAACCCTGTATAAGTCAGACAAGATGTAACTCCCGAAAATCCCATAAATATCTCTGAATATGTGAATGCCAAGGGATCAACAACAATCCTTTGACTAAATGGCGTCATGACCAATTAATTCATTTAATAAGAGGAAGGTAAAAATGTGGTGAAATGATCATGGTAATGGTAGAAAAAATGGATAAATGATTATTGGTCATATCCCCTTATATCTCCAGATTCTAGCTAGATTGTCATGGAATGAAAGTCAGCAATCATTATAAAATGTCATGTCAAATAAGCAGCAAATAAACCTATAAATTGAAAAAAAAAATAAGAAAGAAAAGAAAAAGATACTCGAGTTCTCAAAATACCTATTGAAATAAGCATCCCTAATGCCAATGTACAAAATGTAGATATGACAGTGAGCACACGAATCTGAAAAAATTCAAACCCATGCATCACCTCGATGAACTAACATAATCTGAACCTACAAAAGTAATCCAAACACCAGCACATGCAGCTGAGAAATGCATGTCCGTGAACAAGTATCAGATGGCCAAATGTATGTTTATGATGCCAATATTTGCATTCATTCACATAAGCAGGGATGCTAATGGCGATGACTTGATAATTGATGGATGCATGCAACAGCTGCAAGATGCATCCTATAATGTAGGAACTCGAAGCATAAAGAACAGAGTACATCCCCTTCAAGCTACTGAAACGGCATAGTTGGTGGAGCTCCGTTGGCACTGGGGACAGCACCAGGGTGGTTGGCATCCTTTCTTTTTCCAAATGGATTCTTTGAATATCTAAAATGAAGTTAAAAGAAGCACAAAGTATTCTATGCAAGTTCCAATGAGACAAAAATGTGGGGAAGTCAAAACCATTCTATTTCAAAATGAGTGCATCAATTTTCTGAATCCACATTGAGATGAAAATAATGGTAGCAGGTATCATCAATCAAAATTTCTGACATCTGAATGACATGCATTGTAAATAGATCCATTAATGAAAAGTACATGCACAAGAAATTGATAACACCGGCCAATATGCAATGACAAAGTTGTTGAGATGTTATAGTTTAGAATTAATTATTAATTAATTAATATTATATTTTGTTAGTTTAATTAATTATCTAACTTTAGGTTTAGATATTATTCAGGATCAGATTTAAATATTAAATTATCATATCTTAGAAGAATAAATTTGAGATATTAGGATTATGATAGATTTTAGATTTATCTTATTAGTTTATATTTTTGCCTATATAAAGGCCTATTTGTATTCTTATTCATTTAAGGATTAATAATATTGAGGCTTTTTCCCTCTACTTTCAATCCTTCAAATTCCCACATGGTATCAGAGCCTGAAAAAGAAAAAGAAAAATATCAAGCCTAAAGAGAAGGCACACCTTCAAGTGAAGATTAGTATGTAAATCCACATGGTATCAGAGTAAAGAGCATGTTGGCTTTTGAATGATTGAAAGTAGAGGGAAAAAGCCTCAAAATATTATTAATCCTTGAATGAATAAGAATACAAATAGGCATTTATATAGGCAAAAATATAAACTAATAAGTTAAATCTAAAACCTATCACAATCCTAATATCTCAGATTTATTCTTCTAAGATATGATAATTTAATATTCAAATCTGATCCAAAATAATATTTAAACTTAAATTTAGATAATTAATTAAAAAACTAATAAAATATAATATTAATTAATTAATAATTAATTCTAAACTATAATATCTCAATACTCCCCCTCAAACTGGATTTACAGCTTAAATACGTGTGCTTCTCAACACTCCCCCTTAAGCTAGGAGGCAGCTTGAATGTGAACAGCATCATTATAGAAGAACAAAAAATTTAAATCCTTAAATCAGTAGTGACTACTGAACTGAAGTTGATTGAATCTTGAATTTGTATTTTAAAACAAAGTTGCGAATTTGACGAAGAACTTCCATGTTAGAGGCTTAACAAGAATACTTGTAAGAGAGGAACTTGATGCAGAATTATATGTACTAATCCCATAACTTATGAGATTTTATAGGAAGAGATCCAAGTTATCATCTTCCATTATATGTATTATTCAAGAGCAACATGCTCATAGAATCATGGTAATCCACTTGGGTTTACACACTAATCTAACCTCACGTGATAGAGATAAACTAATCCCATAACCTATGAGATTTTGTGAGAAGAGACCCAAGTTATCCTCTTCTATTGTAACCCACTTGGGTTTACACATTAATCTAACCTCACTTGAGGTAGATAAACTAATCCCATAACATATGAGATTTTGTGGGAAGAGACCCAAGTTATCTTCTTCCATTATAACTCATTTGGGTTTACACATTAATCTAACATCATTTGAGGTAGATAAACTAATCCCATAACCTATGAGATTTTGTGTGGATTTTTACACTAATCTAACCTCACTTAAGGTAGATAAACTAATCCCATAACCTATGAGATTTTGTGCAAAGAGACCCAAGTTATTCTCTTCCATTGTAACCCACTTGGATTTACATACTAATCTAACCTCACTTGATGTAGATAAATTAATCCCATAACTTATGATATTTTGTGGGAAGAAACCTAAGTTATCCTCTTCCATCATATGTAATTAATCTTCACTTGAAGGTGTACATTCTCTTCAGACTTGATCTTTTTCTTCTTCTTCTTCATCAAGGCCTTAACCCATATAATTCTTCATCAAGTTTTTTTCTTGCAAGTATTCTTGTTAAGCCTCTAACATGGAAGTTCTTCGTCAAGTTCGTAACTTTATCTTAAAATACAGATTCAAGATTCAATCAACTTCAGTTCAGTAGTTACTAATGGTTTAAATATTCAAAGTTCTAGTTCTTTTATAATGATGTTGCTCACATCCAAGCTGCCTCCCAGCTTAAGGGGGAGTGTTGAGAATCACAAATATTTAAGCTGTAGATCCAGCTTGAGGGGAAGTGTTAAGATGTTATAGTTTAGAATTAATTATTGATTAATTAATATTATATTTTGTTAGTTTAATTAATTATCTAACTTTAGGTTTAGATATTATTTAGGATCAAATTTGAATATTAAATTATCATATCTTAGAAGAATAAATCTGAGATATTATGATTATGATAGATTTTAGATTTATCTTATTAGTTTATATTTTTGCCTATATAAAGGCCTATTTGTATTCTTATTCATTTAAGGATTAATAATATTTTGAGGTTTTTTCCCTCTACTTTCAATCCTTCAAATTCCCACAAAAGTACCCTTCGCTAGGATCAAACACGCATTCTAAATCACTGTTATATTTGAAATAAGTGCTCACATCATTTCACCAGGAAAAAGATATGTACTCACGTCAGGAAATGCGAATCACTATCATGATATAAGTTGGAAAAAAATACAGTGATTCCAGTGTCAGAAACACATGGTAAATGGCTAAAAGGGCAACCATCTTAGCTGGGACACAAGGGGACAAATCATCAGAGCAAAACTCCAAAACTGCAATGTGAAAAAGGATACTGTATTCGCATTCCAACAGAACCAGAACTGGGGATAACAGCTCCCTGCATACTATGGTGCACGTTGGTTGCACTATTTACATCCTGCAGCAGTATTGTTAATATTACTTTTAGGTTTACAAATAGCAATACCACTAAATATGATTAATTCTTATGGCAATGACACATGACCATAACAAAATACAGGCTACAGATATAAAAGTATTCATGAATAAATTACTGAACAGAAGAAACTCATATGAGCAATGTTACTGACTTCAAACTCAATGAAGCAAACTGTATGCCTCTCCTGTCTCAAAACCTTCATTTGCTTGAAGCCAGGTTGTCTGCATCAGAACGTCAGAAGTTAAAACATCATAGCAGTGGAACATAGGGAATAAAAAACACGAACAGCCACAATAAAACCAAGGTCTTGGGGACAAGATTATACTTACGCACTAAAAAGGCCCCTTAGTTCTTCCTCATTTATGTTTTCACCCAAGTTTCCAATAAACAAAGTGTTGCATGGAGGATTATCTTTTGTGTTCTGCAGAATATGAACACAAGCTCAAAATAATAATTAAGCGCGCACACAAAGAATCACACATCTTCAATGGAAATTTTATTAAATATAACAAAGAAAAATTTATTAGTAGACATATATAAACAATTTAAAGGCTATCTGCTTAAAATCTAACATATATCAAGATCAGAACCCAAGTATAACCACCTACGATCTGTGATATTTTGATACTACAACAGGAGTAAATACATTAATTTTAATAATGAAACAAATTTTCCAATATATAGTCTCATAATAGACCACACAATCTGTGTTTCCAGATCAGATCTAGTGGTTCCCTAGAGTTCCTTTTAGAACACAAAAAGAGAACATTTTCAGCAATCTGTTTTTAGGGTAGTAATAAATAGAAAAGTTCAAGTATCAGCAATCAAGCATAGCTTGCAGACTCATCACCATGTTATATTGAGTGCTAGAAACTTTCAGTTAAAATGTAGTCATGGAAGTTTCAAAATGCAAGACAGCTTAATATATAGGAATTAGCCTTTTTACATAGTTTTCTTTTACATTCTGGATAGTTTTCTTTTACATTCTGGATCTAAAATATCACAAAAAATCTTTCGAACGTATATTTTTCAATTGAGATTTTTAATTTAATCATATCATATCATATCGAGAATAACTGAGATTCTCCAAAATAAGACTCTGACCCTTTATACAACATAGCAGATTAAGATTGAAAATGAAACAAACAAAACCATAAATTAGCAATTCAATCTTCTATTGTCTTTCAAATAACATAATGGAGTTCTTCCAAATCTACACAATGGCGTCATTGAGGCCATCAACAAAACAGGTAAGTGACTTCAACTTCTCACAACAAGATGGTAAATTTCAATAACCAAGCAAAGATCTGGCGCTCTTTAAAACAAAAACTGGAAGAGGACAAAACATCAGGCATTATATCAAAGTTTACAAAGTTCTTTTCACTATATCTAAATACTGAAAGCCAATGAGTTATATAGAGGATAAGGAAACCACATAAATGAAATTGGAAGTAAAGATTTTATCAAAAATAATAACAATGAGTAGGCATTGATATTTTCCGCAACTCCCACCTGAACAGGGACATAGCTGCTCGGGGCTGGCAAAGGAGCAGGAGTAAGCATTGGTATTGGTGCAACAGGATAGCCTCCATATGGGTCATATGGAGGAGGTGGAGCCATGTACCTGAACCATGAAATAAATCAAATCTTACAACTAAGAACAAATTAAATGCAAAATATCAAAGGCATAAGGTTATGTTAACATGTGTATAACTGTAAAATCAATTTAATTTACACATTTCATTATGAGTAACTGAATGATTTGATGCCAGAATTGCATACTTTACTCAGATTAATCAGTCACTTAAATAGATACAAAGATGTCTATCAAGGGAGAATAATATCCCCAGGTCTTAGGCTACAAACTAGGGATATATTTACCATAATGAAATCACATAAAATCAGGGAAATTAAATGGGAAATATTATCCCAATCTGAACCACATATTTGACCTAGAAGTAGTCTAGGGTATTCGGCCCAAACAGGCCCAATCCAATAAGTCTAACGCTAACACTCCCCCTCAATTTGGTAGGTAGATATCTAACATGCCTAGCTTGCCTCTGAAAAATTCAAGTTTACTTCGGTCAAGGGGCTTTGTAAGCACATCACTACATGTAGATGAGAACTTATGTGGGATAGATCTATTTCTCTTGACTCAATTTTTTCCTTGAGAAAGTGTCTATCAATGTCCACGTGTTTGGTTCTATCATGTAGAACCGGATTATGGACCATTTGTAGGGCTTCAATGTTATCACACCACATCTTTATAGGAGAATGAATTGGAATTCTCAAGTCTTTGAAAACTCGAATCAACCACATACCCTCACAGACTCCATTTGCTAGGACCCTAAGCTCTGCTTCTGCGCTACTTCTTGACACAAACGTTTGTTTCTTACTTCTCCATATCACTAGATTGCCCCGCACAAATGTGAAGTAACCTCCAATTGACCTTCTGTCTTGTACATTTCTAGCATGATCTGCATTGTGTAGATGACTACATCCCTTGTTTCCCTTTTGGCGAAGAAGACTCCCCTTCCAGTTGTCATTTTTAAGTAGCTTAGGATAGTATTTATAGCTGCCATGTGTTGTTCCTGTGATTGTGCTGCATAGCTTATATCCGGTCTAATGTGAGATAAATAGATGAGTTTCCCAACTAGCTGTTTATATCTTTTAGCGTCAAATAGTACACCATCCTTTTTGTACTCAAGATTAACGGAGGGATTCATGGGAGTTGGAGAAGGCTTAGCTCCTAGCATCCCAATTTTTTTAAGCAAATCGATAGTGTATTTCCTTGGTGAAAAAGAGATTCCCTTCTTGGATCTCACAATTTCCATGCCCAAAAAATACCCAAGATACCCGAGGTCTTTCACATCAAAAGCTGCTGCTAAAATCTTCTTGAGTTTGCTTATTTTGTCAAGATCATCTCCAGTCTCCACTATGTCATCAACATATACAATTAAGATAGCCATCTTCTTTACAGTGTTTCACATAGTATATAGTCTACTTGACATTGAGCATACCTTGAGCTTTTTACCACAGTGAATCGCTCAAACCAGGCCCTAGGTGCTTGCTTTAATCCATAAAAGGATTTATACAACCTACACGCCATGTCTATTGCCAAATTCAGCAACACCTTCGGGAATACTCATATACACTTCTTCAAGATCTCCATCTAAGAACGCATTCTTCACATCTTGTTGATATAATGGCCAATCAAGATTTGCAACAAGAGAGAGTAGTACTCTAATTGTATTTAACTTTGTTACCGGAGCAAAAGTTTCCTGGTAATCAATACCTTGAGTCTAAGATGCCACTGACTGAGGTTAAATCTATTAACTGTACCATCATCATTATACTTGATGGTAAAAACCTATTTACAGCCCACTGCCTTCTTTTCTGTTGGTAATCTCATAATCTTCCATGTTTGATTCTTAGCCAAAGCCTCAAGTTCCTCATTAATGGCCTTTCTCCACCTAGGGTCTTTGATTGCCTCTTGGAACGTTGCTGAAATTTTCTCCTCATTCACCTTGGCAACAAAACTTTTCATACATGGAGACAATTTGTTGTATGAGACAAAATTACTAATAGGGTGCAACGTACATTGTCTTACCCCCTTTCTCAAAGCAATAGGCCATCTAAGATCATCAGGCTCTAGAGTTGATGTGGACTCTTGTTCACGCCATGAACTAGAAGGACCTCTATTGTTTGACACGTTGCTTGTCTCCCCATCTTGTGCCTTAGATCCTTGTGAATCTTCCTCTGATTCTCCAGAACTTGTAGACTCCACCTCTTGTGATCCCTGCAGTGTGTTATTGGGCACAGGTTCAGGTCTGGTTGGACTAGATTCAGGGCTGTTTTAGGTAGACAATGGTTCAGGGTAGGTGATATTGAGTCTGGTTGTAATATCTAGTGTTGTTTCAAGTCTGATATCTGTTGTCAGGAACTCTCATTCCTTTAATGTAGTGTTCTCCCCCTGAATTGGAGGTTGCATGTAATATCCTTAGGTTTCGTCAAAAGTGACATCCACATTAACAAAAAACTTCTTAAGGTAGACAAGTAACACTTATACCCCATTTGAGATGTGGAGTAGCCAAGAAAAATGCATTTGAGTTCTCGTGGGTCAAGTTTCACCATTATATTGTTATGAACATATGATAGACACCCAAAAACTTTCATGGGAATGTTGGTTGCAAGGGAAGTATTTGGATAGTTGTTGGTTAGCATGTTCATGGGGATCTAAAAATTGAGGGTTGTGGATGGCATTCTATTAATAAGCAGCACTGAGAACAGCCTCTCCTTAATAATGTTTAGGGACATTGTGAGTGAACATTAGGGCACGGATCACTTCTAAGGGTCTATTTTTGCGCTCAATTGTCCCATTTTGTTGAGGTGTATAGACAAAGCTAGTTTAATGTATACCATTTTCTCTCAAGTAATCTTGTAGGGTTGCACTCATGTGTTCCCTCCCATTATCACTTCTCAAGGTTCGGATGGATGTTTGAAATTGGGTTGAGACCATTTCATGAAAGTTAACAAAGACGGACATTAAATCAGATTTTTCTTTCATGAGGAAAACCCAAGTCAAGCAAGTATGGTCATCAATGAAGGTGACAAACCATTTGGCATTTGAAAGGGTGGTGATCCAAGAAGGCCCCCAAATGTCACTATAGACCAGGTTAAAGGGTTGAGAGAATTGGTGAGGATGAATTTTATATGAAATTTAGTGTATTTTGCAATTTTGCACACTTCACAAGTAAAAGGATAGGCATTTCTATTCATAAGCTGAGGAAACAGTTTTAACATAAAACGAAAATTGGGATGGCCTAGTGTGGAAATTTGAAGGATTAAGAGTAGAGGGAAAATAAAGTCTCAAAATATTAGTAATCCTTGAATAAATGAGAATATAAATAGGCATTTATATAGGTAAAAATATAAACTAATAGGCTAAACCTAGAATCTATCATAATCATAATATCTCAGATTTATTCTTCTAAGATATAATAATTTAATATTTAAATCTGATCCTAAATAATATATAAATTTAATTTAGATAATTAATTAAATAACTAACAAAATATAATATTAATTAATAATTAATTCTAAACTACATCATCTCAACACTCCCCCTCAAGTTAGATCTACAGCCTAAATGCTTGTGCTTATCAACACTCCCCCTTAAGCTAGGAGGCAACTTGGATGTGAATAGCATCATTATAAAAGAACCAGAACTTTTAATCCTTAAAACAGTAATGACTACTGAACTGAAATTGATTGGATCTTGAATCTGTATCTTAAGACAAAGACCTTGACGAAGAACTTTCATGTTGGAAGCTTAACAAAAATACTTACAAGAGAGAAACTTGATGAAGAATTATATGTACTAATCCCATAACCTATGAGATTTTGTGGAAAGAGATCCAAGTTATCATCTTCTATCATATGTATTATTCAAGAGAAACATGCTCATACAATAATAGTAACCCACATAGGTTTACACACTAATCTAACCTCACTTGAGGGAGATGAACTAATCCCATAACCTATGAGATTTGATGGTAAGAAACCCAAGTTACCCTCTTCTATTGTAACCCACTTGGATTTATACACTAATTTAACCTCACTTGAGGTAGATGAATTAATCCCATAACCTATGATATTTTGTGGGAAGAGACCCAAGTTATCCTCTTCCATTATAACCCACTTGAGTTTACACACTAAAACCTCACTTGAAGTAGATAAATTAATCCCATAACCAATGAGATTTTGTAGGAAGAGACCCAAATTATTATCTTCCATTATACGTAACTAATATTCACTTGAAGGTGTGCCTTTTCTTCAGACTCTGATACCATGTGAAAATTTGAAAGATTGAGTAGAGGGAAAATAAAACCTCAAAATATTATTAATCCTTGAATAAATGAGAATACAAATAGGCTTTTATATAAATAAAAATATAAGCTAATAGATTAAACCTAAAATCTATCATAATCCTAATATCTCATATTTATTCTTCAAAGATATAATAATTTAATATTCAAATCTGATTATAAATAATATCTAAATTTAATTTTAGATAATTAATTAAATAACTAATAAAATATAATATTAATTAATTAACAATTAATTATAAACTACAACATCTCAATTAATTAATTATCTAAAATTAATTATAAACTACAACATCTCAACACTCCCCCTCAAGCTGAATCTACAGCTTAAATACTTGTACTTCTCAACACCTAGTCTGTAGTGCCACAATAACACATCTTTATTTTCTGTATTAGAAGGAAAAACAGAGGAAATCTTTACTGTTGAGAGGGCTTGCATCTCCTTATGACTGGCTTCCAAACAATAGAGGCCTTCTAGAATCTTAGCAGTCCCAATCGTCTTGTTTAACTCCAAATCCTAGAAAGTACAAATAGCAGAAGAGAAGTGAACATCACAATTTTGGCTAAGTTATCATTCTCACATAGAGTAAATTACAGTTCAGTTTTGGAGCTACAAAACGTTATGCAAAATTAGGTCACCATTGACCTGAGCAGTGCCAAACCCCTCAACTTTAATACATTTTCCTTTGGCCACTCTAATAAAAACATTTACCGTACAAGGTCTAATGTCAATCAATAGGTTATAGTTACTGATCTGTAGCTACAGAATCCACAATCCATAATTCTTGCTAATGAACATTAGTTTTCAAGGCTAGGATTGTTTTACCTATATTAGCAATATAACCTGATGCTACTGTTTTCTCTTTAGAGTCATGTTTTTCCAATAACTTCCCGAGAAACTCTATCTCTTTATTTAATCCTGACTCAGAGTTACCTTTAGTGGTACCAGCATTCCCTTTACTTTCAGATCTACCCTTCCTAGGTTGTTTTCCATTTAGTTTCCAGCAAACCTCTCTAGTATGCACCTACTTTCGGTAATAGTTACACCATCTTGTTTGCTTGGCATTATTTTCATCATGAGATCCTCCCTTGGAGAGCAATGCATTTGGTTGTAGATCATTGTTGTTGCTTGGCTCACTATTAAGTTTCTTTCAGCTTTCTTCATTGCGAATAGTGAAGAACACTTCTCGCAGCGAGGGTAAGTTGTCTAGGCTCATGATCCTAGCTCTCACCTCTTCATAAGTGGAATCCAAGCCAAGAAGAAATTTAAAGATTTGTTTTTCTTCCTTGAACTTTACAAAGAGTGCATCATCTCTAGGATCCTTCCAATCATAGGTTTCATACATGTCTAGCTATTGCCACTTCACAAATAAGTCGGCATATAATATTGAGTAACAGAAAGATTACCCTTTTTGAAGTCATAAAGAAAACCTTATATCTCTCGCCCTGCAGCTCTGTTCTTTAGGGAAGCAAATATGTCACTAATGGCTTCCTAAACCTCAACGGCAGATTCAAAGGAGGAGAATTGACTGCTTATTTCAGTAGCCATAGAATTTATGAGTCATGCTTGCCCCCTGAAGTTTTCTACTTCCCTGTTGGCATATCTGTCATCCATCACATCAGGTTTCTTCACTGTACCAGTTAAGTACCCATATTTTCCTTTTCCCATAACGTATAGATGTATGCTGGCAGCCCACGAGATGCAGTTCCAACCATTCAAACGATGAACGGTTGTAGAGGAAGGATTAGCATCTATCAGTGCTTGGGGACCAGAGGCACTTGCTATAGTCATACCTGAAGGAGTGGTTGCCGGATTCCTCTGGTCACCTTGGCCGTCTGCGTTGAGCCCAAATCTGAATTGGATCATGGCTGCTTTGATAACTTGAATGATTTGATGCTAGAATTGCATACTTTACTCAGATTGATTAGTCACTTAAATAGATACAAAGATGTCTATGAAGGGAGAATAACATCCCGACATCCTAGGCTACAAACTAGGGATATATTTACAATAATGAAATCTTATAAAATCAGGGAAATTAAATGGGAAATATTATCCCAATCTGAACCAGATATTTGACCTAGAAGTAGCCTAAGGTATTTGGCCCAAACAGGCCCAATCCGATAGGTACATTGCTAACAGTAGCCAATAAGTGCGTGTGTGAACCTATAAAGCACCATAGATGTCAAAACACTAATTGGTATGTCCATAAAAAAATATCACCAGCAAAACAGTATGAAAATCCCGACTAAATATCTACCATTGATATGGTAATGCTTTAGAACAACATCCATTTTTTCCTTAAAGCAGTTGCTACTTATAAAACATTTTGGGGGTTAAGATTCATGAAAATGATAATTCCTATACTGAAAATAAAATTTTCCCATCCTGTTAATCAGTTACACGTAATCCTTCATCTTTTTTTCCAATTTCTTTAAACAAGAAAAAATCAGAGTAACAAAGATACATGTAATATTTACCCATGTGGTCCCCAAACAGGTGCTGGAGGTGGGTGAAAAGGTGATGGACTTGTATAACCAGTGTGTGTATAGTCACCAGCAGTCCTTAATCTTTTGCTCTGATCATATGCACTGGAATCCGCTACTATTCCTAAAAATAATTAAATATAAGTGCATTTAAAAACAAATAGCACACAGGTAGGGAATTCCGTAGTGATCACTAATATTTGATGGAGAACTGCGCTTAAGTTGACCAGCTTTGATGAAGGAGAAGGATACTGGGACAGCAGCATGTATATGGTCACGGAATGGCACAGTGATAATGACGGGTGATAAAGAAATGAACAAAATTTTGGCATCTCAAGCCAAGGTTTCTCCAGTAAGAACAATATTAGCAAAAAGACAATGAGAAACCAAACATAAAAGAGTGGGAAATAGGATTTTATGGGTGACTAAGGGTTGGACCCAAACTGGAAACAAATTCTATCATATCAGTTTCCACTGAAACATTCAGACACACCCACTTTCTTCTATCCTTTCTCTGATAAATTTACAAGAAAATAAACAATAACTATGACATGTATTTCACTAGAAATATATAATCAGAGATCGAATAGAGACCACCTCTTTTAATAAATAAATTTTTCTTGGCCATTTCTGTATGCAGCACTGACTTTGCCTCCGTATCGAAGACCATGTCCTGAAAATGGAAGAAACAAAAAAATAAAAATCAGACTTCATGGAAACAAAATCGTATGCCAATAGCCATTGAGTATATATATTAAGACATCATCTGCAATCTGCAATGTCAACCTGAAGAATATCTTTAGCCGCAACAGCTTGGTGTGCTGTGCTAAAGAGAGCAAAACCCATAGGTTTATCCCCTTTGAAATTTACTTGCGAAGCTTCGTATCCAGGCAACCATCTCAGCAGATTCAGCAATTCTCTCTCTTTTACATCGTCAGGAAGGCCTGTTATGAAAATGGTTCGAACCTACACACAGAAAATTACATCCCGGTATTGTCAATTAAAGATTACTGTCATTCGCTACGCGAAAAAATTAAACTAAAAACAAGAATCCCTTGAACCACACTTTTCCTACTTCTTCAGATGTTAAATTTATGGAATCTTGAAATATATATTACTTCAAGGGGTTAAGTATTGTAAATTTGATTATTCGCAGAGATCAACAGGGTATAATTTTGGAGGGTGAAATAAAAGACAAAGGTACCTCGTCGGAAGGGGGAGGAGGATGAGGATGAGGGATAGGAGGCGGCGGAGCAGCGGCCGCGGGGGCCGGAGGTGGAGGAGGAGGAGCGGCGGCTGTCGGAGGCCATTGCTGTTGGTATAGATGGATCCCCGCACCGGCCATGTGTGAGCTCAATGTCCTGGTGGTACCAACGAACGCAACACGAAGAATGGAGGGTCTTTCCAGTCAACTACAACGAATTATTATAGTATTATTTTGTTTATATATATTATTTAAACCTAAACTAAATCTATTTTATTAAAATTGTTTTTTACCTGAATTTTTACTAAATTTTTAATTGATTTTTATATAAATTAACAGCAAAAAATTACTACAGTCCTACATAAAAAATTTAATTACCATATACATCCTCTAAATTATAAATAAGATTTAATTTATTATCATTTTTTACCTTAGATATTATTATTATCATACTGCTCTCTTATTATAATTTTAATATTATTATCATACTGCTCTCTTATTATAATTTTTTTAGTTATCAAATTGCTTATATTAAATTGTATAATAATTCTTCCGTTTATAATTTTAGACATGTTTTATTTCATAGTTTTTTTTAAAAAAAAATTTAGCTATACCTTTTTCTAGAATAATAGCACATATTTAGTTCGTAGACAAAATAATTGTTCAACTAGGGCTTGAAAAAGGATTATCATCCCAACTAAGGGTATTTATAAAGTCCGTAATCCGGTATGTCTACCTAAGTCCGTGAAAAAAAATCATGCCGAACCAGATAAATATAGGGTAGGGTTGAGATGCAGCCTATACTTTTTTTAGGTTGGGCACCAGGCAGAGAGTTTTTCTACCCTGCCCATGAGCACTCATTCCTTTTTTTTTTACTTTTCTCCCTAAATGCTACACTTGAAAGGGAGAATATGATAGCTATTGATAACTAAATGGTCATTTTAAAAATATAATGAGTTAAGTAAGTAAGTTGTATTTTTTAATATTTATAACTATATTGATTTTTTATTTTTCTTTAAATTTACTAATCATAATATGATTACATTATAAATTATAATTGTTTATTTTATTTTTTTAGATGCTTCATCCTTGTCAACATTTGATAAATTGATACAAAGTTACAATTATAAATTACTTAGATTTCAAAAAAAATTTATATGCAATGAATTTCAATACTTTAATTATTACTTTTAGTTGCCTTATTTTTAGTGGATTATAAATATTATTTAACTCTTGAAGACATATGAATATGGTATTATTTTAAAAATTTATAATTGCATATTATTTTCCACAATATGAGCATGGCATCACAACTTGGGTATGCTCAACCCGCCCATGCCCAACCCAAAATAGTTAGAATTTTTATCGGATAAAGACAGGCTTACAGCCCATGTTTTTTTCAGGCAGGGCATCAGGTAGGGGGTTATCTTGCCTAACTCAACCCATGAACACCCCTAATCCCAACTCCCAAGCATGTTTATGTTTAGTTGCTTGCTTCAATTTCTATCTCATGCTTATGGGAATCAAGATCTTAGGGTCTAAAATAACATTTTCTAAAATTATGAGTATGCCTCATTTTTACATAATATTAAGTTAATTAATCAATTTTAAATTTTAAATAAAATTTAAAGATTATTTTTTTATTAATCTTCATAGTAATCAGAAAGTCAATTTATTATCCATAATTTTCATTTCATTATAGATAATAATCCCACTAATGATAGTGGCAAATGGCAAAGACTTGTTACCTATGATGAAATTGGTAAATCTGTGGTTTAAGGCATGGGGTTTTGTAAAGTAGGGATTCCCTAAAGTATCATCAGGTAAATTATATTAAAATTCTTAAAGGGACACAAAAAAAATTGATTAAAATGAGTGGTCCAAGAAATTTGCCCCATACACGTTCTCCCCATCTTTAATACAGAATTTATTTAATTAATTAAATTAAATTAAAAAATAATTATTATAGTACTTATTTAATCTTAAATATATAAGTTAATTAAGAGTTGATTTTAATAATAAATATAAATTATATTTCTCAAATTTATTAACTATTTTTTAAAATATCTCTATTAATACTTTCTTAATAATAATCAAATAAAAAATAAAAAAATAAGTTAAAAAAAGATCATTATAATACTTTAAAAAAAATATATTATAATAAATAATTTAACTAATTTTTTAATTTAATTAAATTAATTAAATATATTTTATATTTACTATTTAGAATAGAACGAATATTTTTCTTAAAATATTATAATAATCTCTTTTCTTAAAATATTATAATAATCTCTCTTAATATTATCTTTTTCTTTTATTTAATTATTGTTAAAAGAGTATTAATAAAAATAATTTTAAAAAAATTAATAAATATAAAAAAAATATTTTATATTTTATATTTTATATTAAAATTAATTTTTAAATTGAATATGGAGAATTACTATATTTCTTCTCTTCTAATATTGGGGATTTGCTGGAAATTTACTAGGAAAAAACAATTGACAATACGGATTAATAGACGAGGAACATCCGCTAAATATCGCGTTTACTTAATAGTTCTTGGCGGTCTCATCTGAAGCACACAAGTCTATGCAAATCAATCTCAAAAGGGGCACCTAATACATCTGCTCAACAATAACGACGTGAATTATCACATGGGTGAAAACGACAATTGCCAGAATATAAAAAAGCACATAAAGCACCAAAAGGGAACAGTATTTTCCAAGCTATAATCAAAGGTAGAACACAAATCCTTAATAAGAAAAAGGACTTGACCTAAAAAAACGGATTCTGGCTTTGGCAAAACTTGATCCAGCAACCATGAGAAGTGCAGGATAAGTTGTTTATTTAGGATACCCCTACTCACCTAGCGTTATTCTCCACTTGCCAATTCCAAAACCACAGTTTAACAAAAAATGCAGTCAGGGCAAGAGGCTCCCACTTAGTTTTACGTAAGCTTACCGATGCGCCAAGGTTGACCTTCTAACCACAGTTTAACAAAAAGAAAAAAGAAAGTCCTATTATTGCAACCATAAGTATCTGCCATTTCTAAAGTTTAAGAAACACAAACTCATCAATGGCAGGCACAGATCCTATGTTGTCAAGAGCTTCCTTGTTTGGTTCTTCATCTACACCAATAGCCATGATAGCTTGTTTCCTTCGGGAAGTTCTTCCTACACTCATGAAGCTGACATTAACGTTATGCTCAGCCAGAATGTTCCCTACCTTACCAATCATCCCAGGTTGGTCTTGTTGACGACACAGTATGAGGTTGCCTTCTAAGCTCACATCAGTACCAAGTGAGCCAACACAAGTCAAATGGGGTACCCCATATTTGACTCTTCCCTCAATGCTTATCTCACCATTCTCTTTCACAGCACTCGCAAATTTGGAATCCACATTGGATATTTGTACTTGGATTGAATGAACAGGGAATTCTGGGGATGAGTCAACAACTATACGTTCCTCACTAATGCGTAGGCCTTTCTGCTTAGCACTGAAATCGGCATTCACAAGGTTGATATATGAGTTTGATATTGGCTCAATTATGCCTTTAGTGATCATGGCTCGTAGAAGTCTAGTGTCCAAATCTTCTGGGTCCCTTGCTGATCGGTAAGTCACTTTCACTGATTTGACCCCACTTCCTCCGGATACCAACTGGACTGCCAGCCTTCCCAATTTCTCAGCTAGCACAACATATGGAGCCAATTCTGACAGAACCTGATCACAACAAGAGTTGAAGATTTATGTATAATGTATGAATTGCGTGTACTAATTGAGTCTTAGGGTTTATTTTGTGTCATAATTTTGGATTTTTTTTTGCTTTACCTCAGGAGCAACCATGGGAGCATTAACAGCTGTGGCTGATAGTTCTCCATTCAATGCTCCAATCACAGCCTCTGCTATCTCAATGGCTACACCCTCCTGTTAACTCAAGAGTTGATTCAATTCAGAAACATGCTCGAAACTGAAGGTGATGGGTTCTAAAAGTTAAAAGAAGATTAATTGTAGGTGCAGAAGGAAAAAAACCAAACCTGAGCCTCTTTTGTGCTAGCTCCAAGATGAGGTGTAACTGTCACGTTCTCGTGTTGCACCAACTTGCTGTCCTTAGATGGAGGCTCCTCAGTGAACACATCAAGTGCCGCCTGTTCCATACACTATTGTCAGAAGGATACATTTATCGCGAGTATCTTAAAAAACAGAAACATCAAAAGACTAAAATATAACATCTACTCACAATGAAATCTTTATTTGTAACAAGTGTTAAAATACAACCAGCACTACCAAGCCTTATCTCAGCTAGTTACATGGATTGCATGATGCTATCAAGTCATATAAACAACTAGTTTTTTTAACCAATAAGCCAGCAGCAATTCAATTGATAGGGTTAAGCTAGTTTCATTGAGTGAGTTTTATTGTGCTTGTGAAACTATTCAACTCGATCTGAATTAATCAAAGTTTAATACAACTTTCGAATAATAAGCGGTTTAATATCAAAATAACGATAAAAAATTGAAGACGGGATATGCACGCATACCTGAGCAACAATTCCACTGTCAAGAGCTCTTACAAGTGCATCTTCGTCAATAACACCACCTCTAGCGACGTTGATGATGCGAACTCCCTTCTTCATCTTTGCAAAAGAGTCGTCATTGAAGATCTTATTGGTGGATGGAGTGAGTGGCATATGAAGGGAAATGAAATCAGATTTTGAGATGGCTTCATCAAAGGAAACCAAATCCACACCGATGGCACGTGCCCTGTCCGCTGGGGCATAAGGGTCATGAGCCACCACGTGCATTCCCAACCCTTTTGCTCTCCTTGCCACTTCAGATCCCACTTTTCCAAATCCCATTATTGCCAGCGTCTTTCCCACGATCGAAACTCCAACATACTTGTTTCTTTGCCATTTTCCTGGAAAATAAAAATTGAATTTCTTACCTCTAATTACTTGGAACATCAGATTCTCTGATCTATAACGAGTAAGTTGCTTTTAAGATCTATACGCCCAAGTGCTTGTAACAACAATTAATTTCAAAATCTTCGCATCCAAAAATAGATCCACAGGTATTAATTAATGCTACAATATTTTACTAGATCCAGGTTTGGTTCCCAAGAAAATTGAAAAGTTGAAGTTGTTGGACAAGGAAATTAGTGTATAGTAATTTAAAAAATATATCATGGTGTCCGAGACTGAAATAGAATTGGTACCGGCTTTCATGGAGGCGTCAGCCTGAGCAACATTTCTTGCCATGGCGGTGAGAAGAGCGATGCCGTGCTCGGCGGCGGCAATGGTGTTGGCGGTGGGAGCGTTAACGACGAGGCAACCGAACTCAGTGGCGGCTTGCAGATCGACATTGTCGATCCCGACACCAGCTCTACCCACAGCTTTCAACCTTCCTTTTCCAGCTTCGAACACTTGCCTCGTAACCTTCGTCCCGCTTCTCACAATCAAAGCGTCGCACGATGCAATCTTCGAGCACAGTTCTTCAGGCGAGAGATCGTAGGCGCATTCTACATGTCCGAACTCGCGCAAAACTTGGAGCCCAGCCTCTCCAAGCTTCTCGGAGATCAGAATGGTAGGTTTCGCACCCGACGAAGAAGATTCCAGATCCTGAGTGGTAGAAGCAGAGGACGCATCTGCTGTTTTCAAGACATTGTTGACGAAAATGGAACGTTGAGAGTGAGAATGAGATCGCGAGAGAGAAAGCTTGAGCTTATTGAAGCCGGTGGTGTTGAGGAAGCAAAGAACAGAGGATTTTGAAGGTGAAGAAGAAGGTGAGGAAGCTAAAGCAGAAGGTAACAGAGCTTTGATTGAAGAAGTAGAGGAGGAAGCCATAGCTCTGTGTTTTCTTGATCTGCGTGTGTGAGAGAGACACCTTAACCATATATATAGAGAGTGAGTATTTATATATACACAGCAAGAAACTTTCAATTTTCTTCAACTCCAAGATTGTCGATCGGTTTGATTTGTTTGATTACGGACCATAACATGAATATGTAAAACTCAATTCAGAAGGAGAATTCCAAAATTATGGTGCCATTATGAGATAAACAAATTTACAGCTTCCATTCATTGCACTGAAAGGAAGAATCTAATATTTCTATTTGTCTAACAATTTTAGAACAAGCAGGAGATGAGATTTCAACTTCTTATTGCCTTGTTTATTTTTAGGATAAATATAATAAAAAAGGGTAACCCAAAAATAGTTTCTTTCGTGTGGTTTAAAATTTACTACTAAATACACGTTTACTTTGTTGTATTGTTCAGCAGCCATACAAGAGTTTCGAATCAAATCATAGATAAATCAACCTACTTCATTCTTGTTTTATTTATAAGGTGAGATGTCATCTTTTTGTCCTCTAATTTTATATAAATTTTTAATTTTAACTGTTAATTTTATAAAGTATTTTTTCACATTTTTTAATTCTAATATTGATAGTTTTAATTGTTTTTATAATTTTATTTATAAATCAATTTTAGTATTTTTTTATACGTATTAAACAAAATCTTAAACTTTATTAACTATAATATAACATTAAAAAAATTTCTAATTTTACCCCTATTTAATATATATTAAATTAATAAAAATAAAATCAATACAAATAAATAAAAATTAAAATGATACATTTATATGAAAATTTTCTCTTTATGCCTTATAAATATAATCAAAATAAGTATTATATCTCTGCCTTATAAATAAAATTAAAAAAGTCATTTTTTATCTATCAAGTCCATTTTATAATAAGTCTTCTACAAGGTATTTTGTATCATTTATATAAAATATTTTGTTAGTTTCAATAAGTATTAAATATTTTTCCATATACCTATATTTAATTAAGACAATGAGAAAGAGTATAAAATAATACTCATTCTTTTTATAAACAATAACTATCCAAATCATACGGATCAATTTTAAATATAATTAATTATATTATAAAATTTAATAATTTTTTAACTTTATCACTATTAAATATATATTACACATAATAAAAATAAAGTTAACATAAATAAATAAAGAGTAAAATAATATATTCTTATGAAATTTTCTCTCTCTAATTTATAAATATGACTAAAATAAATATTATCTTTACCTTATAAATAGGATCAGAAGAGTATCCCATAAGTATAAAGTCAATACAGTAATAATTAAAAGATAAAATATATATTTATATGAAAAATTTAATGATATATCTTATAAATAGGATTAAAAAATTTTCCATCTCTATCCTATAAATAAGATAAGAGGAGTAAATGTTAAAGTGATTGAGGTAAGGGGAAATGACCATTTATGACTAAATAAAGAGAATAATGTTACATACTCCCTCCTCCATAGGCAAATAATTCTTAAGGATCCTTGTGGATTGTCTCAATGATAAATCCACCTTGCCTGATTGGAGGTGTGACACTTGCTATTTGAGAATATCAATTCAATGAGGAAATTGATTAGGAATCACTCTTGTGGGTGGATTTTAAGGGAACCAAATTTAGTGGTAAAGGAGGAGAAATTAGTTGATTGATTTGCTTTAGTTTTAAATATGTAGACTTTCAACATACTTTATGAATTTATAATTCTTTTGAATCAAGTAGTTATAATAGTTATATGACTGGAGCTTTTATGTTCTACTATATAACAAATTCAATTTAGCAATTCACAAATCTCTATTGACTATCCACAACAAAGCATTTATAATAAAATTATCGCCGGAGCTCCAACCACCAACATATATGGTAGCCGATAGCTAGTAAAGGTGGCTTTACAGGAATAAAACAAAGAGTGGTGGCTTTGAAAAAAGAAGAAGAAGATGGGCAATGTGGTAAATACCCATCTCAAATTGGGTTCAATGTCTGACCTACTTAGGGATTTATTGAATTTACCAATTTGATTGAGAATATTCATATTTCAAGTGGCTTTGACTGGGATTTTTCTCAGTTAAAAATGTCATTTTCCCTTTCAAGCATTCATATACCAGTGACAATTAAAAAAAACAAAGATACTCCTTCTCTTGAAATTACTGAAATGTCCTTTTTATCGTCAAACAAACAATCATAAAGTAGGTCCGAAATGCATTAGAGTATCAAACAAACAAAGAAATATCTGGCACTTGTAATTATTAGGGACTTTTTAGGTAGATATATAGGATATAGGAAGCATCTTCTTCCTAGCTTCTCACTGTCTATTGTAGTGATTATAATTTATAAGTGTATAACACAAGCTGCTTCACTATTTAACAATCAACAAGTTGCCTCTCTTTCTTTCTTAACGTCGTGGGCACGTGGATGTGTAAAAGTGAACTGTTTTTTTTTATGTTACAAAAATTTGTAAGAAAATATTAAATTTATCCATGATCTAAAAATAAGACGAAGTCTTTTTTTTATAGATAATAATAATATCAAGTAAAGCGAGTTATCAATTATCCTTAAGTATAAACTTAAGTAGTCAAGAGCTAAAATATTTCTCTAAATGTTTGATTAAAACTATAATAAAATGATATTTCTTAAAGATCAAATATATTTTAAATTATCACATATCTCACTCCTTCACTAGCTAAATCCACAGATACTATATAAGTGAACCTATTGTTTATTGTAGAAAATGATTCTCTCTCTATAAATTATTTTAAAAACTATGTCAAACAAATAATATGATCAATTGAAGATCACATTCACTAATAATTTAGTATAGATTAGAAAACTATTTTCATAGTCAGGCCAAATTGAGTTATTATTAAGTTGAACTTCAGAATACGAAACTAATTTTAAAAATTCGGATGGACTTTGGTTGGATGAAAAAATATTAGAAAATTAAAAAAGAGTCAGAAAAATAAAATATTGTATAAGAAAATTAAAAAATGTATATAAGTTGTAAATATCATTTTCTTTTATTCTAAAATAGCAAATATGCATCTAAGCTTACCTTTTTAATGATTATAATGTCTCATTTTAGCATCACTTTAATCAAGTTAAACCAAGTGGAATCTAAAACTAAACTTAAATTGACCTTATCTTAAATAAAGTAAATCTAAAATTATGCTAAAATCGATGAGTTTGGTTCGATATGATTCAAAGTGAATTTAGATTTTTACATGAAGTGAGCAATAGTTTTTCCAAAAAAAAAATGGAGGGAAGGTAGAAGATGTTGTTTAGTTGACGGAATAAGGGCAAGAGAGAGACTTGAGTTTTTCTTTTAAAAAGAGCCTTCTTTTAAAAAGCATGCATGTGAATCCAAAATTAAGTTATTAATTATTATAATATTTTAATAAGAGAAGGCTCTCTTTTTTTTAATGACTCTAATCAAGTTAAATTAAACCAAGCCAAACTTAAAACTAGATAAAAAATCGGAGAGGATGAGAGAGAAAAATGTACAAGGATTCAAATATGAACGAGTTACTTAAACTTTTTAGATCACTAGAACTTAGACTAAAGTTATATGGCAGATGTAACAGATAAGAAAATAACAGAGAGAAATGTTAGAGCAAGTTATAACCAAGAGAGATTCTCTCTATTTCAATTTATGTAAACTCTTGTGATGAGAATATATATATGTATGTATATATATATTTTTTATATAAAAAATTTGAGAAAGGGATTAAGTTTATTCACTATCTAAAGATAAGATGAAATTTTTCTTATTTTTAGAAGATATTAATATTGGACAGAACGAGTCGTCAAGTACCCTCAAATTTAAATTTAGACACCTCAGAATTAGGACGATTCTTCAAACTCTATGATTAGACTATAATAAAATGATATTCTCAATAATTAAACATACTATAAATTATTATATATTCCATTTATTGACTAGATGAACCCATAATTAACAGATAATCTATACATATACTTTAATCAATGGAGAGTACAAGGTTTTATTGTTTAGCTAAAGCCTAAAGGGTTAAGATGAGCGAAACTAGAGGCCTAGTTTTTTTCTTTATTTAAAAGCCCATGTGGATCCAAATCAAACTTAATAATTATTATGATATTCTTTTTCCTAGAAAAAGACTCATTGTAGTATAACCCCAATCAAGTCAGAGAATTCCTCATATGCTTATATATTCATTTATCCAAATGCCTTTTACATAGCTATTATTTATAGGTCATACCCATTAAAGACTAAACATAAGGTTACAAAAGATTAAAGAAAAATAAAATATCATTAACCATAAGAAACCCCTCTCAAGTCATTCATTGAGAAAGTTATAGATTTATGGCATAAAGGGAAGAAGGAATCCTAAGAGGAATCCCAAGAGATATAAGTTTTATGGACATCTACATATGTAAGAATATTTGTAACACTCCCCCTTGGATGTCTATGACAGATATTATGCCTCATTAAAACCTTACTAGGAAAAACCTATTGAGATAAAAACCTAGTGAAGGAAAAAGAGTACATAATATTTATTTAGGTTGCCTTATAAAAAAAATATTTTCAGGAAAACCCAATAAAAAACAAAATCCTTAAAATAAAGAGTACATCAAGTACGTGTTTACTCCTCCTGATGACGTTGTCAATTTATATCAAGTTAAACAAAGTAGAGTTTGAGACTAAGCTAAATTAACCTTATTTTAATTGAAATAAATATAAATTTAGGATAGAATTGACGAGTTCCTAGGATCCAAAGTGAATAAACTCTTCTGTTAGGTGGGGGTACAATTTTCTTTTCAAATGAATGAAAAGGGAAGCTTTTGTTATTTCTTTTATAATAAAAATTTTAAGTGAGTTAATTTTTAAATGTTTATTAAGGTCAATAAATATCATAATATTTAAATAATATTTATAAAAATCTTTATAGAAAATTTATTAATAAAATTTTTTATATTAATAATTATATTTAAACTCATAATTTTATGAATAATAAGTTAATTTATAGGTGTCAATTTTAAAAAGGGAGAGACATGTTTTTCTTTAATTTTAAAAAGCAAGTGCGAACCAAATTTAACTTTATTTTTTAATTTTAACGAAAGCATTGTTTTAGCGTGACTCCATTCAAGTCAAGTTAAAACCAAGCCTACTTTAAAATTAAATTAAATCAACCTTATTTTAAATGAAATAAACCTAAAATTACACCAAAATTGATGAGTTTAGTTTGTTACTACCAAAGCTAATTTAAGCTCTTCCATTAGGAGGATACAAGTTTTTTTTTCTTTTTAAAATGAGCAAATGATCCAAGTTTTTGTTCTTCACTACTTTCAATTCTAATTATGAGAGTTAATTGGTTATTTTTAAAAAATTTAAAAAGTTAAATAAATTATTTAATTATAACTAAATATAATCTCTCAAAATAATTTATATTGTACACAGGTCAATCTATCTAAATTAGTTAATTAGTTCTTATATTAGTTATAATTAACTGATTTATTTAGTTTTCTATATCTATTTAAAAAAATCAACTAATCTTTATAATTAAAATTGAAATAGTAACTAACAGCACATTTGACATTGGAGAAGCCACTAGTCACTAAAAAAATAAAGGGTGGATCCATTGATCTTGTGAAAAACAGGATAAGATCATCTGTCTGCTCATGGGCTGCTAATGAATTAACAAACAAAAATATATTTGTTATTGTTGTTGCTGGTGTTGTTTCCATGAGACTTATGGCGTGTCTTTCTTAATGCTAGAGACGTGTTCTCTTCAATGCTTTATGAGAATAACAAGGGCCATTAATGCCTGTAGACGTGTCTCTGAGACTGCTTGTCTGTTTTTTTTTTTTTTACTGTGTTCTGCTTGGTGATGAGCTCTTGGGTTGTGATATTGGAGTTGGGAGCTTAACACTGACTTCTAATGAGCTTTGCACCATCCTTCCTTATTTGGAGTTTTCCTCTTAGCAGTAGGCTTATTCAGGGCCTATAAGGTCAATGTGGTTTGCAGGTGGTTTTGGTGCTACTTTGCCTGTGGTTGCCTCACTCTTTGTTCATGTTGGCCTCTTTCCTTGAAGTGCCATGATTGGAAGGGTACATTTTGACTTTTGACCTCAATCTTTGTATTTGTGTCTTTTCAACTTATGTTGTTGGTTTCTTTTTCTTATATCTTTTTAGTTGTAATTAAGCTCCTGTGGTTGTCCTTGGTTTTATCATGTAAAGGACCAAAAGTTTTTGTCGTATTACTTTTTAAATAAAATAAGATATTACTATTATTTTTTAATATAAGATTCAATTATCTTTTTTTAGATAAATTAATAAAATTAAATAAACAAATCAATTATAATTAATATAAAAATTTATTAACTAATTTAAATATATTAATTAGTATATAATAGAAATTTATATTGATGAGTTAAATTTAATCATAATTAATTGATTTATTTAATTTTTTTAATTTATCTAAAAAAATTAGCTTGATCTTATGTTAAAAAATGGAGGGAGTAATAATAATAATAATAATAATAATAATAATAAGAGCCCGTTTGATTTATTTATTGGGAGCAATGCAATGCAATGCATTTTGATTGATGAGGTTTAAAAGGATGTGTTTGTTTTTTTTTTTTAAAAAAAAAAATCTAGACAATTTAAACCCTCTCTACCTATAGGGAAGGGAACCCACACACCCACCATATATTTTGACAATTTTGGTATAGAACCAATAACCTCTTTTACAAAAGGCTGTATTTGGTTTCTTATAAAAAAAATATGGAATGGGGTCTATTTAAAGGAATAATGTTTAGTTTCTATATGTGATTTTTTTTATGTGAAAGGCAAGTATTAACGGATTACAAGTAGAATCAAAACCTATAACTTTTTATTTATAAAAAAATTTATATATCACTATATCACCAGAACATTAGGGAATTAGGATCGCATTTGATTACAACAAAAGGAAACTACACTCACATGCTCCCAACAAATGAACCAAACGGGCCCTAACTTTTTTGCTGCCACGCTTGAAATAAATATGACGTTTTTTTTTTACCTGATTCACTAAAATTTTATCCTAATTATATTTAGATTTGACTTATGTTGCGTACTTAGTTATAGTGGGTGAGTCTTCTAACAAAATTTTTTTATATATATTAAAGTTCTAACTCAAAATTTTATTTAAATAATATTAAATTATTTATCATTTAGATTAACATCGATTACTAAATATGATCTATTATGTATGAAGGACACATCGGATTGATAAAATAAACTCTGAAGCCTACACGGCATAACCCAGTGCCTGATTGGGCTATGCCATATCAAGCCACGTGTTATTCCAATAATAAAATTTAAAAATAAAATTAAAAAATCTAATTTATTTTATAAATTTCGTTTTCATCAATTTATTTTAATCCGGAAAAGTACGATTCATGAGATAATTCTAGAGCCAACCCCACAAAAGTTAAAAAAAAAAAAGAAGTAATTAATTGACTTGTATGTAGACATACCTAATGTGGTATTTCCCCCATAAATTATATTTGCCCCTCTCAATTTCTTTAAATATTCAACACATAATTTAATTTTATTTCTAAACTTTTGCTGCATACTTTACATATAATTAGATAGATATAATTTTAATCATAATTAAATTTATTTAAAATATTATTATTTTTATCATATGAAAATGTTATTGAAATTTAAGTATAGCCATTACTCCATTAGTTAGTCAATAAATCATGACCTCTTCTTTTTATCTTTACATAGTTCCTTATATCTAAAGCCTTCAATCTTAAAATAAATTTGTTCACTCTTGGTTAATCAATTAATTGAAATAATAATTCAAAAGTTAATAATTTAAATTAGGTCAAGAGTCAAACTATTTGTAATTAAAATATATGAAAATATTTATATATAGCTGATACAAAACTTAATAAAAAAATTATTAAAATATAATATAATATAATTATATTTTTTTATTCTTTTTAAATTTAAAATAATATTATTAACTCGTGTAAAACTCTTGATGGAAGCTGACCAAAAAACTTATTCATCTCTTTGAATCCCCCATTGAAGTTGGGTTTCTATACTTTGCTCATTAAACTCAATTTAAAAGTCCTAGAAGCTAAGAATGAAAAATAAATCTGAAGAGACAAATTACGAACGTATTGAAGCGTAAAGCCTTGTGTTGTTTCTCTCCGTATTCTGTCATGATGAAATCAATTAACAACCTACGATATCCTTCACTGCAATTTGTGAAGAAATCAATTCAAACAATTCATTTGCGTTTTGGTATTCTTCCCCTTTCTTTCATCATCATCTTCCCCATATACCTTCCCAGCATCATAATGGTGGCTTGAGGATTTGTGCCTGGCGATATACTGAACACGGATCCATCCACAACACGAAGCGAATCGACGCCGATGACCTTAAGCGACGGCTTAACCACCCTCCCCACCACACATCCGCCATGATAATGCCATATGGTGTTCACCGTCCGGCGACAGAAACCCGCCATCTCCACGTAGTTCCTCTGGTTCGCAGGCATCGCCGGCCCCACGATTCTTAACTCTCCTCCCCCAAACCAGTTCCTGAATTTGAAATCATTGAACGCTCTGCTTCTCAGAACTTGCCCAATCTTCCTCGTCCCGTTCACGCACCGTTCAACATCTATCGCTTTGTTGAAGTAATTGAATCTAACTATGGGGTTCACCCTCACGTCTGTTGAAGCCAGTCTCAGAAACCCACTTGACACCGGCCCTGTGGTCTTCGTAATGAGGGTTGCCACTGTGAGGTAAACCGGTGACGATGGTGTTCTGATGAAGGCAGAACGACGAGGGGATATAAAGGGAATTACATTTGAAGCTGCTTCTATATATGCCCCTGAATCTGTTATGGCCACCACCTGTATGAGAGAATGCTCGAGTGGGATTGAAGGCACGAAACTGATACTGTTTCGTGGATTATCGTAGAGAAACTGTCCAACGTGAGGAAGATGATGGGATACTGGAATTCCCCAAGAAGATAGATAAGGCCTTGGACCGATTCCACTCAGAAGAAGAAGCTGAGGTGTTCCAATGGCGCCTGCACTGAGAATTACTTCTCCATGTTTGTGTAACAGTGCATAATGGTGAATTCCAATTTGATCACGATAAACAACCCCAATTGCGGATTGTTTTGAATTCGAAGTGTCTGAAGCGAGAATGATTCTCTCAACGTTCGCATATATAGCTACTCTGATATTGCTTGCTCTGGCATGGGTTAAAAGGTCCGCCGCACTGTGTCTTCTTCCGGTGGGATCAAACGTTGAACCACCAATTTTGGTTCCCATTTTGTGATCTAAGCTGAATCCATTGTATGGACCAACCCCTGATTCGATCAACCCATCACGAACCGCAGATTGCCAAGTCTTGATTACTGGTTTGAACACAATTTGCGTCTCAACCCATTCGTAAGATTCATTCACCAGCTTGAGGCCCCAAGGTAGACCGGACCTTCTGAAGAAATCTTCGTCGGCGCGGCTGTAGAAGCCGGCGTTAATGGCGCTGCTTCCTCCAAGAACGCGTCCCCGAGCATTCGAGACGCCGTCTTCAGAAGTGAAGGATTGTACAGGTGAATCGTAAGTGTGGGAATTATCCATTAGAGTGGTCAAGAAGCCTTCTTGGGTCATCAAGTTGTGTCTGCCATAGGCAACACCTCCACGTTCAAGCACGAGAACTCGAAACATTGGCGACAATGTCGCCGCCAACGGGCAACCGGCAGTGCCGCCGCCGACAATGATGTAATCGTAGCTATCTTCAGTGGGCATTTCGCTGGCGTTGAACACAAACCTCAGGTAATTTGGTTCTGAGCAAAGAACAGTCATGAAAGAATAATCGGTTTCTTGCCCAGAGAGAAAAGAGAAAGAAAGAAATAGCAATGCACAAATTGAAATGAAGTTTGGGTACCTTGCCGAGACTGCGTCTGTGCATTAAAGTGAAAGATTGTACCATAGAACAGGACAAAGACGAGATTCTGCAGCCAGATTCTGATGGGTCTAGCCATTAATTTTTTCTCGTGTTCTTGGTGTTTCGGAGATTGTCGTAGTGGTTCTTTCACGGGGGTGGGAGGGGGCCTGAAGACTTGGAATTTTCCTTTGGAATGATGTGAACATGCTAAATTGTGCCTCTGAGCAAGATTGAGGAAGTAGAAGGCGAGTAAGTAACCTGTGTTCAACTATAAACTCTGGCTTTCAAAACTTAATACTCCATGTGCTATGTTGCTAAACGGAGAATGAGGTCTTTGTTTTATTTTATTGTGTGCAAATTTTATAATTTTTTTAAATTATCAATTTTATTAACAAGGATAGTTTGAATGCAAATAAAAAATATTTTTTTAAAAAAATAAATACATATTTTTATAAATAATTAACTTAATTAATATTATTAATTTTTATAAATTAATTATTTAGGTATTATGCACTTAGAATAAAACTAAGAAGAAAGAAAAAAATATTGAATATAATATTTGATCTTTTAAATTTGTCTCCATTTCCTCAAGTATCATACTATAGATTTGGTCTTTTGAGTTTTTTTATCTATCTAAAATATTAATCCTTCTAATTTAATAAATATTTATATTATTTCATTCTTTAAGAAATTAAAACTCATAATTTAAAATTTAAAGGGCTAAAACTAAACTTATTTAAAAATTTAAAGAATAAAAAATTATATTAACCACCTAAACCCTTAGACAGTTTTAGCTTAAAGACAACACTTTTACTCTTTTAGCCGCTATGGTTTTATATTTTTCATGTGTAAATGGAAACTGAATAGCATTCGGCAAGCACATATTCCTAATTTGTCTTCTTATAAATTATATTATATATGTAACTATAATTACTATAATTGTGGTTATAGTGATAGCGAAATGTGTCTCAAAAGCATGAGCTTGAATGTTTTGAATCTTGCAATCTATGGAGGAAGCAATTTTGATGGATGATGACTTTTGTGTTTTTTTAAAGAGTCGTACAAAGTATCATAGTGCGATTAATAGCTTTACCACAAGAGTTCTAATTCTAAAACCTCACGCCATTTTCATATGTTGACAATACACCTCACCTTCCCCTTTTGGCATGGCAGGATATTTTAGGGTGTGTTTAGCTTAGGAGGGATTTTAACGGAAGGGTAAGGGAAATAAAAATAAATAAATTTAAATATTATCTCTTTTAAATTGATAAAAAAAAATAAATATTATCTTATTTAGATTGATAAAAATGAAGGGGATATGAGAAATTTTAATATTATATTATTTAATTAAAAGGGGAGGGGTGAAAAATATTTATATATAGATAATTGTAAGATACAAAATATATATTTTGATAATATTAAAAAATATTATATATATAATAGTTTAAATAAGAATAAAAATCAATTTTCCCCATAGTTCCCTAATTTTAGAGGGGAATGGAGGAAAATTTTTAAACAAATTCTTCTATTCCTAAAAATTTTAAACAAATTCTTCTATTCCTAAAAATTTTGTAGTGACAAACGAAGAGAAAAAGGGATAAAATATCTCATTCCTAAATCCCTCATACCAAACACATCCTTAATCTAGTGGATGTAAAAAACAAAATTTATTGGTAAGTCAAAGTTAGTTAGTCTATTGTTTGGGATTTTAGTTTAGTTTAAAGGCCTCCAATATACTAATATTTAGTATAAGAAAATATTAATTTTTGTTTGATAGATTAAATAAATTAATTAATTATAGTTTAGTTTAAAGACCTCCAATTCATATAACATAATCTTCAATCTACTTAAATTAATCAACTAGTTCTTATATTAGTTATAATTAATTAATTTATTTTACTTCATAAATCTATCTAAAAAATTAACTAACTTTTATAATTAGGACTAGAGATATTACCTATTAATCTATTCAAATTAGTCAACTAATTCTTATTTTAGTTATAACTAACTTATTTATTTAATTTAATTAATCTATTTAAAAAAATAATTAAATTTTATATTAAAGATAGAATGATTTTTTTTTAAATATGATTATAAACTGTTGGTCAATAGAGTTACTAATAACTCGACCTTTACCAATTGGGATTGAATAATATTTTAGCTTGTATAGACTAATATATTTATTAAAGTTTTCAATATCCTCACAATACCCTTTTACTTTTAAACAAATTCTTCTATTCCTAAAAATTTTAAACAAATTCTTCTATTCCTAAAAATTTTGTAGTGACAAACGAAGAGAAAAAGGGATAAAATATCTCATTCCTAAATCCCTCATACCAAACACATCCTTAATCTAGTGGATGTAAAAAACAAAATTTATTGGTAAGTCAAAGTTAGTTAGTCTATTGTTTGGGATTTTAGTTTAGTTTAAAGGCCTCCAATATACTAATATTTAGTATAAGAAAATATTAATTTTTGTTTGATAGATTAAATAAATTAATTAATTATAGTTTAGTTTAAAGACCTCCAATTCATATAACATAATCTTCAATCTACTTAAATTAATCAACTAGTTCTTATATTAGTTATAATTAATTAATTTATTTTACTTCATAAATCTATCTAAAAAATTAACTAACTTTTATAATTAGGACTAGAGATATTACCTATTAATCTATTCAAATTAGTCAACTAATTCTTATTTTAGTTATAACTAACTTATTTATTTAATTTAATTAATCTATTTAAAAAAATAATTAAATTTTATATTAAAGATAGAATGATTTTTTTTTAAATATGATTATAAACTGTTGGTCAATAGAGTTACTAATAACTCGACCTTTACCAATTGGGATTGAATAATATTTTAGCTTGTATAGACTAATATATTTATTAAAGTTTTCAATATCCTCACAATACCCTTTTACTTTCTTCGTCATTCTCACCTACTCCTCAATCTTCATCTATTATATTTGTAATTATTATATATAAATATACATATATTTTATATTTATTCAATATTAATAATTATAAAATTATAATTTTATATAATATATTAAATATTCTAAAAAATTTAAAAAATGACTTAAATAAAATAAGGGTAAAGTTATCTATATACAAATATTTTCTTTCCCCTCCCCTCATAGACTAAATAAGGTAACATTAAGAATATATTTGGTTCAATGAAGGGGAGGGTAAGTTAAGTTAATGTTAAGAAAAGTAGAACAACATAGGGAATGTTATAAGTATGAAAGTAAGAGAGAAAAGATGATATTTCTTATTTGATTCACGAAAGGGAGAAAAGGGTAGATACTAAAAATTGATAAATATATCTTTATATTTTTATTTAAATTTATTTATTTTTTATTTATAATATTTATATTAAAATCATCATTTCTTATCATCATTTCTTATCATCATGGTGTAAGTCAATTTTATTCCGCAGTCAATTTTATCCTCTTGGCCAGCATGATTTACAAATTCAATGCACTCATCGTCTTTGCTCCTCTCTGCAGAGTTGTTTCATATGTACGATCCCAAAGGTCTTGCAAAAACAGCTCTAGAGCTTTAGCTGCAAAATATTCGAATTTATCACCAATATATAAGAGGTAAACCCCAGACACACACACACACACACACACAATCAAATGGAAGTCTAGAGAAATTAGCCAGTATTCAAATTAACTCACAAACTAAAACAGGCAAGGCACTGCTAGGGCTATCTTTCCAACATCTTCATCTGCTTGCATTATCTTTTTAATCTGAGCCTGCAAAGTTTGAACTATATTTTAGCACCTCAAAGGAGGAGTTCATAGTAAGGTTTCAACTGAAAACATAGTTATCATCTTACAGTACAAACCAACTTTTCCCCCTTCGGGAAACAAAGAAAAAAATCACTAAGCAATCCTTTCAGATCTCTAATAAAGTAAGCATACAAGAAGACTATCAAGGAAAGCATAATGGCGTAACTGCTGTATACCAAGTTGGCTCAAATAGCTAACACAGTTTGGCTCAATGATACTTTTCAAGGAGAGGATAGCCAACAAAGGTTGACTCAAATAGCCAGGGAAGTCACAATTGGTGGAACCATCAGCTAACTGCAACTCAAAATCACATCCCATAACTCAAACCTATGGAAAAATCTAAAAATATCATCACCTAGCTCCATGATACCCGACAATACACCCAACCACTTCAATTCTCAATTCCGATTGTGCTAAGCAATGACAACCTAGAAGATACAGTAAATCAGAATTATACCAATACTTGCGACTAAAACCCATGACACAAAACTGTTCGATTATGTTCAGCCCAAAATCGGAATCTTCTACAAATGCCGGCGAATTTTCATCCTCTTTCTAAGGCTTCCAAAGCTACCAAACAACATAACACCGACAAAAGATAAACATAAATTATAAATCGAAGCAGAGATTACTTACAGCAGGGAAACGAGTATCCAGCTTCTTCCTCATAGTATCCAATTTAGGGCACTAAATTGAAACAAATGATGAGACAGAACAAAATCAACAACTTCAGAACAAAATCATTTCCAACATCATCATTTACAACATAAAACCCATCAAACCCACCCCAGATTCGAGCGCACTTCCATAGATAAAAACAAGGAGCTTTTGATTCAGCGGAATATCTCTACAGATTGATATTTTACATTGGAGGGGCAAAGGTGGAAAATTAAAAAATAAAAAAGAATAATTTAATTAATATAATATATAATATTTCTCACCCTTCTACAAAAATCTTAAATTTAAAAGAAAAAAAAATAAGAGAATAAAAAAAGATAAAAATTCTCCACTCCTCCCTTTTATTTTTTTCAATTAAATATATTTATATCTCCACTCTCTTATTCTCTTTATCCCTCCAAAACACCCTAACTAAATAATACCTAAAATTTCTCATTTCAAATCAATCTAAATAATCTAATATTAAATTTACTCCCCTCCCCTCCTATCAATTAAATTTTACTCTCCTCCCTTTCCCTCAATTAAACCAAAGAGACTGTAAAGGAAGGATTATTAATAAGCCCGAAATGATGCGTTAAAGTACCGTAACATAAATAAGTATATTAAAGATTTAGTAGAATAAATTAGGTTAAATTTCTATTAAAAAAGACCATTCACATTTAAGGTATGTTGATTTAATGGAGAGATGTGGAGGAAAAAAAATTTAATAGAAAAAAAATAAATTTTAATATTATATTATTTGATTTAAAAAAATAAAAAAATATTTATATATAA
Organism: Leucaena leucocephala; assembly: GCA_037074615.1. NCBI lineage: Eukaryota > Viridiplantae > Streptophyta > Magnoliopsida > Fabales > Fabaceae > Leucaena > Leucaena leucocephala. The sequence continues at coordinate 5,202,125 of CM073558.1, read as the reverse complement.
ATAATTATGAGATGTGAAAGAATTGTTTTAAAAATATTAAAAATATATTATATATAATAGTTAATATTGGACAATTTTTTTTAAAAATTCTCTTAATTTTAATTTTAGAGGAGAGTGTTAAAAAGTCCCCTTCGCTCTAAATTTCTTATATTAAATATATATTTAATGATAATATCTTAATAATTACCATTAATAAAAGGGAAAAAGACAGAAAAAGTCTACCTGAATTTCAAAAAGACGGATTGCACCTATGAATAATGAAAAAGACAGATTGGGCAGGAGGTCCAATCTGTCTTTTGAAAATTTATGTAAAAATACAAAATTAACCTTCGGTAAATGAAGTTAAAGGAAGGGGCACTTCACTCTGAAGCATGTATAACATCCGAGAGAGAGACCTCGTTCCAGCGCCATCGAATCGTCCTTCCAGCTCCATCAAATCCTCGTTCCAGCGCCATCAAATCCTCATTCCAGCACTATCAAATCCTCGTTCTAGCATATAAAAGATTGCCGGACACCTTTACTGAGGATTGTCATCGTCAAAGGTGAGTTTGCATTTGAGTCAGAGGAAGATTAGGGTTTAGACCATTAAGCTTTATCTAAAATCCCTTTCTGTTCGGTTTATCCTTCTGAAATTTGAAGTATTTTTTGCTTGCTGATTTAATATATACCAATTGATCTAAAATTTGAGTTGGGTTGAGTCCTAATAAGGGGAAAGTTCTTCCATTGTGTTTTTCCCCATCCACAAAACTCGAATTCAAGATTTTACTTAAATGTGCTATGTCTCTTACCATTCAACCAACCGTTGTTTATAAATTTGAATACTATCATTAACATTATGTTCATTTGGTTGTGTGAATAAAATGTGATTGGTTTGGAAGAAACTTGCGTATGATATCCTTCAAACATGTTTTTTGAGTAGTTGGGGATTTATAATTTTGATGCATGTCGATTCAAGGGCTGAACCCAATTTATGATTAAATATGGTTGAGATTTCTAACTTGTCCTGACTTTGTAATATCACTAGTAAGTTAACGATTGAAAAACCCAATATAGTCATGTTATGCTTATTTTAATTAGTTAGTATATGTGTGTGTACTTTGTTTCCATAATGTTTAAATGCCTAAAATTTTGGAGCCAATGAGTCAAAGGTAGCAACACAGATGGCTATGATTTAAGGCACGGTGGTTTGTAGCATAAACATATTTTGATATCTGCAATAAGATGCTCAGTTTTAGGGGCTATTGGCATTCTTTTGTGAAGCATGAAGCACTTATATTGGAAGCAATGACAAAGTCTTCCCAAAGAAGGCATCAAATTATTGATACACTATGCTCATTTATTTCCTAAAATGAAACTAAGGGACCAAAAGCCCTTCATCACTCTCTTCTCTTTTCTCATACTTTTTCATGTCACCTTCATTGTTTCAATTTTTATTATCCGCTTCTCTTTATTTTTCCTTGTATGTACATATTGTAGATGTACCCCTATGTAACCCATAATTGTTAAATTTCTCATTTTTAATCAGCTTTACTTTGCTTTAAATAAATCCCAGAAAATGGGGTTTAGTCCTTGTTAGAGGTTAATAATTTGTATTTATTTTGTTTAGAATATGTTTTGATTATAGGACTTTTTTGAACCCATGTTGGTTTTGGTACCAATATTTCTGTCATAATTTTTTTGCTTGGACTATAAAGTTTGGTTTACACTCCTATATTTTGCTATAAAAATTTATTTACCTATACTTTTGTTATGGGCATCCAATTTCTTCATGACTATGTTTATCCACATAGCTGACGTGATTTAATCATGCTTTTAGTGTTAAGGTATATGCAGTTGCTGCCTTATCTGTGGTCAAATAAGAGAGATTAGTTATGGGTTATTTAACAACACTAGGCATAAATTACATTAACATGTAGTATTGCAGCTTAGTTTTACATAATATTGAGCTACAACTGCTTATGAAACATACTATGTACTCATGGTTTTTTAGTAGGAAAAATGGTATTTCAACAAGGGACAAAGAAAGAGGTTAGGAATCCATACCTTGCATTTCATAATGAATTCATCCATTCAGGTAGAAAGTTCAAGAACATGAATGTGCATGCTAAGCAGACATCATTGGTCTGGAAGGAGTTGTCTAGTGATGAGCAGAAGTGGTATAGACAACAGTTGCAGAGTTTACATGCTGATGAGAAGACGGAGAACAAAGGGACGAAGAATGAAGTTCCCTTCAATACTCGGTGTTCACCCCGTCAGTTAAAGGAACTGATGGAGTTTGTCAAGAAAGATGAAGGTCTAGTCGGCAGGGTGAAATCTTTAGGGTTCCACAACTTGCTTGACGTTGGAACGATAAGACTCCCCCAGAACTTGTTAGCCTCATTGATTCAGTCATATGATCCTCCAACTCATCAATTTAGAATCAGGGGAGGATAAAAGGAATAGGGTCAAAAGATGTTGAGCAGTTGCTTGGTGTACCTTGCAATGGGGAGGACATAAGAATTGATATTGATGATGACGATGAGATGTTGAAAATGTTAAAGACTCAGTATGGTAAAGTTTCATATACCAAAATACTTAGATATATCAAATCTGGTATAAATTCGAGTTGTTATTTATGATATATGTGGTTGGGACATTTGTAGCTCCTACTGCGAGCACAATTGTGAGTGAGAAGCTGTTGAAGGTGATAAAATGCACCATGAATAGATTTCAGCGGTTTAATTGGGCCAAATACATTATAGATGTGATATGAAAAGATATGGCGGTTTATGTGAATTCGATGAAAAAGAGTAAGGGACGGAGGTTCAACATGGGAGGCTGCATCTACTTATTGTTAGTATATATTTATTGTCTATGCTTGTGCGTATTTCTTTTTATTGAAAATGTTATAGCTTATGTTGTTGGTGTTGCAGTTATATTTCGGTCAGCATTTTGCGTTGCTGAAAGCGGGACAAAATGAGTCCAGCAACCCTATGCATTTTTGGACTGATACGATGTTGAAGTAAATGGTGAAGATTGAGATGGAGAGCTACATGGGGATTTTGTACAATGAAGGTTGTACTCAAGAGAGGGAGGTGAAGGGCGGCACGATAATCTATTTAGACCCAGTATGTATTGTAGTACTGCGTTATGCCTTTAATGTTGCAGTACTGACTTCAATGTGTAAGATTTGATAGTTTAATGTTGCAGAACTAAGTTATGCATTTCACCATGTTCTGATTGTGTTATGCAGGAGTTGAAGAAGTTGTATTCACGATTGGTGGGTGCAATTGAAGAGAGCAGTCATCAGCTTATCAATGTAGTTGAGCAAGAGCTGTTGAAGGTACAACTCCACAGACATAGGAAGCGTCATAGAGAAGATGAAATGAACATTGAACAAGGAAGTGAAGGACAAGAGGATTATGGTCGACATGAGGATGAAATGAGAGAAGCATGTCATGAGGGGGTGAAGAAGGGGATAAGGGAGACGAAGAAGGAGAAGGAGACAGAGGTAGTGAGGGATAAGTAGAAGAAGAGGCTCCTGAGCAAGGACAAGTGAGTGATGATGATGATGCACCAATCTCTGTCTCTATAGATTCTGAAGGCCGCATAATGGATGAGGCAGAAGTGTTAAAGGAAGTACATCTTAGGAGATCAAAACGACAAAAGAGACTTGCAGCTTCAGTACTATCTCCGTGGGTGCTGACAAAGGCTGCTAAGAAGAAAAATAGGCCGACAGATACAAAAGATGTGTTGTTCACGATGATAAGCCGCATATGTTCGTGTGAGGAAGGCCAATGGTAAGTTTGGGCGTGTTAAGTCCAAGTTCTTGGCTTTTGTGATTTTCTATCCACGTGTTGCTAACGACAAAAGTACAGGGTTTTGGTCAACTTATTGGATGAAGATATCATCCGCGATCAGCTCTACATACTTGGTGGCATTCAAAGAATAAGTAACAGGGTAAGTGTAAAATCACTGATCTTAATTTCTATTCAAGTGAGGGATTTGCATTGTTGCTTTATATAAGATGTGCTTCTTCCTAATTTGTACAGGTTATGTCAGTGGTGTGTAAGAAACTAATGGCTGATATCAAGAAGGAAGGACAAGTACGCTGACACCTTTTTGACGCTGACTTCATAGTAAGGATGTTATGACATCAGTTTTGGCTCTGAACATGCTGAGTTAGTAACCTTCAATTCTTTTGTAGGCAATTATGGCATCTAATCCGCTCACTTGGAATGTGAATGCAAAGAAGAAGCAACTTATGCCTGAACATCTTGGTTATAACTTGGCCAATTGTGATTTGATTCTTGGGCCGACACTTGTCAGAGCTCACTGATTCTATCTTGCGTTAGAGCCGAGGACAATGAACTTCTATGTCTTGGATTCGTTGGCCAAACCCGCTGATAGTCAGAAGAGAAATAACAGAAGAGCAACAAGGAGTGGGATGGCGTTTGTTGTCAAAGCATACGTGAGTGCCTTATTCACCTCGTACATCTATATATTAGTAATGACTATAATGGCTAACCTATGCATTTGTCTTCTGAGCAGAGAGATAGGTTTTATGATATAATTGAGTTAGTTAAATCTAACTTCCTCGGAAAGGGGAAGAAGAGAAAGGGTGAGATTATTTGAGCCGACGTTCCTGCGCAAAATAATTTGTAAGCCATTTAATTAGTTGCTATTAAGATGTGTACGCTGTAATTTGGTATAAGTTGGTCATATTGTTTATATTTTTTTATATGCAGGCAAGACTGTGGGGTGCATGTACTAATTTGGTTGATAAAGTGGGAGCCCAACATTACACTTCAATATGATGATGATCAGGTTGCAGAGTTTAGACGGAACTTACTGTGATGGCTAGTTAATCACGAGCTAAACTCAAATCGAGAATTGACATTAAGCTTACTGCCACAAAGCAGCAGTGCAACGGCCACCAAATGATGTTCAAATGGTTATAATGTTAATTTTGGTAGAGCTTCATTTGTGCAAAGTTAACCCAGTGATGAACTGGTGACATTAGGTAAACACATTTCCCCGTATGACGGTTGGACCGTTAACCTTGTAATGAAAATGTCAAAATTTTGTTATAACTGTGTACATACTTTGTCTCACATATCGCCTTCTGTTAACATATGCCAATGATGTTTGCAACTTACTGCAGAAGGGGATTTACAGCTTACACAGTGAAATTTGCAACTTGCCCAATGGGATTTGTAACTTCGTCAATGGAATTTGCAAATTAATCAATGGGATTTGCAACTTCGTCATTGGGCAAGTTGCAACTTGTACAGCGATTAACAACTGGCCCAATGGGATTTGCAACTTCGTGAATGGTATTTGCAACTTCGTCAATGGGAGTTACAACTTCCTCTATGCAAGTTTCAACTTACTGCAGAAGGGGATTTGCAACTTACACAGTGGAATTTGCAACTTGCCCAATGGGATTTGCAACTTCGTCATTGGGCAAGTTGCAACTTGTACAGTGATTAGCAACTGGCCCAATGGGATTTGCAACTTTGTGAATGGTATTTGCAACTTTGTCACTAGGAGTTACATCTTCCTCAATGCAAGTTGCAACTTACTGCAGAAGGGGATTTGCAGCTTACACAGTGGAATTTGCAACTTGCCCAATGGGATTTACAACTTCATCAATGGGATTTGCAACTTCTTCAGTGCAAGTTGCATGATGTATAGTAATTACCAACTTCATCAATGGGAATTTGCAACGTCGCTAATGGGATTTGCAACTTCCTCAATGGCATTTGCAACTTCCTAAATGCAAGTTGCATGATGTACAGTCATAACCAACTTGCCCAATGGGATTTGTAACTTTGTCAATGCAATTTGCAACTTCCTAAATGCAAGTTGTAACTTGTACAGTAAGTACCAACTTTATCAATGGGAATTTGCAGCTTTGCCAATAGGATTTTCAACTTCCTCAATGCAAGTTGTAACTTTGTACAGTACTTGGCAACTTCATCCATGGGAATTTGCAACTTCGCAAATGGTATTTACAACTTCCTTAACGGAATTGGCAACTTCTTCAATGGGATATGCATCTGCGACAATGCAAGTTGCACCTTGTACAGTTATCAGCAACTTCAGTACTATTACATATGAACAAAATGACAACAGTCATTACTATTACACTTTACATTACTGTTATGAACAGCTAACAATATACATCAGCTTATTACACTTTACATTACTGTTATGAACAGCTAACAATATACATCAGCTTCCATGCACTACACACTTTCTTGTTATACCCTAATAATCATGGACAAAAAAGTTATGTTAAATACAAAAAAATTATGATGGACTGACAGCCAACTTCATATTGGATTTGGATTTTTGCATATTCTTCTAGTGTAGCCAGCTTAGTGGCAGGTGCTGCAGTGATATATCCTTTTGTTTTGAATTTGAGATTCTCTCCTTTTAGTTTTAGGCCCTCCTGGTGGTCTATTTGTAAGAGGTGGTGTAAGACATATTTTGTCATCTCTATTTTACAGTCAATACTCATTGGGTTGTAGCATGTTAAGTGTGACAACTGGAATCATGGTCATTCTATAAATCTTTTGCTGGGATGTAATCTTGTAGCACTTATCAACATAATCGTACACATTGAGATGCGAAGCCTTGATGGCCATACAAGCTTGTGCATATAGTATGCCTGACATTTGCTACTCCGCACAGCTGCATTGATGTGAACCAAGATTCACATGTACGGCTCCTTCAGATGTATGTACACACACCTGCCATCTTCCATAAGGTACAGGAGTCATATGCCTAGTAGTAGCAACATTCTCCATAACTTTTGTATTTATGTTTGGGCTAACACCATTTTTCCATTTACTCATAGTCATTGTTGCTGCGCACATCTTCTTAGCCACTTTCTCACGATGCTCATGGATCAGTTGGGCAACGTTATGGTGTCTCTCCCTCACAATCCATGCATTGAAGGACTTAGCAACATTTGTCGTTATATTATCCCACCGTTTAAATGGGAACTTGCTGAGTGCCCACTTTTCTACATCACCATGATTGACAAGCCACTCATATAACTGCTCATTGAAAGCTCTCATGTTTTCCATTGCTTTGTGGAAATTAGTGTCAAGCCTTGCAAAAGCAATATCATTAAGCAACTTCAGTCCATCTTCCTTGCTTGTCTACTCATCTTTCTCTTACCTCTGTTTAGTTTAATCATCTATGTGCTAAAATTCTCCTTCACATACCTATAACAGTATGCATGGATGTCACCTCCGAATATTAATTGGACAGCACTGGCTATTTCCTTGTAACAGTCAGACACAATTGTCAGTTGCATAGAACCAACTATTCATTTAATAATGTCAAGAAAGCATGTCCAGTCCTCTAATGTCTCTCCCTTCACAATTGCGAATGCAAATGGAAACAATTGATTGTCTGCATCGTACGCAGTAGCAGCCAATAATGTCTCCTTGTAGGGTCCACTTAAATGAGTTCCGTCAATGTACAGGACACGTCTACAACCATCAACAAACCCTTCTATACAACATCCATAGGCTATGAATACACGCTCAAATGTGTTCCCACTAGCCACCCATTCAGCCACAGTTTTGTCATCACTTTCCTTCAACCGTTAACAAATCCATAGTATTAACATATAAGACTGATCAGGTTTGCCATGTATGTCCTCCAATGCTTTTTCTTTTGCCCTATATGCTTGCTTATATGTCAACTTCACACCATAATCTCTTTCTTATTTCATTTGGACGCTTGTCTACATGATCCCTCACCTCATCAATTATAATTGATGATGTCAAGGTAGCACTTCCACCATGTGTCACTTTAAGATTGTCTTGGGCACTATGAACATGGTTGTTTCTAAATTTTGTTACGCGTAGGAAATGTGTGCTCTTGCCAAGTACTCTAGCAGTAATATGCCACAGACAACCTTCAACCTTACATTTCACATACATATTATCCTTATAATTTTTTATATATTTGTACTCGAACCGATGCGCAATACTGAACTTGTGTAACACCTTAAATGTGTCCACATTTGCAAAAATCTGCATTCCTCCAACCAACTCTTCCTTCCATTTCACAGAGTTCATGGCAGCCATTGATGTTTGTGACCTTTGTACTCCATATGGTTTGCTTAAATTAAGTCTTCTACCACTCCTATTAGTTATACCTCCAACAGTAGTTTGCTCAACTAAAGTCTCCAAATTGTTACCCTCACTCCACAAAGAGGGGCACATTTCTTCGGACAGTTCGAACAAATCCTTAATACTGTCAACAAGAAAACATACTTTGTAAAAACATTCACACAATGAAATAATTAACAACTTACATAAATAAACACAAGAAACTTCACTTACATATCTGGATCATCCCTTTGTTCTAGTATATTATCAGTTACTTCAACTGCTAAATAAGCATGTGCACTGTTGTAATTAAACGTAAACAGATTATAAACTTCACTGTTATCATTCAGATTTAATAATATTCTCTCATCAAACTTCACTGTATATTTCATGACACAAGCACTACCATCTATACCAAATCACCCACCTATCATTACCCTCAATTCTTCAACTGTCATCCCCTCCTTTATCCATTTTACTTTCACATCCCCTCCATTATATTTAATTCCAGCTTCAATATTATATACAAAGTTTCCACCTACATGGAAAAAACAATAAATTTCTTTGGAAGATGTTGAGACAATATTACATGTCATCTTCCCAACTAACTTGCAACAAAAAATGCATTTATCACAAACTTACGTCCCTAACAATCATCATCAACACTTCACAAGATAGCCACAATACATAATTCGTTGCTTCAATGGAGGTTATCAGTTTTTCTATAGTTAAATAAATATCACAGTTCAAGTTGTGAAAATAATTACTGAACTTACAAATTCTATTACAGGAGTTACAAACTTTAAAAAGGAATATCAATTACTTGTTACGTACTTTTAAATTTCTTAACTCAAGTTTTTGAAATCATTATTAGACTATTAAATGACCCAACTTATTGCACTTAACTTTTCTCAAAGTATTAAATGTCTAAATTGATGTTAATATCATTTGTGAAGTTGTATATCCCATGAGAAGAATAATAATTAACCCAACTAATTGCACCTAATTTTTTTTAGAGTATAAAACTTTTTCCGCAAATGATTGTACTGAAGTAAATGGTTGTTCTTTCCTAAATGACTTCTATTTCCTAAATCATTGTTGTCAAAACTTTTTTCTCAAATGATTGTACTGAAGCAAATGATTGTTCTTTCCCAAATGACTTATATATGTGTGCGGAAGTTATACTTTGCAATTTCTCCAGCTTCTTTGTTGAACTACTTGACGCTATCGTTTTCTCAATCTCTTTCTCCTAAAGTAACCACATTAAATAAAACATACCTGATTACCAGTGGAGTAAAATAAGAAGATTTGTGTCAACTATTTTCTTACACTTCCTCCTGTTTACCTTCAGCTCAGACAAATGTGTCTCTCATAAGCTTCTTCTGTCATTCGCGCCCTCCCTTATTGTTACTATAGTATCCTCTTCTAATGAGGGCTATTTTAGTCTTTGCCCCAAAATTTCCAAAAGATAGATTGAGCCTCCTGCCCAATCTATCTTTTTTAATTTTCAGATGTCTAATCTATCCTTTTGATTTTTAGGTGGATTTTTTCTGTCTTTTTTCTTAATAAAATGATATATATATTTAATAAATAAATAAATAAGATTATTAATAGGCCCAAAAGAATTTGAAGGATGGGGCCAGACATAATCCGAAAGGCGATGCGGAAAGTCATTACTTAGAAAATCAATGAGAGACGGAACTCTTTCTCTTTCTAAAATTTATGAATAAAAAAATTAATTAAAATTAATATAAATAATAAAAAATAAATTTATATTTTCATAAGAATATAAGTTTAATTTTTTTTATTATTATAAGAATTTTTTAGTAGATAATTTTATAAATTTTTTATAAATATTATTTAAATTTTAAAATTATATTTAGATTTTAATAGAAAATAAAATACTAAATTCACTTAACTTGTTTTATAGAAAAAGAAAAAAACGCGAATCGTCTTTCCTGTCCACGGACATTATTGTACATTTTTGGACTGCCTGCCTGTTCTGGAATCATGCACCCCCTGAATTTAAAATTTCTCCCCTTAAATATTTCTAACAACAACAAAAGAGTGACAGCAAATATATTCTTCTATTAGGTTGGATCAATACAAGATATTAATTTCTCATGATAAATTAATTTTTAAATTTATTAAAAATATATCAATAATATAATAAATTAATATTCTAATCTTACTAAAAGTGTTAAACAATACTTTAAATATACTTAATAAAAAATATTTTTTTCTTTTATTCTAAATATAAAATTAAATAAAAATAAATAAATTTAATTATTTATAAAAATTATGAATTAATTTTTTTAAAATATCGTTTTAATTATTTACGTTAGAAATTACCTCATTTATAAAATATTGGTGGATGATATTGGTAATGTTGATTAATTTAGAAAAGTATTTATAAAATAAAAGGATTAAAAATTAAGGGAAGGGATGGGAAAGATCTAGAATAGACAGGACATGAAAAGTTAATTAATTAATTTATTAATAATAATAATTTAAATTAATAAATTTGCAAGGTTGGGACCTGGGATAGGTGACACTGAGAGGAATTGACAATGTGGAGTGAGAGGTGGGGCAGCTTCAACCCCATTGGCCACGCTCCTCATGCCACCTAGCAGAGCGTGACGTTAAAATCCACATTCCCCTAAAATCCTCGCATATCATTTGCTTCTTCTTCTCCTCGCTCTTTCTTACATTTTCTCTCCTCCTGTTTCATGGATTATTTCTGTGAAATCTTCATGAGCCGTATGATTCTCATGCCTCTCCACAAGAAACAATCCATGTGATATCATTTAGGACTGTTTTTTTAATTGTTTTTTTGAACCTATAAATCGGAATCTGATCCTGTTCACCTCCGAGCCTGTCATGAGACCTACTCAGCCGCCGCAGGGCGCCGGAACAGGAAATCATGAGCCGCCTCGCCGCAAGAAGAATTTGAGCTTGCCGATGCCGCAGCGGGACGCATCCTTAGCGATGCCTCTTCCTCTGCCGCCATCCCACTCGGGACTGTCGACGAGTCACCAATCGGGGCCCTCTCAATCTCACCAGCAGGTACCATTCGTCGAGCTCGAGCGACTCAATCGGATTGGGAGCGGAGCCGGAGGCACCGTCTACAAGGTCCGTCACCGGCCCACCAGTCGTTTTTACGCGCTGAAGGTTATATACGGTACACACGAGGAATCCGTACGCCGTCAGATCCATCGAGAAATCCAGATCCTCCGGGACGTGAACGACCAGAACGTGGTACAGTGCCATGACATGTACGATCATAGCGGTGAAATCCAGGTGCTTCTTGAGTTCATGGACGGTGGCTCCTTAGAAGGGAAACGCATCCCCAATGAACAACAGCTGGCGGATGTGGCACGCCAGATCCTCCGTGGCCTGGCCTACCTCCACCGCCGCCATATCGTTCATAGAGATATCAAACCCTCTAATCTATTAATCAATTCGCAGAAGCAGGTCAAGATTGCTGACTTCGGGGTGGGTCGAATTCTGGCACAAACTATGGATCCATGTAATTCGTCGGTGGGGACCATCGCTTATATGAGCCCTGAGAGAATCAATACAGACATCAATGATGGGCGATATGATGCGTATGCGGGAGATATATGGAGCCTTGGGGTCAGCATATTAGAATTCTACATGGGTAAATTCCCATTCGCGGTGGGAAGGCAAGGGGATTGGGCAAGCTTGATGTGTGCAATTTGTATGTCTCAGCCGCCGGTGGCACCACCAACGGCGTCGACGGAGTTCCGGGATTTTATATCGCGCTGTTTACAGAAAGATCCATCGCGGAGGTGGACGGCTGCACGCTTGTTGGGGCACCCATTTATATATAGGGGAATAGAACACCAGAACCATCAGAATCTTCATCAACTGCTGCCTCCGCCTGGACCTCCTTCTTCCTAGTCCTCCGTTTTCTCTGGTTCCTCTTTACTTTTCTTTTTCTTTTCCTATTTTCTTTTTTGTTTTTATATTCCTTCTAATGATATATCACTTCCTGTAATTTTTCCCCATTAGATGGGTTCGGATTCAATTTTTTAGGAGAAAGTTGGGAAATTGAGCACTTCCATCTAATTCAAATCGACTCAAATTTTGTTGTGAACGTTCACATGGCAAGAAAAATCTGTATTGAATGGCTCAAGTATAACTCTAAGTATAACTACATTCTTTTAGTTAACTATGGATTAATCTTCTTATCCGTTTTTGGTTAACTATGGATTATAGATGGTTGAGTTTTGGACAAGGATCAAATATGAAACTTTTGGGGCCTTAATTGATCGATGGTTTTTCTTTTACTTCAACTTTTAACATACAAATGTCAGTCCTTTTGTAGGATTCTCGTTGTACAGAAATGTAATTGCTGCTTCAGAATGTGATTTTTCACTTGGTTTTGTCCCTAAACCTAGTGAGAGGAGTGATATATAGTCAAAGAAGGTATTACATATTAAGCTTCTATAAGCTATAATCTAACTAGGCTAGAATGGGAGGGATTAGGCTGACATTTTCAGGTGACCATCTGAAGTTGATGAGCTTTGGAACTAATGTGATAGTTTGTATAATATTGAGTGTGAAGAGTATTGCCAGCTTTTTGAGTGTATCCCATTTGGTTCATTGCATTACAAAGCTTCTTTGGTGTGTATGCTTTCTTGACGATCATATTTTTTGCAATATTCATTTATCTCAGGCTTTAAGGGTAAAAATGCTCAAAGTTTATTCTTAACTAGCAACATTGCAACAAGTATATATATTTAGTAATAAATTGGTGCATTGGTGATGCAAATTGCAAAGCACCAGCTACATCTCATTTTACTTTTTTATTTTGAATTGGTTTGGTTAACAAAAGTGTGGATAAGTTAGATTTCAAAGGATTATCATAGTAATGCAGGTTTCAGAACTGTAACAGAAATGCTAATATATGACGTTACCATTTTCATAAATCTATCAGCAGAATTTTCGTATCATTTACAAGATTTAAATTCATGCTCTTATATGTGATGAGTCTTATCTTCACCAATTGAGTATGCATAGTCTGTTGATTTGGACTGTGTTTTTTTAGTGTGGTTGCTGTGTGGACCTTAGTGATGGATATTTAAGTTAATATCATGAAGTACCATTTTCGGTAAGAGATTCCTCCTTTTAGAAACACATAGCATGGCATTGAATATCCTTCTCATTCCCATATCTTGGATAGATATTTTTAAATCATAATAAATAAATGGAAAATATCCCAAAATTGAATTTTGGTCCGTCTTCTATTCTCCCATCCCAGCAAATATTCTTATGGTTGAAAGTTCTTAAGTTGTGATTATGACCCTGCACAGTGATCACATGACAATAATTGCCAAATCCCTTTTTTTCTGAAAATGAAGTCGTCCCTCATACGCCATTATTGGACTGAAAGTGTATAGGATTCATGCGTATTGATTTTAGATATAAATATAAAATCTATATTTTATATTTACTATTTTTTTTAAATTATCCTTATTAATACTCTTACATCAATATTCAACTAAGTGAGAGATATGGAATTAAAGAAGAAGATTAAAGTATTTTAAAAAAAATTATATTAAATAATTTAATTAATACTTTTAAGTTAATGAAATTAGCAAAAACTCAGTATCAACATATTCAACAAAAATATTCATTTTTAAAATGTTTAAATGATATACATTCTAATTTGTAAATCATCTTTTCTGTAGAGAAGTGAATGATGGTAATGATATTTTTAGGATTATGGGCCTGTTTGATTGTTCTCAAAACTTTAGTTTTAAAACCGTTTTTAGACTTTAAGTTTTGGATTGAAATTTTTTTATAAAATTATAATTTCAGATAAATTAGTATGACTAATTTTTAGAATAATAAAAGAGTTTATGGACTATCTATTTATTATTTTATTTTTATTTTTCTGTCACTCTCTCCTCTTCTTTCTCTTCTCTCTCTTCTTTCTCTTCTCTCTCTTCTTCTCCATCGGCGTCAACTTGTGGCTCACGACCTATCGTGTTGTTGTCGTTGTCACTACCACTCAGAGAGAAGATGCGGTAGGTCACAACTTGTTGCTCATGAGTCGTCGACATCGCTACTTGCTATGGGTCGTAGCTCGTGAGTCATTGGTCACAACTCACCATCACTACTCATCATGGGTCGCTCAAGCTGTGGGTTATTGTCACCATCGTCAGTCTTTAGTCGCGGTGGTCGCTCAAGTCGTAGGTTGTTATTGTCGTTGTCAGTCTTCGCTCGTGATGGTCACTCAAGTCGTGGGTTGCAAACAAGATGGATAGTGTTTATGGTTTAATTTTATTTTTTTTATACTCTTTTTGATAATTTACTAATATAAAAGATTATTTTAAAAATAATTATCTAAATATTTATTTATTTAAAATTATTTTTTTATAAATTTTTTTTTAAAAATTATTTTTTAAAAGCTGTCTAATTTTTTTTTCTATAAGATATTTTTAAAAAAATTATCTATGCACACATTATATATTGTAACAATTCTTATTGGGAATTTGTACCAAAACAAAAAAATCCTATTGGGACTGAATCTTGAACCTTGTACGTGGCAATTAATGTAAGGAGTAGCTGCTTTTCAAACAGTTGAAATTTCGCCGCCCACATGGGAAGGAACTAAATTTTGATTTGGAGGGTGTTTGGATAGCCTCCAAATCAATAGTTTTAGATTAAATGACTTAAACACTCTAAATTTTCTATAATCATTTTTTTCACTAAAACTAATAAATTTTCACAAAAATTAATAAACTATTTAAACATTAATTTTGTTATGCAATCTATTTTTATAAAAGCTAGGGAAACAACTTTTAAAAATAATTTTTGTTCTACAATCTATTTTTGTATAATCTATTCTATTTAAAAATAATTTTTTAATAAAATTTATTCTATCTAAAATTTATTGTTTAAAAATTAATATAAAGGTATTATTGTTGATGACAGTTGGATAAATTCTGGAGTCAACCCCCAAAAAAGATGAAACATATAATAATTAGCCAGTATTTCTTTAAAAAACATAGTGAAGAATTGGGCTCTCCAAGAGATAAAACATATATAAAAAATGACTCAATCATTTTAAATACATAGTCAATTAATATATTACTACTCCTCTACTCATTTTAATTAATTTAATTAAATTAAAAAATTAATTAAATTAGTTAATATCATATTTTTTTAAAATATTTTAATTATCTTCTTTGATAAATTTTGTCCTTCTTTTATTTAATTATTATTGGAAAAGTATCAATAGGGGTAATTTAGAAAAATTTAGATAAATATAAAAAATATATTTTATATTTAAGATGAAAATTAACTTATTAATTAAATATTATATTTATGACTAGATGAGTAATTGTTATTGTTAATTTTTTAATATGCTTGCCTTGATTGATTGTCATTTTCTTTAAAATGATCCCTCTGATTTAATTGAGTTTGATGAGAGATGGAACCCATTACAGGTAATATTCCACTTACCCTTTACATATGGCCTACTCTTATTTTGGAAGTAATATAACCCTATCTAGAACGATTCATCAGTGAGTGAATAAACCCTATTTCACCAACTCACTCGTATCTCATGGATTTTGTACTTCAGTTGAAACATACGAGTTGGTACGAAATCAAATCAATTCAGTCAATAAAAAACAAACCATCATGTTCTCAAGGAAGGACAAACAAAGCATAGGTTTCAGTTTCTTTAGCTAAATTGAGTGGATCGGGAGAATAATATGAACACAACCAGGGTTGCAACAAACTCCTATGCACCGATTATACTTTCTACACCATCCCTGTAATAACTGATATAGACATATATTTTTATAGTGGTGACCACATGTTGCATAATTACATATTTCCAAGGCTGTTTATTAAGGGTATTCATAATACTCATGGTCTGGTGCATCCGCCTGAGCTCGCAGAAAAATCTCTTAATTTGACCCAAAAAAAGTTGCCTAAAATATATTTAGGTAGGGAATGATACTGGACAAAGTATGTTGCCCTGTCTATTTGACCTGGCCTTATATATACATATTTTTTTAATTTTTTCTCATATTTTTTTTTCTTAACTTATTCTATTTATAATTTTACACTTTTTACTTTAGTTGATAACTCTCATTGTTCATTTTTGAAGTTTTGAACATAATTCTTATATTTACGTAGATACTAAAATTGTTTATATGCTTTACTTGCCAAGTATTCGATTATTGGTATTGCAATAACGCTATAAATATCTGACCCCTATATATTTCAATCTTTCTTTTTTATATATGCAATAGATTTCAATACTTTAATTACTATATTTTTATTGCCTTATTCTTAGTAGATTATAGATATTATTTAACTCTTAAAGACATAAATATGATATTATTTTATAAGTTTATAATTGTAGATTTTTTTCTCACAATATGAGTAGGATATCATGATTTGAGTATACCCAATCCATCTATACCTAGCCCATCTATGTCCAGTTTAAAATGATTAAAATTTTTATTGGGTAGAATTGAGTTATAAAATATAGCTTATATTTGTTTTTTGGCCCATGCATACCCTACTGTTTATAAAGCACTCAAGAGTACACAGATTTTTTTGAGGGAAAAGCTAGGATTTAAGTGTGAGGGCGTTGAGATTTATGTAGGAAAGTCCCTCTTATATAACGTGATGTTTCCGAATCAATCACATCTCATTCACACATAATCCCTTGTGCCAGTGATGGTGATGCATAGAAAACAAGTCTTGGTTGGAGCCTCAGCTACGTAACCATGCTTCGTAGCTCATGATACATGAGTCGTAGCCCTTTTGTCTATGGAGACGCCATGTCACATAGCTCATGCGTGTATATGGAATCAATGGTTGAAGCTCTTGAGAACATTTAGGTGCAGTCCACGTTAGAGCTCTAAGGATGCTTAAGTTTTTTCCCTTTTTAAAATAAAACATTAAATGTGAACAATTTTTTTAATAAAAATTTAAATATTAATTTATTATATTGTGAGAAAATAGTCTATTTCACTATACGTAAACTTGCATTGATAGGTATAGGTTAATATTGGGTGTGTTGTGATTTGTAAAAATGGTTTCTAAAAGACACCATGGGCTTAGCTTTAGTGTTTTATTAGATTAATTTTTAGAGAAAAGTTTATAGAGAAAAAATGATTATAGAGAAACTCTTATAGAAAAGAGTTTTTGAAAAAAAAATGTGATAATGAAGAAATAAATATTTGGATATTTATTAATATAATAACTTTTATTATTAATAAATTACTAGAAAATGTATAAGGTGAATAAATAAATAAATAAATAAACATATGATATTATTCATCATCATCAACAACTTCTCCTACGCCTATTCTCCCACAAGAACGCTGAAGTCGACGCTCTTACTTTGATCACCTCTAACCCCCTGTCTCCTCCATTTATCCCACTCTTTGTCTCCAGTTGCGAGATTTAAAGAAGCTGACAACGAGAAGAAGGAGAAGCGAAAGCAGACAGATCTAGTCAGAGGAGAAGATGATGATGAGATCTAGCAAGTGAGTGTTGGCAAATGGCGTCAGCTAGTAAGCGACGATAATGATAAAGGGACAACAATAGAGAGGAGAGAGATGAGAGGGAGGAGAATAGGAGTTGGCATCCCTGTGCAGATCTCTAATGATGAGAGAAGAAGAGTGTCAGCAGAGGGAGGAGAGAGAGTAAAAAAAGAGAAGGATAAAATAGTAATTAGATAGTCTATAGACTATTTTTCTTAAAATTTATTCTCATAAACTTATTCGAAATTTAATTTTGTACTATCTTTTGATCTATAAGTAATTATAGAGTTTTGCAGAATATTTGGATGATATTTGTCCTAAACTATAGTTCGGCCTAAAATTGTTTTAAAATCATAGTTTTAAGTCAATCCAAACTTATAACTCATTCCATATTGTAAGTCCAAGTCTCATAACCCAAGATATATACGAGCCCTAAAAGGTTTATCAAATGATGCAAGACAGTGTGTTGTCGCAATGTCACCCTAACCCGAGAGTGTTTACGTTGCAATGCTAAGGGGTGAAGTTACCACATTATCCCCTGCTTTGTACATTTTTACTTATCTCTACTTTAAGATTTCGGGTCCTTAGTAGTACTTTTGTTTTGAGGGTATTTTAGAGATTAAGTCGATAACTCTCAGGTTAAAAAACTGCTCCTCTCCTCTAAGAAGCTTCTCCCTTATTTTCCTTTTATACATTTGCTATGTGGTTTTAATTGGAGTCTAAATTGTCTTCTGATCTCGTTGGGGCATTCAATCAGATTTATAGGTATGCCTAAAACCTTCTTCACTTTCCCTCATGAACTTGATACTTTTATAAAGAAGGGGAATGTCCCCCTTTTCTCTTTGATAAAAGAAAGAAAGAAAGAAAGCCTACTTTCCTCCAAAAGAATAATCAAATAATTTTCATCCAAGTTATTAAGACATACGTGAAATGCAAGAGACCTTTCATGAATAATCACAAATTATGAGTGACAAGGAATAACATAGTGCCAAATTTTAGATTCAGACCCTTTTATTTGTATATCAAACTTTGTAAATTTACCAATTCACTAGCAAGATTCATGGCAATTGGGGTAGGGCACTCATGGTAGGTTTTTGTTCAATTTCATGTAATTATGATGCATTCCGTTGATTTAAGGTACTTAGTTGATATGGTAAATAATCTAATGTAATTTACAATAAATTACGTAATATACATTGCATAATTTTGGTTATACGATTCAGATTCATTCATTCACATTTATACTCTTTATTTTGTTTTTGTCACTCATAGAATTAAAAAAAATCATTTTATTTTTATTTTTGTTTTATAGATAAAATATAAATTTAATTCTATTATTATTTGATAACATACAAAATAAATACTCCATTCGATCTTTTTTATAAATAATATTCTCTCTCTTAGAATGGTTCTATATATAGGCAATAAAATATATTTATCTAAAAATTTAATGTATTCTTTTTATCTTTATCTCTAATAATTATAAACTTTTCTCATTTTTTTTACTCATTCTCTTTCATCTGTTTTCCTACTCATTATTTCTTCCACCCATTATTTTCATAGATAATAAAGGATTGGATGGAGTATTATGTATTATATTCTTTATTGTTATATTTCTTATGATTCTTTGAACCAAAACAAGGACTTTCGTGCATTTTGGCATTTCCACCTATTCCATGTCCATGGCTCTCGTGGTCAACCTAGTTTTGCAAAAGAATTTCTCCATTCATTTTCTCTTGCAAACATATTTCACATCAACCACCATAATTTCTATTCTATTTCCTAGGGTTATTTATTTGTTGCTTTGTTGATTTATGTTTGAAAATTATTACATAAAGATATGTGAACGGATTTTTCTTGGTTCCTTTTTGGAACTCAGGAATTACTTCAACGTCACAATTGAATAGTGAGAAAAGCATGGAAAGAAAGAAAATAATAAAAAAATAAAAAAATAAAAATAGAGAGAAATAGATATTAATACTTGCATATTTTCTCATCAAATTTTTCTATTCAAAAATGAAAAATTAAAGTAAAAGTTACTTTCAAAATACCCTAAAGCAAAAAAAAAAAACAAAAACAAAAAACAAAAAACAAAAAAACAGAGGCATAAATCCTACATTTTTCATATTAAAATTATTGTTATGGTAAAATTAATTACTTTATTTTTTTTTGTTTAACGTTATTTTCAATTTATCTAAATATAAAGAGAAAAATTTTTCTTTTCCTCTTTTTCTTTATTCTTAAATTTGTAATATTTTTTTGGATTAATTATTTTATTCTTTAACTTTTAACTGATTAATTCATTCTCTTAAGTTAATAAAGTCTGACTCAAACAATAAAGTCCAAGTCACAAATGATTAAATTTAAAGGATTGAGTTATAATTAAATTAAAAATTAAAAGAATTAAATAATTAATTTTTTTAAAATTGTTTGTAAAAAAGCGAGAAAATATCTAACTATCATGTTTATTTGATGTCAAATATTTCATCTTCATGACAACCCACTGATTTAGCACTGATGGATGACTAAACAATACACGTTCTCTCGTACTTTTCAATATTTCTTGATTCATTGATTGATGCGGCTCGCCTCAGAAATTGGTGGAGACCAAAAACAAGAACAAAGCTCGCTATATTAATTATTAATTAAACTAAATTAAATATAAAACAGATTCTGATTGGAGAGACCATAATTCGAAGAAGCTTCCCCGGAAACTTCTCACGTAGTAGAGGCCGTATGGTTGTATATCTTTTTCCCCGCCATCTTCGTTTCTCCGTTCTTCTTCTCAGTATAACTCTCTCTCTCTGCAGAGACGATTCTCACACTAACTTCTCTAACTGACGGGGCATGAGAGAGATACAGCAGCAAGCACAACCGATAGATAGTCTTCGTGTAGCAGAAGACACTTGTGTGGGCTCACTGGATTTGTCTCTTCTTTTTTCCCTTTTCTTGGATTTCTTACTAGAGATGGATCCATCTTGAAGATCTTTTCTTTTCAAATCCGATATATTTTCTAAGGTAACTCCGTCTTCATCGCTTTCTCTGATGTAGTTTGTGTCTTTTTTATTCCATTCACCTCACCTGCTGCGCATGGCTTATGATGCAATACTATCATAAATTGATATAGAGTGTTTGGCCTCGAGCTTGTTGTCTCGATTTGCTCGGTTTTGATGCTTTATACATATATACCTTTAACACCTTTTCTGCTGATCTTATGTTCATTCTTTGTTTACGCACAACCATTCGTAATCAACTGCAACTTCAATTCTTTTGAGCTGTCTTGAGTTTGTAATATGGGGTTATGAACATATGAATATGGAAAGTTGAAGACACCTGATATGCTGCTCAACTAAACCATCAAAAGTTCAAAAAGGGTAAATTACTCGCGGTATTCTTCAGCTGGGGAATAAATTTGATAACGTACTCTACTGTAAATTGCTGATCATGTACTGCATGTGCGTTTTTTCCTATGAAATTGTTTTCTTCGGGATTCTGTTTATATTCTCAATTGTCTAGTTTTCTCACTGATGAGATTTTGTCTGAAAATATTCAACGTCTTTCTTGTTACAAATTTAGCTGAAATTCTAACAAGTTAACTGCCTTTGCATGCAGATGGGCTCTGTAGAGAAGGTAGACCTTGATTTTGATGAGGAGGTCCCTTTTAGCTCCTCAACAAATCCGGGGAAAGTCCTTGCTTTTCAATCTGAGACAAATTATGCGCTTTCTTCCCCAAATTTGGCCAGCTCATCCATCTTCAAGCAAATCGGGATAAGACCTATCAGGAGCATATACATTGTCTTAATTAAAGCGAAGATCAACATGTTGCTACCTTTTGGTCCCTTAGCCATATTACTCCATTATCTAACAGGAAAGCATGTATGGATTCACTTCTCAATCTTCCTTGTTGGCATTTGGTACTATTAAGGCAAAACTGTGATAGAGTTAGGAAGAGTGAAATGTGAACACTGAAATGTGAATGAAATTTGGATTGAAAATTTTGCTACAAATCATCTCAATCTTGCTTCTTCTTGCTCCTCTCCTGGGTGGGCATGGGATCAGTGAAAAAGGTGTAAAATAGTTATTTGTAGCTTCATTACTTCCTATTTCATTTGTTGATGGTTACTTGTGTTAGGCATGGGTGTTCTTCTTCGCCCTAGTGGGTATTACTCCTTTGGCAGAACGTCTGGGTTATGCTACTGAGTAAGTGCTAGGCTGTTTAATGAGATCTTATGTTTACTTTATTTCTTTATCACCTTTATTACAATCTAGTAATAACAGACCTAATCTTTTTGGTGCAGGCAGCTTGCATATTTTACAGGACCAACAGGTATAGTTGGTTGTTATAGTACAGGTTTTAGTCAATTATACAAAAGAAGTTATTTTGCATGCATATGACAAAATAAATGGGAGTTAATTTTGTACAGAAAAGTATTTAGTTATCACTAAGACATCATGAACTGTATTAAACTTAAGCATTCAATTTGCTGCCAATATTGCCTATTCTTTGGTCTCTGTGAAAATGATAGCTTTATTGACAATAAATTTTAATTCCCACAAGAGCCTCATGATGTTATTGAATATTACACATGGCACACTCTACTGATGGCACAAGGTGGTGTAATAAAATACAAAATTTAGTGCATTGAAAATGAATTGCATGTTGAGACATGCTTCTTAGAAAACCTCCTCCCTGTAGTTTCTATTCTGAATTTTCTTTCTTTAATATGTTGCAGTTATTCTTGTATTAGGCTTCTGTTATATGGCCCTTAGTCTATGTCAGTTGATTCAAAATTTCGTGGTTTGTGCAGTTGGGGGTTTGCTAAATGCCACATTTGGCAATGCAACTGAAATGGTCATATCAATTTATGCTTTGAAAAATGGGATGATTAGGGTTGTTCAGCAATCTTTACTGGGCTCAATCTTGTCAAATATGCTTCTTGTTCTGGGATGTGCATTCTTTACTGGTGGGATTGTCCACCACCAAAAGGTTCAGGTTTTCAACAAGGTATACATCATGGCCTGATTATGGTTTCAAATCCTCTTTTTGCCATTATCCTCCTCTTGATGTTCCATCGGTCACATTGTAATTGACCTTTGCAACAGGCATCTGCTGTTTTGAATTCTGGGTTGCTATTGATGGCTGTAATGGGAATATTGTTTCCTGCTTTGCTTCACTTTACTCACTCAGAGCTTCACTTTGGCAAGTCAGAGGTTTCTCTGTCCAGATTTAGTAGCTGTATAATGCTAATAGCTTATGGTAGCTACCTTTTCTTTCAACTAAGAAGTCAACACAATAATTACAGTTCACTTGAAGAGGTTAGTGCTTATTGACATAAAATTGTTTTTTTGGCTTCTTGTCAAGCTTTGCCATGTAAGATTGTTTTGTGTGAAAAGACAACCTATGTTTTATCGTTCAATTATCTTCTTTCATTTGAACAATATCATATCCTTTCTAGTCACAATTTTACTTGTAAGGGACCCAAATTATTAGATAGGGTTAGAACTTGAAAGATAAATCTGTATCAGGTGCTACTTTCAAGTCACACTTGAAAAAAAGAGAACGATGTACGCTTTATTTAATTACTTGATTTAAATATACCAATTAATTAAGAATGTCGCCATCTTCCATGAGAAGGTGAGAGGAGAATTAATAATTAAAGACTGAATAAATTAAAAAGTAAAGAAATAAAGGAAGAAAATGGAAGAAGTGACTGAGAAGGCAGTGTAGGATTTTGATTAAATTTTGTATTTATTCTTTAAGGTAGTAGGATTGCTCAAGACTCGAATCAATCTAGTTTTTTTGATGAAATTCAGACTATAATCTATCATTAAGTTCTTTGAAACGTATGCATGATGAAAGTATATGGGTTTATAATGTTGTCAGCGGGAACATATTTTTACCCCCTCTATTCTACACCTGGAAATTGAAAAAATTTCATTTACTTGCTCATTTATTTATGGGGCTATTTGTTGTGACGATTTTGTTTGATAGACAACAAAAATGCTAAATATTTATTTTAAGTTGTAAAAGAATTCATGTAAATGTACTTGTTTAAATGTAGGAAGGAGATAGTAATGAAAATTCTGATGAGGAAGAAGAATGTGAATTAACAAAATGGGAGGTAATAGGCTGGCTTGCTATTTTGACAGCATGGGTTTCTATTTTATCTGGATACCTTGTGGATGCCATTCAGGTATGTATCTTAGACGCTTAATCATTATGCTTCGGTTATTTGTCTCCTCAATGTCTATACCTTTGTAATGTTGAGAGCTCTGGTGTATGCAATTATTTTCTTGATATTTTCCTTGATACTCTTTTCACTTTCTAGCAAGGTTGTTTCTGCCTCTCACATCACAAAATGGAGGAAACTGTCATAAAACTATTACCGTTGTTCCTTTATGGCCACTACCATAAATGGTCTAGCTTCCTCGAAAGTTGTGCTAGCGCAACTCTTTGATCATTAGCATTGAAGTGTTTGGGATAATTATATTATCTCTTTATCACTATATATAGACAAATGGTAGCATTTTGACTCTTAAATCTGATTTCCCACTGAATCAATGGTTGAGCTGTTTTATTTTCCTTAAAACCCTATAGGAATTATTCAATGTGTTATATTATAGTTTGTTCTTTTTTCTAAGTATTTACTACTTTGATTGTAGCATGAATTCATTTAGTTGTAGTTGGGATGAACCTTCTGCTGCTAAAGTTTAGTGTGGTCTGCATCTAACTATTTAACTTTCATAAAGTTAAATGTAATTGCTTTGTGATTACTGATAATTCTTACTAGGTGTGGAAATTTGAAGGATTGAAAGTAGAGGAAAAAAGCCTCAAAATATTATTAATCCTTGAATGAATAAGAATACAAATAGGCATTTATATAGGCAAAAATATAAACTAATAAGATAAATCTAAAATCTATCATAATCCTAATATCTCAGATTTATTCTTCTAAGATATAATAATTTAATATTCTAATATGATCCTGAATAATATCTAAACCTAAAGTTAGATAATTAATTAAACTAACAAAATATAATATTAATTAATTAATAATTAATTCTAAACTATAACATCTCAACACTCCCCCTCAAGCTGGATCTACAGCTTAAATATTTGTGATTCTCATCACTCCCCCTTAAGCTGAGAGGCAGCTTGGATGTGAGCAACATCATTATAAAAGAACCAGAACTTTGAATCTTTAAACCAGTAGTAACTACTGAACTGAAGTTGATTGGATCTTGAATCTGTATTTTAAGATAAAGTTACGAACTTGACGAAGAACTTCTATGTTAGAGGCTTAACAAGAGCAACATGCTCATAGAATCATGGTAACCCACTTGGGTTTACACACTAATCCAACCTCACGTGAGGGAGATGAACTAATCCCATAACCTATGAGATTTTGTGAGAAGAGACCCAAGTTATCCTCTTCTATTATAACCCACTTAGGTTTACACATTAATCTAACCTCACTTGAGGTAGATAAACTAATCCCATAACCTATGAGATTTTGTGAGAAGATATCCAAGTTATCCTCTTCCATTGTAACCCACTTGGGTTTACACATTAATCTAACCTCACTTGAGATAGATAAACTAATCCCATAACCTATGAGATTTTGTAGGAAGAGACCCAAGTTACCCTCTTCCATTGTAACCCACTTGGGTTTACATACTAATCTTCACTTGAAGGTGTGCCTTTTCTTCAGGTTTGATATTTTTCTTCTTCTTTTTCAGGCTTTGATACCATGTGGAAATTTGAAGGATTGAAAGTAGAGGGAAAAAGCCTCAAAATATTATTAATCCTTGAATGAATAAGAATACAAATAGGCCTTTATATAGGCAAAAATATAAACTAATAAGGTAAATCTAAAATCTATCATAATCCTAATATCTCAAATTTATTCTTCTAAGATATGATAATTTAATATTCTAATATGATCCTGAATAATATCTAAACCTAAAGTTAAATAATTAATTAAACTAACAAAATATAATATTAATTAATTAATAATTAATTCTAAACTATAACATCTCAACACTCCCCCTCAAGCTGGATCTACAGCTTAAATATTTGTGATTCTCAACACTAGGTGTAGACTGTTTGTAATGTGCTGCATTACTGCTGTTGTCTTTGGTCATTGTGTCTTGGGCTTATTCATAGACGCGTTCTGCCTTATTGTCTTGCAGGGGGCATCTGAGTCATGGAATATGCCAGTGGCATTCATGAGTGTCATATTGCTTCCAATTGTCGGAAATGCTGCAGAGCACGCAAGTGCTATCATGTTTGCCATGAAGGACAAGCTTGTTAGTGACTTCCAAAGTCCACATTTTAACTTCTAGATGCTGTTCAGTTTATTCATGGTGTCAATTTCTCTGCAGGATATTACACTTGGAGTTGCTATTGGATCATCTACTCAGATATCTATGTTTGTGGTATGGTGTTACACTGTCATTGTGTTATGGGATTAAATTTTTTTTTTAAAAAAAATAGCAATGACTTTTCACTATTTCTTGGAAAGAATATGGTTGACTTTTTCAATTTATCAAACAAGGTTGATAATTTCTATGGTGTTGATAATTGCAGATCCCCTTTTGTGTGGTAGTTGGGGGGTGCATGGGAAAACCAATGGACTTGAATTTTCAACTCTTTGAGACTGCTACACTTTCTATCACAGTGCTCGTTGTCGCATTTATGTTGCAGGTATGTGTTTTCTTTTTTATTTGTCCCTTGTGATGTTATCACTTAATGGTGGTTGTTAATGTTTTCCAGCTTCCTGAAGCCACTCTAGTTGGAAATTAGCACTCTTCTAGGACATTTTATTAGGCCGACAAGTAATTCATTGATGTAGAGTGAAAGGAGAAACGGAAATCAAGCTTCTCTAGAGATGAGAGAAGAAAGAAAGGGAGGAAAAAAACAGACTCCTGAGGATCATAGTGATGTAATAAAAATTTTGAATAATTCAGCTATTACAATGGTATGATAATAACACAAAGAACTCTTCACATGGATGATTTCTGGGAATTTGGGAAAACCTGTTCCCAAAATTTGAAGCCTTAATTTTCTTTTAAATCTAATCTTACCTTCAATTGTGAATTCCGAATGTAGAATCCCTGTGCGCGTGCTCGCATGTTAACATGGCTCAACCAAACAACTGATGATTATGTTATGTTTTGCTTCTTGCTGCTGTCATTAAAAACAAGTATTCCCAAAATTTCTGTCATCCTTGCAGGATGGGACCTCTAATTATTTTAAAGGCTTGATACTCATTCTATGCTATCTCATTGTTTCGGCCAGTTTCTTCGTACACGTGGACCCCAAAAACTCCAAAAACGGTGAGTACTGAACGTAGCTCATCACAGATTCACATAATTCTTTAGTTCATTTGAGGCTGGAAGTTTAAACTCCTGTAGTACTCTTCTTGGACATTAGAATGAACATAGCTCATCACTGATTCACATAATGCTTTAGTGTAAGATAGTATGAATGCATGAGCATTATAATTTGGACCCCTTCTGTAATCTGGATTCAGCATCTATCTAGCCTGTATATGCAAAAGATCAAAAACTAGAATTTGGACTTCTTCTGCCGTCTGTTGGCATTTCTTAGTGCATGCTTGGGAAATCCTCAAAACCATGGTTTCAGAAGCACTTTTACGCTAAACTCTCTCACTTACCTAAAATCACTTCTAAAAAACTAATCCAAACACCCTTTAATCTTGTGAAGTTAAAATGTTGAGGCTATATTCTGCAGCTGATAGAAAGATTCATATTGGGCCATATGCTATTAAATGAAGAGGGACCCTTTTGATGATGCTTAGATTATTATTTGTAGTGTTCCCTGAAATTGTGCTTGTTGAATCTACTACAGTTGGAGGCCAATAATGAAGACTATAGAGAGGCGGTGGTAGCTCATAGCTATATGCAGATGGTAAACATTTGCAGTACTTATGCACAGAAAAATTAGGAGTGTGGTTTGAGGGGTGTACTTCAGAAAAAGTATCAACCGTGCATTCCTTACGTTATAGGAAAATCCCTATTGATCCTTTAGCCTCAAGTTCTGCTTTTTCGTTATCTTTCCCCCCTTTTTCAGCTCTACAGCTAATCTTCGGGTAAATTATCCACACTTCCCCAGAGCTTTATGAAAATTAACACTCCACACCCTTCTGGTTTGAATTTTGAATCTACCCTCCCACTACTGAATATTTCAATTCTTGTGCAGCCTCCTTACTGGTCTTTTTATATCAGTCACCATCCCACGCCTTTTAGGTTTTTAATTTAATTTAACGGGGTTAGTCGGAGTGGTAAACGACTCGATATCGTTAAGTAAGGTATCCAGTTCTAGTCTTGGCGTATGCAGAAAATTCCCTTTGAGAGACTTATCCACCATAGTCAGGTGCGTAATGCGGGTCGATTCCGGATATAGTCGGGGCAAAACTCTAATAAATCAGGTGAGCAACCAAAAAAAAATTTAATACACACACCTATATCCTATATGCGGATGCAGGGAATCGAACCAGGGACCAATACCAAGTGGAGAGGTGCTTGTGTTTGGTTCATGAATAAAGTAATTTTCTATAGGCTAGACTATATGGGTGTGTTAAAATTTCCAAAACCATATGCAAATAATGTTATTTGATGGAGTATAATATATTATTAATTAATTATCATTTTAAGTCATTTACAAATAAATGTTTAATAAATGTGGGATTTGAAGGGGAAAAAAGGATTTTTGGGCTCAGACTTGATAGTTTTGAAAAACTGAATGAATACAGGCTAATAGCTAAGTTCTTTTTTTATTTTTTTTAAAAAAAGCTTTAAACATGTTTTCCCACCTTTTACTTTAGTTTTGATTATAATTTTTTTATGAAATCTAAGAACTAACTTTGTGGGATAACATGAAATCTCAAAAAATGTGAGAGGAGGGAACTAATAAATTGTTGGTTGAGGTGATAATCAATTATATCTATGTAAAAAGAAGAAAATAAATTTAACTTTTGAGAAATATACTTATTAAAAAAGGTAAAAAAAATTATGTTTTAAGGCTCGAATACTTTTGACTAAGTAAAACTATGAGTACTACCCACATTACAATCCCTCTCCAATACCTCTAGCAAATCTCTAGCATATATGAAAGCCAACCATCGCATTCAATTGATACTTCACCAATAGGTCAGCAACAGCATTCCCATGGCGCTTCACATGTTGAGTTGAACTTTGTCTTTGCAACACGCATTTAGCGATCGCTTTATAATTCATATGATTTTCATTCCCATCAGCTTGAAGAATGTCGAGTAGGAGAATCAAATTCATATTCAAACCATCATTCGTAAATTTAGCTCACGAAAAGATAAGACATGCGATTATTTAAAACATATTTGATTCTTAAAAATTATTATTTTATTATAATTCTAATCATAATGATTGGAGAGGTATTCTAACTTTTAGGTGTTTAGATTTATGTTTGAAGGTAATTAATGACTCGTCATGGTTGTTATTGATATCGTATAGGAGGAATGAAGATTTCGCTCTACCTTTAAATTGTGGATAAACTTAACTCATTTCTAAAAAAATATGTACCAAAAAAAAATTCAAGTTCAATCTTTTTGTACCCCTCATCCCAAGCGATCTTCAGTCCATGTAAACATGGCCATAGCTTTATAGAGAGGTAGTAACCATTATCAAGATTGTCCGTAGATTCAGCTGGCAAAGGGATAATACATACTACCATTTGAAGTGTGTTTGAACCCTGGGGAGTACCACTTTATTGTGGTTCCAGTCGCGACGCTTGGGGAGGCATCCTAACTCTTAGGTACTTAGGTTTACGCCTGAGGATAATAGACAGCTCGCCCTGCCCGATATTGGTATCGCCTAAGAGGAAGGGAGACTTCACCCTTCCCTTAGATCGTGGGTAAGTCCAACCCCTTTTCAAAAATTCTTGTACCAAAAAAAAAAAAGTCCACAAGTGAACCATAGAACAAATTTACCACTTGTATTAGGTGTCTGTTTTAACCTTGGTAAGTTTCTAAGGTTAAACTTATCTAAACTTTAATTGACCTTTTTGAAAAAAAAATATGACAAAAAAGGTTAAAGTTAAGTACCTACTACCTAGTAAATCTCACGTGCTTTAAAGGAAAAACACAAAACAAAGATTAAACCAGTCTCCAAAATTGACCCATATCATATCTCTACTTTAATGAAGCTACGTGAAACTTCCTAGAACTACATATATCAATCCTCTTATTATCCTATGTTTTTGCTTTTGCTTTTGCTTTTGCTTTTGCCCAAACCTTCCTAATTATTAATCCATTATCACCTTTTAGTGTCTTACAGAGAAGCATTTGGTAGGATGAAGCCCTTTTTTAACTTTATTACTCTTTCATTAGTTTCATAGTAGGTCTAAGTAGCATGACCCATAGGACAAGATATTTCATGTCCCACAAGTTTATATGCTATATTAATTAATGTGTGTCTAAATCCACAACTTTTCTGATATACTTAGAGTTTGTTTGGATAAGATTTTAAAAACAGATTTATAAAAAAAAGGATTTTTGAGCAGTTTTTAAAAAATAACTTTTAGAGAATAGTTTATGAAAAAAAAATAATTTTAAATAAATGAGTGTTTTGATAGTTATTTTTAGAAATACTTTTATTATTGGTAAATTATGAAAAATTGTACGAGTATTAAGTGAGGAGAGATAATATATAAAATGTGAGAAGAGAATGGGTGTAAGAAAAGAAAAGAGAGATTGTGTAAAAAAAGTAAGAGAGAGGAGAGATAGTGTAAGAAAAAATATGAGAGATGAGAGAAGGTGTAAGAAAAAGTAGGAGTAATATAGTAATTAATTAGTTCATAAACTCTTTTACTATTCCATAAGCTATTTTGACTAGCGTATATGAAACTTTAGTTTTTAAACTATAATTTAGTTCAAAAGCCCGTTTGAACAAATATTCTTGTTTATTTTAAAATTTCTCAAAATCTAGATTTTACCAAAATTTAAGTTTAAAATCTAGATTTTGTGTATTTCCAAACACACACTTACATTATATATACACTATTATTGAATCAGATTTAAGTATTATCATATCTAATTTAGAGTTAGTTCTCCTAAAGATATTTGTTTCATTCACATAAACTTAAATTTAAAATTTTATACTTAAATGGTCATAGCTCTTTCTATATATTAAAATTAATGTTTGCCAGAGTATCCGTATATATTATTTATTTATAATAAATATAGATAATTAATTATAGGAAAAATTTAGATCAATTTACTTATATCTATTAGATCTATTTTTTCAATCAAATTTTACCATGTGGAATTTTCTTATTAATAAATATTTACATTGAAAAATATTTTAAATTTCTGTTGGACCATTATTAATAATAAAAACCACACACATGGTAATATTTAATTGAAAAAATTGGTCCTAATTAATATAAGCAAATAATCTTAAGTTTTGTACATTAATTATTATTGGCTGGTAAAACCAATGATTTATGAGGTGCAAACAGACATAGACAATAAGTTTTCTCCCATTTCCCTCCTCTTAATTGGTTGAAATTGACAAATAAAAACAAAAGAAATTTAAACCACAATAAGAGGAACCATTCAATTTGGAAAAAATCAAGCTTTTTTTTTTTCTAATTTCCCCAATTGATTAAAAGAAAGACATTGTGTTTGTCATATATATAGCCCAAAAGTCCACTAATTTTCTCCATTGGTTGTTTTCAAGAATATGGCATGTTGCATTTAATTAATTTCTAACATTGACTTACCACACAACCTTTTTTTTTTTAATTTCTGAGTTTCTATTTTCAATGTAATGCAATAATTGAGTAATTTAATTATATATAAATATATGCGCTATATAATTGCATGCTTCTAATCATGTTAACAATGTTTTTCAGAAAAATAATACTTTTATTGATGAATTACTCAGAGAGTCAAAATGAAATGTATACATGATGAGCTCAACCAAAATAACAACCTCAGTTATAGATGTTTTAATTTAATTTTACATAAAATATAAAAAAAAATATTTATATACTCTATGAATTTCACATTATCTAAATTTTTTCTAATCAAAATATAATATATTTTAATCTTAGTTAGATGATAACTGGTATAAAATAATTCATATTTTATTTTATTTTTTAAAAAAATAAATCTCTTATTTTGATTTAGATGTATTTTTTATTTTTTAAATTAAAATATTTTTTTTAAAAAAATAAAATTAATCGTAATTTTTTAAAAAAATATTAGTAAAATTATTATATTTTAATTAAATAAAATTTACATGACATTATACTTTTAAACATGTAAATATTTCTCAAATGACGAGCCTTAAGCAACGATAAGTCCACTTTTAAATCTTAAAAAAGCATACTTTTTTTTTATAGATATATGGTTATATATATTTATTCTTTATAATTTTACAAGATGAAATCCTTGTGCACTATACCTAAATTTTAACATTGATATTTATTTATTTCTTTATGGTTTTATAGAAATTATGTAGTATCCTTTAATTAATAATTTAAAAGTTATTTTATTTTAAAATATAGAGATCATCCGGTGAATTTTGGATTTTTCATTAGCCTATGATTGAAAGTCGGAGGAGCAACCAATGTTGAAATTTGATCCCTAATTGACCACGTCACCGACGCTGGTCCCCTTCCTCCAATTATTACCTTTTGTTCCCCCAATCATTAATATATTAATAATATAAAATAATAAAAAAGGAGAAAGATATAAAAATACCAATTGGAATTTGGAAGTGACTTACATTGTGTCTATAAACCACGAAAACATAATTTTAAGAGTTTTTTTAGATAAAATTTTAATTTATTTTTTTTAAAATAAATAGTTATATTTATTTAAATAGATTTTTAGATTAAATCATAGTTTAAAACTAATATTTCAGATAAGCTGGTTAGAGTAGCTTATGGAATAGTAAAAGAGTTTATAAACTAACCAATTACTATATTACCCATACTTTTTCTTACACACTATCTCCTATTTTTTCTTACATTATCTCTCCTCTCTCTTACTTTTTCTTATACCCTTTCTTTTTTCTTTCTTACACCATTTCTTCTCTCTCCTCTAATTTCTTATCTCTCCTCATTTAATACTCATACATTTTTTCGTAATTTACCAATAATAAAAATATTCTGAAAATAACTATCCAAACACTTATTTATTTAAAACCACTTTTTTTTATAAACTCTTATCTAAAAGTCCTTTTCTATAAGCTACCCAAAAACTCTTTTTTTTTTCATAAGTTCGTTTCTAAAATCCTATTCAAACACACCCTTAATCAATAAAAAGTTACTAGAGACTACTAAATTTTGTAGTGAATTTATCTATTCTTAATTTAAAATATGAAAAACAAAATAAATGAAGTATTAATAAAAATTTAATAAATAATAATTTTAACTTATTATATGAGAAACAAAATTGAGATAGACGACAACTAATTTCCTAAAAACTTTTATTTATACATTAATAAATATTAATAAATTACTGGATATCAATGATAACAATAACAAATAATTTTAATTTGTCAAATGACAATCACAACAAAGATAATAATAACTACAGACATTTAGCTAATTTCGTTATAAAATTTAATCTTAGATTAGTCCATAGAAACTCCACAGTAATTAGGTCAATTTAGGGTCATGAATTAATATTTGCTTTGAGGTATTTTTGTGTTTTTCTCCAAAATAAAAATTACATCGAAACCACACTATCTGTGAGCGATGAACAATTCATTTTTGATTTTATGCAAAAAGCATAGGACTCATCCTAATTCTAGATCTAGTTAACTAGTCATGATAATGATACATACAATTATCTAATATATGATATTATCATGTTAAATTTAAGCATTATTAGATATATCTAGAGTAATTTTTTAATATAAATATTATTTTATTCATAAAATTTGAACCAATATCTTTATGACAGCTCTAATTTATAGAAATAAAAAAAATAAAAAATTCTAGTTTTAACCGCTTAAATATAGGGTTTTATTTAAATTTATATAAATATATAAAATATATTTAGAATAATTAACCCTAGTTGATCTCAATAATATTTAAATCTAACTCAATCATATAATTATATATAAAAAAAGGAATTCTTATTTTATAATCATTCTTAATTTTGATTTTTTTTCATAAATTTTTTATTATATCTTTACCTTTATTTTTTTACATTATCTCTTCTCTCTTCTCCACTATCTCTCATATTTTTAATAAAATTATTATCTTTTTGATAATTTTCTAATTATAAAAGTCTTTATAGTATCAATTATCTAAATACTCATTTATTTAAAATTATTTTTTTCTATAATTTTTCTCTAAATTTTTTTAAAAGCTATCTAAAATATTTTTATAAACTATTTTCTTTTTATTTTCAAATGAAATTATTTTTAGCATAATTATTCAGTTTCAAAAAATTTGATGTTGATATGTATGGAGATGTGAGCACTCGAAATGAGCCACGTGTTAAAACGACATCGTTGACTAAAAGTATGCCATTAAGTCCCAAAAGAATACCACATGCTCTCAACCACGTGGGTGTTTCTGCTTTCATATATTTTGCCATATATATAATTACATGTCCAATTATGCAACGACAAAACCTTTTGCCATTTGGTGGCTCTTGTCTTTGATTTTGATTTTATTCTTCTTCTTTTATTATTATTATTATTATTATAATTTTTAAATTCAAAATAATATTATCTTGATTCTTTTCAGAAACAAAATGATTATAGTGTAAGAAACACCAATTATATATGCATGTTAGAATTGGAAGAAACTTGCCAAGTAAAATAATTTTGAAATATGCGTTGTTTAGTTCTAAGAATTTTAAGAATACAAGTAAAGGATCACCATTATCCAGTTAGTATCAGAATCTCTAGTTTTTTTTTAAAAAAATAAAATTAAAGATTTCAATCTTGTACATAGAAAAAAAAGAATATTTTTAACGCAATAATAACATGTATTAGATAACTATATAATAGAAAAAATTATTATGAACTTTGTGATTTTCTAGTTTTTTTTTCAGTTTTATACTATTATCTTATTTAACATTTAGAAGTATTATTTTAAATTTAAATATTGTCAAATCTAATTAGAGATAATTTTTTAAAAAAATACTATTAAGTGTTGATCCTAATGAAAAGAACTTTAAACGCTTAAATATTCAATATATAGTTTCGGATTAAAAAATATTTTTATGATAATTATCCTTAATTTAGCTTGATAATATTTCAATTTAAATTAATTGTTATATAAAAAAAATTTCCCAAATATATATTGGTAAGACACATATGGAAGACTTTATAGTTAAGACTTTTATAAATTTTTATATTCATACAAATTTAAATTTAAGACTTTATATTTTAACAGTTATAATTTATTTCATTAGAATTAATACCTATTAACCTTTTGTCATGAATTTTTTATAATAAAAAGGTTTACGTAAATTGAGTTTTGGGTCTCTTTAGTGTAAGTACATACTTAAGAGCGCTAATAAATAAATTTTATAGATTGTCAATTAATAAAATTATTAATTTAACTATAAATTTTAAATTTATAATTTTAGGAGACATAAGGCAACTGGTCCTTCTTAATTAGATGTTGGCAATTTTAGTCGTTGTGATTTTGACATGATATGGCCGTATAACTTTATGGAGGAGAAGGAGCCGAATCACAATAAGAAAAGTCACAAACACTTGAGGCTAGTGGAGTTAATGGAGGAGGAGACGCAGATTAAAAGAAATTAATAATTTTATATTTTAATAAAGCAAATAAAAATAAGATCACGTGTCGGTGATCTGACACGAAGCTTTTTATTTATAAACGCACAAATTAGAAAGCACTACAGCGACCCAGCTTTGGCTTCCAAGCTAATCATCAAACAAACTCATCAGACTCACGATTTCTCCGCATCAAAAAGGGTTGAAATTGAAGTGAAGGGTGATTGTGATTAGTTCAGAGTGATCCATGGTTTGAAGTTTTTGTGCAGAAGAAGAATTTGTGGTGGTGTTGATAACTTTGGCTGAGGAAGAAGACGACGACGAATAATACCAGTTTATGGATATTTGGAACAAGATGGTGTTTGGCATGAGACGTGTTTGGCTTGCTCTCTATGATCGTCTCAAAGCTCGCAAAAACGGTACTTCGATTTCTCTTTTTTTTTTTCTTTCTTCTTCGTTTCTCTCTGTTGTTGTTAACTGTTTTTGATATATACTCTGTCACAAACATGTTTCCAATTCTGTATGTGCAAGAGAAGAAATGGTTCTTTGTGAACTTGTTGCTATGAGCTTAATTGTGATTTATTCATAGCTATAATATCCATCGCATAGAAATCTCCCATGGAGATATCATATTAGCAACAACAAACAAACAATTCAGTCTCTCTCTCTGTGTACGTGGTTGAATCTTCTTCTTCTTCCTTTTTCTACAAAATTGAATCGGCAGGGCTTAGTAGGGTCAGCAGACTGTTGAGTCATTGATTACTGCTCTGTTTCTGGCTCTTTTTCTCTCTTCCTTCAGATTCTGCTGTGGATGCCACTACCTTTTCTGCATTCAATGTATGCCCTGAGATTTGTACTTTTAATCTGAAAACAAAAACAAAAAGAAGAATTATGGCCACAAAAGAATCTGAGAAAACAAGATAAAGAACTAAAGAAAGAGGTTTCCTTTTCTTTTTAGATTCGCTTTACGTTTGCGGTGGTTTATAGTGAGTAATGACATAGACAAAGCAAGTTGATAGAACAGATGTAGAATAATAGAAGCGTGTTTGTGTGTGTTTATATATTTGCTTTAGTTTCTTAATGCTTCATATCCACTAAGCCGGGAATTTAAAGACAAAAGAAAGCTCAAAAACTGTAGGTGCACAAATATCTACATATCTACATATCTACACAAACAGTTATGAACAAATTTTCAACCATTACGCCACTACCATGAATTTGTTTTCACATACAAGTGGTTCCCAACCTAAACTTTGATCTGTTATCCTTATCTAAACATGAGGACAGGAAGGTCTAATTAACATAGGTTCTACATTTTCATTCTCTCTGCTTTTTTTTAATAGGAGGGGTAGATACTAATGGCATGAGATTATAAATGGGATTAAACCCGTACCCTCCCATGTATAGGATTATTTTATGCCACTAGGTTACAAGACTATTGGCCAGTTCCAAATCTTTCTAGGTGCCACTATATACCCTCTTGTTTTAGGAATGGCCTGCATATAGCATCAAAGATTATTTATGGCAAGCACACCTTTTAATGAATCATTATGGCCTAAAAGGGTCATTTGTGCCATAGCCAAAGTTGGGGTCAAGGGCCAAAAACTGTTCTAATTACGAATTCATCTTAATGGTGATGGGGTTGTTTGGTGCAGGGAGAGGGCTGCTGAAGCTTCAGGATGAGGTACAAACTTGTGGGTATCAAGATGTGCAAGTGATGTGGGAAATGTTGCACAGAGCAGAATCTGATCTACTACAGAACCATGATAAGCGCAAGCAAAATCCATCCTGGAGTGTTCTTGTGTTGTCAAATCATAATACTCAAGCTTCATCAGAATCTACAAATCACACTCAAGTTTGATGCTTTAGCAAGCGGCAACCCACTGTATTTTTATCTTATGGAATATGGCCACCATTGCTGAGGCATTATATGTCAAGTTGTAGTTAGTATGGTATCAAAGAATTTATATTAGGCTTCAACCTCTTACTACCCTGCCCCATCATAGTCTCGTGTGTGTGGGTCTCTCTCTCTATATATGTGTTCAATCTCTTTTTCGGGATTCCTTGGGTGATTCTGGTTCACATGCGGCAAAGGCATGCAACGGTTGATGCTTAATTTATCAAAACCCATGAATGAATTCCTTTTTTTTTTGGGTGACCAACCCATGAATGAAAGTTAAAGCATAAATGTCAATCTAGTTGTATCTAGCTTATCAACCTCAGCAAACTACTAAGGAGGAAATAACAAATCCAGAAGTTTACAGCTTTAAAAACTTGGGATAGAACTGCAATTAGGATACTACTGTTCCAGGAACAAGCAAAGCAAGAAGATTTTTCTCCTAACAAACTTCACGAGGTAAAAAGAATACAAACAACTGAAAAAGGCGTCTATTGACCAAAAAATTCTAAGCGTCCACATCTTTTCTTCTCATCTTCAATTGAAAAAGGTTGAATAAATTTACAAACACCAAGTTCTATTTCTTCAGCTTGCTTTAATTCTGACCCATGCTGAAAATACTGAACAAGCCGCGCATGAACAAATGTGCTAATAATGAATCCACCCTCCAACCAAGACCAAATGCAATAATTAAAAAAAAAAACACACATTGAACATCATCCATTGAAATAGGTCTCAAAATATATAGCAACAGGAATGCCATGAAAGTTGAGTGATTTACCTGTACAGAGGGAGAAGCATCAGGTCTCATTCTATTCTAATAACCATAAAGAAGTACTTTCTGTGGATCAAGTTGACCACTGCAATAACTGGAACGAACTGCAGTTATTTGTTGTCTCCCTTTCCATTCTTCACCAGGCTTTATGGTAATTGGTTTTTCTACACATGCAGCCTGAACACATATCATGCGCAAGTAGTCTCTGTCCCCAAGATCAGGTATGGCCTTAGCTTTCTTCTCCCAAGGGTTCCAAACCACTGCAGAGAAAATAAACACTACTTTACCCCCCAAAAAATAAAAACCATAGAAAATATGAACACTTCTCCCTTCCTATGGACAAAGCCGGTTTGTTCATTTTAGAGAAGCAGGAGACACACCTTTAATCTAGACAAATAACTTTCCTGTAGGAAACGTTCATTTCATACCAGGTGACCACATGTTCATGGGGAATAAAAGATTGCCCAATATGCTTATGTGAGTAACAAGCAAAGGTTGGAACATCAAATATAAAATTTCACGATGAATCTGTGATTCAATTCTTTCTGCACATAAGGAAACATATACTGCTAGGCTCACCAGCATCTGGAAGTCCATCTTTCTTAACTACGTAAGTTCTTTTCCTTTCATGGTCAATGACAGCAATCTTCGTAGGTGTCCGTAAATATACTCTGTCCACCTTTGCCATCCAATCAAATGAACACACAAAAAAAAAGGAAGAGTCACATAGTTGAACCAATATAATGTAAAACAATTCAAGAAACTACTCCAATGCACATAAAACCCAAACCTCAGACTCAAATGTCAGTGCGTCCCCTTGTTCAGTAAACCGTTGTTTATTTTGCAAGTTATCCAGATAATCTATTGTCTCAAGTCCTTCTACACGCACTTCACTAGACATTAGCAACGTGACAGTTAGCTTGCCACCAAATTATAGAAGTCACAATCACAAATTATCAGAAAATCAAAAAGAATTTAACAATATTGAATATGCGATAATCAGTGGCCTTCCAAGCTGCTCAAGAATATTTGGCATAATTTATGATCCAAAGTTCCCAAGTACTTATAGAGAGGGAGAAGATGTATGTAGCATATGCTAAGGGGGGAATTATTAAATATTAAACAATAAACAAACAAAAAAATCCTGGGTTAAGATAAAACCTGATGTCAGTAACTTGTAAATGTGTAAGATAGGCAAACGTGAAGGAAAATGGTTTTCCATCGGTATTTGTATTTCGAATGCGGGATGTCAACATCAAATCTCCCTGAGGTCCCAAAGATATCCTCAGACGAAACTCATATCTGCAAACAATGAAAATGTGATATTCCCTTAATCCAAGTTATTGAATAAAAAACTAAGTGCAAAGAAACATAGAGAGTGTGGGAATATGAAGCTTCACAAGGAACAAAAAATTATGCAAGTTAAAACAACAGACTTCTCATAGAACAATATCTGACTTCATTTTATTACAGATTATATAGCTTGCTGAACTTCTTGAAAAAAGCTCCACACCCTTGTGGTAGTGGGACCAAAAATGAGAAAGAAAACAGCTGCAAGGATTTGCTCAAGCAGCCCTAGTATTGGCATTCACATTATTTTAACATATTATACCTGTGAGGCCAAATCTTTGTATCTTCTTCAGAGTTCTTAATAATCAAATCAACGAAAGCCCTACTCGTGTTAACTGTTGACAATGGTGGGGGATTAGGATCTACAGTCCATAGCCTTCTCCTTGCAAATCCATGTTGTTCAAGAGGCCCATAATTTGAAAACTACATACGAAGGAGTACCTTAAGAAACAAAATAAAAGAACATGAAAGTATGGAAGCTAAAGAAGACATTCATACTTGAGGAAAACAAACTGGAATACCTCCACGTATAGCTTTTGGAGGCTTAAAAGTTGCCTGCAATGATTCGAAGGGATGAAATTCAAATAAGTAGAATATAAATAAAAACTTTTGGAAAATTGAATTTATTAAAAGTTAGACATAAAAAGTTGTAAGAAACATATTGCCTATAAGTTATAAACAGTGCAACTCATGTCAAACTATGTGCAAATGCATGAGACTCACTTTGGTTTAAGATAATGTACAACTATATGCTCAACCTAAACCATGGGGCCGTGCATTGTATAGAATCCAAAATAGCAAGCTATGTTATGACTTGTGAACAAACGTAGCTTTCTATAAATTTATTAGATAAATACATATACCTGTCAGCATTACTGAAAATGTGAAGGGAATATATAGCATCATCAGCACATTACTTTAAGCAAGCAAAGTTTCTATCACAAAAAAGCCACACAAAGATGAAATGCCATGCCTTACTACTAACAAAGAGCAACTCTTCCCCAAGTTCATTCTTCCAGGATGTAACTTGACCCCCATAAAGATACACCTGTATAAAATAAAAGGAATATAATTCTATAGGAATCAACATATTTAGACAAATAAATACAATCTTAATCATGAATTCTAAATCATATGGAATTGCGAGCAAAAAGTCCACATTCAGAGTAAACTATGCAGAACTTAGGGCCTCCTTAAGACAGAGGAAGTGAAACTTTAAGAACTATAAGATTAAACAGAAGTCATCCTGATAACGTTGGAGAAAGCACGTTTTTAGGATGACGGTTTCTTCATGCTAGTGGCAGGCATGCAAAGTTTTAGGGACAGAACCAGGATATAATTTAAAATGGAAAAAAACTACCGAAAATGTTCAAATACTTCGTGATAATATGATTATCGATTGAATCTTTACTCCCAAGAATCATAAAACTTCTAAATCTATTTTCCCGTCCGTCATGGGGTGGGGTCGGGAGTATCAGGTATCAAAATTACATCACATGTTTGGTTCTGGCGTTTTTCCTATTCTATTTCAAAAGTTGTTCCAGATCAGACTTTGTCAGAATCTTGCAGAAGCAACAAAAATTAAACGAAATATAATTTTTTTTGCCTCAACAAGGCCTCCTTGGACCACCAAACCAATCGCCAAAATCATTGTAAATGGAAATCCAAAAGTCACATTTCAACTACGACTGAATAATGTTATAGGATCATACATATAGCGTTCTAAGAACCAATCTCGGTGAGACATTTTCGCACAACAACATTGTCAAGAAGATGAAAAATGTAGCAATCTAAATATAATGCAAATTGACAAATTCAGAGAATGCTTTAATACAGGACGAATATATAGATTCCAAAACTCTAGGTGCCAAAACTGCTAAATCATCAATGCGAGAAATTCATCGAGAGAATAGAATAAAATCAAAAAGAAAATACCCGGACAAGGACACAATTCAATTTGCACAATCATATTGAAAACAAGAAAAAACTCACCCGAGGGACCCACAGGTGGAAATGGGTAAAAGCGAAAATAAAACGGAAATTATCGAATACGAACAACAAAATGCCGAAAGTTAAGAGCACGAGGAGATCAAGAATGAAGAAAAATACAGAGTTAATGAAGCATACCTCAGCAGAAAAACCTCGAAGTTCTCTGAGAATGACCTTCTCGAGGCCATTTGCATCCATTTGGTGCTCCACAAACACCGTTTCCTTCGACGGCTCCTTCGACTTATCCCTCGACGCCATCTCCTTCTCTCTCTCTCTCTCGCTCCCTCCCTCACGCCCTTAATTCCTTCACCGTCCGAAATCCCGAAATTCTCAAAGCAGGTATATATATAGAGAGAGATCATGAAAAGGAAAATAGATGATCGATTCAAGGGGGATCTTAGCGATCAAAATTAGCATGTAATAAACACGTTGATTCTGATTATCGATGATTTAGCTTTTAGCTTTGTGCATTTCCCATGATTATGTGATGTACGTAACTTGTCCTTTTTTCGGTTAAACGACCAACTTCATGTCACGTTCCCCGCGCTCCATTGCCTGCCAATTTATTATTTATTTCGTCCTTTCTTTATTTTATTTTCTGCTGAAATATTATTTATATTTTATTATTCTCACAAACACACAGACATTTCTGTTTTCTTATTATTAGTATTTGTTATACCGAAGTTTTAGATTTTATTTTTATAATCTCTTCATCTGTCCCACTTTATCTGAGTGCTCTGATAACTTGAAAATCACGTAACTTTCCTTAATCACTGTTACTCCGTGTAAAAGGAAATTACGAAATCACCCTCAACCATTTCCAACCAACATTGCTTGACCCATGAGTGATCGGGCTGAATTGAAGTGATTTGCTGAGAGGGTTGTCGTCAATTAAGTAAATTAACCCAATGATTATCATTAAGAGAGACTTTTAATATTTCATTCATTCTTTTAATTTTGTTCCAAACTAGAAAACCATCCCTTATATAATGATTTTACTTCGACAATCAAAGAGATATCTTGAGCTACTAACAATAATAAAATGTGTTAATTTCTCATAATATAATAAATTAATATTTAAATTTTTATTAAAAAATATATTAATATTTAATATTTCAAATTAGATTGCTTTTAATAATAAGATAGATATACTTAAAAACACAAAAAATATATGAATTTAAGGATTTGAATGGATATAAATCCATCTAAAAGTAGTTTGTTTTTTCATGAGAAGAAGGTAATTTTCTATTACTCTTTCATTTGCAATGACCATTAATAAAAGTTAAATGCATAATTACGTCATGTGGAATTATATTTATCAAAATTAGTATTTATAAATGGATAATTATATGTTACCCTTACGATGATGAAAAACATTGAAGGATTGAAAAAAAGTGTACACCTAAAGGAATTAGGGCTTGTTGTAACTATTACCATGTTATTGCTATTTGGGAAATTTGTTTGACTTGTTTCATTGGTTATGCCCCTGTCATTCTTATGTTTAAGCCTTAGTTGTCAAGTTCTCTCCATCATGCTAAGTTGAGTAAAACTGTTTGTAGAGGAATAATTTTTTCATGATACATTCTCCTCCCTCATTCCGTCTTTTATCTCTCTTTAATATAAAAATTAATTGATATTTTTTTTATATTTAAGACGAATTCATATTATATAATATTCCCTTTATTGAATGATGAGATCCCAGACAGATGTTCTTGTGTCCAATGATAATCTTAAAAAGACAAATAATAGAGTAGATTGAGGTATTATTAGCAGTAGGATCATGTCAACGTCAATATTGCTTATATGCACTCATGATCATCTTTTATTTCACACATATATCCAAACATTACTATTTTTATTTTAACGAATAAATCCCTTTGCGATTGATCACGAACTCCCCTTTTAATTAATTTAAGAGTATCTTACACTATCCTAACTCAGTATCTTTTTTTCTGTTATATGAAGTTGACTATATCTATCTATATAAGATTTCTCTAATTTTTAATATAAAAATTAATCAATTTTTTTAAATA
Organism: Leucaena leucocephala; assembly: GCA_037074615.1. Classification (NCBI taxonomy): domain Eukaryota; kingdom Viridiplantae; phylum Streptophyta; class Magnoliopsida; order Fabales; family Fabaceae; genus Leucaena; species Leucaena leucocephala. The sequence continues at coordinate 5,158,650 of CM073558.1, read as the reverse complement.
AATTAAAAAATTTAAATAAACTAATTAATTATAATTAATATAAAAATTGATTGACTGATTTAGATAAATTAAAGAATATATAATACGAATTTATTTTAAAAATTATGATAATTAATTAATTTATTAATTTTTTTAATCTACCTACAAAAATTAATTATTTATTTTATTAAAAATCTAATGGAGTATAGTGTAGTGTTACTGTTATTAGCTAGATGTTTCTTAGAATTTGATTTACTTATCTTCCATTTATCAGAAGTTGTTTAATGGAAAGAATAAAATCAAATAAAATAATAATAATAATTTTGTTATTAAAAAAATAATAAAGAATGTCAGTAATCTTATTTTGGTAATTAAATCTCTTTTCCCTCACAGTAATTATCACATTTAGTAGAATTATTATAAGGTCTCAATAAATAGATTTAACAAAAAAATCTCTTAAAAATACTTATTGAAGTTCTAAATTCAAAAAAAGTTATCCCAATTTCTCAAATCCTAAATTAACACCAATAATTATATAGAAATTTTAAATTTTTTATTGTTTTATAATTTTGTCCCTTAGTTAAAAAAATCTAACCCTGCTGTTGGTGGGTCAAGACAGGCCACCAGAGCTCTGGCAACCTACAGTGGCTATTTGTTTTGGGACCAAGAACAAAATATAAGTTAATTATTAAACTAAATCCATATGCTAATTTTCTGTCTTTATAATGCTATTTACTACAATTTACATATACATATATATATATATACATATATCACAACAATAATACAAATCACAACAAATTTTTTTCATATCTCAAACTTATTAAAATAAATAAATTATTATAATTATTTATTATTTTTATAATACCATTAACTATATTTCTATATATATTTATTACAATAATGCAATTGACAACTTTTTTTTATATCTTAAACTTATTAAAATAAATGATTCTTTATAACTATTTAATATTTTTGTAATGTCATTAACTATATTTTTATAGATATTTATCATAATATTACTACAATTGACAACCATTTTTTTTTCATATATTAAACTTATTAAAATAAATAAATCCATATGGCCATTTATTACTTTTATAACACTATTAACAACCTTTTTAGATATTTATCATAATAATAATACAATTGACAATCACCTTTTTATATCTCAAACTTATTAAAATAAATGAATCTTTATTTTCATTTACCACTTTTTAAATATTATTGACTACATTTCCATATATATGTTTACTACAACAAAAATATAATTAAAAATAACTTTTTTCATATTTAAATTTATTAAAATAAATGAAATTATTATGGTTATTATTACTTTTATAAAGCCGTTAACTATATTTCTATATATTTGTATCACAATACTAATGTAACTAAGAATTACTTTTTTCATATCTCAAACTTATTAATATAAATAAATTATTATAGTCATTTACTATTTTTATAATACTATTGACTACACTTTTAAGGATACATATCAGTAATATAATTTATAACTAGTTTTTTAAATCTCAAATTGTTAAACTTTTTTTAGATCTCATCAAACTTATTAATGACCACAATGATTAATTTATTTTAACAAGTTCATGATATTAAAAAAAAAGATGATGTCAATTGCATTACTATTATAGTAAATATATATAGAAATGTAGCCAATAGTATTTTAAGAATAGTAAATGGCCATATAGATTTATTTATTTTAATAAGTTTGAGATATAAAAAATAGTAGATATCAATTGAATTATTATTATGATAAATATCTATAAAAATATAGTCAATAATATTAAAAAAGTAGTAAATAACTATAAGAATTTATTTATTTATTTTAACAAGTTAGAGACATAAAAAAATTGGTTGTTAATTGCATTACTATTATAGTAAATATCTATAAAAATAGTAAATGGTAATGTATTATATACGAAAATGTAATCAATGCTCAAATTTTAACTTCACTCAATTTTTTTTAAATTTAACTCAATTTAAAAAAAATTAACTCAATTTTTTTTTTCTTTCCCTCTCCTTCCCATATATACTCCTCCTAGCAAACTCCAAAAAAATACTACACTAAATATCAGAGATATCCCTATAAAATCTTATTAACATTAAATCTGCATTAATATAATATAACCTATGATAAAATTCATATCACGTATCGCATAATTAAATACAAATCCTTGGTAAAGGACGACTTGGTAGTTAAAAATGATTTTGTAGTCATCTTCCCATTCTGCTTTATTCCAATACTTCATTTATTTATTTTTTTAATTGAAAATGTCCCATGAAGAAGTTCAATTTGAGTACCCCTATGCACACACCTCCAAAATCCTTTTCCAAACCTAAAATTTACAAGTGTCACATGCATTACCCAAAATATGATTATGAAAATTAAAGAATTAATATTATGTTTAGTTCCTTAAATTTATTTTTATTTTGATTTTGATTTCTCAAATTTTAATCTATAGGTTATACTCTTTCAAGTTTATTTCTAACTAAAATATTAGTCCTTATATTTTAATAAAAACTTGAATTATTTTATCCCTTTAAAAACCAAAACTTTATGATTTAAATTTTGAGAGATAAAAATTAAAATTTATGCAAATTTAAAAAATCAAATATTGTATTAATAAAAAAAAATGAACTACAAACACACATACAAACTTGAGGCTGGGCGATTTCCAATTTCAATTTTTTAATTTTTTCCCTGTCACTTTAGTGCCTACATGTTACAAACCAAGGTTTAAGACCTGCTTGACATTATGATGTCAAATAATCTTGTATATTAACTTATAATACAATATATACATCATATGCAACTCAACAATTTCATGAATTAGCTCTCTCTCTCTCTCAAGGGATGCTTCAATGCTTGGTTAGGTGATCCATCAACTGCACGATTCACTGATATTATAATTTAAACATATGTACATAAATAGAAACTTTACAAAGAAAAGTTCCAAAGCGAAATTCAAATATTTTATTAAAAATAAGATAATGTCCTACGCCAAAAAAAAAAAAGGTAAGACAGTGTCCTATTATTTGTGACAAATATATAAGAAGACAGTTATCTAGGAGTCATGACCATATGAGTATGATTGAACATACCCTTTGTTCAATATTTGCTTACAGAACACACTGCAATAATTGGTAAAGCGAAGAACCAAAAAGATTTGATGATGTAGCTTGGGATGTCGTTGATGGTGGTAATTTTTTTTTAAAAAGTAGTTGGATTTACTTACAATCTAAAGGTAGAGTTAAGTCTCCTTTTCTTTTTAGGCTATACTAATATCAAATAGGACGAGCCGTCTATTACCCTTAAATATAAATTTAAATACTTAAGAATTATGATATCTCTTCAAATACTACGACTGAAATTAGAAGAGTGGTAACATTGAAGCAAGCAGAGGAGTTACATTGTGTGAACTAATAACCTACAGGAGCCAGAATACCATACCATATTTAGTAAATTAGAAGCCACATCTACTTAATATTAGTATATGATGCTACTTCAATTTCTTATTAATTAGAGGTTGTACTCATACAGGTAGACACATACTATTCTAATTCTATTTATAAATAGTTTACAACATATTTTACTCAGAAAAACTTTATACTTTATTAACCTTACCTTAATTACCATATAATAACAAAGTTAATATAATAATAAATAAAAAATAAAATTATATGTTAATGACATAACTTATAAATAGAATAAAAAATTTCTCTCTCTCTCTCTCTCTCTCTCATATAAATAGTATAATGCGCCGAATATAAAATGAAAACAGTTACTCATTCAGTCATTTTATCCAAATGGGAGAGTTTGAGTTTTTTCCTATAAAGCTGAAGAAGTGAGTGAACTCTATGTTGAAGATCCAATAATATTTTTATAAACGCTTACCACAACTTTCAGACAGGCTAGAACAAGAGTAGAGCTGGGAAAATATAGGCTAGACCTATTTTTTATCAAAATATTTTTGCCAACCCGTTTTGGGGTAGGCTGTACCCGCCAACCTACTTTTTTTTTAAAAAAATTATTAAAATTATTATTTATTTTACCCAAATATTACTTTGAATACTTTTATTATTAAATACTAGTAAAGATAATTACTTATTTATTAATATATGTTAACATATTATAATTGATTAATATTATATTAATATTTATTTAGATTTATAGTTATAAAATTTGATATTTTTTATAAAAAGTAAAAATTTTTAAGAGTATAATATTAACTATATTTTAATTATACTAATATAACATTAAAATTATTTTATTAGTATTATAAAAGTTTAAAAATAATTTTTTAAAAATATTAAAAATTAAAAAAAAAAAAAAACAGAGGCGGGTCACAGCTTCGAGCTAACCCATTTTTAGTAAATCAGCCCGTTTTACCCCTCTAAACAAGAGGACATGATTGAGATATCAAAACGGCCTGTTTTGAAGAAAAGATTAGAAACGCGTGACTCATACAACTAACCTGCTTTGCTTTGAATATTTTACAGAATAAGAGTCGGTACACTCTAATATCACAGTCTATATTATCTTTTAAATTTATATATTTTAAAAATATTCTTATTTATTATACATATTAAATTTTTTTATATAATATTAATTATGATAAAAGATAATATTTTAAAAAAATTAAATTATATTTATTATAAATAACTAATATAATTAATTTTTTAATGTATCTAATATTTATCTCTTATATATTAAACACAAGAAATAGTATATAAAAATACCCTTCTCTTACTTGAATGGATCCTAAAAAGGACAAGATCGCTACTTTGGATAAAATGTTTTCAGTCAAAGGAACAATTATTCATTAAAATTATATCAAAAAAAAAATATTCATTAAAATTTTGCTATGAAACTAATGCTTGGCGAAGAAAACAAGAATGTTGTTATGGGGGGAAAAGTTGAGATAGGCGAAAGGAATGATTTGAGTAATTTAATTTTAATGGCTAGGAATTAAAATTTTGCCAAGTACTGAATTACTACACTCCCAAAGAAAAATGAAAATTGCCTTCTACATTTATCTTTAATTTTACCTCTTTACCATTAATTCCTATTAACTCCATAATCAAATTATGTTAGCGGCTATTTGATATGAGAGATTTGGAGAGGAAGGAAGGAAAATTTTTATAGGTTTTGAAAAAAATTAAAGAAATGAGGTTAACGTTTTTTAATTAATTTTCCTATATTTTTTAAGGTTATATAGCATCCAATATTCTAATTTTATTTTTTATATACATCCAATAACCTAATATTATAGTATAATTTTACTTATAATCTTTTTAATTTAAAATAATTTTATACATAATCTTATTTTTCAAATACAAAGAATTACACAAAATTAAAAAGATTATATGTGAAATGGTACCAAATTAAAATAATTATAGGTACAATTGTATAATAAATAAAATTAAGATACTGGACACATAAGAAATAAGATCAGAATATTTGGTGCTTTAAAACCTTTTTTATCTTAATTTTTTTTATTAAAATTTTATAACTTCATTTTTTATTTTTTTAAATATAACTCGGGAAAATAACTCCCCGTCCAAATGCCTCTTCCCATATAACCCCTTAACCTCAATTTCTTAGTAAATAAATTTGGACAACTGAAGGGTAAAAATAAGGGGCCCCATGTCAGATGGGCCCCACTATAACCCATTCTCTTTTCGTGGGAGAAGATGGTCCCTTTTCTTCTCTACTCTTACTTCTCTTTTCTACTCCTAATTATTGGATCAAAATTTCAAAAATAAAAAAATAAATCCGAACTAATAATAAGGTCAAGAAAAGGAGTTAAGAGGGAAAAGAAAATGAGAGAGGATCCCCTCTCCTCTTGTGTCCTCTCCTTACTAAACATATACTTCTACAAGCAAACTCATAAAAACACAACACTAAAGAGATATCTACATAAAATCTTATTAACATTAAATCTTTACTAATATAATATGAACTATTATAAACTTCATATCACCTCCTGTATAATTAAATACAAATCCTTGGCAAAGGATGACTTGGTAGTTAAAAAGATTTTGTAGTCATCTTTCCATTCTCCTTTCTTCTTGTACTTCGTTTATTTATTTTTTTAATTGAAAGTGTCCCATAAAGAACTTAGATTTGAGTACTCTTACGCAGACACCTCCAAAAACCTTTTCTCAATATCCGTTTGGATAGTGCAATATCACACCTATAATTTACAAGTTAAAAGCGTCACTCACTACCCCAAAATATGATACTTAAAAAAATAAAATTAATATAATCTTTGGTCCCTTAAGATTATATTTAGTTTAGTTTTGATATCTTAAATTTTAAACCATAAACTTTAGTTTTTCAAATTTCTTTCTTATTAAAATATTGATCCCTATAATTTAACAAAAAAATTAGACTATTTTACCCCTTGAGGGACAAAAATTTTATAGTTTAAAACTTGAAGAATCAAAACCAAAATTCATGCAAATTTAAAGGATTAAAAATTATATTAATAAAAAAAATAAACTACAAACACACATAAATCGATACAAACCTGAGGCTGAGCATTTTCTGATTTCAATTTTTTAATCTCTTCCTGGTCACTTTGGTGCCTACATGTCACAAACTAAGGTTTCAGATCTGCTTGCCATTATATATCAAATAATCATATATCTTAACTTATGATACAATATACCTCCTGTGCAAGTCAACTATTTCATGAAGTAGCTCTTTCTCTCTCTCATGAGATGCTTCAAGCTGCAGTAGTCCATAAACCAATATCTCCCATTGAGTAATACAGGGGAAGGTGAATATGAAATCATTTATGCAAACCCAAAAACTATAAAAAAAGGGCATAATTCCTAAGAAGTGTAAGGGAAAATTACCTTTAAAAACAGTAATTTATCTTTTAAATACATAAAGCATAAACTCAAAAATTATCTTTTAAATACCTAAAGAATATATCCCATTATAAATCCAAAGGATATTCATGCTAATTTACTACTGCAAGAATATTTGCAATCACTAAAAACAGTAATCAGGGAGCCAAGAGGTAGGTAGGTAGCTTTTCTTTGTGTCTCACAGTTAAATGATCTAGCATACCAGAAAGAACAGCAGAAAATTGAGCAATTTGACTGGCTATAATTGTTAGTCCACTCAAGGTTCGAATTAGAAGTCTTTCCTTTGTACAAAGGAGACAACCTGAAGCTAGGAAACTTTAACATATACTTCTCCAGTTTTTAATATAATACTTATTTAACTAATTTGATTAGATTAAGGAAATTAGTTAAGTTAATTATTATGATATTTTTTTATAAAACACCTTAATAATCTTCCTTAATTTCCTCCCTCCCTCTCTTATTTTATTATTATTGAAGGAGTATAAATAGGGATAATTTAAGAAAAAAATTATAAATATAGAAAATAGATTTTAAATTTAGTATAAATTTTAACTTCCCAATTAGATCCTATATTAAAAACTCAACGAGTATCTAAATTGGAATATGTTACAAGTGTAATTAATTACCTAGTTTTCAACAGTGTTTACTTATTGAAATGATTTAATTTCAAACCTAAAAATCAGTTAGTATCACTATCCAACTCTGACTCCAAACTTGGACTGCAGTTAAGCACTGATAGTTCTCAGACAGATACATCCTCATGTAGGGTAAGAAGAGTTCGAATGCTATTTGCCACTAAAAATTCATACCAAAGATTTCTCCATTGCTGAAGCCAATGCTTGGTTAGATGCTCCATCAACTGCAAGATTGACAGATGTGATAATCTAAAAGTATGTAAATAAATAGAAACTTTACAAAGGAAAAGGATTAAAGCAAAATTGAAATAGAAGGAACCTGTTGAGTCACCAGCAGTTACATATTTCATTAAAAGTAAGATAGCGTCCTACACCAAAACAAAGTCAGATTTATTTGTGACAAATATATAAAAAGAAAGTTATTTAGGAGTCATGACCATATGAATATGATTGAGCATACCCTTTGTTCAATATTTGCTTGCAGCACACAATGCAATAATTGGTAAAGCGAAGAACCAGAAAGATTTGATGATGTAGCCTGGGATGTCGATGACTGTGGTAAAATTGAAGCAGGTAGAGGAGTTACATTGTGTGAACTAATAACCTACAGGAACCAGGGTACCATAAGATGTTCAGTAAATTAGAAGCCGCGTGGCTTAATATTGGTATATGATGGTAATTCAATTTCATATTAACTAAGAGGAGGTTTTACTCATGTAGGTAGAAACATATGTCGCAAATCAGACTCCAACAATATTTTTGTATACATTTAGCACAGCTTTCGGACAAGCTAGAACTAAGAGGGCATGACTGAGGTATCAAAACGGCCTGTTTTGATCGAAATTTGATAACTTATGACTAAAACAACTAACCTGCATGCTTTGACTCTTTTGCAGAATAGGAGTTGGGGCCACCTGAAAGAAAACTTCACTTATTATTAAGTCTTTTAAGGGAAGTCGCATCATCATCTACATCAGAGTTAATATTCACCTTTTCTAACTCAACATTCTCAGATGTAACCTTAAAACGTCCTCTCTGCTGAACAACTGGTACCTTTACTTTCTCATCTGTTTCATCCAAATTAGCTGCTGCTGCATATTACCCAAAAAAAAAAAAAAAGATTTACCTACTGCAAGGACTGATTTATTTTTAAGAAGACACAGGAGTCATAAAACAGTTATATGACCATGAAAGGGAAAATAGTTTGTGACATTTCCTTGAACTTGAAAATCAAGACATGTGACTAATGGAGTAATATGATTGTACCTTCTCCTGACTGTGGTACCATCGTTGCGTTGCAATTTGAAATGCTATGGGACAGAGTTGGTATCTTCTCTCTGTAGTTTATATAATAAATTAAGCATGGATAATAATAATACAAATGATTATAGTTGATTCTCACATGTAAAAGCAATGGAAACACCACTTATTCAACATACATGGTTGGGCAAAAAATGACAAGATATTTAGCAGAAAGTTCTTTCCATTCAAACCCAATTACATTGAATTGCATCAACTTTCCTTCTCAACATCAACAATATATACTAAATATCCAATACCTAGAAGACAGAAGAATACTACCAATGATGCACATGACCATTCATGACGAAGATCTCACTCGTAATTTTCTACAAGTTATTTGTAAAATTAAGAAGCTAAATGATGAAATAACTAACATCATTTGACATGGTAATCTTTTTTATTAAATCTGAAATCTATTATAAATAATCCTTTCTCCAATTGCATTCAGAATATAGCAATGAAATGAACACAGGAAGTGGCAATAAACACCAAATTGAGCAGCATAACCAGGCATCTGAAGACATCCCAGCCAAGGCCGAGTGGGATTGACACTTCAACTCCCAAATGTCCATCTCAGGCATCGATTGCAACAATCTAATGCAATTTTATAAAATGAAAAGATTTAGTTGAAATATTTACATTTCTCCACGAGTAGGTGTGTGAGTAACTTCAGGTAAGATGCTTGATGAGCATCTTCTGTGACAAGAAGGGGTAGGCTCCACCTGTCTTCCACCATTCTCCATATCACATTTTTCACTCAAATTATGGTCCACTATATGATCTTCAAGAGACAGAAAAGCACCCCGTGATTCGTGATGTTCATGGCTTAAACTGGTGATAGAGTCATCATTAGATTTTTCACTTCTAACCCTGGATTGAAAAAATATAATTAATTTATTAGCTCCTCTGATTATAGAAATGAGAAGAAGAAGAAAAAACCTTAGGCACAAGCAAAAGCCTGCGATATTTTCCAAAGCTCCTGCAACATGAGTTCTGTAAGAACAATTTACTGGATGTATTATCATACTTGGAATCAGTTTTTGTGAAATCTCCTGCTGACACGGAAGCTGATTGATTTCTCATCTCTTCGTTATCTTCCTGTGAAGCATTTTCTATTAGAAACTACGCAAATAAAATAGTATTCTGTTTGCAGGGTGGAAGAGAATAACAAGAAAGAAAGGGGAAAATGGATATTATGTTCCCAACAGCATAGACAAAGAATTTATGAATACCATATCTGCAATTTGAGAGTGGTTTGCACGTGGTGATTGCTCCTCTTGTACATCAATTGTAGATACAGAACTCGTACTCCCTCCTGGATTGATTTCAGATATTGCATCATCAGAATCCTGTATCTAGAAAGACATAAAAATAACAATTAAAAATTCTATAACTCCAGGAATCACAACTTCATGGTGAGAGAAAATATAGGGCAACTTGGGGTACCAATGAAGCCTGAGCTTTCATATCATCAAGATTGAAGTTCCAGCTGCTAATTCCTCGCTTGTATTCATTCTACACAAAAACAATTTCGTTAAATGCTTGCTTGCTTGCTTGCTGATAAAACAAACACACAGATACTACCTGTGATATTTCCTCCTTCTGCCCATCAGGCATTTGTTCTTTGGCAAGCATATCTTCTTCTTTCCTCTGCAATAGAATGATAGGCCTATAAAATATTATACATCATGGAAGGAAGGAAAAGAATTATTGGGCAACAACAATATGCAACCTTTAGGGCCTTGATGCGATCACCTAAATTAGGCAGCCCCTCCAAAAGCGTTCGCAAAATATAATCATTTGAGCGAGCTTGCTTAAAGAAGGAATTCTTTAGCAACTTGCTTGCAGTGGGTCGTTTTGAAGGATCTTTTACCAAGCAGCGAGCAATCATATCCTTAAATGACTGATAACACAGAAGAAAGATTTCAGGATAGAAGGGAAAAAATGAGTTCAAGGATCAAGCTTTATTGAAAATAGAAACATAGGAAGTAGTTTTAGTATACATTCAAAGTAAGCAGACCTTAGAGAACTTCCTATCGCGTTCATAATCAAGGCCAGGTGGCGCATTTTGCAATGTCATAAGAAGTACCTGGACATGTAGAAGGTTAAATTCCTGAAAACATCATTCAGGGTTCAATGAGACAGTTTCCTGTCTTAACCACACCTTCATGGGAGGATACTTTGAGAAAGGAGCGTGACCATGGGCAAGCTCCAATGCTGTTATACCAAAAGACCAGATATCTGCTCTGCAATTACAAGAACACCATTTTCAATTGAATGTCATCATCGAGAAAGGGGAAAAAGATATAATTGTATCGAAATCACAGACTTGAAGTCATAACCATGCACTTGCTCCATGACCTCTGGTGCCATCCTGTAACCAAAATATTATACAATTTATTTCCAACACTCTTTGATCATAGATAGGCTATTATATAACATGAAAAAAGAATAAACGAAACTGAGACTTGATGCATATATATATTGACTACTTAAAAATTTGGCAAACCCTGGATATAATCTGAGAGTGCATCAAGTTTCAGCAGTTCAACAGAATCATTTTGAATATCAACGGATCAAAGAACAGAGCAAAAAGTTACCCAAAAAGAACCTAAAACAATCAGATCATACCAGCAAGGTGTCCCCACAAATGTATTCCTTGTACGTTGCCTGTCACCTGAATCAAAAAGACAAGCAGATACACCAAAATCCCCCAGCTTTATTGCACCACGTGCATCAATTAGAATGTTCCCGGCCTATAGAAGTAGATGCAAGTTGGTCAAAGGCAAGAACCTAAAACTACTATAATATTGGCCACAAAGCACATGACCTAATATATAACCTTCTGAACTTTGGTTTAAATGCATATAATTCTTTTGACCTTCAAAACTTTAAAATGAACCACAAACTATATTTTCTGTGTTAAATAATCCCTGCTGTCAATAAATCAATGGGCTAAGATGCAAATTTCCTCCGTTGAGGAGTAATGTTACTAGAAGTTTTTCAAAGTTCAATGTCACCCTAGAAATTTTAAAACGTAGCAATATTATACCACTTCTTTAAAAAATTAACGTTGACATTTATGTTTTAATGGTAATGGGAAACATTGCTTCATTTTGACACTTATGGGACAATCTTGAACCTTAAAAAATTTCAGAGAAAACTGTGCATTTTTAGACTATATTAGAAATTGTAACAAGCTATGAAACTGCAAGTTTAATACTCACTTTAACATCTCTATGTATATGGCCATGATGATGAAGGTACTCTAAACCCTTCAATACCTCTCGCAATATTGTTGCTATTACAACCTCCTCAAAACCATCTGGGTGAGAGGCTTTCAATATGTGAAGACACGAACCACCAGCCATATATGGCATCACAACCCATAGATTATGATCGCTAACAAAGGAGCAGTGTGATTTGAGGACGTTAGGGTGGTCCACCAAGGTCATGGTCTGTGCTTCACGAAAAACATTATTCTGCAGAAACCACGTACGAGAGAAAGTATCATTTCAAAGACAGTTTAAAAGTTAATAAAGAGCATGTCTCACATAGACCAAGAAAAATTTTAACCTTCATTAGCTCTACCTTAAAATTACTTTACAACCTTATCCCTATTTGATATGCATTATAATGAGATGACTTATAAATAGAAAGGACCAAAAAGTTCTTGGCCATGATCCTATTTTGGATTTATTCACCGGTATCCAGAGCTATTAGTAGCCGACTAGTCTGATTCGTGAGAATATAGGCCAATAATCAAGGAACCTTACTACCTCCAAGTAATTATATGGGGCACTATACCAGAGTTCGAATACGAGACTACCGGTTAATCTGGAACAACCAACAGCCAGTTGAGTCGATCCAAGTGCATTGAACAGGTCTGATGAAGTATGTATGTTTGTAAATGTTCGGAGCACACACTAGCCAGTGTGGGATCAATTAAAAATTATCAAAAATTTTGTTGGTGAACTGTGATCAACCATCATGAGATACTCTCATCTATCCATTTTACCCTACTAGAAACTAGCACCGGCGGGCCATAGGATGCTGCACAAGGCGAAAACTACCTAAACGAGTTCTAACTCCCTTCCCACTGTTGTATGGCCGAGATATGGTATTCTTAATTCTCTGTGTAAAATTTGCAAGCCTTCGTAGATATCTATGAATTCTATACAAAATGAACCCGTTACACGAATCACATAAACATACAACATAGGTAAGAAGATAAATAATTGAGGCACACATCATGACAAGTATAATTAGCAATGGCATTCCAACGTATTGAATAAAGAAGGGCAAAGAAAGAGGTGAAAGGGAATTACCAGATCGCAGTTTTCTCGCTCAAAATCCAGGATTTTTATGGCAACAATCTCATTAAAAGTAAGGCAACAAGCGCGATGCACATGAGCACTGACCCCTTGGCCAATCTCCTCGAGCAGTTCATAATTTTCAGGGCCAATGGGGTACTTCCTTTTCTCCGAATCCTTCATCTCTCAGGAGAAAAACAAAACAAGAAGACGAGAAGAAAAGAGCAAGAGGAAGAGGAATAAACGAAAACGAAAGTCAAAACACTTTCAGCTTCGAATCAAAGGAGCTGAACCGCTACCACAAAAATCGAAACTCCACCGAAAAAGTATGCAACGTGAAATACAGAATTACATATAACATAGGAAAGAGTTGAGAAGTATAATAATAAGAGAGAGCTTAATTACAGAGAGAACGATGAGGAGGATGAGGAATCCATAGATTAAAGCAAAGTGATTTGAAAAAACAAAAAAGGAATGTATTAATCAGCAGTTCACATGAGAGAGAGAGATAGAAAAAGGCATTGATGAGTAATGCGGAATCAGTAGAGATTGGTGTTTTCCAGCTTTCTCGTGACGGTCCAAGGAATTTGGCTTCTCATTTGAAGAATCATGAAAATAAATGAAATCTTTGTAATTTTTCTCGACAGAAATAATATTTTCTGAAATAAATGCGATGAGCGAGAGAGGGAGAGAAGAGATTGCGGGGTTATAGGATTGCCGCAGAAGCAGAGAGAAGAGCGTTTGCTTTTGGAAACGAAGTCCCGCCACTTCTTTTGCCTCAACAAACTCCATACTCATCACTCCCACGTGTCATGCCATTTCTTCTACTTTACTTCTTTTATTATTATTGCGTTTATAATAACATGAATTATTGGCGATATGAATTTATCGTGATACTATCATTATTCTTCCATGCCAAAGTATGTAATCCTTATTTAATTAATTTAATTATATTAAAAAAACTAATTAAATTAATTAAATATAATATATTTTTAAATATTCTAATTATTTTTATTATTTTTATCTTTTATTCTTTTATTTAATTATGGTTAAAAGAATATTAATATAAATAATTTTAAAAAATTAAATATATATACGTAAAAAATAAATATTATCTATATATGACTAAAACTAATTTTTAATTAAATCTTACATTATCATAAGATTATTAAAACCTAACTCACTTGATTAATTAAATCAACGAATTAATTTTTTTAATTAGTTTAGTTAAGAGATTTTGACAACTACGCCAAGTTGAATTATTTTTTTCTTGAACTTAAAAGTTTCTTTGATTAAAGTTGGGGAATACCGGTCATATTTGTGTTTTAACAATTATATTTTATTAGATTGTATGTGATTTATATATAAATATTTAATTTATTTATAAATTAATACTCTTTTTTATTTAGAGATTACTCTTTTTAAGATTATATATAAATATTTTTTTAAAAAAAATCACAAATACCTATTTAGAAAATTAATTACCAAATGTCACTTGGTATATTTTTATATATAGAAATTATTGATACTCTAGGCTTAGAAGGATTTTATAAAGGAAAAGTGTCAATACTCAAATTTAAATGGCATCAGATAATTAACTCTTTGAACAAATATTTATAAACAATTTACTCAATTTTTTTATATTTTAATTAAATTATACTATATTTATTCTTTAATATAAGATATAATTAATTTTTTTAGATAAATTAATGAAACTAAATAAATCAATTATAACTATATAAAAGCTAATTGACTAATTGAAATAGATTAAAAAATATATTATATGAATTATCTTAAGGGTTAAATTTAGTTATAATAAATTAATTTATTTAATTGTTTTAATATATTTAAAAAATTAATTAAATTTTATATTAAAAAATTAATAGAGTATTATTTTAATCATGTTGATCCCAATTCAATTGCGGTTTGACTAATAACTCTTAAATCACTGTAGGTTTAATGACTGATATAATTTTTAATATCTTAAATGCTATTAATTATTTATTTATTTATTTATTTATTTTGGTTTAGAGATAGAGTTCTGTGGTATAAAATTTTTTAAAAATTAGTTAAATTCTCTCACGATTTAAAGGTAGAATAGAGTCTCCTTTCTTTATTAGCAATATCAATATCAGGTATAACATAAAAAATATAATATGTGTGTATTTATATATATATATATATATGAATCACTTTTAATTTTTTGTATGGTTTCTGTTGTTGTTAAATGTTTTATTGGTGAAATCATTTAACGTTTTAATCGTTAAATAGTTGCAAAATTGACCAAAACTGATTGAGTCAAACTCAACCAAAACCAATTGAAAAAAAGAAGCTTAACAACAGACTTGTTTGATCAATTACTGGTTTCATCCTGTTTGAATAGCATTTTTAATTAGTCGTGAAATCTCAAAATGCAGTTTTTTTTTTTTGCAAATTTATCTAAACGCTTATATTTTGTTTAAATAATTTATGAGAATATTAATCAAACACACATATTTTTATTAAATAAATTATGAGAGCTCAGTATATGATATTGGGCCAGTGATTTGATCAAAATGCGAAAGCATATGAGAATTACTTGCGAGATAACTATGATTTAGGCTCTCAATTGATTTTTTTTTAAAAAATATATCCTATCAATAAAAATTGATATAGATAATAAAAAATAAATTTATATAATATAAAGACACAATTCCCGCTACCGTTATGAGTATTTTTTTAATAGAAAATCTCATAAATCCTCTATAAATAGTACTCTTTGAGTCATCGACTATAATATGACTTTAGTAAAAAATTAATGTTAAATTTATATAAATTTTTATATATTAAAAAAATATATGCTTGATTGAGAGTATGGTGAATAATCAATTTAATTAAAATATCGGAGTTAAAATAAATGTTTAGGAAACTACGTCTTGGGTAATAATTATTTGAATTGATCAAATCAATTATGTCTAAATCTATGTTCATAAACCAATTTTATCCTAACTCTAGACTCTAGTATACCCAACCCTATTCCAAATAATAAATAAATCTTTTTAATTTAGTCAAGGCCATGTAATCCAAATAATACTAAACATTTTCTTTAAAACTAATCCAAACAACGATGGTTTTAGGTTCAAATTTTAATAAAAATGATTGAATGAAATTGAAACAAAAGGAATTAAAAGAAGCCGAACAAAACTCACTGAAAACCAGATTTCATGTGGTTTTCATGATATCAAAACAGCTTAGTTTGATTATAACATACTAAATCACCTTCATGTCTCTTTCACATTTATTCAACACACGCTATTATGTTTTCTTACAGGAAGTCCAATCCCAAATTTAGTAAATTTATTATTTATTAAATTTGTGGGTATACATTTTTCGATTTCAAGAATATCAGTTTTTATTTTAAAAATATAATACCAATTCAAATCTTATTTATTAAAAATTACAATTTTTCTAAAAATAAATCATTTAACATGACTCAGATCATTTACCAAAATAAATGTTTTGGTCCAATTTGATTTTGGCAGGCAAGTCAAACCTTTTAAGCTAGTGAGGCTCGAGACAATATGGGAGGCAATTCATTCCAAAGTATTATTCTCTCAAATTTTTTTTCAATTAAGCCTTATAATTTATATACACATTCCATTCCTAATTATAAAAAATAGTTAACCTTAAATTTATTCTTAAATATATAACCTCAATCCATTTTATCTCCAAAAATTATATATAAAGTATCCTTATATGATTACACATATTAAAGAGTATCTATAAAAAATAGTACAAACGCACATGATTAAATATAACATTTTAGATAAACCAACGCATAATTATTATAATTAACTAATTTATTTAATTTTCTTAATCTACCTAAATTAATTAAATAAATTTTATAATTAAAAAGAGAGATAATATTCTAAAAAGACAAAATATACTTTTATTCTATCAACTTTATAGAGAATTTCAGTGCCACAATAAGGTTAATTTTTTAAAGTATTGTTTTAGTCTTCTAATCCTACTGTTAATTTTATACCGTGCCTCAATCAAATTGTCTGAATATATGTGCATTAAATAAAAAAGTAAAAGAACATTGCTACATGATAGGATCTTCATTCTCACATATATTGTTGATAAGATCTCTAAGCCCATGTCTCCTGATTGGAATATTTTGTTTGGTATAATAGGATGCTTCTTAGAGTTGTTAGGCACTTTCATGTGTTTCTGATGAATATATAAACTCTCCTTATAATGCTAGGGTAAGGAGCCCAAGTCATTATTGACAACAAAGGTTAAAACAAGAGAATAACAAAACATTCACATGATTTATGACAGAGTTGTATATGTAACTATAGCTAAAGCAAACAATACAATGTCTACGGTAAACAAGACTTCTCAACCAGAGTGATCTGTCATGAAGACTAAGCCCCAAGGAAACTTACATTGAAAAGTTCAGCCAAATCACCAAGATGATGACAAATGATTTTTACCTAATTGATTTAATAGTTCCTTAGGCACAGCATGAAGAATTATCTGGTAACTACCACATAACATAGCAAACAAACAGGCATCTGCACACAACTTGTGACTAGTGGGTGAGAAGGTGACTAAAATTGAGACTTGTCCAAGCCGTCAAAGTAGGGATGATCAAGTGCTGCCTTTGCAGAGATTCTCTCAGCAGGATTATACCTGAGCATTTTCTGGAAGACGACAATATCACATTCAATTAGTCCCACAAGTTTCTCAGAAAACAAAAACAAAACAAAACAAAACACGTGAAAGTGAACCAGTTTAAATGTATATAAATAGAATGGCATGCTTTAATTCAAGTATGTCTAATGCTTGACTATAGAATAGTTTATTCATACATATATCATTGCCTCCTGATATTGGTGCTCATCCAAAATAATGCAATTAAGACTGCAAATTTCTCTTTGACTAAAAGGCAAAGGATATAACAATTAAAACTTAGTTGAAACAAAACACTAACCGAGAGAAGATCTACTCCTTCAGGTCCCAAAGATGTTACAGCTAATGCCAAGTCCTGTGGTTTCCACAGGGGGTAGGCATGCCAGTCCCTGAAAGAAGTAACTCCTGGCCATTGCTCCTCAGTTGGAGTACCCAACAACCTTCGATGACCATAAATAAAAATGAAGTCAATGTAGGATTTAGGAAAGTACGAACTAACCTTGATGAAATGACTATTAAGAGACAAGCGTGACAAATTGCAATAAATACAATACTGGCCATTAGAAAAACAATTGTAAAAGTAAAAAAACACAGAAAAACTTTCTACTTTTTCACATGCTCTAGGTCTGAAAATTACAGCATTAGTAGAGTGATTTCCAACCTGAATATATTAAGGAGCTGTTTGAACTCAGAATCCCCAGGAAACAGGGCTTGCCTTCTCACCATTTCAGCTATAAAACCAAATTCAGTTAGGCGAAAGATATATAAACCAACAAATTGGCCATTAAGAAATATTGGCAGATTAAACATCTGTTGACAGATATAAGATAAAAGATGTGTATATCAATCCACGCACCAAAAATGCATCCAACGGACCACATGTCAACCCCAGTGGAGTAGTGAGTGGATCCCAACAGAACCTCAGGTGCCCTATACCAAAGGGTGACAATCTCATGTGTGTAGCTCTTAAGAGGGACAGTGAAGGCTCGTCCAAGACCAAGGTCAGCAATCTTGAGAATTCCCTTTTGCTGGTCGAGAAGAAGATTCTGGGGCTTGAGGTCACGGTGGAGGACACCGTGGCTATGGCAGTGGGCAACTCCCTTGCAAAGCTGGAAAAGGAAGCTCTGAATGAGAGGAGGAGCAAGAGGCCTGGAGTTGGGGCCCTTACGGTGAGAATCAATGAACTTCTTAAGGTCAGTGTCTAGGTACTCAAAGACGAGGTAGAGGAGGGGCTTGGTACTGGGCTGGCTACCTGCAGGCACAATCTTTGAAGCCTTGTCGACGTGCTCGACACAGAGCAGGCGGACAATGTAGAGGGACTGTGAGAGCATCTGAAGGAGGGAGATTTCTCGAAGGGCAGTAGGAGGAATTCCCTCCTCGTCCATTTCCAGACGAGTCTTCTTCAGAGCCACCAGCTGCCCGGTGGCTTTCTCCTTTGCCTTGTATACCTTCCCATAAGTCCCTTCTCCGGCCTTCTCCAACTTCTCGTATTTCTCCATTGGCAGAAATCAGCTCCTGCTATTTATCAACAAAACATCAATCAAGATTTATTGGATCAAATCTTTGATTTGATATTCAACAATTTCTCATATAAAGAATTATCCTTCATTCTAACGCTAAATTCTAAATTACACAATGTCTAACTAATCACCATCCTACCAAATCCCCAGAATCAAATTATCGAGAAATCAAGAAATTAAAAGGAGACTAATACATTATTAGTGCTGGTAGCGTCCAACAATCTCCTACTTTACGTTACCGATTGTATCTTTGTTTAACTGGAGAAGGTACCGGAAGATAGAATTCGATCAATTGCTTTGCAAGATTCTTTTCAAGTAAATGGATAACTAATCAAATCGGAAATCTAAAGGAACAGCAAATTGAAAAGAGTAGTCTAATACAACTGGCTCAAGTTCAAACAAAGAACCATATACATGACTCTTGAAAAGGAGAGAGAACAACATGATAACAGAAAAGGAGAGAATGCAAGTCACCTCAGATGCAAGAGAGGATTCGAACAACTAGAGGATTGATCAGAACGACGACGACAGCGATTGAGAGATTAGGGCAAAATAACGGACAGCAAAAAATGTAGAGAAAAGTTGTTGGCAACGGGCAAAGAAGGCAGATTTGGGTCCGTCTTGCCGCGCCTTCAGTGATTTCAAAAAAATTCGAATATATATATATATTTATATATATATATATGTTATGATTATTAAAATATGGATATCCATATTTATCTTTTTCTTCAACTTTTATTAAGTCATTACTCCTCTATTAATCACTAGACTCTTCCTCTTCAACTTCCACTAGTTTATTACTCCTTCATTAACCACTAGACTCTTCCTCTTCAACTTCCCATGTAAGACTATGCATATAAATATGGTATGTCATTTGTATTGTATCGAAAGTAAAGAATAAAAGATACTTCTCTCATTTTCTTATCTTCATTTTTTCTCTCTTTCTAATCTTATTACTAGTTTTACAACCCGTTATCATGTTTGATTATAGTTTTATATTTGATTATTTTCTAATTACTCAACCTTCTTAATCTCAATCTTCATTTAACTTTTGTTCCATTTTATGATAGTATCATCATGTCAAATCTTATAAAATTTGAGTTTGTGACTCTTGAAATTACTGGAAAGAATTATCTATCCTAGATACTAGATGTGTAAATCCATCTATATGACATGGGTTTAGAAAATACTATCAAGGATGACAATTAGGAATCTAATAAAGACAAAGTTAAAGCCATGATCTTTCTCCATTATCACCTGGATGAAGGACTAAAAACTGCGTATTTAACTATCAAAGACCCACTTATTCTTTGGAACAACATAAAAGAAATGTATGACCAATAGAAAACTGTGTTTCTTCTAAAAGCTCCTTATAACTTGATGCATTTTACGTTTGTAAGATTTTAAATCAGTCAGTGAGTATAATTCTGCACTATTTAGAGTTGGTTCTCAACTGAAATTATGTGGAGAGAAAATTACTGATGATGGCATGTTAGAAAGAACATTCTCCACATTTCATGCATCCAATGTGCTATTACAGCAATAATATCGTGAAAAAGGTTTCAAAAAGTATCATGAACTTATTTATTGCCTTTTGGTGGTTAAACAAAATAATGAGTTTCTAATGAGAAATCATGAATCCTGTCAAACTGGCTCTACTACATTCCCAGAAGTGAATGTAGTGACAAATGAATCAGCCCGTGGTCAGGGACATGGACGTGGACGCGGCCGTAGCTATGGACGAAGCCGTGGTCGACGTGGTAGTGGTCGTAGTTCCCACTCGAGGTGGGCAAATAATGGCGATAACCACAAAAAGGAAACTAGTGGGAATGATAATTATATTGAAAATTTA
Organism: Leucaena leucocephala; assembly: GCA_037074615.1. Classification (NCBI taxonomy): domain Eukaryota; kingdom Viridiplantae; phylum Streptophyta; class Magnoliopsida; order Fabales; family Fabaceae; genus Leucaena; species Leucaena leucocephala. The sequence continues at coordinate 5,137,475 of CM073558.1, read as the reverse complement.
TGTCATCGTTGTGGTGGTACATGTCATTAGGCTTGTCGTACACCAATACATTTAGTTGAATTATACCAAGAATGTTTTAAAAGGAAAAATAAAAATAAAGGTAAAGAGTCAAAAATAGAAATAAATTTTGTTAGGGAAGAAAGCGATTCTAATTATGGCAACATTGATGTGACTCATTTAGATGTTGATTTCTTTACCGATCATAACGGAAGAATTGATCACCTAATTGGTGATGGGAGTGTCCAAAAAATAAGCTAAACTTTTATGATTATATGTTTTTCTTTTTGCTGTAATAAAGTTTATAATTCTCTCAATAAAAAGAAAAAAAGTTTCTACTTACTATGAAGTTATTTATCCCAATAAATAAAATTATGAGTATTTCTTTTCATTATTTCTTTTTGTGTTTCTTTTTCATTTGCTATATTCCTGTTAATGAAAAATGGCACTCATTGATGTTAATAAAGAAGATTTGTGTCTCGTTGATAATGCAACAACTCATACAATATTTAAAAATACAAAATATTTTTCTTCTTTGGTGATGCAAGAAGCCAATATGTAAACTATATCTAGAAGTATAAAAACGATTGATGGGTTTGAAATAGCTAATATATTGTTACCTGGAGGAACACAATTATACATTGATAGTGCATTTTATTCCTCTAAATCTAACAGGAATTTGTTGAGTTTCAAGGATATCCGCATAAATGGATATCATATTGAAATAATAAATAGAGAAAATCAGAAATATCTTGTTATCACATATATGATTTCTGGTAAAAAATGCACACTAGAAAAAATCTCTGCTCTTTCATCTGGAATGTACTACACATTTATTAGTACAATTGAAACACATGCTATTGCAAACTAGAAGTTTGCAAGTGAGAATAAATTTAATATTTGGCATAACATGTTAGACCATCCTGGGACAATAATGATGTAAAAAATCATTGAGAATTCATGTGGACATTCATTGATAAGGCAATCAATTCGATAATCCCATATTTTCTCATGTGCTACATGTTCTGAAGGGAAACTAATTATTAGACCATTATCGATAAAACTAGAAAGTGAGTCTCTCATATTTATGGAACGTATACAAAGAGATATTTGTGGGCCGATACACCCACCATGTGGACCATTTAGAATTTTATGGTTCTAATTGATGCATCGATAAGATGGTCGCATGTTCGCTTATTATCTTCTCGTAACCTGGCGTTTGTGAGATTACTTGCTCAACTAATTAGATTGAGAGCATATTTTCTAGATTATCCCGTTAAGAAAATACGTCTATATAATGCCGGTGAATTTACTTCACAAGCTTTTAATGAATATTGTATGTCTCTGGGAATTGATGTTGAACATATTGTAACACATGTTCATATATAAAATGGACTTGCAAAATCATTACTTAAACGTTTGTAGTTGATTGCAAGACCATTGCTTATGAAATCAAATCTTCTAATATCTACTTGGAGACATGCAATTTTGCATGCAGCGATGTTAATTTGTATCAGACAAACTAGTTATCTCAAGGTCTCCCTTTTATAAATGGTTTTTGGTCAGGAACCGAATATTTCTCATCTAAGAACTTTTAGATGTGCGGTACATGTTCCAATTGCTACACCACAATGCACTAAAATGGATCCTCAAAGAAGGATGTGAATATATGTTGGATATGAATCTTCTTCTATAATAAAATATTTAGAGCTAATAACAGGAGATTTATTTACATTTATTTACAGCTCGATTTGCTGATTGTCATTTTGACGAATAAAATTTTTCAATATTAAGGGTAGAAAATAAGCAGCTAGAAAATAAAATTAGTTAGAATGAATTATCATTGTCTCATCTTGATCCTCGTACAAAACAATATGAGTTAGAAGTTCAAAAGATAATTCATTTACAGAGTATAGCCAATCAATTGCCAGGTGCATTCACTGACTCCAAGAAAGTGATCAAGTCACTTGTTCCAGCTGTGAATGCTCCTATCAGAATTGATGTCCCTATTGGACAATCCACTTATGCAAATAGATCAAAAGCACGCTTGAAATATGGTAGGCCCATTAGTTCCAAATATAAAAATTCTCAAAAAGAGAAGGAGCTACAAATATAGATGGTCAAGTCGAGGATATTCAACAAAATTTAACGACTCCAGAAGAGTCCTTTGACAACACTAATATCTCAATTTTGAGAGAAATTCAAGTACCTGAAATATGTGAAAATAATGAGATCTCAATAAATTATGTTGTAAATAGAATACGATGGGACCGAGATAAAGTCAACATTGACGATATTTTTGCATATAATGTATCGCTTTATGTAATAAATTATTATGAGGATCATGAGCTAAGGTCTATTAGCGAATGCAAACAAAGAGATTATTGGCCAAAATGGAAAGACACAATTGAGGTAGAATTAAAATCATTAGAAAAATGAAAAGTTTTTAGCCCTGTGGTTCTTACACCTGAAGATGTAAAATTAGTTAGATATAAATGGGTTTTTGTGAGAAAAAGAAATGAAAATGGTGAAGTAGTAAGATACAAAGCACAACTTGTTACTCAAGGATTTACACAAAGACCTGGTATTGATTTCGTAGAAACATACTCACTAGTGGTGGATGCAACTACTTTTCGATATATAATTAGTCTGGCAGTAAATGAAGACCTCGATTTGCATTTAATTGATGTTGTTACAACCTATGTGTATGGTTCACTTGACAATGACATTTATACAAGTCTCCCTGACAGATTTGAATTGCCGAAAGCATACAATTCAAGCTCTCGAAAATGGTACTCAATTAAGTTAAATAAGTCTTTATATGGATTGAAGCAATCATGACGCATGTAGTATAATCGACTTAGTGAATATCTATTGAAAGAAGGATATAAGAATGATTAGATATGTCCATGCATTTTTATAAAAGATCTGGAAATGAATTTGTTATAATTGCTATTTATGTCGATGACATAAATATCACTGGAACTCTTGAAGAGATTTCCAAAGCGGTGAATTCCTTAAAGAAAGAGTTTGAAATGAAGGACCTGGGAAGAGCAAAATTTTGCCTTTAACTACAAATTGAACATTTGAAAAATAGGATATTCGTGTGTCAAGAAATTTACACTAGAAAAGTCTTAAAACGTTTCTATATGGATAAATCGCATCTATTATGCACTGCGATGATTATAAGATCTTTGGAGAAAGATAAAGATCCCTTTAGACTTCAAGAAGGTGATGAATAACTACTTGGCCCAGAAGTACCTTACTTTAGTGCAATTGGTACGCTTATGTATCTTGCTAGTCACACACGACTAGATATATCATTTGCTATCAACTTACTAGTAAGATATAGTTCTTCACCAACATAAAGATATTGGAATGTGGTTAAGCACATTCTTTGTTACTTGAAGGGTACTATGGATATGTGATTAATTTTATTCAAATGAACACAAGATTGACTTTGTCAGCTATGCCGATGCTGGATTTTAGTATGATCCACATGTTGGTAAATTATAAACATGATATTTGTTCACATGTAATGGTACAACTATTTCATGGCGATCAATGAAACAAATCATATCAGCTATATCATCTAATCATGCAGAAATACTATCAATACATGAAGCAAGTCGAGAATATGTATGGTTAAAATCGATAATACATAATATACGTACTACTTGTGGATTGTCATATAGTAAAATGATCCCAACAGTCCTATATGAAGATAATATTGCATGTATTACACAACTAAAAGAAGGATATATCAAAGAAGATGATACAAAATATATTTCTTCAAAATTCTTTTTCACACATGATCTTCAAAAGAATGGTGAGATTATATCCAGTAAATCCATTCTAAGGAAAATTTAGCAGATTTGTTCACCAAATCGCTTCTAGCAACAATATTTGAGAAGCTCGTACATGATATTAGATTTCGCAAATTCATAGATATCAATTGACGTTGCAAAACAAGGGAGTATATACACACTGCACTCTTTTTCCCTTGACTGAGGTTTTGTCCCACTGGGTTTTCTTAGCAAGGTTTTTAATGAGGCAGCACCGTGAGTGTATCAATTAAATGTGTACTCTTTTTCTTTCATTAGGTTTTTATCCCACATGATTTTTCCTAGTTGAAGTTTTTTAATAAGACACATTATTAAATAATAGGCATGCAAGGGGGAGTGTTATGAATATTAGAATATGGATGTCCATATCCATCTTTCTCTTCAACTTCCACTAGTTCATTACTCCTCCATTAATCACTACTCTTCCTCTTCAACTTTCCATATAAGACTACGCCTATAAACAGGGCATATCATTTGTATTGTAATGAAAATAAAGAATAGAATATACTTCTCTCATTTTTTTATCTTCATCTTTTTTCTTCTCCTAATCTTATTACTAATTTTACAACAATATATATATATATATATATTGTATATTACTACCACAATTGCTTAGAGAAACGTGAGTCCAGGCCACCATGGACATTTTCTTAAAAAACAAATCATATGAACTGGTTAATCATTTTCAAGATGTCACACTGTCTAACTTAAAAAATAAAACTCTCTCTAGGGAGAATTTTCCTTTTTTTTCTTTTTCTTTACAATGAATTTTCCTTAGTCGAGCTTCTGAAAAGTAACTTGATTATCCAATTTGTATATTTGTATTTGTGAATAGTATATTTATTTCAGTTAAAAAAAAATCTTATATTTATTATTCTGTGCTCAGTCCTATTTTTGAATTCTAGATTCAAATATGCGAAAGCTGAGAAATATGGGATATATAATCTTTGTGATGTACATTGAACAAAAATATCGATGAAGCAAAAAAGGAAATAAATGAACAGCTTTAATTAAAAATAAAATTATACATTTAGTCATCCTTTATATTTATATTAAATTTTATGTTAATACCTTTAATAGATCTTTATTTTATTATATTATTTTTTATCAATCTAAAAAAAATTTATCATATTTAATAGATATTATTATAATAGTTATGACTATTTTATATTTTAATTAATTATATAAATTAAATAATTAAAAATATCATTTTTTTATATTTTTATTAATTTTATTATTTTTCTTAATTCCGATGTATATGAAAATATTTTAGTTTTATGTATTTTACCCTTAAATTTAAAACGTGTACTTTTCATTCTTTCAATTTAACACTGTTAAGTGTTTAATTATATCGTTATCATTTTAAATTTGTTAAGTTAATATTTTCTATTAATGATGTTAACAATGTTAAGTTCAAAATATTTAAAAATATACTTTTAAAATTTTAAAAAAATAAATATAAACTAATATAAATATAAATGATTAAATATATATTTTAGCTTTAATTAAATATTTCAAATGCTTAATTGATAGTAAACCAATTCAAGCATGTAGTTAAGGGAAATTAGCGACTTTTTGTTGAAAACTTATCCAACTTTAGGTCAAGAGTTGGCTTCTGTTTTCTTTGTTGTCCACTGACATGAGTTTTAATTTTTTATATTCGGTTAAAATATATATATTTAATCATTTATATTTATATTTATATTATATTTTAATTTAATTCCTTAAATTTATAAAATATACTTTTAATCTCTTATTATTAATACCGTCAGTATCATTATTGAAAAACTTAAAATACATGTAAATTGAAAAAATATCCAAAAACCTCGTAAATATGAAAACGGCCATTGTTCTAAACTTTCATAATCAAGAGTCATCTTTGATCTCTCCGATTGTTCTAGGATGTCAACGACTCTCATCTACGAGCGTAAATCTGACAAGTCTTTTTATATAAAGTACAATTGGGGTTTTGCTCCTTGCTTTTGCTTTTACCTAGCGGATCATAGTAAGGATTTTGCTTTTTGACTCACTTTTGTCATTTTTTCTACTGTGCTTTTTTTTTTATTAATTACCAAATCAGTACAAAGATTATACACAAAAAAACTACATTAGAATATACCTAACTTGATAACCTAGAATATAAAACCTCATTCGGCAAAGAATTTTTGTTTGGCGTGTACAAATTCCCCATATGATAGAGTGACATTGACTATATATTCATGTTAATCTTCTTTGTTGTTTTGCCCTTCACTATTTTTTACCCAAGTGCTTAGCACTAGTAAGCAGAATTTCCAACCCAAGTCAAGACTAGAAAAAGCAACAAAAGATCATATTGGAGATACCCTCGAATGGAGAAACATGAATATGTGACAAACAAAATAAAAAAAGCATTTGTTTAGAGAATAAGATGCATGTATTTGAGAAAATTAGTAAGGTCTCAAGCTTCAACAAGTTAGATCCAAGTTATACATGAGATTTATATATCTTCAAAGCAATGAGATTTGTATATAGGGTATATTTGGATAAGAGTTTAAAAAATGACTTATTATAAAAAGGGCTTTTAGAAAATAGTTTTTGAAGAAAAATTTATAAAAAAAAAGTAGTTTTAAATAAATGAGTATTTAGATAGTTATTACCAGAAGGGCTTTTGTAATTAAAAAATTACTAAAAAGTGTATGATTTTATTAAATAGAAAGGGGAGGAGAGAGAAAAGAGGAGAGAGAGAGAAGAATAGAGAGGAGAGAGAGTGGAAAATAGAGAGGAGAGAGAGTAGAAAATAGAGAGGAGAGGGTAGAGAGGAGAGAAAAAAGATGAGAGAGGGTGTAAGAAAAAGTAAGGGTAAAATAATAATTCGGTAGTCCATAAACTCTTTTACTATTTCAGAAGTTAGTCTCAGTAGCTTATTAAAAAATTTAGTTTTAAACTATAGTCTTATCTAAAAGCTCTTTTAAACAAATATAGTTGTTTATTTTAAAATTTCTCCAAACTAAAATTTATGTTAAAAGCCCTTTTAAAATTATAGTTTGGAAACTTTCCAAACACACATAATCAAACTTCTTGTCCATTTTTCAAAATTCTTCCTTTCTTACCAATTTGAACTTACGTATAGATTGAAAACTTTGCATAAAAGATGAGGAACAATTATGATGATAGTGCCTTGGATATTGACTTCAATGATACTGAAGAAGTGGATGAAGGTGATGAATATCATCTTGGTGACAATGAGGAGGTCAATATACACTAGAGAAAATTCATATCAAGAGCATGTGAGTGAATATTCAGAAAGCCTTGATGATATGGAAGAAGCTCGAGATGAAAATGAAGAAGGAGAGGGATATTGGAATAAAAACATTTTATATATAATTTAATTAATCCATATTATAACATATATAAATATAAAACCTATATGAGATGTAATAAAAGACTTATAAATATATCTCGCTATTAGCTTAACTGATATGATATAGAAACTGGAATTTAACTCAGAGACCTGCCAATCAGATAATACTATTAGATAAAAAGAACATGTTCTTTTAGCTAGTAATTATGCACAATGATAGCAACTTGTGTACTATCGCCATCAGTGGGGAACCTTCAGAAAGTGATCAGAGAAAAGTTATCACTCTATGACTAAAAAAAACTATTGCACAAATAATTATATTGTGTTATTAATTTCCACTATCAGAAAATTAATCTTAATAAACTGAGTCAATAACCAATCTTAGATTAGGCCTAAAATAACTAGGGTCACACTCAGAAATATTTATTAATTATGCTACTAGGGTCACACTCAGAAATATTTATTAATTATGCTAATTATTATCTAAATAGTTATAATAAATATCTCACATTCTCTCATTTTACCCGGTATACTTAATATCATTACCCTATCAAGGTAAACTGATATCACACTATAAGAATCATGGCGATAAGTTCTCTTTTATCAAGTATTATATTCCATGTATTACATGTAGTATTATTACTTAATGAGTATCACATTATGCATGAACTCAATATTCATTTGGTTCCTATCTCAATGTTTATCAATTTCAATAACACCAATGTATAAAACCATAAAGTTGAAATGATAAACCACAAAATTTGATTTCATTTCTCATACCTCCACTAATAAAAATAAGACGAAGTCCCATATGAGGTATATATGCGATAAAGATGCTCAGATTCAATCCTTTTGTCAAAAGATTAGCCAACATATATAATATATTGATAAGTTCAACATAAACTTAGTCATCCTGAACTCTTTCTCTCAAACATAGAAATTTAAATTCAACAAATTTGCTTTGACTTTTATTCTTTTTTATTGCTCCATATATCTAGAGATGGGAAGCGGCCGGCCCGCCGTAACCTGCGGGCTAGGACAGCCAGCTGAGCTTGCTCCTCTTGGTGGTGGGCTATTTTTTTAATTTGTTAATATTTTTAAAAAATTATTTCTAAACTTTTAAAATAGTAATAAAAATTTCTAATGTTATATTAGCATGATCAAAAAATTATTAATGTTATACTCTTAAAATTTTCTAATTTTTATAAAAAAATATCAAATTTTATAACTACAAATTTGAATAAATATTAACATAATATTAATTAATTATAATATTTCAATACATATCAATAAATAAGTAATCATATTTATTAGTATTTGATTAATGGAATATTCAAATTAATCTTTGAGTAAAATAAATAATAATATTAATAATTAAAAAAAAGCTGGCGAGATGCATATCTTGCCCTAAAACCTAATTATTTGAAAAGTAGGATCAGCTCATGGGCTCAACCTGTTTTACCACCTCTAGTAGCTATAGTCACCACAGTTGTGTTATCACAGTATATTATAATTGGTTTAAAGATTGAATGCACAATTTTGAACCCAACAATAAAATTTCTTATCCAAATAGTTTGTGAACTTGTTTTAAAACACGAAATGTACTCAACATCACTTATAGAAGGAATTGTTTGAGTTTGTTTTGCAATTTCCCATAATATAGCTCCTTCTGCCAATAGGAAGATATATCAAATATAGACTTTTTTGTATCTACACATCCTCCAATGTCTGAATAAGAGTATCCAATTACGTCCAGATTGTATATTCTTCTATATGTGAACATGTAGTGTTTAATACCTTATAAGTACCTGAACACCTTCTTATTCACATGTTTGTACACAAGACCTAATATCGCTTTTGTTGTGGGTATGTTGGGAAGATACTAAAATGAATTTGAGTATATAATTATGTACAGATTGTGTGTTCTTATATATGTGAGTATGTAGTATTTAGTACCTTGTAGGTACTTTAACACCTTCTTTGCGGCTATCCAATGTGTCTCCTTAGGATTATTTTGGTATCTTCCAAACATACCCACAACAAAAGTGATGTGAGGTCTTATGTACAAAAATGTGCATATATCAAGCTTCCCACTATTGAGACGTATATGACTTTTTTCATCTATGTCTTTTTAAGCTCAATTTTAGGACATTGACCTATACTAAATTTATCTATCTTTTTAATAGGAGCTACGTTAAATGAAAAATTTTACATTCTGAATAATTCAAAAAAAATTCCAATATAAACTTCTTGAGACAAGTCTACAAGACGTTGGGTCCTTTCTCTATGGATCTTTACTCTAATGACATAAGATGCCTCAACCATGTCTTTCATATTAAAACTCTTAAACATAAATTGTTTCACCTCACGCAATAGTCCTAGATTATTGGTATCAAATAAAATTCCATCTACATAAAAAATTAAGAATATAATCTTACTCCTACTAACCTTGTGATATATACAGTCATCCATGATGTTCTTAACAAAACTAAATGATGTGATCAATTCATGAAACTTTAATTACCACTGTCGTGAAGCCTGTTTCACACTATATATTGATTTTTTTAACTTACATACCAATTATTCTTTATCTTCTATAACAAATCCATCAAATTGTTTTATATAGACTTCTTCCTCCAATTCACTATTGAGGAATGCAGTTTTCCCATCTATTTAGAGCAACTCTAGATTAAAATAAGCAATTAATGCCATGATAATGCGTAATGAATATTTCTTAGATATAAGTGAAAATATTTTTCTGTAATCAATTCCCTCCACTTATGCCCTTAGCAACTAACATAATCTTATATCTATCAATATTGCCTTATGAGTCTGTATACTCATTTACAGCCAATGGCTTTAGACCTACTATGTAATCTATAACTTTCTAAATATGGTTATTTTCCATGGAATTCATTTCACCAATCATAGTATCATGCCACAATTTAGAGTTCACACTCTTCATGGCCTCAGTGAAAATTACAAGATCATTCTTAATATTTATATCACTGTTAACTTCAGCAGAATACACTACGTAATCTTTTTTCTCTAGTTTACCTCCATTTGTTTGCTATAAAATTCATTTCATCAATTATAGCATCATGCCATAGTTTAGAGTTCGCACTCTTCGTGGCATGAGTGAATGTTAAAGGATCATTCTCAATATTGACATCACAGTCAACATCAGCATAATACACTACGTAGTCATTAGGTGATGCTGGTCTTCTTTCTCCAGTTGACCTCCATAATTCAACCTCTTGCTGAACAGGGGCATCCTCTATTATATTTTGTAGTTGATCCACTTGTGTGATAGCTTTATCTTGTATGTGTCTATCTTGTTTAGCATTGTCAACTTGAGGTACAAAATCTACATCATGTTTAATGCCAATCCTAATAATGGGATGATAATTAATTATTGATATTTCCTCATGAATATTAGTGGTTTGCTTTAAGTGATTATCTAGTGGACAATTACTCACACTAATCACATCATTCTCAAAAAAATTTGATATTCCTAGATTCTACAAACCTTTTAGAAGGTGGATTATAATAAAAATTATACACCTTTGACCTTTCTGTATAGTATACAAAGTAAGCTCAATAGTCTTAGGGTCTAGCTTATTCTTATGTGAATTGTACACTATTATTTCAATAGGACAATCTCATATTTTGAAATGATTTAAACTGGGTTTCCAATCTTCCATATTTCAAATGATGTCTTGGACACTGCCTTTGTTAGAACCCTATTTAATGTGTATGTAGTTATCTTAAATGCTTCATTCCACAGGAAAATTAGAAGTTTAGAGTTACTCATTATGCTTCTAACCATATCTAACAATCTCTTATTTCTTCTTTCAGTTATACCATTCATATCAAGTAAGCCAGGTATAGTATATTAAGCTACTATGCATTGCTCTCAAAGAAAATCAGCACATGGATTTAGTACTTGTCCTTCACTAGTGTTTTTACTATAATAGTCATTACCATGGTCTAATCACACAATCTTGATTAGTTTTCCAATTTATGTTTCCTATATATTCTTTAAAGGCATCTAGTGAATTACTTTTATTATAAAGCATGTAGACATATATGTATCATGAGTAATAACCAATAAAGGTGATAAAATATTTTTGATCATGCACGGTCAAATCAGGGCAACAAATAATGCATGTATAATTTTTAACAATTTAAAACAATTCTTAACCCCTTTATATGACTTATTGGTATACTTTCCCCTTATATAGTCTACACAATAATCAAATTATGAATAGTTTATAGAAGAAATAATTATGTTTTTATTTAATCTTTTGATTCTATTAGTCGAGATATATTCCAATCTCGTATGCCATAGGCTATAAAAATTCTTATCGATGACACTTCTTTGAGTACCACACGAAACAAAAAAAAAGATATAGGCGAATTAGAAATAATTTTAAATAAATTGTCAATCATAACTAAATTCACAATTAAAATAAAATTCTTCAATAAAGTCATAAGTTTCTTAGAAAGAACTAAATAATAATTAAATGGAATAAATTTTAATATAGAAATCAAATTTCTCAAATATAAAAAAATTATAAAGTTCTAAAACATTATTATTCAAAAAAGTTATGCGAAAAATTCCAACGGCATTCACAGTGTCTCTTCTCCCACTGTCTAAAATGACAATTTCCTAATTGAAATGTGGAGACCTACTTGTTAGAAAGCCCTGCATGATAATCAAAATGTGGATAATTGAATTAGTGTTAATCCACCAAGTGTCATCATTAACGCTAGAAAAATTAGATTCAAATGTAACACATACCTCTCATCTTCATTATATGTTGCCTCACACCATCAACACATGTAAGCCTCATAACATATAATTCAGATACGATGGCACCACCTATATGACTGTCTGCTGGATTGAATTATTTATCTAAAGCTTCCAGGTACCCTTTAATTATCTCACACCTAGGGATTGCTCTCCTAATACTTGTAGTGATCATTTGTTATATAAGCAGAAAAGATAAACAGTTTCTCCACTACCACATATTATACATTTTTTTTGTTTCTCTGTCATTAAAAGCATCATCAGGTCTTAGAGATTTTTAATATCTCAAGGCATAATCTAAGTCTAAGAAAATGAGCTGCAACAAAACAACATCTCTCTAATTAGCATAGTTAGTGCTGCCATTTAAAATTATTTTGTTTCTTACATCAACCATAATCCTGGGGGCAACAATTAGATCTACAAAATGAAAACAAACATATGTACAAATAAACTCATAAGTTAGAATTTAAATCAATCATAATTTACTGTGTCATGTATGCATGCTTAGCACAAACGTAACATACAATTAGTATAAATACGTATCATTAATATCTATCTATAGACAAAGACATTAGTATAGTATGTATTAATTCAAATGATGAAACTAGAATGTATTTGTACTTTTCCAATACTTGTGTGTTACTTAGAAAATAACAAAGTCATTATATCCTACCCTAATTAAATGTACAATTATAAAATATCTACCTGTAGAAAAGATAAATCATAAATATACATTTGATTATAATTGATATTTCAAATCTATATGTAATTAATTGATGCATGCTACAAAATTCATTAAATAAGGATGATGTGGCTACTCTTCAAAGAATTATATGCTAATAACAAATATCATTTTTGTCCATTGAAATCTAAATATGCACAACATAATAGAGTATTTAATAAATTGATTTAATTAACAAATGTAACTACATAATTTAATTTAAATTCTCCCATTATTTCATGCACCTAAAAAAAGTTTAACAATTGATTTCAACTCAGAAAAGATTTTACAAAATTAAATATTTAATTTAATGGACAAAAGAAAAATTAAATGAACAAAATATGCAATTATATGACATGAAAAATTAAAATTTGTAAACACTTTTTCAAATGACAAAATAATGAAGAAATTAATTTTCTTCTATTTAAATATTTACATTGCATGTAATAGTATTAAATAAGGCGTATTAAAATTAAAAAATTTAATTTATTTTGAATAAATATATTCTAAAATATAAAATAAAATGGTATAAAATAATTTTCTAGAAATAAACCAAATGACACATATATAAAATCCAAGATAAACCCACAAATATTTTCCAAAATCAAAACAAAAACTATTCAAGCCCAAAGAATTTTCCATAAACAAACAAAAAAACAAAAACATATTTTCTTTGTTCAACTCAAAACATGAGGCCCAACAGGCAACCAAAAAAATTATTTTTGACCCAAGATAGGCAGCTTAGCACTCAAGCGGAAGAAAAGAAAAATTATTTTCTGATGACCCAAAAGGGTCTAAAAATGATTTTTAAAAAAAAAACAAATTGTACAGACTACCTAGATGCTTTAATGAAACACTGCGTTTCAGCCGAGGCTTCGTCCTTGCTGAGTCAAGTTAGCTTAACCTGACTCAACGACCCGATTTATAGGGGAACTCACGGTCGCACTCTCATCTATCCAGAGGTCGACACTGGTAAGCTTTGGCAGGTGATTTCCAACGAGTTTGGGGCTCCTTTTCTAGCTGTCTTAGCAGCTGCTCCTCCTCTATTTTCTGGCAAGCTCTCATAGCAATCTCACATCATGGTGACCTCTAGGTTACGATGACTCTCTCTCAACGAGTTCAATGACAATGACTTTGTTTCCAATGACCTATCTCTTGATCATCATTCTCTCAGTTGAGGCCTAGGTTGCCAATGACTGGATCAAAACCACCTCTATCCTTAATAAACTCGACATCAACACTCATCGTCAGTCTTAGCGTTCAGTGGACTCCTCTCGGCATTGATACACAAAACAAATGGTCAAAAGATAATAAAACAAATTATGATCTTTAGAGGTCTCTATATCTCATATTCTATCTTGTATTTGTACTCATGAGGATTATAAGTTAGCGACCAAGGCAAGGGGATATCAAACAAAGCTTTTAGGCCACATGTTAGAATAAAAATATCTTATACATAATTTAATCAATTCAAATTATAACATATATAAGTATAAAACATATATGAGATGTACCGGAAGACTTATAAATACATCTAGCCATTAGTTTAACTGATTTGAGATAAAACTAGAATTTAACTCAGAGACTTGCCAATCAGATAACACTGGTAGATAAAAAGAACAAGTTTTTCCAATTGGTAATTAAGTACAGTGATAGTAAAATGTGTACTGTCATCACTAGTGGAAAACCTTCAAGAAGTGAGCAGAGAAAAGTTATCTCTCTGGGACTCAGAAAATTATCTCACAAATAATTGTGTTGTGTTATTAATTTTTACCATTAGAAAATTAACTTTAATAAATTGAGTCAATAACTCACTTTAGACTGAGCTCAAAATGACTACGGGCCACACTCATAAATATTTATTAATTATCCTAATTAATATCTAAATAATAATAATAAATATCTCACAAGGGACACAAAAAGAATAGGTATCCAATGCATAAGTTGTTAAAAAATGAGTGAATACAAGTGGGAGGTCGGAACCCTATACAACACCGGAGAAGATTTTAAAGAGGCCATAGTGTCGTATGCTATGCATGCTGGAAAAGGCATTAAGTTTATTAAAAATGATAAGGAAAGGATTCAGTAAGGTGCAAGCCAGACTGTGATGGGAAGGCATACTATGCAAAGTTAAATGGGGAAGATCCAAATGGAAGGCATACTGTAACAGGGAGGTGAATAATAAATTGTTAAAATCCAAATGGTTGAGTGGGAGTATTGAGAAAACCGTGTAAACTGAAAGATATTATTGATAGATCTAAGAGAAAGTGGAATGTAAATGTCTCAAAGGCAGTGGCTTCTAGATCAACGAAAAAAGCATTAAATCACCTTCATGGGTCTTTCTAGGAACAATTTCGAAGGTTTGTATGACTATTGTCATGAACTAAAAAGGTCTAATCCCCACTCTACAATGTTGTTAAAAGTGGATAGGCCGCCTGACTATGATGCAGAGCTTGATATTCAAGTGCCATCGAGAAACATGCTCCCTAGATTTGGAAGGCTATACATATGCTTTGAGGCTTGTAAGAAGAGCTTATTCACTTGTAGACCAATTATTGGGTTGGATGGATGCTTTCTTAAGGGACCACATAAATGCCAATTATTGGCTGCGGTCGGGAGAGATCCTAATGAGCAAATGCTCCCTATTGCGATTGCTGTAGTAGAGGCAGAGACCAAAGATTCTTGGACTTGGTTTCTATCTAATCTAATTGAAGACCTTGGTGGAACAAATAAGTGCAAATCCTATACCATTATTACATACCAGCAAAAGGTAAATTTCATTTCTTGTCTACGTTTTTAATTTAACATCTATTATATAAAACTAATATTGTAATTTTTATAGGGTCTTTTACCTACCTTTGATGAGCTCTTACCTGGAGTAGATCATCGATTTTGTGTTCAGCATCTATACAACAACTTTAGAAAGCGAATCCCGCGAACAAATTTGAAAGAAAAGATGTGGAAGGCTGCCAAAGCTACCTAGCCGCAAGCATGGGAACGAGCAACGAAGGATATTCAAAAAGTTAATGAAGATGCATATAAATATCTCATCAAAATTCCTCCCAGATTTTGGAGTAAGTCCCGATTTTCCTTTGAACCGAAGTGTGAGGTAAATAATATAAATGAAGCTTTTAATAAGGTCATTCTTGATGCAAGAAAAAAACGTATTGTGTCAATGTTGGAGGACATCAGGACTAATTTCATGAATAGGTGGGCTACTAATAGAATTAAGATGAATAGCTTTCAAGGTTCAATTCTTCTAAATATTAAAAAAAATAGAAAGGGGTGCCAATGATAGTGGCAAATGGATACCTAGTTGGGCTAGGGTTGAAAAGTTTGACGTTCATGATGGGCACGAGAGATTTGCAGTTGATTTAAAAGTTAAAGAATGTAGCTGCAGAAAGTGGGCATTAACTGGCATCCCTTGTGCTCATAGCATAAGTTGCATCTATTGGTGGTCAAAGAAGCCGGAAGATTATGTGCCCATTTACAACAGGAAAGAGGCTTATCAAGCATGTTACGAACTTATCATTTTTCCTACACTTGGTGCCAATTTATGGATAACAACAGAATATCCATATGTACTTCCACCGACATATAGAAAGCGTATTGGCAGACCACGAAAAGCAAGAAAAAAGGATCAAAATTGTAAAGATATTTAAATATCCTATAATTATTATATAGGATATGATATTTTATTAGTATCTAGAATTATTTATGATTCTCTATTGAGTATATATATATATCTCTTCTAAATATCAATAAAATACACATATTATTCATTTGAAATAATATGGTACCAGAGCAAGGTTACAATCCATAGCTCCCCTGAATCTTCGTCATCATCCAAGAAGTGCACGATTCTTACGCACAATCACGAGTTTCTGATGTCATTTTCATGCTCCAGCCCGTGGTAGCGCGTGTAATACCCTTCTTCGACAACATTCATCTTCTTCGTTATCGACTCACTGAATCTAGCCTACCCCTAGTAGTTTCACACTCTAGTTAGGCTAGGTCATCTCTATTTTGTTCGATTCACGATCCCCTCTATCCTCGTGAGATAGCTTTGGCACCTTGGTTAATATTTTCTTGCTGATTGGTCCCTAGAGTGGCCTTTGGTTGCTGTATTTACTTTGATTAAGTGATTCCAGTACTAATTGGCTATCTATCATATCACATAATGTCTAGTGTAAAACCTTTGTGCTTGGTATTTTCTGTGACAAAACCCCTGGTATGGCTATTGTTCTCTCTAGTATATTGTTCTTCGCTTAGATGCTTGTTGATTATTTGTTCCTGGTGTGACATCTGGTGAAACTTTTTTTTATCTAGGTATAGCGATTGGTTTGCTGAATCTTCTCCTATGGTATTTTATAGACGATAACCGTGACGACATTCATAATATATGTCTCGAAGTATGCTCAGTTTCTTAAATACAGTAGGTTGCAAAAGCACGCCACTCTGAATATTATTGGTCTTATTGCAAAAAGTAATAATGAGACTTGGTCTCTTCTACTTCTAAATAGATCTTAGATTCAAGTATTACTGACCACATGACAGGTAACCGTCATCTCTTCTCTATTTATGACTTATATGCCAATCTATCAAGTATTACCATTGCTAATGGTTCCTATTCCCGTGTCATTGCTTCTTGCATAGTAAGTCTTACACTTTCCATTCAGTTGCCTTGGGTACTGCATGTACCTGACCTTGCATTTAATCTTTTTTCTCTGAGCAAGCTTACCCGTGATCTCAATTGTTGTGTTTTATTTTATCCTCATCACTGCTTGATTCAAGATCTCTTAAAGAAGATTATTGGTAGAAGTTACGAATCTGACAGTCATTACTTCATTAATGATCAGGGGTCTCGTGCCATAGCTTATGCCAATGGTGTCACTCCTTTCGAAGTACATTGTCGTTTGGGTCATTTATCTTTATCGTCTTTAAAAATGATTTATCCTTAGTTTCAGCATTTGTCATCATTAGATTGTGAGTCATGTCAATTTGCCAAATATCATCGTCTTCCTTTAGTATATCGAGTCAATAAACTGGTTTCGTCTCCTTTTGAGTTAATGTATTCTAATGTTTGGGGTCCATTTCCAGTTGAGTCTAAAGCTGGTTTCAAGAACTTCGCCACATTTGTTTATGATTATTCCCACACTAGTTGGTTATATTTAATGAAAAGTCGTTCTGAGTTGTTCTCTCACTTTTGTGCCTTTACTACTGAAATTAAAAATTAATTCCATACCATGTGTAGTGATAATGCTAAAGAATATTTTTTTGAATCATTTTGCTCTTTTAAGCTTCAAAATAGAATTCTACATTAATCTTCTTGTATGGATACACAAGCTAAGAATGGTGTTGCCGAAAGAAAAAATCATAATTTATTAGAAGTAACTCATGCATTTTTATTTCAAATGCAGGTTCCAAAACCCTTTTGGGCAAATACGGTCTCCACTACTTGCTTTCTCATTAAGCTCATGCCTTCTTCTGTTCTTGAGTGTCAAATTTCCTAAACTACTATTTTTCTTTCCAAGTCTTTGTTTCTCATTAATCCTAAGATTTTTTGCTATACGTGTTTTGTTCAAGATATACGTCATACTTCTCTAAATTAGATCCTAAATCCCTCAAGTGTGTCTTTCTTAGCTATTCTCATGTTCAGAATAGTTATTGATATTTCTTTCCTACTCTTAATCGTTATCTAGTTTTTGTATATATTAGTTTTCAGGAATTTGTAGTATATTTTGCCTCTAACATTTCCACTCCTCTTTCTCTACCTAGTTCAGGTTGAGATCAGAGATGCTCAAAGGCGAATCTGGAGCAGAAGACGGAAACAGCAGCGACAGGCAGATGTAGCAGAGACAAAAGGCAGAGGCGCAGGGATTCGAGTAAAATTAAAACAAGAAACGTCGATGTTACTTGTCGGTGTAAATAGGAGGAAACGAAGAGGGCAAAGCGCCCATTGAGAAATTAGAGGGGAAGAGGAAAGAGCCTCGAAACTTGTAGGGGAGGATTTACCAATGAAGAAGGGCGACATGGTTACCCCGTGAAAGCATATAGAAGATTTAATTGATTTCAAGAGGGAGGCGCCCAGGGATTTCAAATTATCCACGTCACACTCACCATAAGTGGCCGTTAAGGTCTTTGGGGTTATTTGCTAAATGTTTGTGTATGTCATAATTTTTTTTAAAAGTTAAACACACTTCATATTCCTATATTCTTAATGGTATATATATATGTGTGTGTGTGTGTAAAAATACTCATGAATTGTTATCCAATAAACTTTTAACATTATAATATTTTTAAATATACAAAAATATTCATAACGTTTGAAAATGAGTATAAAATACTAAATTCCATTAATTACCTATTAAAAAAATCATAACTAAAAATATTAACATAAACATAAAGGTAACATAATTATATCGTAACTACTATGACATAATTTGGCATGGCGTAATTTTTAACTCAAAAAGCCATTTTAGGATGACTAAATCGTCATCTCAAATAAAATTAACATCATTAGCTGCCCTCAAAACCATATCCAACATTATTTAAAACTTAAATTAATTTTTCTCGTAGAAAAAAAAATAAGTTTTGGCATGCCAAACACACCCTATGTCTTTTCAATTTGTATGCCCGTGGATTTGATCAAAGCTTGTACTCATATTTTTTTTCTAAAAAGAACAAAGTTAACTAACACCCGTTGGGGGAAAAGCCAAAAACAAAGCTAACAGCCGAATACTCATCAAATGTGATTAACGGATAAAATTTTTGGAGGACTACAAAGCTACCCTCCTCCGACTTTAGAGGGAATTTGCAAGATTTTTTTTTTTTTGCTGAACATTTGCA
Source organism: Leucaena leucocephala (assembly GCA_037074615.1). NCBI lineage: Eukaryota > Viridiplantae > Streptophyta > Magnoliopsida > Fabales > Fabaceae > Leucaena > Leucaena leucocephala. Next base: position 5,117,910 of record CM073558.1, on the reverse strand, counting down.
GGATTATGTTATGTATAACCTTACTACTGTTAAGTTAATAATAATTAAATTAAGGGTAAAGATCACAATTTTCTTTAAATAAGGTAGAATATTTGAACTTTATTTTAGAAAAAAAATATATTGAAAAACTTACCTTAAAGTTGGCCAATCAATCGTACTTGAATTTAGTGATATAGTATTAGATTCAAGATAATTATATTAATTGAGTGACTATTAGTCTTAATTGATATTAGTATCGTCTAAAAGGAAGTAAGACTTTACTCTATCTTTAAAATTTAATATTTTTTTTAAATTTTTTTTTATAAAAAATAGATAATTATATTAAAATATAGTTTAATTAATAATTCAAATTGCATACGTAAAGTAATTGAAATAAGACTACTTTAGTTGACAGTAACAAGCCAATATCATACACACACGCGCACGCTGGAAAAAGGTGGCTTTCGTGAACCATAAACAACGGAGCTTGTTCTGGATTGTGTTTCCATGTGTTGAATTTTCTTATTCTTGACCTAAAATCGTGTGTAATTATATACACATGGTCCAATGATTACCTTTCTAATTTATTTTAAAAAAAATAATTTAAAAAATTAGGTTTGAAAAAAAATATATGTTTTAAGTTATAAGATCCTCTCCATAGGGCTTTCTCCTTCATCTTTCGAGATTTTCAAGGCCATAATGGTCTTTAAATGGTTTGCGTTCTTCCCCAGTGAAAGGGACGCATGGGGTTACCTTCTCCAGCTCCAGCGTTCGTCATCTCCGTAGCAGTGTCATAGCTTTAGAGTTTAGATAGGATTTTTTTTAATATAAAAGAATTTAAATAAATTTAACAATAATCTCTAATTAAGATTAAAACATAACTCTAAACTTTAGAAAATATTTATAAAGAATTTACGAAATTAAATATTAAATAAATTTTTATAATAATAATAAAAATTAAGCTTACATTATCTTTATAAAATATAAATTTATTATTTAATATATATATAACAACTCTCGTTAACCTTTGGATACCTCTTTGTTTTAAGTGTTGTGTTTCTCTTTCGCCTTCTGGTTGTATTTGTGGTTGGGTTTGTTTTAATTGTGCGTTTGTTTGCCCGGGCTTCCTGGTTGTGTGTGTGTTTGTTTTTTGTTTTTCTTGAGTTCTGTTTGGGTTTCAAGGTGCTCAGCTTTTATAAATCTTTGAAGCCCACTTTTTATACAGTCTCAATTATTAATATAAGACATATTTAATAAATTTAATTTAATTAAAAAAATTAATTAAATTTATTAATATAATAAAATTTTTCTAAAATATTCTAATAATTTTTTTTAACTTCCTCATTTACTCTCTTATATAATTATTATTGAGGGGGTATCAATAAAAATAATTTTTTAAAAAATAATAAATATAAAAAATATATTATATACTTATAATTAATATAAACTCTCCAATTAAATTTTATATTAAGAATAGTAACATTTTAGATTTTTTTTAATAAATTGTCTTCTTATAAAAACACTGTCATAAGGTTTAAATATACCGAACCAAATGATACCAAACTCCTCCCCTTGAGTCTTTTTCAAGATGTGAGGTTATAAGTTTAAACACTCTAAATATAATGAGCACATGAGTTATATATGACCAAAAAAAAATTATATATAAAGTTTATATCTATGTTCATCATAATGTGTTGACATGGTATCATTGGGTTACAAGGCCGTGACAAATTTAATAATATCAAGATAAGGCTACTTTTCATATTAACAAACAGCTTGCTAAAAAAAAAGTCTTTTAAATATGATGAAAAATTAATGTATTCTTTTAGTTTTGTCCTTGTGCACGAATAAAAGTTACATTTCTCACTAATAATTAGTATTATTTAACTCACATTAATTAGCCAACACAGGGGGTAAAAATAAAAAATAAAAAATATTAAAACAATAAAATGTCCTACATGAGTAGATCAACAATATTTATTAAAACTATAAAATGTCCTACATGTTAGATCAACAATAATTGTAGATAATGTCTCACGTTATAGAGTGGGAGGAGTATTAATAATAATAATATTATATAGTACTCCTAATAACAAGTAAATAATGGGAAGTTGAAGCTGAAACTTGTACGTGGCAAATGAATGCTCGTACCCTAACAAAACAACAAGAAAGAAAAAGCATAAAGAGAGAAACAATAGGAAAATTAAACATGGATTAGGTCGTATTTTATTAGGCCACCCACATTGGCATATGAATCCTTAATTTCCAATTATAGAGATATTCAAATGCATATTTTATAGTATAACTACATGGTGGGCCTTAGGGATAGAAACATGTGAGGCATGTTAAGTGACAATTCGGCCTGAGTTTGGCCTGTGACCTGTTATATGTTATTTTTTTATTTAACCAGGCCTGAAGCCGGTTTAAAAAGCTTTATTTTTTTAATTATACTAATAGGCTACCTAACAGGCCTTCGTAACAGGCTCTCATAACAGACCCCCTAACAGGCCTGTTAAAATAAAATTCAAGAATAAAATGTATAATAATACATGTTAGTTTAATGGTTTGACTCTTATATTGTATTCAATATGTGATAAGTTTAACACTCATTTATTACACTTTAATATTAAATAAATTTTGCCTGACAGGCTCAGGCTGCCTGACAGGCCTAACATACTTCGTAAGAAGCCTGAACCTGGTCTCTTAAGAAGAATATGCTTTTAAACAGGTATGAGCCTGTGTATTTTTCTAAACAGGTCAGGCCAGGCCAAAGGCCCCTAACAGGTTGCCTGACCTATTTCCATCCCTAGTGAACCTACATTGCATGGATTTTAAAGATATAATTGCACCATTTATAGCTTTTATAAATTTTTTATTGACATAAAATTTGTTAAAATAATTTTACTACTCCCTCTACAAATCATCAATAACACATTTCAAAATATGTGTAAATATTATTATATTAAAACTTAAATTAGGTCACTCAATTAGATCAATGAACTGATAAACGCTTCTCTTAGTTGATCTAATCAATAATTTTGGTGAGGGTTAGACAGGTTAGATTTTATGTTTTCTTTTTTTCCTTATTTACCCTACATGGTTATGAGAAAAAATATAACAATCCATCATATTTATATTTTATTAACTTTAATTTGTTGAATTATGTGTAGTTTTCAACATAAATATTTTATTTATTTTTAGGTTAATACAATTTTTATTTAAATATTATTTAATTATATATAAATATTTTTATATTTTAATTAATTTATTTTATTTTATTTATATTTGGTCCAATTCTCAGCACCGTGTAAAAATACATCAGCATCTATGAATGCTCAACACAGGACTGGGGTGTGGGACCTGCTGTGCACACCTACTACAAGGGACATTATCCTGTTGTGCTCATAGTGCGCAGCATATATTTTCAATTAATAAAAAATATAAGAAATTTTATTTTGTAGATACCTATATATATTTTTAATTTGATATTTATATGTTTCTCTCTCTTAGTTAAATATTTTAATTTTATTTTGTTAGCACATCTAATGCTATTAACAGGGCAAAATTATCACAATTAATATTGATAATAGAATAAAATTAGAGTTTTAATAAAGAGCAAAAACATATAGATATTAAATTAAAAATTAAAGAAAATGTAGTTATCTGCAAAAATAGTTTTCCAATATATATATATATATGTGCTTATAATCTATATGAATATGATATAATAGATGATATTACCTCTAATCCTAATTATAAAATATAGTTGACTTTTTTTGATAGTTATAGAAAATCAAATAAATAAATTAATTATAAATAATATAATAATTAATTGATTAATTTATATATATTGAATAATATATAATATAAATTTATTTTAAAAGATTATATTTACTTATAATTAACTGATTTATTTAATTTTTTAAATATATTTAAAAATTAATTAACTCTTCTAATTAAGGTAGAAGAAAGTAATCAATTTTCTTTTTAAGATTTTTATTATTGACTTATTCTACTGTGCCCATAAAGTAGTAGTATATCTTTTTTTTTTGCCTATATAATTTATCAGTATTTTGTCCTAATTATATCCGGATCTGATCCACATCACCCATCTGGCTATGATGGGTGAATTTTTTAACGGAAATTTTTTATATACGCCAAAGTTTAAATTTAAGATTTTATTTAAATGATACTAATTTATTTATTATTCATATTAATCTTTATTAGTAGCGGTTATATTTTTATTTTTGGTACAAAGTAATACTATATCAAAATGACTATGGATTTTTTTTTTCCGGCTTTTGGACATCAAAAAATGGACCAAACCAAAACCATGTCACTCCAAAGAACCCATATCCGATAATGATAACAAAAATAGATCCGAGTACGGTCTTTAAGACGGCAACCGATTAAAACCCAATATTTGCCGGCTGTGTCTCATTCTTCCCCTCCTTGTCCCACCTTCACTTTCCTAACCACTAACTGCAATGATCCCACCTTCCTCCTCCCCATTCTACTAACCAAAAGTCAATATCAACCACCCATTTTCCCCACATTTTCTTACAAACTAATGAAATCTTACCTCTTGATATGTAAATAGAGTACAACAATATTATCAGATAAATATAGCCGATTTTATTTAATAAATTTTTTATAAAATTATATATTTTTTAATATAAAATTTAATTAGAGAATTAATTTTAATTTTAAATATAAAATTTATTTTTTATATTTATTAATTTTTTTAAAATTATTTTTATTGATACTCAATTAATAATAATTAAATAAGAGAGTAAAAGAGAGACTTAAGGAAGATAATTATAGTATTTTAAAATAAAAATAATATATTAACTAATTTAATTAATTTTTATAATTTAATTAAATTAGATAAATTTTAAGATAGGATGAATACTTTGTAATTTGTAATAACAAAAATAAATACAACCTCAGAATTCCCACATGAACACTTCACAACCGAAGGAAGAAAAAATGAATCCAGAGAGAGGGAGAGAGACGGAGGGAGGGCAAGAGAGAGAAGCATGTAGGGAATAAGATAAGACCTACTTTTTCACTCTCTTGTAATTCCATTAATGCCCTTCTTGTTGGATGACTTGGTCACAATTCATATAGGCCTCGCTTCTTTCTCAGTCTCTTAAAAACTGCGTGTGCTTGTAGTTGTGTTTGTGTGTGTGTGAGAAAAGTTGGAGCAACTGCGTTGTGAAGGGGTGTGAGTGTGTGATAATGGCGAAGATGTCACAGAGGAAGGTGAAGATCGCTTCGAACAGCATCACGCCTTCGAACAAGAAGACGAAGCGGACTCGCAAAAGCATTCCCAGAGATTCTCCTCCGCAACGCAGCTCCGTTTATCGAGGAGTCACTAGGTCAGTATTCATTAATTTTGTATATATTCCCTCGAATCTATTCCTTTATTCATTCGGTCTGCAATTGTTGGATTCTGCTCTGTTTCGATTCTTGTTCCTATTAATTAGAGAGCGAAGATTTATGCCTTGTGCATATTCTATATAGGCATCGTTGGACGGGTCGATATGAGGCTCATCTCTGGGATAAGAATTGCTGGAATGAATCGCAGAGCAAGAAAGGAAGACAAGGTTCTTCAACTTAATTAGATCATCGTCTTCTTCTTCTTCGGGAAGACGAAATTCTCTCTTCCTGCTTTTTATTACTGTTGATGTTCTTGATCCGCAAGTCTAATTAATCAATTAGCTTCCGCTGATTAACTTATTCTGTTGTTGATTTCTTGCCAATTCGATCCATCGCGCAATGTGGAAAATAATTATGCAGTGTATTTAGGTATGTTAAGTGACTTTTTAGAAATCGTGTATCGCATTTTACCTTCATAATTTGACAGTTTGGCATGAGAATTATTCCTGGTAGTAGAATCGGATGAGGATATTACTAAATGGCTCCAAAACTTCTTGTTTTTTTTTAGGGGCATATGATGATGAAGAAGCTGCAGCCCGTGCCTATGACCTGGCAGCATTGAAGTATTGGGGCCAAGACACCATCCTCAATTTTTCTGTAAATTTATCCATCCTTTTTCTTCTTCATTGTTAAGTTGACGAAGAAATAAATGTTCAGTTTTACTATATCTTAAATCTTAATTATCATATAAGATTTATTATGCTGTAGCTCACTACCAATTATGAAGAAGAGCTCAAGGAGATGGAGGGCCAATCAAAAGAAGAATATATTGGATCCTTGAGAAGGTTAATTTTTAGTTATTTATTAGCTGTCAAAACCTGGAACTGATCTGAAAAACTGAAACCATATTCTAACAGTAAATGAACAAATTTTTCATGACAGAAAAAGCAGTGGATTCTCACGAGGAGTCTCAAAATACAGAGGCGTAGCAAGGTAATTAGTTAACAGTCAAATGTTTTTGCTGAAATTAGCTTTTAATTAGGATGCTGTATTTGGTCACTTAGCCACTTGCTAGCCACAAGTTCGGTTATTAATGGTCATGGATGAAACCTTATTAAATGCACAGTAGTGCCCCCGTTGATGACATATGGATGGGCAATTTTCATGACGGATCCATCTATAATTGGTTACAACGTACAAAAGTGCTGTCTGATTTATTTATTTTTTAAATATTTAAAATTTTCAGACACCATCACAATGGAAGATGGGAAGCTCGCATTGGCAGAGTCTTCGGCAACAAATATCTGTATCTCGGAACTTACGGTAACCCCCTTTGACCTTTTAATACTGCTCCCCACAAACCCATCATTTTGCCCAACTTTTTGTTTGCTTTAGTTTTGGAATGGGAGTTAGTATGTGTATATATCTTTCTAATAAATCACTTATAGAAAAAAATAATTTTAAATATAAGTTATTTGTATAATAATATATGATATTTTTTTTCAATTTTATCCCTATTAAATATAAGTAGTCATTTGCAAGGTAATTGATGAATTATTTTCAATATCATTTCTTTAATAAGGGCATATGTCAAATTTTTTATCAATTTAACTATTTCTTGGTGTGTGATAATGGGGTATAATTAGTGAGTTACATATAGGACAAAAATAATATATACTAATAGCTTTATAACTTAATAGCATGAGAGCTATATTGTATATAAGTTGGAGATCATATGTTAAATTATGTTTGAAATTATGATTCCCCATAGGAAATGCTTAAAATTGCCATTATGCTTCATGAAGAGGTAATCAATTAATGCAAATTGTTTTTTGATTATGTGGTTAATCTCTTTTACCCAATCTGTCACTTCCACATTACACGGCCCAAAATTTGTGCGCTTAATTTTCTAAGTGTTGAAAAAGACGTATGCATATGCTTGCCTATTTATTATATAAGCTCTTTTTGGTAGAGAATATATATACCTTTCTAAACTTTCGGATAGATGAAGTCTCTGAAAATCCTTACAAGACTGTCCCTTTCAATATATTTAATATCCCGTTTCTTCCATTTTTGTTAACCTCATTATTATGGCCTTAGTATTTGGACGCAAGATAAAGATTCATATTTACTTGTGACACATGGCAATGGACCAGAACCATGTTTCACGACTCGTCAGCTTATTAAGGCCAGTCTTTAGAAGAAACTTATCAACCTTATCATGAGGATTAAAATAAAAATATTTTTAATTACTTGACAATTAGTTTAATTATTTTATAAAAATATTTTTAGAAGATAGAGAATATATATTATATAAAATTGCATTTGAGTTTGAGCATGCATGCATATTCCAAATGGTAAATTCCCACTTGATCAGAAAAAAATAGTCGTCTAGGTCAAAATAATAATATAGGACAAAACAAGAGAGGTCAAAGTTATGTACATGCAATCAAGTCAAGTTGGTTGGATGTAGATCACCGAACCTCAACAACTTAGTAAAGCTATTCATTCATGATCTCATTCTTTTCAAATTAATGCTAAAGTTTCAAAGTTTCCACCGAAATTTGCCTTCAATGTTATTAATTATAATATATTATTAATTAATTAAATAAATAAGTTATCCTTTTGCATTATTATGGTACAGCTACGCAAGAAGAAGCAGCCACAGCATATGATATGGCAGCCATAGAATATAGAGGAGTTAACGCCGTTACAAACTTTGACCTCAGCCGTTACCTCAATTGGCTCCGTCCTAAAACCCAAGACTCCAATGAAAAGCCTAATCCTATTAACAGCACCGAGTCTGCTGGATCAAACTCTACTAAGCCTGAACTTGAATTGGGTTTTGTGTCCCACCAGCTGATCAGTTCAAATTCCGACGACACAATGGATGCCCCACCACGATCTGGTGACGGGTCTCCCCCGTCATCGTCTTCACTAGGGCTCCTCTTGCAATCATCAAAGTTTAAGGAAATGCTGCAGAGGACTTCATCAGCTGGGGACCATCATTATTACACTGCGACTGCAACTTCAGAATCAAAGCCTCCTCGTCGTACATTTCCTGAAGATATTCAAACATTCTTTAGCTACACTGAAACTGATGACATCATATTTGGTGATTTGAGCTCAATTGCTGATGCTCCAATTTTCCATTGCGAGCTGGATGCTTAGAAAATAAAGTTTTTTTTAAGCCCACAAATTTGGAAGAATATATAGCAATATGTTATTTGGTAGATGTTCAGTTATAACTTGATTTTGTAAGGTGTATAATCAAAATGCATGATCAGCTAAAAAAAAACAGAGGTGAGGAGAGGAATTCAAAAGAAAAACTTTGGGGCAAGAGTAAACAAATTAGAGGGCACGATTCTTACAATGGTACTTTCACTAATTTGTTTTTCCAGTTATTATGGAAATTTTTTATTTCTTGTATCTTTCATATTTTAAATTGGTTTAAATACAACCCCCCTTAAATTTTAAGTAAGGTTCATATAAATTCACTAATTTTTAAAAATTTAAATTAAGGATTATAATATTTTATATTTTAATTATTAAATTCTTGTTATTAAAATTATCTAAAAATATATTAATATTCCATTTTAGTCCCAATTAAATGAAAGAATAAAAGGAAAATGATAAAAAATAACTCTAAAAATAATAAATTTTAAATTAGATCTGTTACCAACAATAATTTAAATATTACTAATATAATGTCTTATTTTGATATTTATTATTTTTTAAATTTTTTTATCATTTCTCAAAGAATAAACATAATTATTATTATTTCATTCGCGCACTTTCACAATATACGAGGAATTTATTAAAAAGACCCAAAAATAAAACTGTCTAACCATAAAAAAACTAGTAGACCACGTATATCCTCGGCCACAAAAAACTTCTAGAAAACTTTATAATAAGGAGTAAAAGGGAAATACTCCGATGTCCTTAGTATAAGGCTTTTGAATATTTTATAATATAATAAGTTTTTTTCAATTTTTTTCTTATTTAATATTCTAAAATGATTATAAAACTTGTTAACTAATTAATCAAACTCTTGTACTAATAATTTTAATTGAGGGTAATTTTTATATTTTACAAAAAATAATCAATTTTAACTAAATTTATTAATTTATATAAAATTGTTTTTAAAAATCTATAATAAAAATTAAAGAGAGAAGGGAGTACTTATTTTGTTATCCTGAGGTAATTACTTGAGTTGATTAAAAAACGTCGTGAAAATTTACATATATACAATATACAGTTATCTTTATACGTTAACCAGCTTTAGAACAATTATCTTCTATGAGAAGACAAATTAAGACAATTATTTTAAACATAATAAGTATATATATTCGTTTTTTTTTCCTGAAATTAATATAATCACATGCAACATCTTTCTTTCGAATAACATATCCATGCTCCTCCTCCATATGCAATCATATGTATACACACTCACTTGTATCACTATAATAAACATTGAGAAGGTAAGAGAAAATAAAGAAAAAAGATTTCTCATTTAAAAAACGTGGTTGCTAAATGTCTAAATCTCAACGAAAAGGTGTCGCACTAGCTAGCTAAATGATAATTATTAAGCATTGAAAATTTAATTAAATTTGATTCACTCAATTGGTTCCAGCTAGTATATTGAAAATAAGAGGGAGACCACTTTAGACAAAACATAAAAGTGAAAGTCAACCCATTGTCCTGATTTAGTTAACGAATGAATGGCATATATTATTATTTATAATATATTTAATTTTTAGAGAGTATCATTTTATTATAATTTTAATTATATATTTTAAAAACGTTTATATTTATACCTGATAATAATTAATTATTCGTCCTATCTGATATTAATAATATTTTTTTAAAAAAATTATTCTATTTTAAGATAATGAATAAGCTTAATTGTATAAAAAAATTAAAAGTGAAAGTCAAATTATAGTAGGCATAGACTATCCATGGTACTATATGTGCGGGTGGCTAGCTAGGGTTAATTGAAAGGTTTTGTACTCCCACTTTAAATATAGAGGTACTAGTTCATAAGCAAATTTTGGTTTTTAATGTAAAATTTTTATTTTATTTTATTTTTATATCTTATATTTATTATTTTTTAATTAATTTATAAATTAATATATAATCTAATATTATTTTAAAATATTTTAAATAAATTATGTCGTATATATTATAAAAGTTAAGATATAAATTTATTCTAAAAATTTTTACTTATAAATAATATTGCCCTAACAGTTCTTTTAAGTTTAAGGTTGCCTTGAAAATATTAAAATAGAATAATGATACTTTTTATCATCAATTTTTTTTAATGGATTATGGCAATATTATTATATTTTGAAATTTTTAGGGTAAAATAGAACCCAAAAACAATTCCAGGCCAACATTGCTTCTAATAGAAAACTTTTTTTTCACCTTGACCCTATATTATAATGAAGTACTCCCTCTATTCCTTTATATAAAACCAATTAATTTTTTTGGATATATTAAAGAAAGTAAATAAATCAATTAATTATAATCAATCTAATATATTAAAATAAATTATATCATATACTCCTTAATATATCAAAATTATTAAACTTGTTCAAATATTAGTTATAATTAATTACTTTATTTGGCCTCCTTAAAAGACTTTGTAAGAAAGATTGATTTCTTTTTGGTAAGGAGTCAAGACAGAAGACTTTGTACAAATTGTAAAGTGATTACAGGGAACGGAGTGACAACTCAGCATAGGTTAATGGTCATTAACGTGCGTATTAAGTGTAGGAATAAAAAGCGGCGACATGTTTTAAACACACGAGTCAATTGGTGGCAGCTATAGGGAGAGAAGATGGAAACTTTTAAAAGAACTATGTTAAATGAAATGATTTGGGAGGCGCAGGAAAATGCTAATATCATGTGGGAGGAAATGGCTGAAAAGGTCCGAGCGGTTGCTAAAGTAATTTTAGGAGAATCAAAAGGTTTTAATCGACGAGATAAGGAGACTTGGTGGTGGAACGAGGACGCACAACAGAAAGTTAAGTAAAAGAAAGACTGTTTCAAAGCTATACACTTATGTAAATAATACTAAAAATTGGGAAAAGTATCGTTTAGTTAAGAATAAAACTAAGAAGGCGGTGAGTGTATCTCGTTTTAAGACTTTTTAGGAATTTTATAAGGAGTTAGAGACAAAGTCTGGAGAAAGAAAGATTTATAAGATTGCAAGAGACAGGGAAAGGAAATCGAGGGATTTGGATCAAGTACGATGTATTAAGGATGAAGAAAGCAAAGTTTTGGTTGCAGATAATGATATTAAAAAATGGTGGGAGATCTATTTTTATAAATTGTTTAATGACGAGGGATGAGTGTCAAGTTATGAGCTAGAGGATTTAACACGAGAAGTTGAATCAAATTTAGCTTTTTACCGTAGGATTCGTGTTGGCGAGGTTAAAGAGACGCTTAAGAAAATGAAAAATAATAAAGCTGTTGGACCTTATGGTATTCCTATTAAAATTTGGAAGTGTTTAGGTGAAGTGGAGGTGGTGTGGCTTACTAAACTTTTTAATGTAATATTAAGTTCTAAGAAAATGCCGGATGAATGGAGGAAAAGTACTTTAATCCTTATTTACAAAAATAAAGGGGATATTTAAAATTGTCCAAATTACAGGGGATAAATCTTATGAGTCACACTATGAAGTTGTGGGAAAAGGTAATTGAACACAGGTTGAGATTAGAGACTGATATTATTGAGAATCAGTGTAGTTTTATGCCATATAGGTCTACAATAGAGGCAATTTATTTATTAAGGGGGTTAATGGAAAGGTACCGGACTAAAAGAAGAGACTTGCATATAGTCTTTATTGACTTAGAAAAAGTATATGATCGAGTGCTAAGGGAGGTGCTTTGGAAAGTTTTGAAAAAGAAAGGTGTACGCATGGCATATATCAAAGCAATAAAAGATATATATGAGGGGTAACAACTACTATAAGAACGTCTGGGGGCAAAATAAAGAATTTTCCCATAAGGATTGGTCTATATCAGGGATCATCCTTGAGTCCTTATTTATTTAATTTAGTAGTGGATGTTCTAACTAAGCCTATTTAAGAAGAAATCCCTAAGTGCATACTTTTTGCTGACGATATAGTTCTTGTAGCGGAGTCAAGAGAATAAATTAATTTTAAACTTGAGTTATGGAGAAGTACTTTAGAGTCAAAGGCCTTTCGTCTGAGTAGAAATAAAACTGAATATATGCATTATAATTTTGATAAGAAGTAAGTTAGAAGTAACTTGGAGGTCAGATTGGGAGATCAAGTTATTCCACAAATAGATAAGTTCAAATATTTGGGATCAATTATACAGAAGGACGGTGAAATTTTTGAGGATGTTCATCATAGAATTCAGGCCGGGTAGTTTAAATGGAGAAAGTCTACTGGGGTTATATGTGATCAGAAGGTACCAGATAAAGTAAAAGGCAAATTTTATCGCACTGCTATAAGACCAGCAATGATTTATGGAAGTGAATGATGGGCTTTAAAAGGACAGCACGAGTATAAAGTTAGGGTAGCTAAGATGAGAATGTTGAGATGGATGTGTGGGTATACAAGAAAAGATAAGATTCATAATGAACATATACGGGGAAGAGTTGGAGTGTCATCTATTAAAGAGAAAATGGTAGAGAACCGTTTTAGGTTGTTTGGACACGTACAAAGAAGGCCAAGGGATGCGCCAGTGAAGAGGGTGGATTAAACAATATGGACACCAGTTAAAAGAACTAGAGGAAGGCCAAAGAGAACGCTCAAAAAGGTCATTGAGTGGGATCTATTAGTTAATAACATATCCAAGGATTTAGTTTTTGATAGAGCACAATGGCGTCGTATGATTCATGTAGCCAACCCCATTTAATAGGATAAGGCTTGTTGTTGTTGTTGTATTTGGCCTCCTTAACCTATTTTAAAAAAGTTAACTGGTTCTTATATTAAAAAATAGGGACAATAATTTATTTAGTTACATTGATTTTCATAAATTAAATAAATAGATCTTACGTAAGTACCGAGGGAGTAATTTGCAAGCTTAGTTAAGTGTAATTACTAATATGTCTGATTGTCTATAGATTAGGAGTTAAGTACATTTCATTAATTCAATATTAACGGATCATAATGCTCCTGCCCTGGACCACTCTTTTTCCACATTAGATTTTAATTTCAATCTGTTTTGTACCAACAAATTAAATATAAAAAATAAATAAGCAATAAAATACAATTAGTACCACGTCTTATTTAAAAAATAAAAAAATATTATTATTTAAAAATAAGGATAATATTTTAATAACAATTATAATTTCTTTATATTTTTTTGTTAACACGTTTACTTTCTTGATAATCCACTTATTTTTTTTAATAATTCTCTTATTTTTGTTGCTAATACTCTTACGTTACTAGAGTGACATCTTTCTATTTTAGAAATTAATTTTATTTTGTTTGAATTAGACTGTAGTAAAGTTTTAGAATTTTTTTAATAGAAAATAAAATGAAATTGCTAAAATGGTCATGAAAGTTTCCGTAATAAAACCACTTAAAGAGTGGGTTCCAAATGTCAACACAAATAACATTGTTTAATAAATCCGTCAGTGGGATTAAATATTCCAACGTCCAGATTTCACAACATATTAATTTGCATTTACACGAAATATTTCCCATAAATGTGTCCAGTTCGTATTTAATTGAACCACGGAGGAAATATTTGGATTTCAGCCGTATTTATTTTTTGTGGGCATGGGCATAAGCCCACTCTTTTTTTTTTTTGTCTATTTATTAATTTAAAATTATATCTTACATCTCCTATATTTAATATATGATATAATTAAAGAGTTGATACAAGTCAAAGATTTAGTGTTCTCAGTTGATTTTTATGTCATATACATGTCTAATGAGTTAGTAAATGAGAACGCTTTGATCCTAGGCTAACATTTTCTCTAAACTTTCAAGACAATAATTAGTATGAAGTATAGTTCTATTATAATGGAAGGTAGCGAATATGTAGTCACTTTTAATATGAATGAAGCTACAAAATATCCTTTTGACAAATATGCTTTTATTGGGTTAAATGTTATTGATTATGTTGTTGAAGAAACTCGAGATCAACATGAATTGAGTTTGCATAATGGGTATAATTCGGTGTTGCATCAATTTCATAATTCTCATGAAGCATCTTAGGAGTATGTTGATTCAAATTTATCTTTAAATGCTTATAATTATAATTTTGTATCTCTTTTTTCTACTTATTCTTTCTCCTATTTTTGTGGAAGCAATGCACTATATTTCAATTGCTTATATATTAATACCATGCTTTATGTTTCTCAATATTTCTTATTTTCACCAAATTTTGATTCCATTTCATCATTTACAGGTGGCATTACTTTTGGAAAAGAATTGTTGAGTGACTTTGTAGGATTACAATATATTTTGAAAGTTGAAAGTTAGAACAAATGCTGAAGGGTCGAGCTTATGTGATCCTAAGCCACGACTTGATAACCCTTATGTCACGACTGAATATCAAACTCCTAAGGAGAAGAGTCTCTATGATAATGAGTCAAGACTAAATGAATATTTGGTCGCAACTAAAGAGCAAAATGACCAAAGAATAAGGCTCTGTGTGTCCCAGTTGCGACTATAAACTCCAGATACGCTCTTTGTGAACTTGAGCCGTGAAGAGAAATTAAAAACAAGAAAGATAAGTCGCAACCTAGAATCACATATACAATAAGTGAACTTCAAGTTTCCTCAGTTCTACATTCTAATATTTTGGTTAAATGATCAACATATTCTAACTCTACTTTTTCTTGCCGCATTCAAAAATTACATCTCATACCTTAAAGTTTTTGAATGACTTGATCTTTAATAATGATGTAGGTATAAAGGACGAAAAAACCCAAGTACATTGCAGTTGTAGACCAACCTAAGAGTGGTGCAACGCTTTAGGAAATTAATGGCAAAGTGAAAAATTTGAATGAGCTGGAGAAGAGTAGCCTCCAACAATCTACAAAAGGGAGTATATCTAATTTCATTGATTCTCCTCATCTGGTTCATTCTATTGTTCAACCCTCTGAATTTGAATTAAAAAATTTATCCTCTAATCTTAAATATGATTATCTTGAGCCAGACTCTAAGTTATCTCTAATTATTTCTAATTCTTTAACTGTTAGTGAAGAGTCTAGGTTATTAAGCATTTTTAGGAAGAATGGAGAGGTTTTGGGTTGACAACTGACTAACATAAAAAGGATAGATGCTACTATTTGTACTCATAAGATTTTGTTAAATGAAGATTCCAAACCTATTAAACAACCCTAACGGAGATTGAATCCATTGATCTCTGATGTTGTTAGGAAATAAATTAGTAAGTTGCTCAAAGCATAGATAATTTATGCTATTTCAAATAGTGAATGGGTATCTCCTGATCATGTAATTCCCAAAAAGAGTGGAATCACAATAGTAAAGAATGAGCATAATAAATTGATACCTACTAGAGTACAAAATTCATCAAAGGTTTGTATAGATTATAGGAAGTTGAATGACTTTACTAGGAAATACCATTTTCCTTTGCCTGTTATTGATCAGGTGCTAAAGAGATTAGCAGGGAAAAGTCATTATTATTTCTTAGATGAATATTCAGGCTACTTTCATATTCTAAAAGATCTGAGGGACTAAGAAAAGGGCACATTCACTTGTCTTTTTGGTACATATACTTATAAGAGAATGCCATTTGGTTTGTGTAATGCTCCTAACACATTTTAACATTATATACTTTCTATATTTGCTAATTTTATTAAGAAATGCATGGATATGTTTATTGATGATTTTACTACATATGACAATTCTTTTGACAAGTGTCTAGAGAGCCGTGATCAAATCCTTACTAGATGCAATGAGAAGAAACTGATTTTAAATTTTGAAAAATGTCATTTTAGGGTTGATCGTGGAATAATACTTGGACATCTTTGAGGTAGATAAAGTAAAAATCGAAGTAATCTCCTCGTTGCTCTAGCCCACAACTTTAAAAAAACTACGATGTTGTTTTGGGCACATTGGATTTTATAGATGATTTATCAAATATTTTAGTAAAATTACTTTACCACTTTCAAAGTTTCTTAAAAACGACACTAATTTTGTTTTTTCTACTGATTGTAAAGAGACTTTTAAAAATATAAAGGGTAGGTTAATTTCTCCACCTCTTCTAACTTCACCATATTGAGATATTCCTTTTGAATTATCATGTGATACTTCCAATTATACTGTGGGAGCTATATTAGGTCAAAATGAAGGTAATTTATCTAGCGTAATTGCTTATGCCTAAAAAACACTTTATGCTATTCAAATTAATTATACCACTATTGAGAAAGAATTGTTTGTAATTGTAGTGGCTTTGGATAAATTTAGAGAATATCTCATTAATTTCAAAGTTATTGTTCACATAAATCATGCAGCAGCCAATTATTTATTCCATAAACCTCAATTTAAACGAAGACTTCTACGATAGATATTACTGCTTCAAGAGTTTGACGTATAAGTGAAGGATTGTGCTGGAAATGTGAACCTTGTTACGGATCATCTGAGTAGATTGCCAACAAAACAAAGGTAGTACTTAGTTCTAATATTATTTGTGATTATTTCTCTGATCAATCTCTTTGTGTGGTCGTTATTGTAGAACCTTAGTATGCATATTTGGTGAACTTTCTCAAAACTAGCCTAATATCATCTCATTTGTCTAAATTTTCTCAAAACTGGTCTCACATCTTTGTGATGGGATTATACAAATGAGATGGGATTAGGTCAGTTTCGAGAAAAGTCACTAAATGCGCATACCAATGTGCTACAATAGCGATCACACAAAGATATTGATCTGAGAAAGAATAAAAAATAAGATCAGAACTAAATATTCCTAGTCTCTGTTGGCAATCTACTCAGATGATCCGTAACATGGTTCACATTTTGAGCATAATTCTTCACTTTTATGTCGAACTCTTCAAGCAGCAACATTCATCATAGAAGTCTTGGCTTAGATTGAGGTTTATGGAATAAATACTTGACTACTACTGCATGATCTATGTAAACAATAACTTTAGATTTAATGAGATACGCCTTAATTTATCCAAAGCCACTATAATTGTAAACAATTCTTTCTTAATATTGGTGTAATTAATTTGAGTAGCATCAAGTATTTTTTAGGCATACGCAATCACGCTAAATAAATTACATTTTTTTGACCTAACATAGCTCTCACAGCATACTATGAAGCATCACATGATAATTCAAAAGGAAGATCTCAATCTGGTAAAGTTAGAATATGTGGAGAAATCAATATATCCTTTAGATTTTCAAAAGTCTCTTTATAATCAGTAGAAAAAGTAAAATCAATATCTTTTTTAAGAAGTTTTGAAAATAGCAAGGTAATTTTGCTAAAATCTTTGATAAATATTGTATAAAATCCAACGAGCCCTAAAAAAGATCGTAGTTCTTTTAAAGTTATGAGGTAGGGTAACGAGGAGATTACTTCAATTTTTGCTTTATCTACCTCAATTTCTTTGCTAGATATAAGATATTGAAGCACTATTCCATTATTGACAATGAAATGACACTTTACAAAGTTGAAAACAAGTTTCTTCTCAATGCATCTAGCAAGAATTTGATCAAGACTGTCTAGACACTAGTCAAAAGAATTGTCATATGCAATAAAATTATCCATGCATTTCTTAATAAAATTAGCAAATAATAAAGCATACAACATTGAAAAGTTCCAGGAGCATTATATAAACCAATGGCATTCTCTTATAAACATATGTACTAACAGGACATGTGAATATGGTATTGTCTTGGTCCCTCGGATCTATTAGAATCTAAAAGTAGGCTGAATACCCATCTAGAAAATAATAGTAATTTTTTCCTGCTAATCTCTCTAGCATCTAATCAATAAAAGGCAAAGGAAAATTGTTTTTCTTAGTAGAATTATTCAACTTCCTAAAATCTATACAAACCTTCCATGAATTTTGCACTATAGTAGGTATCAATTCCTTATGCTCATTTTTTACTGCTATGATTCCACTATTTTTAGGAACTACATGAACATGAGATACCCATTCACTATCTAAAATAGCATAAATGATACATGCCTTCAGCAACTTACTAATTTCTTTCCTAACAATATCAAAGATCAATGGGTTCAATCTCCGTTGAGGTTGTTTAATAGGTTTAGAATCTTCATTTAATAAAATCTTATGAGTGCAAATAGTAGCATCTATCTCTTTTATGTCAACCAGTTGCTAAACCAAAGCCTCTATATCTTTTCTAAACACGCTTAATAACCTAAACTCTTCAATGACAATTAAAGAACTAGAAATGATAATAGGCAACTTCGAGTCTAGCTCAAGATAAACATACTTAAGATTATAGGGTAAATCTTTTAATTATAATTATGGGGTTTGAACAATAGAAGGAATCATATGAGAGGAATAAATGAAATTAGAGATACTTCCCTTTATAGATTCTTGGAGGTTGCTCTTGTCTAGCTCATTCAAATTCTCCACTTTGCCATTAATTTCCTCAAGCATTGTACTAAGCTTAAATTGATCTATAGCTGCAAAGTACTTGGGTTTATTATAACATCCTAATTTTAATTATAAATATTTGAGTAACATTAGAACATAATTTATTAAGTAATTTAAGGTTTAGAGTACTTCCAATACATTATTTCATATATAGAATTATAAAATTAAGAAATAATAAAATAAGATTTAAAATTGAAAGTAATATGTATTTATTTATATTTATATTGAATTAAATTCAATAGGTTTATTTTATAGTAATTGACAACTATTGTATAATTATTTGAGTATAAAGAATTTATCCAAATTATATTCTCATATAAATAGAGCTTAATTATTTAAATTTTTAGATAATCTTAATAACTGATAATTAATTAAGAAAATAGATTTAGATAATATTCAATATTGAGATATGGTTTAAGAGTAATTAGAAAAGAATTTTCAATTTTTAGCATTTAAAAAAATATATATAGAGAGAGAGAGAACAAAATAAAATAAAAATTAAAAAAAGAAAAGGAAAAAAGAATTAAAAAGAAAGAAAGAGAAAAAAAAAACTAAAGAAGGCATATGGGTTCAGGAAAAGGAAAAAAAATGAAATGAAATTAAAAATGAAAGAGAAGGGAAAAAAAGAAAAAAATAGATATATATTATAATGGTGTGGGATCCACACCATTATAATAAGACCATGTCCTCCTCCCTCTTTCTCCCAACTCTATTTCTTTCTTCTTCCTTCGTCTTTTCTTTATGATAGTTTTGGAGTTTTATTCTTGTTCTTACAATCTTTCAACTACAAGAATTAGTTTTCAAATATTTTCCTACTCAATGAAAGCTCTTCTGAAATATAATTTTTGGTGGGAGTAAAATAAGTTTAAGGATTAAGACTTAGAACAAGTGTAAATTTTCAATAAATAAGAACCACAGAACTATAGAGGTACATAAATACTTACATTTCATGCGTTTATAATTTTTTTATTTGTATTATTTAAGAGGATTAGAGTTAGAGTTTAAATGTTAGAGAGTAGAGATAATTTAATATTAAAATTTTGTTAATTTAATTTGAGTTTAATAATTATGTTATGTTTATTTGATGTATAATTGATATTTAATCGGTTTAAATTGTGACTATAACTTATAACTTAAAAATTATTATTTTTGTTAGAACCCTTAATTAGAGAAATTGGGAATTTTGATCAAATTAAATAATTATAGGTTAATTAATAGTGCAAATGAGTTATTAGAATCTAGGAATGATGTGATTTAATTTTAAAATAAAGATTTAGATATTGTGAGTGAGATTTAGAAATTAGAGGTAAAAATTGATAATTTTAAACTTATGTAATTAAATTGATTATTTGTTTATCAATTTGATTTGTAATAAAACTCAATGTTTAATATATTGAGTGTTAATTATAAGTTAAGAAATTTGAGAATTTTGTATAATTAGAGAATTTAGTGGTTGATTTAAGTAAATTAAAGTTAGAGTTTGATTGAAAATTATGAATTATGTTTTTTGAGGTTAATTATGACATGTGAGCATTAAAAATTTTGAGTCAATATTTAAGGGTTGTAATCAAGTTTGGGGTCTTTGGATTGTTTGAAGTATTTGATGTTAAATGAAAATTTATATTAGTAGAATAAAGTTGAGATAATATAGGATTATCATTGGAATGATAATTTTTTAAATAGATGTGTGATTGGGATAGAGAAATTATGATATTAAATTAATAATTTTTAAATAAAATAAAGTTAGAAGAAAAATATGAGTATTTATTTAAAAGTATATGTTGTGTCAAATTAACAACTTATTGATATACATTTATACAAATATTGTAGATTTACTAGTAAATTATGAACTAAACACGGGGCTTCTCATTTATGGTATTTTTATTAGCTTTGGAGGTAACTACTTTCCATTCATTATATGTGCAAATATGATGTTATGAGTGATTTAATATATATAAATTTACTAATAATGATATAATTATGTTGATAAAAATTTAATTGCTGATTTTATTGAAGATGATCTTTTAGGACTTAAAATAATTTAAAAAGTTTAAATGGAGATTAAAAATTTGTTATATCTTGATATTGGAATTTGAATAAAGTTATTATTTTGAGAAATTCTATTGTGATATTTATTAATTTTATTGATTATTGAGCTATTGAGATTTTAATTATTATTAATATCTTGAGAATTATGCATTGGGGATTGGTGATGATTGAGTTATATTTTTACCATGTGGTATACCTTTTATTGAAGCTCGATGGTTGGCTTTCCTCTCATCAGTTCATTGAGAGATTTGCCTCACCAGTTTATCGAGGGGCTACGACACCCCCTCCCAATTTATAGAGTGGCCAGTCATATGGCAGTTATCACTAGTCAATGGGTTCAGTCGGTAGGTATAAGACAGTTCGGTTAGTTTGATGGGAAGAACTAGGGTGGTATTTCTATTTGATCATATTATGATAATGCATTATTTTCTATCTCGTGTATTTTATTAATTGTCTCACTTGACACCTCACAAACACATGTTAGTATGCATGATGAGTATGATTGTTAATTACTGAGACGTTTGTCTCACCCTGTGGTTATTAACATTTTTTAGGTAATGTTCTCATGCTAAGACCTAAGAGAATACTTCAGCAGTTTGGTTAGTGCTATATCAATTGTATATCCTCTTCTTTTGAATTTATGTGTAGAATACTTGTATATTACCACAATATAACTCATTTTGCATACTCTGATATAATGAGATTCTTTAGTTGGATTTGATACTAGAAATATGTGCTGATAATGTGGGCTTGGGGCCTTAGGTTGTTGTTTGTGATTTATTTATTGTAGATCCACTTTAAAAATGTGTAAGATTAGGAATTTATTTATAAATGGGTAGTATACATGATCTCAATTATGAAGCTCTTATATCCATGATAATATCCTTATATAAGTTTTACCTATT
Source organism: Leucaena leucocephala (assembly GCA_037074615.1). Classification (NCBI taxonomy): domain Eukaryota; kingdom Viridiplantae; phylum Streptophyta; class Magnoliopsida; order Fabales; family Fabaceae; genus Leucaena; species Leucaena leucocephala. The sequence goes on along the minus strand of CM073558.1, from coordinate 5,096,010 downwards.
TCTATCATGGATAATCTTTTCAAATAAGTTGAACTCTTTTAACTGTGATAATGTTTGAGAGTAATTTTGTCTTTTTCTATCATGATTAACTCTTTAAAAGTAAGTTTTCTTTATCAATCCTTTAGCATTTGTTCCACTTTCAATTTCCAAAATATCTTGTAATACTGTAAAGTCACTCAATATACAATTCTTTTCTAAAAGCAATGTCACTCGTAAATGATAAAATATAATCAAAATTCGATGCGAATGAGAAATCTTAATAAACAAAAATAATGCCAATAATATCTAAGCAATTGAAATATGGTGCATTGCTTTCAAAAGATCCGGAGAAAATAAACCCAATAATATAGTCCATTGAAAAGTCTCCAGATTGTTAAGATACATTGATAGAATTGCACCATATGCATTGTTAAGATACATTGAACATGGGGTTGTGCCAGGCAGGTCTAGACATGACATAATATGTTTGGATGTACCATGGCTTTGCACAATTTGAATCAGGAACTAACTTAGTATCTTGTCCATAAAATTGAACATCAGTTTGAACTAGTCCAACGTTGGGCTCAAGGCTAGGTTAATTTTTTAATTGAAGCTTTTTATTATCACAACATACATGCGAACTCTAAAGGACAACAGATAAATGTTTGAATGATGAAAATAAAATGTCAAATGTGGTAAGGCCAATGTAGTAAGCACATCAAAGAAACATTTTCACATGTTTACATATTGCTTAACCCCCTCCCTAAAAGAAAAGAAAAGCTCATTTTCATGCTCTAGATTATTCCAGAAAACCATTCATTTCCAAAGCAATCTCAAAACATTTTGGGAGAATATATATATGATAAATATTATAATCGCGTGACATACCTAATCACACTTCAAAAGGACAATTGAAACGGATGAAATATGTAAATTTCAACATAAATTCCTCATTTTTTTTTATATCGGCCAAACTCGAATTTATCAAATCTACATGTACTAAAGATGTGAGCACCTTAAAAAACAAATGCGTCATTTGTAACCTTCAATTAAATACTCCCGAGTTAAACTTTTGTTACTATACTTGTCCTAAAAATACGAAGTTCCTCTTTATTCAATATTAATTATAACCTTTCAATTTTTTTCAATAATCACAGTCTTACTCCGACTTCAAATTCGAACAATTCATTTCGAAGTCACCGTAAAAAATATCTGATGGAAATACTTGTAATTTGAATTTGAATTGTCAAAAAAAAAAAATCTAACCAGTAACAAGGGACTAAAATATTTTGAAAATTTACCCACACATATGTTAAGATGGACTCAATTTATTTATTTATTTATTTTAAATACTAGTATCTTTTTATTAGAGCAAGTTGTTTGAAAAGTTATCAGATACTAAATATAAATATTTCTTATAATAGATATTCAAATATTAGTTTATTATAATATAGGAGACTCAATTTTTTTAGTATATTTTAAGAGTATCTCTAAATTAATAGTTAAAGACAAATCATTCTAGAGATCACCAAATAGTTTTTGGGCCATGTCTCAATAGGCACTTCTCTATCTCGATTATGTTGGATTAGGATGAGACCGAATAGACCCAACAAAAAACAAAGGACAAAAAATGGGGATTGGGGCAAATGAGAGAATGTGATAGGTCAGGATGGCATACACATACCCATCATTCATAAATTTAATTAGTTAAAAAAATAATACATATAATTATTTAGAATATATTTAATTTTTAGAGAATATCATTTTATTCTGACTCTAACTGCTACTCTTGAGAAGACATCATAATTCTTGGATACCTACATTTATATCTAAAGATAATTGATAACTCATCTTACATGATATTGATATCGTCTAAAAGGAAGGGAGATTTTACTATATTCTTAGATATTGGTAAACCTAACTTATTTTCAAAAATTTTATATAAAAAAAAAGATGGAGCACACATGCAAGCCATCCGAACACCTTAATCTCATCCCCGTGGGAGTGCCCGATCATTTCTCTCTTTATATATATTTTACCTTTCCTATTAATGTTGATATGAAAATTATTACCCCGAGCATAGAAAAGTCTTATTATTAAGAGAAATAAAATTTATTTTAATAATTTTTACAGTTTAAGAGAATTAGCCTCTATCTATCAATTAAAAAATACTAACAAACTCTACCAAAAAAAGATATGAAAATCAATTTTTGTTTTTACATTTTAACTTTAAGCTCTTGTAAAGGTAGTTATAATTTTTCCCCTTAAGTTGCATTATTTTATTACAAGGTTACTTACATAAAACATGGCCTGTTAGCCTTCTTTTCCCTTGAAAAATTAAAGAAGATCTTTTAATCATTCCATTAGGAGACCAAGTGTGGGACAGGACGGAATAGGATACATGTTAGAATTTTCTTCCCCTTCCCTTTTACAAGACGGGACACGAACAAGGGCTATCCAAATCTTTTGTTGTGAACATTCCTACTCAAATATTTAGTGTTTGGTTTACATTTGCTAACCTTCTTTTAGTTGAATAAACTAATTTGATGATTTACTTAACAATGTCTCTAAAATTAATTAAAAGAAACTAATCCAAGTTCTTCGAGCACATCCAGTACGGACCAAAGATGTCAAACAGAATATACCATAATGAAGCTTTTGATTCATTCTCTTAACTTATCCTTTTGAAGAAACAAACAGAGTTGGCATTCAAATATGAACAACTGTTTCAAAAAACACCATATTAACAACTCTTATACTTCAAATTTGGTAAAACAAGAACAAGAATCGTATAACTTGAGTATCCAAAAGCATAGTTCCACTGCATATCAACATATTTACTAAGAAGCAGACCTGCAGCCTCTTTGTCACCTTTGGCTTGTATGGTGAGTATCTCCCTGCTCAAACGCTCAACTGCTCCTTCAATCTTTGAAGAAGAAAAATATAATTATGTCATCAATCTAATAGTAAGATAAATGAGAGCGAGGGTGGGTGAGAGAATTTTAAGTCAATTATACCTTGGAAAAATCAACTGCAAATTTGTTGTCATTATGCAAGATGAATGCCTCTTTCTCGTATAACCAGTTGAACTGTAATGCCTGCCCTTTTCTAACAATACGACAACAAACAGAAAAATCAGTGACTGGATAACAATAGACAACAATGGAGTAAAAGCGTATAACTAGCTTACCCGTGAGCTTCCTCTAAACCTAAACGTACTGACCGGAAAACATACATGAACTTCATTAATAAACTCTTGGAAAGTAAGTCCTGATTCTCAGACAAGCCATAGATTAGCATTGGTTATGGCCCAGAATTCACATAAAGCTGAATCTGGCCTGTGAATGACTACTAACAGGCAAAGTCATAGAAGTTTCAATTATTCTGTGAAGGTTAACCTACAGCTTGGTAAAGATGTTTTGCTAGTAAATCAATTGGTATTGAGGAAAATATTATATTATTTTTGCTAGTAAAAACAAAAAGCTTAAAAAGGATTCTCCCCGCAAACATTCCATATTTTGTTTTCAATTTGGGCCCCTTAATCATCATGTCCTAGATCTGTCACTGAGGCCTAGTTAATTCTAGTATAACCGTGGAGCTTAGAGATTATCTTAAGGAGTTACATGGTATCTCTCATCCATTAGGATGATTTTATTTCTCACACTATCTATGAGAATATAAAATTTTGTGGGACTCTGGTTCATTTCCTGGCGTGAAAAAATTTAACTTCCCAAGTATCTTCTTCCGGGCCTAGTAGATAAGTACAAGTAAGGTTAAAGAACTTGACCTTATAAATAATATAAGTAATTTGACCTAAGTTTTATTATATAATTAATCACATTTTACCTTCATACTCAAAACATAAGATATTTATGAAAAAAAAAAAGAATAGAATGTAAATGATAATGGGCCCGTTTGGTTTAACTTTTAGTGAAACTCTTTTAAAAAATAAGTTATTTAAAAGTTTTTTTGGAGAGGCTCTTCTCTATAAGAGTTTATAAAAAAAAAGTGATTATGAATCAAATGAGTGTTTGTATAGTTATTACCAGAATAAATTTTGTTATTGGTAAATTAACAAAAAAGGTATATAATAAAAAAATAAATAAATGGTTATTTGTTATTGTTCATCATCATCATCATCATCATCTATCAAGAGCCATCACATATCCGACAAAAGAGTGAGAAGAAGAAGACGTAGAGGAGAAGCAACAACTGGCAACGACGGACGGTAGAAGAGTAAGACATGCAACAACAGAAGAGAGGGAAGAGAGAAAAAAGTGAGAAAATTAAAGGCAAAATAGTCATTTGATAGCCCATAAACTCTTTTCTTCTCCTAGAAGCTATTTTTAAAATTATCCAAAACTATGGTTTGAAATAATAGTTTGATCTATAAACTCTTTTAGACATTTAAATGCTGTTTTTTTTAAAACCATAATTTAAGCAAAAAGCTTTTTAAAATCATGGTTTTGCTGCTATCTAAATGCTCACAAAATAAATTCACTCCATGCGTATAAAATATTGAACAACTAAACTTGAAAAAAAAAATTATATCAAGGTGCAATCCTAAATTCTCAAAATGGAAAACATAAAATTAAAATTTGAGTTAAAGTAAACATCAATCAACAAATCAATAAATCACGAAGTCCGTCCCAAAACATCATGAAGGAGAAGACATGGAATGCATAGTTGTCTTAGGATTTTCCCCGCACAAGTTAAGTGAGTCCCAAAATCAGATTGACTGGAATTACCAGTACCGTGATCTAAGGCTTTATCGATGAACAAAAAATGATTATGAGAAAGGTGGCGTTAACATTGCTTGAGAGAAATATTAATATGGCAATGTCTCTCCAAAACAGAGATAACGGTGAGAATATATATTAAGATGACACCAGGCACCAGTACAATCTACGTTACTTATCATGCGTTTAAAACTGTAAATTATATCGACTCTTTGTTTGGTTCAAGAGAGTGAATGTTTTTATAAGAAAGACCGGTCGATGTGACGAGGTTAATTCTCCTTCCCCTTGCAATGGAAAGGCCAATATGATGCCTCGGCTCCTACCAAAAAGAATTCTTTTTTAACAAAAGACAGATTAAAATATCATACATGTAAACAATACAAGGTGATATTTACAGACCCAAAGTGGGTCTAATCCAACGTCATGCACTGTACTTCATAGCAGAGGAAGGGTCAGGGTGAAAAATGGAACTCATTTTTTTTATATAAAAATTTTTAGAAAAAGGTTAGCTCATCTATAATCTAATAGTATGATGAAATCTCCTTTACTCCTAGGCGATACCAATATTGAGTAGGGTAAGCCATCTTTGTTATCATCTAAAAGGAATGGAGACTTCGCTATACCCTTAAATCATAAGTGAGTCTAATCTCTTTTAAAAAAAATTGTAAAACAAAAAAATGAAACTTTTTTTTTTGGTTTCCCAGAGTATCCCCCACCCGAAAGGTGAGAGACTAATCTCCCGGGTACTGCAGAGGCCCAATGGTGGGGGCAACCCTCCCAAGCATACCAGCTCCATTCCCATCTTTCAACGGGATCGAACCCGGGAGAGATGATTAAGGGACACAGACCCTCATCCATCTGTGCCAACGTGCGTTGGTAAAAAAAAAAATGAAACTAATTCATCACAAGGAATTATCTAAAATAGAATAGTATAGGTCCTGGGCTTCTTCTTGGAAACCCATTTATACTTCTTATTTTGGTCTATCTCCGGTTTTCATTCAGATAAACATTGAAGTCCCTAAGTCCTGAATTTATATAAAAGTTGTATTTATGATAGTTATGTAATTTATCCCAACCAAACTTCAATTGAAGTACCTGTGGATGAGCTATCACATCCCTGTTATCTCATGCTATATGAACTAGAATATCGTATGTAGAACAAGCATTGGGAATAGACAATCACATGCTCCAGAGGAGAAAGTTGTTTATATTTCTATTAATTTTTTTACATTATTTTTTTCCGCATGAATTGTCAAGGCAATAGCTTCAAATACTTTAACTGATAAAATGAAATAGGAAACTCACTCGTGTGTTCTTTATCAAATATTTTCTGTGTAAACAGTAGAAACCTGATTTTGAGAAATTTGAAAAGAGAAATTGCTTTTTATAAATGTATCTAATTTTTTATTTGATCTTCGTAGTTTAAAATTTAAACTTTAATCCACATAATTTAAAAATTATTTAATTAATTTAATCCTTACTATTAGTTTTGTAAATTTTTTATTAAATTTTTAGTGATATGATTAATCCCATTTTATTTTCATACTCAACACATAAAATATTTATAAAAATAAAAAGAATATAATGTAGATGATAAAATAAATTTAATTCAATCATTTAAAAATATTGAAAAACTAAATTTGAAAATTAATTTTGGATATGAAGGTGCAATCATAAATTCTTAAATTGAAAAAGTTAAATTCAAAATTTGAGTTAAGGTATCAAAAAATCTAACACATTGAACTCATGTAAAAACTTCTTTAAAATAAAATGGAAGAGCCAATTCTATCAACCCAAATCGGAGTAAGTACTAGGACTCTTGTTAATAAATGGTTTGACTTCGAAAAAGAACCGATGTATTTTAGTTCAAATTGAGATAGCTCCACAAAAACTTCTCTACATCCAAGTCTGTGTGGTGTGTGCCTGTAAATTCATACCATCAAATATTTTGCTGACCAAAAACAGTTACATTCAAGAGAGATCAACACTCTAATTATACTGTCTTGCACTTTATACACTTCGATTTATACAAGACGGTAGTCAGATAAAAATCTCGGCGAAGCAGCGACCGTACTACCAAAGTACAGAGTTACACCCTTAAGACGATTCTGTATATAATTTGGTTCAACCTGCAAATTTGAAACAATGGTACTACTTGGACAGAAAGTTCTCCACTAATTCACATTTCTAATCTCTCTGGCCCAAAATTGTAAAGGGGAACAAAAATCGAGAATGAATCAAATATTGCAGACATTTTACCTCAAACTCCAAAGGGGGAGAAGATAACCAAGACAACTCCGGAACTTGTTCTAGGTTAATGTTCCGAGGTAGAAACATAATTATATTAGGAGTTATAGCTTGAGCAACCTGAAACAAAGTATAACTGCACAAGAGTTTTAGCATTTTTCCACTACAAAATAACAACAATGAGTCTTATTCTATCACATTAGGTTGGTTACATGAATTGCACAACATCATTGAGCTCTATCAATAAAAGATTAAATCTTAAATGAGAAAAAGGGATGCATCAATACCCAGAATATTGACAGGCATGTTAAATTTGAGCTAATTAAATATGGAGCCAAATATGGTACAGGATAGGGAAGTTAAGAAGCCAGCCTTAAAATTAATAACCAAAAAAGCAAAAACGTAGCGATTGGGAATGATGTGATATCGCTTTGACCAGATTTCAAAGGCAAATTTTCCACAGATTTTAAGGGTTTAATGAGATTCAATCACTACAGGTTCATAAATGCATAACGGATGCCATGAACCAGTAACAGAAATTTGAATACCTTTAAATCAGGGGAACCAAATATAACTTTCATGAAACTAGAAAGGTCAAGAGTACAATTAAGCACTAACGTGATGTATGGACAAAAAAACTAAAAGCCTGAAACATATTGATGTAAGTGGAAAGAAGACGCTGACAAGCTAATCTCATTCAAAATCAAGCAAGCATTCATACAAATTTCCTGGAAAGTTTTCCATTCAACATACAAGCAAGCAACATAACATACCCATCAATTGGCTTGAGTAACTCAAGTGTGAATGTTTGAATGTCTTTATAAGAAGGACCGCCCCATGGTGGTGAGAGGAAAACTATATCCCCCTGGCAGAATAAAAGCATAAAAGCAATAGCAAGATAATAGTATAATGATAAACAGCACTGAGTCGTAGAACATGAGCATAATTCTCAAAGAAAAGGTGACAGTAAAATTTTGCCTTTAATGATGGAGCAAGCGCGAAAAAATCTCCAACGATGAAATCAATATATTCCTCAACGCCATATACTTTTGCATTATTCATGGCCAGTGCAACTTTTGCAGGGTCTATGTCTATGGCAATAACATGACAACCCCTGAAAAATTGGGTACAAAAGATAAACTATAAGAACTAAGATATTATATCGTGTTTATATATATATATATATATATATATATATATATCATCTAGTTCCTCTAATGTTCCAAAACAAAAGCATAGAAATGGAGCTTGGAGATAGACCGATTCTAACACATTGCACTAATTTCAAATCAATTACTTCAAAAAGTGCAAACTGCAAAAACAAATACAAGCTATTCTGACAAAATATGCTTTTATACCTAAGCAGAGTCAACCAAAGTCAATATTATAAATGCTAAATTTAAGTTGTTCACTGCAGAGTTCTTGCATTGCATTCTTAGCATAGAATTACTATACACCATTTTCAGCTCGGTTCATAAATGTTGAAGAAACACGGATTTAGATTCTCTTCTGCAGTGACAAAATTTGTCAAGTGCTCAAATGCAGTGTACTAGGGATGGAAAATTCGATTATATGTAAAATAAAAATATAAAAGTAACAAAAACATTTTAATTATACAAATGCTCTTTAGCAATCTATAGATTTAGGCAGTGCAAGGAATCCAAGTTCAACAACTAAAAAACTAGTGAAGTGTTTGGTAATGTAATGTAATGTAATGCAATATCAGTCAAGGTTCAGAATACGAAGGCAATTACTGAATTTAGGCAGAAATAAGAAATAAGAGTTATAAAAGCAGAAAAAAGGTACTTTCTGGCGAACTGAATAGCATTTCCTCCAACTCCAGAGAAGGAATCGATCACAACCTCATGATCTGTGCATCTCTGAGCATGTGTAATGGCAATTTCTTCGGGTGTTACAGAGAACCATCCTTCTTCGTCCATTTGGATACCTTGGTCATATTTCGAGAATAGAATGTATCGTTGATACCAATATTTCTCAGTAAGTGGACTAATTCCTTCCTTCGAAGCATCTGGATTTCTAAAACCCTTAAAGCGATTCTTCTTCTTCTTGTTCTTCTTCTTCTTCACTTTAAAATGAACAAATTTCACAGCCGAGCATGGGGAAATTTCTTTACCTCGTTGTGGTTGGCTTAGGTTTGAAGTCTCTGGAGTCTGCATCCAGGCCGTCTAGTGTCTCCCCCGTCTCCTGTCTGAGCTTTTCTGCTTCCCCAAGAAGCCCAAAGCAACTACTTTCCTGAATTCATTTTTTTTTATTTGAGGCGTGATTTAAAAAAATTATTTGACGAAAAGAAGTAAGAAAAAACACATTTTATTCACTGTACCTTTATATTAAAATAAAATAAAAAGAGGTTTTCAACTGTCAATTTTTTAAAATAAGTTATTAGATAAAAATTCTGAATAAAATTTTAAACTTAGTTAGCTTGATTGAACCATTCATATTTTCTAAAAAGTTATTTATACTTTTCTCATTAAAGTAGTAACAATCCAAGAAGTTTATTTTAATTTTTTAAAAAATTAAATTTATTTTTTCAAATGCATATACTCATATTGATATCAATAACATAAATATCTTGTTTAGTGTTTAAGTCTAGGAGGTTTAATTATAAAATATATTTTTAAAAATTAATATTAAACTCTAGAAAAGTACGACTTACTAATATTATGCTGGAAATTAGGAATAATAATATAGGAATAATAAAACACTTTGGAAATTAGGAATGATGGAATGTCATGGCTCTCATAACACTTGGAGCATAATCACAAATGTACTGTTGCCACCAAATATTTATCCTTCCATGGCTTCCTCATCCCAATCAAATGCCACCTCCTACTTGTCCATTAAGATGATTGCATCTTATGTGTGTAGGACTTCCTCTATCAGTATGTACGCAGCTAGCGAATGAGTGAGATATATAATTATTTAGAGCGTATTCGATTCCTGTAGAGTATCATTTTATTGTGGTTCCAATCGCAGCGTTTAGAGAGACATCCTACTCCTGGGTGCCTAGATTTATGCCTGAGGGTAATAGATGGTTTGTCGTACCCGACATTAGTATCTCATAGGAGAAAGAGATATTTCGCCATGCCCTTAAATTGTGGGTGAACCCAACCCCTTTTCAAAAAATTTTATACTAAAAAAAAAAAAAAAGACTTCCTCCCTCCATTGCCACATCATGCTTACCCCCTCTTATTTTTTTCAATCCTCATGTGTGCATGGGAAAATGATAGAGAGCGTGTTTGCATTAATTTTTTAAAAATAATTTTAAATAAATATATAAGAGAAGTTTAACGTATAAATGTTTCTGAAATATGGGGGTTTCCCAAATATGTCCAATATTACTTAACTTCTTGATGACGTGGATCTTGTCTCAATCTCCACATGTGAGGAAATAATGATCATGTGTAAGAAAATAGTTATTCTTCATAACTTATGTGCATGTATGGTTAACCAGGATAAAAGTGTTTTTGGGCCTAATCTATTATCAAATAGGAAGAAAATATTTAAAAACATTTTTAGATTAAATTATAATTTTATATAAATTTATATGATTAAGTTTTGAGTGAGTAAAAGTGTTTTAGAGTTATGTAATAACTATTTTATTTTTATTTTTATTATTATTTTATTCAATGTTATTTTTGATAATTTATTTATAAAAAAATATTATAGTAATAACTATTTAAATATTTATTTTTTTATAATTACTTTTTTTAAAATTATTTTCTATAATTATTTTTCTTTATAAGATATTCTTTGGAAGTTAAACCAAACGAACCTATGTGTGCTAATAATTATTCTTCATCAGCTTGTGCTTCTCGATCTTTGTCCTCTTCAATTGTAGAAGAATGATCATTCTTTACCATCTACAAGCCCTCACGTACTTCTAATTTTGGAATGTTACATGCAAACCCACATTCTTTTTCTTGTAGTAAATCACAGTTAGGTCTCAAAAGTATCCATTTAATGGCAGTTAAATTTTTGATAGATTTCTTTTAAAGACATAAGTTATAAATAGGAATCTCAGTTAAAAACTGAAAATTATATTCAAAATTTAAGTGTCTTATTTACAATTGAGACTTCTGAATTTGTCATAAAATTAATCTTTTGGACTTAAGTGTCATCCTTTCTTATATTCCTTTCCTTTTCTTTTGTTTTCTCTGAATGGAGAAAAGAGCTTGAGCTCCAAGAGATACAGCTTTCAGAGTCTTTATTACATAGCACCCCCAATATCAATATAATCAATTTTCTAATAATAAAGAAGTAAAAAAATGTAACTCTTTTACTAAAAATATCTTCATATTTATATGGACGAGAGAGAATGTAATTAAGTAAAAAAAGTAATTAAATGAGGTTAAAATAGGAAGATAACAAAAAAAAATTAAGATACCTCTAAGTTTCTCTTATAAAAGGGAACAATCCATATATAAAAATTGTTTCTTATAAAATAGAATAAAGAGAGTAAAGATTTGTTATAAATTTGTATATTCTATTCAACATATGATCCTCTTATTAGATAATCATATTTAAAATACTATTAAATAATATATATAGATATATATTTTAATAAAAATTTAAATTTTAATTCATTAGAGTCACTGCACTTTCCCCAAAACCAACTACCAAGTTATTTATCAATATTTATTATGGATATCCATTCCAATTGAATGCCTTAGGTGTGTGTCCTAAAAAACAAACAGATAAGGAGATAATTAGCTATGTATGGACCTCGGGTATTGGTATCTAATAAATGAAGGGGATGGGCTTATTTTCTATGGGCCATCTTCTTCCCATCATTAAGTATCTTAACACATCGTCTATAAATTCAATTAATTAAAAGATAAGAGATACAGTTATTTAAAATATATTTAATTTTTAAAGAGTACTAATTTATTATGATTCTAATCACAATATTTGAGAAGATATCCTAACTTCTAAATGTCTAGATTTATATTTGAAGGTAATAGATAGCTCGTTTTGCTTGATATTAGTATCTCCTAAGAGAAATGGAGACTTCATCATAATATTAGATCGTGGGTGAACCCAATCCTTTTTTAAAATTTTTATACCAAAAGAAAATTAACTGCTTCAAATCTGTTGCTGATGCATAAAGATAGCACATAGAAAGAGCTTATTTTAAATATATATACTTCTAATATCCACAATATAAATCATTTTAAAAAAATTCTTTTATTTATAATATAAGTTATTTGGAGAACCATTAATATGAGTAGTTTTATTTGTCAAATTTACCCACGTAACTTACTATTTAAATGTGGCTCTATATATATATTTTTTATTATTTATCATCACTCCTTATATTTTTCTCTCTCCTTTAAAATATCATTTAATATAGATTTTTTTCAATTTAATACAAATTTAATGACTTAATTATTATTATTTTTTAGTTTCAGTGAATCAGTTTAAATGACTTTATATTGTGCATCAAAAGAAATATACTCATTCTGATCTTATATATAAAAGAATTTTTATATCAACATGTATTTATATATAAGAGACATTAATAGCCTATATAAATTTTGTAGTATTTTTGACTCATTAATATTAATGGTTAGTCTCACACTCTCACTGCTTAAATTAACTATTTACATATTCGGTCTCTCTTTAGATAAGGGCGATTTTAAAAGACTACATTTTTTATATATGTATTGCGTTTAATAAATTTTAATTTAAGAAACTTAATTATTTATATTTATAAAAATGAGATGTGACAGTAGTAATATGGGTTTTGTACTTTTGTATATGATGCCAAATTTAGAAAGAAAAAAGATTTACGCTTGTCATAATTTATGAAAACTGTACACACATCAGATCCAATTAAAAATATTTTTTTAAAAAAATATATTTTTATATTTATATAGGATCAAATTTGAGACCCCGTACTAGTGATAAAATTTTAATTCTCACTTTTTTTAAAAAAAAATAATGTTCTAAATTATCAAAATTAAGTTTGATTAGTCTATATCTCATGCTATGATAAGCGCCAAAATTAAACTCTACATACAAGGGAGAAACTTCTTCACTCAATGCATGGAAACAAAACATAGATATGATTGAAGTTGGCCTTACACCATCCCATATAACTAGCAGGTGAAACACACTAAATCAAAAATCCGGCTGACAATAGAAGCTAGTCTCTCTTAGAGTATTGAGAGTGTAATTTTTTTTTAAAAAAAATCTATATTATGTGCCATTATATTTTTCTAACCAGTTTCTCCTTAAAACCCATAATTAAATATTGAAATCTAAATTAATTTATATTTTGTGCGCGTGTATATATATATATATAACTAGATTATTTGCTCAAATTTCTTAATTAAAATGAATTACATTAGATGACTTGTCATCAATTTTAATTATACTTCGCTAGCTCTCTTTATATATTTAATTAATTTAATTAAATTAAATAAATTAGTTATATTAATTAATATAATATATATTTTAAAATAATACATTTATTTTTCTTAACTCTCTTCATCTCTCTTATTTGATTATTATTGAATGAGTATCAATGGATAATTTTAAAAAAAATAATAAATATAAAAATATATTTTATATTTAAAATTAAGCTCAATTATAATGTAAGTTTGATTCCCTCTATCGTTATGATATTTCCTTTGATAGACGATTTTATAAGTCTTTTATAAGTACTGTTACCTTAGGGTTGTGCCTTGACACTGGGGGGAACCGGTATCGAATTCACCTAATTTTTTTTATCAAAAAAATATCATATATTAAAGATTAGAAGAGTAATTTATTGCAAACGTATATATTAATTATATTGAATTATATATATCCATAGAATATATTGAAATTGTAATTTTCATTTTGTTCCCTCTTTAATTATATTCCTTTCTTAGTGATGTGGTTACAATGTGATCATTTGATGACTGATGAGAGATTAATTAGTGGAGGGGCAAAAACATTACGCATTCTATAGAGTTTAAAGACTAAAGTCGCACTATTCATAATCCAGGACTTGTTATAATTTTTATATTTTATATTAATATTAATAATAATCTACAATTAAAAACACATGCACATAAATAATACTTTAATTTTTGTGGTTATAAAAATATGAGTTAATGAAGAGGTTCTTTTTTGTCATAAATGTAACACATTATCAACCTATTTTATTTTTTAAAATTATAATTATTTTCCCAAATTATTTATTATTATACATATTAAGATAGTTTTTATTAGTGAGTAGTAGTTTCTAATCCAAATGTAGAACTGAGAATTTAGGTTGGGGCCAACCTGTCTAAAACTAGGAAGTTAGGTTGGTTAAAAGGTAACCCATTTTGGTACGGGGTCAACCCGCCTAACCCGTAATCGAGGCGGGCTAACCTACTAGTTTGGCAGGTTAATCCCATTTTTTTAATAATTTAATATTTTATTAAAATTCGTTTTCAACTTTCACTTTACTCTTCTTCTGCACAAGCGTCACAACTGCCTTCAGTTTCATATTTCACTTTCAGACGGTTCAGAGAGCTTCCTCTCCTCATCAGCCCTCAATCCTCGACGTCCTCGCCATCGCCTCCTCTCCTCAAAGGCTCAACTGTCGCTATCATTGTCGCCTCCTTTACTCAGTAACTCAGCCCTTAACTCGCATCTTCGCCTCCTCTTCTCAGCTCTTAGTTCTCATTGTCGCCTCCTCTGCTTAGCAGCTCAGCCCCTAACCCTCGTTGTCTCCACCTCTCCTCAGTTTTTGTCGTCGCCTCCCCTCCTCAGAGGCTCAGCAGTCATCATCGCCTCCTCTGCTCAGCAGCTCAGCCCTCAACCCTCGTCGCCACCTCCTTTCTGTCTCCTCAGGAGTGGGTAGGGCTCGTCTTCTCAACTCTCTAGCTCTACTTCAAGGTATGTTAATATTGGAACAAATAAAATTTGTTTGAAATTTGATCTATTTGGGCTTAGGTGTTTGTGGTTCTGTTTAAAATTTGTTCTATTTGGGACAACACCCCACATTTTGGCTCTGCTTTCTATTTGTTTTGCAGATATGTGGTACTGGTTTTTGAATTATTCTTTGATTGTTATCTTTTTTTGATGTCTGATAATAATGTTCAAAATGAGATTCAAATGCAACCTCAAATGCAAACTGATGTAACTGATGGAGCAAACGAAAAAAAATAGGAAATGAATAACCTTCTATGGATAATAATGTTACAAAGAAGGCTAAAAAATGCACATATGATGTTTGGAGATATTTTACTAGAATTGGAAAACAGGATGGAAAAGAAAAAGCTACATGTAATGGTTGTGGAAAAGTTTTTGCAGTGGGGGTAAGCAATATGGCACTTCAACCTTTGGTGTCATGTGAAATCATGTCGGTTAATCCTAAAATTTTGGGACATTGGTGCTATGATGCTAAACCAAACTGGGAAGGTGAAAAGTAGACACTTTGATAGTACTAGATTTTGAGAAATTCTAGCTAAGAGTATTATTTTACATGATTTTCCCTATTCTTATGTTGAATATGAAGGGGTTAAGGAAATGTGTCAATTTTTAAATCCAGATTGTAAGTTTATATCTAAGAAGACTGCTATAGTAGATGTTTGGAACCTCTATCTTAAACAAAAGGAAATTGTGAAAAAATCAGTAGCAAATAGTCCTGGTAGGAAATGTTTAACTACTGATTTTTAAACTGCAATAACTTGTGAGAGAGATATTTGCATGTCTAGTCATTTTGTTGATGACAAATGTAGTCTCAATAGCAAAATACTTGCTTTCACTCACTTGCAACCTCCACACTCTGGATCAGTATTGGCTAACAAGTTAAATAAAATTATGGAGGACTGGGGGATTGAAAGAAAAGTGTTTTCTATTACCGTGGATAATGCTGTAGCGAATGATAATATACAAAATATTTTAAAAGACATGCTAAATTTGAATGATCCCTTGATATGCAATGGTGAGTTTTTCCATGTGAGATGTTGTACTCATATCTTGAATCTTATAGTTCAAGAGGGGTCGAAGGTAGTAAGTGTTGCTATGTAAAAGATCAGGAAAACTATTAGATATGTAAGGGCATCAGAGGCAAGGGTAATTAATTTTAAGAAATATGTTAACCAAGTTGGTATTAAGACTTCTATGGGTTTAAGGCATGATGTGGCAACTAGATGGAATTCAACTTATGCCATGCTTGAAAGTGCAATTACATATCAACTTACCTTTGCAAAATTAGCTATCCGTGATGACAACTTTCCTCATGCATTAATAAATGAAGGTCAAGAGCAAATGAGATCTGCAGCTTCTTGTCTCCATTTACAGCAATAACAGAGTTGATGTCTGGGTCATCATATCTAACTTTTAACATGTACTTCATTCAAATATCAAAGATTGAGTTATTGCTAAAAGAATATGTGCATAATGATGATCTTGTGCTTCTAGAAATGGCTCACCGAATGCTTGCTAAGTTTGACAAATATTGGAGTGCTATAGTATCATCCTTGCAAATGCAATCATTCTTGATCCAAGGATAAAGTTTGATATCATAAGGTTTTCTTATTCACAACTTGATCTCATACATCATAATGAAAAGATTGAATATATTAGGAATAAGTTATATTGTGTTTTTGATGAGTATAAAAATAAAAGTTTGAATGTTGGATCATCATCAACTTCAATCCACTCTAGTTCTTCTGGTGCTACTGGTTCTGCTAATTCTACTAATGTCACTCAAGATGTGCCAATAGTTCAACCTCCTCTTCATCTGGGTACTGGTGCTAGAAAGTATAGTTATTTAAACACCACAGCTTTTTGGGTAAATTTGCAACTCTTCGTTTACTATATGTCTTAAAATTTTATGTTGATTCATGCTTTACTAATACTTTATTTATTTATATGATGTAGTATTATCTTCAATGCAAGAGCAAAGACACTCAATCATTGAAAAGGTTTGAACTAGACTTTTATTTGGAAGAAGCAACTCTTGATCCTAACTTATTCATAGAGATAAATGTCTTAGAGTATTGGAAGAATAATTCTCCTCATTTTTCATGTCTTTCGAAGATGTCAACTGACATCCTTAGCATTCCAATCACTACAGTTGCCAGTGAATCAACTTTTAGTATTGGTTTACAAGTTCTCACAAAGTATAGAAGTTATCTTCTTTCATATAATGTCGAGGACCTTGTTTGTACCTGTAATTGGATGCTTGGCTTCCTGTCCGATAATACTAGAATTGGTACTAGTGGTGATGGTATTGGTAATATAATAATTACATTATTACAATTTATACTAACGTCTTATTGTCTCATTGCATCATTTTTTTATATTATTATTATATATATAGTATACTCATTTTGTTGTATTGACACTTGTGACATATTTATCTATGGATGGTGACAAAGTTGAAGAAATAAATATTTTGACAACTTCATATCATGGTTCGAATCCAATTAATATTGAGAGTTGAAACTTCATTTAACTGTTATGTAGATTAATATATTTCATATTTGTAATATTTCAATTCTCTATTTTTATGAACAACTTATGTGATATATTCATATTTGTATAAAATTTTATTTAAGCTATTGTTACAAATTTATAATAAAAATAAAATTAAAAAAAAACTTAATCTGGCATGTTGAGGTTTGGGTTGAAATAATTCCAACCTGCCTAAAGGCATGCCTCTTTAGATTGGCCTGCCTTCAACCCAGTAAGCCGTGGGTTAGCTCATATTTGGCGGGCTAACCCGCTTTACCAACTCTGTCCAAATGACTAAAAGAAAAATCAATGCGCATCTTATGTAAATAATTAATTTAATTAATTTTTTTAATATTTATAAATTAATTAAAGTCTTTCGCCAAAAAACACAGATGTTGGTAGCAAAACATTAACATAGAATCACATGCATGCATACATACATACATACATACATACATACATACATACATACATACATACATACATACATACATACATACATACATACATACATACATACATACATACATACATACATACATACATACATACATACATACATACATACATACATACATACATACATACATACATACATACATACATACATACATACATACATACATACATACATACATACATACATACATACAGTCTATCACATTGAAGCTGCTTTAGGATAATGAGCAGGTGTTGTGCCTCTAAGATGATCAATATTGTGTGATAAGGATGCAGGAACAGGACCATGTGAAGGTGAAGGAGATGGAGGTGGTTGAGGACGAGGGTGAGGCGGCTTTGTCAAGGTCAGACCACATTGCAACATTGGAGTAGGACCGCCTGAATGACTCGGAGGGGGTGGCGGTGCTAGCCGCGAACGTCCGTGTCTTTCGATCGACCAACAACTCCTACAGTACTTGTTCCCTGTTCAAAATTAAGCAAACATCTTTTTGTCTCAAACAGCTATATTAGTTAATTATGCTTCTCCAATCCTATTTATAAATTATTTACAATATATTTCAACTAAAAACAAAAAATCACATTGTCTTAAAATTTAATAATTTTTTAATTTTACCCCTAATATATACCCTTCCCAAAAAAATAACAATATGCATGATAGTAAATAAAAAACAAATTAAAATAGCATATTTATATAAAAAATTGAATAATATGACTCAATAGGACAAAAAAAACTTCTCTCCCTAAGTTATAAGTAGCATTAGAGGAGTACAATTAAATGTTTTATATTCATCTTTTAAAACTATTAATGCATGTGTCATGTTTTAACCATACAATTAACTTGATAACAAGACATTTAACCATACAACTAACTTGATAACAAAACATCTATCACTTATATCTGCATGAATAACAATATGATATGAAACAAATTAAAGCACATAATGCATCACCTGGTACCAGAAAAGGTCTAGCTTCTATAAAAGTGGAGGCAGACAACGTTGTTTGGAAAGCCATGAGAGCAACGAGGACAATATGGAGAGGCTTCATTATCATCATCTTGTGTTGTGCTTTATTATTGATTTTGGTTATGATGATCATATATATATAGAGAGAGAGAGAGTCAAACAAGTGGAAGTAGTAGTTGATGGGTCCAAATCACAGGAGACGCACAAGATCCAACCCCATTAATTTTCTGTTTCTGTTTTTGTATCAGAGACAAAGTTTGAAGCATATTTTCTATTCATTAGGAAAATCTAACGTTTACTTCTAATACTAGGTTAGCCAAAGGTGTGAGCAAAATGACGAGGTTGTCTTATTATAATTATATTCTTTTCTATTTATCCAAACACAACCTTCCTTCTCTTCTTTATTTGGGCTTCCATATTTTATATCAATGTACAACTATCATGCTATAAAACTTGTTTACGTTACAGCGTTTATATGTGTGTGTATGTCTGTGTGTTGATGAAGACACCATGCAGGGAACGACAATTAAAGCTAACAAAGATAAGTCATGCTTACTCATATACCTAAACATTTATGTATATACAGGTATAGTCACCCTAGGGATCTATTTGGCAATTCAAGATGGATTTGTTGTAAGATAATCAATCAACAAAGTGATCTCAGGAATTTATGTCCTAATAAGAATAAACATTATTTTATTTTGATTTTTTTTATAACCCTTTGAGCCACCCAATATCGGATATTTTTTTTAATCATATTATTAGGTATCTAAGAAATTGATTAATCTAAATTGAGGTTTTATGAGCAAGATATCTCTCCCTAGAAATATCTTTTAACAACGTGGAATTCGAACTCAATTCTCTCACTTTATGATATAACTTATCGATACACAATCATTTCACTAGTTATTGATACTACTATTATCTTTTTTTTTCCTTCTTTTTTCCGTCCGTTGCTTTTGAGGGCTTCAAAAATTAGTTGCATATTGTATAACGCACTTTAAAGACTCGAATCAATATAAAAGAATATAAAACAATTTAACAAGTTGCATTATTTATATGTTAAAAATAGTACAACTCATTTCTATAAGATAATTTACCTAAATCTAATTATATGTATAAAGAAATTTGTTAACATTTTATCATGTGGCCAAAGTATGTTCATGTTTTATTAGGAGGCATCTACTTATTAGTCCAATATGAGCGTATTGATATGACTTTTTTACCCTTGAAGTGAAAGATTTTTCAAAAGTTTTAGGGTTGACCTATTAGTTGAGGAGGGTCTCTATATATGTTTAGGGTTTAGCCACAATTTAAGCACAATGACTAGTACAGGGAAAGTTTCCAATATGTCCTCTGAACTTAATTCCCATTCTCAGCTAATCTCACAGTAACTAATTATATATCCAACAAATACTACAAGAGAAGATTTGGTACAGCTAAAAGTTGAATACGTGTGTGGCCCAAGTTCTAATAACAAATGTAATTTCGTCATAGTAATTACTGAGAAAAATATAATAATGGTAGTTTTATAAGCTTTTAATTGAGGACTGAAAATTAAAACACATGAGATATAGTGTTTTTGAATGTTTGGATAAAATTTTTTGAAGCTTTGATTAATGAGTGAGCGCTTGTCTAAGATATTGCGATTGGCTCAGTGTCATTTTCTTCGTTTTCAGTGACAGATTTTTGAAAATGATATTTGATTCTTTTGTCTTTTCGTTTGATTATGTGATCATAAAAAAACAAATCTCTCATTCTGAATATTCCAAAAATGTCACTGCCATGTGATGTTGGTAGCTGCTTTCCAAAGTTTTGATGAATGGTATTTTGAAACTTTATTGAACAAAATTTCGTCATTTAATTATAGCTCAAACCTAGTTGTTTTCAGGCTCAATATAGATCCCATCATGAATATGAATTTGTTGGACTCCAATTGTCTTTAAAAGTTATTATTGTGAGATATTTTATTAATTATTATTATTTAGATATTAAGTTAGGTAATTAAATAAAATATCCTAAGTATGTAGTCAAGTTAAGCTCAGTTGAAATAGGGTTATTTACTCGGTCAATATTTATGGGTTAATTACTCTAATGGTGACTAGGTAACATTAACATATGATAGACGTAGTGTGAGCAATACATTAGAAACAACTTATGAGATTCCTTGATTTGGGACGTCTTTCTCTAGTATCATCATGGTGCTCATTGTTAGTTAGACGAGACCCTAATATCTTTCTCCTAATTGTGTTATCCTCTTTCAGATTGAGAACCTTGTGGATTTTGCCCTCAAATCATCTAGCAGAATGATGAGAAGAATTTTTAAGATTAGAGCTTTCAACTAACAGTTGAAGATACCCTTAGATCTTATATTCGATTTTTAGATGAGACACCTATATTATGAGAGATAGTTATAAAATCTAAAATTAGGATTAACTGATAATAATATCCCGTTAATATTATAAAAAAAAAAAAGATGAGAGCTTTCAAGACTACTTAAATATGTGATCACTAAGTTTTCTATATCTAAATTGTGGGGAAAGATTGAGGCATTATTCACTTGTAATTATACGTGGGTGTCACAAAAATTAGATCCGCTGTTATGCATGTCTCTCTCTCCCTTCGCTTTGGATAAAGTCACTTAGAATGTGTGTGGATAGATTAATTTGGATTTGAATTTATAATTTAAAATCTCACATTTAAAATTCATGTATTTAATTTTTTTTGTTTGGGTAGCATAAATATTTCAAATTCTAATACATTAAAAATTCTTTGTTAGGGTTCACATTTTAAAAAAAAAAAAACTAGGTTTGTAATACTCCATTTCCTTCTAATTGTAATAGTTAGAAAACTAATTTATAAAAATTAAAAAAATAATTAAGCTTGTTATTTGTAAAAAATTTATATTAATTTTTTAAAATATCCTATGTAATTATTTCCATTGACTTGTTGATAAAAACTTTTTTAATATACACAATTAATAGGGATAATTTTAAAAAAATTAAAATATAAATTTGAGATACAAAACAAATTAGTTCTCATGTGATCAAAGCAAAATCATTAATTAGTTTAAAACCAAAATGAATAATACACTCCCTAATCCAAACGCAAGATTAATGAATTCTTAGTAATTATAAGAGTCTTGTTAATTTACACCAATCCAATTCACCAGTCTAGTTGGTCAATTTTTTTTTGTACAAAACTTTTAGAAAGAGGTTGGGCTCACATTGATCCAAAGGTAGGACGAAGTTTCCCTTTCTCTTAGGTGATACTAATATTATACAGGACGAGCTCTTTATTACCTTCAGGCGTAATCCTAGATACCCAAAAATTAAAATGTCTCTCCAACCACAGTAATTGAAACTACAACAAAGTGATGCTCCTTAGAGATCGAATAAGTTTTAAATAATTATATGTCTTATTTTTTCACCAATTGAACCTATAAACGATAAGTAATTGGTCAATTAAATGTCCCAACATTTCCTCCCATCCAATTCACCATGCATATTAGGTTCGTGATTAAGTGGGCCTAATTGAACCACGGGTATAATAGCTTTATCACCTTATTGATAAAGAATTGATTCTAACTTACAAGGTCATCAATTTAAATATCATTATTAATATAAAATTTTTATCAATAAACAACATATAAATACTTTTATAAATAATTTTTGAATGAGAGATATATCACAACCCTAATAAATCCCTAGACTTTAACTCATCTAAATTTTTTTATATATAAAGAATAGCTAATTTCACAAGTATAAAAGCACAATGATTATGCCTCATGTATAAAGTTTACCAATGTAAAGAGCAACTACTGGTAGTGGAGAGAATTAGTTCCGATAATTGAAACCTTGTAACACATGAAAAATATATTCAAAGAAAGAAAAAATGTGAGAAATGTATTTTTATTGCGTTTACTACATGACAAAATAAACTTTTCAGAAAGAAAATTTCTCATGTTTTTGATAAAGAACTTCATTCCTATTTTCACTCTTCCACTGAATCACAAGAAATCATTGCATCATCCTATCTGACTCAAGTTTTGATGTTTTACTGTTCCTGATTTCCACTGCATAAAGTAGTTCAGGCCTTAAAAAATGTCAACTTCTTATATACATATGACAATTATGGCAACAACACAAAAAGTCTCTGCTATTTTCACCCTTTTTTGGGCTGAGCAGCCATTTTTGCAAGTCAACTGCAACTGTGTATTTCAGTGCGCAGTTGAGTGCCTCAAAATTCGTTTGCTTGTACCAACAATTCTTTTGTTTGTCACTTTGTCGCCTTCCACAAGGGCATTACTCATCTTCTACTGACACATTTTTTCCTCTCCACAAATTATAGCATCCAGTGAATATTTCCTCTTGAAACTGATACTTCCACTTAGACTAAAGCCTCACCCTGCAATTTCAAAAGACACGGGGCATTTTCATTCTCATCAACGCCCAAAATAAATAACAGTGAGAGAAAGAAGGCTGCTTCTTGTTCATGTTTTTATATGACTGTATATCATTATCAAGGAGCTTTTTCAACATACACAACATGGTTTTCATAGGGGTATTGTTCATCCTCCTCCTTCCATACCCAACAACATTTAGTCTTCACCACTTTTCTTACTCTCTTCTTGCAGATAAAACTGCTCTTCTGGAATTCAAGAAGACAATCCTATTTGATCCACATTCCACACTTTCTAACTGGGATGAAGCTATTCATGTGTGCATTTTCACGGGTGTTAAATGCGATAAATTCCAGCACCGAGTTACTGAACTAATCCTGGTTGCTTTCACCCTTCCTTTCCAATCTCACTGGACTGCACATCCTTGACATTGGTAACAACCAATTATTTGGCATCATCCCACCAGAACTTTCCTCCCTTAGACATCTCCATCGACTCCGTCTCAAAGGAAACAGCTTGCATGGTTCCATACCAGACTCCTTTTCACAGCTTTCTAAACTTAAAGTGCTACATGCCATAGATAGTAACATAACTGGTTCATTTTCTCCATCTCTTTCTCCAATTGCACAGTGGAAATTTTGGACCTTTCTACCAACTTCCTCAATGGTAAGATCCCAGAGGGCATTGGAAACTGTCAAGGTCTCAGGAGTCTCAATCTATACAACAATCAATTTACTGGACAGATTCCTCTCTCTCTTACTAATCTGTCACTTGTAAACTTAGATGTAGAGAACAATCTATTATCTGGAGAATTGTCCTCAGAGTTTGTAAGCAGATGTTCTGATCTTCTTTACCTACATTTGTCATACAACCATATGGCAAGTCATGATGGCAATACCAATCTTGATCCATTTTTTGCTGCTCTTAGAAACTGCAGCCGTCTAGAGGAGCTTGAATTGGCTTGGGCCTCGGGGGAAGGTTCTCCGATACCGTCTGCCAAGTTGGCATTAAATTAAAAAGTTTGCTACTTCAGGAAAACCAAATATATGGATCAATCCCTGACAGTGTATCAAATCTTCCCAGACTTGTGATCCTGAATTTAACATCAAATCTTCTCAATGGAACTATTTCACCAGAGATCAGCATGTAGTCAAACTTGGAACAACTTTTCTTATCAAGCAACCACTTCAAATCTGAAATCCCAGAAGCACTGGGTAGCTTACTGGGTCTGCTAGATCTGTTGCGCAATGAATTTAAGGGAGGGATTCCAGAAAGTTTGGGAAAGTTGCATCGATTATATTCTTTGTCTCTCAGTAATAACCACCTCACAGGAAATGTACCTTCTACATTAGGACAGTGCATTGGTCTGTATAGGCTTGATTTGTCCTATAATAGATTAACAAGAACCATCCCACCAGAACTCTCGGGCCTGCGTGAAATTAGAATTTTCATAAACTTCTCGCATAACCAACGAGAAGGTCCCCTGCCAATTGAACTCAGCAAACTAGAAAAGGTTCAAGAGATGGACTTTTCATCAAATTACCTAACTGGAAGTATCTTCCCCCAGATAGCAAGCTGCATTGCTGTATCGATGATAAATTTTTCAAACAAGTCTCTACAAGGTGAGCTTCCCGAATCCTTAGGTGAACTGAAGAACCTTGAAACTTTCAACGTTTCACGAAAAAAATTGTTTGGATTGATCCCCAAAACTCTTAGCAAAATAGATACACTTTCTTTCCTCAATCTATCATATAACAACCTAGAAGGAATGGTTCCATCTGGCGGTATCTTTGATTCAGCTTCAAATTTATCATTCTTAGGAAACCCACATCTTTGTGGAACAATTATAGGCAAACTTTCATGCTTTCAAGAGAGACATTGGTTCAGAAATCGCCTGTTTTTTATTATTTTCATCTTGATCATCTGCATAATCTTGTCAATGATTTGCTGCATAATTGGCTGTAAGAGTCTTAAAGTGACTATTTCTTCCCAGGGAACTGAATAAGGTGGAAAACCAGCTAGAAGTGAACTGATAAGTAACTTCCCAAGAATCACATACAAGGAACTATCAGAGGCCACCGGAGGATTTGATGATCAGAGACAAGTAGGATCAGGTAGCTATGGGCGTGTCTATAGAGGAGTTCTTCCAGATGGAACTACAATAGCAGTCAAGGTTCTGCATTTGAAGTCTGGAAATTCCACCAAGAGCTTCAATAGAGAATGCCAAGTTTTAAAGAGGATTCGACACAGGAACCTGATAAGAATTATCACTGCATGTAGTCTACCTGATTTTAAAGCTCTTGTTCTGCCTTTTATGGCCAATGGGAGTTTGGAGAGCCGTCTGTATGCTTCTCCTGAATCTTCTGACCTGAGTCTCATCCAGAGGGTGAATATTTGCAGCGACATAGCTGAAGGGTTGGCCTATCTGCATCATCATGCTCCAGTCAAAGTCATTCACTGTGATCTAAAACCAAGCAATGTTCTTCTTAATGATGACATGACAGCTGTAGTTTCAGATTTCGGGATTGCAAGGTTAATTATGAGTGTTGGAGGAGGAAATACTGGGTTTAATGATAACACGGGGAGCTCCACTGCAAATTTGTTATGTGGATCTATTGGGTACATTACACCAGGTATTTAATTTAGATCTTGCCTCAGAACTTTGCATGTTACAAGAATCTAAGATATCACAAAATGAGTTCTACTTCTAAGAGAAAAGTATAAATATCATTCAAGTTAGCTTTCCTACAACATAACAGCAACAACACATTTACCACCACAAGCATCCCAGAAAGATAAAATTCATCCTACTTTTTTTTCTTTATCAGAATATTCATTCTGCTCGAGCAAAATATCATTATCTATTTCAGACAAATCATCATTCTATAATTTCTCAAGCAGAGTACGGATTTGGATCAAATACATCTACAAAAGGAGATGTGTACAGCTTCGGTATTCATGTTCTTGAGATGGTAACTAGAAAATGACCAACAGATGAAATGTTTTCTGGTGGCTTAAGCCTTCACAAATGGGTCAAACTTCATTATCATGGAAGGTTAGAAAAAGTGATAGCCCCTGCTTAGGTTACTGCTTCAAGAGATCAGTCACAAGAGTTGAAAAGAATGTGGGAAGTTGCAATTGGAGAGTTAATTGAACTGGGGATCCTTTGCACACAGGAATCACCTTCTATAAGGCCTAGTATGCTTGATGTAGCAGATAACTTGGATCGCCTCAAGAGAGACCTTTGCCTCATCTCTTGAAATTTCATCTTCTACAGATGATTTTTAAAAGTTTTTTTACGATGTACTCTTGAAGTAAAATTTCAAGGAGGAATGTTAATGGAATGATATCTTTCTAAATACTCTTTGTCAATATTCTGTATTAACATTAGCTGTCTAGTTTTCCAAATACTCTTAGTTGTCTTCATGTGTTATTTTTTAAAACTAATATGTTTTGTAAATAGTAAATCCATAGTTGTTGAAGTAGGTACTAACCTCAAAATTGTTGCAACTCCAATTCTTTAAAATATGTGGTAAATGGAAGTATGCTGCAGAGTGAAGTTCATCAGACAAATCAGAAAAGGCTTCCTTCTGTTTTCTGTTGTCTGTTCTGTTTTCTGGTGATATCATTTCAAGTTAATATGACAACAATTTTTAGAGAAAGAAGTGGATTTCCAAGATGCAATGAAGATGTATATGCAGTCTCTCCCAATTCATCAGTATTGATGAGATCACTGTCCACTTTAGCATTGCAGTAATAAGACAATTTGCCAAGCAAAGTCCACTCTCAGGTGGAAAGTTGGAGATGTTAAAGAAGGGCAAGAAAAGGGAAGCTTGGATGCAATATCCATAGCCCCTTCGTACAA
Organism: Leucaena leucocephala; assembly: GCA_037074615.1. Classification (NCBI taxonomy): domain Eukaryota; kingdom Viridiplantae; phylum Streptophyta; class Magnoliopsida; order Fabales; family Fabaceae; genus Leucaena; species Leucaena leucocephala. The sequence goes on along the minus strand of CM073558.1, from coordinate 5,068,893 downwards.
AGCCAATGTATTTTAAAAGGGTCCAAAAATCATACTCTCTCCTGTCTTTAATGTAAGAGTTAGTTTTAGAATTAGATTTAGTCCTAAATATAAAACCCCAATTCACTTTGCCCCACAAATTTATAATTTTTTTCTCTAAAGTATGTGAATAAGCCGAGATTATAGGAATCAAGAGAGATTTTAGGATCAAGAGATATTGTAGGGATTTGCGTTATTCATTAGAGTTTATTGTATATCCCTAAAAATCAGGCTGAGTTATTATAGCCTTGATATCCCCTGAATGTGTATATAATCTCATTATACAGAAGCAAGTATATACAAGTTGAATACATTACTTACAATCACTCATATGGTATCAGAGCACGGTGAAGAATCCGCAACAATGTCTTCAGCAGAATCACGAGCAATCAGAAGGTGTCCCCAGAACTGGGTCCTCGAGACTCGTCAATGTTGAAGGATCAACACCACTGCTCGTATCAGAGAAACTCACAGGCGACAACTACATGGAATGGGCCCAATCCATGAGGCTCGCCATTGATGGTCGAGATAGACTCGACTATCTCCTCGCTAATGCCCCTGTATCCGGCAACGCTCAATCACAGAAACGGTGGAAGTCAGAGAACTCACTGGTATCATCTTGGCTGATCAATGCGATGGCTCTAGGCGTTAAGAAAAGCTATATGTTTCTCCCTTCAGCCAAGGCCATCTGGGAAGTTGTCCGCGACTCCTACGGCAATAAGGCGAATGCCTCTGTGATCTTCGACATTCGCTCGAAACTCTGGCAAGCAAAACAAGGACTGAGATCGCTGAATGAGTATTGGCTTGAAAAAACAGCTCTATGGCATGAATTAGATCAATTGCAGGACAGGGTGTGGCATTGTACTGACGACGCGACTGAGCACAGGCGAGAAGTGGAAGAGGAACGCTTGTTTGAACTACTTACTGGGTTGGATCCAGCGTACAACGACGTCAGAGGACGGCTTCTTGCTCGCGACCCACTTTCGACAGTCAGAAAAGCCTTCGCCGTCTTGCGCCACGAGGAGAGTAGACGCAAGGTGATGATGGCCGTAGAGTCTGCACACGTGAATCCAGGCGGTGATGCGTCTGCCCTAACCTCTCGGGGAACAAGCTCGCTGCACAAGAATATGGGCCCAAGTCCAGACAGACAGCATGACACAGCCCAAGTCCATCAGCGTGAAACAGCCCAAATCCATCAACGTGACCAAGCCCAAGTCCATCAGCGCCCTTATTGTGAGCATTGCAAAAAGGTGGGCCATACAAAAAATACATGTTGGGATATTTATGGCAAGCCACCAAATTGGAAACCTAAAAAAGGTAAGTCAAAAGGGTATATTGTTGATGTCACTAATCCAAACAATGTGCCTCTGGTTCCTGCACCCGACCAACTCAGCTTAATTTTGGAAAGACTGGCTGCTCTGGAAAATAAACAGCCAACTGCGAGTGTGGTAAACCGAGGTAATATTTTTAAGGCTTTAGCTACCATTAAAGGTATGAATTCTGGGCCTATATGGATTGTTAATTCAGGTGCATCTGACCACATGACGGATAATTACTCCTTATTTGCCACCTATATCCCTACAAAGTCACGTCTCACAGTCAAGATAGCAGATGCCTCTACCTCAGTCGTTGCTGGTGTTGGGAGTATTAAAGTCAATGACACATTAGATCTGAATGATGTCCTACATGTTCCTAACTTAAAATGTAACTTATTATCTGTCAGCCAATTGGCACGAGATAAGCAATGCCATGCTAATTTTTCTGCTACTCAATGTATTTTTCAGGACCTGTCCACGGGGATGACGATTGGCGTTGCTAAGGAATTTGAGGGGCTCTACTACCTAAATAATTGTGATATTCAACAGTTCAGATCCTGTAAGGCTGTGTCTCTCCCTCAGATCAGTGAAATAGATTTATGGCATCAACGATTAGGACATCCTAATTTTATTAAATGTCTACTATGTTTCCCTCTCTTTGCAATAATAAAAGGACCTTCAACTTTCATTGTGAACTTGCCAAACACCATCGTACCTCATTTCCTCGTACTCCCTATCGTCCATCCAGACCTTTTTCTCTAATCCACAGTGACTTGTGGGGTCCATCTCGTGTCCCAAATCGCACTCACTCCAAGTGGTTTATAACATTTATTGATGATCATACTCGAGTTAGTTGGGTCTTTCTTTTAATTGATAAAACCCAAGTTTCACAGACCTTCATTCGGTTCTATAACATGATCCAAACTCAATTCCATGAGAAAATCCAGATCCTTCACACTGATAATGGGACTGAATATTTCAATCACACCCTATCCATATTTCTAACCAACCATGGCATCCTTCACAAAAGCTCGTGTCCTCATAGTCCCCAACAAAATGGCATAGCCGAGCGAAAAAACCGTCACCTCCTTGAAACCGCTAGAGCTATGATGTTTAGTAGCAATGTCCCTTCCTTCTATTGGAGCGACGCTATCCTTCAATCTACCTTTCTTATCAACCGCATGCCTAGTAAACCACTCACCTTCCACACACCATTACAGGTTTTACAGGAACACTTTAACCTTCCTTACCTTGAAAACACCCTCCCACTACGAGTATTCGGGTGCACCACATACGTCCATCTTCACCATACTTCCAAACTAGAACCCAATGCCACCCGGAGCATTTTCTTGGGCCATGCAGGGACACAGAAGGGGTACAAATGTTATGATCCTATCTCCAAACGTCTATATCTAACCTGTGACACTACGTTCCATGAAACAATTCCTTACTATCCTCCGTCTTCAATTCAGGAGAGAACTGGAAAGAATTTCCGACGTCACAACCTGAGCCCAACCAACCTGAGAACCAACTTGAGCCCGGTTTACACCTTGAGGTTGTTACCTTACCTGATCCAACACTTGAAAGCCAAGAAAACACCAACTCAGGGGGAGACACGAATAGGTGGGGCAAAACTTATACACGCCGATACATGACAGGTAGAGCTCCTCAAACAAATGAAGCAACTCATGAATCTGATCCAGAAACAGGTTCAGAAAAGGGTGTGCCCACACAAGATGATCTTGAACTACCCATTGCACTATGGAAACAACCCAGGACGTGCACTCAGCACCCTATTGAGCGGTTTGTTTCGTATAAAGCTCTTGCCTCTCACTATTATACCTTCATATCTCATTTGGATCAGGTTGCAATCCCTAACAACATACATGAAGCACTAGCTAATCCTCATTGGAGACAGGCTGTTATGGAAGAAATGAATGCTCTAGAAGTAAATGGCACTTGGGAGATTGTTGATTTACCAAAAGGAAAGAAACCAGTGGGCTGTAAGTGGGTATTCACCCCTAAATATACTGCAGATGGGAATCTAGACAAATATAAGGCACGTTTGGTCGCAAAAGGATTCTCACAAATATATGGTATGGACTACACAGAGACGTTCGCCCCAGTAGCAAAGCTGAACACTATCAGAGTCTTATTATCCTTAGCCGGTAATCTAGATTGGCCGCTACATCATATGGATATAAAAAATGCTTTCTTGAATGGAGAACTAAAGGAGAAAGTGTACATGAAGCTCCCTCCAGGATTTCCAAGTGACAAAGGTAATCAAGTCTGTAGACTCAAGAAATCCTTATATGGGCTCAAACAGTCTCCTCGTGCATGGTTTGAAAGATTCACTCATGTTTTGAGAACACAGGGATACACCCAAGGACAGAGTGACCATACTCTATTCTTCAAACACCTCAAAGTGAAAATAGTCATACTAGCAGTATATGTGGATGACATTATTCTCACAGGTGATGATTCAGTAGAAATTGAACGAGTTAAGAAGGCATTAAACCAGGACTTGCAGGTCAAGGATTTAGGACAAATGAAATACTTTCTAGGAATGGAGGTCGCAAGGTCAAGAAGAGGAATCTACATCTCACAAAGGAAATACATCATGGATCTCTTAAAAGAAACAGGCATGTTGGGTTGTAGACCCAGTGACACTCCTATAAAAGTTGATAAAGTAAAAGATGATACGGATTTGGGAAAGGAAGTGGATCTCAGAAGATATCAACGCATGGTAGGAAAGCTGATCTATTTATCACATACCCGACCAGACATTGCCTTCGCAGTCAGTATGGTAAGTCAATACTCTCACAACCCAAAGCAGAAACATTTGAACGAGGTGTACAGGATTCTCAGGTACCTAAAGGGATCTCCGGGGCGTGGCCTTCTATTCAAAAAATCAGAACAAAGATCAGTTGGGATGTTCACAGATGCTGATTGGGCAGGTGATCAAGAGGACAGAAAGTCAACCTCTGGCTACTTCACATTTGTCTGGGGAAACCTGGTGACCTGGAGAAGCAAAAAACAAAGTGTTGTAGCTCGAAGTAGTGCTGAAGCTGAATTTAGAGCCATTGCACTTGGTGTTTGTGAGAGAATTTGGATAAAAAGACTACTAGAAGAATTGAAAGTACCTACAAACTTGCCTATTACACTTTACTCAGATAACATGGCAGCTATAAATATATCTCATAACCCAGTGCAACATGATCGGATGAAACACGTAGAAGTTGATAAGCACTTTATACGAGAAAAAATCGATGAAGGAATCGTTGAGCTCAAATATGTCCCCTCTGGAGAACAAACAGCAGATGTCCTTACAAAAGCACTGAACAAAGAAAAATTCGAATACTTTATTAGCAAGTTGGACATGTTCGATATCTATGGTCCAACTTGAGTGGGAGTGTGAATATGTCGAGATTATAGGAATCAAGAGAGATTTTAGGAATCAAGAGAGATTTTAGGATCAAGAGAGATTGTAGGGATTTGCGTTATTCATTAGAGTTTATTGTATATCCCTGAAAATCAGGCTGAGTCATTATAGCCTTGATATCCCCTGAATGTGTATATAATCTCATTGTATAGAAGCAAGTATATACAAGTTGAATACATTACTTACAATCACTCATAAAGTATCCCTATTGATCACACACATTAAAGAGTTTCTATCTAAGGGTAATTATGATAAAAGATGGCATTTAAAAAACTAATCTATATTTGTTATAAATAACTAATATACATAATTTCTTTAATCTACCTAAATTAGTTATATAGCTCTTATGTTAAAGAGTGGAGGTAGTATATATGTGTATATATACACAGTCACACATACATTCAACTAAAGTTTCAATTCAAAATCATCATGGAGTGAAGCAAGCCAAGAAAAAAGATAGAAAGGACACCAGTATTTCATTAGTAGCAACTGGATTGTCTTTTTCCCCCTTTTCTCTCATTTGCCAGTAACAAAGACAAATATAAACCAACCAGTAAGTGATATTGATATCTCAATTTCTAATTAAGGTTATGTCATGATCTTTCAGTTAGTGAATTTTCACAGGCGAAATTTCTACCATCAAAATGTAATAAGTTTTTTTATGGGCAATGCATAATTAGAGTAAAACTAGCATAAAATACTTCACTTTTTTTATATACACACTAGTCTTTATATATCTATATAAGAAAAAATAAATTATATTTTATTATTTTCACACTTTAATTTTTTATTTATTTTTAATTAATCATTTAATAAAATTTTAAAATAAACTGAAAGATTAATTTTTGTCAATATTTTGGTCAAAACAAATATTAACTTATTACTAAAACCATTTTCAACATGACAAAGTTTATATTTCTCCCACGTTATATTTTTTTGTAAGTAATAAGTATATTTTTAATTATAATTAATTAATTAATTTTATTAATATATCTAAATTAATTAATTAATTAATTAGCTCTTAATATTTTATATTAAAGGCCCGGATTTCTCGTAACTTGGGCTTGTTACGCAGCCTGCTTAAACGTCTCTCCAGAAGCCTCTGGTGTTTGCTTCAGCTCTCTCTCTCTCTCTCTCTCTCGATTTCTCTTTCTTATTCTCTCATGACTCTCATGCACTGGCTAGTCCCTTCCACCAACTTCTCTTCCCAGTTAAGATCTTTTCCCATTCCTATAAATTCAAATCTCCATTACGCTTTTAACTCCGTCAAATTCAAACCATAGACATTTGCCAAGCTCTCATAATCAAAACACAACCAATTCTCTTCCACAATCCTCTGTTTAGCGTAGTTTCTTGTTGAAGCACCTTCATTCACCATCAATGGCGTCCAAGACTGAGAAGGCCATTGGCATCGACCTCGGCACCACCTACAGCTGCGTCGGGGTGTGGCAAAATGACCGTGTTGAGATCATTGCTAATGACCAAGGTAACAGAACAACCCCTTCCTATGTAGCTTTCACTGACACTGAGCGTTTGATCGGCGATGCGGCCAAGAACCAAGTTGCCATGAACCCACATAACACCGTCTTCGATGCGAAGCGGCTCATCGGACGGAAATTCTCCGACCCCTCTGTTCAAAATGACATGAAGCTCTGGCCTTTCAAGGTGATTCCCGGCTCCGGCGACAAGCCAATGATTGTCGTTCACTATAAAGGTGAAGAGAAGCATTTTGCTCCTGAAGAGATCTCCTCGATGGTTCTCACGAAAATGAAAGAAGTGGCTGAAGCATTTCTGAGTCAGACCATCAAGAACGCGGTGGTCACCGTACCTGCTTATTTCAACGATTCACAAAGGCAAGCAACAAAAGATGCTGGAGCCATTGCTGGGCTTAATGTGATGAGAATCATCAACGAGCCCACTGCTGCTGCTATTGCCTATGGTTTGGACAAGAAAGCTTCTAGAACCGGCGAGAAAAACGTGCTTATCTTCGACCTCGGAGGTGGTACTTTTGATGTTTCACTATTGACAATTGAACAAGGGATTTTTGAAGTGAAGGCTACTGCTGGTGATACACATTTGGGAGGTGAAGATTTTGATAACAGGCTCGTGAATCACTTCGCGGCTGAGTTCAAGAGGAAGAACAAGAAGGACATAAGTGGCAATGCAAGAGCTCTGAGAAGATTAAGAACTGCTTGTGAGAGGGCAAAGAGAACTCTTTCTTCCACAACACAAACAACAATAGAGATTGATTCTCTTTTTGAAGGTATTGACTTCTATGCGACCATTACAAGGGCGAGATTCGAAGAGCTAAACATGGACTTGTTCAGAAAATGCATGGAACCAGTGGAGAAATGTCTGAGAGACGCAAAAATCGACAAGAGTCGAGTTCACGATGTGGTTCTTGTTGGTGGCTCAACTAGAATCCCCAAGGTTCAGCAACTCCTGCAGGATTTCTTCAACGGCAAAGAACTCTGCAAGAGCATAAACCCAGATGAGGCCGTCGCCTACGGCGCTGCCGTTCAAGCCGCGATCTTGAGCGGCGAAGGTAACGAGAGAGTTCAAGATTTGCTTCTTCTCGATGTCACACCTTTAAGCCTCGGCATCGAAACTGCAGGTGGGGTCATGACTACGTTGATTCCCAGGAACACAACCATACCCACCAAGAAAGAACAAGTTTTCTCAACTTACTCGGATAACCAAACCAGTGTTCTTATCCAAGTCTATGAAGGTGAAAGGGCTAGAACCAAAGATAACAACTTACTTGGCACATTTGAACTCAAGGGAATCCCGCCAGCACCAAGAGGAGTTCCTCAGATCAATGTCTGCTTCGACATCGACGCGAATGGAATTTTGAATGTTTCTGCAGAAGATAAGACAGCAGGAGTGAAGAACAAGATCACGATTACGAATGATAAGGGAAGATTGAGTAAGGAGGAAATTGAGAGGATGGTTCAAGAAGCAGAGAAGTATAAATCAGAAGATGAACAGGTGAAGAAGAAGGTGGAAGCTAAGAATTCATTGGAGAATTATGCTTACAGTATGAAGAACACGATCAAGGACGATAAAGTTGGAGGGAAGCTTGATCCTTCTGATAAACAGAAGATTGAGAAGGCCATTGATGAAACAATGGAGTGGCTTGATAGGAACCAATTGGCTGAAGTTGATGAGTTAGAGGACAAGTTGAAGGAGCTTGAAGGACTGTGCAACCCAATCATTGCAAAGATGTATCAAGGTGGGGGTGCTGCTAGTGGAGACTCGCCCATGGGTGGCAGCGCTCAGATGCCCGGTGGCGGCAGTGGCGGTGGCTCTGCTGGCTCCGGTGCTGGGCCTAAGATTGAAGAGGTGGACTGAGCCTGATGAGGCTTAAGATGTGAGAAGGTTAAATTTCACTGTTTTCTTTTGGTTTGTATTTGAGCAGATTCCTCTGTATTGGGCAAGATGGTCTGGCGACTGGTGTCAGATCATATAGTACTGTCATTCAGATAGTATCAGATGTATTTTTTTTTTATTTATATATAAAATATATTGGATCTGAAGGTTAAATACTAAGGCTATATATACTCCTCTTAATTTATAAGTGTTGAAAGGTTAATCATTTTAGTTATTTATAATAAATATATTATAATTTTTTTTAAAATACTTAATTATTATACCATGGATGAAAGCCTTTTTTTAAGATATGTAATCTATAAGAAAAAATTTTAAAAATTATAAATTTAAATAAATTAAAGATTTATATTTAGAATAATAGATAAATGTGTATAAAATATTTTAAACTAATTTTAGATAAATAATTAGTACCATTAAATATTTAAAAATATAATTAATATCTCAAATTTATTTTATAGATATAATTAACATTTTAAACTATTTAAATTATTATATCTTTACATTTTGGTTAATAAAAGTATAAATTTTTATTTTATATATGTTACATAAATTTTTTATTTTAATATATTATTATTTAAAAGACTATATATAAAATATTATTTAAATAGATTATATTAAATAAATTATAAAATTTTTTAATCTTTATATATAAATTATATATAATAGAAATTTTAAAAAAATTTTAATATTTTTTTAAATAATATGACATTTTAAATAATAATATATTAAAATAATAAATTTAAGTGATAAAAATTATATATAAATTTATGTTTTTATCAGTAAAAAAAATAAAATTTTATTAATTTAAATAATTTAAGGTATTAGTAATATTTTTAAAATTAATTTGAAATATTAATTATATTTTTAAATATTTTTAAATATTAATTATTTTTTTAAAATTAATTTAGAATGTTACATATACTTTACCCGACAATAAATTCTCAACTACTAAATGGGGACGGGAGGAGTAACATAGTTTGGTACTTTCTAGTTAGATCTGTCCCTTCAACTTTCTCCAACATTCGGGAGAGCATCACAGATAGGTCAATTGGATGTTAGGAAATAAGGACAATATCTGAATTCCAGTTTATGAAAGCAATAAAAGAAGTAAAAGAACATGCAGATGTACTGATTCTGACCTTAAGCTTTGTTTTTTTTTCAAATATTTTAGTATTTTTTAAATTTTATTATTAAATATTTAAGTAACCGATTAATTTAATTTTTAAATTTATAACTATCTTTTTAATATAAATATCTCTTTTAAAATTTAAATTTAAAATTCTAAACGGACTTATATCGTTAGATTAGTGATGTGTTATTGAGCTTTTTTTTAAAAGGATTAAGATATAAATTTATTTAAAAAAAATTCACTTAATAACTTTAGGTATTTAAAAGTTTTTTTAAGATTAATGTTATCCCAAAGATTTTCAAATAGTAACAATGTTACCTTGACTATTAACTAAAGTTAAATTTGAACGTTAGTTAACTAATATACTGACATAACATACCACATAATATCCATATCATTTGTTATTTTAAGTTAAGGTATAAATTTATCTTAAAAATTTACACATAAAAGTGCAGATATCCAAAAGAAAATTTGTTGATTCAATTTTACCCCTACCATTATTCAAATTCAATTTTACTATTAATTTAACTAAATATATTAAACTAATAAGATGATATACTATCCATTTCATCTTTTTTTTTAAAATCAAATTTATAAATAAAAAAAATTATAAATATATATATAATCTTCTATGTTCATAGTATAATTATGTGCATATATTAACTTATAAGTATAAAAATATAATTTATTGGACTATCATATATTACATCTTAAAAAGTTGTCAAAATATAGTTTGTTAAGAGGAATACTCTAAAAACAACAAAGTTTAGAGAAATGCATTTGTTTTAATTTTTCCTTATTCATAAGTATGACTTAGAAAATAAAGGAAATTGATGACACATATAGTGATCAAATTAATATATTTGGTCAAATTAAAAATAAAATTGTCAAAATAAAAAATAGTGTGGATGTCACGTGACATATCACATTAATATATTAATTAACTAATAGTCAAACTTAACTTTGGATAACAGTTAGCACAACATTACTCCCAAAAAAAATTCTTGATACCCAACGCTCCTAGGTGAAAACTTCCAAAACAAATTTACACATTAAACTAAAATAAAAAATGATACTACATATCACGTCAATATATTAATTAACTAACGATCAAACTTAAATCTAGATAACTGTCAAAGCGATATATTGATACTTTTTAAAAAATTTCAGTATAACATTACTCCCAACAAAACTTTCAAATACCCAATATTTTTAATGAAAATTTCCAAGATAAATTTGCATTTTAACCCCTTTTAGATACATGAAAGCTAGACAAGAATCTGATACCGACCAAGTTCAAGACATTCGTTTGAGTTGTCATTGCTTATCTTCAACGCAACCCCTTATTTTATATTATTGTGTTCTCATTTAACAGTGAGTTAATTAGAAGAACAGAACAGAACACATGAAACACAGTTTTTTGTAGAGGAGACTGTATTCTGAAATGATCAGGATAAAGTTATTCTTTTGCTGTTTGTTTTATGTACTCAAGCAACATCAAGTTCAGATTTGCCTTACATCGGAACAGAGAGCTCTAAACACATAAAAAAGCAGCATCCAAAAACAGAATGTCCATGGTAAGTAAGAATTCTTTAGCTATATCATTCCAAAAAGTTGCAGATATCCCATTATTCTACTTTTGCTTAAGTTTGATTAACTTTATATAGAAAAGAAAGCAGAGATATGTAGAAGAAGCATATTAAAGGAGAGCAAAGTTGAAGCAAAAGCATGGAGGATCTTATGAAACAAGCAAAGCACCGAAAGGAAAAGGAGCCACTGGGGGTTCTAATGTCAATCATAAAGGTCCACGCTCTCAAAGTAGTTCTCCATTAATGTCATCTTGGACTTCAACATTAACTCTTCACGCTTTAATCTTTCTCTTTTCCTCTCACCTCTTCTATGGGGTGTCATAGACAAGTTACATTTTAAAATCTATTTCTTCAATGAGCTTTCTCAATTAAGAATAGCTTATCTCAATTGATGCCTGCTTTTGTTAAGACCCCGGTGCCTACCATCCCAAGTATATCATAGATTATTGGGTTTAGGTACGATTCTATCCTATAAGTGCTCTCCTAGAAGCAATGTTGCTCCAGAAATTTTATTAGATTTAATATCATACTAGAAACTTATAGGACCAACATATTAGAAATTTTAGTGTTAACATTTTAAACGGTTTAACATTTTTGGACCAACATTAAACTTAAAAGAAACTTATAGGACAACATCACTCCTACATAATAACTTTTATTGTAAAATTAGATCTTAACCTAAATTATAACATAAACGACTAAGAATTGTCAAAAAAAAGTAGCGATGAGTTTTACCAAACACAAGTTATATATAAGCTGATAAAAATATGGGATTAATCAGAAGGAAGAAAAATTAAGAGGTTAAACCGAATCATGTTGCTAATGAAGTAGGAATAGGAAGGTCACTCAGGTATGAATAGAATAAGGAAAAGTCTCCTTGTTGCCAAAGGCTGGCAGGCTCAGTAGAACAAGTGAGAGAGATTTCTATTACTAATTCAAATATTACCAAACCCTACGCACATTTCTATGCTCACTAGAATTCTAATGAAAACTTTAGTATGAGATACTAGATTTTATATTGAGTAATATGTGATGCTCAATAGGATATTTAAGTGAGTTAATTCTCTTATACTGTTCAATAGGAGAATTTAGTATACCAAATTACCCTATCTCCATCAAATTCACTCATTTACTGCTTCACATCACATATCACACAAAAGCTAGCCAATGAAGCAGATACCCCTAATATTTCAACACAATTTTCTTTCAAGACCTCCAAAAAGTAGCTTTTGGGGTGATTTTACTGGCATTGCTACCACTAATTTTTATTGCCAATAATAGCAACTGCAAGATTTCACCTTCAATTTCCCTAACACGCCTAATTTAGAAACTTGTAGAAAGCAGTCAGTAGTCATTTTTCAATTCCTCAAAACGCTGTACAATTCCTGAAACACAAGCATGCTCAGGCTGCAGAGCTACATCTCATATATAGCATTAAGCTTACGCTGACAAATTGGCATTTTGTTCAACAAATATTTCTCAAATGTCATCCAAAATTAGTAATGCTTTTGTTTCTGAAGTTCGTTTTAAAAGTTTACAGAACTACTATACTTTGCAGAGGCATATAATAATAGTCTCTCTGGTAAAATGAAACCAAGTCTCAATAATGACATATCTAGAAAGAAAAACACCACCTGAGAACATTTTGGCCGTTCCTGATGATTCAACTCCTCAATCAAATCAAATCAAATCTCGTACAAGACTTCCTGGAACACCTTCATATGCTCAGGCTGTAGAGCTATGGCCACTGATAAGCTTCCATCATTACCTGAGCTTGGAAGTATAAAAGAAAGCCCCTCATAAGCAATCCCACCAGGTCCCATAAATATTGGTCTTCCCCATCCAAAATCAGCATCATGTATTGGAAGCCTAACCCAACTTGTGATTCCAAGATTTGGACACTTAAAAGTATGGGCCCCACGGACCAGAGCTTTGAGATCAGGTTGAAGTTCTAGGAAGTCCAAAGCTGATCTCAAATACTCATTATCCATTCTTGAGAGAGCATTATGAATCCTGCTTGCAGCAAACCAAGTTGGTTTTGACATGAGATCACCAGCCACAGCCATAGGCGTGGCTGTGAAGATCACATTCCCAAAGTAACCTGGGGGAAGGGGCGGCTGCAATCTGGACCGTCCATCAGTTGCAATGTACAATTTGGTTTCTTGATCATCAGGGAGTGCACGTGCCTTGCACGTGCTTCTCCAGACATGACCAGCAAGCATCTCGTAGGAGCTGTAGTTGACGGTGTTACCAGCTTCTTTGGACTTGGCTTTGAGGGCGTTGAGTTGGTCACGGGTCATCTTGAAGATGGAGACGGTGGCTGTGTTGGGGTCTGAACCGGGTTTTGTAGGGGACTGGACCGGGTTTTGAGGGGACTTCATTGTTGGAGGGGGCTTGTATTCAATGTGCTCAAAAACAGGCTGAGGCGGGTCACGCGCTCGGAGCAAAGTGCGATCAATGAAGGGCGGGAGCGTGAGGTCAAAGCCGCGGGCCATGTCGGACCATGTGTTGATAAAGTGGAGACCCGAGAACCCATCTGCGGCGTGGTGCTGCATACCCACACCAAGGGACACGCCCCCACATTTAAAGTACGTTACCTGAAAAAACATAAATGCCAAAAATTTAATTATTTAAAAATTTTAATAAAAATTAAAAAATTAATAATGACAAATTTTAAGAATTAATAATAAAGTTATGTTATTTAAGATTTTTTATAATTAAATCATTTATTTAATAGTAATTCTCTTTAAAATAAATTGTTGTTTATATTTGGTTATAACTAAGGATAATAATTTTTAAAATCAAATAAATTGTTATTTATTTCTATTTTCTAAATAAGATGCAGGACCATAAAAATAGTTAGTTGTGATATGATTGTCATAGTTATTTATATTCAGAAAATAAAAAATATAGTTAGTTATGATTTCATTGTTATAGTTGTTGGAGGGAAATTGAAGACCACATATGGGAAGGAAAATTTTAATTAGTTTAATTAAAACAAAAGGAAAAGTGAGGTCACAAATAATTTTTTTTATTGAGATAAAATTTAAGAGGATTGATTAAAAAATTTCAATCCCTCTTATCTATTTTTTTAAAAAAATAAAAAAATGTAACTCATCAAAATATCACTTCCTCCTCATTCCACCTCCAATATCATCCTGGTCTAAAATTTAGTTTGTGACAAATGTTATCAGAAGTTTGTTCAAAAAAGGTGCACAGACATGTCTTGATTTTTGGTTTGTCGCCATGGCCAAACCCGTGAAAGTGGCAAGGGAATGCTACGTGTTGTTTGAAATCTGACATCATTGACGTTTTAATCTTTCTTTCTTTTTTAACAAAAATGCAATTTTTGTTTTACCCCTGACATCATATTAATTTTTTAAAACAAGGCAATTTATTAAATTAAGGTAAAATAATACACACAAACTGACTTCTATAGATCAGAAAATAAACTCGACCATATGGCGACACCCAATCCAGTCAAAGCACAACAAAAATAAGCGGTATTTTATTCAATATATACAACATTAATTAATGGGGCTTTTATCTATATAGAGTTAATATGAATGAAAAGGACATTTTTAAAATATTTAATTCTATTGGGATTTAATAATATATTCTTGAATTAAATTCAATAACATTGGATATCAACATGTATATAAAAACATCTAATTTTTCTTGATTTTCTTTTGTATTTGATTTATGCATTGTTGATAAATTTTTGTAAGCATTATCACAAGATTTGAATCGAAACACTCAAAAATATAAAATATAATTCAATATCTATAGGTAGCCAATTTTTAAAAAATAATTTTAGCTAAAAATTGATAGTAATAAATCTTATCTATTAAAAATTAATGCAAAATCATAAATATATAAATTAGGCTCAATTTTATTGAATCCAAAAAGATTCTAAATTTTATACAAATATTTTTATAATTTTAAAATCTGATATTATTGGACTTTTATTTTAAATTTATATAGATATAAGCTCCACATTATTAATTATTATTTTACTGAAACACAATATATCACTTTCCGAAATTTTGGAAGCATAGATTCCCAGTGCCTTTCAATAAATAAATTGTTAGACTCAGACAAAAACATTGACCTTTTGGACATTGGAATCATCGATGAAAGCCAGGGATCAATCGCCTTCTAGACATCTCCCACCCTATTTAAAAATTTTCATAACCCTTTCTTGATGTGAAAGAATTATCTTTTTTTTGGGCAAAAAAAAAAAAGAGTACAAACAAATGTTTTTCACCTAAATAATGACTTATAAAATTATTAAATAAAATTTTAAAGATAGCGATATACCGTTTACTTCATGAAAATAGTATTTGTATTATTATTATTATTATTATTATTTTGGTTGAACAGTATTTTAAAATTCACAACAACATGTACTCTGTCTCTATTTACTTGTCATCATAGAAAAAACAAACAGACTAAAGAAGAAGCAAAATTTATGTATCACTCTCTCCTGCTCTAATTATAGGATAGAATTAACAAATTTCATGATTCTTAAGAAAGAATAGTTAAGATCCTTAAAATTGTAGAAGAATATATGATTTTTTTTTTTAATTTTCCCTTTCACAATAAAATATTTGACAATTTAAAAACATACCAAAAACTTATTACAATTCAGGAGGGGTAAGATTGAGAGAGAAAAATTCAACTATCACCTCTATCCCCTGTATGATTATCGTTGGGGGGAATATGTAAGATTTTTTTTTTTTTAATTTTGCCCTTCATGCACATGACTTTTAAATCTTAATTACTGTCCTCCATCTACTAGGGATGTTATTATAAACAGATAATAATTACATCTTAAACTTTGAAATATGAAATATACTTAGGATACAACTAAAATTTAAAGCATGACGAGTAGATAGGGAAATACAATTTTAAAATTAAAAATCCTATTAATTTTATAGTAATTATATTCACAATATATATAACCATACTTACATTAAATTTCTCATATCTATCAAACTCTTTATATCCTTGTATCTACTATTTTTTTTATGAGTTTAAATTAAAAAAATATTTTTTAAAAAAATATGACATATGATAAAATAAGATTAACAAAATTTGAGGAAATAGAACTAAGCAATTTAATATAAATTTTATCCATATATACATTCAATTTTGTCTTTTGGCTCATTAATTAATGGGACATTTTACATGCTCTTTTTTTTTCAAGTGGAATGTCTCTCGCCAACCGAGAAGGTAAATCAGACAAATTTTAGTGGTAGGATGCAAATGATTAACTTTCAAATGCTAGTGCGCATATATTTATATTTTATGGTACGCAAATTCATCAGAAATCCGAGGTGTCGAAGCCAGAAAGAGAGTAGTAGTAAGTTGACAAACTGAAACGTACCTGCAACACTAACAATGGATACGTTTCGATTCCGCCAGAATAATCGACGGCCGGAATAAGCTGCCGCAGCTCGAGTGTGGGAGCGAAGTCACCAAAATCGTCAATCACGCCGATAGTCTCAGCCTCGACTAAAAGCACACCCTCGCCGTTGCAATCAATCTCAACACGACCATCCTCATCGCGACGGAGCCGGCCGGCCATAGGATAGAACGGAACCAGAGCCTTGGCGAGAGCTTGCTTCATAACCTCAGCGTCAAAGAAGTTAGCGGCACCGGTGGGACGGTAAAAGTAGACGCTAGGCGTGTGAAAATTAGGAACGACCAGATCGACGTTGGAGTTCCACAGCGCCCGGCGAGGCGTCTCCTCCGCCGGCCGCACCATGGTGGACGCCTTCACGTTAATGATCATCGTTACCCGTGGGTCCCACTACGAAAGAGAAACAACAAATCCGTGAGAAATCCGAATGGCACATTTACATTTATTATGTACAAATATGGAAAAATGCGAAGCATTAATTACAAATTAAAGTAGCAAAATGAGATCAGAATGTAGAAGAGAAAATCACTTTCGTTTTCTGGTAATTAAAGAATAGATCAAGAAAGAAACATCTGGTAAGGGAATTTCAGGGGATTTGTAACAAGAAGAAGAAGAAGAAGGCAGTACCTGAAGGTGAGAACGATGGGGGGAAGAGAGAGAGAGAGAGAGATTGGTTGGGGATTTGGTGTGGTGGCCTGGTGGGGGTGATGGAGGGAAGGGGAGAATAAAATGAACGTGAAGGGAGGCGATTTATGAAGGGAAGGAAGGAGGGAGAGAGTTGGGGCCATTCACCTACCGCGCCAACTAGAGCGGCCAATGAATAGGGGACACGTAAGGAGGGAGGGTGTGTTCTGGAGAGGAGGGAAAGAGGAGGAGGAGTGCGATTAAGGCGATGATAATAATAATAATAATAATAATGAGAATAATGGAGGAGGTAAAAGAAAGTTGGTGAGATGGTGACGTGGTTCCCAAAAACACTTAAGAGTCGTGTCGTGCGAATAATAAAAGGGTCAGCCAAGTATTTAGAAGTAGACCAGCAGTACTGAACTACTGATGGCTATTTATTTGGAATTTGGATATCACGTACGCCACCCATTGTTTCCCACGCTCCGTCCTTTTCTAAACGCTCAGCGTCGTCGCTTTTACTACAAACAATCCGTCCCATTCATATGGTCCTAAATACCACAGTATACTTTAATTAATTTTCACATATTAAGCAATACTTCTTTATGTTCTTTTTATATGTATTATTTTTTCTCATGTAATCTTATATATAGTAACAATTTTTTATTATCTAAAAATTTAATATTTAATTCCATCTTTACCTTCCAATTATTATATATATCTCCTATCCATTCTCTTTCATTTATTTTTTTATTCATTTTTTCTCATCTATCATCTTAAAAAAAAGTATAATTAAAAATAAATTATATTTTTTTATTAATTTATTATTTTTAACTAATTTTAACCTGCACTTTTATCCACCTAATTTAATAAGTTGTTACTTATAAAAAATTGAAGGGAGAAATGATTAAATTGATACTTCCTCTAATCTTTGTTATAAGTAAAACTACCCAACTCACATGCGGAATAAAGTGATGAATAAAGTTAATTAAATATAATAAATATATTAAAAATATATATTTATTTATGAAAATGGTGGTTGGAGAGAGAATTAGTTGGGAAAAAGATGAGAGCAAATAAGTATAAAAAATATATGAAAGAAAAGTGCAATTAATTTGGGATAAAAGAAATTGTATTAATTTTTTAAATAAATTTAAATTATTACTTATATACGATATTATCCCTATGAAAAATAATATTGCTTATAAAACTGATAGGAGAGAGTGCAATTTTAAAAATTTAACATTATTCTCTTTACATTTATAAATCATAAACTATCATTAGTAACCTTTGAGTGGCTTATATTTATGAACTAAAAATTTCTTCTTCAAATATACTTATAATAAAAACCATAGTAGAATAAGAAACAAATTATTTTTATTTAAAATTTTAAAACAATCTTTTTATTTTCATTCCCATTAAAGTGTTACACATATTGTCTATTTACATTAAATTTTCGCTCATTCTCTTATATTTATCTATCATACACTCTTTTTAAAAATATATATTTTATATATTTATTATTTTTAACTAGTATTTTGAATCACCTACTTTTTATAATTGTTTCTTTTAAAAAAGACAAGGAGTACAAATTATTTTTTAACTAATAAAAGTTAATCTAATAGATGTGATTAGTTTTCATAATAGGGCGGACAAAATTTGAATCTTATTAAAAGATATATACATAGTATGTTTAATAGGAGAATGTCTATAAAAAATTATTTTAAATTAATTTATAACTTACTAATAAAAAATAAATGAAAAAATATAAAATTTAAATGATTTTTAATATTATTATTACTCTCACCACCCTCATTAAATATGTACATAGGAAATTATTAGTTAACGAAAGCTAACTACATTTTATTAATTAGTAGTTATAAATAGTATAATTTGTTAAATTATGTTATCTACATTTTGAAATATCTAACTAGTTTAATTTTACAAAATTATTACAATATTTTATAATTTTGACAATTATTAATTATTTTTGTACAATGTTATCATTTAAATACTATAGATTACTCTCGATAATTTGTAAATAAAAATCTCATAAATGCATTTACTAAAAATAAAAAAATTGAGAAAAAAATTTTTGATTGAAAATTTTATTAAAAGAAATAACCTGATAAATTTATATATATAAAAAGTATCAATATTATGTAAATTTTATACACAAAGTACATGTACTAAATTTAGATATTTTTTGTAGAAAAAAGTTTAATATGAGACTTGTCTATAATTTTTTTTAAATGATTTTTTTTTTGTTGAAAATTTCCTACTTTTTATTTTTTTGAACTTTATGGGTAAGGTAATTTTGGATAAGATGATAGTATTGGTAAGGGGAAGGAACGGGAGACGGTGGGAATTAAATTAAGCCACCAACCCCCTCAGTCCAAACCAAATCCCTTATCTTCTTCTGTTGCCGTATGGCGCGTGGGTCCCACCGTATCGCTCATGATGTCATGACGCATGCCCAACGTGTCCTAAACTTTCGCGGATTCCCGGGGTTGGTGAGTCCGGTCCATTGATCGAAAATGGTAAATAAATAAATTTCATTTTATATTTAAATTTAAATTAGAGATTTTTCTTCCATTTTATATTTAGTCCTCTGATACTCTCCTATATTGGTTTCATTTACTGAAATTTTTAAAAAATTCCGTATAGTTTATGTGAATGACTCATATTTAAATATTGTGGGATTTAATGAAGGGTTGCTTTTAAAGATATTTTTTTATGTTTACATAAATTTAAATTTAAAATTTTATGTTTAAGTAGTCAAGTTTCTTTTTATTAAGATTAACACTTATTGGGGAAATTTTTAAAAAGTTAACTTTATGTAAGATATATTTTTCTAGTAAAATTTATAATTGATTCTAATTAGATCCAATTATTTCATAAATAACTATAAAATTTTTAATTAATAATTATGTATATGGGTCACTTTGTATAAAAATAAATAAATTCCTAAAATCCATACTTTAAGATAGACATAAGCTTAGAAATTGATTGATTTTATTCATTTAAAATAAAATCAATTAACTAATAAATTATTAGTGAGGTAGTAAGTAGTTTTATCCTATAATAAGAATATAAATTCAAATTTTAATAAATACATTAAAAATAATTACACCCTTAATCAAATAATAAAAAAAATAAGAGATAAAATCTGAACTAGTTGACCCAATAATGAGAGGGATTAAATTAAAAATATATTAATCTATAAATAAATAGAATATGTATATATAAATAATAATCATATGTCTTTTAATTTAAAATAATATTATTTTAAACTTTCTAAAGCAAATATATATATATAATCTAATTTAATCGACTCATTTAAAATTTTTAATGGAAACAGTTAAGAGATTAATTTATTACCACCAACTCAAGTTAAATTCTGAACCATTTAACTACTTTTTAGGTAGCTTTGATAAAGTAATTAAAAATAACATGGTTTAGGATGGAAATGAATATTAGAATTATTTGGAAAATAAATAAATTCAAATTGTGATAAAATTTTATGAGATATAATATTTAATTCAAAAATTAATTAAAAACTGGTAAGCCGAAAACATTACAGCAACATGAATTAAATGTGAGAAGTGAGAACGCACTAACTCGGTCCAGGTTCAAAGAATAAGGTGTTTTTGAGCCACGAGATATTAGAGGGCAGAAATAATATTTTAGTCAATTAGGGTTTGCATGAAATTATAATGCAATTAAAGTCAATTTAAGAAATCCAATTAACATATCAATATACTTAAGAAAGCCAGTTGCATAAATGAACCCAGATACAAGTAATAATTAAATTGACAAATATAAACTAAAATCACAAGCTACCTTTTAAAAAAAACAACACTCCATTGAATTGAATTTGCAATAACCACCCACTTCCCAACTTTTTTTCTTTCCTTTTTTTTTTCTTTTTTCCCCTTTTTTTAATTGAAGCATCTTGAAGCTTCAAGATTCCAGAAAGTCAAATGAAGAAGAAGAAGAAAAAATTGTGTTTGTCTCTCCAGTCTCCTCTGCTTTTTATTCTCTCTTTCTAGAAAGTAATAATTAAATAATCATAAATTAAATTTCAGTTTATGTTGTTGGTATTATTCCTCCTAAAAAAAATTATCTCATTTTTTTTCTTACTTATTTTATTAGAATATTACCTTAACTCTATCCATATCTAATATGTGTCACGTATTTGATTATGGTGAGTGAGTCTTATAATAAAAATTTTTTGTATACACTAAAACTCAAATTTAAAATCTCGCTTAAACGATATCGATTCATTTACTACTTAGACCAATCCTCATTTTAATAAATAAGAAAATATAGAGAAGTTTGGTGAGAATTAGGGGGGAAATGCCCATGATCTTATACAAAGATTGATATAAAAGAAATAAATATTCCTTCTAGTTAGCTATAAATTTTAAACATATTAATTAGATAGTTAATTTATAAATATTAAATAAATTAATTAAATTTGATGAAACTAATTTTAATATATGTACTCAATAAATTTAGTTTATAAAAAAATTATAAATATGAGAGGTAAAATATATTTAAATTTTATATTTAAAATTAAAATAAATTATTTAAATAATCTCTATTTAAGATCTGATGAAATAATATTTAGCAGTGTTAGACCAACAAAATTGCAATTTGTGCATTTTTTTTCTTATGAACACCCAAACACAAGGATATGTTTGATACGCAATGATGATGTTTTTTTGAGAGAGGAGGAGAGAGAAGATGTGCTGCAAATAGTCAGATGGAAAAATCACTATTTTAAAAAATCATTTATAAAATTCTAAAAAAGAAATATAATATTTTAAAAAATTATATCAAGTGAGTAACAGTTAATAATAAATTTTAATATAAAACATAATAACAGGTACGTATTGACATTTATCATCAAAATTTTTTAATAATTATGTTATTTTTTAAGAGCTTATAATGATTTTCTTTAATTATATTATTATGTTAAAGTTATATGTATTATTAAGTAATAATAACGAGTCTATGAAAATATTATGTCAAAATTCTGTAAAGTCCCAACATGACCAAACAAATAAAAAGTCGGGCCATTCATAATAAATTATCATATATATATATATAATAACTTTGGTATCAATAATTCTAAAAATAATATGAGGTCAAGAAAAATCCTAAAAATAATAAAAATAAATGAAAAATAATTGATAATAGGGAATTGTGAAGTGTGAACCGAAGGGCTTCTACTGCCCAACGGATATGCATTGACGCATAGAGGACCGCCCTAGTAATAGAACCATCAATGATCAATGTATTAAGAAATAAGAGGATTGTACCAAAAAAAAAAAAGAAATAAGGGGAAGAGTCAATAGATGGTTTCACAATTTTATATTCACTTATTTGTTTTTCCCTCTCTTATTAAATATATATATATATATATATATGTATATTCAATTTTTTGTTGTTCACTCCATTAATATTTTCTCTGAAGCCATCATTTAAAATTATCTTCAAAAATGTGATTTTTAAGATTAAAATTAGTTATAGAGCCACCTTTGCTTTGACCAAGGAACATGGGCGGCGAAACTTTTACCTCTTACCCCTCCTTTTCTACTCAATTTTAAAATCACATTAAAGGACACACACACGTGGTCCGGTTTTCAAATCCGAATCTCTTTTTTCTTTTTTAAAAAAAAAATTGAAAAAATTTAAGATCACCGTAATGCAAGGTAAGGTAAACCATATTAACATTAAATAAAATAAATTATTAATTATTTTTAAATATAAATTTAGATATTTAAAAATTAAGATATCTCTAAGTACTACTTAATTTTATTTATTTTAATTTATGTTGAAAATAGATAAAAGTGATAAAAGATGGTGGAGAAGAGAGAAAAGAGAGAGTAGAGAAGAGAGATAAGAGAAAAAATAGTGTATAAGAAAAAAAAATAATAAAATATTAATTAAGTAGTTAATAAATTTTTTTATTATAATAAAAATTAGTCTTAATAATTTATTTAAAATTTTAATTTTAAATTATGATTTAATTTAATTTTTTTAAAATAAATATAACTATTTATTTTAAAAAATTTGAGTCAATAAATTTTTTAAAATATTAATTTTTTTACTCTTCAAATATATACATAGACACTTTATATTTAACTTTGTTAGAATTCAACCCACATCAACTTTATACTTAAAAAATAGATAAAACACTTGACATTAAAATGTCCAATGTTACGGTTGATGTGAAGATGCCAATGTTATATAGTTTCAAAATATTTACATAAGCGCTCTCTCTTTAGTCAATGTTAATTATTGAAAGTGGTCATTTTACAAGTAAACTTACATATTGGTCACTCACACGCATGCACACAATGGGTGAGAAAAATGAAATTTTCTTAGAAAAGGAAATAGTAAAACCTACGAAATCAACTAATTGGTAAGTCCCTTGTCACACTCCAAATTAGAAAAAGGTAAAAACAAATTTAATTATACACGAAAGCAAAACACTAATGACATTATGTTAATTGAATCCATTCTGGTGCTTGTTGTGATGATTGTCCTTGGTCATTATGGTTTATTGAAGTGATGAGATATATATCATTTAAATATAATTTTAATTATTTAAATTTAAATTTTTTAAATAAGAAAAATCACTTTTTTAAAAAAATCACAGTTAAAAAATTATTTTTATTTTAAATTATGAATAAATTAAAATAATTTTGTTTTAAAACAGTAAAAAAAAGTATAAACAATCTAAATTATATTTGTTTTTGGTACAAGAATTTTTAGAGAGTGGCTACTTATGCTCTAAGGATATGGCGAAATCTCTTTTTCTCCTAAACGATACGAAAATAGGGTAGGATAAATTATCTATTACTCTTAGACGTAAATTTATACACTTAATAACTAGGATATCTCCCCAAATACCGCGACTGAAATTATAATAAAATAATATTTTATAGAGATCGAATACATTTCAAATAATCATATGTTTGACTCATTTGGCAAGTTAAATATATAGATGATGGGTTAAACTCAAATCCTAAATTATATTTTTTTTTAACAATTATAGTGCCTATTTGGAAGAGATTTTTAAAAAGGGCTTATAAAAAAATGGCCTTATGGACGTCGTACAGAAGAACGTTGTGAAGCCTCATGTTCATCATCATCACCGTCTTCTGAATCATGAAGGCGTTGTTCTTGTTCCCGAAATCAGGATAAAAAATATAATTTTTCTGATAAAATTATGTATTGCTATCGTAGCGCAAACAATCTTGACTTGAGTTGGGTAATCAAAGTTACGCATTTCGCGTACTATTATGAACTTATTCTTCCACACCCTAAAAGTGCGTTCAATTGTGCATCTTAAACTTGAATGAGCGAAGTTAAAAACTTCGTCAGCTGTATTTTACTGCTAGATGTCCGACAAAAATCACCCAAATAGTAATGGGCATGTCTGTATGGACCAAGATATCCTGCCACCGATGGATAGCCAGCATCGACTAAATAGCATTTACCTAAATCATAGAGATTAGCACATTTTGGATTTCTTTGTTAAAATATAAATGTAAATAATTTTAGCAACGACGAGACATACCTTGAGGGGGATGTGGGAAGTTAAGAGATTGCATTGTCACATCATAGCTGAATATGCAGGCATCATAAGCACTACCTTCCCAACCAGCTAGGACAAAGGTAAAGCACATGTCACAATCACAAACTGTCATGATGTTTTGTGATGTGTACCCTTTCCTGCAAAAATATTTGGCTTGTTCTGTTGCAGGGACAACACAAGGAATATGTGTGTCATCTATTGCTCTGATTGCGTTTTTAAAAAATGGCCAATATCGCCGATCTTGACTGATTTTACTATGAACATGGGTGAACTGAGGATTGACTGGTTTTATGTTCTCTCTAGCAAGTCCACAACATGCGCCTAAGACCTCATGAAAGTATCTACTAATAGTCTTGCGATAATGTTGAAACATTTCTTGCAATTGCCTACTTGTCTCCGCATATGCAACCGTCCACAAGAACATCGCTAACTTCTCATGTTTTCTCGTGCGGCTCCCTTCCTTGAGGCCATAGCTTTCCAACACATGACAAAGCTTTAGGAACACGCTGGGATACATTTAGAATTGTTCATAACATTGAACTCCTTCACCGGTTAAAACTTCATTCACCCATTGGGAACCGGTTAGATCACTTGTACGCACATGCTCCTTAAACATATTCAGTTCAACATAAGCTCCAATTAGAATACAAACTTCTTCATCCGTGTCTTGACCTTCATCCCAACTTTGTTGTATACTAAAAGATGGGTCCATTTCTATAAAAGAAAACATGCACAAATTAGGTAATCATCATTGAATTTAACATTTCAAAGTTAAAAATGAACATACAAGCAACCGGTTAAATATAAATAAAACTAAATTTAAACATCCAAAAACACATAAAATATTTATGCGACATCCAGTCACCATTACTACATTTCACCCCCGTAACATTGGCGGTGCAAAAACGGCAAAAGTAAGTTAACGTTATCTTTAATTGACCATTATAACTCTCTAGTTCCAGGACTTCTCATGACATCTGTGCTTCTGACAAATAAGTCAATATTTTCCACTAGTTGGTTAATTGTACGCATGTGAGGGATTACTGTTGACGCTAACGGAATGGCCGCTGATGGTGATGGTGGTTGTGCTACCCGCGTTGCATTTTCCATGGCAGACTTCCGTATACCAACCAAATCATGCAGGGCTTCTGCTATTAAATGGGTTACAGGTCCTTTTCCCTTCTTTTTTTCCCCTGCCGCCTTCTTAATCCCCAGTGTGCTGCCTGTAGATACTGGTGTTTTACCCTTGACACTTGGAACATTCCTATTGCCACCTTGGGATGATCCAAAGGTGACCCTATGCAGACCGTCGCTACATCCAGTTGGGTTTTTTGCAACATCATCAGAGTCACCAGAACCTTCCTCCAGATTGACACATGCATCAACATCGCCATATACTTGTTCATACACTGGCTCAGGCATAGTGCTCGATGGTGCCCAACTATACAACCATGTAGCAGCAACATTACCGAATAAATGATCCAACTCATCTAAGAACTGTAGCCCTCTGAATATGAATTTCTCGGCACACGGATTTTTCTAACAAAACAACAAATGGCAGAGGTAAGGCATTACTTTTTACATTTATAATTTTTTTAAAAAAATGAAGTCAACAAACAAAGTGCATCATACCAATTTCATTCTCTCACACCATTCACTGTCTGCCACTATTAGCCCCTTTTGGTTATCCCATCCCAACCCTATCTTAGAATTTTTTAATTTTTTCCATAGTTATCAGTCTTTTCGTAAAGCATCATACTTATTCTTTAACTGTGCCTTGGAATAGTCCGTGCTTGTGCACATATTGAATCTCTGCTCAATAAGTTTCCAACCAACCTTTGTTATATTACTCCCTTTTCTTTCTCCTTCTTGAACTTGTTGCAGACACAGGTCAATAAATAGTTTACTTAAATGATTATCCCACGATGCTTTTGATTTGCTCATAATGCTATAAAGTCACCACAGAAAGTATCAGATATTCATCTAATTAGGGATAATAAGATGAATATATTTTTTAATCGAGGAAGACTGAATTCGTGAACTCCCACTTCATATCAAAATATTCCAATATGATAATATTTTATCATTGTTTTAAAAGTTATTTTTTCTCATTTTGAACTTATAAAATAATAATTTCAAATAAATAATCACAAAATTTATGTATATTCCAGTACGTATATTTGTAATTTCTTAGAAAAAAATTTCCCTACAAGCGTGACAAATTGATGCACACAACTCTACAAAATATTTTCCACATTTCCTCATTACTTGGCACAGAATTAGGTGAAAGATGAAGACAACCATCCAAAAATTTCAGTCTAAGGCATTCTATCATGCTCACTAGCATACTATGCAACCACACACTGACGACATTGATTTATAGTAGAAGGAATTAACAAAAACCAATAACATAAACACAGAGAAAACTACTCCAATGGGAAAGAACCAAAATGAACTAATTTACAAGTACCAAATAGCATAACAAATTCATTTACCCTAAACCATAAAGTGGAAAGAAAACAAAAAACAACCAGGTGAAATAATCTCTAATCTGAGAAATTTCATCCACAAAACTCACCCACCACACGAGACAGGGGTCTTGACTACGAGCTGCAGGTGAACAAGCGGCGATAGCGATGAGCACTGAGATGTACAGGTGAACGGTTGGAGATAGCGACAGCTATGCGCCATACCTGACTTGAGCTGAGATATGTGGTGAATAGGTGGCAACAGCGATAGCGATAGTGACGAGCGCTGATATCTCCAAGTGAACAGGCGGTGATGATGACACAAGCAGGCGAGGTAAGGTGAGATCTCTGACGAACAATAGGTGACGACGACGATAACACGAGGGAGGAGAGAATGAGCTATGAATAAGCGACAGACGAGCACAGGTTGTCACCACGCACAGAAGCAGAGCGAAGTGAAGGAGATGCAAACTGAAGAATGAAGTTGGAAGGATAAGAGAAATATGAAGATGCTGGAAAGAGAAAGTTGAGAGATTGATAGCTTGTTGTGACCTGTACTACCTAAAGCTCTTATGCCTGCCGTGTTGCCTGAAGCTCTCAACTCCTATCTCGAAAGGGGAAAAGGCAAGACAGAAGATACAGGTAAAGGAAGCTCTTTCTAAGAGTATGAAAGTAGGTGAAAGGACTGGTGAGAGTAGAGCGTAATGAATGTCTCGAGCAGTGGAAAGAAAAAAAGTAAGGTAAATTGATATTTTTATATCGAGAAGTTTTTTTATTATTCTAAAAGTTAGTCCTATCATCTTATCTAAAATAATAATTTTAAACTATAATTTTACCCAAAAATATTTATAGATAAATATGACTGTTTATTTTAAAAAAATAAACTAAAATTTGAGCCATAAATAGTGTATAACCGCTTTCCTACACACATGACAAATTGATGCACACAACTCTACAAAATATTTTCCACATTTCCTCACTACTTTGCGCAAAATCAGGTGAATATGAAGACAACCATCCAAAAATTTCAGTCTAAGGCATACTATCATGTTTACCAGCATACTATGCAGCCACACGCTGACGACATTGATTTACACTAGAAGGGATTAACAAAAACCAATAACACAAACACGGAGAAAACTACTCCAATGGGAAAGAACCAAAATGAAGTAAAAGAACCAAAATGAACCAATTTACAAGTACCAAATAACATAACAAATTCATTTACCCTAAACTGTAAAGTGGAAAGAAAACAAAAAACAACCAGGTGAAATAATCTCTAATTTGAGAAATTTCATCCACGAAACTCACCCACCACGCGAGACAGGGGTATTGACTGTGAGCTGCAGGTGAACAAGTGGCGACAGCGATGAGCACTGAGATGTACAGGTGAACGGTTGGAGATGGCGACAACTATGCGCCACACGCGACTTGAGCTGAGATCTGCAGTAAACAGGTGGCAACAGCGATGGCGATGGTGACGAGCGCTGATATCTCCAAGTGAACAGGCGGCGATGGCGACACAAGTAGGCGAGGCGAGGCGAGATCTCTGACGAATAATAGGTGATGATGACGATGACACGAGGGAGGATAGAATGAGCTATGAATAATGCGACAAACGAGCACAAGTTGTCACCACGCATAGAAGCAGAGCAAAGTGAAAGAGATGCAAACTGAAGAATGAAGTTGGAAGGAGAAGAGAAATATGAAGACGCTGGAAAGAGAAAGTCGAGAGATTGATAACTTGCTGTGACCTGTACTACTTGAAGCTCCTATGCCTGCGGTGTTGCCAGAAGCTCTCAACTCCTATCTCGGAAGGGGAAAAGGCAAGACAGAAGATGTAGGTAAAGGAAGCTCTTTCTAAGAGTATGAAAGTAGGTGAAAGGACTGGTGAGAGTAGAGCGTAATGAATGTCTCGAGCAGTGGAGAGTAAAAAAGTAAGATAAATTGGTATTTTTATCTCCATAAATTTTTTTACTATTCCAAAAGCTAATACTATTAGTTTATCTAAAATAATAGTTTTAAACCATAATTTTACCTAAAAATAATTATAGATAAATATAACTATTTATTTTAAAAAAATTTTAAATTAAAATTTGACCCATAGTGTATAACCGCTTTTTGGGTTGCGTCTTCACCTTTTGTTAACCGTCAGTTGACTCGGTCAAACGTTGTCCATTTCTCTGTCATCTTATTTTTATTATATTTTCTAGAGTCAGGATGAGATTATAAAGGATTTCTGCTTCTTCCCCATTTTTTCTGGCCAGGACTTCTCTCTGTATTTTCCCCTGCATATATCCAATCGAAATCAACATGAAAAATATCCTAAAAAATATTTTATTGTGAAATTATTTTTTTTAAAAAAAACAAAGAATTGATAACAGAGGACGGGGGGTGATTGACATCATAATGTCGAACAAACCGGAATAATACAACATAACGACAACTAAGTTGTCATTGGGCCAATTCCGAATTTTCCAATATTGAAAGTGACAAATTAACTAATTTAAAAATAATTAATTGTGATGACAATAACAAAATTTCATACAAGTAATTGAGATGAGGGAGACTTAGAAAACTAGAGAGAATTGGTGGATTACAATAATAAATTAAATGAAGTGTAAATTTATATATTTATATAAAAAAATCAATGATATAATTTATAAATAAAATTAAATTTTGTTTATATTTTATAAATAGAATCAGGACAAATACAGCAAAATTTTTCCATATAAAAGCGTGTTGAAATTTTTGGAGTCTTGTGAATTTTCATGTGATCTATAATTAATGATGCATAGTGACTCATCTATCCTTTGATCCCAACCACACACACTTTACAGATTTTTAGGAGTCTTTAGGTAAAAATGCTTAAAAGTAAAAGAGATATGAATGCAAAATAGTGAGTTTGGTAGCTTTGCTACCGAACCTTATCTATAATTTAAATGTAAATTTATTGTTTTGTGTGTAATTTAAGAAAGAAAATATCACTCTCGCGTTCTATATTTATAAGATACAAAAAAAACAGAAATTTAACTGTTAGAAAAACAGCAATCGTCTGTCTCTATTTATAAGATTATTTTAATTAAATTGTGTTGTTCAATAAAATAATTAAAAATAATAAATATATGATAAATATATTTTCTTTTCTAAATATTCCCTTATTTACATTGACTAAATAGGAACAAATAATAATTAATAGAATGATAAAAGAGATGGTATGCAGAATTAATGAAAGGTAAAATTAGTAAATAAATATTTATTATTCAGATAAAGTAAAAAAAATCTTATAAAAGGGTACAGACTATTACAACAAAGATGGTATTATAAATAGGGATAGAAAGAGTAGTTTTACAGTACTTGATTTTGCCTTCATATTGTGTGTAAGTGACAATGCAATGATGGATTACAAATACTATTTTCTAATTCTAAAAATTATTTAATTTTTTAGATAGATTAAAAAAATTAAAAAAATTAATAATTTATAATTAATATAATAGTTAGTTGATTAATTTAGATAGATAGAAGAGTATATATTATTAATTCAACTTGAATAGTTAAATTTAATTATAATTAATTTATTTAAAAAATAATTAACTGTTATAATTAAGATATAATATAATATTTAATATCAGCACTATCTCATCCTTAAAATAAAATGCGGTGAAAGTTATCCATACAAAATTAAATGGATCAAAAATATTCAAGTCTACTGAATCCTCAAGTTAATTTTTTTTATATAAAAAAATTTAGATGAGTTCAGTATTAATCATTTACTAAAGTTAAATCAAAGCTTTAGGATTAAGAGAATATTTATAAGAAATTTATGATATTGTCTACTAAAAAAACTTTTAAAACATCAATTAAAATTGAACTTACAATTTTATAAAATATAAATCTATTTCTTCTATTTTTATTTTCAAAGTTTAACAGGTATCAACAATGTTATCTTTTTTTTAGGTTATTTATCTAATTTACTAGAATTTTGCCCTGACTATATTTAAACTCGATCCACATCGCGTATCTGGTTATAGTGGGTGAATCTTCCAATAAAATTTTTTATATATACCAAAATTTAAATTCAATATCTTATTTAAATAATATTAAATTACTCATCATTCAAACTAAATTGTTACTAAAATGTGATAGGACCATATTGTTAAAAAATCAAGTCTAGCTCTGCTCTTTATAATATATTTCCGTTAGTGTAACAATTTTAGTCTATAATCTCCCCAATGGGTTCCGTTTCTTTTAATTTCTTTTTTGCCTTTTGTCTCCAACTGTTGACCCAGTCAACCCTTATCCATTTCTCACTTTTTATATTTTATATTTTTAGAATGAAAAAATAATTATTACACTATCTTAAATATATAAAACTTAATTCAATAATATATTTTAATTCTAAATATAATCTCTTAATCTATTTTATTTTATAATTTTTTTTAAAAAATTTATTAATTGTATATACTAAAAAGAGTTTTAAGTTCAAATCAAATTATATGTATAAAAAATATTTTATTATAAGAGGTAAAATCTACTATAATGATCTCTATATCTTGAGGAGGATTGAACTCTACTAAAAAAATAACTAACTTAATTAATATTTTCAATTGCTAACCTCTGTTCTTCCCCCTTTTTCCCTTGTAGGTATCTCTATTTTTCTTTCAATAATATTTTTTAAACAATTCCTACACCAATATGCAACAACCAAAATATATTATTATAACTAAGGGAGTTAAATTTAATATAAGGAGCTAATATATCACAATATGACGAATAAATATTTAAATTTTTATTAAGAGATATGATTATATTTAGTATTTAATAGTATCTCAAATATGATTATTTGCAATAAGAAGATATATATGTCTTTTTTTAAAAAAAAATACCCATTTTGTCCTTAATAGGACCTATTTAATTAATTTAATTAAATTAAAAAAATTAATTAAATTAGTTAATATAATATTTATTTTTTAAAGGATCATATTTACATTAAGTTTTCTAATCACATTTTATCATATTTATTTTTTTATACGAGTTTAAGTTAAATGAAGATATTAAAAAAGTAGCACACATGACAAAGTAACAAAACTTGACGAAATAGATATAAGTAACTTAATCTAATTTTTTTTATTTTTAAATTATTCTAATTATTTTTTTAATTTTAATTTTTATTTAATTATTTTTAAAAAATTATTAATAGAGATAATTTAAAAAAAATAATAAATATAAAAAAATATTATATTTTAAATTAAAATTAATTATTTTATTTATATTAACCACCGAAGAAAAGTATTATTACATATCTCCAATTAAATTCAATATAACCAAGGCCCATTGGATCGCATTTGAAAGCAACAAGAAAATGATTATCTACCTTATTGTATGGTGAAATTAATATGAAAACAAAAGACAGGAGGAGAGCCCATCATTCTATTTGATATTCTATCTTAACCTACAAACTTAAATCATAATTTTTTTTTATCTTTAGATTGTAGATAAATTTAATTTATTTTTAAAAATTTTTATATAAAAAAAGCATGAATCTATAAATTTTAATTATCACATGTATTTTTATACACAATTTTAAATAAATGTTGCTGGACACAAAATTTACATATTTGCTGGTCTATGATAAAAAAAAGAAACACACACACACATATATATATATTCTGCAAAATTGAAAATGTAGACATTATTATTCCCATTTCCCAACCAACAATATATCGAACCCCAACGAGATTTGTACAAGTTACTAAAAATTGGATGGGCTACTAAACTCATCAAAAGACAAGGCGATTCAAAGGTTAGCAGTTGAGTAGGTTCAACTGAATAAAAATTTAAAAAAACTATATAATTTAATTAAAAATATACAAAAATATTCACATATAACTCAAAAAAATAGAAATATTTAAGAGATATTAATTTACAAATAAATAAAATATTTATATAAAAATCATATATGATTTAATAAAATAAAGTTACTAAAGCATAAAGTCAATGGATTACTATTTTTTTCTTTCTAACTCAAGGAAAAAACGACTAGATAAAAAACATAAATGTGGACGAGAAAGATGAAATTCTTTATAATATATTTGAATGGAAGGAAAAGTGAGAGAAAGAAAAGATTAAAGAAAAATCTCTTGGATAACAAGATAAAATAAAAATAAAAGGAAATATAGGAGGGATTTTGGGGGGGGGGATTAAATTCAGATGTTTTTTCCCAAGTTATATTTTCCTAAGTGGAAAAATTTTGGAGAAAAACATGTTTTTAAAAGTTACCCTAAAGACTATAATACCCATGAATAGGAACCACATCCTTTTCATATAGGTATTATTATAATTATATATAATTTTTTGTTCTATATGTTTTATTTTGTTAATTCAAATCTAAAAGAGAGAAAAACAGCTATTATAATTTTTTTCTTTCCTTCATTTTCAATCTTCACAACCAAACAAAATATTTGATTAACTAATAAAGGAGAAAATAAAGCCTACGGAATCAACTATCAACTAATTGGCAAGTACCTCGTCTCATTCTAATCATGAATAGGAAAAGTGATTAATTAATTTGTATATAAAAGACAAAAACAACTGTCAATATCAACATCAATTTTTTTTTTTGCTATAAATTAGGGATTCACCGTAGATACAAGGAAAACCGAGTTAGGGGGAAACAATTTCTAAACTCTTCGTTAGCAACTAATTCTTTTAAATAAGGGAAATAAATTTCCAAAAAAAAGAATAAATGGATAAAGTTTTTTTTAACCAATACATCATCAATACGGTTGTGCTTTAGTGAAATTTAGATTATTTCAATATCCTATACTCATTTTAAGAAGTGAATTTACATTATTAAAAGGTTATACACTTAATGACTGTCCCTTTATTATATAGAGACAACCACATTCTTTATCACTCAAGAATAATATTCTTAATTCTCATATTTTATTATAAGACCCAGTAGTAAGAATACTATTTACCTTGATGAAACATCTATCATTTGTAGGTTTAATTGGTGTAAGGGTAAAACATGCGATTATTTGAAGTATTTTTGATCCTGGAGAGTACCATTTTATTATAGTTCTAGTTGTAGCATTTGGGGAGATATCTTAACTCTTAGATATATAGGTTCACGCTTGAAAGTAATTGACAGCTCATCCTGTCTGATATTAGTATTACCTAAGTGGAAGAGAAATTTCGTCCCACTCTTAAATAATAGGTAAGTCTAATTATTTTTTAAAAAAATTTATATAAAAAAAAAACTCTTCGGGGAGCTTCCCAATTAGTTTAGTTTCATAGGGATATCAACATCAATTTTAATTAAACAAACAAAAAAACCAACCTGTTGTTTCCTCCATTAATATCCAACAACAAAAATGTATTATTACATCTCTTAATATATAAATTCAGTACAGCAGTTGGGCCTCTTTTGAAACCGACATGAAGAAAAATCCCACGAAATATTGTATCCTCTCAAATATTGGATTGTGAAATTAAAAGAGGAATATATGGACCATCTCAAAGGTCATACTTGATCTATAAACTTACTCCTAAATAATATATGATACTTTTACATTCTGACATAGATATTTATATTTAATATTTAATAATATTTTAAATAATATAATATATTCTCTCTTGATATCAGTGGGTAGTAAAAAAATGCATTATAATGAGAGGAGGGAACAGTTTTTTACATGGAAAAAAATTGGAACTAATGGTTCCTATATATATCCAAGGGATTGTGGTCAGCATTCACACATAACTTAATATATGATCAATTTTTCCAGCTTTCTCCCAAAAAGACTCTCTCTTAAGTTTTCTACTCATTTGCTTTGTATTATCATAGTTGGAGTCTTCGTGATTATGCTAGGCGTAGAAAATTACAATAGAGTAAAGAGTAATTAAAGAGAATTCCGAAGAAAACTAAGAAAAGAAGGTGAAGAAAACATCAATATAAGATTAGAAAAAGCTTGTAAAAAAGATAAAAAGTCCTACCAAATTATATCAGAGGTTGATGAATCTTTTCTGAACACAAGGAATGGATAATGATGGCTTTAGGATGAGACTAGCTCTAGGATGACTCTTTCCACAAGAATTCTTTCAATAGCGAACCTCAAAAGCAAATGGCTCCATGACATTAATGTTGCCCCACTTTTTTTTAAATTAATATAGGAAGCTATTAAGAGATAGAAGTGGTTGGGAAGCATAAAGAGAGCTACTTTGCTGCAGTTATCAATAGACTTCTTGAAAGCTAAAGCACAAAAGGATTGAAGACTGTGAGCTTTACAAAGATTGATAAGTCTATATATAATATAAAAACTCTAACAAACCATACTATTCATTAGTCATGAGCTATGATGCTCATTTCTCAAAATTCATGCAGTATACCCACTCTAATTACTCAAATTATAGAATATATAATTTCTGGGTGCTGTAGGGCAAGGCAGGGGAAGGCAACTTTGCCCATTTAATAGATTCAATATATAAGCACAAAGGATTTCACCTAAGTGAATGCAATAGAAACTAATTTTACCTGAAGATTGGCATGACTAGTATGTTTGGAAACCCACTAAAAAAAGATGACTTGCTTTCCTTGATTCTTGTGGTACATTCTTAGACTGTCTGGAATTTACTAAGCTCAACTTCAGATTCTGTTGACAGTGATAATGTACTTGCCAAATGCTCAACTGGTATTAGTAGAACATGGTCTTCAACAAGTGGACCTTTAGCCAACGCACAATAGTAATTTTCTCCAATGCTAGTGGTTAATGTGACTCCTCATTGGGGCTTGACAAGCAAAACCATCACTCTTTTGATCTATACTTGTATTATAGGATAGAAAGTCAATGACCCAAAAGCCCAAGAGTTTGAGGAAGAACTTAGTTAACAAACACCAAAACAATTTCTATAACAGAAATTTTCCTACATTAATATTGGCACAACCAAATAATTCTCAAAACATGTTAAGCGTTAATAGCAAAACAGATAAACCATTCATTATAAAGAGTAATGTCAAAACTCAAAAGGCAAACCTGTTAGAGCTAGAGTTTTGAGATCTTGGCCTCTTGTCAGCATGATTCTCCCCTTCATCCTACAAGTTGTGCTTAAAGTTGCAATTTGGACCCCTTTCACATATCCTTTTGTTCAAAAAATCAAAACAAACACCTCTAGTATACTGTTCCCTTGCATATAAATCGTGTCAAAAATTGCACTTTTCTCCCCTTGGACAAGAACCAGAAGACAAATTTAAAACACAATTTATCACCATCTCTAGCTCCATGTTTCTGTCGCTTGTGGGAAACATCATATCTCCAATATTGAGAATAAGAGTCACTATCACCGGATCTCTTTACAGTGTCCTTTGGAGAAGTTCCTTTCTCCACAAATGTATATGGCGATAAGGTAGTATTAGTGGTTTTCATGGCAATCTCAGTTGAGGACACGGTGGATGCAGGAGTGGGAAAAATTGCATGAATAAATTTCTGCAAAGCAGATAGGAAGAAGATTTTACAACAATGAAAAGCAACTATTCCTTTAACAAGAAAATAAATTATTCCCCAAAATGTCAGGGTCATATTTTCCAGAGATCCAGAAATAAAGTAAATGATTTTTCCCCAATAGTTGAATATACAAGTCATTGAAGAGCAAGTGCAATGGGATATATGTAATGTATGTTGTATAATCAAGCCAAAGAGTATATTAGCACTTAAATGCATATAAGCAATTACTAGCATCAGACACTTCATGCAGGAAATTTTACATTTGACAATCAAGACCAACCAAAAAATCCTAATAGAAAAATAACAAGCCTTATCTCACTAATTGAAGAATCTTAATATCTAGGAAAAGTAAATTACAATTACCATAAGAACCAATGAATGATACATAATTCTTTAAGCAAAGAAAATTCATTGATAGAGTGTAGAAGTGTGCCAATGACTAGACCTGCTTATCTTTATTTCTAATAGTAGCAAGCCCTATGAATCGGGTCACATGCACTGCTTCAATAGTAGAATAAAGTTTATGAGCATAGTATATACCTTTACTACCTGTAATGTGATAACTAAAAACAAAATTGTATAAGTACATAATACCATATATCCATATAAACTCTAAATTTAAAGATTGCCCAAAAAAAGTTTGTTTGAAAAACTATCAAATTTTCTTTTGGAGGGGGTGGGGAAAGAGAAAAGGACCTGATACCAAATACCTATTCCTCTTGCTACGCCACACAACATATATAGAAGAATCCCCCTAAGCATCTTCTTTAAAATCAGAACCAGAAGAGATAGAAAGAGGAAGAGATGGGATAGAGAAGAGTGGATTCAGTAAAAAGGCAAATAGAGGAGTGAGAGAGAGAAGATACAGGGAGCAAAGAAGGAGAATGGTAGAAGAGCTTACTTGAACGAAGTCGATAGTAGTAGCTACCGGAGTAGGTAGCAGAGCTACAGTGGAGGTTGGAGGTAGGGGTGTTCACGGGACGGGACGGGATCGGGACAACCCCGTCCCGGTCCCGTCCCGTTCCGACTATGTCCCGGTCCCTTTCGGGATCGGGACGGGTCGGGACGGGTTCGGGAATTCCCGAACCCAATTTAAAAAAAAAATAAAATATTAGATATTTTATGTACATCCTATATATTAGTAACATATAATCAAAATACAAAAAATAATATAAGAAATTAAATTCTCCTTATTATGATTAACAATTTAAAATAATAAATACCATTAATTATACTACAAATACTATTACTTTTTTTATTTTTTCACTTTACCAACTGAAGTTACTGCTTTATCTGTAAAGAAATAAATACATATAAGAAAGAGAAAAATACAATCATTTAATAAATAATATGATATAACTAATACTATTTTCTATTTTTATTTTTTATAAAAAATAAATAAAATAAAAATATTTTTTATTTTTTTTTTAAATTATTCGGGACGGGACGGGAATCCCGAGGGTCAGGCCGAGACCCGTCCCGTCCCGACTCTCTTCCTTGTCCCATCCCAGGATGTCTCGTCCCGACCCTTCACGGGACGGGACAGACCCGTCCCGAATTGCCCGGGACCGGGTCGGGACAACCCGGGACGGGACAAAATGAACACCCCTAGTTGGAGGCATACTGACAGTTGAAGACGCTCAGCTGCATATGCGGAAGATGAATGACGGAAATGAAAAATGAAAAAGGGATTTTACACTCTAGAGGCAAACGTAAAAAATTGAAAAATAAGTAGGGTTAATTTAGTCAACATAACACATAATATTTCTCAACTCTTCAAGAAGCCCCAAATTTAGAGGGGTGAGAGAGAGAGGGACAAAAATTTCCCTCCACTCCCCGCTATTTTTTGAACTAAACTCACATATTTCTTACTCACCCCTAACCTCCCCTCAAAAAACCTCCACACAAACAAACCCTTAATCTTCCTATTTTGAGGTTGATTTTACATGAGTATTTACTTCGCCTCAATGGTCAATGATTTGAACTATTACCATTTTTTGATACCAAAATTGGGGGGTATGATATCTTGTGTGCGCCTTTTTCTTCTTCGTCTTCTTCTCTGCCCTGTGGTTTCTGGTTTCTTGGAAATAGAATGGTATGGCTTGATTTAGGTCCCTGAGTGTAATATTTATAGCTATTGTCTCTTTCATAGATCATGCGTAATAATTCTTTCTTCCCAGTATGTGCGAAGTTTAATGTTAACTTTTTGTGTTGTAGTTGTTGGAGATGGGGTTATACCTCAGCAGTCTGAAAAAAGAAAAGGCCTATGAAGATGGCAAGAATGACTGGCTTCGCTATGGTTTATCTTCCATGCAAGCGTGGCGTAGAACCATGGAAGATGCTGTCTGTACTTTTTTCTTTCCTTTTGTTCTACTTTTATGTAATGCGGATTTACTTGTTAGTTGGCATGCTCACTTTTGGTACAATAATGTTGTATCGTTACTAACCGACAATTAAATGATTTAGATATCATTTTGCTTGTGCATAAATAATGCGCTTGCAGGAAACAAGGGTTAGTTTGTCCCCAGTTTAACAAGTGCAACAGGATAGGAAAATCTTGAGATAGATTGGCCATGTAACTTAGTGATTGAAATAGAACTAGTAGATTATTGAAATGCATTATTTTCTATCTTCTAGATGCTATCTTTTGATCCTGCATATATTGAGCAAGTCACGTATGAAAATTCTTATAAATGAGACAGACTTGGAGATGTGTGAATGTAAGTGCGATGGTGTTAATTTAACTATAGTTTACAAAACCTAATGCTAGCTGTACTAGTTACTCATACTCCCATGTTTTGGTAGGATCAAGATCCCTTGACCAAAGGGTCTTTATTTCCATTCCTACTTGTGATGTTTTGTGAAGGCATGTACCAACTGTGGTGTGTCTTTCCCTCCTAACTCCTAAATTTTTGTCCTACCAAAAAATGAAGTTTCTAATCATTGTGCTTCTATTATAAGTTATCAAAAAGATATGGTATCTTACAGTTTTAGTTTTTAGATGAACTTGTAGGTAACTATATTTTTTATCTGATATGATCAAGAGAGTAAAGGTATCTCTTATGATATGTAAAATATAAATAAATAATTTAAATAGTTTTATTATTTTATTATAATTAGTATTAGATATTATGCAATTAGAATTAGATATCATAATATATATATATTATGATATATTATGATTAGATATTATAATATATATCATGATTAGATATTATGATATATTAGTATTAAATATTTAATTAGAATTAGGATTACCCATCACTTATAAATAAGGGTGATCATCAGTCTTATGGAGATATGTTTTGATTATAACGTAAATCATTGAGTATTTAGTATAATTTCAGTTTCTCTTATATTCTCCTTCTATTCTTCTCTATTTCCCTTTTCTTTCTACAATTATATAACAGTGGTATCAGAAAGGTCTTTCCTCAGTTACTCACAATAATAGGATGAGCATGAATATATAATGATGCCTTCATAATATAGTAAGGAATCTTGATAGGATGAGTATAGATACAGAGCGGTGTTTTTAGAATATGGTAAGGAAACTTGATAGGATGAGCACCCTTTTGCAAAAAACTCAGCCAGTAAAAAAAGATGTAGTAGAGTCACATAAAATATTGCAAAAGGAAATGGATGTTTTGGGTGATCAAGAAGAATGCCAGACAACTCAAGAAGATGGGTATTCCCTTTTAGCATCCATTGATGAGCAAAAAGATATACAATAAAGTCCCAAAAACTCTAATCAGACTCAAGATTCTAATGCGGTGCAGATAACAGAGCAGGAATGGTTGAAAATTCAGCCTATCATTCTCCAAGATGCAAGAACTTTAGCATATTCAAAGAAGATCAGTTTTTAAGGCACAATTGATAGTTTACAGGAACCTACAAACATAACATATAAAAAGAAAGTGATGAAACAAAAGTTTAGAATTGATGGATCATTAAGTTTCAATTGTTATGAGGGGTTTAAGAGTGCACTTTGCAACATGTCTTCAACCTTGACACTGATAACGCTGGCAATCTCAAATCTCCTAGTCCAAATTTGGTTTAAAGGAGAATTGGTTAAAATGCTTCTTGACTCTAGTTTAGTATCATTCTTAGTACTTGACCCTTAGGGACAAGGATTTTTTGGGGAGAGAGTATTGATATGTAAAATATAAATAAATAATTTAAGTAATTTTATTATTTTATTATATTAGTATTAGATATTCTGCGATTAGAATTAGATATCATAATATATATCATAATTAGATATTATGATATATTAGTATTAGATATTTAATTAAGATTAGTATTAACCATTAGTTATAAATAAGGGTGATCATCAGTCTTACGGGGATATGTTTTGATTATGATGTGAACCCTTGAGTATTTAGTATAGTTTCAGTTTCTCTTATATTCTCCTTCTATTCTTCTCCATTTCCCTTTTATTTCTACAATTACATAACAGCTTATTTGTTGGCCTTGATAATAATAATACTCTATCTATTGAGGTGCTTGTGCTACACTACTAAAAATTTTGAAATTTACATAGGGATAAATCACACCTCTCTAGCATCCCTGTACTTGGGTGGGAAATTGCCCATCTTTTGAAGAGATTGTTTTGTGGATATAATGCAACATGCTTTTCTAATGACGTTATAATTGGTAATTCATTAGGCTTATGATATATCATGATCGATTCTATTCAATGGTTACAATGTATTGAGAGATGGAGAATGGGATGGGAGAAAAATAGAGATAATTTCTTTGTAAAGTAGTAACTTGTCTCCAGTTAGCTGCTGTTATTCTACTTATATACTGATATGTAATACACGGAGTGAAATGCAGTACATTCTGTATGTTGAACTATTCGAAGTACAAGGGCATAAGCCCTATCCATTACTAATGGTCTATTCTAACTGTATACAAATTTACCTTTTCCATTGCTTTTCAGCATGCTGCCTATCCTGATTTAGATGAGTCTACATCTTTCTTTGGTGTTTATGATGGCCATGGAGGTTAGTATCTGCTCTGAGATTTTTCAATAATATTTGTCATATCTTTTGCAACACTACAGTGGATTAGGCTTGTCCAAGGTCAGATTTGAATTTGAAAAGGCATGCAGAACCTGCCCCAATCCTCTAATTCACACCTGGAATGATTTTAAAATCCCACATATATTTACTTGCAATTTTAGGCTTTTGGCCTTTTGTTGGCCTGACCAATATTATAATGAAACATGGGAAAACATATGTCTTGATATATCTGCATGCTTTACTATTGTTGGGGAATTTCAGACCCAGTTTGTGTTGATTAGAGCTTTACTCAATATGCTTGGAGCTTTACTCAATATGCTTGTTTGAAAAATGAATTTGGTAGGGCTTACATATTCAACAAAGTTACTGGGCAGCAGCTGGTATTTTATAGCCCGCAATTAAGTGCACTAATTTTCAGGTAAAGCAGTTTCTAAATTCTGTGCCAAGTATCGACACCAACAGGTGCTTAAGCATGAAGCTTATTTAGCTGGAGATTTAGGCACCTCTGTACAAAACACTTTTCTTAGGTTACTTTATTATTAATTGTTTTTATTTTAAATTTTCCCATACTATGAGTGGTATGCTTTTTCATCAATGGTTGTCGAGGTATCAATAGGGGGATATGGGTACCTGACAAGGCTTAGGCTCAAGACCATGCTGTTTAGTGCTCAGCATTTTCCTTTCTTTTTTCTTTCCAGCTTGTTATTGGAAGTTATAAAATATTGTCTTTCATCCATCCTTTTTCTTTGTTTCTTATTTCTTCTCTAATAGTTCATCTCACTGTAAAAAATTATTAAATTATATCTATGCGATCAAAATATTGACAGTTTGTAACACTTGTAAGATGCTAAAAATTCAGAGGCAACTTGAGCTGACTCCTTGTCTCTGAGATCATACAGTATCATCCATTATTCTAATTAAAATAAGAAATTTAACCACCTGACTGACATGGTGATTTTCTTGAAGTGATAATTGCTCATAATTGACCCAATTCTTTTCCTTCATGGATGAAATTTGATCAAGCTTAAGTTTTTATTGATGTGAAAGCTTGATGACCAGGAATTGTTATGGGTTATGGAGTTTTGACAGAAATACTTTTGTTGAAAGTCAAAACTGTGCTCTATTTCTTATAGATCCTATCCTTTTTTGGTCAGAATGGATGGGATGATATGTGGACAAAGAGGACGGAGAGAATTAGCAGTGTTTGGAGAAAAATCAAATAAGTTTTTTGGTATGAGAAATTGGTTTATAAGGACTCC
The DNA here is from genome assembly GCA_037074615.1 of Leucaena leucocephala. Lineage (NCBI taxonomy): Eukaryota > Viridiplantae > Streptophyta > Magnoliopsida > Fabales > Fabaceae > Leucaena > Leucaena leucocephala. Next base: position 5,026,094 of record CM073558.1, on the reverse strand, counting down.
AAAGGGTGGTGCAGCCAATGGTTACGTTGATGACTGGGCTTTTGAGGAGGTAACTAATAAGAATGGTGCTCAAAAGATGCAAGTTATTCTAGCTTAATGGTTATGGCATTATTAATGCATGTTTTAAAGATTTTGATGCAGATCCATTTAACTTCAAATTCCGTGTTGGAAATTGCAAAAGTCTGCTCTGAGCCTGAATAACACAGGCTGTAAATGATGTTTCTTTCACCTCGGCATTATTGCTTTCTCGTTATTCTTTATTGACCAATGAAATTTTTCAAAAGCTCAGATAACTTTTGCTTAAATTCAGTCATTCTCATTAATATGTCTCTTGGTATTGATATAAATGCAGAAAAAGCAATTCCAATTTATCATCAGTGCTCCCTTTCTAAAACTGCGGGTGCTAATTGTAGCATGTGTGGTCAGGGAATAACTTTTAAATTTACATAGTATCTTAAAGATTGTAAATAATCCGGCTTTGATGTTATAATTTACGTAGTAACTTTTAACTTCATTTTGACTGCATTGCAGTTTGACTTGAAGTTTAAGAAAGGTTAAGTATCAAGAAACTTCTTGCTAGTTTAGTAACTATAGTAATTAAAACTAAAATATATGTTCAAGGTCTGATGTTGGGCAAACAAGTATCTAATTCCAATTTATAAAAATGTTGATGTTGAACTGAGGAAATTTTATGCTGCAAATTAGGGGCCCCATTGTGGTTTCAGGGGACCAAAGGCAGGATGCACAGCTTGTGTTGCAGTTGTTGTTGTTGCAAATGCTGCTGATTCTCGCTGTGTATTATCAAGGAAGGGCCAGGTACTTTCACTTCCTCTTTTGGTAAACCGCAATCTGTATTATATGGCCAATTCAGCAAGTGAAGGTGCTGATCTGGAAGGAGGATAGGAGAAGTGAGGGAAGAAGTAGTTATCTAAAGAATTTGCAGAGTGAGAAAGGTTGCTTGTTTGTGTAGTACAGTTCTTTCGTAGGATCACTTTTTAACTAGTGACAAGCATTTTCAGGGAACTATGTTTTATGCACATATCTTCTACAATGGTTTGAAGGGCGGCGATTGTCACTCTTGTGCACTAGATGGTAATATCGAAAGATAATTTTGACCTCTAGAAGCAACATGCCTACGCCCATCATTGTCCTCAATGTCTGGTGCATCCAGTCCTCAAGTTTATGAATTTCTGAGCTGGGTGTCTGAAATGCTGCCTTGACCACAGGGCGCAACTAATCTTTTGCAATTCTTGTATGTTTGGTCCAATGTAGTCTCATTTGCAGGCACAGAATTTAACTAAAGATCACAAGCCTGACCTCCATGTTGAAAAATACAGGATTTTAAAAGCTGGTGGTTTTGTACAATTTGGAATGGAAGTTTAAACTTGACTAGAGCAATTGGTAATATAAATTTATTGTTATTATTTGTTAATTCTTAATGTAAAGGAAATTACGAGATATTTGTCTTTCTTTTCAGTTTCAATTATTGTTGTCTTGATGTAGGTTGCCTCCTTAGTTCTAATCAGTATTAATATATAAAATAAAAAATCTATAGCATGCAAAACTATTCCTTAATCGTGATTAATGTGGCATATTCCTCATACTCCATACAATGCAGAAAAAAATGTGTCTAGTTGTTTGTAAGATACAATTGTTTCTTTTGCAGGAGATATTGAATTCAAGGAAAACGAGCATTTGCCTGCAGAAAAGCAGATGGTAACCTCTGATCCAGAGTTAACTTCTGTAAGTAGTATAATGTCAGTGCAATAAACAGGTTAAAGGGTTAATATCAGTGAGATCTTTCTTTTGGTGAATATGTTTTGTTCATCTCATACAAATAGGTTAACAACAACAACAACAAGCCTTATCCCATTATCCTATTAAATGGGGTCGGCTACATGGATCATACTACGTCATTGTGTTCTATCAAAAACTAAATCCTTAGATAGGTTATTGACCAGGAGATCCCGCTCAATGATCTCTTTGAGTGTTCTCTTTGGCCTTCCTCTACTCCTTTTAACCGGTGTCCATACTGTTTGATCTACCCTCCTCACCGGTGCATCCATTGGCCTTCTTTGCACGTGTCTAAACCACCTAAGACGGTTCTCTACCATTTTTTCTTCAATAGGTGCCACTCTAACTCTTCCCCGTATGTGTTCATTACGAATCTTATCTTTTCTTGCATGCCTACACATCTATCTCAATATCCTCATCTCAACTACCGTAACTTTATGCTCTTGCTATCCTTTTAAAGTCCAGCATTCACTTTCATAAAGCATTGCTGGTCTTATATTAGTACGATAAAACTTTCATTTTACTTTATCTAGTACTTTCCGATCACATATAACTTCAGTAGCATTTCTCCATTTAAACCACCTGGCCTAAATTCTCATACAAATAGGTTAACATTTATATAAGAAAAAAGGCAAAAGATAAGGTATGGCATATGCTTCTTCTGCCATCTTTTACATGTTCCTTTATTTCTTTTCCGTTGTTTTCTTTCATGTGCTCTGCGCTGATTACTCTTTTATTCTGTGTAAATAGGTTGAACTTTGCGATGATGATGAGTTTCTCGTAATAGCTTGTGACGGAATATGGTAAGCTTCTTGGTTCCTCAAATTCATTTTGAAACTTCTTTGATAGTCATAGCTATTATGATCTAGTTTTTATTATTTTCTAAATGATGTTTCATCCAAAATGGTCTCTCTCTCTCTTTCTCTGGCCCTTTTTATTGATTCAAAACACTTAAAGTAGCTGTTTCTGGCCAAATTTTCTTAAATTATATAATATTGTCAACAGCTATATCAAAATGCGACATGACTTTGTCCTCATGTATTGCTTTGATAGCAATGTCCTCCATCTTTTACGGAAGGAATAGTCATTGTATATATCCGTCCTAGACCGTGCTGCCCTTGTTTTAATTCCATGATATACGAAGACTGAAGATGGATGCTCATTTATGTTTAGGTGTAGAAACAGTTTTCGCTAACTATAAACTTGTTCTTGATTGTGTAACATCTCGCTATCTAGTTCTAGAACTTCGTCCACTATCCATTTGACACATGCGCTTTATGCATAGTATAAATAGGGATTGCATGTCAAGCCAACATCTTGTGGACTTCATACATGAACAGTTAAAGACAGTAAGTTTTTATTCAACGTTCCTTTTGCAGATTAAAATACTTTTGATGCCAATAGCCTTATAATCTAGTAGTATGGAAACTTCTTTATAAATGGGAAGTTGCGAGTTTAATCCCACTCATAACCTCAGGCCTCTAGGGCCTGCCCTCTCTAATTAAAAAATAACTTTTGATTACATCATTTGGCTTGTTTCGATTGGAAAGATGATGTGTGTGTATAAAAACTATGCAGGAAAACGATCTAAAAGTGGTCTGTGAGAGAGTATTGGATTGGCGCTTGGCACCAGCAGCTGGTGGTCTGGGATGTGACAACATGACCATGATCTTGATTCAGTTCAAAAGGCCTTCAAATTCAGGTGGAGATTCTATCATTAACTAGCAAGCCTCTGTCATCAACAGAGAAAAAAAGAGTTGTGCAAAAGATTGTTTCCCGTCGGAAACCAACAAAGCCATAATTTTGATGGAAGTAAGTAACTGTCACTATAAGACTAAACAGGCGCTAAGTGAAAGAGTTGTAACTTGTAAGGTAGACATCAGTAGATGGTCATCAATTTCTTAATGCAAATATGTTGAATGAAGAATTAATACAGGAGAAGACGAATCATGGGGCTATCTCATATCTAGATTTTAAGAGGAGATTCTATTCCAAATGTATGATGGTATGTTGTTGGTCTTGTACATATGCATGTATGTGTGTATGGAAACTATAACGATAAAGAAGGTTAAGCCCTTTTCATTTTTTAGACTACACTCTAAAGCTATTAATTGATGCGAAGGTCGATGGCATTTTCAAAATTAATCTGTCATCCAGTATTTGCCCAGAAACTATATTTCTCCAGGCTTATTGATATGAAGATTTTTATATAATTTATCTTGTACATCGATATGCTCATTTGGTTTTGTTTTGAAAAAAATTAAATTATATAAAACTCATAAATTTTAGATTACTTGCATTTAACTTCATATTTTGAGGTTTCAATGTGACCTCCTTAATTTTTATTTTTGTTTTTATCTCGGACCCTTACAGTTACTTGACCATTATCTTTATAATAGAAGACAGCTAATATCTTACATAGAATTTGGTGTAAGTTAATAATTTTATATGATAAGTATATATTTTTAACATGAGGGTTAAATTGTCAATTTCTTAAGAAGTGAAGGTTGAAAGGAAGCGTGGCAGTAAGGAGGTTTTTTTTAAATGATAAAATGATAATTTAACTAAAAAAAATAATGTTTTAAAGTTTGACTTAAGTTTTATCCTTTTTCAATAAATACTATAAAATATTTATGGATATTCCCTTTCTTTTTACTATATAACATTTTATTTGAATTTAACAATCAATTTTATGATCATGGATTATTATTTTCATTATATATTAAACTATAGTGTTTATTTTTGTTTACCCAATATTTTGGAATTGGATTGGATCAATTTATTTGAAAGATGCTTTGGGCCCGGCAAATATGTTTGAGAGCTTAGATGTATCATGAATATGTTTAGCGAACGAGAATTAATATAAATAATAAATAATTTATTCAGATTTTATAAAAATATAAGTTTGATTTTTATTATTATGAATATTTTTTTATAAACAATCTCATAATTCATATATACGGTGACAAAGGAATTCTAGAAGCTACTCTTTATTCACATTTTTTTCATTCTTGGTAGGGCTATGCAAGAAGCCCAAAGTCCGTAAAACCCGCTTAAATCTGCACAAAATATATCATATCTAACCCGATAAAAAGTGGCCTAATATAAAATGAGTAATTTTGGATAGGGTCAATATTCGGGTCAGGCCAAGCATCGGGCAAGGGTTTCTGCCCTACGGATTTGGCCCTACCCAATTGATTATTTTTATATATCAAAATTTATAAATTATAGTATTTCACATAAAATAAATATGATGGATACTGATAATTAAAGGATAATTTTATAAAAATATGAGTAGTCAAGTAAGTAATTGCATCCTTTAAAATTTATAACTAAATTGATTTTTTTCTTCATTTTTTTTAAACTTTGATAACTGTCATATATTTTTTTTTCATATGCTTTATCTTTATCAATTTTAGGGAGATTGATGTAAAGTTACAATTGTAAACTATTCAGACTCCAGTATTTTTTTATATGCCATGGATTTTAAAATTTTAATTACTATTTTTTTATTATCTTATTCTTAATAAATTATGTATATTATTTAATTCTTAAAAATATATGAATATAATATTATTTTATAACTTCATAATTATAAATTTTTTTATAATATGAGTACGATATCATGACTTGGTATGCCCAATCCGTCTATATCCAACTCACATATACCTAATCTAAAATAATTAAAATTTTTATTAAATAGGATCAGATATTATATTATAAAATATAAATAAAATATTTTTTGGATAATTCATCAGTAGAATTGCCTTACCTATCCCTGCACACCCGTAATTCCTGGGCAAAAGAACTGCATTTAGAATATAGCCGGAAGAAAAAACAAACACATTAATGATTTACGAAAAAGTGCAGGTGGCACGTAATGCACAAAGCGACCACATGTGCAGTAAAATTGAACCATTGAATTGGATCCAACGCGGTATTGTTTTCCCCAAGGTTCTCCATTTCTAAAAGCGTTGCTTCTGATTCAGCCATAAGTAAAGCTCCTCTCAGCCAACTAAAGGTCGCCGGCTCGCCAGTCACTATCGTCGCCCCTCCAGGTTTGTGGGCCGTTCTGTCTTTGTCGGCTGTCGCGCTTCCGAGCTCTCCACAGGTTCGTCTCTTTTTTCATCATGGCTATATTTGTTCTTTGTTTACCGCACACCCTCTTCTGCAATCCACTTCCATCAAGGGATAACACATTGATTTTACCCATTTGATTCCAGCTCCGTCAACTATAGATTATTAGAGGTGAGTCGGCTCAGAAACTTCTTGTACAAGAGGTGAAATGCTTTGGTGCATTAACTGTAATTGTGGGGCTTCTAAAATGCATCACATAATCCCTGCCTCTTGTGTAATCGATTTCAGAAATAAGCCATATGCAGAAAGTTCTGGCTATTGCTCAATGCTCATGGAGCCTTCAATCTCTGAGAGGTTATTATCCAATAATACCATTTCTGTCTGCCCAAATTGATGGTACAGCTACTTATGCTCTGTTGTACTTGTCACTCCGGGAGAAAGTAAAGTTCTTGATGCCAATGTTATTGCTTCTTGTTATTGGGAGGGGGATATGAATAAATTGTCATGATAAAACTTAACAACAAAAATTGTATAAGTAAATAGTTGGTCATGTTAGCTCCTGGACCAAATTAGTCTCACTTCCTTTGTTATTCCTTATCTTTTTAAAATTGCCAACGTTGTTGCTCTTCCTTCCAGATTTCATAGCTACCTCAACAATGGTAAAGGTTTAGTGGTTAAACTTTATGATCTGAACACAGCACCATTGATTCTGATGTCAAGAGGGTAGAACGTGATTGGGTCAGGTATTTTTACCATCTTATGGTTTTTTTTACTCCTGTAATTTGCAGAATTTGAAGTTGAATTCAATCCTTTTTCAACAATTTTGAGATGACAACCAGTGTTCTGCACCCTATTTATTCCATAATAATCTCATCTGCTTTTTTTGTTGTTTAAACTTGCTTCGTCCCTTGCATAGGCCAACCCTACTTTTTATTTTGTCATCGAATGTCTATTATACAGAAATGAGCTGTGTGTTCCTTTATAAGGTCTTGAACAGGTGATACACTTCTGCCATGCCAATTATAGCAATTGTGCCTTTTTTAATTGACTAGTCAAATGAACTGCAGGATGAAAATGTTGCTGGGGATATGACTAAGATAGCTCAAACGCATCGAAAACTTTTCTGGAAAAGTTGACAGGTGAACTTAGCAAGTGAGAGCTAACTTGGTTATTTTCATCCAAATCTAGTAGGTAGTAAATATTTGTGCTGATTGTTTTTCCATTCTTTTGCATGTTGTGTTTGTTAGCCAGAGGTTAATATAAGTGATTGACTCGATACTACAAGCATTTATGCTTGGAAAGTTTTGCTCTAATGCATGCAACCTTGGATGCAGCATAAATATTTTGCCATAATAATTTTTGGCGTACTGAAATTGTGGATAGCCAGAGTTTGTGATACATATATTAGTGGTCTCTTCTAAAATTTTAGATTGTCAACTACTTTCTGATTGCACTCAAGTATGTTTAGAAGCATTTGAATTGCTAACAAATAAAAGATATAGGAATATAGGGTTGTTGAAACAATATTTCATTTATAAATTCAGTAAAATAGATCCTGCAATAAAACCTTGACCTGGCTTTAACTTATTGTCAAACAAATAATATTATAATTAATTGCTTGACTTTAGTTAACTACAATTCTACAAATATCTTATGAAATTAATAGTGTGTTGGAACAATATATATATATATATATATATATATATATATATCTTGGTATAGCTTTTTAGGTCTAAAATAAAATCTCTCTCTTATGGAATAAGAAGGAAGTCCAAGATAATGCTGGTATTTGAACCGCTCCTTCTGCCTTACGCATTTGAAGTCCATGATAATGTCTTCATCGTAATGGATGAAGTTTGGTACATTTTCTGCCCTTTCAGATTTTAGCATAGTAGCAGCATTGCTGGTACTTTAGTGAAGGCTTCCTCACTCTTTTTGATGGGATACTATCCGTCTGTATCCTGGTAAAAGCAACCCAATATGATGGATCTAATATTTTGTTTGTCTCAATATTAGTGAATGATCAAGAGTTCTTGGGTGAGCATTGGTGTGGATTAAGATGGTATGTTAATAATTGATATATCTCAGGCAAATCTATTATACTGCAGTGGAAATAATCAATTGATGTAAAATGTTAAATCAAACTAATTATACGAACTGGCTCTTTGTGTGTTCAAGTCTGACCACTCTATATAGTTTGTATGGACCTATTCCTGCAACTGAAAAAAATGATTTCATTAAAAGAAATGTTTATTATTTCTATTGCTTCACATATGGAACTTCTTTATATAGTATAACACGAATGGATCTACGGAGTTACCTTCGGCTAATATTAATTATGATTGTCATAACAAGCATATACGTGTTTTTGTTATTATTGTGTTCTTATTTATAACTTTCTCTAATTCTATATGAATGCAAATCAAATACTAATATTGTTTTTTTTAATTTTTTAACCAATTTATTCTGATATATACTTTCAGCTTTACTTATTTTTTTTCGTAAATTTTAAGTTCAAGATAATAGAAATTGATGATTTCCTAAGGAAATAAAGGATTAGAACCAAAATATGAATTTTTAAGAAATGTGGCTATAATACCTTTAATAGGTATTAGATATGAATAACAAAGAGTAATTTGTGGGTTTAATGTTAAAAGTTAAAATTTTAGGGGGTGAAATCTAAATTTTGAAATGTCAAGGGAAAATATGCAATTTGCATAAAATTTAGGGGGTTTTGAATATTGTAACTTAAATCTTTTATTGGAAGTGAAGTATTTTGATTGGAGAATTATAAATTTTGGTCTTAAAAATAGTGTTATTTTATATTGATAGATATTTTTTATGTCATAATTTCTTTTGCATTCCCATGTGTTTAGGTTTTTTATGAATATTTTTTTTATGGTTGTTGATGAAATTTTCTTAAAATAGGAGGGAAGGTGTTTGTTATTAAATCTAAATTTTATTATCCGAACAAGGGGTTAGTGTTAGATGCAACTCACCCCAAAATTTAGGTCAGTTTATACATTTTAAATTGTATTTTATAATTTTTACTATGCATTAATAATCTGCTTTAATTGACTTTTACATCACTTTATGATGTATTTCCTTCCTCTATTGTAACAAATAGGTCCTTCCAATATTTTGAAATCATATGTCATTGAAGTCAATTTTATATTTATTGGATTACCACGGAGTTGACGATCTAGTTCCTTATTATTCATGCATGACTTCCACGTGTACGTCCCACATTCTCCCTTATCCTCTCAAATTTTGACACATGTCCCCTCTTTTCATTTTTCTACCGTTATTTTTCTTTAATCAAATTTTCCTAAGCTTTTGTATTTGTTTAGTTTATCTATAAGTTGGTCCATTTTAATTATATTTGCAAAAAATTATAGTTTTTTTAACCTCCCTAATTTTATTCAATTTTCAATTTAATAGAAAATTAGGTTATGTATGTTTAAATAAAATAAGTAAAACAGGAGAGAAGTCCTATTAAAAAGAAGAGTAATTAGTTGTAACTTTGTTATAAATCAAACAGATTAATTAGTTGTAATAATCTTCCCACGCATGAAGAGCTCAATCTGTTTGATTTGATCCTATAATGGATAGGTTAAACTTAAGCCTACAGTTAAAAAATGTTTCAGAAACAAGATGCTGATGATGTCTTTGTTGTGGGGAATGCCGCCCTACCTACACTCAAAGGCAGCTTGTCTTTGTCGAGGGTAAGATGTCTTCAACTGAGTTCAAGTGCAAGCGTCATGAAGATGACTCAATTGCGAAATGCATGCATGCTTATGAATGAATTCCCTTTTATGACTATGTTTATTGACTCCATACTTGTAATCATGTTGTTTATAAGAGTTAAGTGTTGTTATTATAGGTCAGTTTTAATTGGTGTTGTTCAAAAATATATTTCTTTACTACTCAATTATTACTTTAATGAAAGCTTATTACATCAAGTTCATTATATTCATTGCCTCAAATTCTATAATCATATTTTGTCAAGTGTACTATTTTGTTATGTGGATTTAAGTTAAATAAAGTTATTAAAAAGAATATGACACACAACAAAGTGAGATTTAAGAACTTGACAAAATGGATATGGAGAACTTGACAAGTTTTCTCGTATGATAATTATATTTATACTAATGTGAGTTAGTATAGATGGTAAAAATCAGGTTCGTATCCCACAATGACATAAGTTCGATTTCTGCTACTGTCGTGAAGTCTCTTTTGGTAGGCTATCATAAGTTCCTTGTAAGTGTTGTCTAGGCCCTGAGAATATGTCTTATTTTAGTAGGGGAACGGTAACGAATCTACCTAATTTTTTTAATATATATAAAAAAATATGTTTATTCATGCCATATATAGAAGTTAGGAACCAGACTTATAATCACTTTTTTTATACTATTTGTTAGATCTTAGTATTCAATTTCAGGGTTTGTAGCTAGTATTTTTAGTATAAGTGTCTTTTCTAGAAATTAAAGAAACTCAGAGATCTAATAAAATTTTACACCATTAGATTAAGTCTATGTTAGGAGAAAGACTCGTATACTCTAAGAGTAACGCCATCTAAATTTTGTCCAATCAAAATAACTCATTTTAATCGTGATTAGCCAATAGCTTATTTGAAACAATTCACATTTTAGTTTGTGTTTTAAGACAACTTTTAATTTGATTAAGATGAGTTTTTATTTTTTTAGATTAAAAGAATTATTTTTCTTAAAAATAAAATAAATTGTGAACCTTTTAGATGAGTCATCAATTAAGTTATTATATTTTAATTAGATAAAGTTTAGATGATATAATACTTTTAGAGTATATAAGTATTTCTCACGAGAAGAAAGGGTATTAATATTATTGTAATCAAAAGATAGTAACAATTTTTTATGTTTATAGATAATTATTTTCTAATATGTTATTCAAAATATCCTAATTTATTTATATTTGTTTTGCCAAACAACACTACTGTGTATTTAGTATAAGGGATTTGGAAGACAAGGTAGAGGAAATGAGATATTTTATCTTTTTTTTTTATTTGGCATCACGAAATTTTTAGGAAAGTGGGGAATTTTTTTAAAGATTTTTCTTTCCCTCCCCTCATAACCCTCCCCTTCAAAATTAGAGAGATTTGAAGGTAAAATTAATTTCTTATTTTAACTATTATATTCATAATATTTTTTTAATATCTCTAAAATATTCTTCCATATCTCACATTTATATAACAATATCTTTGCTCCCATCCCTTATTGAATTACACAAGGTAAAATCCTTCCCCTCTCCCCTCCATTTTAATAAAAAAAAAATTATAAAAAGTTTTTAAAAACAAGGTTTGGAAACAAAAAATTAAAAAATAATCTATTTGGATAATTGTTTTAAAAATTGTATTTAAAAACATAAAAAAATATTAAAACTTATTTGAAATAATTGTTCTTAAAACCATTTTTAAAAATTAAGAAAATGTTATAGGGTCATCATCAATTGTGGGGTGGCGACAATTAAAAATGGCAAGCAACAGTCAAAAGGTGGACAGTGGTGTTCATCGTTGGCTGTTGTTGGCATTGGTTGTCCTTGGCCAGTGACTGGCGACTCGACCATCGATGATGGTGGTGGCCATCAGTTTACAATTGTCATGGTGGCTCTCATTATATAACAACGGCGACGATTGTCCACTATCAATCACAGTGATTGTCATTTTCGTTGGGTGACAATGAAGGATGATAGTGGTCACTGGTGGTGGTGACAATGATCATCAGCTGTTGTGAGTGACAGTGAATAGCAGCGGCAGTCATCGATAATAACGATAGCAGCCATAGTGTGGTCGTTGTTGGCCATCGTCAGGTGATGACAAACAACAATGGTGGTCGACAGTGGCGACAACAGTGATTGATGTTGGTTGACAACAGTGGTGGTGGTCATAGTGACTTATCATCGAGTGACAACAAACAATAGTGGTAGTGGCTAATGGCGATGACAGTAGCCGATATCACCCCACAGTGGTACTGGTTTCCAACCGCTACTGTCAAGGCAATCAATTCTAGTGGTCAATAGTATTTATCATCACCAGTGACAACATGTAGTGATAATTTTTTTTTTAATATATTATGTCACTTCTCTAAAACTAAAATAGAAAATGTAAAAGTAAAAAAAAGTTTTACAAAACATTTAAAACTTGTTTTTAGTTTTATATTTTTAAAAGCACTTTAATTTTTTTATTTTGCAAAACACTTTGAGTGAGAATAAGTTGTTAAACAAGTTTTTTTAAAAAAATTAAAAAAACTGTTTTAAAAACAAAAAACAAATAGGTCCAATAGATTTTTTTTTCCACTTCTCTCCTATTAAAATCTCTCTCCTCCTTTTTTTTCTAGGAGTAAGCCAAACACATTTTTATATATTACAATATGACTGTTGAACTATAAATCAGATCTTCAACGACTTTAATGGTTAGTTAAGTTTTGTTTTTCTTGGCGAAATTAGTGTTTTTTTTTTACGTGATGGCCAAATTAGTTCAGTTTTCATAATACTCGTGTTGAACAAAAGTATTTGTTTTTGTTTACCCTTGGATCACATAACCGCCAACAAAATTGTTAGAGATGTTGATATTTAATCTGAAACTAATTTTTCAACTGGTATAAATTATTTTTTTAGATAATATTGATATTTAATTTATTGTTTTTGCAATCTATCTTTTATGCCTGAATATATTCTTAAGATAAAGTTATTTTTTATAGCTTCTGATTTTTTATTTCTCGCTTTTTCATTTATTTTTAAGTTTTTATTTAAATAATTTTTTATTAAATTGATTTTTTTATAAAATTCAATCTAAATACAAATGACATTATACTATCTAATTTTTATTTAATTTAGCTTTGCAAAAATCAAATTAAAAAAAAAAGTCACTTCTCTAACAATTAAGAGAAAAATAACTTTTAATCTCTCAAATTAAATACTTTCGAGATTGATTGTTTTTTGGTTGCCACCATTTTGGAAACTGATTTGAGTCTCCCACTCACACACGCACGATGGAATTCTAGAAGCTACTATTCCCATTTTTTTGGCAACAGAAATGCATTTATAATATGGCCAGAAGGAAAAACAAACGCATTAATAATTTACGAATAGCATATTAACAAAAAAAAAAAAAGGTGTAGGTGCCACGTAATGCACAAAGCAACCACATGTAGAGTAAAATCGGACCATTGAATTGGCTCCAAGTGTGGAGCCTCAAGTATTTTCGTTAAGGATCAAGATTCCCTATCATTCCTGCATGATTTCCACGTGCACGCCCCACATTCTCTCTTATCCACAACTGAAATCCCCCTCCCCTCTCCCTCTCCCTCTCCTCTCCCTCTCCCTCTCCTCTCCCTCCCTTATTTTCAGTTTCACTATATTTGTTGACCCTTAAAATAGTTCCCTTATCCTCTCAAATTTTGACACGTGCCCCCTTCTCTCATTTTTTTACCCGTCATTTTTCTTTATCACCTTTTTCCTAAGCGTTTGTATTTTTTGCCACCAGTCAGTCAGTCACCGATAATGTCACACTCTCTCAATTTTTTTAAAATTCAATATCCACTATGAGATCTAAAATTGGTGTCTATTGGATTCCAAAAGAAAAGTAGAAAATAGGATACTCCTCATCCACCAACCATAAGTACGTCTATTTTAATTATATTTGAAAGAAATTATTTTTTTTCCACCACTATAATTTTATTCAATTTTCAATTTAATAGAAAATTAGGATATATATATTTTTAAATAAAATAAGTAAAACAGGAGAGCAGTCCTATTCAGAGTTAAAAAGGGTTGATGGATAATATGGCATCATAACAGAAAAGATAAGAGCGAGAATCTCTCTCATTTTTTTTTTAAAATAAAATTAAAAATCTTTGTTTTATCCAAATTTCTTTCTCTTTCCACGGAACTAAAAATGACATCCACGTCATGCTCTCGCCAACGGATAAGAACCCTTAAAACCCACATCGATCTGACTTTGTCGTCACGTATCTTCTTCTTCTTCCTCTTCCATCTAAATTTTCATTTATATATTCACATTCCCATTTCAATTTCATTTCACACTTATCTTTAGCCCATTCAAAACCTTCGATCTCATTTAAGAATCAGCTTGAGGTCTTTTCTTAGTTTATTGTTTGAAATTTGAATATATTCGTAATGGCTGCTCTCGCCGGTGCCGGAATCGTAACCGGAAAGGTATCATCGTCTTCTTCGAGTTTGAAGTTGAGAGGCAGAGAGAAATCGCAGAAGAGGAAAAACCAGTTTCGGATCTCTTGCGGTTATTCTTCTTATGTGATGGATCCTTACAAGACCTTGAGAGTTCGTCGTGATGCGTCTGAATTTGAGGTCAAGAAGGCTTTCAGGGACCTCGCTAAGCAGGTGTCATTTCTTAATCTTAATATTTTTACTTTCTCTTAGAACTTTTCTTTTTTGTTTCAATTACCAGATGATGAAACTTGTTTTGAATAAAAATATTGATTTGATTTGTGTTTCAAAACTTTGTTTCAGTATCATCCTGATGTTTGCAGAGGGAAGGATTGCTCTGTGCAGTTTCACGAAATCAACGAAGCTTATGATGTAAGTTTTTTTTTTTTATATAAAAAGAAAATATTAATTCATGTTCATTTGCTAAACAAATAAATTTGGTTTACAAATCAGTATTGAACTGAGATTAGTTGTACTTTTTTTTTTTTGGGTTGGTTTGGGCGATGCAGGTAGTGATGGCTAATTTGAGAGGGGAACCAATAATGATGGAAAGATGTGAGGCGTCGGATGAATGGGAAGATGATCAGATGAGCGGAATGAACGATCCAGATTGGGACATGTGGGAGGAATGGATGGGTTGGGAAGGAGCTGGGATCAGAGACTACACTTCCCATATTAACCCTTACGTTTGATCAGATCGGATGCAGCATGCACTAATCAATAATGATGTTTTTCCTCCTCCTTTCCCACTAAAAGTGTGTATTTGTTGTATATATGTTTTTAGTATTTTTAATTAATGTTAATGCCATCGATGAGCAAAGTTATAGTAACTGTGTGTTTTAACCCAATCATGTTCATAGTTTTGCTTCTAATTATAATCAATAAATACATAAGCCTCTTTTAAATGTAATTAATATCTACATATGGTTTAATGCCCAGATATAATTAATATGTTGTACCACATAAATTAATTCATTTAATACATCTTTTAATATTGTATATATACCTTTAATCGTGACATTATATCCTATAATCATTAATCCATTAATTGATATGCTTAATGTCTCTTTATATATATATATATATATATATTTAAATTTCATCACAAGCTTCATGCTTTACCAACATTCATCTCTGGTTGGAGGCATATAACCCCTCAGGAGGAGGAACTAAGCATTATTTCCTCTCTCATTACTTTGGAGGACAATGCCATTCCAGCAAAGGTTTGCAGAAGGAGCAGCTGAGGATCCTTTTGGAGGATTCATCATTGCCTTGTGAATGTTGGTGATGAACTGATGATAAATGCTTAATTATTTAGATTTATTTATGATAAACACCTAAACAGAATTTAAGACAACTCTCATCACATATTTATTTTATAAATTAAAAATTCTAATTGAGATTTCATATCGCTAATTCAAATAAACACTAAAAATGTACACAACAAATGCAAGGTTGTCCTAGAACAACCTTGGACCTCTTGTCTAGCAAGTTGATCGGTTTTCCCTCTTTAAGTTCCATGTACAAATATGGGGCGCATTCAATTCTCAGGACAATTATGGTACTATCATGTAAACTTAACGTGTGTTTGGCGATCGCTTTTTAAAATAGACTGGAGAATAAAATTATAGTTTGAGCATATGATAGTCAAATATTTTTTTTTAAAAAAATTAATTCTAAAACTTAAACCATAATTTTAGTCTTCAAATTATGGTTTTCAAAAATTGAATATTATGCAGTTTCTCGGTTTACCTCCACTACTACAGTATATTGGTGAGTTTATTAACAATTTAAATTTTATTTAAAAAAAGTAAAAATAAATACTATTTAAAATCTAAAATTTTAATTTCTTTTATTATTTTAAAATTTTGGGAAAAAGATAAATTTGCTAATAAAAATTATTATCTTCCATATTTTTTGACGGTAATCTAAATTGGTTAACTCTAATAAAATTTTTAGTAGAAAAAAATTAAAATTCAGGTGAATATTATAAATTTTTATCTTACTCAAATACATATGTATATGTATTATTTTGTAATCACTTATTGTGTATATTGGTTA
Source organism: Leucaena leucocephala (assembly GCA_037074615.1). NCBI lineage: Eukaryota > Viridiplantae > Streptophyta > Magnoliopsida > Fabales > Fabaceae > Leucaena > Leucaena leucocephala. The sequence goes on along the minus strand of CM073558.1, from coordinate 5,009,942 downwards.
ACTTTATGTAATTATCATATTATTTATGTCATTTTTAAATTATCTATAAAAAAGTGATTATACTACTAATTATCCAAACATTTTTAATTTTTAAAATTATTTTTTTTTCAAAATTTATTCTTTCAAAATCTATTTTCTAGAATATATTCTTCCCAAAATCTATTCTCTAAAAATTAATCCAAACACACCCTTAGACTTATTGATCTAAAGCTCTTAGAAAAGGAAGAGGATAAAATCTTCCCTCCATGCATCATGCAGACTAGAGCTGAAATAAAATAGGGTTAAGGTATAAATTTATAAATTTTTGCTCAAATCAATGCTTTTGGTAAGTTTTAAAACATAACAACGTTACAGTTAAAAAATTAACATTGAATGTTAACTTTTTTAACAAAAAGGGATAATATTATGTTTTGAAATTTTTTAAGGTAATTTGGACATAAAAAATATTTTTTTAGTATAATATTATTCTCGAATAAAAATTTGTAAATTAAATTTATTGTTTAACCTAAAAATACTACTATGAAGACTCAAGCTTATTTAGATAAAAGCTGACATATTTCTGCTATGATTTGTGAGCCATATTGTTGTCAGAATAATAAGAACAATCAATATATATGATATTATCATATTATTTATTCATAAGCAATATGAACATGAACAATGCGGTTGACATTCTGTGCGGTTTGAGTTCATACTCTTATAGTCTTATTCTTTAAAGTGAGTAATTGATTTATTAAGATCAAGATGTGACCTCTACTTAATATTTTATAGACATAACTCTACATTATGAGCTTATAAGATATTTGGTGCCAGCAAGCCAATACATCATGGTGCTTTTTATCTCTCACTAAATATGTATTTGGGAAGAGCCTAAATATAAACTTTAAACTTAAGTTTATGTAAAATTTAAGTTTTAATTTTTTTTAAAACAAATAGCTATATTTGTTTAAACGGGCTTTTGGACTAAACCATAGTTTAAAATTAATGTTTCAGATAAACTAGTCAGAATAGCTTATGGAACAGTAAAATAGCTTATGAACTAACTAACCAACTACTATATTACCCTTACTTTTTCTTACACCCTCTCTCCTTTCTTTTCTTACACACTTTCTTCTATCATATCTTATCTCTCCTCATTTAATACTCATATTTTTTTTCGTAATTTACCAATAATAAAAGTACTTCTAAAAATAACTATTCAAACACTCATTTATTCAAAAGTACTTTTTTTTCATAAACTTTTCTCTAAAATCTATTTTCTAAAAGTTGTCTAAAAATTATTTTTTTCATAAGTTCATATCTAAAATTTTATCCAAACGGGTCATCAAATGATGTGGGATCGCTTTTATACATCATTTAAATATTCACTTAAATAAACTTAAAAATAGAATAAAATATTCTTTTCTTACATAACCCAACTAGTCTCTTTTATTCGACTTGACTCTTTTTATTGGTAGAGAATAAAATATTTTTTATTATAGACAAGTTTAGATAGATTAAATACCAGTTTCTCATTAAAGTTAGGGCACGACCTTAGAGGTCAGAGAATATTTATAAGATACTTACAAAATCACATAAAAAAAACTTTTACAACAGTAGATGAAATCGAATTTATATCTTTATAAGATATAAACTAATTTTCTATTATATGTGCTAATTCTCATCAGAGTAAAATATTTGATTGCAAGGCAAACTTTACAAGACATTTTTTTTGTACATAATTTTTTAAAAAGAAATTAGGCTCACCTATAATCTAATCTAAGTACAATGTTACGGAATGAGGATGGTTTTGTGTGATGTTTCATTTTGGACCTTGAGATGGGCCTATGCTTAGTATTATTCTTTTGGGCTCGTCTGTATCTTTATTGGGCTCAGTCCCACATCAGTTGTTAGCCTAATAGATAATTAAACTTTTTATTATATTTTCTTTTTAATGAGATCCATTTTCTTTGTAATCTCCGGATTCCAAAACTAGAACCATTCCTTCACAGCCTCTTTGAAATTGAAGCAAACAAAAAAGTTTTCCCATGTCACAGATAATATAATGCACTAATAAATAAAATTTTTTATCCTTTTTTAATATTTTAATGCCCTAATAAATTAATGGCTTTTTATATATAAGTATTAAATCTCAAACCCTAAACCCTAAAAAAATGTATTAATTAAGTGATAAAGATTTTGATTTATTTTGCTTTTAAAATATATTTTATTGATATAATTTATTTATTATTTTAATCTATTTTACATTATATATAGATATATATTTTCAATTTCAAATATAAATAAAAAGAGTCCAATATTAAAAAGAAAAGAAAAACAAGAAAGAGATAGATACTTCAGAAAACGATAGGGGGTAAGTGTAAAAGTTTATCTTTCCAAAAATTTTATTTAAAATTATTTCAATTTTTTATCAATGCAATTTTTTTTTAAAAAAGATATAACTGTTATGCCGCGGCACCATCTATGTAATAATTAATTATCCTAAAATATGTATACTTTGACCCAAAAATATGTGAACACATACGTTTCATGGAAATATAAATATTAAAATATACATACTTTGACCCCCAAAAAAGTGAATATATACATGTTTTTAGCCACTCAAATTAAGTTTTTATTAAAAAAATATGATGTGTATCCGTTAGGATAACGTTGCATTTAAAAAGATTTAAAGAAATCTTCTTATTCTTATCAAAATATCTATAAAAGCACGTATTCGAGAGTTTGGCTTTTTACATTTGGTTTTAAACATTCATAATTGTTAAGAGCTATAATGGCCACTAAACAACTATTTTCATCTTTTAATTTCAAAAGAAGAGACGGATTAATTAAGATGCAAACCACGAAGAATATGATTCGAATTTCATGTTGTCATTTTCATTATCATATAACAAATCCTTTTAAGATTTTGAGAATTCGACTAGGTGTAAGACCTCACTAGATTCTACTATTCTAAATCCTGAAACTAGATACTTGAGATTCGATAAATTGAAATTTTGCATAGACTTAATTTAAAATTAAGATAAATAAAGTTATAGATTTGATCTTATTTGTAATTTCATACGATTAGTGATGATACTTATATCTCAAATCTAAAACGAAAGTAAAAGATATGAATAACATACTAAAATTCAAAGCTTCCTAATCTAAAAAATAAAAAGAAAGTTCACATACTCTTCTAATTCTATTTGTAAGTTATTTCTAGTATGCTTTTATATAGACTAAGAAAAAAATTTAAATTTCATTAATTATGTCATAAAATTTAATAAATTTTAAATTTTATTCCTATTTAACTTGCATCACACTCAATAGAAATAAAGTCAATAATAATAAATAAAAAATAAAATAATATATTTATATAAAAATTTCTCACTACCTTATAAATAGTAGAAGAGCAAAATTTTATAGGGCTCAATGTAACTTTGGTTTGACTAGTGGCTTGATATATTCATTTATGCTGGAAGTAATGTCAGGTTTGAGAGGGGAATCAAGTGCATACGGAAGATATGGTGGTTAGTATGAAGACAATAGGGAGGGAATGAATCAGAACGATTCATGAAGCTTATAATAATAATAATGAGCAGATGAAGGGAAGGAGTGACCAACATTGGGATTATAGGGATGAATGGATTGGTTGGGAAGATCGGCAATTGGATGTTTTGTCCACATCAACAAGAAGCTGATGAAACTACTACTTCCCATGAGACTAACGTACTTAGCACTAACTCATGTTATTCTCAAATTATGGATACTTCATCCTATAATACACCAGAAAATACATCCGGTTGACCCCTCCAATTTCTTTTCCTTTTCATGTTTTATTATGTTTGCATCCTCTCTCGCTCTCTCTCAATAGCAATGATTAAATAATTGGACCGAATATTCAATATTTTGACTAGTTATATTGTAGATTAGACTCACTAATAACTCCATTTAAACTAGAAAATTGTTTTCATGGTCATTGAGATGAGATGTATTAGAGTTGAGCTTAGTGGAATTTTTGTTAGTACAAAGTTTTTTAGAAAAGGGTTGGGCTTACCTACGATCTAAGGGTAAGGCAAAATTTTTCTTCCTCATAGACAATACCAATGTTTAATAGGGAGAGTTATCTATTATTCTCATGTGTAAACTTAAACATCTAAAAATTAAGATGCCTACATAAGCACCGTGGTTAGAATCACAATAAAGTGATATTTTTCAGGGATCAAACACACTTTAAATGATTATATATTATACCCATTTATTAGTTGAACTTATGGACGATACGATACGCAGCTCAACATAATTTTATTCAATGAATGGTTTCATTGAAAAGCCCAATATATTTTCAAACAATTTATAATCTTATTTTTTTTAGAAACTTTATATATTATGATGTTATTATATTGACAAGTAAAGTACATATATTATTATATAGGTATATGATTATTTTTTATTTAATTATTTTGGTATGGTTTGAATCGGAATTTAATAAGTTGAACTATAAAAATCGAGACCCGCCCATCTTCTCGGTCTGACATTAGATTCGACTTTTAAACCAGGGCTCAATAGTTTGTGTCCACCATTTGGGCTGTTCACTAGTTAAGGGTCTTACTTATTGGGCTTGGCCCAGTTTCAATGTTTGGGCTACAATTGAAAACAAATTTTCTCTCAGCATTAAAAAAAAAACATTAAGGAAGGGAAGGAGGGAGGAAACTTCCTCGCTCTCACATGATATATGAATAAGAAAGAGATTGGGTCATTTTCATTTTCTATATATAGTTGTCCTTTGCATATTTTAGAGTCACAAAATGTCCAAATAACTGTATTATCCTTAAAAGCTAAAACTCATCTTTTTCCCAAAAAAAGAAGAAGAAGAAGCCAAAATTCAAGTGAAGGGAGCAAGAGGAATTTTTCGTATAAAGTATAAAATATTGAAGAGAGAAAAGAAAATTTCATATTTTAATATGGAAAAAAAATATATTTGATCTTAATTTTGAATTTTATATTTAATTTTCATCATTTTATTGATAAGTTTTGAGTAGGGCACGTGTGTGTGTGTATATATATATCAAGTTATCTCCACCGATGCCTTCCTAAATGACAAGTAGTTTAACTCAAATAAAATAAATAGCGACGATTGAATTTCCATCATTTTTCAATTCAGATTGCTTTCGTATGAATAATTTAGAAAAGAAAAAAGGGCACGCAATTATTATTCAAAGTAGAAGCCACTTTATTGTCTTATGCGCTTTGTGGTGTACATCAATGCACGCCGCCAATAGTGAGTCCTCTGCAAATAAATAAATAAATAAATAAATAAAATATAAGTGGACACTATTTTTTATTAAAAAAAATTAATATATTTTTATTATTCATGAATATTCAAAAGCATTTTGTAAGGTGGAAATGGAAGCAACCTTGTGACTCTCTCTCTCTCTCTCTCTAATATTGATGGAGAAAAATACAAGCATGCATGGAAGCAATAAAAAAGGTTTATTGTAATATTATTTTTTATTATTATTTGTTGGGGGAAAGGTTTCTTATATGATTGTCTCGTAGGGAATAATAAAAGAGAAGTTGAGCCAATCGTACTCAACCATGTTTCCATAGTGACGTCGAGCCAGTCTGCGAATGAGAGATCCAAATAAAAAATAATTTAAATAAATAAAAATATATAACAGGCACTAATATAATTAAGCACCACTAAAATATTGATTCTTTGTGCCAATAATAATACATTATATCATTTGGTTCAGAATATTCGATTAGATATATAAATCAGGCATGGCTCTTGCACCTTTTATGGTTCGATGTTCTAATAATTTGTATTTAATATTTTATAAAAATATTTATCATTTTTTTAAAATAAATAATTAAACATAAGCTTTTAGTGTTGATACTCTAGATATATATATAGTAAATAATTAATAAGTTATTAATTGAGATAGAATATAATTTTAAATTTTAGGAATTTTTTGGTAATAATTACATTTGTTTAGAATTTAGCAAGTTTGTGAATTGATAAACGTGTATGTATAATCCGGAATTTGAACATGATGGTCCGAATTTTGTGGAATTAAACCGACATCAGTCAAAACTAGGGAGACTACCAGACCCATGGACGAAGCCTCAATTCACATTATTCCGACATCGCCACATACAAGATTATCATCAAAACACATTACAACCATTGATAAGTAGATTTAACTAATAAAAGGGTGAGACATACGATCATTTAAAACATATTCGAACCTTAAAAAAATATTATTTTATTATAATTCTAGTCAAAGTATTTGGAGAAGTATTTTAACTTTTAGATATCTAAATTTACGCCTAAGGGTAATAGATAGTTCACCCTACCTGACATTAGTATTACCTAGAAAAAATGAAGATTTTACCCTACTCTTAGATCATGAATGAGCCTAACCCTTCTCTACAAATTTTTGTACCAACAAAAAATCAAAACATATTACACATTGGGTAAATCCTAAAAACCACCACCAATTTCCCAAAAGAACCTTCTCTTGAAGAAACGGGAAATGTAACATTATGAACTTTTAAATTGCTCCTTCTGAGCTTTTTTTTTTTTTTATAAGAAACATTCTTTCTAATAGAGATTGTCATAAATATAAAGAAGAAATCTTTTTTATTTAAATTAGTATTTATATTTTTACCCCTATTAAAATGCTCAATTTATTATATTTATCTACAATAAATTTTTACTTAATATCTTTTATGCACTTTCTTTATAAACAATACTATAATTCTAAAAAAAGATATATATCTTATATATTGATTATTTTTATCTACCATATTAAATCGTAAAATTTTGGTATTCGTTCATTGTAGAAATAACTGGAAGGATTTAAAGCAAATTAACTACCTAATTATTAGATAAGTTATTGAAATTAGCTTTTATAATAGTAAAAAAAATTTATAGATTACCTAATTATTATTTTACCTTTACTTTTTTTATACTATATCTCTTTTCTCCTTTCTCATGTCTCTTATCTATCATCTCTTTTCTCTCTTCAATGTTCTCCACCCTATCTCCTTTCTCTTATTTCTCTTATGCCTCTCTCCTCTCTATTCTTTTATATTTTTAATAAAATCATATTTTTTTGATAATTTTTTAATTATAAAAGTGATTTTAGTAATAACTATCTAAATACTCATTTATTTATAATTATTTTTTTATAAACTCTTATCAAAAAATTATTTTTTAAAAAATATCTAAAAACTCTTTTTTCTTTGTTATAAATTTATTTAAACTCTTATTTAAATATACTTTTAATATATAAGCACTTAACCCCCAAACCTACTGTTAACACACCGTTAGTTCTGGGAAAAAAAAAACTTTTTTTCTTAAATTTTGTTTGATTCAGTTGAAGGGAGGGTAAGTTAGGTTAATTTAAAGGAGGGTAGGAAAATATAGGGGAGATTAATTAATGATATTTTTTATTTGGTTTAGAAGGGGAGGGAGGGGAGGGGAGTGTAGTTAATTAGAAATTGACAAATATACCCTTATCTCTTTATTTAAATTTATTTACTCTTTATTTATAATATTCATATCAAAATTATTATTTTTTTAATTTATAAATCTTAAATTTTTTTATCTCATTTATATATATAATAAAATTAAAAAAATTAAAAAATATGATAAAATTTTAACATTATTTCTTATTAATTGTATAATTATTATATATTTTAATATAATATATAAATAATTTATTATGTTTATTAAGTTTTAACAATTAAAAAAAATAAGTGTGAGAAAAATAAAAAAAAAAGTTTAAGGGTATAATTAGAGTATTAAATAAATATGAAGGGTAATTTAGTCATAAAAATAGAAAAATTTCTCTCCCCTCAAAAAACCCTAATTTTTGGAGGGGAGGTGGGGTAAGAGAGTGGAGTACTAAATGACAAAAAATTTTCCCTCCACTCTTTTCCATTTTTTTCAACCAAATACACTTTCTCCTCAACTCCCTTCCCCTCCAAAATCCCTCGATCAAATGGAGTCTTAAAGAATCAAAGGTCAACCGTAGGGCGTAGTCAAGGTCGCTTAAGGGAAGTGGAAGAGAAACTTGTTGGTAGGAGGAGAATCCAGAGGCAAGTTCCTCTTCGCTTTGATCAGTTGCCCACCAACTTTGCCTATGATCACTCAATAAGCTACTGCCTGGACGAATTACCGTTTGGATTGTTAGGTAAACTGCTCGCTCATATACAAGATGGGTGCATTAAAACTGAAGCTTGGTGATACTTTGTGTGTTGTAAGTATTGCGTCCAGAAGCTATATCAATAGTTTGCATCATATGTTCAATCTCCTTGGCGGCCGATCCCAACCAGGCCCTATGTTTATTTCATTCTTACAAAAAAAAAAAAACCTTTTTTCCCAGAATTAACTGTGGGTTAACAGTAGGTTTGAGGATTAAGTGCTTATGTGTTACACTAATACAGGTGGCAGAATTTTACAGGCTACCTGGATATTATGGACCTAAGCATCATATGTTCAATCTCCTTGGCGGCCGATCCCAACCACGCCCTAGGTTTATTTCATTCTTACAAAAGAAAAAACAACCCTTTTTTCCCAGAATTAACTGTGGGTTAACAGTAGGTTTGAGGATTAAGTGCTTATGTATTACACTAATACAGGTGGCAGAATTGTACAGGCTAACTGGATATTATGGACCTAAGTAACTTGACATAAATTTAATCCTTTTATATATGAATTAAATTTTAAATAATACATATTGTGATATTTAAATTTAAATAAAATATTTGATCTCGTGAATTAAAATTTTATAGAAACTCTATCAACTGTTAAAATATTTTATAATTGTAAAATATCTTTGACTACTATTATAAATAAAGGTCCGTTGAAAAGTACCTTAACCATTAGATTTTTTTTCCTCTCTCTTTTATCTTGTTTTTTTCTCTCATGTGAGTACCAGTAGCTTGACTTATGAAATTTAGGAAGTTTGACCTACAAAGTCTAAACATAAAGAAAAGAAATAGAGCTACAAAGGGGGAAACTAAAGTAAAAAAAAAACATCTATTAGAACATTAGAAATATAAAATGGTTGGAGTTTGAGCCGTAAATTTTTAGGGTGTGTTTGGATTAACTTTTAGAGAATAAATTTTGGAGAATAAATTTTGGGGAGAATAGATTATGGGAAGAATAGATTTTGGATAAAATAGATTTTGGAGAGAATAGATTTTGGAAAGAATAGATTTTGAAAATAGAGATGTTTGGATGATTAATAGTAGAATCATTTTTTATATTAATAAATTACTAAAAAGGGTATGATTTGATTAAAGTATGAGAGAGAAGAGAGGGTAGAGAATAAATAGGAGAGAGAAGAGAGTGTAGAGAAGAGAGAGGAAAGAGGAGAGAGTGTGAAGAAGAAAGAGAAGAGAGGAGAGAGATGAGAGATAATATAAGAAAAAAGTAGGGGTAAAATAGTAATTGGATAATCTATAAACTCTTTTACAATTCCAAAATCTATCTTCAATAGCTTATTTAAAACCATAGTTTTAAACTGAGGTTTTGCCTAAAATCAATTCTGGACAAAAATGACTGTTTGGTTTAAATTTTTTCAAACTGAGATTTTAGCCAAAATCAATTTTAGATAAAAAATTATTGTTTGTGTGAAATTTTTTCAAACTAAGATTTTAATCAAAATTAATTATAAAAAGTTACATCCCCCTTAAGCACGCAATCCTCATTCTGTTGAAAAATAGCGTTCTCCTTTATGAAACTTTGACCAACACAGCCAATTCCTCCCAATATTTTGAATCCAGAAAAGAGGGTCCCCGAGGCTCTAGTAGTAGAAGTGATGAATTCTACTCCCTTGCTTCTGACTAATATGAATTGATGAATAGGATGACCTTCCAAGCAAATGATGGATTGGCATCCTTTCCTCTCTTATAAGGGCTAATCCATTTTTTGAAATCCAAATGGACTTAGTGTTGTGTGAAACCTTATTTATGAATAGCATGGCCACATAGCTCCCTCATGCTTCAACCCCGGGAATTGAATAGAAATTTGAGAGATGAGACATCATATTTATGAGTTTTGCGTGGAAGTTTAGATTAATTTATTTTAAATGATTTTAAAGTGCTTTTTTTTAATATGTAGAGAGAATTAGTGAAAAAATGTGAGAAAATGATTTGAAAAAGTAAATAAGAGATATATATAATTAATTAGAGATAAAATTAAGAAAATATCATAAAATTTTAGATAAACCCAAAATAAAATTAGCACCACACCCTTATATAAATTTGGAGTTTATAAATTGGATGAGAGGTAATAAATTTTTTTGTTTTTTTTGGGGTGGGACACAATTATGATTCTTATCAAGAGCAAGTATTACTTTAATGAATGAATCAATGGAGGGATTGCGTCAGCGAGTCCTTTTTGTTTCCCAAACTCCATAACCAGGGTGTGTACGGCTTCGGACTAAAGTTTTGCTTTTGGAGTTCCCCGGCAATTATTTCCAGTTCCTCGTACTTCATCATTTGATCCAAGTGTTTGGGTTTTTATCTTCTCCTCCTCCCCCGTTAGTTTCATTGTAATTTGATATAAATCGTTCCCTTTTTGTCGCAGACTTTTGTTAATTGCAAATCTGATGATACCGGCATCGAAATTTGCGCAAATCTCTCAATTTCCCGCATCGGCTTTTATGCAAATCACTAAACTATGTAATTTGAAGTTCTTCTGCAGAAGAATCAACTGAATTTCTCCTTGGAGTTAAGAATCTTTTGCAGATATATATGTACAGGTCTGTGAGGCTTATGTGCTCTATGTACAAGAATGAATAAATTTGCTGTCTTTACAATTCAATTTTGCTTTTTCTGGAATAACCACTGTTGGATGAATTAAGTAGAAGGGCCTATCTCAGTATCTTTTGTATAATTTGCAGTTTTCATTAAAAAAGACATGATTTTAGCTCGTTGGATGGCGCAACTGTAATTTGTATCCTACCTATTTGGAGCATCTTGTCCTTGGCTTGAGGGTGTTAAACCCGGATACTTCTCTTAAAGTAGTTTGGTCACCTTAATAAGGAGATAGAATTGTTGGATCCTTAATCTAATTTTGATCATTTTGAGGATGCGTATAGCAGTCCCCAAAGACAATTGCAATGGCATTGATGGGTTAAGACCATTGTGCAGTTAAACACCATGATGCTGCTTAAACATAATACCGAAATATTCTTTAATAGATGCAAGCTTGATCTCTTATGTTTACAAATGTCAAGATATATTAATATTTAATAATGTGTATGTGGTTAATGCTCTTGCATTGTATATGTTCCACAGTTAGCACACCTTGATAATGGCAGACCTCAAAGAGCGGCTACTACTTCCCCCAAAACCAGCATCAGCTCTTAATTTGAGAGAGCCAGTCAATCGACCATCGGCATCTGGAAGGCAACCCTTACAAGGAGTGGATGTTTTGGGGCTAAAGAAGCGGGGTCAAGGTCTTCGATCATGGATTCGCGTTGACACATCTGGAAACTCTCAGGTTCTTGAAGTAGACAAGTTCACTATGATGCGACGGTGCGATCTACCTGCACGTGATCTTCGCCTACTAGATCCTTTGTTTGTGTACCCATCAACTATCTTGGGACGAGAAAAGGCTATTGTTGTAAATCTTGAGCAGATACGGTGTATTATTACAGCAGATGAAGTTCTTCTCTTGAATTCCCTAGATAGCTATGTATTGCACTATGTGATGGAGTTGCAACGTCGGCTAACTACTGCTGGGGTAGGTGAGGTTTGGCAGCCGGACAATTCTGATATGAACAGAAGAAGAGGAAGTAGGAATGTCGACAATTCCTTTAACAACACATCCCCTGATTATCTGCCTTTTGAGTTTAGGGCTCTTGAAGTTGCCTTGGAGTCAGCATGCACATTTCTTGACACTCAGGTTTGTAGAAGTGCGACATTACATTAGAGTCATGCTTTAATTGATTTAAGTTTTGTGTATTCCTTTCTTCCCCCGAAAGAAAAGTAAAATTACTGTAAATTGAAACATTTATTTTCTATTAATTAGTCTACACAATAGCATTTGATGAAGCATATAAACCTTCTCAAATATTAACCAGTGTCATTGGGTGGAAAGTATGATTATGTTCTGGTTTAATGATTTTGCATGCATATTTATCATAATGACCATGTGTCACTCTACCCTTTTTGAAATACTGTGATGATAGTGGCACTTGACTGTCCAAAGAGGACTTATATGCTCCAACAAGAGGACATGGATTAAGAAATTCAATCTCATTCCTAAATATGTCTTATCAGGGAGAGCATGGGGGAAATCTCTCTCTCTCTCAAGGAGACACAGAAATGTCTGTGCATGTTGCATGTATACATTGATTCATATAGGACCAGTTGTCAACAATTCTAGGATTATTATGATATCATATTGTTGCACTAACCACTTGTTATAAAAAATAGTCTTTTTGTATTCTTATGAACAGTGTGCAAATGTAGAAATTCTGTTATTGATCTTCAAACGTGATTCTAGATTCATACTCTTACCTAGAACTCTTGCTTTTGCATAATTGTTAATTTGATTTCAGTAAGTCAGTTATTGGTAACACAATTGATTCTTGCCTTTTCTAAAAGGCAGCAGAGTTAGAAATTGAGGCCTATCCTTTACTGGACGAGTTAACGTCAAAGATCAGTACATTAAATTTGGAACGTGTTCGTCGCTTGAAAAGTCGACTTGTTGCCTTGACTAGGAGAGTTCAGAAGGTACTGTCCATATACGTTTTCTTCATGATTGCAATTGAAACTGAACATAATTTTCTTCTCTTAGTCTTGTTTATTGGTTTTGCTTCTATTACTCGCATATATTCAGGTTAGAGATGAAATAGAGCAGCTAATGGATGATGATGGCGATATGGCTGAAATGTACCTCACAGAGAAGAAAAGTCGGATGGAGTCATCATTTTTCGGAGATCATCAATCTATGGGATATAAATCAATTGATGCTGCATCAATTTCTGCCCCAGTTTCTCCTGTTTCTTCACCTCCAGATGCTCGGAGGCTTGATAAATGCTTGAGCATTGCAAGGAGTCGACATGAAAGCATGAAAAGTACAGAAAGTGCTACAGACAGTATAGAAGAGCTTGAGATGTTGCTGGAAGCTTACTTTGTTGTAATTGACAGCACCTTGAACAAGTTGACATCGGTAAACACATTATTGTTTATTGTCTTGGTAAACTCTTTCTACCTAGCTCCATCAAATAGTTACTTGAACATTCTTTCTCATTGCAGTTGAAAGAGTACATTGACGACACAGAAGATTTCATAAACATCCAACTAGTATGTTTTTTCTCATTTGTATTTTTTTTTTTGGATTGATCGTTTGTATTAATTTGTTTCAAAATGTCTTTATTAGTCCTTTTTATCCTATTTTGTCATTCTTGATTCTATTTTTTGTATTACTGGCATAACACATGGGAAGGTAGAAGTTAGGTAGTATCAATTTTATTTTTGTAGGAAAGAAGAGGTAATATATTTAATAACAACTGTTTCCTTACTAAAGCATATTCCTCTGCTTCTGCGAGGGACTGAGAAATTTCTTCAAGTCTCTTCTATCCCATGTTATTTGACTTGTTTCATTTCAGTGTTCTAGATCATAGAGAGCAAACTTGTACACCATGCCTGCATTTTTATTTGATGGTTTCGCTGATCAGGAAATTTAATTAAATGCTGTAAAAGCTGACCGAAATTTTGTTTGTAGGACAATGTACGAAATCAGCTGATCCAATTCGAGCTTCTACTCACAACGGCGACATTTGTGGTTGCCATTTTTGGTGTGGTAGCAGGAATATTTGGGATGAACTTTGAAATCCCATTATTTGATGTACCCTCTGCATTCAACTGGGTCCTTACAATTACAGGGATTTGTGGGGTCTTGATATTTAGTGCGTTTGTGTGGTTCTTCAAATACAGAAGGCTCATGCCCCTATAGGAAGCTGAAGATGGTTTCCGTGGTTAACATTATATTGTTTTAGCTTTGCATTTTTTACATGCAGAGAAATTCTTTCAAAATCAATTTTGAATCAATTTTAGGCCATTCCTTCAAGTATTCTGTGTTCCCTGTTAGCAGTCTCGGTATATTTAAGACAGTTATTATTAGATTAGCAACATAAGTCCATATTTGAGTGTCATGTTCGGTTAAGAGGATAAAGGTCGTCCCACATGTCACGTGTTTGAATCAGACATTAGGCAACATAAAACTTGTGGTACTGTTCTGGACTTGTTTTTCAGCCCCTGGATCGTATAACGGTTGCTTTATTAGTTTCTATTAATACTAAGCAGCCAGCTTATTGGATATTGTTTATTATATGGTCCAAAATAAGAATACTGTTTATGCCTATGAATGGAAGTGTTGTTCACTCAGGGCATTCCTGCTTTGTTTGTCCCAGTAGTTCCTTGTGAAGAAAGCTTTCACTTGTACTACTTGGTACAAGTAAAACATATTTCCCTTAAACTGCTTTACACATCAGAAAGAAACAATATGTTTGGTTCCTAGCTTTATCAACATAGTTCCATGTGACGATATTTGGTTTCTTCTCCAGGAAAAGTAAATTTCCACAACAGATAAGCGTAAATATATCAGTATACGATTCTGTTTGAATGGTTCTATTTTTGAAAAAGGAAGGACAATGACGGCCTGCATTGTTGATATTTAGACCACCCCTCCCCCCTAATTAAAGTAACTATTGCTGAAGTAGAGAAATAGCTTACCAAATGCTTACTAATAAGAAAGCTAAAAGAATTTTAAAAAGAGATAAATCTAGCAAAAAAGACTAATTTATTGTAATGTGATAAACTAAAATTTAGATTTCTATTAGAAGTAGTATTTATATTTAGTGTTCAACAGTATTTCGAATATGATTGTCTCTAATAAAATAAAAGATAAAAAGTTCTTGTTATATTATATTTTAACAACTCTGACGTAATAGTATATACTTTGATTTTAACTTCCATGCTAAGGTACTTTAGATTCCAGCTTACTGTGGTTACTTTTGTTTAAAAAATAGAAGAAGAAAAAAAGGATAGAATTGTGGGTTCAGCGCTTCAGCCTTTCGCCGAGGTCAATGGTCACCGAAAGGTCATAGTGTGCATTATATATAAAAGAATGAAAATCGGTGAGTTTGTCATGATCGAAATTTCGTAATTGAATGCAATTTGATTTGGTTTTGTCTTCAAACATAGATATGTCAACGACATGATGACACAAGCTTTACTCAAGGCAAAAGAAATAGCACTCCCGTGGCTTAATAATGCTGCTTGCTTTATTAGTGACTCACTTTGGTCCACAATAATTCCATGAACCCTCCACTCAGTCAACATGTTAGAATATTCTTGTCACCATACAATTCCTTCATCCCAAGCCTTAGCTAAGCATCTTACTCTTTCTTCAAGTTGGTATATATATTATTGCCTTGCTTAATTTGGTTAAATTACTACTTTTAATGTGTAACAAGCATAAAACATCCAAAATTATACTCTTGAATAAGTTTGTTATTTATAGTGAAGATATGAGTAAATTATTCTGACAGATAATTAGTATAGATGATGAACCCTATTCTAAAATTAGTTATTGAGATGGTATAACTAACTCATTTCAATACCCTATTAAATATCTTATACTATTCAACGTATAACTTAACATCCATACTACTATATCTCCATCACATTCCCATGCAAAAAACAGAAAGGCAGAATATGTTCTAACATAAACCATTACACAAAGGGAATACATCAAGGAACTTTGAGTCATCAAATATGAAGTTGATGCATCATTTTAGTGGAGAAAAAAAGCATGAAGAATTATCTCATATACATAGAGTACAACACAAATTTTACAAGTCACTTAGTTTCAACTTTTGTGTCCTGAGCTGCACTAAGCATGATGAGCTGATAATGAAATTGCAAAAGCCTATTATTCTGTAGGTCTGTTCTGTTTTGTCCTTGATTTGTGGTAAAACTTGGAAGGAGGAGATGGTGAAAACTCAAATGGTAGCGGGGGAAGCTCCATTTCGCCCTTCAAAATCTTGACAATGTCGCCGATATCCGGCCTCAATTCTGGAATCTTTTGTAAGCAAGCAAGTGCCAAGTTGATACACAAGCTTGCTTGCTCCTTCTTGTAATATTCCTTCAGTCTCTCATCTACTAACTCTAAAATGTTACCAGAATGAGCCAAGTGCCTGCACCAGCTTATTAAGTTGGCCTTCTCTAACTTCATTGGAGATGCAAGAACATGTAATGGTCTTCTTCCTGATACAATCACAAGGATCAAAACTCCTAAACTGTAAATATCAGCTTTCTCCATTAAATATCCACAGCCTCCATATTCTGGTGCAACATAACACAGTGTTCCTCTCATGCTGGTCGTGCTGCTGAGCTCGCGGCTGAAAAGATCTCCGCTCCACATGTCACTCCCGATGGAACGAGTACTTTTCTTCCTCCAACCTCTTCTGAAGCTGAACTCCCCGCCATTTTGATCGCTCCCATCATCCTGAGCTTCTTCGCAGGGGTAGTTTCTTCTTCGCCTGCAAAGATAAAACCTCCTTCCCAAATCAAAATGTGGCACTTTGAAGCCTTTCTTCCACTTGGCTCGAAGATTCTTCAGCTTACTACTATTACTCTTCTTTCTTAATTCAGCAAGGTGCTCTTCTTTCCACCATTCTTGCATCTTCCTCAGTTTTTTCTTCCGGTTTTTCTTCCCCCTCGCTTCTTTCTTCTTCCCAACCACATTATCGGCATCTCCTACTACAAATGCTTGTAATTGGGGCCCATTTGCTTCATCTGCATTATGATGATCCACAGGACTAGAAGTTTCCAACTCTGGTTTTTCATTAACGTTCTTCTTTTCTTCTATCCAATCTGGGTTTGATGGACAAATTTGACTCCCAATCCACTCCATCACATAATCTCTGCTACATAATTCATCAGTTCCATCTTGTCTCCACCACCAATCTTTTCCCCATTGTTGTTTCCCATTTATTTTCTCATCATCCACAGAAGAAGCATTTACACAACTTAATTCCTTACTATGATCAATGCTAGAGAACTCATCATCATAAGGAACAAATTTATGATTCCAATCATCCCCACCAATATTATCTAGAGTTGATATTTCCTTTCCCTTTGCATTACAACAACTCCTGATTTCACTCTCATTTGCAATATTGGCGTTGTAATTGAAAGAATTCAAGCTCAAAGCTTTAACACTAAAACATGTCTTGTTATTTTTAGATGAAGAAGATGCTTGCAAAGCTAAAGCAAAATCTACTTCATTATTAACACTCTCAACTGGTGTACTAATAGCTGCAGTCGGAGTAGTTTCAGCTGTTAAATTACCTGAAATTTCTTGGCTTTTCCATAGTTCTTGACTCTTCCCCAAGTCCTGGCTAAACACATCTACACCAAATTCATTCTCCACTTTGATCCTTGACAATCCAAAGTCTGAAATCTTCCCCCTGAAGTTTGAATCAAGAAGAACATTGCTTGGCTTCACATCACCATGAATCACTGGAGGATCACAACCAAGGTGCAAGAATTCCAAGGCTCTAGAAACATCTAGAATGATGTGGAACCTTCTCTCCCAGCTCAAACATAAACACCCATCGTCATCTCCGAAAAGCGACTCCTGCAAGCTTCTATTTGGCATGTAATCATACACCAGAACTCTCTTGTTTTTTTCAACACAATACCCCAAAAGGGTTACAATAAAAGGAGATCTTAACCCACCAAGAATCTGAAGCTCATTCTGAAACTCTCGCTCTGTTTGTAAAGACAAGGCGTCTAGCCTCTTAATTGCAATCAATTTCCCATCTTTAAGTGTTCCTCTAAAGACAGTTCCAGAGCCTCCTTTACCAATTACATTGGCGACGTCGAAGCCATTGGTGGCTTGCTTCAATTCTTTGTATGAGAATCTTTCGAGCTTCAAAGGAGCACTCGAATCAAAGGGGATGGTTTTAGCTCTGTGTACTATAGAATGCCATAAGTGGTAAAGAAAGTAGATGATCGAGCATAGAATTACAACAGAAGCTGAGATTGTGAGGGCGAGGAAGATGACTCTGGTTTTAATGAAAAAACTTGAACTTGGAGCGTTGGGACTGGAAGGGAAGGATCTGGAAGGCATGGTGAATGTAGAAACTTAACTCAACTTCTTCCGGGTATCTATCAATCTTGAGGCTTTTTATGGATATTGAACACATTAATTGATGAAGAAAAGGTAAAGTTAAAAACTTAGGGGGAGTTTCGGTTTCGGGCATTGCTGAATTTCTTTATTGGATATTCTCATTTACTTTCTTTTTTCTTTACTTTGATCACTGTGGGTATCCGAAGCATATTGCTTTACGGCGAAATAATCAAAAGGAAGTGTATTCGAATTCGACTACTCTGAATTAACTTATCAGCTTCGCTTTTCCATGATTTAAGTCT
Source organism: Leucaena leucocephala (assembly GCA_037074615.1). Lineage (NCBI taxonomy): Eukaryota > Viridiplantae > Streptophyta > Magnoliopsida > Fabales > Fabaceae > Leucaena > Leucaena leucocephala. Next base: position 4,991,486 of record CM073558.1, on the reverse strand, counting down.
CTCTGTGTGTGTCTCTCTCCCTTTCTAACTCTCTTGGATAATATTCCTCGTCTGTTTTATTACTACAAAGATTAGTGATTGGGATATTTGGGTTGGGATTAGGAAAAAGGTATGGCCCCAATGTGCTTTTGACTAAAGAGAAAGTGTTGGAGACAGTGTCACGCATTACTGAAAAAAGAAAAACAGAAATAGATTACAGTGAGATGGATGGAGGATTATGGTACTGAGTAGAGGTTTTGTCTTATACTCCATGACTGGGGGGGGGGGGGGGCACGTGCTGTGTTTAGAATTTTTTTATTGGTACAATTTTTTTTTTTAAAGAAAGAGTAAATTCTCCCCCAATCTAAAAAATTAAAATAAATTTTTTTATCTCATTAAAAGATATTAATATTAAGTAAAATAAATTATCTATTATTTTTAGATATAAATTTAAATATTTAAAAAATAGAATACCTCTTAAAAATTATTACTAAAATTATAATAAAATAATACTCTTTAAAAATTAAATATATTCTCTATATTAAATTTTTTCATCAATCAATTGAACCACAGAGGATATAGGTTGCTATGTTTAGAATTTAGAGATTCACATACCTTTATTATTATTGGGTTTTGACTAAGTGCCAAACCTATATTTGAATTCCAATAGCTTCCCTTCTTGCCTTCCATAATTCTCACATTACAGCTTCCCATGTTTCACACTAGAATTCAACATAGCTTAAACCTATGTTTATGATTATGAAAACCATTCTATTTTCCCCTTACTCCAATGCTCTTCATAATTATATAATATATCAATAAATTATTAGTTAAAGAGGTAAGTAACCTCATCCCTATAAAAGGGATAATACAAAATTAAATTTCAATAAATATATTTATTAAAAAAGATAAAAACTCTTTATATTTTAAGTCTTGAAAGTAATTATACTTTGATTAAATAAAAAAAATTATAAAGCAATATAAGCATATGTATCACGATTTGATTGTACAAAGAAATACCCTACCCATCTTAAATGAAGTGAAGGAGTTTGATTTGGTAAGACTTTTTCCTATTTTATCTCCTCTCATCATAAGAGTTTTTATTATAAATAATTAAAAGGATATTTTAAAAAATTGATCTATATTTTTTAAAATAATTAATTTAATTAATTTTTTAAATATATATAAATTAGTTATGCTTAAGACATAAAGAGTAACAAATTATTAACATTTTTTTAATAATATAGATCCGATAAGCATGTTGTGAACAGATGTTCTTAATATTATAATTTTATAAATAAAAAAAATCACATTTGAGAAACTATTTTATTGCAACTTGATAATACTAAAATCTATATCAATCTATTATATGTATATATCTCAAACCCAGGGATTGAATCTCCATAATTAGAAAAAGGCCAGTGAAATAGTTAATGATGGGTATGAGGGATAGTGGATAATGAAGAATGTGGGGCCCATTCTACTTACAACCATAATCATATTTGTGGAAGACTATGGACTCTAAGTAGCCGTTAACTCCATATTCCCTCTTCCGTTGGGCATCGTCCATATTTCAATTCATTGCATATTTCATATTGTACAGTTACCAACTTATATAACCCTACCCACCTAACTTCCAATTTTTTTAAGGCTTTATTCAAACTTTATCACTAGAATTTCTTTTTTCATAATATGATACTATATTTTTTAAAAAAAGTAAATAAGTCAAGGATATCCCACCATTTTAAAGTTCAAACAACAAATAATTTTTACCTCTTTAAATAAATGTTTTTTACGAGATTTAAATTTATATTTTTTTTACTAAATAAGGCCGCCTATCATCTCTATCAGTAATTTGTTGTAGTCTTTAGATATGTTGCTAAGAAATTTTGAAAAATCATATCATGCAATATTATAAATTTAATTTGAGTTTAGATCAGTTTGAGATCCTATTGACAGAATTCTTTTTTTAATGTAATTTATCTTCATATGCAAAACTTGAAATAAAAATCTGGTTTTTGGTTTCATATAGGTGTGATTTTTTTTTTATCACTCAATCTAATCATAGTTAGTGTGTGTATGGTTTTTTTAAAAAAAAGTTAGAAGACACAGAGAATAATGGATGAATAATTAGGTAAGTTCCATAAACTATGGTTCTTCTTCTTAATTTTTTTTAAAAAACATTTTTCTGTTTCGAATATATTCTTGAATCTACATTGAAAGATACCCAGCAACCTTGCAGTAGGTACGATACACTCCTGATGTAATAAGAATTAGTTAGTAAATTAATCTTAATTTTAAATATACTATTTATTTTTTAAATTTATTAATTTTTTTAAAATTATTTTTATTGATACTCTCTAAATAATAATCAAATAATAGAAGGAGGAAATGAGTTAAATAATATAATTATATATTTTAAAAAATATTATAATAATTAAGTTAATTAAATTTATTAATATACTTAAATTAATTAAATATAATATATATTTAGAATTAGAATAATATATCAATTTTGATATAATTAGGCTTTTGACTCTATACATATGTATTGAGTATGACACAAATTTGAGTATCAATTTTTTTTTAAAAAAAGTTTGACTTCCAATTTAGAACAAAACAGATCCCAAAACAATAAGAAAATTGATTCTTTTAATTAGCACAAAATGATACCGGATTGCCTATTCTATTATGATGTACGGTGTTGATGCAACATGATTATTGATTTTCATTTCACGTGGAATAATTAAAGCAAGTTATTCACAAAAAATTAAAAAAAAAATAAAGCAAGTTGAATCAAGAGGCCATTTATATAGGTAATAAGAATAAAATATAAAATTATATATCACCTAATATTTTAATTTTATTTTTAATATATATATAATATTTTAATTTTATTTATGATATAATTTTATTAATAATATTTTTATTTTGATATAATTTTATCTATAATATTTTTAATTTATTATAATATTATTTTTTAAATATTAAGAATTATATTAAATTAAAAAAATATAGATAAAATTATATTATATAAATAAGATAAGAATATTTAATATATATGAAAAATAAGATTAGAATATTAAATTTTATATAATATTAAAATATAAGAAAAATTAATAGGGAGTTGGTGGGGGTAATATACTTATATTTAATTCATAATATAATATTATTTCATGGGAAGAGCCTCGTTACTGGTGAGACGTCAAATCTAAGGAGAAATTTGAAATATGAGAATATTTAACACTAGATTAAATATGTTTCTAATTAATTAAAAAAGAAGAAATAAATTATAAAAAAAAAGGAGGGAGCTTTGAAAAAGGTAATTGGAAGGACCTTTATGGGTAACTTTGATTATAAGCGTGCATGTGATTCTTTTAAAAAAGGAAATTGATGATAGCTATGCCCCAAATAAAGGGGCAATTATTTGACAACGTGTCACCTATACAATTTCATAAATAATTTATCATAATTAGTTTAATGAAGTAAACAACAAAGCATGGACTTAGCTTATATGTTTACTGGTGTCATGGTTCTAGCAGAAAGAGACAAAAAACATGTATAATTTTAAAAATGGTACCATGCCTTTTTTTTTCTTCATAAAAATTTCTGGTAGTATTATTGAAAGTCTAGTACTCATCCTTTTTTTAATTGAAATTTTAACATCCATATTTTTTTTAAAGGAGAATGCCCGAAAATTTAGAGCCTATTTGAATTAACTTTTGGAGAATAAATTTTAGGAAGAATAGATTTTAGAGAATAAATTTTAAGAAGAATAGATTTTAAAAATGGAAATATTTGGATGATTAGTAGTAGAATCACTTTTCATATTGATAAATTATCAAAAAGTGTATGATTTGATTAAAAATAGTAGAGATGAGAGAGGGTAGAGATGAGAGAGGAGATATGAGATATGGTGGAGAAGAGATAGGAGAGAGGAGAGAGGGTAGAGAAGAGAGTTGAGAGATGAGAAAGGATGTAAAAAAATATAGATAAGATAGTAATTGGATAATCCATAAGATCTTTTACTGTTCTAAAAGCTAGTGTCAGTAGCTTATTCAAAACTATGGTTTTGGCCAAAATTACTTTTGAACAAATATAACTGTTTGTTTAAAATTTTTTCAAACTAAAATTTTACCTAAAAAAGACTTTTCAAACTACATTCCCAAACACACACTTCATTTGGCTGCAATTATAAGATATCTTAAAAATTTTGGGAAAATTCCATTGCACCATTGTAGCAAATTAATGTTAATTTGCCCCCAAAAAAACTAAGAAAATTCGCTGCATCCCAGACCAAAATGAAATTAAATTTTTTGGGTGAAAAAATATTGGTGCCCTTATATGAATTTACAACAACACATGCAAATTTACAGCTACAATAACTAGAAAATTTATAATAACATAAAAGGGAATTAACAACTTTTATTTTTCAAGTGTTGCTATAAATTTGCTTATTATAATTGTAAATTAGGTTATGAGTATAGGAAATGCAAGTTGTTAATTTTTGTATGTGTTATAAATTTACTAATTATAGTTGTAAATTAAGTTGGTGGAAATATGAGAAATAAGAGTTGTTAATTTATTTATGTATTGTTATAAATTTGTTTATACTTGTTGTAAATCACCCCTATTGTTGTAAATTCATATAAGGGTATCAATGCCTTTTCACCCACAAAATTAATTTCATTTGGTCTAAGGGGGTGCAACCAAATTTCGGAATATTTTGGGGACAAATAGAAGTTAATATGCTATAGTGGGAAGTGGAGTGAAATTATCCCTAAAAATTTTGATGAACAGTGATAACATTCTAATGAAGTACAAACTTCAGTGATCAATTTTCTTTGCAGAGACTAAGTAATAGAACAATGTCAAAACAACAAAAGATCTATCAATATTTGAGGCTGCCTTCTTTTGATATACACACACACACATTTATATTCTTTTTTTTATACAAAAAAATTTAGATAAATTTGACCCCAATTTCTCATTAAAATTAGGGTACAACTCATAATTTAGAGAATGTTTATGGAAGAATTACGAGATTGTTTATTAAAAGAGTCTTAATAATAATAATGAGAATCAAACTCCTATACTTATAAGATATAAATATATTTCTTGTCATATGTGTTAAATGATTGGCTATATGCATCTATGTTCTTGTTACTCATCTTTAAGTCCTCATTCCCACGTATACCTTTGTGAAGATATGAAGGAAACATGTTCAAAAATTCAAAGCCCAAACGAGACGCACACTCCGTAAGGTACATGGATTGACTATATTGTGATTAGCGTACACTTGGGGTCACATATATATATATATATATATATATATATATATTATTCAAGTGTTAAAAATTTGAAAAGTGTATATCGATTATCGAGTTATATAAGGACAAGTTTTCAATTTGGTTGACACAAACTCTTTAGCTTTTGTCAATGTAACAACGAAAAATCTGGACATGGAGCTTCAATTTCCACGTAAAGAAGCGTTTCTGACATTTCGTGATGAACTCACGCCTTAATGGCTTGACTGATGACTCCTGTGCCATGGATCCAACTTAATTACTGGGAAGAAAAACATAATAACTAACTTATATATAAGAAGAAGCCATGTATTTCATATCTGAACCTCAAGGAGTTTCATACAAATGGAACTGAGGTTGTCATCAGTATTATTGGTGAGTTTTCTGGTTTTGGTTCAAACAGTTGGAATCAAATGTTGCGTGACACGAGATAGAAACGTTGCTGAATATTAAGGCTTATCTTCTTGATCACTACGATAATGATCCTCTTGTGTAGAAGCGTTTATCGTCCTGGGTCAATGATACGAACAGTGATTGCTGTCCCTGGGACAGGGTTACGTGCCATGTTTCTTCTGGTCGTGTTTCTGAGATTTCTCTGCAAGCTCTTAATTACAGGACTTCTGGTGAATTTGGCCTCTCTATGGCTTCTCTTAGTGACAAGCCTATTGCTGTATCTGGCCTCCCTGAACCTATATTGGTTTCCATAGATTTCTCTTTGTTCTTAAGCTTCAAGGAGGTGACAAGCCTCAACTACTCCCATGGTCAATTTTCAAAATTGATAAACACTCAAGGACTATCTCATTGGATTTTTTTCAGGATTTTCTATAAGAGACAATTTTATGTACTACATATTTCCTTTTATACTAGACATTTAGAGGTTATCTCAAATTTTTTGTTGATTTACCAATTTACCCCTATTTAATTACTCATACTTATATCATTGTATTTAATTCTCACACATTCTCCTCTCCTTCATAAATAAGGGTATTGTTGGCAAAAAAAGTTTTATTTTTTATATGACACATTTCCTTTTATACGAGATATTTAGAGGTTGTCCTAGATTTTTTTGTTGATTTCCCAATTTACCTCTATTACTTATGTCATTGTATTTAATTCTCATACATTCTCTCTCTTCTTCATAAATGAGGGTATTGTTGGCAAAAAAAAGTTACATTTTTTAGTATTTATTGTCTCCGACTAATTTTAACTAAATTGTTTAACAATGTGATTTGGTTAATTATTTCTTATAAAAAAAGAATAGGAAGGAGTAACTAGAAGCCCAAGTTTTGAGTTTCACATTGGGTAGGTCATTAAAAGAGGAGCCTTATATTGGGTTCCCAATTCTAACAACTAATTTTTAGGATGTAGCGTGTGTTTGGGAAAGCGTTTGGGAATGGATTTTGGGGCAAAACCTCGGTTTGAAAAAATTTCACACAAACATCAATTTTTATCCAGAATTGATTTTGGGCCAAAACCTCGGTTTGTAAAATTTTTTGCCAAACAGCCATTTTCCTCCAAAATTGATTTTGGGCAAAACTTCGGTTTGAAACCATGGTTTTGAAGAAGCTATTTTTCAATAGATTTTGGAACTGGAAAAGAGCTTATAGATTATCTAATTACTATTTTACCCCTACTTTTTTCTTATACTCTCTCTCCTCTCTCCTCTCTCCCCTCTCTCCCCTCTCTCCCCTCTCCCCTCTCTCTCCTCTCTCCTCTCTCTCCTCTCGCTCTCCTCTCTCCTCCCCCTCTCTCTCCTCTCCTCTCCTCTCTCTCTCCTCTCTCCTCTCTCCTCTCTCTCCTCTCTCCTCTCTCTCCCCTCTCTCCTCTCTCATACTTTAATCAAATCATACCCTTTTTAGTAATTTATTAATATAAAAAGTGATTCTACTATTAATCATCCAAACATCTCTATTTGCAAAATCTATTCTTCTCATAATCTATTCTTCCCAAAATCTATTCTCCATAATCTATTCTTCCTAAAATCTATTCTTTCCAGAATCTATTCTCCCAGAATCTATTCCCCATAATCTATTCTCCCCAGAATCTATTCTCCAAAAGCTAATCCAAACACACCCGTAGTTCTTTTAAGGATTTGTGCTCCTGACAACCCATTGTTGTCTCATCTTTGTTTTCAATCCCAGGTTGTCCATCACAGTTGTCTTGTAGTTGATGTGCTCCGTTACGTTGGCTTGGTTGTGTGTCTGTAATTGGTGATTATAAGTCATGTGTGATATATGGAATAACCTTGTTTTTATATAATATATTTTACCATTTTATAAAAAAAATATCATCTTTTATTTTTTACTGTTTTTTTTTGGGTAGATTACAATCTCTCTGTTTATTTTTTTTTAAATCAACCCATTAGTATTATATTGTCAAATGAACTTCTTACATGTTCAAGTCATTTTATTGGATTTGAATGTTAATTACGGAGGTTTTGAAAATACCATGTCATAAACCAAATTAACGGATCAGTAGAACTTCAATGATGTTTAGACTTTGACTATATTTTCATTTTGTTCCTAAAAAACTTTATGTTAAAAATATGAACAAAACTCAGTTCAATCACTTTATATCTATTAGGTCCAGTTAGCCAATAAGATATATCGGAATTATTTTTACACATTCGTATTTAAACTCAAAGGTCTTGTTAAACCATCGTTAGCACTTACCACACTAGAATTGTAAGGAATTAGAAGACACGCAGCGGAAATAAACTTTAAAAATTTTTCATTCCTTGCCAGGATCTGCCGTATGTGTTTAAGTCAAGTGGAAAGAATCATTACCCTTAGTGTTGCTCAGCGAATTTCACAACTTCTCTACGTGGGTGGTGATCTCTTTCTGATCGCAAGAAATCGACGGAGTGTTCCTCAGCGACCTTCACAGATTCTCTCCGCGGACGGTGGTCTCTTTCCGATCACAAGAAGTCGACGCCTCAGGTCGGCTTCCTCTACTGGTATCCACACGAACAGCGTTCCAACCACGAACGACGTGCTAGCGTCTCCTGTCCCTCCAAGGTTTTCACAAGTCTCTGTCTCTATTTCGGCAGTTTCTTGTCTACAAACCTTTTGCAGATTCCGTTCGGCCTTTTGTGTTCTGTATTATTTTCAAACGTAGCTCCTCCAATCAGATATAGAGGATGCTATGCGTTTTTCCACTTAACCTAATTGGATTTTGGAGTTAATCTTATATTAATTCCGAATTGATACAATATCATATATTGTATAATTTTATAAGAAACTAACTAAATAAAATAATATTAAATCCGTCCCACAGATTTAATTACCTATTTATTTAACTTTAAATAAAGATGAGACTGAGTTATATTTGATTTATTCCCATAAATCAAATTTGAGATATCCTATCAATTTGAATTTCAAATTCAAACGTGATAGAGATTTAATTTATCCTTATAAATCAAATCTTATAAATATCTCTTATATGAGATATCCTATCAATTTGAATTTCGAATTTCAAACGTGATAGAGATTTAATTTATCCTTATAAATTAAATCTCATATATCTCATATATATAATATATATACGAATTTATATATATACGAATATAAATATAAATAAATATATATATCCACCCTGGATCATTCATTGAATCTAGACATGTCTTAGATTCAATGAATCTGGACATCATAGCTCGTGTTGGGCTATTTTGTGTGCGACCCTGTAGGCCCATATGAAGTTGGCAGTGGGCCATTTGCTATACTAGCCCACAAGTCGCAAGCGGTCTCTAGCAAGACATAACAACTACCCAAATCATATGAGGATCGATAAACGATGTAACCTTTTATACAACCATATCATGTCCCTTCTGTCACGCGATATTTTGGTCATGGATGAGGCATGGATAATGTCATCCTCCTATTCCTGACCGTTACTTTCTCGATCCCTGAGTAGTCTGACTATAGAAATGGAACTACCTTTCCATTACAGTATGGCCATACATTTCTCAGACTCACTCATCGAGGGGCCCAGTAATATCTCTCCATGAATGTGAGGGACAAATTCCATCTTGACCATTCACATTCCTCCGCATGAAAAACCACTAAGCCCGAACATAGTCTTTATGATCACTCGGTCAAAAGTGACTTTTGACTAGGTCAAAGCTGAGCGTTTTGTCATGTAGGAATCCATGATGATCTCAGGTCAAAGGGCATATTGACATGGTTTGTATATGAGAGAAGCTTATGACGTTACCCATGCAGTTCTCTCATAGCGGGTCGGTCCAACACCCTGTACTCTTACATGTGCTTATGACTTTGATTTATATCTCTATACATCTTCAAAGTCATACTGGTCTTATTTCATCTGTGCTCCCACATAGATGATCGACCAGGGACATTTAGGATAATATCATGAATTATTCAAGGATGGTCATCATAGTAAACATGCAAATAATATGATAACTCAATTAATAAATTCATAAATCAATAATGTTCATAAGACAATGATTGGCCCCTAGGGCACGATTTCCAACAACCTCCCACTTGCACTAGGTACAATCATTAATTTGACTAATTCCCATTGACCTGACATGACGCTCATGCTTTACCTGCACAAGCGGCTTTGTTAGAGGATCAGCAACATTATCTTCTCCTGCTACTTTGCATATTTTTATATCACCTCTATCGTTGATTTCTCTGATGAGATGAAATCGCCTGAGTATATGCTTGGTCCTTTGATGTGACCTAGGCTCTTTGGCCTGTGCAATAGCACCGCTATTGTCACAGAGCAAAGTTATTGGATCTGAGATGGTAGGTATCACCCCTAGTTCTGTGATGAACTTCCTGATCCAAACGGCTTCCTTAGCTGCATCAGATGCTGCTATATACTCAGCTTCCGTTGCAGAATCTGCTACAGTGCCCTGCTTAGAGCTCTTCCAGCTTACTGCTCCATTATTGAGGAGGAATATGTATCCAGACTGCGATTTTTGGTCGTCCTGGTCAGTTTGGAAACTCGCATCTGTGTAACCAGTTACACATAGCTCATCATCCAATCCACCATAGACCAAGAATAAGTCCTTAGTCCTTCTTAAGTACTTAAGGATATTCTTGACAGCAGTCCAATGGCCCTCACCAGGGTCCTGTTGGTATCTGCTAGTCATACTTAAGGCAAACGAGACATCCGGTCGAGTACATAACATGGCGTACATGATAGATCCTATGGTCGAGGCATATGGAACCTTACTCATGCGACCTCGCTGATCAGATGTACTAGGACACAGATCTTTGCTGAGGTGAGTACCATGAGACATGGGTATGAAACCCCTTTTTGATTCGTGCATACTGAACCTATGCAGTATTTTGTCTATGTATGTACTCTGACTGAGTCCTAGAAGTCTTTTAGATCTATCTCTATAGATCCTGATTCCTAGGATGTAGGTGGCTTCACCCAAGTCTTTCATCGAGAAAGACTTTCCTAACCAAGACTTGACAATCTGCAAGGTAGGAATGTCATTCCCAATAAGTAGGATGTCATCGACATAGAGTACCAAAAACACAACTGTGCTCCCACTAACCTTCTTGTACACACAAGGTTCATCAATGTTTTGAAGAAATCCAAACTCTTTGATTACTTCATCAAAACGATGATTCCAACTCCGAGAGGCTTGCTTTAGTCCATAAATGGACTTTTGAAGCTTGCACACTTTACCAGAGTCCTCGGAACGCACAAACCCTTCAGGTTGTGTCATGTACACATCCTCAAGGAGCTTTCCATTAAGGAAGGCTGTCTTGACGTCCATCTGTCATATTTCATAGTCATAATATGCTGCAATAGCAAAGAGGATTCTGATTGATTTGGCCATTGCTACTGGGGAAAAGGTCTCATCATAGTCCACACCATGAGTTTGAGTAAAACCTTTTGCAACCAGTCGTGCCTTGAAGACATTTACATTGCCATCCATGTCAGTTTTCTCTTTGAAAACCCACTTGCACCCGACGGTTTTTACACCTTCAGGCGGGTCGACTAAGGTCTAAACCTGATTGTCGTACATGGATTGCATCTCAGACTTCATGGTACTAAGCCATTTTTCGGAGTTTGGTCCCACTATAGCTTCTCGATAGGTAGTTGGCTCATTATGCTCAATGAGCAACACATCACGACTATCAGAAATCAGAAATCCATATCTCTGAGGCTGAAGTCGTGTCCTATTAGACTTTCGTGGACCTTGCGTGACTTGAGGAGTCTCAACAACTTGTTGTGAGTCTTCTCTATTTTCCATCTGCAGTTCTGTGGTGTCTTGTAGCTCTCGAACTTTTTCGAGTTGTACCTTACTCCCACTAGTTCTTTTAGAGATAAATTCTCATTCAAGAAAGATACCATTTCTGACAACAAACACTTTGTTATCAGCAGGGTTGTAGACGTAATATCCCTTGGTTTCCTTAGGATATCCCACAAAAAGGCATTTTGAGGATTTGGGCGCTAATTTGTCTGAGGCTTGTTGCTTAACATAGACCTCGCATCCCCAAATCTTGAGGAAAGACAAACTAGGCGTCCTCCCAGTCCATATCTCATACGGAGTCTTTTCGATTGCCTTAGATGGAACACGATTGAGTGTGAACGCAGCTGTCTCTAGGGCATAGCCCCAAAAGGAGGGCGGAAGATCTGTTCGACTCATCATGGATCGAACCATATCTAATAGTGTTCGATTTCTCCGTTCAGAAACGCCATTCCATTGTGGTGTCCCTGGAGGAGTCAATTGTGAGAGTGTCCCACAATTCCTAAGATGATCTATGAACTCTTGGCTCAAATATTCACCACCCCGATCAGATCGAAGGGCTTTAATTGTTTTGCCAAGCTAGTTTTGTACTTCATTTTGAAATATCTTGAACTTTTCAAAAGATTCAGATTTATGTTTCATTAGATAGATGTACCCATATCTGCTGAAATCATCTATGAATGTTATGAAGTACGAATAACCTCCTCTGGCATTTGTGTTCATCGGTCCACACACATCTGTATGTATGAGGCCCAATAAATCAGTGGCCCTCTCACTGTGCCCAGTGAAAGGTGACTTTGTCATCTTTCCTAACAAGCAAGACTCGCAAGTGTCATATAATTCAAAATCAAATGAGTTTAGAAATCCATCTTGATGGAGTTTGGAAATGCGTTTCTCATTTATGTGGCCCAGACGACAGTGCCAGAGGTATGTGGGATTCAAATCGTTTGGTTTGACCCTTTTGGCGGTTATGTTATAGATATTTCCATGATTGGGTTGTTCCAAATTTAATATGTAATGATCAACATGCAAATCACCATGAGCATATAAAACATCATTACGATAAATAGAACATCTACTATTCCCAGCAATGGAAGTGAAACCTTCCTTATCCAAATAAGAAAGTGAAACAATGTTACTACTTAAAGCAGGAACATAATAGCAATTGTTCAAAACTAACAAAAGCCCAGTGGGCAGAACTAATTCATAAGTGCCTACAGCTAACGCAGCAACCCTTGCTCTGTTTCCAACTCGTAGGTCAACTTCACCCCTTTTCAGCTTCCTACTGTCCTTTAGTCCCTGCACATTCGTACAAATGTGAGAACCACATGCAGTATCTAATACCCATGAGGTGGAAGTAGAAAGATGAATGTCTATAACATAAATACCTGAAGCGATAGCCCCGCTATCCTTCTTGTTCTTTTTCAGATCTTCGAGGTAGAGTTTGCAATTCCTCTTCCAATGACCTGGTTCATTGCAGAAGAAGCAGACTCCTTCCTTCGGAGGCTTTGCCTTCTTTGGTGTAGGCTTAGTTTCGGGCTTGCCTGACTCTTTGGTCTTACCTGATGAGCCATGACCCTTCCCTTTGCCTTTGCCTTTCCTTTTCGTACCCTTCCCTTTCTGAACCATCAAAACTATACTGGGCTTCTTCTTAAGACTCGGCTCAGCAGTTTTAAGCATCCCATGCAGTTCAGAAATAGATTTCTCCATGTTGTTCATGTTGTAGTTCATAACAAACTGATCATAACTTTCCGGGAGTGAGTTCAAGATCAAATCCGTAGCTAACTCCTGGCTCATGGGAAATCCAAGCCTTTCAAGGTGATCAATGTACCCTTTCATCTATAAGACATGAGTACTGACTGATGCACCTTCAGCCATCTTGCAGGAATGTAAGGCCTTAGTGGTCTCATACCTCTCTTGCCTTGCCTGTTGCTGGAACATTTCCTTGAGATGCACAATCATCTCATAAGCCTCCATGTGTTCCAGATCTCTTTGGAGCTCCGGAACCATGGTGGCTAGCATCAAGCATCCCACATCGACAGAGTCTTCCTTATGCTTCATATAAGCATCTCTCTGAGCTCTGGGAGCATTGGCGGCTGGCTCCTCAGGAATGGGTTGATCTAGGACATGCGCCTTTCTTTCCTGCTTGAGAACAATTTTCAAGTTCCTAAACCAGTCAAGAAAGTTTGTCCCATTAAGTTTGTCCTTCTCAAGGACAGATCGCAGCGATAATGTAGCAGTATAACTAGTCGTCATGATTCTACAATTAAAATATGCAATGTAATTAGTAATCTCCCACTAAATAAACAACCCTCAATGCAATAGTTAGTGGGTTAAGATCCATATTTGGCTCAAACTTAAGTCCGCTTTGGCAGGACGCTTAAATTAAGTTATTTAGGTAGGTAACACCTTTACCAATTACATCAAATGTAACTCTTAGATATTCATGGGATCCTATCATCATATGATCTGGCATGTTCTAATCCCATCTAATGCCTTGAGATCCAAAACCGTTTTGTTAATCTCAATTAAGTCAAACAATAATGAACCTATGAGAGTAGCACCATTACTCTTTGCTTATCTCCCCAAGATAACTCAAAAGCACCCACTTTGGTGGAGTCCACAATTGAGCGATCAAGGTTTTGACAAGTGTTCATAAATTGACAGCATTATGACTTAAGATTTCTTTTAGAGGGCTTAATTAACTATCTGTTTTTATGAGGATGCATGTATCCCAGTTTGTAACTCATACAAGTAATATGCATGTGCTGATCTAATCATAAGATGCATAATTCAAACTGTAAGGAATTAGAAGACACGCAGCGGAAATAAACTTTAAAAATTTTCCATTCCTTGCCAGGATCTGCCGTATGTGTTTAAGTCAAGTGGAAAGAATCATTACCCTTAGTGTTGCTCAGCGAATTTCACAGCTTCTCTACGTGGGTGGTGATCTCTTTCTGATCGCAAGAAATCGATGGAGTGTTCCTCAGCGACCTTCACAGATTCTCTCCGCGGACGGTGGTCTCTTTCCGATCACAAGAAGTCGACGCCTCAGGTCGGTTTCCTCTACTGGTATCCACACGAACAGCGTTCCAACCACGAACGACGTGCTAGCGTCTCCTGTCCCTTCAAGGCTTTCACAAGTCTCCGTCTCTATTTCGGCAGTTTCTTGTCTGCAAACCTTTTGCAGATTCCGTTCGGCCTTTTGTGTTCTGTGTTATTTTCAAACGTAGCTCCTCCAATCAGATATAGAGGATGCTATGCGTTTTTCCACTTGACCTAATTGGATTTTGGAGTTAATCTTATATTAATTCCGAATTGATACAATATCATATATTGTATAATTTTATAAGAAACTAATTAAATAAAATAATATTAAATCCGTCCCACAGATTTAATTACTTATTTATTTAACTTTAAATAAAGATGAGACTGAGTTATATTTGATTTATTCCCATAAATCAAATTTGAGATATCCTATCAATTTGAATTTCGAATTTCAAACGTGATAGATATTTAATTTATCCTTATAAATTAAATCTTATAAATATCTCTTATATGAGATATCCTATCAATTTGAATTTCGAATTTCAAACGTGATAGAGATTTAATTTATCCTTATAAATTAAATCTTATAAATATCTCTTATATGAGATATCCTATCAATTTGAATTTCGAATTTCAAACGTGATAGAGATTTAATTTATCCTTATGAATTAAATCTCATATATCTCATATATATAATATATATATACGAATTTATATATATACGAATATAAATATAAATAAATATATATACATTCACCTGGATCTTTCATTGGATCTAGACATGTCTTAGATTCAATGAATCTGGACATCATAGCTCGTGTTGGGCTATTTTGTGTGCGACCCTGTAGGCCCATATGAAGTTGGCAGTGGGCCATTTGCTATACTAGCCCACAAGTCGCAAGCGGTCTCTAGCAAGACATAACAACTACCCAAATCATATGAGGATCGATAAACGATGTAACCTTTTATACAACCATATCATGTCCCTTCTGTCACGCGATATTTTGGTCATGGATGAGGCATGGATAATGTCATCCTCCTATTCCCGACCGTTACTTTCTCGATCCCTGAGTAGTCTGACTATAGAAATGGAACTACCTTTCCATTACAGTATGGCCATACATTTCTCAGACTCACTCATCGAGGGGCCCAGTAATATCTCTCCACGAATATGAGGGACAAATTCCATCTTGACCATTCACATTCCTCCGCATGAAAAACCACTAAGCCCGAACATAGTCTTTATGATCACTCGGTCAAAAGTGACTTTTGACTAGGTCAAAGCTGAGCGTTTTGTCATGTAGGAATCCATGATGATCTCAGGTCAAAGGGCATATTGACATGGTTTGTATATGAGAGAAGCTTATGACGTTACCCATGCAGTTCTCTCATAGCGGGTCGGTCCAACACCCTGTACTCTTACATGTGCTTATGACTTTGATTTATATCTCTATACATCTTCAAAGTCATACTGGTCTTATTTCATCTGTGCTCCCACATAGATGATCGACCAGGGACATTTAGGATAATATCATGAATTATCCAAGGATGGTCATCATAGTAAACATGCAAATAATATGATAACTCAATTAATAAATTCATAAATCAATAATGTTCATAAGACAATGATTGGCCCCTAGGGCACGATTTCCAACAACCTCCCACTTGCACTAGGTACAATCATTAATTTGACTAATTCCCATTGACCTAACATGACGCTCATGCTTTGCCTGCACAAGCGGCTTTGTTAGAGGATCAGCAACATTATCTTCTCCTGCTACTTTGCATATTTTTATATCACCTCTATCGTTGATTTCTCTGATGAGATGAAATCGCCTGAGTATATGCTTGGTCCTTTGATGTGACCTAGGCTCTTTGGCCTGTGCAATAGCACCGCTATTGTCACAGAGCAAAGTTATTGGATCTGAGATGGTAGGTATCACCCCTAGTTCTGTGATGAACTTCCTGATCCAAACGGCTTCCTTAGCTGCATCAGATGCTGCTATATACTCAGCTTCCGTTGCAGAATCTGCTACAGTGCCCTGCTTAGAGCTCTTCCAGCTTACTGCTCCATTATTGAGGAGGAATATGTATCCAGACTGCGATTTCTGGTCGTCCTGGTCAGTTTGGAAACTCGCATCTGTGTAACCAGTTACACAGAGCTCATCATCCAATCCACCATAGACCAAGAATAAGTCCTTAGTCCTTCTTAAGTACTTAAGGATATTCTTGACAGCAGTCCAATGGCCCTCACCAGGGTCCTGTTGGTATCTGCTAGTCATACTTAAGGCAAACGAGACATCCGGTCGAGTACATAACATGGCGTACATGATAGATCCTATGGCCGAGGCATATGGAACCTTACTCATGCGACCTCGCTGATCAGATGTACTAGGACACAGATCTTTGCTGAGGTGAGTACCATGAGACATGGGTATGAAACCCCTCTTTGATTCGTGCATACTGAACCTATGCAGTATTTTGTCTATGTATGTACTCTGACTGAGTCCTAGAAGTCTTTTAGATCTATCTCTATAGATCCTGATTCCTAGGATGTAGGTGGCTTCACCCAAGTCTTTCATCGAGAAAGACTTTCCTAACCAAGACTTGACAATCTGCAAGGTAGGAATGTCATTCCCAATAAGTAGGATGTCATCGACATAGAGTACCAAAAACACAACTGTGCTCCCACTAACCTTCTTGTACACACAAGGTTCATCAATGTTTTGAAGAAATCCAAACTCTTTGATTACTTCATCAAAACGATGATTCCAACTCCGAGAGGCTTGCTTTAGTCCATAAATGGACTTTTGAAGCTTGCACACTTTACCAGAGTCCTCGGAACGCACAAACCCTTCAGGTTGTGTCATGTACACATCCTCAAGGAGCTTTCCATTAAGGAAGGCTGTCTTGACGTCCATCTGCCATATTTCATAGTCATAATATGCTGCAATAGCAAAGAGGATTCTGATTGATTTGGCCATTGCTACTGGGGAAAAGGTCTCATCATAGTCCACACCATGAGTTTGAGTAAAACCTTTTGCAACCAGTCGTGCCTTGAAGACATGTACATTGCCATCCATGTCAGTTTTCTCTTTGAAAACCCACTTGCACCCGACGGTTTTTACACCTTCAGGCGGGTCGACTAAGGTCCAAACCTTATTGTCGTACATGGATTGCATCTCAGACTTCATGGCACTAAGCCATTTTTCGGAGTTTGGTCCCACTATAGCTTCTCGATAGGTAGTCGGCTCATTATGCTCAATGAGCAACACATCACGACTATCAGAAATCAGAAATCCATATCTCTGAGGCTGAAGTCGTGTCCTATTAGACTTTCGTGGACCTTGCGTGACTTGAGGAGTCTCAACAACTTGTTGTGAGTCTTCTCTATTTTCCATCTGCAGTTCTGTGGTGTCTTGTAGCTCTCGAACTTCTTCGAGTTGTACCTTACTCCCACTGGTTCTTTTAGAGATAAATTCTCGTTCAAGAAAGATACCATTTCTGACAACAAACACTTTGTTATCAGCAGGGTTGTAGACGTAATATCCCTTGGTTTCCTTAGGATATCCCACAAAAAGGCATTTTGAGGATTTGGGCGCTAATTTGTCTGAGGCTTGTTGCTTAACATAGACCTCGCATCCCCAAATCTTGAGGAAAGACAAACTAGGCGTCCTCCCAGTCCATATCTCATACGGAGTCTTTTCGATTGCCTTAGATGGAACACGATTGAGTGTGAACGCAGCTGTCTCTAGGGCATAGCCCCAAAAGGAGGGCGGAAGATCTGTTCGACTCATCATGGATCGAACCATATCTAATAGTGTTCGATTTCTCCGTTCAGAAACGCCATTCCATTGTGGTGTCCCTGGAGGAGTCAATTGTGAGAGTGTCCCACAATTCCTAAGATGATCTATGAACTCTTGGCTCAAATATTCACCACCCCGATCAGATCGAAGGGCTTTAATTGTTTTGCCAAGCTGGTTTTGTACTTCATTTTGAAATATCTTGAACTTTTCAAAAGATTCAGATTTATGTTTCATTAGATAGATGTACCCATATCTGCTGAAATCATCTATGAATGTTATGAAGTACGAATAACCTCCTCTGGCATTTGTGTTCATCGGTCCACACACATCTGTATGTATGAGGCCCAATAAATCAGTGGCCCTCTCACTGTGCCCAGTGAAAGGTGACTTTGTCATCTTTCCTAACAAGCAAGACTCGCAAGTGTCATATGATTCAAAATCAAATGAGTTTAGAAATCCATCTTGATGGAGTTTGGAAATGCGTTTCTCATTTATGTGGCCCAGACGACAGTGCCAGAGGTATGTGGGATTCAAATCGTTTGGTTTGACCCTTTTGGCGGTTATGTTATAGATATTTCCATGATTGGGTTGTTCCAAATTTAATATGTAATGATCAACATGCAAATCACCATGAGCATAGAAAACATCATTACGATAAATAGAACATCTACTATTCCCAGCAATAGAAGTGAAACCTTCCTTATCCAAATAAGAAAGTGAAACAATGTTACTACTTAAAGCAGGAACATAATAGCAATTGTTCAAAACTAACAAAAACCCAGTGGGCAGAACTAATTCATAAGTGCCTACAGCTAACGCAGCAACCCTTGCTCTGTTTCCAACTCGTAGGTCAACTTCACCCCTTTTCAGCTTCCTACTGTCCTTTAGTCCCTGCACATTCGTACAAATGTGAGAACCACATGCAGTATCTAATACCCATGAGGTGGAAGTAGAAAGATGAATGTCTATAACATAAATACCTGAAGCGATAGCCCCGCTATCCTTCTTGTTCTTTTTCAGATCTTCGAGGTAGAGTTTGCAATTCCTCTTCCAATGACCCGGTTCATTGCAGAAGAAGCAGACTCCTTCCTTCGGAGGCTTTGCCTTCTTTGGTGCAGGCTTGGTTTCGGGCTTGCCTGACTCTTTGGTCTTACCTGATGAGCCATGACCCTTCCCCTTGCCTTTGCCTTTCTTTTTCGTACCCTTTCCTTTCTGAACCATCAAAACACTACTGGGTTTCTTCTTAAGACTCGGCTCAGCAGTTTTAAGCATCCCATGCAGTTCAGAAATAGATTTCTCCATGTTGTTCATGTTGTAGTTCATAACAAACTGGTCATAACTTTCCGGGAGTGAGTTTAAGATCAAATCTGTAGCTAACTCCTGGCTCATGGGAAATCCAAGCCGTTCAAGGTGATCAATGTACCCTTTCATCTTTAAGACATGAGCACTGACTGATGCACCTTCAGCCATCTTGCAGGAATGTAAGGCCTTAGTGGTCTCATACCTCTCTTGCCTTGCCTGTTGCTGGAACATTTCCTTGAGATGCACAATCATCTCATAAGCCTCCATGTGTTCCAGATCTCTTTGGAGCTCCGGAACCATGGTGGCTAGCATCAAGCATCCCACATCGACAGAGTCTTCCTTATGCTTCATATAAGCATCTCTCTGAGCTCTGGGAGCATTGGCGGCTGGCTCCTCAGGAATGGGTTGATCTAGGACATGCGCCTTTCTTTCCTGCTTGAGAACAATTCTCAAGTTCCTAAACCAGTCAAGAAAGTTTGTCCCATTGAGTTTGTCCTTCTCAAGGACAGATCGCAGCGATAATGTAGCAGTATTACTAGTCGTCATGATTCTACAATTAAAATATGCAATGTAATTAGTAATCTCCCACTAAATAAACAACCCTCAATGCAATAGTTAGTGGGCTAAGATCCATATTTGGCTCAAACTTAAGTCCGCTTTGGCAGGACGCTTAGATTAAGTTATTTAGGTAGGTAACACCTTTACCAATTACATCAAATGTAACTCTTAGATATTCATGGGATCCTATCATCATATGATCTGGCATGTTCTAATCCCATCTAATGCCTTGAGATCCAAAACCGTTTTGTTAATCTCAATTAAGTCAAACA
Source organism: Leucaena leucocephala (assembly GCA_037074615.1). Classification (NCBI taxonomy): domain Eukaryota; kingdom Viridiplantae; phylum Streptophyta; class Magnoliopsida; order Fabales; family Fabaceae; genus Leucaena; species Leucaena leucocephala. Next base: position 4,970,980 of record CM073558.1, on the reverse strand, counting down.
ATAATGAACCTATGAGAGTAGCACCATTACTCTTTGCTTATCTCCCCAAGATAACTCAAAAGCACCCACTTTGGTGGAGTCCACAATTGAGCGATCAAGGTTTTGACAAGTGTTCATAAATTGACAGCATTATGACTTAAGATTTCTTTTAGAGGGCTTAATTAACTATCTGTTTTTATGAGGATGCATGTATCCCAGTTTGTAACTCATACAAGTAATATGCATGTGCTGATCTAATCATAAGATGCATAATTCAAACGTGATACAATATGGCTCACCTATCCTAAGTCCCCTCAAGCCAATGAGAGGAGCTCTCTAGTAAGAAAAGAGAAATTACATATAGAAACCTCTTTTAACATTCGAGGGGAGTGAGATGAGAGGAGAAGGTACATTGAGAGTATATAGAGGAAGGCACGACACGCAGGCCGTATTTTTAAAAATTACAACACTTGCAATCTAGAGCCATATTGTTCACCATACCCAAACATTCAAGAATCAATATTCAGATCTAATCGAAGGGCAAAAAACATTTACAAAGTAACATTTGTTACGGTTATGTTGCGCTACGAACAGGTAGCTACGGCGGTCCCGCTAACCACGAATCTGAATTCGGTTTTCACAAATAATCACAAATTCGAATTCGGTTTTCTTAGACCCCATCTATGCGGATTGATCAAATCAAAAAGCATCACCACCGATTTCAATTTCCTTTTAGATTCCTTTTATGTCATACACAACAAGGATTCCATATATGTCACACATACAACGCTTATTATATGATCGGCTACTACTAACATATATCATATAAATCACAAATCAAGCCTAACTTAAACACAAAACAGCATGGCTCTGATACCACTGTAAGGAATTAGAAGACACGCAGCGGAAATAAACTTTAAAAATTTTCCATTCCTTGCCAGGATCTGCCGTATGTGTTTAAGTCAAGTGGAAAGAATCATTACCCTTAGTGTTGCTCAGCGAATTTCACAGCTTCTCTACGTGGGTGGTGATCTCTTTCTGATCGCAAGAAATCGATGGAGTGTTCCTCAGCGACCTTCACAGATTCTCTCCGCGGACGGTGGTCTCTTTCCGATCACAAGAAGTCGACGCCTCAGGTCGGTTTCCTCTACTGGTATCCACACGAACAGCGTTCCAACCACGAACGACGTGCTAGCGTCTCCTGTCCCTTCAAGGCTTTCACAAGTCTCCGTCTCTATTTCGGCAGTTTCTTGTCTGCAAACCTTTTGCAGATTCCGTTCGGCCTTTTGTGTTCTGTGTTATTTTCAAACGTAGCTCCTCCAATCAGATATAGAGGATGCTATGCGTTTTTCCACTTGACCTAATTGGATTTTGGAGTTAATCTTATATTAATTCCGAATTGATACAATATCATATATTGTATAATTTTATAAGAAACTAATTAAATAAAATAATATTAAATCCGTCCCACAGATTTAATTACTTATTTATTTAACTTTAAATAAAGATGAGACTGAGTTATATTTGATTTATTCCCATAAATCAAATTTGAGATATCCTATCAATTTGAATTTCGAATTTCAAACGTGATAGATATTTAATTTATCCTTATAAATTAAATCTTATAAATATCTCTTATATGAGATATCCTATCAATTTGAATTTCGAATTTCAAACGTGATAGAGATTTAATTTATCCTTATAAATTAAATCTTATAAATATCTCTTATATGAGATATCCTATCAATTTGAATTTCGAATTTCAAACGTGATAGAGATTTAATTTATCCTTATGAATTAAATCTCATATATCTCATATATATAATATATATATACGAATTTATATATATACGAATATAAATATAAATAAATATATATACATTCACCTGGATCTTTCATTGGATCTAGACATGTCTTAGATTCAATGAATCTGGACATCATAGCTCGTGTTGGGCTATTTTGTGTGCGACCCTGTAGGCCCATATGAAGTTGGCAGTGGGCCATTTGCTATACTAGCCCACAAGTCGCAAGCGGTCTCTAGCAAGACATAACAACTACCCAAATCATATGAGGATCGATAAACGATGTAACCTTTTATACAACCATATCATGTCCCTTCTGTCACGCGATATTTTGGTCATGGATGAGGCATGGATAATGTCATCCTCCTATTCCCGACCGTTACTTTCTCGATCCCTGAGTAGTCTGACTATAGAAATGGAACTACCTTTCCATTACAGTATGGCCATACATTTCTCAGACTCACTCATCGAGGGGCCCAGTAATATCTCTCCACGAATATGAGGGACAAATTCCATCTTGACCATTCACATTCCTCCGCATGAAAAACCACTAAGCCCGAACATAGTCTTTATGATCACTCGGTCAAAAGTGACTTTTGACTAGGTCAAAGCTGAGCGTTTTGTCATGTAGGAATCCATGATGATCTCAGGTCAAAGGGCATATTGACATGGTTTGTATATGAGAGAAGCTTATGACGTTACCCATGCAGTTCTCTCATAGCGGGTCGGTCCAACACCCTGTACTCTTACATGTGCTTATGACTTTGATTTATATCTCTATACATCTTCAAAGTCATACTGGTCTTATTTCATCTGTGCTCCCACATAGATGATCGACCAGGGACATTTAGGATAATATCATGAATTATCCAAGGATGGTCATCATAGTAAACATGCAAATAATATGATAACTCAATTAATAAATTCATAAATCAATAATGTTCATAAGACAATGATTGGCCCCTAGGGCACGATTTCCAACACAAACGTGATACAATATGGCTCACCTATCCTAAGTCCCCTCAAGCCAATGAGAGGAGCTCTCTAGTAAAAAAAGAGAAATTACATATAGAAACCTCTTTTAACATTCGAGGGGAGTGAGATGAGAGGAGAAGGTACATTGAGAGTATATAGAGGAAGGCACGACACGCAGGCCGTATTTAAAAATTACAACACTTGCAATCTAGAGCCATATTGTTCACCATACCCAAACATTCAAGAATCAATATTCAGATCTAATCGAAGGGCAAAAAAAATTCACAAAGTAACATATGTTACGGTTATGTTGCGCTACGAACAGGTAGCTACGGCGGTTTTCACAAATAATCACGAATCTGAATTCGGTTTTCACAAATAATCACAAATTTGAATTCGGTTTTCTTAGACCCCATCTATGCGGATTGATCAAATCAAAAAGCATCACCACCGATTTCAATTTCCTTTTAGATTCCTTTTATGTCATACACAACACGGATTCCATATATGTCACACATACAACGCTTATTATATGATCGGCTACTACTAACATATATCATATAAATCAACAATCAAGCCTAACTTAAACACAAAATGGCATGGCTCTGATACCACTGTAAGGAATTAGAAGACACGCAGCGGAAATAAACTTTAAAAATTTTTCATTCCTTGCCAGGATATGCCGTATGTGTTTAAGTCAAGTGGAAAGAATCATTACCCTTAGTGTTGCTCAGCGAATTTCACAGCTTCTCTACGTGGGTGGTGATCTCTTTCTGATCGCAAGAAATCGACGGAGTGTTCCTCAGCGACCTTCACAGATTCTCTCCGCGGACGGTGGTCTCTTTCCGATCACAAGAAGTCGACGCCTCAGGTCGGCTTCCTCTACTGGTATCCACACGAACAGCGTTCCAACCACGAACGACGTGCTAGCGTCTCCTGTCCCTCCAAGGTTTTCACAAGTCTCCGTCTCTATTTCGGCAGTTTCTTGTCTGCAAACCTTTTGCAGATTCCGTTCGGCCTTTTGTGTTCTGTATTATTTTCAAACGTAGCTCCTCCAATCAGATATAGAGGATGCTATGCGTTTTTCCACTTAACCTAATTGGATTTTGGAGTTAATCTTATATTAATTCCGAATTGATACAATATCATATATTGTATAATTTTATAAGAAACTAACTAAATAAAATAATATTAAATCCGTCCCACAGATTTAATTACCTATTTATTTAACTTTAAATAAAGATGAGACTGAGTTATATTTGATTTATTCCCATAAATCAAATTTGAGATATCCTATCAATTTGAATTTCAAATTCAAACGTGATAGAGATTTAATTTATCCTTATAAATCAAATCTTATAAATATCTCTTATATGAGATATCCTATCAATTTGAATTTCGAATTTCAAACGTGATAGAGATTTAATTTATCCTTATAAATTAAATCTCATATATCTCATATATATAATATATATACGAATTTATATATATACGAATATAAATATAAATAAATATATATATCCACCCTGGATCATTCATTGAATCTAGACATGTCTTAGATTCAATGAATCTGGACATCATAGCTCGTGTTGGGCTATTTTGTGTGCGACCCTGTAGGCCCATATGAAGTTGGCAGTGGGCCATTTGCTATACTAGCCCACAAGTCACAAGCGGTCTCTAGCAAGACATAACAACTACCCAAATCATATGAGGATCGATAAACGATGTAACCTTTTATACAACCATATCATGTCCCTTCTGTCACGCGATATTTTGGTCATGGATGAGGCATGGATAATGTCATCCTCCTATTCCTGACCGTTACTTTCTCGATCCCTGAGTAGTCTGACTATAGAAATGGAACTACCTTTCCATTACAGTATGGCCATACATTTCTCAGACTCACTCATCGAGGGGCCCAGTAATATCTCTCCACGAATGTGAGGGACAAATTCCATCTTGACCATTCACATTCCTCCGCATGAAAAACCACTAAGCCCGAACATAGTCTTTATGATCACTCAGTCAAAAGTGACTTTTGACTAGGTCAAAGCTGAGCGTTTTGTCATGTAGGAATCCATGATGATCTCAGGTCAAAGGGCATATTGACATGGTTTGTATATGAGAGAAGCTTATGACGTTACCCATGCAGTTCTTTCATAGCGGGTCGGTCCAACACCCTGTACTCTTACATGTGCTTATGACTTTGATTTATATCTCTATACATCTTCAAAGTCATACTGGTCTTATTTCATCTGTGCTCCCACATAGATGATCGACCAGGGACATTTAGGATAATATCATGAATTATTCAAGGATGGTCATCATAGTAAACATGCAAATAATATGATAACTCAATTAATAAATTCATAAATCAATAATATTCATAAGACAATGATTGGCCCCTAGGGCACGATTTCCAACAAGAATTTCTGAAATGCCCAATAATATAAAACCAGGTAGAAACTTCTAATTATCTCATTGCACCTAAGGCATCTACTATAATAAAAGATTATGAAAAAAATTCTGCCAATTTATACATCTACCCTTCGGCTTTTGCATATACATAAAGAGCATTGCTTCATTTTGCCATCTATATTATTATGATCCATTCTGAAATCATGATTCATGAAAAAGATAAACTATTTATGTTGTAAAGTTTATTTAACTAAATAATTAATATTTACAACAGGCTGATCATAAAATTTGCATTTTACTTTTCTTTTCTATATAGTTTTGGCTAACCTAAGCAACTTGGAAGTCCTTATTTTGAAGAGCAATAACCTTAGAGGATCTCTGCCATTATTTCAAGGTACGCAAGTCGATCACAACAGATTCATATATCATCCCATAAACTTAATTTAGCTTCTGCTTCATTTATTGATTACATTAACAACACTTTTGAGTATTTCTTTCAACAGATATATGTAAACTGAAGGAGATACGTGTGCTGGATTTTAGTTATAATGCATTCAATGGTTCGTTGCACAAGTGCTTGGCTAACTTGACATCTCTTCAAGCCCTTGATCTCTCAAGAAATTACCTAACTGGGCAAATACCAGCATCTGCCAAAGCCAGCCTCACATCTCTTGGTACTTCTCTGCTATGAATAATTATATTTCAAAGGCATATTCCCTTTGAGTTCCTTCACCAATAATTCACGCTTAACGTACTTTCACTTCAAATGCAGAACAGTGAGTTTCAAGTAAACACTTAAAATGAAGTTGCTCCTTTATTTCAATTGCAAGTTTTTCACCTGGCAAATTGCAAAGTGAACTCACCAGGTGGAACCTTCCCCTCCTTTCTCTTGCGCTAACATGAATTGCAAGATCATGATCTCTCAAACAATGATTTGGTGGGAATTTTTCGCAAACTGGTTGATTCCCAACAACACAAAACTCAAGTCTTTGATACATCACAACAAGTTCAAAGGATCTTTTGAGCTTCCAACCTACACACATCAACATCCTTCACATTCCTTGATTAATTTGCAGCTATCTGACAGTAAGATGAAGGGTAAACTCCCCAGAAACATTGGTCTCATGTTTCCAAATTTGGAATATTTAAATGTGTCAGGAAATGGACTTAATGGCGGTATTACTCCATCAATAGGAAACATGTCCAAGTTGATTGCTTTCGGCTTGAGCAGAAACAATTTTCTGGTCAAGTTCCTTAGTCTTTGGGGGCAGGTTGTGCTTCACTAAGATACTTGATTTTATCGCATGACAAGTTTATCACTCGTAAAGATGAAGAGCAGGTGATGAAATTAGGAACCGTACCCCAGAAACTGTTGTTAGAGATATCTAACGCTTATATTTCATGTTCCAGTATCCCACTGAAGTAGTTGCTGTCCAAGAATAATCATCGCAGAGAAGTAGTTCTGCAAACTTGACCTTTAGCATTTGCACCTTTCTCATAATAAACTCTCAGGTTCAATACCAGCATGCTATTTGAATATGGGAGATTTTTCCTCTCTTCAGCTGCAAGGCAATCTTCTAGCAGGTTCCATTCCTACATTAATGAGAACAGGTTGCTACTGAGTGGCACTTGATTTGAGGGATAAGTTATCTGGAGTTATTCCAGATTGGATTGTTAAGATGAAATCACTGAGCGCTCTTCTATTGGGTGGCAATCAGCTATACGGAGAACTTCCTAACCAGTTGTGCTAGCTCAATAAAATAAGCTTTTTGGACCTATCACGTAATAATTTAACTGGGAATATTCTAACTTGCTAAGTCTCATTTGGTGTAGGGGATCTCAGATTTGCTGAGTATGATATGACAATAATTCCTTCAGATTCCCATTATCAGTACGCTCTACTTCAACTTGAGCTATTTTTTGAACAAATCAGTATTTTGTGGCAGCAATAGCCAGTGGACTAGAAGTAGAATTTATGACCAAGAATTTGCTACAAGCATATATACAAGGGTGACGTTTTGAGTCTTATATGTCAGGAATAGATTTGTCAAGCAATTAGTTAACTGGAAACATCCCTCAAGAGATTGGATATGTGAAATTGCTTCGTGCATTGAACTTATCTCGCAATCATCTTAATGGATCAATTCCGAAAAGTTTCCACAACCTTGAAGACATAGAAAGCTTAGATCTTTCATACAACAACTTGAGTGGAGAAATCCCTATTCAATTACAGGACTTGAACTTTTTATTTGTATTCAATGTGTCCTACAACAATTTGTCAGGTAGAGTGCCTAATGGTGGACAATTTTCAACTTTTGACGATAGTAGCTTTAAAGGAAACCGATATCTCATCCCGCACAATATCTCGCAATAGAGGTACCACTTTACATGAACCACCACCACCAACTACTCTCAACAATGGCACAAAGGAAGATGAATCTGTGATAGATTTCACTTCCTTTATTTGAGGTTTTTCTGCATGTTATGTTGCAGTGTTGTTCGTTGTTATGGCAACGGTTCTTTGGATCAACCCATAGTGATAAAGATTATGATTTTATTATATATGGATTTATGCCTCTATATATATTTGTATCCTTTTGTCTCAGATGCATTCTGGTAGAATTCGCAAGAATTTGAATAAATGGCACATAAAGTTTAGACTTGTTGACTTGTACTCTAAGTCAACATTCATGCCACTTCATTTCATTGTGTGTGATGTTCTCTTTACTGTTTTGCAATTTATGTTCTTTAAACATATATTGTTGAACTATTTAAACTCTCATTTACTTTGGTAGAAGGTGCTAATTAATTATATATGATAGCTGGTGTACAATAGTAACATAGCATAACCTTAGGTTAGGTGGCAGTGGCATTAAAAAAGAAAAGCAGAACCTTGGATCCTACAATTTTTTTTAGTATTTAATTGTCATTAAATTAATCTTAATAGGATGACTCAGAACTCAACATAAAATGTTAAAAGATATCGACTTAATTGGGACAAGCTTTTCAATTTGATTGACCCAACTCCTTAGCTTTATCAATGGGGCAAAGAATCTGGACATGGAGCTTCAATTTGTACTATCAGTGAGCCTTTTCCACGTAAATAACGCGTTTCTGAATTTGGTGAACTAAAAGCATTATATTATTATTAATTGACTTGACTGCATCAGCACCATCGAACTTGCTGGGAAGGAAAACATAATAACTTTTTTAAGTAAAGAAATAGAGACACAAAGATACTTCGAAAACTCGAAGTTTGAAAATTCTTATTCAAAAAATATTAAACATCAATTAATCACAAGAGTAATTAATGAGGTTGTTAGTGCTTATCACTATCCTTATTATTATAAGTCTACTTGGAGAAAAAATTGTTGGACCTAAATATAAGTTCACTGAAAGGTTATTAATGACTATTTTTTAATTTTATCTTTATTTATTTTTTATTGGAAAGAGAGAAAAGGGGGAGAGAGATGAGAATAATATGTAAATGTAGAGAAAGAATAATATTATACTTAGAAAATTTTATCAACTTAAAGCATATTTAATAACTTAATTACCATTCTTTAGTATGTGAGAATTTGTTAAAATAGGACCAGAGTGGTATAATAAAAACTAAAAACAGTCTCTTCTTGGTGCTTTGTAATAAGGAGTAGAGATAGTATATAAGGGGAAGCCATGCATGCATTTCATATGTGAAGCTCAAGAGTTTGAGAAAAATGGGAGTGAGGTTGTTGTGGTCCTATCTGGCTTGATCCATATCAGTCTAAATCCTAACGGGGTACTCTGCTCTGGATAAAAAATCTTAGAAAATCCTGTCTAGCTCAGATTTATTTTTAATTTTTAATAGCTTGATGATGTGGCACACTGTGAGCTTATGGATTAATCTGGATGGCCATCATTTGGGACGCTGAGGGAGGCACTTCTGAGAGGATCCCGACCCCTTTTTTGTTTATGTTTTCCGTCCACCTAAGAGTTATACATCAACGCATGTTCTTAGCTTACATGTTTAACTGCCATGGTTTTAGCAGAAAGAGACATAATATGTTCGAGGGGCCTCTTGTAGAACCTTAAAATCTGAATCAGTTATAACATTCTGATCTATAGTACAAACTTCAAAGATCGACGTTGTTGCTGCCTCTAACAAGTGATCACGTACAGAAGGGGTTTTATTACACGTGTTAAAAACTTATAAGTGTATATATCATTGTCAACTTGAGTGACCAAGTCAAGGGATATGGAGCTTTGTCAACGTAACAAAGAAAAAATCTGGATATGGAGCTTCAATTTCTACTATCAGTGAGACTTTTTCTATGTAAACAAAGCGTGTTTGAAATTTGGTGAACTCATGCATTAACGACTTGACTCCTGTACCATGGATCCAACTTAATTACAGGGAAGAAAAACATAATATTACCTCCGGTTCTAAATATAAGATCTATTTTGTAGTACAAATTATACTACAAAGTGGCTCTTATTTAGGACTGGAGGGAGTAACTAGTATATAAGAAGAAGCAATGCATTTCATATGAGAAGCTCAATAGTTTGATAAAAATGGAACTGATGAGGTTGTCAGTATTATTGGTGAGTTTTCTGGTTTTGGTTCAAACACTGGGAATCAAATGTTGCGTGAGAGAAGAGAGAGAAGAGTTGCTCAATATCAAGAAATATTTTCATACAAACTATAATAACGACAGTCTGGTGGACAAGCACTTGTCGTCCTGGGTTACAGATCCAAACAGTGATTGCTGTAACTGGAATCTGGTCAAGTGCCATCCTTCTTCCGGTCGTGTTTCTGAGCTTTCGCTCCAAGCTCTTAATTACAGGCCTTGTCCTCATTGCTGGTACAGGGATACTAATGTTTCCATAGATTTCTCAATGTTCCAAAACTTCAAGGAGCTGACAACCCTCAACTTCTCCAAAGGCCAATTTCAAAGTTTGGAAAACACTGCAGGTACAATCTCAGAGCTTTTTTCTTTTTTTCTTTTTGGTCTTTTGATAGAGCTTTTTGGTCTTTTGAAAGGTACCGGACTAAAAGAAGAGACTTGCATATAGTCTTCATTGATTTAGAAAAAGCATATGATCGAGTGCCAAGGGAGGTGCTTTGGAAAGCTTTGGAAAAGAAAGGTGTACGCATGGCATATATCAAGGCAATAAAAGATATGTATGAGGGGGTAACAACTACTGTAAGAACGTCTGGGGGCGAAACAAAGGATTTTCCCATAAGGATTGGTCTACATCAGGGATTATTCTTGAGTCCTTATTTATTTAATCTAGTAGTGGATGTTATAACTAAGCCTATTCAAGAGGAAATCCCTAAGTGCATGCTTTTTACGGACGATATAGTTCTGGTGGCGGAATCAAGAGAAGAAATTAATTTTAAACTTGAGTTATGGAGAAGTACTTTAGAGTCGAAGGGTTTCCGTCTGAGTAGAAGTAAGACTGAATATATGCATTGTAATTTTGATAAGAGGCAAGTTAGAAGTAACTTGGAGGTCAAATTGGGAGATCAAGTTATTCCACAAATAGATAAGTTCAAATATTTGGGATCAATTATACAGAAGGACGGTGAAATTTTGGAAGATGTTCATCATAGAATTCAGGCCGGGTGGTTTAAATGGAGAAAGGCTACTGGGGTTATATGTGATCGAAAAGTACCAGATAAAGTAAAAGGAAAGTTTTATCGCACTGCTATAAGACCAGCAATGCTTTATGGAAGTGAATGCTGGGCTTTAAAAGGACAGCACGAGCATAAAGTTGGGGTAGCTGAGATGAGGATGTTAAGATGGATGTGTGGACATACAAGAAAAGATAAGATTCGTAATGAACATATACGGGGAAGAGTTGGAGTGGCACCTATTGAAAAGAAAATGGTAGAGAACCGTCTTAGGTGGTTTGGACACGTACAAAGAAGGCCAAGGGATATGCCAGTGAAGAGGGTGGATCAAACAGTATGGACACCGGTTAAAAGTACTAGAGGAAGGCCAAAGAGAATGCTCAAAGAGGTCATTGAGCGGGATCTCCTGGTTAATAACCTATCCAAGGATTTAGTTTTTGATAGAGTATAATGGCGTCGTATGATCCATGTAGCCGACCCCATTTAATGGGATAAGGCTTGTTGTTATTGTTGGTCTTTTGATAGAGCTAAGTTGTCCTCCTCCGTCCTAAATATAGGAGTTAGTTGGCATTTTTGAATAGATTAAGGAAGTCAAATAAATCAGTTAACTATTTCTAATATAAAAGTTAATTGATAAATTTGGATAAATTAAGAAGTATATAATCTGTATTTATCTTGAGAGTTTGAATTTGATTACAATTAATTAATTTATTTGGCTTCCTTAATTTCTCCAAAAATATTAATTAGCTCTTATATTTAGAATTGGAGAAATAATTTTTAATCAAGTAAAGAGTGATTCAGCCATATATAGTTTCTTAACCCTGGTTTCTATAAACAATTATTTGGCTATATCCCAATTTGAGAGTTCTACATTATGTATTGAAGGTAGAGATTGTTTTACATATCAGATTACATGGTTAATGATATTTACAGTGAGCCAATAAAATTTGCATTTCACTTCATTACTATACAGCTTTGGCTAATCTAAGCAACTTGGAAGTCCTTATATTGAGGGGCAATAGCCTTAGAGGATCTCTGCCATTTAAAGGTACGAAAGTCTCATCAGATTCATATCCTGGAACAAAATCATTTTCGCTTATACTTCATTAATATATATTAACAACACTTTTGAGTATTTTTTTGCCACAGACATATGTAAACTTAAGAAGATACGTGTGCTAGATTTTAGTGACAATGCTTTCGATGATTCGTTGCACAAGTGCTTGGCCAACTTGACATCTCTTCAAGCCCTTGATCTCTCAGGTAATGACCTATCAGGGGAAATACCGGTATCTGCCATAACTAGCCTCACATCTCTTGAGTACTTTTCTGCTATGAATAACTATTTCACAGGCCTATTCCCTTTGAGTTCCTTCGCCAATAATTCACGGCTTAAGGTACTTTCATTTCAAATGCGTACCAATGAGTTTCAAGTGGATACTGAAAGTGAAGCTCTTCCTTGGATCCCATTATTTCAATTGGAACTTCTACACTTGCCAAATTGCAAAGTGAACTCACCAAGTGGAACCTTCCCCTCCTTTCTCTTGTACCAACATGACTTGCAATATCTTGACCTCTCAAATAACGATTTGGTTGGAGTGTTTCCAAATTGGTTGCTTCCCAACAACACAAAACTCAGGTCTCTAATATTGCATCGTAACAAGTTCATAGGAACAATTGAGTTTCCAACCGACGTAGATCGACCTCCTGCACCAGTCTTGATTAATTTGCAGCTATCCCACAACAAGATAGAGGGAAAACTGCCCACAAATATTGGTCTCATGTTCCCAAATTTGGAATATTTTAATGTGTCAGGAAATGGATTTGATGGCGGTATTCCTCCTTCAATAGGAAACATGTCCAAGTTGATTGCTTTGGACTTGAGCAGAAACAAATTTTCTGGCCAAGTACCTGAGTCTTTGTGGGTAGGATGTGCTTCATTAGCATCCTTGATTTTATCGTATAATAACTTCGAGGGAAAATTGTTTGCTTCTCACTTGAACTCTTCTTCTCTCGAATGGTTGTTCTTGGATAGCAATTACCTAAGTGGGACACTGGAACATGAAATATGGCACCTCCCAAATCTTGAAGCGTTAGATATCTCTAACAACAGTTTCTGGGGTATGATTCCTACTTTCATCACCAGATCTTCATCTTTACGAGTAATAAACTTGTCAAGAAATAATTTTACTGGTACACTTCCCAGAGAGTTCTGCAAACTTGACCTTTTGCATTTGCACCTTTCTCATAATAAACTCTCAGGTTCAATACCAGCATGCTATTTGAATATGGGAGAATTGTCCTCTCTTCAGCTGCAAGGCAATCTTCTAGCAGGTTCCATTCCTACTTTAAGGAGAACAGGTAGCTACATAGTGGCACTTGATTTGAGGGATAACAAGTTATCTGGAGTTATTCCAGATTGGATTGCTAGGATGCATTCATTGACAGCTCTTCTACTGGGTGGTAATCAGCTGCAAGGCCAACTTCCTAACCAGTTGTGCCAGATCAAGCTAATGAGTTTTTTGGATCTGTCACATAATAACTTCACTGGGAATATTCCTACTTGCTTTGACAAAGTCTCATTTGGAGAATGGGATGACAGATTTTTTGAATATGGTATGGTAATAATTTCTCCAGACTCCCAATATCAGTATGTTCGTTTTCATCTTCAGCTTTTTTTTGAACAAAATCAGTATTTTTATCCGCCAGTAGCCGGTGGACTGGAAGTAGATTTTTTGACAAAAAATTTGCTGCTTCCATATAAAGGTGACAGTTTAATGTTAATGTCTGGAATAGATTTGTCAAGCAACAAGTTAACTGGGAAAATCCCTCAGGAGATGGGATATTTGGATTCCCTTCATGCATTGAACTTATCTCACAATCATTTGAATGGATCCATTCCAAAAAGTTTCCACAACCTTTCAGCCATAGAGAGCATAGACCTTTCAAACAATAACTTGGGTGGAGAAATCCCTATTCAGTTACAGGACTTGAATTTTCTTGGGGTGTTCAATGTGTCCTACAACAATTTGTCAGGTACAGTGCCTAGTGGTTTAACCTTTGATGACAGCAGCTTTATAGGAAATCATTATCTCATTTGTAACAATAGCAATAGAGGTAACTCTACACATGTACCGCCACCACTAACTCCTCTCAACAATGACACAGAGGAAGATAAATCTGTCATAGATTTCACCTCCTTTATTTGGAGTTTTTCTACATGCTATGTTACTGTGTTGGTAGTTATGGCAACAGTTCTTTGGATCAACCCATACTGGCGAAGATTGTGGTTTTATTACATTGAAACATGTCTCTATAGATGTTTGTATCCATATCTTAAAGATGCATTCTGGTAGAATTCACAAGAGTCTGAATAAATTGTATAGGAACTTGTTCACTTGTGCTATAAGTTAACATGTCATTTCATTTCATTGTGTGTCATGTGTTCTCTTTACTGTATTGCAATTTGAGTTCTGTAAACATATGCTATATTACTATTTAAACTCTTATTTACTTTAGTAGAAGGTTCTAATTAATTCTACATGGTAGGTGGTGTACAATATCTTGGATCATGGGATTTATAATTTTTTTCATAAAAGCCAAATACACACACACTCACATAGGTTGAAACTTGATTTTCCACCCAAGGAATGATTTTAGAAGCAACTTGGTGCCATTATAGTACTTAGGCCATTAGCAAAAAAGATGTCATAAATATAAAAGCTAAATAATATATTCACTTTGGTCCTGTAAATATAAGAATTTAATCCATTTTGTATAATTTTTTTCAAAATAGTCTTATTGATTGAACATATTAAGATGATTTTTAATTAAGAAATAGTTCCAATATATATAATTAAATATGATAGTTTTGTGAAATTAAGATAAATTTATTACAAATAATTAACTTAACTAATTTTCTTAATATTCATAAATTAGTTATCTGACTCTTATATTAAAGTTTGGAGGTAGTATTTAATTGAAATTTAATTCTCATGAATATCACACGTGTGTGTGCACGCGCGTGTGTGCGCTTGGAGGAGGGATTTTGTGGTTCTTTTCATATAGAATGTATAGAAAGACAAAACAGGTAAAGTTGAAAATTCAAAAGCAAGAATTTAGGCTAATGATGTTATAACTTAGTGGCATGTGCGCGCGCGCGCTAAGACACTTGGAGGAGGGATTTTGTGGTCCTTTTCATATAGAATGTATAGAAAGAAAAAACAGGTAAAGTTGAAAATTCAAAAGCAAGAATTTAGGCTAATGATGTTGTAACTTAGTGGCATAAAGTGGAAAATCGCAACTTTAATGCTACTTGTAACCTCCAGATATTGATATCTGTCCCTTTAATTAAGAAAAAACAAGAGTCTAGACTATAAAACAATTATGTAAATGATAAAGCCATGAACAAAATTAAAAATGTGTGGTTCTTTGTAAATTAGGCCAAAGCCCAAACGAGACAGATCGATTATGGACTATTATTAATTGTGATAATCTTGGACATGGAGCTTCGGTTCCTTCTGGTGAGTTTATAACTACAGAAGTTTGACTTGTAAATAAGACAGAGAAAATAATTAATATCCTTATAAGAAAAGAGAGGATATAATAAGGTTGCGAAAGAAGGAAGATGTGTTAAAATGGAGGGGAGTGTCATAATCGAAGGTAGTAAAGGAAGCTGGCTCATGTTCGTGGTTCCCCTACAACGCATTTATGAAGTACCACTAGGTTATTAGTGGGCCGTTGACTCATGCATTGACTTGCTCCGTCAGTAGCATCCAACTTGCAAGGAACAAAAAGCAAAGTAACTAACTTGTAAGTAAAGAATAATTAAGCAGATACAAAGAGAGAAATGCCATGCATTTCTGGTTTTGGCTCAAGCACTGGGAATCATGTGTTGCGTGAGAGAAGAGAGAGAAGTGTTGCTGAATATTAAGGCTTATCTTCTTGATGGTTACCATAATGACCCTCTTGTGGAGTAGTGTTTATCGTCCTTGGTTACTCATAAAAATAGTGATCGCTGTACCTGGGATAGGGTCACGTGCCATGTTTCTTCTGGTCGTGTTTCTGAGCTTTCACTCCAAGCTCTTAATTACATGTCTTATGCTGCAGTTGGCCACTCTGATGTTTCCATAGATTTCTCCATGTTCCAAAACTTCAAGGAGCTCACAAGCCTCGACTTCTCCAAAGGACAATTTCAAAGTTTGGAAAACATTGCAGGTACAATCTTAACATGATCTTATTCTTCTTCTTCTTTTGATTCTTTCGGTAGAGCAAAGTTGTTAACTTTTAATCAAGTACTCCTCTGATCCTACCTTTTTAACTAATTAACACAGTGTAAAGCAAGAAAGAGAGATAATTGTGAAAAATGAATATATTCCTTTGCACTTATCTGTACAAGCAGTGTCCTATATATACAATATTAAATATACAGCTGGCATCTAACGAAAAGAATAACTATCTAACTAAATGAATAACTAATATCATTAAGATCTAACTAAATCTGTTACATATCATTAAGATCTAATTAAATCTATTACATTACATAATCCTAATACCCCCCTCAAGCTAGAGAATGTATGTCACACATTCCCAGCTTGGAGAGAAGTATAGAAAACGGAGTAGCAGAGCGGGGTTTAGTAAAGATATCTGCAAGTTGATCTTGAGAGCTAATTGGAAGTAAGTGTAGCAATCCTTGTTGAAGTTTCTCACGTACAATATGACAATTGATTTCAATGTGTTTGGTACATTCATGAAATGTAGAGTTTGCTGCAATATGCCTTGTTGATTGGCTATCACAATATAACAAAGCTGGAAATAGATGATTAATGCAAAAATCTTTCAACAAATAACATAGCCATTGTAATTCACATGTAGTAGCTGCCAAGGCCCTATATTCTACTTCAGATGAAGATCTAGAGACAGTTTGTTGTTTCTTTGATTTCCATGTTATCAGAGCATTGTCTAGAAACCCACAAAAACCTGTAATAGACCTCCTTCTGTCAGCACATCCTGCCCAATCTGAATCACTAAAGGCCTTCAAACGAATTTGACTGAACAGGGAAGAATAGTCTTTTTCCAAGAGCTCCTTTGATATATCTAAGCACCCTATTTACAGCCTGCAAGTATATACCAGTAGGTTTTTGTACAAACTGACTCAACTGTTGTACAGCAAAAGAAATATCCGGTCTTGTGTTTGTCAAATACAATAGTCTACCAACTAATTTTCTGTAGTAAGTACTGTCTTCAAGAGGAGTGCCTAGATCCTTTGTTAACTTGAGGTCTCTGTCCATGGGAGTTTTGACAGGTTTACAATCTAAGAATCCAGCATCAAGTAAAATATCTAAGGCAAATTTCCTTTGACATAATGAAATCCCCTTTGAACTTCTAGCAATTTCAAACCCAAGAAAATACTTGGCATCACCCAAATCTTTAATTTTGAAGGAATTATCAAGAAAGGTTTTCATACGGTTGATCTCAACCAAATCATTAGCATTGGGGATAATATCATCAACATAAACAAGTAAAGCAGTAAATGAAGAACCATTCTTTCGTATAAAAAGAGAGTGATCTGCTTGAGAAGATTTGTACCCATAAGACAAAAGCACTTCAGATACCTTGAAGAACCACGGTCTACTAGCCTGTTTGAGGCCATAAAGTGAACGTTGTAACTTGCAAACTTGAGTAGGGGAAGAAACAGGTAAACCAGGAGGTGGTAACATATATACTTCTTCCTTTAAATCCCCATGTAGAAAAGCGTTATTCATATCAAGCTGTTTCACATGCCAACCTTGAGCTGCAGCAAGTGCTAACAACAATCTAATAGTGGCTAGTTTAGCTACAAGAGAAAATGTATCGGTATAATCAATGCCCTCAATTTGAGTAAACCCTTGTGCTACCAATCTGCCTTTATGTCTTGCTAAACTCCCATCCGAATTATATTTCTTAGTGAAGACCCACTTACACCCTATAGGTCGCTTTCCTTTAGGTAACTCAGTTAACATCCATGTATTATTTTCTTGCAAAGCAGCCAGTTCATCTTCTATTGCATTCCTCCAACCCTCATGTTTAATTGCTTGTGAATATGTCTTAGGTACATCATCAGTAGAAATGGAAAGAACAAGATTTTTATGTGTGGAAGATAAATTTTTATAAGATATAACAAAAGAAAGATGATGATAGCTACCTGTCTCCATGGAATCAGGTACAACTGTGGAAAATTGAAGAGTGTAGTGTAATCATGCAAATAAGAGGGTGGTCTTTTTAATCTTGAAGATCGTCTAGGTGATAAAATAGGTGGATTAGGAGTAGGTTGAGAGTTATTTTCTGTAGGAACAGTAAGGTGAGCGTGAGGAATCTGATCAATAGTAGGTGACACATGATCATTTGTTTCAACGGGGAAATCCAGGTCTGATAGCTCTTGGGGTAAAGAAATAGAATTTGGAAGAACTAGTGATGAATTATCCAAATTACAAAAAGGGAATATGGATTCATAAAAGGAAACATTTCTAGATATAGATATTTTTCTATTTGTAAGTCCTAGAGTTACAAATCCTTTCACACCAGATTTAAATCCTAAAAAAATACATTGTTCTGCTCGTTTATCAAATTTAGTTCGATGCTATGTGAGAGTTGAAACAAAATAAATATATCCAAAAACACGAAGATTTGAAAAATCTGAAAATTTTTGAAATAAAATTTCCAAAGGACTTTTGTTTTCCAAAACAGGGGTAGGTAACCTGTTCATAATATATACAGCATGTGTTACTGCATATGACCAATATGATTTAGGTAGGTAGGCTTGAAATAAGAATGCTCTTGCAACATTCAGGATGTGTTGATGTTTTCTTTCAACAATACTATTCTGTTCAGGAGTTTCAACACAACTTGTTTGATGTAAAATACCTTTGTTTGCATAAAACTCATGCATATCAAATTCCAAACCATTATCAGATCAGATTATTTGAATTGAAGTGTTAAACTGTGTTTCAACCAATTGAATATAATTTTTAACTAAAGGAAACTTGAGATTTATTAGTGAAAGTATAAACCCATGTGTATCTAGAAAAGTCATCAACAATGGTGAGAAAGTACTTGTGACTATGGACCAAAGGTATATAATATGGTCCCCATATATCCATATGAATCAAACTAAAAATTTTATTGGATTTTGTATTTCTTACAGGAAAAGGCAATTTGCATTGTTTTGTAAAATGACAAACATCACAATAATTGAAATTAAAAGTACATGTAATGAAAGGAAATTGTCTATGTAAAGTTTGCAGTGTAGAATTAGACAAATATCCTAACCGAAAATGCCAGAGGTCAAAGGGATTTTTGTAATGAGTAGTTGTAGAGATATGGTTGATAATACTTGAGGTAGATTCAGTATGTTTTCTCATGATATATAACCCTTCAATCTTCTCAGCTGAACCAATCATCTTCCATGGCTGAAGAAGAAAGATGTGGCAGATTATTTTCTGAAAAGTCACAACACAAGGAATGAAATTTGTCAATCTTGAAACAGAAATAAGATTGAAACGGAATTCAGGAATGTATAAGACATCATGAATTGTAAAAGATTCTAAAAAATGAATGCTACCACTAATTGTAGCTATGGTCCTAGAACCATCTGGAAGATTAATAGTAATAGGAAGTATCTGTTTATATGAGGAAAGTAAAGAAAGGGAAAAGCAAACATGGTCAGTAGCGCCAGAATCAATGATCTAGTGATCAATAGGAGTTTGGACTAGAAAAGCATATGATGATGTACAATTTGTTGAAATATGATTCACAAAGTACTGTGGTTGGGATTGATTTGTTTGAACTAGAGCCAATAACTTATTGTATTACTCTGGAGTGAAATTGTTCTTTTGATTAGCAACCTTAGGTTTAGAAGAATCTTTTACCACATTATCACCAGATGAAACAGAATTAGCGGAAGCCTTAGAAGGATTTTTTAACTTGAATCCTGGTAGAAACCCATACTTTTTATAACAAGTTGCTTATGTATGCCTTGGCTTGCCACAATAAGAACACTGTTGCTTTGACTTCTCTTGGCCATCGCCTGGTAAACGACTAAAATTAGTCTTGTTTAAGAGAGTAGTGGCTTCTACGGGCTGAAATCCTATTTCTAGTTCTTGTTGGGTCACTAGAGAGAAGACTCGATTGATCCCTGGTAACGGATCGATCAACTTGATTTGTGATTTCACAGTAGAGAATCGGCCACTCAGACCTTTAAGAAACCTGATAACATAGTCTTGCTCCATGTTTTTCTTGGCCATATCAAGATCTCCACAATGACATTTAGGGTCACAAGTACAAGAAATCGAAGGACGTAAAAACAAAAATTCATCCTATAAGATTTTTAACTTCGTGAAATAATCACTCATAGTCAGATCCCCTTGCTTTAGGGCTTAAATCTCTTCCATCAAATATGCCAAACCAAAAATGTCACTTTGAGAAAACCGTTCTCATAGATCTTTCTAGACCTCTGATGCACGATCTATCCAGAGTATGCTTTGAGCTATTGTTGGAGATAAGGATCTAGTTAGCCATGAGAGAACCATCATGTTGCATCTCTCCCATGCTGGAAATAATAGATCTGAAGAGCTAGGAACTAGAGATGAGTAATCAATAAATTGAAGCTTATTTTTGGACATGAGAGCCATTTTATGGCTCTCGCCCATGAGTGATAATTGGCACCAGAAAGAACCGGTGAGACAAGAACCAGCGACGGATTCTCATTTGGATGCCGGTAAAATGGACTTGTAACGTTCTGCGTTGCTTCTTGCAGGTATGAAGAGAAGCCAGAGTCTTCCATGAGAGAGAAGACGAAGAAATGTAAAGTGAAGAAGGTAAAGTACAAACTGTGAATCAAGAACCAAAAAGTAAGTGCGCGAAGGAAAGAAAAAACTTCCTGACACAATCAGGTCAATGGCTCTGATACCATAACACAGTGTAAAGTAAGAAAGAGAGATAATTGTGAAAAATGAATATATTCTTTGTCACTTCTCTGTACAAGTAGTGTCTTATATATACAATATTAAATATACAGCCGGCATTTAACGAAAAGAATAACTATCTAACTAAATGAATAACTAATATCATTAAGATCTAACTAAATCTGTTACATATCATTAAGATCTAATTAAATGTGTTATATTACATAACCCTAATACTAATTTGATTATATTAAGGAAGTTAGTTAAGTTAGCTAGTATAGCATATTTTCTATAAAACATCCTAATTATCTTCCTTAATTCCTTTCATCCCTCTCTTACTTGATTCTTGTTGAAGGAGTATTAATAAGGATAATTTAAGAAAAATAGATAAGTATAGGAATTAGGTCTTATATTTAAGATAAAAATCAATTCCCTAATTAAATTATATATTAAAAATAGGAGGATTAATATTTTTGAATTAATTTTAACATGTCACAAATCCGTTCAACTTCAACTGGGTTTCAAAGATGTTCAGAAATTGCAGCAAGTGAAACAATTCTCACTCGCCCAAAAGGGGGGGAAAACACTTTTTGAACTTCCCTTCATACTTCAAGGTGTTTTGGTTATAAAATTTGCATTAATTCACTTCATCGCTTTGCAGTTTTGGGTAATATAAGCAACTTGGAAGGCCTTATATTGAAGGGAAATCACCTAACAGGATCTCTACCATTTAAAGGTACCTCAAGCTCATCAGATTGATATCCTGGAACAGAATTATTTTAGCTTCTCCTTCATTTATATATATTAACAACACTTGAGACTTTTGGCCATAGAAATATGCAAATTGAAGAAGATACGTGTGCTGGACTTTAGTATCAATGAATTCAATGTTTCCTTGCACAAGTGCTTGGCTAACTTGACATCTCTTCAAGCTCTTGATCTCTCAAGTAATGTTCTATCAGGGGAAATACCAGCGTCTGCCATAGTCAGCCTCACATCTCTTGAGTACTTTTCTGCTATTTATAACAATTTTTTAATGGCTTATTTGAAGGGAATTGGAAGACACGCAGCGGAAATTAACTTTAAAAATTTTTCCATTCCTAGCCAGGATCTACCGAATGTGTTTAAGTCAAGGAGAAAGAAGTGTTACCTTCGGTTTCAAGCTTTGGTCGCGACCTCAGTGTCCACTAGTCGCGACTCCTCGCCTCTGGAACTTTCAGTCGCGACCTCCTCAGCTTCTAGTCGCGACCTGTCGCCTCTGGAGTTTGTAGTCGCGACCTACTCTGCTTCTAGTCGCGACCTGTCGCCTCTGGAGCTTTTAGTCGCGACCTCTTCAACTTCACGTCGCGACCTGTCTCCTCTTTTCGGATTTCTGACGTTCAGATGCCCGTTTGGTCGCGACCTAAGTGTGTTCTGGTCGCGACCTTTCTTCGTGTCTGGCCGTATCGTAGAAGTCGACAGCTCAGATCGGCTTCCTCTACCGGTATCCACACGAACAGCGTTCCAATTGCGAACGACGTGCTAGCGCCTCTTGTCCCTCTAAGGCTTTCTGGAGATTCCGTCCTCACCGTCTCTATTTCGGCAGTTTCTTATATGCAAACCTTTTGCACTCTCCCTGCCCCCTTTTCTCACGACTGAATGTGTGTGAAGAGATCTATTGTGTGTAGAACCCTAGCTCCTAATGTCAAATATATAGGAAGCTATCGGGCTTCTAATAGGGCCGGGCTTCAGAATTAATCTTATATTAATTCTGAATTAATACAATATCATATATTGCATAATTTAATAAGAAACTGATTAAATAAATATGGTTTATATTAAATCCGTCCCACAGATTTAATTCACCTATTTATTTAATTTAAAATAAAGATAAGACAGAATTATATTTGATTTATTCTCATAAATCAAAATTGAGATATCTTATCAATTTGAATTTCAAATTTAAATAGATCATATCCATTTAAATTCAAATTCAAAAATGATAGAGATTTAATTTATCCTTATAAATTAAATCTTACAAATATCTCTTATATTATATATATAATATATATAAACTAATTTATATATATATAAAATATATATCCACCCTAGATTATTCATTGAATCTAGACATCTCTTAGATTCAATGAATCTGGACATCATAGCTCGTATTGGGCTGTTTTGTGTGCGACCCTGTAGGCCCATATGAAGTTGGCAGTGGCCCAGTTACTATACTGACCCACAAGTCGTAAGCGGTCTCTAGCAAGGCATTACGACTACCCAAAACATATGAGGATCGATAAACGATGTAACCTTTCATACAACCATATCACGTCCCTTTTGTCACACGATATTTCGGTCAAGGATGAGGCATGGTGAACGTCATCCTCCTGTTCCTGACCGTTACTTTCTCGATCCCTGAGTAGTCTGAATATAGAAATGGAACTACCCTTCCATTCCAGTATGGCCATACATTTCTCAGACTCACTAATCGAGGGGCCCAGTAATATCTCTCTACGAATGTGAGGGACAAATTCCATCTTGACCATTCACATTCCTCCGCATGAAAACCACTAAGCCCGAGCATAGCCTTTATGATCACTCGGTCAAAAGTGACTTTTGACTAGGTCAAAGCTGAGCGTTTGTCATGTAGGAATCCATGATGATCTCAGGTCAAAGGGCATAGTGACATGGCTTGTATATGAGAGAAGCTTATGACTTGACCCATGCAGCTCTCTCATTGCGGGTCGATCCAACACCCTGTACTCTTACATGTGCTTATGACTTTGATTTATATCTCTATATATCTTCAAAGTCATACTGGTCTTATTTCATCTCTGCTCCCACATAGATGACCGACCAGGGACATTTAGGATAAGATCACGAGTTATCCAAGGATTGTCATCATAGTAAACATGCAAATAATATGATAACTTTATTAAGAAATTCATAAATCAACAATGTTCATAAGATAATGATTGGCCCCTAGGGCACAATCTCCAACATCCTCCCACTTGCACTAGGTACAATCATTAATTTGCCTAATTCCCATTGACCTAACATGACACTCATGTTTTGCTTGCACAAGCGGCTTTGTTAGAGGATCAGCAACATTGTCTTCCCCTGCTACCTTGCATATTTTTATATCACCTCTATCATTGATTTCTCTGATGAGATGAAATCGCCTGAGTATATGCTTGGTCCTTTGATGTGACCTAGGCTCTTTGGCCTGTGCAATGGCACCACTATTGTCACAGAACAAAGTTATTGGATCTGAGATGGTAGGTACCACCCCTAGTTCTGTAATGAACTTCCTGATCCAAACGGCCTCCTTAGCTGCATCAGATGCTGCTATGTACTCAGCTTCCGTTGCAGAATCTGCTACAGTGCTCTGCTTAGAGCTCTTCCAGCTTACTGCTCCATTATTCAGGAGGAATATGTATCCAGATTGCGATTTCTGGTCATCCTGGTCAGTTTGGAAACTTGCATCTGTGTAACCAGTTACATAGAGCTCGTCTACCAATCCACCATAGACCAAGAATAAGTCCTTAGTCCTTCTTAAGTACTTAAGGATATTCTTGACAGCAGTCCAATGGCCCTCACCAGGGTCCTGTTGATATCTGCTAGTCATACTTAAGGCAAACGAGACATCTGGTCGAGTACATAACATGGCGTACATGATAGATCCTATGGCCGAGGCATATGGAATCTTACTCATGCGACCTCGCTGATCTGGTGTACTAGGACACAAATCCTTGCTGAGGTGAATACCATGAGACATGGGTATGAAACCCCTTTTTGATTCCTGCATACTGAACCTATGCAGTATCTTGTCTATATATGTGCTCTGACTCAGTCCTAGAAGCCTTTTAGATCTATCTCTATAGATCCTAATTCCTAGGATGTAGGTGGCTTCACCCAAGTCTTTCATCGAGAAAGATTTTCCTAACCAAGACTTGACAATCTGCAAGGTAGGAATGTCATTCCCAATGAGTAGGATGTCATCGACATAGAGTACCAAAAATACAACTGTGCTCCCACTAACCTTCTTGTACACACAAGGTTCATCAATATTTTGAAGAAATCCAAACTCTTTGACTACTTCATCAAAATGATGATTCCAACTCCGAGATGCTTGCTTCAGTCCATAAATGGACCTTTGAAGCTTGCACACCTTACCAGAGTCCTCAGAACGCACAAAACCTTCAGGTTGTGTCATGTACACATCCTCAAGGAGCTTTCCATTAAGGAAGGCTGTCTTGACGTCCATCTGCCATATTTCATAGTCATAATATGCTGCAATGGCAAGGAGGATTCTGATTGATTTGGCCATTGCAACTGGGGAAAAGGTCTCATCATAGTCCACACCATGAGTTTGAGTAAATCCTTTTGCAACCAGTCGTGCCTTGAAGACATTTACATTGCCATCCATGTCAGTTTTCTCTTTAAAAACCCACTTGCACCCGACGGTTTTTATACCTTCAGGCGGGTCGACTAAGGTCCATACCTTATTGTCGTACATGGATTGCATCTCAGACTTCATGGCATTAAGCCATTTCTCAGAGTTTGGTCCCACTATAGCTTCTTGATAGGTAGTGGGCTCATTATGCTCAATGAGCAACACATCACGACTATCAGAAATCAGAAATCCATATCTCTGAGGCTGAAGTCGTGCCCTATTAGATCGCCTTGGGCCTTGCGTGACTTGAGGAGTCTCAACAACTTCTTGTGAGTCTTCTCTACTTTCCATCTCTAGTTCTGTGGCGTCTTGTGGCTCTCGAACTTCTTCGAGGTGTACCTTGCTCCCAGTGGTTCTTTTAGAGATAAATTCTCGTTCTAGAAAGATACCATTTCTGACAACAAACACTTTGTTATCAGTGGGGTTGTAGACATAATATCCCTTGGTTTCCTTAGGATATCCCACAAAAAGGCACTTTGAAGATTTGGGCGCTAACTTATCTGAGGCTTGTTGCTTAACATAGACCTCACATCCCCAAATCTTGAGAAAAGACAAACTAGGTTTCCTCCCAGTCCATATCTCATACGGAGTCTTTTCAACTGCCTTAGATGGAACACGATTCAGTGTGAACGCAGCTGTCTCTAGGGCGTGGCCCCAAAAGGATGGTGGAAGATCTGTTCGACTCATCATGGATCGAACCATATCCAATAGTGTTCGATTCCTCCGTTCAGAAACCCCATTCCATTGTGGTGTTCCTGGAGGAGTCAATTGTGAGACTATTCCACAATTCCTAAGATGATCGATAAACTCTTGGCTCAAATATTCACCACCTCGATCAGATCGAAGGGCTTTAATTGTTTTGCCAAGCTGGTTTTGTACTTCATTTTGAAATATCTTGAACATTTCAAAAGATTCGGATTTATGTTTCGTTAGATAGACATAGCCATATCTACTGAAATCATCTCTGAATGTAATGAAGTACGAATAACCTCTTCTGGCATTTGTATTCATCGGTCCACACACATCTGTATGTATGAGGCCCAACAAATCAGTGGCCCTCTCACTGTGCCCAGTGAAAGGCGACTTTGTCATCTTTCCTAACAAACAAGATTCGCAAGTATCATATGATTCAAAATCAAATGAGTTGAGAAATCCATCTTGATGGAGTTTAGAAATGCGTTTCTCATTTATGTGGCCTAGACGACAGTGCCAGAGGTACGTCGGATTCAAATCATTTGGTTTGATCCTTTTGGCGGTTATGTTATAGATATTTCCATGATTGGGTTGTTCCAAGTTTAATATGTAATGATCAACATGCAAATCACCATGAGCATAGAAAATATCATTACGATAAATAGAACATTTACCATTCCTAGAAATGGAAGTGTAACCTTCCTTATCCAAATAAGAAAGAGAAACAATGTTACTACTCAAAGCAGGAACATAATAGCAATTGTTCAAAACTAACAAAAGCCCAGTGGACAGAACTAATTCATAAGTGCCTAGAGCTAGAGCAGCAACTTTTGCTCTGTTTCTAACTCGTAGGTCAACTTCGCCCTTCTTCAGCTTTCTACTGTCCTTTAGGCCCTGCACATTTGTACAAATGTGAGAACCACATGCAGTATCTAATACCCATGTAGTGGAAGTAGAGAGATGAATGTCTATAACATAAATACCTGAAGCGATAGCCCCGCTATCCTTCTTGTTCTTTTTCAGATCTTCAAGGTAGAGTTTGCAATTCCTCTTCCAATGACCCGGTTCATTGCAGAAGAAGCAAACTCCTTCCTTTGGAGGCTTTGCCTTCTTTGGTGCAGGCTTGGTTTCGGGCTTGCCTGACTCTTTGGTCTTACCAGATGAGCAGTGACCCTTCCCCTTACCCTTGCCTTTCTTTTTCATACCCTTTCCTTTCTGAACCATCAAAACAGTACTGGGCTTCTTCTTAACAGTCGGCTCAGCAGTTTTAAGCATCCCATGCAGTTCAGAAATAGATTTCTCCATGTTGTTCATGTTGTAGTTCATGACAAACTGGTCATAACTTTCCGGGAGTGAGTTCAAGATCAAATCTGTAGCTAACTCCTGACTCATGGGAAATCCAAGCCTCTCAAGGTGATCAATGTACCCTTTCATCTTTAGGACATGAGTACTGACTGATGCACCTTCAGCCATCCTGCAGGAATGTAAGGCCTTAGTGGTCTCATACCTCTCTTGCCTTGCCTGTTGCTGGAACATTTCCTTAAGATGCACAATCATCTCATAAGCCTCCATGTGTTCCAGATCTCTTTGAAGCTCCGGAACAATAGTGGCAAGCATCAAGCATCCCACATCAACAGAGTCTTCCTTATGCTTCGCATAAGAATCTCTCTGAGCTCTAGGAGCATTGGCTGCTGGCTCCTCAGGAATGGGTTGATCTAGGACATATACCTTTCTTTCCTGCTTGAGAACAATTCTCAAGTTCCTGAACCAGTCAAGAAAGTTTGTCCCATTGAGTTTGTCCTTCTCAAGGACAGATCGCAACGATAATGTAGCAGTATTACTAGTCGTCATGATTCTACAATTAAAATATGCAATTTAATTAGCAATCTCCCACTGAATAAAACAACCCTCAATGTAATAATTAGTGGGCTAAGATCCATATTTGGCTTAAACTTGAGTCCGCTTTGGCTGGACGCTCAACTTTAAGTTATTTAGGTAGGTAACAACTTTACCAATTACATCACATGTAACTCTTAGATGTTTATGGGATTCCATCATCATATGATCCGGCATGTTTTAATCCCATCTAATGCCTTGAGACCCAAAACCGTTTTGATAATCTCAATTAAGTCAAACAATAACAAACATAAGAGCAGCACCATTACTCTTGCTTATCTCCCCAAGATAACTCAAATGCACCCACTTTGGTGGACCTACAAATGAGCGATCGAGGTTTTGACAAGTGTCCATTAATTGACGGCATATGACTTAAGATTTCTTTTAGAGGGTTTAATTAATTATCTGGTTTATGTATCGCGGTTGTATCTCATACAAGTATTATGCATATAAAACATACATGCAGTGATCTAATCAAAAGATGCATAATCTTAAACGTGACACAATATGGCTCACCTATCCTAAGTCCCCTCAAGCCAATGAGAGAAGCTGTCTAATTAGAATAGGAAAATTACATAAGGAAACCTCGTTTTAACATTCGAGGGGAGTGAGATGAGAAGAGAATGTACAACGAGAGTCATTAGAGGAAGGCACGACACGCAGGCCGTATTTAGAAAAATTACAACACTTGTAATCTAGAGCCATATTGTTCACCATACCCAAACATTCAAGAATCAAAATTCATACTATTTGAAGGCAATAAATGTTTCAAAACATTCATATATCAGGAAAGTCAATACATATTACGATTATGTTGCGCTACGATTAAATAGCCACGGCGGTCCCGCTAGCCGGTTAGCGGGCGGGGTGTGGGGCAGCGCCCCAATAGAAAATTTTTTCCCATAAATAATCAAGAATCTTAATTCTATTTCCTTTATACCCCATCAATATTAATTGATCAAATCAATTAACATACACTACCGATTTCAGTTTCCTTTTAGATTCCGTATATGTCATACATAAACAGATTCCATATATGTCATACATATCTCGCAAGTTATCATATAATCAGCTAAGAAGTCTAACATACATCACATGTATCAATAATCAAACCTAACTTAAACACAAAACGGCATGGCTTTGATACCACTGAAGGGAATTGGAAGACACGCAGCGGAAATTAACTTTAAAAATTTTTCCATTCCTAGCCAGGATCTACCGAATGTGTTTAAGTCAAGGAGAAAGAAGTGTTACCTTCGGTTTCAAGCTTTGGTCGCGACCTCAGTGTCCACTAGTCGCGACTCCTCGCCTCTGGAACTTTCAGTCGCGACCTCCTCAGCTTCTAGTCGCGACCTGTCGCCTCTGGAGTTTGTAGTCGCGACCTACTCTGCTTCTAGTCGCGACCTGTCGCCTCTGGAGCTTTTAGTCGCGACCTCTTCAACTTCACGTCGCGACCTGTCTCCTCTTTTCGGATTTCTGACGTTCAGATGCCCGTTTGGTCGCGACCTAAGTGTGTTCTGGTCGCGACCTTTCTTCGTGTCTGGCCGTATCGTAGAAGTCGACAGCTCAGATCGGCTTCCTCTACCGGTATCCACACGAACAGCGTTCCAATTGCGAACGACGTGCTAGCGCCTCTTGTCCCTCTAAGGCTTTCTGGAGATTCCGTCCTCACCGTCTCTATTTCGGCAGTTTCTTATATGCAAACCTTTTGCACTCTCCCTGCCCCCTTTTCTCACGACTGAATGTGTGTGAAGAGATCTATTGTGTGTAGAACCCTAGCTCCTAATGTCAAATATATAGGAAGCTATCGGGCTTCTAATAGGGCCGGGCTTCAGAATTAATCTTATATTAATTCTGAATTAATACAATATCATATATTGCATAATTTAATAAGAAACTGATTAAATAAATATGGTTTATATTAAATCCGTCCCACAGATTTAATTCACCTATTTATTTAATTTAAAATAAAGATAAGACAGAATTATATTTGATTTATTCTCATAAATCAAAATTGAGATATCTTATCAATTTGAATTTCAAATTTAAATAGATCATATCCATTTAAATTCAAATTCAAAAATGATAGAGATTTAATTTATCCTTATAAATTAAATCTTACAAATATCTCTTATATTATATATATAATATATATAAACTAATTTATATATATATAAAATATATATCCACCCTAGATTATTCATTGAATCTAGACATCTCTTAGATTCAATGAATCTGGACATCATAGCTCGTATTGGGCTGTTTTGTGTGCGACCCTGTAGGCCCATATGAAGTTGGCAGTGGCCCAGTTACTATACTGACCCACAAGTCGTAAGCGGTCTCTAGCAAGGCATTACGACTACCCAAAACATATGAGGATCGATAAACGATGTAACCTTTCATACAACCATATCACGTCCCTTTTGTCACACGATATTTCGGTCAAGGATGAGGCATGGTGAACGTCATCCTCCTGTTCCTGACCGTTACTTTCTCGATCCCTGAGTAGTCTGAATATAGAAATGGAACTACCCTTCCATTCCAGTATGGCCATACATTTCTCAGACTCACTAATCGAGGGGCCCAGTAATATCTCTCTACGAATGTGAGGGACAAATTCCATCTTGACCATTCACATTCCTCCGCATGAAAACCACTAAGCCCGAGCATAGCCTTTATGATCACTCGGTCAAAAGTGACTTTTGACTAGGTCAAAGCTGAGCGTTTGTCATGTAGGAATCCATGATGATCTCAGGTCAAAGGGCATAGTGACATGGCTTGTATATGAGAGAAGCTTATGACTTGACCCATGCAGCTCTCTCATTGCGGGTCGATCCAACACCCTGTACTCTTACATGTGCTTATGACTTTGATTTATATCTCTATATATCTTCAAAGTCATACTGGTCTTATTTCATCTCTGCTCCCACATAGATGACCGACCAGGGACATTTAGGATAAGATCACGAGTTATCCAAGGATTGTCATCATAGTAAACATGCAAATAATATGATAACTTTATTAAGAAATTCATAAATCAACAATGTTCATAAGATAATGATTGGCCCCTAGGGCACAATCTCCAACATTATTCCCTTACAGTTCCTTCTCAAATAATTCACGCCTTAAGGTGCTTTCACTTCAAATGTGTACCAATGAGTTTCAAGTGGATACTGGAAGTCAAGCTCTTCGTTGGGTCCCATTATTTCAATTGGAAGTTCTGGACCTGCGAAATTGTAAAGTAAACGCACCAAGTGGAAACTTCCCCTCCTTTTGTTGTACCAACATGACTTGCAATATCTTGACCTCTCCAATAACGATTTGGTTGGAGTGTTTCCAAATTGGTTGTTTCTCAAGAACACAAAACTCTGGTCTCTGATGTTGAATCGTAACAAGTTCATTGGAATATTTGAGTTCCCAACCGACGTAGATCAACCTCCTCCACCTCCCTTGATTAATTTGCAGCTATCTGACAACAAAATGGAGGGGTAAACTCCCCACAAATATTGGTCTGCTCCCAAATTTGAAAATTTTCAATGTGTCAGGAAATGGACTTAATGGCGCTATTCCCCCATCAATAGGAAACATGTCCAAGTTGATTGCTTTAGACATAAGCAGAAACAAATTTTCTGGTGAAGTTCCTGACTCTTTGTGGGCAAGCTTTTCTTCATTAACATACTTTATTTTATCACATAATAACTTAGAGGGAAAATTATTCCCTTCTCACTTGAACTTGTCCTCTCTTCAATGGTTGCTATTGGACAGCAACTACTTCAGTGGGACACTGGAACATGAAATATGGCAACTCCCAAGTCTTGACACGTTAGATATCTCTAACAACAGTTTCTGAGGTATGGTTCCTACTTTCATCACCAACTCTTCATTATTACTAGTGATAAACTTGTCAAGAAATAATTTTACTGGTATACTACCCAGAGAGTTCTGCAAACTTGATCTTTGGCATTTGCACCTCTCTCATAATAAACTCACAGGTTCAATACCAGCTTGCTATTTGAATATGGTAGGGCTGTCATCTCTACAGCTCCAATGCAATCTTCTTGCAGGTTCCATTCCTACATTAATGAGATATGGCCACTATCTATCGATACTTGATTTGAGGGATATGAAGTTATTCCAGATTGGATTCTGAAGGTGAAGTCATTAAGAGCTCTTCTATTGGGTGGTAATCAGCTACATGGACAACTTCCTAACCAGTTGTGCCAGCTAAAGAGAATGAGCTTTTTGGACTTGTCTCATAATAACTTCACAGGAAATGTTCCTGCTTGTTTCAACAATTTCTCATTTGGAGAATGGGACCAGTATAATCTATTATTAAGTTCTCCAGATTTCTTTTATAACTATAATCCTTTCATTTGCAACCATTTTTTTGAACAAAATACATATTATATGACAGAAGTACTCGAAGTAGATTTTACAACCAAAAACTTGCTGCTTCCATACAGAAGTGACATTTTGAGGTTTTTGTCCGGAATAGATTTGTCAAGCAACCGGTTAACTGGAAAAATCCCCCGGGAGATGGGATATCTGAAATCCCTTCATGCATTGAACTTATCTCACAATCATTTGAAAGGATCCATTCCAAAAAGTTTCCATCAACTTTCTGCCATAGAGAGCATAGACCTTTGAAACAACAACTTGGGTGGAGAAATCCCCATTCAGTTGCAGTACTTGAACTTTCTAGTTGTATTCAATGTGTCCTACAACAATTTGTCAGGTACAGTGCCTAATGGTGGACAATTTTCAACTTTTGATGACAGCAGCTTTAAAGGAAACCAATATCTCATTCGGAACAATAACAAAAAGGGTAACCCTACACTTGTACCACCACCACCATCTCCTCTCGACAATGACGCAGAGGAAGATGAATCTGTCATAGATTCCACTTCCTTTATTTGGAGTTTTTCTGCATGCTATGTTTCTGTGTTGGTTGTTGGATCAACCCATACTGGCGAAGATTGTGGTTTTATTATATTGAAACATGTCTCTATAGATGTTTGTATGACTATCTTAAATATGCATTCTGTTAGAATTCACAGGACTTTGAATAAATTGCACAACAACGTTAGACTTGTTGACTTGTGCTGTAATTGAACATTTATGTCACTTCATCTCACTGTAAACCTATGTTATTGCATTATAAGTGCATGTGATGTCTTATATACTTTATTGTATCGCAAGTTGTTTAAACATATATATAATATGTCGCTTTACTATTCAAATTGGGATTTAACTCTAGCATAAGGCACTAAATTCTACATGGTAGCCTACGTACATTGTAGCAGGACCTTGGATCCTAAATTTTTAAGTTTTTCATGGTTTTGTTGTAAGTCTACCACAATGTTTACAATTTAACTTCTATGATTTATTTTTCAAAGGTCAAGGTTTGTACGTTATGTGCATGATTTTTAACCAAGCCAGAAGACAATCAAATAGTTTGTCAGGAATTTCTAATCAAACTTGTCAGTGAAATATTTGCGAAAGTTGTAAGTGAAGCATCTTTCAAGTAGATGAATAAAAAAACACCATTATAATTGAACAAATATGCTAAGATTCCAAAATGTGAAATCACCTTTCATGATGGCTAAGTGCATTATTGAGCAACAAAATGTTTGCTGGAGTTTGTCAACATATAATATCAAACAAATTATGATATAAATAACAAGTAATAACTACACATGATCGTTAATCAGCTTCATTCCAATTCCTTGATCCAAACATGGTCTTGCATAAGGAAAAGCTTTACCATTTTCATCCATAGGGTTTGCCATGCAATCATGCTTTGGTGGATAATGAAAACACGGCTCCATCGAGAAGTCTGGTACGCAAGGAGGATCTGGGATGTTAGTGTCTAGTAACTTATGAAGAATCCATGGCTTCAAGCCTCCCAAACCTTGAGCTACATACCCAAAAGAAGATATAGAACTAGTCACCAATACATCACACATACTAAGCAGATATATTTCAGTCAAAGCCTTTACATTGTGCATGTTGTTATTAAACTTCTGTTCCTCTTCATGACTTGGCTGGTAAACTCCTATTATGTCCCCAGTTACAGTTGGTTTTCTCAAATACATAGTCCTTAAATGCTCGCTGAAATACGAATACAATGATGTTACCAGAACAGATTTTGTCTGGTTTTTCCTTGGAGAAGAAGTTACCGAATCTCTCAGGTCTAGTTCAGGCAACAACTTATTTCTTAAAGTGCATCTTAATATTTGATCCATTTTTGCTTGATTTGTAGAGAGATCAGGATATACTCTAATTTGAAGACCAATTCTCTCATCTGCCCTGGCCATGTATGCTTGATAGAGTCTGCTAATTATTCCCCATACTTGATTTGAAGGTAGAAATAAGTATCTTCCCAAGTGGTGAAAAGCAGTGTCTTTTTCTGGGAACATTTTGCTTAATTCTTGACTGAGAGATGGAACTATGAATAGAGAAGGTATGAAATATTGATCTGATCTTAATATCAACAAGGGAACTTTCCTGAGAAGACGTTGACTGTGATCACAGTGAAAGAATTTCTCATGATCATCACTGGTATGCTGTAGATTTAGATGCAGAACCAATGGAGAAGAAATCAGCCTTGAACTGTTGTTTTCTCTGTCCTTCTTTATCATGTTCTGATATGATTCAATTATATTTCTTGACCTGTGTCTGAAGGGAAAATCATTTGGCAAAATCCATGATGAATTAGGAAATGGTTCACAAAATAGGCCGGTCATTTCATCCTCGAAATCCACCATTAGAACTCGATCGGTGAGAAGAGCGTATAGGAATGCAGAAGCCATGCTCACCATTCTATTCCCCAAACCATTAACAGAAGTCCACACGATGTAGTTACATGCTGCAGAATAATGTCCCTTGTTCCTAGGCCTTATCAGCTCTTTCATGATTTTGTTGTAGAGTCTTGTATGAGGTCCACACCTTTTATGAAGATCTTCGTATTCGCGAAGTTTTTTTATCAGATAAGGAGAGGGTTTGTGAGGTGAAGCTTTACGGTATAAATGGGACTTAAATCTGCTTAAGCATGACGTTTTATCAAACCCAGAAGCTAGAAGTCCATCAAGCAGTTTGTCAGCAGTAGGCTTTCTGGTAAGTGGGGATGATGAATTCTTTGTCGTGTTCGTGAATGAATGATTTTTTGAAACTACAAATTTGTAAGAGAAGATAATTGATAAGTTATGTGGAAAAAGTACATCTTGCAGCAAGTTGAGGTAAAATTCTTGGATATTGTATTTACAGAAATAAAATACTCTATCAAGCTAAGACCTTGTGATGATGCACCAAAGTGTCTCTAGTTGAACTTAGAATGTGATTGAAACTGATGAAAATATTGAACCTTCCTTACTCAAAACAGCTTAATTCATTATATTCTTTTTTGCTTGGTATTTGAACTTGGGGCCTCAAAATTAAACCTTCATGGGCTTACCATGAAAACCAATTTGTTGGTTATTCATTATAAGACCCTGAAGGGATATAACAACTAATTAATAGGGGGGAAATGGAAAAGAAATTGATAAAAATTTCAGACATCCTTAGGTGTATCTTATAAATAGAACTCGGCTACTCCCAAAAACTGTATCTTATATATAAGATCCAAGGGATATAACAAGTAATTAAAAGACCTATTTGAGTTGTGAATTTAGTTGCTAATGATATTTTTTTTTTTTTGGATTTACTTTTCAGAAATGAATATAGTTGGAAGAAAGAAAGGGTAAAATTCAGATTTGCTGAACAAAAGGAGAAAGCAACCAAACAAATATATAAAACCAAGAGAACTAAAGTACTCTTCCGATCCTAAATATATGACATAATTAGTAAGTTGATCTTGGTCATAAATATAATATATATTTTCTAAATTATCCCTATTGATATTTTATTAACAATAATCGGTAAGAGAAGGATTAAGGGAGTTAAGGAAAATGATTATGATGTTTTAGGAAAAATATATTATAATAAATAACTTAACTAATTTTTTTAATATAATTAAATTAGTTAAATATATTTTATATTTAGGAGTGGAGAAGTATGAATTGGTAAAACAAACATAATCTTCAGAAAATATGCGAAATTACCTGCTTCTGAATCTGCAGTAGGCTGAATTGTTGGTCCCAAGTTCTCATGTGTCAAGGTTTGGCCTCTCCCTTCAAATTCCTCATCTGTAGAAAAACTCTCAAAATGATCAAAAATCGAGAAAATACATGAAAGTCAAGAAAATATGCAAAATTACCTGCTTCTAAATCTGGAATAGCCTGAACTACTGATCTCAAGTTCTTATGTATCAAGTTTTGGCCTCCCACTTGAAATGCCTTGTAATTAGAAAAGCTCGCAAAATGATCAAAAATTGAGTACCTATAACTAACTCCACACAGTATAAGCAAAATTGTGCAGAGAACGACCAAAGATGTGCTGTATCTATCAGAACTCAGTCCCATCCTCTCCACTGTGACCTGAAGTGAATTCATCTTCTGAGATGGCTCTCCTTTTAATTGCAGTAATTAGACACTTTATTTACATTAAAGATGCATGGAAATACAAATAAGGAATATTAGTACTAATTTCATTTAGTGCGTTACATTGATAGAACCTTGAAAAAGGTGATTGACTTTTTTAACCACAGAAACGTTATTATAAAACTGAAAGACTACAGCTCATGCATGTATAAGCCAACAAGTAATGCCAAAAGGACAAGGGAGGGTATTATTGTCAATATGAGTTGGATTCAAATGAATGTAATTGATTACTCATTTTAATCACTAAAAAATACAAATATGAGTCAGTAATTGAAGTAAAAGCAATAAAAGAGCTTGAAAAGTACAAAGAACAAACAAAAAGCCAGAAATCAAAGCATAAAGAAGGAGAGACCTGCTTTTGCAAATGAGTGACATATCTTGGAACATTCTCATGTGAAGAGCCTATTCCATTTGTATTTAAGTTTCTATAAGAAAGATGAATGAACATTTAATATATGACGTTTTAATGTAATTATTACATTTCTGAGACCTGTTTATGGTATATAAGCCAGCTAACACAAATTTGTCTCCCAATATAATTGATCCTAATCTTTTCATTTAAGTCTTTTGGAGCTATTATTCATTTTCAAACTGATTTTCTGGAAAAACAATTATATATTTTTAACACTAGTACTTAATGAGGAGTATCCTAAACAATTAATACTCCTATTGATCTAACAAAAGACAAATATTCCCTCCATTTTTTAAAATTTTAGTGCACAAAATAAGAAATACTATTAATTTATTAAAATATTAATTATATTATCAAAGTTGATTTTAATTAATGCGATGAAACATTTTCACATTGTTCCCATATATATATATATATATATATGATGTTATAATATAAAAAAATATTATTAAATATTTTACGATCCTAAATATAAGATCACAATACACTTTCTCTCTTAAAATTATAATTTTCTGTACAAAATACTCATAAATAATTATATGTATTAAGTGGATTTTAATATAGGATAATTCAAATGAACATGAATAAAAGGGGTATTTTAAGAAATCTGACACACAATTATTATAAATAACTAACTTAACTTTCTTTAATATACTCAAATTAACTAAATAGATCTTATATTAAGGATTAGAGGTAGTATAAAATAAAATATTTTTTAAAAAAAATGTGGAGGGAGACTAGTAAATTAAGTTTATAACATTGTAATTAGACTAACATTAAATATTCAGATATACGTTTAAATTAATAGTGAAAAATTGATTTTGTATTCTATGAGATAAATATGTGAGAAAAAATTTATTTCATAAAACATAAAATTCCTTTTTTTGTTTTTTAAAGCTAAACCAAATATATCAATCCAATACGCACCCGTCCATTAGTTGATTTGAAAAAAACATCTCTTCAATTTAGACTCTATTTAACATCCCATAGGATTATTAGCCTTATTAATTTTGGAATCCCTTGAATTGATAGCTTAACGATGAGTAACAGAAACACACAGAATAGACTAAGAATGTTCTGAGTATTTCAAAATTATGATGGCAGTGAAGTTCACAACTTCATCAACTGCTTTTAAAATTATAGGAGGATATGAAAGATGAACGCTTTGCAAGTATATCCCAACAAAAGTAGCCGCACCGGGACCACATCTCTTTCCTTTTCTGAACAAATCGTCCTTCATGGAGTCACTATCTCAAGAAACTGCACTTCCTTCTTTCACATCTTGGCAAATTACTAGCTTTTGACCTTTAACTCCAGAGCCAAGAAACTAAATTGGCAATGTTATTCAAGACATATCTCCTTTTGTTGAGGGCACTGTAATGGCAAATATTTCAGTGCTCATGTCACATTTTTTGCCGCTGAGCGATGAACATCAACCAGCTTCAATCCATTACTTACATCTTCACAATTCATAATATGTGGAAAAAGGGAAGTAAATTTCACTATTCTATTGGCCTTACAATCATGTTTAGGTGGATAATGAAAACAAGGTTCCAAGGATACAGCTTGCAGACATGGTGGATCAGGGATCTGTTTACCATATGCTCTCTGCAGAATCCATGGCTTCAAACCCCCAAGACTTTGAGCAACATACCCAAAAGTAGACTTGGGGCTGGTGATTAATGCATCGCACAAGCTCAGCAAATATATTTCGGCCCATGCCTTGATGTTATGCGCGTTATCTTTCGAATTTTGATGCCCTTCATGGCTTGGCTGATAAACTCTTACAACTTCCCCAGTCACAGTTGTGTTGCTCAAATACATAGCCCTTAGCTTTTCGCCGTATTCTGAGTACAAAGATGCAACTAGAACGGCTTTTGAAGTGTTGTTCTTCGACAGAGATACTACTGACTTGTGATGACCCAATTTGGGCAGCAGGTTATGCTTGAAGGCACAAGCTAATAATTCGTCGATGACGGTTTGATGTGGAGCTCGATGAGTATTATATATTCTTACTTGGAGGCCAATCCTCTCATTTTCCTTTGCCAAATGGGATTTATAGAACCTGCTAATAACATCCCATACGCCATTTGATGGGTGAAAAAGATAGCGTCCCAGATGGTGGAAAACTGTGTCTTTTTCTGGGAACATTTTACTTAGCTCTTGTCCAAAAGATGGAATCATGAAAAGAGAAGGGGAAAAATATTGATCTGACTTCAAAATCAAGACAGGAACTTTCTGGAGAAGACTTTGGCTATGATCACAATGAAAAAAGTTATTATGACCATCATGGGTGTGTTGTAGATTCAGAACAAGAAATGATGGCAAAAACACATTTGAATCGTGTGCCTTGCTAAGTAAGCTTTCATAGGTTTCAATATGTTTCTGGTCCTTGCGATAAGGAAAATTCTGAGGCAATAACCACGATGAATTGGGAAATGGCTCACAAAAGAGCCCAACCATATCAGACCCAAA
Organism: Leucaena leucocephala; assembly: GCA_037074615.1. NCBI lineage: Eukaryota > Viridiplantae > Streptophyta > Magnoliopsida > Fabales > Fabaceae > Leucaena > Leucaena leucocephala. The sequence goes on along the minus strand of CM073558.1, from coordinate 4,931,800 downwards.
CCTAACGAGTAGAACTCGATCCGTGAGTATGGCATAAAGATATGCTGCAGCCAAGGTTATCATCCTATTCCCCAAGCCATTGGCAGCGGTCCAAACAAGGTATTTGCACTTGGTAGCTGCAGCATTTTTGCTAGGTTTTTTGCCCAATTTCATGACTTTGTCAAAGGATTTGGAAAGGGGCCCACATCTTCTATGAAGCTGTTCATAGTTACGTAGCTTGAATATCAGATATGGTGAGGGTTTATGAGGGGATGCCTTGCGATATAAATGAGATTGATACCTACTTAGGCATGATCCTTCATCAAAAGTGGGAGCTAGAAGTTCATTCAAGAGTTTATCATTGGTAACAGTGTCAGATAGAGATGAACCATTACTCGCATTTACAATCAACTGATTCTTCTGACCTGCAAATATGGGAAAGAGACAAGTTGCAGATGTTTGCAAGAAGATAAAGAAAAGCCTAGGCAAATTAGCAATCCTAACAGTGATTCCACAAAAAGTTTCAATTGCGATGAAGTTTCAATAAAATTATTGCAGATCATGCTCAATAAAACATAATGAATATTGCCATATTTTATGCTTGTTTGACCAAAACCAAAGGTAAGTTGGCAATTTACCGAATCCTCGTAATAACAGGAAATCATCTCAAGTATTCAAGTTCAAATTGAGCCAAGAATAACTGCTATAATTCTTCAAGTCATAAATAATTAACTAGAAGATCTCTTATGGTAATGTTGAAACTACTTCTGTCATTTTATATACTAAAATAATGACTAGGAATGACACAAAATGAAAAATTAAGCCATAAACAATGGTCATACCAGCATCTGAGGTTGTCTTTTTCGGAATGCTTTCTTCTGGGGCCAGTAAACCATCGTAAGCCTTTTTCTTCCAAGCAGATGAAGACAGAGTACATCAGAATTAGAAATAGTAAACTTGAACAAATGAATAAGGGCATACGATTAAGGAAACAAGGATGTCATAAACAATAGAAACAGATTGCAAACAATGGCCTTACCTACCTCTGATCCTGTAATATTCTGGTCTTTTCCTCCCATGGCTTGACGGGTTACAGCAAAACTAACATCTTCAGCTTCCTTTGAGAAATTAGAAGAAAAGTTCTGGGCTCTTTCACCCAGCACATCAGTTTCCGAAGATTCCTCAACGAGATTAGATATTGAGTTTTGGTTTATCAGAGTGACTATGACTAAAATGGGGAAAGCAATGAAACCCACAACCAAGAATGTTCTGAATCTCTTGAATGCATTTGACTTTGCTTTATCCATTGTAGCTTGAAAATTTCCCAGAGCTGCTCACATGACAGCTTAAGATACAGTAGCCAACTCTTCAATGAGTAAAATGCAGGTAGCTTCAGATCAAATTAATTACCTAGAATGTACACAATAATATAGCAGTTTAAATAATGTCGGTCTTGAAGAGATAAGAAGATCTTTATTTGGTAGTTAATCTCCAGATTACATATCCATCCTGATGAAAGATGCTCAAAAAGAAGAATTGTACAAATCAACGATAAAAGTTTTTTTTTCCTTTTTTTTTTTTTTGTTCTTTTGCATTTCGCACCTAATGCGATCGAAAACTCCAAAATGAATAGTGTCTTCTCAAACAAGTGAAGAACAGAGAAGAAACGGAAATACTCATACATACTCATCGGAAGACCTCGTTTTCATCAGAGAAAGCCAGAGCTCTGCCGACACGACCAGATATGCCGATTGACTTCCTCTAGATGTAGATCAAGTTTCCTTCTTTTCTCTTTTTCTTAGTTCGATTGTAAGGGTGGCCTCATTCTCCAATAATAGACCGCACTGTAAATAATAAAATAATCCTAAGACCAAAAGGGGTACAAGCACTTTTTAGACATATGATAGCCAGATTTTTTTGACCTGTACGCATGATATGTGAGAGCTGACCGGTTTTCATGAATTTAAATCTTATTATTAATAATGTTAGAACTTTACAATAATATAATTTAAAATTAAAATTTTAGATAAATTATATATATTAATTTTTTAAATAATAAAAAAATTTATAAAATATTCAATTATTATTTTATCTTTATTTTTTTATATTATATCCCATCTCATTTCTCTCTGCTCTCTTTTCTCTCATCTTTCATCTCTACTTTATCATCTCTTTTCTCTATCATTTCTACTCTCTTATTTTCTTTTTTATTCTCTCTTATCTCTCATACTTTTACTAAAATCATACATTTTTTAATAAATTTTTAATTATAAAAATTTTTATGATAATAATTATATAAATATTCATTTAGAACTATTTTTTCTATAAACTCTTCTCTAAAAATATTTTTTTAAAAGATGTCTAAAAATCCTTTTTTTCATAAACCTTTTTTCAAACTCTTATCTAAATATGCCATACATTTGATAGGATATAAGAGTTTTTTTATAGAAGTTAAAGTAGAAATAAAATTATATTAAAAATAGATTTTAAAAGTTTATTTAGTATGTTAAAAATAAGTATAGAATTGATGTATATTCTTTTTTTATAACTTAAAGTAAAATGATCTAAAATATTTTTTTATAACTTGGGAATAATTAAAGTTGTCTATAAATTTTATAACTTAGGGTAAAATGATATAAAATATTTTATTTCTACTTCTCTCATCTTATATCCTAACTTTTTTATGTAACTGAAATGGTATAAAATGTTAAAAATATAAGTGGTTTCTATTATATCAAATAAAAAAATATTTAATTTTATTTTCACTTTCACTTTTAGAGGCTTGTTTTGCTCAACAGTCAAAAGTAAAAGGAAGAGATTTTAATGTTATATCATTTAGATATATTAGATAGAAGAAGATAAAGAGATTTTAATATTATCTTATTTAATTTTAAAAAAAGGAGAAAAAATATTTTTATCTAAATAATTTTACCCTCATTAAAATTAATTAGATGTAATAGTAACACATAATTGTTAAATATATACTTGGCAAAAAAAATTTGTAAATTGTTGATGAAGGTGGGGGAGATTGTTGTGTTGAAATTTTTGGAATGAGTGAAATAGAATATTAAAATATTTTATAGGTATAATAATTCTATCATGCTAAAATATTATATTTTCCCTTCAATTCCTCACACTCTTGGAGAGAAGGGAAATTATTTTATAGAAAAAGTATATTTTTTTTTAATTTTCTTTCCGCTCCTACAAAATTGGAGAAGCCAAACAAAGGAAAATAATTAAAATCTCTTCCTTTTTCCAAACATAGCGTATCAAACAGATATTATTAATCATTTTCCTTTGTTTGGCTTCACAAGATCAAAAGGAATAGGAATGATTAATAATAAAGGCTTATTTGATATGCAACATTGGGTTTAGGGGTGTGTGATTGGGATAAGGAATGAGTCAATTTATAGGGGTTTGCTATGTGGTATTAAGAATAGCTTAGGATTAGACAATACATATATACGTGAATTAAACAAACCTACATGTCCCCTTAATATTGCGATTTTGATCTTGTGATTGAAAATTTATTTATTAAAATATTCTCCTAAAATTTATTTAATGTCACATTTAACCTTTTGTATTACTTAACATTTTTCATCATCCTTATTGCCCTTCATTTTGTCAGCTATTATTGCTGTCTAGCGACATATTCCTCTAGTCATCTCCATCCTCTCTTATGATTCTGTCAATGACCTTTTTTTTTGGCTACATCTTACCTAATTATTTACATCTTCCATTGTTCTTTTGTTATCTCCATTCGCTCAATTTCGTTAGTGAACTTCTCTTCTAATAATGTTGCGATTCCATTGTATCCGTCCTCCATCTTGATGAGGTGGGTATTTTTAAACTAGATCTGGATGGCAACACTTTCTTTCTCTATGACTGTAAATTTATTCAAATCTAGCTTTGAAGATTTGCTTAGAACCTTTACTATATTTTGAATTAAAATAATTGAAAACCAAATCTGTTTTATTCAATTTGCATTCGGATATCTTTTCATTGACATGGAGTTCATTCAAGCCCTATTTAGTTTCTTTATTTTATTTTTTAAATTTGAAAATTTCCTTCTTTGGTTTTGAATATTTATTTAGATTAAAATTGGATTTCATATATGTGTTTGAATCTTGGTATGATGTCTTCCCATCTTTCATTTGAGTTTGATGAAAGTAATAAAGAGTAAAGAAGATAAGAGCAATTATCTCTTTTGCCTAATTTTTGGGGGACTTGAGCCTCACTTTCATTTTCTAATCTCATGCCATATCAATCATAATTTTAGTCTCAACACCACTTCCAATACTTTTCGTATTCTCAATCTTAATCTCAACCCAGTCTCTCAAAATTTAATGTTACATATACCAAATAAATAGTTCACATATAGACCATCATTGTGGTCCTTATCCTCTCTCATTATTCTCCACCTAGAGGATGGATGATCAAAGGTCGAAAAGAGATCATGATTGTTTTGAGCCCACTTGGTCTAAACATCCGCAAATTTAGCAACATTTCTATGAACAAATGTAAGATCAACGTTCTACTCTTATCTTATGAGCATTTTAACATTTCCCTCCCTAAAACGTCGTTGTATGGATCTTGTATTGTCTTGTGTGTGGGCCTTGTAATAATAATATTTATTGCGGGCACCTAATCTTCCGTCAGCACTAATAAAAAATCATAAATATTAAATAATAAACTTATATCCTATAAAAATAAGAATTCAATTCCTATTATTATTATAAGGACTCTTTTAATAAAAGATCTCATAAATATTTTATAAATACTCTCTAAATTCTAAAATTATGTCTTAACTTTAATAGAAAATCAATATTTAATTTAGCTGAATTGTTTTATAAAAAGAAAAAAGAAAAATCTTCAATTATCACAACGTCCATTTCCTTGATTCCCTTCGGGTTTGTTTGGTTAGGGATTTTTAGAGAGAAGAAAAAGGGAGGAGAGGAAAAAGTGTATTTGGTTGGGAAAAATAGAGGGGAGAGGGGATTTTTTATCTTTTTGTGGTCCCCTTCCCTCCCTCACCTCCTCTCCAAAAGTAGAGGTTTTTATAGGGGAAAGAAAATTTTTCACTTTTATGACCAAATTGGCCTTAATATTTATTTAATATTCCAATTGTACCCTTAAACCTTTTTTTTATTTTTCTCACACCTAATTTTTTTAATTGTTAAAATTTAATAAACATAATAAATTATTTATATATTATATTAAAATATATAATAATTATATAATTAATAAGAAATAATATTAAAATTTTATCATATTTTTTAATTCTATTATATATATAAATAAGATAAAAAAATTTAAGATTTATAAATTAAAAAAATAATAATTTTGATATGAATATTATAAATAAAGAATAAATAAATTTAAATAAAGAGATAAGGGTATATTTATCAATTTCTAATTAATTCCCCTCCCCTCCCCTCCTCTTATTTTCTGAACCAAATAAAATATATTATTAATTAACCTTCTATACCTTTTCTTATCCTTTTTTAAATTAATCTAACATATTTTTTTTTCAACTGAATTAAATAAAGCCTTCAGGTCCGAGAATGACGCCCTTCACTTGATAATCGTATGTGTTGGTTGGATCCCATTTGGAAGCTCAAAACTTATTTTTGGACAATTCAAACCAAACACTACGTTTGTTTTAGCATTGAGAGCAAATAAGCTTCTCTTTAATGGCCACTTAGATTGAAAGATAGATTTTAAAATTTCTAAATATTTTTAAATTCGCGTTTTGAAAGTTAAATATAATCTTTTAATCATAATTTTACGTTTTACAAAGTAAATATATAAAAAACAATTGTCTCAACTTATATAAATATACTTATCAATCATAAATCTAAACAAGCACATAAACTAACTTTTTTTTTCGAATGGACTTTTTTTAATAAAAAAATAATTTCTTAATATGCTCTTTTATTTTTTTTTAAATTATATTTACATAAATTTATTTTTTATTCATTGAATAAATCAAATTTTTTCTACATTTAAATATATTCTTTTAATTATATTATCTAAAAAAATTTTAATTTATCAAATTAACTTTTTTTAAAAAAATTTATTTAATATCTATTCAACAAGTTGACCAATGGTCGTTAGATATTATTATTATTATTATTATTACTCGTATTTTCTTTCTAAATTTCCGCTTCCTTTTTTTTTTTTTGCCGATTTTTATAGAGCTGGAAGAATAATCCCTCACGGTGCGCCATTTTCTTTCGCTTTCGGTCTGACGGTGATATTTCCGAGATATTCCCAATTTCCCATCTTCTCCATAACCACGGCACACCTCTCTCTTTCCTGTCTTCTCCATTGATTCCTATTTGTTCCCCTGAGCCCCAATTCATGATTTCATTCCCAAGGAGTTAGATTTTCTCCCTCTTTAAAATCCCTCTCTTTTCTATTTCTCGTGATTCTTTTTCCGATTCTAATGGCCGTGGCTATGGCGGCTTGGACCGTCGGAACTCGCTTCACTGCTAATAGTTTCAGGAAAGATTCCGACAAACCCATTTGCTTTGAAGCTTCCTCTAATTTCGCTGCTCCTTCTTCCAAATCACTCCCCATTCTCCAGAATTTAAGGTACGGAAGCTGCAATTTTGGGCGTTCTTTTCTAGTTTCGCTACTTGATTGCTATGGTTTATTCTTAGTTATTAGAATCCCTTTTTCATTGATGCTTCTGGAATATACATTAAAAAAATTAAATATTCCTAAGTGAGATTAACAGTCAGCTAAGACTGCTCCATAGTTACTTGTCCATTTTCTGTGACAATTGTATGATACAATTTTTGTCAGATTTTCGTCTTCAAGAACTACTAGACTTGTCCCTCGGGCAACACCTGTCACTGATGTGGAGGTATTTGGATATCAATGAGGCTTATTATTGCCTATGGATAATAATAAGCATCACTTAACGTTTTCTTATGCTTGATGATTGTGATCAGTGAAACTTTTGCTTTTGATTTGTGCTGATATGGAACAGGATGGGATTCAAAGGGAAAATGATGACATTCCTTCTCCCACAGTTATAATTGACCAAGACACTGATCCAGATGCAACTGTTGTGGAGATAACATTTGGTGATCGTCTTGGGGCACTTGTTGACACAGTAAGCCCTCATCATCTTTGGACTTTTTTGAGGAAGCTATTCTTGTTACGATGTCTTTTAGATTCGGGGAAAATTAATCTTTTGCTCTTTATAGATTTAACTCAGTTATAATTTAGTCATGAATTTTGTCAGGATGCAACTTAGTCCATCAAGTTTAACTATTTAAAATATTAGTCTTTATATTTTAGAAAATAAAATTATATATTTTATAAAACTTAGTTACTAAAATTTTAAATAGTTAAAACTATAAGGACTGCGTTATATTGAATTAAAGTATAAAGACTAAATTACATCGAGTTAAAATTTAAGAATTAAGTTATAGTTGAGTCAAAATTTCCAATTCATCAAGACATGTTTGATTATTTGCTCCAATAAAAACATTGAAAGATGGAAGAGATAAATAAGTTTCTCTGCGTGGTATACAGATGAATGCTTTGAAGAACTTAGGGCTTAATGTGGTTAAGGCAAATGTCTTCCTGGATTCCTCTGGCAAACACAACAAGTTTTCCATAGCGTGAGTGATTCCTTTGTTTTGCCATATATATGTATTCTTAGCTTTGGCATTTGTGCCTAAGATATCCTATTGGATCTTTGTTTGCACTGACACTGGTAGAAAAGTGGAAGAGCCAGAGTCGCTGGAGGCGATTCACTTAACCATTATAAATAATATGATTCAGTACCATCCTGTATGCTTCCTAAATACTTTTCTTTACTTAAATTGAACCATGATTTGGTTTTACTGTTATGCACCAGCATGTTCTTTGATTGAAATTATTGAAATGTTTCAAACTGGGTGGTCTAGGAATCAAGTGCTGAGCTAGCAATGGGAGCAGCCTTTGGACTAATGCGTCCAAAAGAGCAGGTGATGAATGTTTATAATTTAGCTCATAATTAAGCATGGTTGAGATGGCCGAGTTGGTCTAAGGCGCCAGATTAAGGTTCTAGTCTAAAAGGGATTTGGTTCAAATCTCACTCTTAACATAATAAGTTTTTATTAAAAAAAATTGGTTATTGTTTTTTACCACATCCAGTTAAATTTTAATAAAAAAGCTTTTTGGATGGAGATGCAGGGTACCGGTTTCTATACCTCTCCATGCTAAACGAGTGCTCTACCATTTCAGCTACATCCCCTACATGTTTCTACGAGGTGTTGAATCCAAGTGACATTTTTTAGATTTGTGTAAATAAAAAAAATGTGATTCTTGATACAAAGCTTCGTAATTTGATAATTATGTTTGCTTTACTAAAATGCATAGCAATAGGACCAACCTCCTAAGCTTGTCTCAAAACTTTGTACGTGCCACTATTGTCTTGACATTCTAGCTCTCCTCTATTTTAAAATGTGTTGAGATGGCCGAGTTGGTCTAAGGCGCCAGATTAAGGTTCTGGTCCGAAAGGGCATGGGTTCAAATCCCACTCTCAACATAATAATTTTTGTATTAAAAAAAATTGTTATTGTTTTTTAGCACATCCAGATAAATTTTAATAAAAAAGTTTTTTAGATGGAGATGTGGGGTATTGATCCCTATACCTCTCGAATGCTAAGTGAGTACTCTACCATCTAAGTTTCATCCCCTACATGTTTCTATGAGGTGTTGTATCCAGGTGACAGTTTTTAGATTTGTGCAAGTAAAAAAGGTGATTCTTGACACAAAGCTCGTAACTTGATAAAAAACAAAGTGATTCTTGACACATAGCAATAGGACCAACCTCCTAAGCTTGTCTCAAAACTTTGTATGGTGCCGCCATTGTCTTGACATTCTAGCTCTTATCTACTTTTAAGTGTGATTGAGATGGCCGAGTTGGTCTAAGGCTTCAGATTAATGTTCTGGTTTGAAAGGGCGTGGATTCAAATCCCCCTCTCAACAATATAATAATTTTTGTATAAAAAAATTGGTTATTGTTGTTTAGCACATCCAGATAAATTTTAATAAGAAGCTCTTTGGGCCAGAAGCTATATTGGCAGCTTATTCTATACTATCCTAACGAATGTGGTTGATTGAATCTGTCTGATTAGACTTTGAGGAAGTTTTGACGTAAGCTAATTCTTCTTCTTAATTATTAACAAGCATAAATATAAACATTTATCAAGTTGATTTCCAAATTTTTCTTTGATTTCAGGTTGACGTGGACATAGCAACCCATCTAAGACCCTAGAAGGCAATGCATACCTCCACTCCTCATTCTCAATATGTTATACCTATTCTGATCCTAGAAAGAGTTGCATAACTGAAACTCACATAAACAATATTCTTGGCAATACACTCTATTTTTTGCTTACTGGGTTTTTTTCTTATTATAATTTTTGCAGTTTGCTTTACGTGGAGACAACAGATCGACCCGGATTACTTGTAGATCTTGTTAAGATTATTACAGACGTCAACATTGATGTTGAATCTGGAGAATTTGACACTCAGGTAAATACAACATAATCAAGATGTGGAAGTTTGATATTTTTTTAGAAAAATTAATCTTTAAGTCCTTATAGTTTTTTCTGATTTTCATTAGGTCTCTGTGGTTCTGTTTTTATTATATCCTTATAGTTTTACCAGATTTTCATCAGCTCCCTACAATCTTAGGTGGCCGTTTAAAAAACAATATCTATGGGAACCTAATTAACACTAGGTAAAACTATGATGATGTGATAAAAAAGAAAAAAAAAATTATAGGGACTTGATTAAAAATCAGATGAAACTAGAAAGACAGGATAAAAAGAAAAAGAACTACAGAAATTTAATTAAAAATTAACTGAAACTATAGAAACTTGTAGATTTTTTTTTTCCTGAAAATGTCCATGTCATCTTCAGAAGCATTCATTCTGAACATAGGGGCTCTTGGCCAAGGCAAAGTTTCATGTCAGCTACAAGGATAAAGCAATCATCCGGCCTCTCCAGCAGGTAACTTAGGATAACTTTGGTACTCGGCTGTTAAGAAATAAGGAATCTAAAATTGTAAGTTCATAAATTGATTGAGGTTTCATTTTTGAACTGATTTAAACTAATCTTTATCATCATGCAGGTTCTTACTAACAGCTTAAGATATTTCTTGAGAAGACCATCTACTGAGGAAGCCAGTTTTTAAGTGACTTCTCTTAAAATGGAAAATGTAACATGGAATTGCTGAATGTTATATTCATTCCCTCATTCAAAGAATCTATTCATTATGTTAAACAATATATATGAAAAAGTTTAGGACTACCCGCAACAATATGTCTGTAGAAACTATGTACACATTTTTTAGTGATGACAAACTGGGGAAAAGTATTCGATGATACCATGTACTCCGCCATTAAAAAGCACGCATTTTGGATATTTATTTAGTAAAATAAAAAATGAAAAAATAAATATAATGTCTCATATAAAAAAGGGTTCTTTAGGTGTAAAAGATGAATTGGGAAGTGGCGAATTCGGCATATGGGGTCACGCATAAGGTCTGTGACCAAAGATGGCTTCCCCCTCTGGCCAACCTCACAAAGACTCTCCATTTTCTCTACTGCCATTTTGTGTCTCTCTTCATCATACTCTCTCACCACCACCGCTTCATCCGTTGACTTCGCCGTCTCTAATGGTGGTTTTGCCCAACTTTCAGCCTCTATCTTCAGAGACATGGTGACTGAGTTATAACAAGAAACAGAGAAGGAAGGCTAATATTTATGTCCCTTGCTTCTTCTGGGTTGTGCTAGTTCAAGGTATAGGATGTATATATAAAAAGAACCAAACACATACACAGACACACATGTTAAAACGCCCTGGAATATGCTGACGTGGCACCTCCCAGAATTTAGTGGAGCTTTATTCTTTTGGGGCCAAAAAGAAAAAGAAATATCTAAACTTCCATTCTCTTGTTTCTATTCTATCATGATCCTATCTTTTTCATCAATGGCAGTAATAGTGCGTGATCTAATAATAATACACATGGCAATATCCAAATGATGCATTGTTTTTGTTGCAACTACATACTTTTTCTTTATTATTTTATATATAAGATCATAATTTAATAAATATAAATCAGACATGGCTTCAATTATTGTTGACATTTGAGGTATCTGGCCTTATTAATTTGACAGAAGGAAAACAGAATTCAAAAGGGAAAAAAAGGTATTTCTTAAAACGGTCTTCTCTTCGCATTCTCACCTTCATGAAAAGTCAATAAGGGGATAATCATGACTAACAACAATGGAAGACATAGTAGTTTAGTGTAAGGTTTTTCTTCAGTCTCTGTAGTTGTTCTTTCTTCCAAATGGAACGTGTAGTTAATTTTGTGAAAACTTAATCTTTTAGTCTTTACAATTTTGACTCGATTGTAACTCAATTATTAATTTTTGACTTAATTGAAACTCAATCTCTAAACTTAAACTTATTATAAGTAAATCCTTATAGTTTTACCATTTAAAACTTTAACATTTAAGTTTCATAAAATATATAATTTTATTTAAGGATTAATATTTTAAATAGTTAAATTATATGAATTGAGTTGTATTAAGTTAAATTACAACTAAATTAAAATTGTAGAAACTAAGTTGCATCGAGTTAAAGTATAGAGATTGAGTTATAATCGAGTCAAAAATATAATAATAAAAAGATTAGTTTTCTCTTATTTTAGTCTAAAAAGTATCAGGATTGAAATATCTCAAGATTTGAAATAATAAAATCTTCTTTCAAGAAAGTAAATCAGTGAAGTTCAAATGACTAACTAAACTGGTTATTTAGTTCTTGGTCATCATTCATCAGCTATTCCCTTTTTTTGCATGAGCACCTGTGGGCATATCTCTTTTAACTCAAAGATTTCACAGGGTCTAGACTAATTTAGATCAGGCCATGACCCATTTGGATGGTGACCCTATCACCTTACGCGGCTCCATTCCAATTTTGAACTCCGAAACTTTTAATGAAGTTGGAACAACTCCTACCAATTGACTCAAACACACTTGCTGTTAATATTCTTTTTAAATGAACATATAAAAAACACTTTGAAAAGTGATTCTTATTAAAAGGTACGTATGTTACACATTCTTTCTCATCATTATAATAATGGGGGTGAGGTGGAAGAAAAGAAGCATAATGGGTTTCACCACGTTTTTTGTTGTTGGACAGTAGTACTGTCAGGGATGTTGATGGTGATCATCAACACGTACACATACGAAGAAGTTCCTTTTAAATTCTCATCTATCCCATGTTGTTTTGTTTATATTCTTAAAAGAATGGTGCCAAATGTTGTCAAAGAAAAGCACTAGTGTCACAAAATGGCTACGCACACACCTAGCTCGCTAAGCTAGGAGCTTCATCACTGGATCCCAATATTTTTCATAGGCTTAGGTGTCTGATTCCCAAAATGGCAATACGTTTACTCTGCACTATGTGGTCCCAATGTCCTAGAACTTTCCTCTTTCAGAAAGGAAAATTTAACCTTAAATTTTTAAAACACACTGAGGCCTATCGTTAGAGAGCAATTTGCCCCAAATGATGCGTACAAGAAGGTGAGAAAACAAGAAAGTGTTTTGTCGTAAAAAAAAACAGAGTAAGTGGGAATACAGAGGAGTAGTAAGATTCTCAATCTCATTAGGCCCTTTGAAATTGTGAGGACAAGTATCACTGAACTGTGAAATCTGGTCAAGATTTTGTAGCAGACCCTGATTTGCTATGCGAATCCATACAAAAATTAGGCTTATATTACAAGTTCATGATGTCATGGCATAGTAATCAAGGTCTTTGTGGTTTCCACAAGATCTTTGGTAAATATTACTTGTGGTTTATAACCTCTTTTCTTTTTGTCCTTTTTCTCGTATTCTTCCTCTTTTTATTACTAAATTTTATATCATTTTATTAGAAAAAATTATAAGAGATCTAAATCTTAATTTACTATAATATGAAATACTAATTTTTTTTATAATAGAGTCAATTAGAGAAGAAAAACAGATTAACCCGCATGTTGCAGGCCAGCCGCTTACAACCCATAGGTTAAAGGGACAGCTCGCCCCAAAACGGGCTGACATAGCCCCTATTAGTGTAAGGCTGTCACTTTTTTTATTTTTTTAATATTTTTTTTAAAAAATAAATTTTTAAAATATTAATAAAAAAATTTTAATGTTATATTAGTATAATTAAAAATTATTAATATTATACTCTTAAAAGTTCATATTTTTTTATAAAAAAAATCTCAAATTTTATAACTATAAATTTAAATAAACATTAACATAATATTAATTAATTATAATATGTCAATATATATTAATAAATAAATAATTATCTTTACTATTATTCGATTATATGAGTATTGAAAATAATATTTAAGTAAAATAAATAATAATATTAAAAATTAAAAAAAATGGGCCATGGGTTACCTACCAAATAGGCACAACCCACCACAAAAAAAGCTGACAACCCTCTTTAAGATAAAATTAGAGTTAAATCTATTTTATCAACTATAGAGTCAACTCTCGTTGGTAACTTATTTGCTTTTCTTCCTAAAGAATTTTGAGGTTATATTTAGTTTTTCTTTGCTGGATTAGGGCCCAAACTCAATATAAGTAGGGCTCTAATGAGAATAAGGAGAACTATGGGTCAACTGAGGTAGTTTCCCTTTTATAGTTTAAAAATTAAATCCATGCAACTACCAATACGTGATATATTGGATATAGGGATTGAAGCAACTTAGTTTTGTGAAGAGACGATAACTCCTCTCCCTTTTGAAGCAACTTTCCTCTCTTTTCCTTCCTTGTGTTATTCGTTGTGTTGCTTAATTAGAGTTCAGAAATGTAATATAGTTTCGTGTAGATTCAAAGTATAACTAAAATCCTCCAAGAAGTATATTGATGAAAAGCAAAGATATCAATCTCTCTTAAAACTATTTATAACTCTTTTGATGAAAATATATATAAAAAAGATTTTGTTACTTTTCTATTTTTGTAATATTTGTAAATCTATGTAATCATAATTATAATTATGAAATAATTTGATATTCTAAAGGGTAAAAAATTGTTTGCGGCGAATAGGATATGTACAAAGAAAATTGATAGAGGCATCCGTGAAAAGGTATATCAAACTTTATAAAATTTTTTAAGAAGTAGAGAAAGACTAAAAATAATACTAAATAAAATTATTGAACAAAATCGTTTAGTTAATAAAATATTTAAATATTTAATTGTTAATAGAATATAATAATATATACTATATATATAATTAACTGTGCTAGAATAAAGCTTATTGTTGTATATATAACCACCACATAATTATGAGTAATTCCATTAACTTTGTAACCTCGTATTCATTATAGTGACAATTGGTCATTAAAATTCACCAATCCTACCAACTATATGGTGGACCACCTCTCATATTATTTAAACCCCTATCCTAGACCCTCCCCATAGGAGGGATTACTCCATACCCATTCACACTCACAATTCCCTTAACCACTTGCGGATTAGATCCCCCAACCTCCTCAATAAGGTGTTGGGTTCGTGCCATTTGAGCTAATGCTCATTCGTCACCTCTCATCTTTGATATGACCAATAAAACAACCAATTTCTCCTCCATTCTTTCCTATTTAAATTCTAGTACTTTGTTTTCTTTTGCAACTCTGCTCATTGCCTTGTTCAGGAAAGATCTACTTAATTCTTAAGAGATAGCTATGTCAACAGAATAATCCTTAAAAGAACATTGTCATTTTGAGGTGACTCAAATCATCTGTTATTTCTAATCCACCTATAATTTTTACACCATTTTCTTCCATCTCTTTCTTCAAAGTAATGATTTGCCAAAAATATTCACGAGTACTATATTTTAAAATAAAGACATGAAAATGTGTAGTGTCCTTTAGAATTCAAGCCACATCTCTCTTTCCTATTAATATGAACAAAACAACCACAATAATCACTTGACAAGGGGCCCTTTTCCCATCCCTTCTCTTCCTGAAGGAAAAAAAGGGGCCAATAGAAGAATTATAGTGTTATATTACACTAAAGCTAGGGATACATTAAATGTTTGAATTGCATTTTTCACAGCCTCAACATCAACATCAATTAATTACCCAGTCTTTGATGATATTACACTGCATTTCTTCTCTTCAGCTTGCGGAACAAACAGGTCTCCCTTCTCTTTTGAGCAAAATAACCCAATACTACAGTACAGGGAACAAATAGGTAGATGTCAGACTCATTCTAACGTTCGTTGAATCAATGAACTGAATTTTTTTTGGCTCCTTTAAGAATCATTTATGTAATATATCGACAAAATTATTTCTAAAAGATCGCATTTTTTTCTCCAAAGCTAAATAAAGGTGTCCTTAATTGTTATGGTGTGAAATTTAGTTTGTCTAACGGACACTTTATATAGGGAAAATTAATTTGTAAATTCCTATAGTTCCATCTTATGTTTAATCTAGTCCCGTAGTGTTTTTATGATTTTTGTCAGGTCCTTATAGGTTCACGTAATTTTAATCAGATCCCTATAGTTTTGTTCTTTTTATCAAGTCTATATAGTTTCATATGATTTTAGTTAGGTCTTTGTAGTTTTTATCTTTTTATCAATCACCTGAAACTAGAGGGACCTTATCAAAAATCAAGCAAAACAATAAGAACTTGATAAAAAAACTACAAAGACCTAACTAAAATCAGGTAAAACAATAAGGATCTGGTAAAAAGGAAAAAAACTATACGAACCAGATTAAAAATCAAGTGTAACTATAAGGACTTACATATTAATTTTACCTACTTTATCTTGTTCATAAAATCACCTGGGTTTGCCGTGTGCATGTGCAAGTTGGATAGCAGCTGTGTTTGTAGCTATTACCCCAGCAGAGTCATTAATAAGAGCAGCCAGCTGAAACCACATGAATGAAACCCCATCAGTAATAAATAAAGACCAAAATAGTTCTAAAAAAGCATATTGCTCTGTCACTTATATCTCAGTGTTTCCTTTGAAGTTTATAAAATTAGACTACTTGCTATTATTTGAATAAGAGACATGTAAACGTAGGTACCTGTCCTGGGGTAGGCATGAACACAATTCTAGCTTCTTCTCCAACAACTTCAACCACATTCTCTCTTTCTCTCTCATGTGGAATCACAAAAACTGGCCTAACATCCCTGTTAAAATGAACATGAACAGGTACAAATATACTATCAGTAATGTTTTATCAACTCTCAATAGGGGACCAAAACCCAGCAACTATAATTCAATGTGGTGTCACTACCGAAGGCAATGCAAATGCAAAATATCAGTTGTATCCCTTCCCTTAAAACTCATACAAGAGCAAAATAGGAAATGCAAGCTTTTTGATTAGTTAGATTTGCATTTTGAATATACTAATGCAACTGAAAAGTAGTACTCCCTCTAGTCCATATTATAAGTACTCATCAAAACCAAGGAGAGGTTGTTGACTCGTTAACTTTGTCTGAAAGTAAAACATTCTTCCAACTTTGCCCATATTTAAAAGCGTAGAGAAACACCACATCAGACTTCAAGTCTTCTCCTAGCACATTGTAATAGGGGTAATATTTGGAAAAGCTTCATTAATGACCCGCCTAGTGACTTCTATTATGAACCAAGACTTTCTTCTAGAAGGTGTCTTATATTTGGGACCAGAGGGAGTAGTTCGTAAAGGACAGATGTAATGAACATTATGAAGCATGGTACGACCTTACTTGATATCATGTCATATGATGAGAAACAATGATAAATAATTGCATACATATGGCCAAAAGTTTATATCAAGGCAATGATGATAACTGTATTATCAACCCTACAGTTCAAGGATAAACTTCCACACCTTATCTCCTCAACAATCTAAGCCCATACTTCAATGGGCAACAAGCTATCAGTATCCCCTTTAGATTGCATGGAGGCCTCTGAATCTGATTGTATCGCATGAATTACAATATATTTCCCTTTTACTGCTCCTGCTTTCTTGTATTTCTCCTCCACATAATCCTTCAGCTTCCTTGAAAGTGATACTCTAAGTGGTGGTACAGGTTGCCTTGGGACACTGCGAAATGGTCTTACCAGCCAGTCAAGCATCTGATGATACCTACACCAGCACACTCATTGAAAGCAAATTACAAGTTATATAAACTGCCTCACAAATTTTGCTCAGTTAAAGCAATATTCTTATCACAAGTTAAAGGCATAAAATCATAACTAAATACTCCTCCATTCCTAAATATGGAAGGTAGTTAGGGGGTTAGTTTTCCCCAAACTAATTTACCTAACTTATAAATTAAAATATAATATAATATTATACAGCGATATTTTAAGGATGTCAAATTATATTTGTTATAATTAAGTAACTTATTTAACTTCTTTAATCTATGTAAATTAGTTAAATAGCTATTATATCAAAGACTGGAAGAGTATCTTTAAAATCTTAGTGCTCTACTATATACTCACATATTATATTCGCCCTCTGAGAGATTTAGACTATCTGGCTTGAAAGTTTCAGATAGAAGTAATACTGCTCCTGCAGCATTCACATTTGGGTACACATAGCTAACTCTATCTCGAGCTGTTTTCATAAACAAAAATGCAACATGGCCAAAGCCAGCCAATTTGGTGGAGAAGATCATGTCATAGAACCTATTCTATAGTCACAATAGAACAATCATTACTATTGAGAAACCCTACAAATATATGTAAGCTAGGAACTTTAGTGCATAATATTTGGAACTACGAATGATAACATTGCTTCAGTTCATAATTTTTGCAGCCAGTGTGAATAAAGAGGGTAGCTTTTTCAGAGCGCTTTTATTTGAGAATGTGAGGCATAGCACAACTCTGCTCTCCAATAAAGCTAAAGCTCATCAGACTCATCAGCAAGGAAATTCTTCTGTAAAATTGCTTTAATGGAATTTATTTTTCAAATCACAAAAATTTGGCTTTCAACGTTGACATGTATTTTGAGTCAAACCCCCGTTTAGCTATCCCAAACTCTGTACAGATCAAAATTGGTTGATCGATATACTTTTTTTCGTTATTTTTTTGTCCCTATATTTTATGCCCTCCTAAAACATTGTCTGTGTAATGTTATAAGAATTTAGATATGAGCTTAGCGTTATTGACTTTACTAGCTTGACATAACTACTAGTACTAGGACTGATATGACTGGTAGGACTAAACTAAAACTCATTAAAAATATAGACATCATTAAGTATAGTGACGTGAAGTGGATTTAATCTTAATTAAAATTTTAGTCCGTTAACATTAAGATTTAGAAATATACCAACCTTGAGAAGTCCAATCATATCAGTGTATTGTACAGGCTCAGGGAAATAATCATCAGGATCATAGACATTTGCCCATCTCACATTCTTATTCAACTCATAAGTTTGCTTCCCCTTTTCTGATGCCAACACATCAATCTGAACACCAGGATATCTATCCTTAAGCATCTGAATAGCTGGGAAGAACAACAGATTCTCATAAACACCACCAGAGATCACACAACAGCACCTCCTCACATCTCTCCTGACGTTCAGAGCCAAATAAGCTATTTCCACAGAACGCCCAGCAGGAAATTTCAAGAACCCGTATGGGTTATTCGGGTCATCGGGATGCCTCGGATCCTCTTCCTGCTTCCCATCTGAAAACAAGGACCCATACTCCATTGTAGGGTCCTCCTCATCATCAAATGGGTCAAGCCATGGGTTCTTCCTCAGGGCATTTGTGTGGACGTTGCTTCGTCTGGTGCTGGAATTGTAGGGTGGTGGTGTTATGAGCTCAAGAATGGAACTTGGGTGGAGTGAAAGGAAGGAATTGAAGGTGGGTGTGTGAGAAGAGGAGAGAAAGCTTTTGGGTTTGGTAGTAAACAAGTGGCCGCCATTGAGCTGAGAAAAAGGCAGTACCTTTTCTATGGATGTTATGCTGGTTTTGTCAGTGAGAGTTTTTTTTTCACAAAATTTGTTAAAAAGGTTGTATTTATTTACTATTTAAAATTAAAATAAATTTTTTAAATAATATTAATATAAAATAGAATAAATTATTTATTATTTTTAGACATAACTTTTAAGTATCTCTCTAAATATGTTAACTAAAACTTTAACAAAAGATTATTTTAAAAAATAGATAGTGAGAGTTGAATTGATGAAGAAGTATCTTTTGAATTTTAATGAGTGGACCACGGATGGATAATGTGGATCATGAACTTTTATATTGTCACGTTATCTAACCAACCCGTTAACTCAATTGGTGATATTAGCTTTTTTTTCTTAAAGAAAATAGATTTGGAGTTTTTTTTGGAGACAATTGGAGTTTGGTGTTAGAAACACTCAAATATGCCAATAATAAAAGTCAGTTAAATTGAGTTTGATTTTTTTTTTTCAACCTTGAGAGGCTTGAAATTGTATGGTAAGGAGAAATTAATAATAGATTCTGATTTTTATGTAGAGTTAATCTCTATCTATTGATTAAAAACTATAGATCTTGATAAATGAAATTTTTTTCATCAAGTGACATGTCCTTAATCAACTCCTCCTATATATTTCCGTAACTTTTTTCTTAATATGGGTTATCACTCCTATTTGAAATGTATAAACATCACTTTGGATAATTTTAAAATTGAAATTTTAAAAAGACTTTTAATCTAAATTTTGGTCAGAAAAAATGTTAAAATAAACAGTCATATTTATTTAAAATAACTTTTAGAATAAACTATAATTTAACATCATAATTATAAATAAATTACTGATGATATATTCTAGAATAGTAAAAAAGATTATTAACTACCTAATTATTAATTTATTTTTATTTTTTCTAACACACTCTCTCTCCTCTTCTCTCTTATCAGTTTGTTATCTTATACTCTTGTTCATTGTCATCTTTATGCCATCTCCACTGGAAATTGCCATTGTCGCTAGTTATGGTTCAACTACTACTGCTATCCTACTCCCTAATAGCCCATCATCACTCTATCGCTAGAAAATGCTCTCGTCGTTATCTTGTTCTTGAGTTGCTCATACCATTGGAAGAAGATGAAAGTGTTGCAAAAGAAGAGAAAAGAATATGAACAGTGAGAATAGGATAATATTGGTAAATGGGTAATTTTTGTTTTTATTTTCATTTTATATATTTTTTTAGTAATTTATCAATCATAAAAATCCTTTTGATAATAATCATCTAAACACTAATTTATTTATAACCACTTTTTTTCATAAATTCTTTTTGATAAAGCTTTTTTTCTAAAAATTATTTAAAAACTTTTTTTTAAAAAGCTTATATAGAGGGGTCCAATATTCTATCTTCCATATTTATAACTTTCACCATATTTTTCTTCCACTTTCTATTGTTCTCAATATGTATACTATCGGTTGTCTTGTTCCTTGTAATGACCAAAGATTGAAAATATATCATTGCTCTAAAAAATTTCTCCAACTAATTTAGGTTTTTAAGTCACGATATGTCAATATTTCTCTTTTTCATAATTTCAATCACCTCCATGAATTTGCAATTCAAGGTCCTAATATTGTCAGTGCTAATTTTACTCGCATAGGACAACTTTATTAACTACATCCATCTAAAAAATTATGATAGTGTTTATTCTCACATATTTATTATTATATTTGAGTCATACAACGTATTATTTATATACAATAATTTAATATTAACATAATTTTTTGATGGATTCATATTTATAAGAAATTTGATAAAATTTTATATTGATTATCGTAAACTTAATATAACCCTCATCCATTATTTGGATTTGAGACTGGTTATAAAACATCGAGAGAGTTATGTAATTTTTTTAAAAAAGAAAATATAAAAAAAATATAATTCTAGGGGGAAATTGTATCGTGATCTAGTTGGGGATCAAGCTGTCAAGCGACGACAACTATATATTTATAGTTTTACTATGGGTGGGTTTAGATAAAATTTTAAAAATAAATTTATAATAAAAAAAATTTATAAACAGCTTATAAAAAATAGTTTTTAAAAAAAATTTATAAAAAAAATAGTTTTAAATAAATAAGTATTTGGATAGTTATTTTTAAAAGTATTTTTATTATTAGTAAATTATGAAAGAGGATATGAGTATTAAATGATGAGTGATGAGAGATTAGAGGAGAGAGGGTATAAGAAAGAAAATAAAAAAAAAAGTAGTAGAGATGAGAGAGTGTGTAAAAAATATGAGAGAAGGTATAAGAAAAAATAAGAATAATATAGTAATTAGTTAGTTCATAAACTCTTTTACTGTTCTATAAATTTCTTTAATTAATTTATCTAAAATTTTAATTTTAAATTATAATTTAGTCTAAAATTTTATTTGAATAAATATTATATTTATTTTTAAAAAAAATAAACTTAAATTGAGGCATCTGCTTCCTACGTGGCGAGCTATAAATGGTGAATTCTAACCTTTACTTTTTCTCTCTTCCCTGCTTCTCTCTCTCCTCTCTTACAGTCCACCTTTCATTCGTTGCTTTCTCCACCAAGCTTCACCATCAGAATTTTCCTTTGAAACTGTCAAAAAAAGATTTCGCTTCACTAACTTTCTTTACTTTTTTTCTCAGTTGTTCTCAAGGGAGCCATTTTCGTCGCCCACAATTTAAAGCTCATAGCTTTTTCGGCCACAAAATTTAAAAAAAAGAACGTGTTGTTTTCTGTAATGTATTTGAAAGTTGAAACTCTCCATTCCGTAGGGTTTTGCATCATAGAAGCCGCGCATTAAATTCCCAGTAGTTAACTTCATGAAGCAAAAATTTCGATCTTAGAGTAGTTTCTTTTTGGCCATATATTTTTTCAATTTTTCTTTTGCAGCCTGGAATTTGAACTTCATATTCAGCATTGACTTGAAATTTCTGGAAGAGAGAATCTCTCGCAATGTTGGGCCCACCCAGAGTTCGATCCATGAATGTTGCTGAGTCCGACTCCCGGCCGGTGCTTGTTCCCGCTGGCAACAAAGCTCGGACCACCGAAGGACGGCAACCAGCTTCAAAACCTGTCAAGAAATCAGAGCAGACGATTCAAGAACCTGAGGCCAAGGAGAAGAAGCCAGCTGTACATTCAAATCCGCAATGCCTTTCAGTACCGACGACTTTGAAGCGGCAGGATCGTCATAAAGCCGTACTCAGTTTATCAATGAACGCTTCCTGCTCATCTGATGCGTCGTCAACAGATTCTTCAACTCACAGTCGGGCGTCGTCGAGTGGGAAGGTGGTGCGGCGTACAAGTAAGCCATTGAAGAAGAAGAACTCTGGTCCGAAGTCAGAGAGGCGTGAAAAGGTTGGAACAGATAATGTGGCTGTTCCTGATACTGTATTAGCAGATTCAACTGATAGTTTGGAGGGAAAGAAAAGGTGTGCTTGGGTTACACCTAATACAGGTATCTTGGTTCCTTGGCATTTATTTGAAGTATTGTGCTTTCCTTTCTTTTGGCCAACAAAAGTGTCAAGTTGTGGATATAATTTGTTTGATGCTTCATTGTGATTTTGGGTACTTTAGAGATGGGAATCTCTTTCTTATGGACAAAGAATGCGGACAATTAGGGCCCTTAGAGTTATTCTGTAAACTTCCCAATAAACCATGTTTAATAAATGAACTACTCACTGGGCATGGAGAGGATATGGATTGTTGGTCCTTTTACATAACATAATTTAGCTTCACACTTTATAACATCAAATAGTGTCCCTTGTGCTTCTAAAGTATTTGTTTATCTATTAAAGAAACAATATTGTCTCTAACCAATGTCATTCACTAACTGTGGTCACTATATTACGGTGCACTTTCTGCTGTTCTTCCCAATTTAAGATCAAGAGGTGCATTTTCGAGCTCTTGTATGCTCTGACTAATAAGAGGTGAATTTAAGATCCCTGTAGTTAGTTCTAGATTATTTATAGAAGGGCTTGCTATGTCCTGCAATACTGGTTCATCTTGAGTTTGCTCTTTGTATCCTAGCAGATTTAACATTTTTCCTTTTATTATAATCAGTGATTTTTTTTTTTTCAGAATAAGTGAAATGTACATGTCAACATAGAAACTCTCAGATGTCACATCATTTTCTATGTGCTGCAACTTTTAAGACCACTCGAGGCAATGAACCGTGCCCTTGAAGGCTGATTTTCATGTACAGAAGCCATTGATTAGTGTCTTCCTGTCTTTGTTTATAGACCAACTGGGATGATTTCTCATTTACAAGCAATTTTTCTAAATGACATGGCAAAACATGTTAGTCAGATGTTTGTCATTTCATAAAGCACTTGTGCAGTTATTCCTTGGTTTTCATGCAAGGACAACATTTGTTGTAGAAGTGATAAGGGTGAAGCTGGAAAGCTGCAGAAAATAGTCGTAGTGTGATGGACTTAGCTATTAAAGGAAGAACTGGTAACACATATTAGTAACTCATTGAGCTTATCGTCCATACTTAGAAAACGTGCTAACCTCTAGGGTCATTATATATTATCAAGCACATATTTGATTAATTAACCTCATATTCCCTTACAATTCAACTTTTTTCTAAGCTTAATTTGGCTGCATCCTTTGCCCTTAATAGAATAACTAAATATCTGATTTCACCGTTTTCTTAATTGGGAGCTTGCTATGTAGCATTGCGGTTGCAGATTCCTTGTACTTCTATGATTGCTTGTTTGCTTTCCTTTTTGTCAGAACCAAATTATGTTTCTATGATTGCTTATTTGATTTCCTTTTTGTCAGAACCAAATTATGTTGCTTTCCATGATGAAGAGTGGGGAGTTCCTGTCCATGATGACAAGTATGTGTGGTTTGTTCCGGTGCTTGTGCAATCCTTAAGATTTCAGCTGTGGTTCAAACAGAGTCTCATAATGATTCTACGATTTCATGCAGGAAACTTTTTGAGTTGCTTAGCTTCTCTGGAGCTTTGGCTGAACTCACATGGCCCACCATCCTTAGCAAAAGGCAGTTATTTCGGTATGAATGTCATTCATATTATATAATAAGACAGTCCTCGTCAAAAAATATTTTTGCTTCCAATTCGCTTTTCAGTAATCAGTTAGCTTTTATGTGGAGAATGCATTTTGAAATTTTGGGTTTAAAGGGGATTAATATTTTTGTTACATATGACATGTCTGAACACAGGGAAGTGTTTTTAGAATTCGATCCAACTGCTGTTTCCCGAATGAACGAGAAAAAGATAACTGCACCAGGAAGCCCTGCCACATCTTTGCTTTCAGAACTCAGGTTACGAGCCATAATTGAAAATGGACATCAGATATGCAAGGTAACTTACTTTCATTTATCTATAAGTCTAACTTGTTTTTTACATTTCAAACTTTTCTGTTACCCACGAGCACAACAACAATAACTCTTATCTCTCTAAATAGGGTTGGCTATATGGATTGCACAGTATCATCGCGCTCTATCAGCAATGAAATCTTTAGATAGATTGTTAACCAAAAGTCATTTTTAAGGATTTCATTGAGTGTTACCTACCGAGAAGATGAATGAAAATGAAACATAAAGAAAACCTGCTCCATGACTTACAGATGAATGAATCATAAATGATGACTAGATTTGTAACAAAACCAAGATACGAGAGAAATTTTTTTGAGGTTGATTAGTATGCCATGTCATGCAGGTGATTCAAGAGTTTGGGTCCTTTAACATGTTCATCTGGAACTTTGTGAACCATAAGCCGATAATCAGTCAATTCCGATACCCACGGCAGGTACCGGTCAAATCTCCGAAAGCAGAATTCATAAGCAAAGACCTTGTGAAGAGAGGGTTCAGGAGTGTGGGACCAACAGTCATCTACATGTTTATGCAAGTGGTTGGGCTAACAAATGACCACCTTATCAGTTGCTTCAGATTCAAAGAATGTACAGCCACTATCGGAGAACCGGCACAAAAAGACGGCTCCCTCGTGGTATCTAAGGTCAGTGACAAAACAACGACTGCGGATCCCCCAGAGGTAGGTTTGTTGCTTGCTGTGGATAAATTGAGCTTCACGTCCAAGTAGAATGAATGATTGAAAATGAAAGGGCTTTGGTTTGGTTGACGGTGTTGACCAGGCTTTTTTTTTTGGTACAATGTTGACCAGGCTTTTGCTTTGCTTGTATTGCCGAAGGAGTGTACAAATCCAATACAAAAAAAAAAAAAGCTAGGAAGAACTTGTATCTAAAAAGCTCAATGACCCTGGTAATTCAAGTTTTCATCTGCTGATGGCCTAGCTAGTTTGAATTTTCTCTACTTCGTTTCTCCCCACTACCATTGCATTGTAGTTGTGTACTACTCCCACTCGTCTTATTTCTAAGAATCTATTCATGGGTCCTTAACACAAAACCGTTTTACAAAATTTAATAGAACATTCATAACTAATATCCAAGAATGTTCACGTGTCCTTATAATGGCTTATACCAATTAAAGGGTGATTTATAAACTTGTAAGAGTTTTGAGGGCTAATACAATATTTTGTTCTTTAAATTTATATTAATTTTGACTTTGGTCTTTCAATAGGTAAAATGGTCAAAAAAATTATTAAATTATATAGATTAATTTTTTATATGGAAAGAAATTTAAAAAATTAAAAATAAAATAGGGACAAATTTATGAGACAAAATTATACTAACCCAAATTTTTAATATTTAATTAACCGTAACTAATTTTTTTAATATTATAGAAATGGTTAATAGAGTTTTCTTAAAGGACAAGAGGGAGTATTAAGAACAAATTTTTACTGTATACTAATAATATTCTTATAGTTTTGGCATGTAAGGTGGTTTTTAAAAACTATCACGTTTAAATCATTAAATTTAATTTGACAGTTCACTAATACAATGGATTGCTCATTTAGTGGAGAGAAAATGTTGGCTGTACCAGGACAACTCAACCTTTGCCAGAACCAGTTGATGGTTTTTATGATATGTCAACATTCCCTACCTAATCGGTGGTCTTGACATTACAGAACAGGCTCCATTTTGGGTGCTTCACATTTACTATTCGTTACCTAATCTAAGGAAATAAGCCACAAAGTGTTGCGAGTTGAAATTCCAGACAATTGACCAATGTGATTCTTGTGAATGGGTTGGTCCTTGGTACACAGCAAACCAAACATCATTAATATTGTGGGGGGAAAAGTGAGAAAATTACTATAAGATCCTTAAAAAATTAATTATAAAAAAGTCTTACAATAAATGAGTAGTTTGTAATAATAAGATGGAGGCTAATAAAGGATAATAAATCCATACAAGAAAAGACAATAGGTAAAAGAATCCCACTTGAACTTGTATACCGAAAGAGCCAATTTCAATGTTTTTACAATGGTGTTAAAATAATTCATCTTAGATTATGCCTAAAAAGTCATAAAGTTCAATTTTTGGTTAAGATTTGCTCAGAGCATCGGAGACACGCAAGGCAGGAAAAAAAAAACCTTGTATAGATAAGGATTCAACAATCAATTTGTGGGTCGACAATATTGTTCATGGATCCATGTAATCATTCAATGGATGAAACTAAACATAGTTGCCAATAAAATTATGTACTCTTCAATGAGTAATCTATGAAGAATTACAGTATAAAGACAAGATCACTAATTGATTATCACAGGAATACACATTAACTATGAAAAAGACAAGTTCTTTTCATTTTTGGGTAATTTTTGGTAGCACCTGATAAATTGGGGCATCTCTGTTTGATTTCTCGATAGATGCAGGAGAGCTGAACTGAGCTCATCTTCAGCTAATTAGCTCATGTTTAATTTCTGCCAAACTAGCTATCCTGAGTGTAAAAGAGTCAAATTTGATGCTTTTCTCCCAATTTTCTCTGCTATATTTACACTGCAAAACCTATGCTGAGAAATTAAAAACTAAATCCAATTTTTGGATTTCTTCTTGATGACAATCTACATCACTAAGCTAACTTACACTTAACTTTTTCTGTCTAATTCTTGTTCAACATTCTTCCTGAGATGGCTGCTAAAAGTGCCGATCTGAAATTTGGATCCTTTGTCAACGAGGTAGCCATCTGTTCCACCAAAACCTGAGGGACTTCAGATGAATCAAGCTTTGGAATTGAGTTTGTGGATTCATTGAAGGATTTGGACCTTTTCATGTCAACTGTAACTTTAGGAGGAGAAGAAGGCGGCCTCAGAGAAGATGATGAACTCGGTACTAGGCCTCGGTTTGAACCCGATCCAGCTGTCTCCATTTGAGAAGGCTGTGGATGATTATGCTCTCCTTCATAAGTTGCCACCACAATGGATTGATCCTCCACACTTCTTTGAACCTAAAAAACCAAATATACAACACTTAGCATTCTTTTTTCAACTGGGTATTCGGATTAGCTTATTTTAAGTAATTTTGAGATTTACGAGGTAATTACCTTCTTTTTGACAGGGCAAGAGGGAGCAAAAGAGCATTTGAAGTAAGCTCTTGGACAAGGGTTATCTCTGGTGACCTTTTGCCCGTATTTCCTCCATTGATATCCATCCTTCACAATCTGGAAACAGAAAAACAAGAGAAATATTTAGTCATTGATGAAGAATCAAAATACAAGTGTTAATCAAAATAATTAGAAGTCATGATCTTTTTGGGCTTACAAGGGTTGTATCAGATTCTGGTGTTCTGACATAAAGTTTAGAGATTTTTGCTTTGATGATCTCATGCCTTGGTTTCTTGCTTGATTCTTCATCAGTTGAGCTGCTCTCAGAGTTGATATTATTATTGTTTCCACCATAAACCCCAATTGGATTGTTATTATCGCTGCTTTCAGATTTCCTCTTCTTTGGTGGGCTCATCTCCTTTTCTGAATTATTATTGTTGTTGTTCTTTCTCATATATTCAGATAAGCGGTTCCTCAAAGAATTGTAATTCTCACACGTCTCTGTCAACATTTGAGTCAGCTTCTTGTTTTCGGCACTCACCCTCTTCAATTCCTCCTCCAGATCACCATTCGTCTGAAAATTCATTAAAGCTTTAATCATACATACACAATGAACTAATTAATTAATCCACCAAAGATTTCCTGAACCCAGAAGGGGGGGAAAAAACTAACCTCTTGTCTTGAAGGAGACGATGACTTCAACTCCAATGCAAACAACTTGCTTTCCATCTCCTTTTTCTGAACGACACACAGTAAAGATTTCCCACATCATTAAACATTCTAAATTTGGTCACGAAGACAGAACAACAAGAAGATATGCTTGTTTTATACTTACAGGAATCTCTTCGTTGACTCTGGAATTAGGGTTAAGGTTGAGGTCCAAGGAAGTGTTAATCCAAGACGAATAATCCATAGCAGCCGAAAAAGTCAAAAACAAGCAGAGGGCTTTCCTACTAATCCTCAATCGAAACAAAAGATCAGACCTTGTCGCAGGAAATTAAAACCCAGAAGACGAAAGTATTCAATAAACTCAAAGCCTCAAACTTTCTGCGGTTCTGTGAGAGAACAAAGCTCGAGAGCTAGGAAGGTGAAGTTGAAGAAGGAAAGTGATGAGAGGGAAGCGAAGAGAGGATGAAACCCCAGTGGCTAAATTGAGCTTTGCTGGCACATGGGCAAAATGAAGCTGGTCTAGGTCTTTATTTATAGAGTTGATGGGTAAGAAGAAACGTGTTGAATCTTTGTATTTTAATAGAGAGAAAAAAGTAGAAGAGGCCTGAATCTAATTTCGCTTTGGGTGCTTTAATTTGTTAAAAAAGAATATCCTTTTGATGGGGCATGTCTGTATTGTTTGAGTACTGGAAAAAGAATATAGAAGAAAAGAGTACAAGAAATTCAAAAGTCAAGCACGCCTTTCAAATCCAAAAGACTGTTCCACATAATAGTAAAAACTTGCGGATCCAATTAGTTAGACGTGTTTTCAGAATGTATGTACAGAATCTATATGTATTTCACCAACCATTCAGCGTTATTTTCTCATAATCAAATAAATTAATATTTAAATTGTTATTAAAAAATATATTTATATATCAGATAATAGTTTAAATATGATTATTTTTAATAAAATAATAATTATACTTAAAAAAACTTATATATATATACAATCTAATTCAAAATATAAATTACTTTCAAATATCAAGCCAAATTAAAAAATAGTTAATTTATTAAAATTATTTTAAATTACAAAAAAAATTAACTTCTTTTAATTAAATTAATAGTATAAGATTTTATTAAATTTTTTTAAATTTTAAATTCGAGTAACAAAAATTATAGGAGGTATTTGTAATATGAGAAATAACTATAGATTTCAAAACTATATTAATCAATTTTCTCACCTCTCTTTTTGTATATAGTAATTAAAGAATAGGTAAAAATAATAAATAAATATTATATTAGAGATGAGAATGCATTTAGAATGTGACGTATACTATATAATAACCCAAATATTATATTAGAGATGGGAATGTATTTATTAGGGGGGAAAACAAATAAAAGCAGGGTGGATTATCTTGAAAACTCAAACTTTTATATTGACCATTGGGAAACTTAATTTGTCCTAGTCTTAATCACGTTATTATAGATTATATTAAATGTATGAAATGGGGCATGGGGTATGCTTGTCTGTGTGGTGGGGCCCTTTTTTTCATTAATCGTCACCGGTACAAATTTCAAACATTTTTCACGTGCCATCTATGATTGTTTATTCAATTTTCTACGCGCTTCACACACACACACACTACTCTTTCGGGCTTAATTCGTTTGGTATGAATACATTATGTGTGTTAAGTTTTAAATTTAGATTTTAATCAAATTTTAATTTTAATTTTTTTTAAAATAAATAGTTATATTTATTTAAATAGATTTTTAAATTAAATTATAATTTAAAATTAATATTTTAAATAAATTGGTTAGACTAGCTTATTAAATAGTAAAATAATTTATGAATTAACTAATTATTATATTACTCATATTTTTTTATATTCTCTCTCTTCTCTCCTAATTTTTCTTACACCATTTATCCTTTCTTTTCTTACACCATATCTTCTCTCTTCTCTTATATCTTATCTCTCCTCATTTAATACACATACACTTTTTATAATTTACCAATAATAAAAGTACTTTTAGAAATAACTATCCAAACACTCACTTATTTAAAACTATTTTTTTTCATAAACTCTTCTCTAAAAATTATTTTCTATAAACTGTCCAAAAACTATATTCTTTATAAACTCATTTCTAAAATTCTAGTAAAATAGACTGTATATAAAATAAATATATGTATTATATAAATATACTTTATACATATATTTCAAAGTCATTCGTATAGTCATATGCTTTGAGAATTTTCGTTTCTCTCCACCAAATATATATATAACCGACTAAATAAGTTGTATAAATATCTTTTGGATTTCATCAAGTAAAGTCAAAATGAAATTTTGTTTGGTCGTATTTTTCTATCATGATTAATATAACAGAGTTGACGGATTTAATTAGTTGATTAGGTTTCCATGGACCTTTTGAAGTTTGGCATATATGGTTATAGGAGTTATTTACAAGTTATTAAGAAAAAAAAAATTATATACTAAGTTTTTGTTTCCAATCGTTCAAATATGTTAAGTATATAAAATCTTCCCCGATATTAATTGAATTAATGAAATAAAATAAAATTTAAATATATGAATTTATTTTTGTCCCTCCAAAGATAAATTCATGTGAATCTTGTTAGTAAATAATTAAGATGATTTTAATTTTATTTGCAAATAGTATTTTTATGTTATAAATGAATAGTTGACCTACACATTTCCACGAGAATGAAGGTCAGAAGACAAAGATCTTTCCAAAGGAAGGCATATATATATATATATATATATATATATATATATATATATATAGTTAGTTAGAAGTCAAAAGCCAATTTCCCTTTACTTTTAGGCCTTTGAATGTTTCTATTATTTCTTCCTACTTCTATTTTAATTAAATAATGCTTCTTATTAATAAAAAAGAAAAAGGAACGGTCAAGAATTGCCAAGTGCACATGGTGGAAGGCGGATCATAATCATTTTTGTGCAGTAAAGATAATTTTAATTAATTATTATATTTGGTTTAATTAAACGTATGGAGACTTAATTATATATCTCCTACGGTAACAGTATTCTATGTATGACCTTTCAATCTGAATAAGACCCAACATCCACCATAAATGAGTTGACGCCGAGTTGACGCCGTATTAGTTTGTAATAATTAATTTTAACAAATAAATAAATAATAGCCCTCTATTTTTTAATATATAATTTAATTTATTATATTAAAAAATTTAATTAATATAAAATATTTTTTAAAAATAGCATAATTATCTTCTTTAACTCCTTTATTATCTTTTTTACTTAATTATTATTGAGAGAGTATCAATAGAGATAATTTAAAAAAATAATAAATATAAAAAAATATAAGTTTTATATTTAGAATCAATATTAACTCTCTAATTAGATCTAATATTAAATATATAAGGAGTAATAATTTCTGTTATATTATAAATTAGATCTTATATTAAGAATATGATGGGACAATAATTTTTCCTTTTCACTACTAAATTAATTTAATAGTGAGAAGTAAATAGATCTATATAAATGGATTGAGTTATGTTATATTATAGCTAGATGATGGAATAATCGTAGGCTAAAAAAGTATATTAAAAATAGAAGAAATTAAGATGGTGATAATAAGCAATAAAGGTTAATTCAGTTAATAGGAAAGCCTATGGTTCTTTTCTCCAAAACTTAATAATGTGTGAAGATCCCAAATTACCCTTATGTTACATATGAAACCTTCTAATTATGAATGGTTTTGACACACACAATTAAGCTAACACTTTAATCTCTAAAACCCTACTCATAAAAATGGAGATAAAGAAGATGGATGGAGGAGGAAGAAGAGAGAAATTGAACTAAAATTAATTTAAGGAGTGTCCCTTTAACTTACTTAATATGGAGGAAAATCCTCAAGAGCTTATATGTGTACCAATTTTGTTGGGAAGAATATTGGAATATGGATAAGTAAACACTTGTAAGTATCTAATATATATACTTTAAAGACTGGGATCTGTTTTCTTTGTTGAAAGTTATGGAAAGTTAAAAATTACTATTTTTTTTTTTCCAACGACACTTATATAGTAGGAGTGTTTTAACACATGTTGGTGTTATAGCTTACTATGATTTCAATCACGACATTTTATAAATTTATTTTTAAAATTTTATCTAAACAGATCCTATATAAAATAAATATATGTATTATATAAATATACTTTATACATATATTTCAAAGTCATTTGCGTAGTCATATGCTTTGAGAATTTTCCTTTCTCTCCACCCCCTCTCTCTCTCTATATATATATATAATCGACCAAATAAGTTGTATCAATATCCTTTGGATTCCATCAAGTAAAGTCAAAATAAAATTTTGTTTGGTCGTATTTTTCTATCATGATTAATATAACAGAGTTGACGGATTTAATTAGTTGATTAGGTTTCCATCGACCTTTTGAAGTTTGGCATATATGGTTATAGGAGTTATTTACAAGTTATTAAGAAAAAAAATTATATACTAAGTTTTTGTTTCCAATCATACAAATATATTAAGTATATAAAATCTTACCCGATATTAATTGAATAAATGAAATAAAATAAAATTTAAATATATGAATTCATTTTTGTCCCTCCAAAGATAAATTCATGTGAATCTTGTTAGTAAATAATTAAGATGATTTTAATTTTTTTTCCAAATAGTATTTTTATGTTATAAATGAATAGTTGACCTACACATTTCCACGAGAATGAAGGTCAGAAGACAAAGATCTTTCCAATGGAAGGCATATAAATATATCTCTAGCTAGAAGTCAAAAGCCACTTTCCTTTTACTTTTAGGCCTTTGAATGTTTCTATTATTTCTTCCTGCTTCGATTTTAATTAAATAATGCTTCTTATTATTTGGTTATTCCCTAATAAAAAATGCAGGGTACTAAGTTTAATTTAACCGATAAAAAATGCAGCTAAGTACTCTATGTATGACCTTTCAATCTGAATAAGACCCGACATCCACCGGGGCCAAATAAAATGAATGAGTTGACGCCGTATTAGTTTGTCATGATTAATTAAAGAAAAATAAATAAGTAGTACTCTTTTATTTTTAATATAAGATTTATATAATTAATTTAATTATATTAAAAAAATAGTTAATATAAAATATTTTTTTAAAATATCATAATCATCTTCTTTAATTCTATCATTATCTCTCTTACTTGATTATTATTGAGAGAGTGTCAATTGGGATAATTTAAAAAAAATTAATAAATATAAAAAATATAGGTCTTATATTTAGAATCAATGTTAACTCTCTAATTAAGTCTAATATTAAGGATATAAAGAGCAATAATTCCGGTTATACTACAAATTAGAGAGTATTTTAACACATGTTGGTGTTATAGTTTGCTTAGAAAACTTTTAAATTATGATTTTAGAAGTATTTTTTATACTAAACTCCTCTCATATTTTTTTAAACTCACTTCCAAAACATTAATCCAAATACCATTTACTTTAAATAATTTCTCCGTTTTTATATTAATCTTGTAAATTCTGTTTTGAAACTCTTGTTTTGATGCATAGCTCTTTTTTAATAAGATTTCCTCTTTTTTTATTAAGACAATTAAACTGCCTCCACCATATAGGAGGGACCATACATAACACAAACATCACGAGCTTTTTATATACAGAATATAGAAATCCTGATCTCAGGAGAAAAAAATTAAAATAAAATATTTTTTAAAAAAATAAATAGGGTAAAAGTGAAAGTGAAAAAGAAAAAACATCACACGCTTTTTACATAAAGGGTATAGAACTCATTACCTCTTTTACGAGAAAAAAATTAAAATAAAATATTTTTTAAAAAAAGTAAATAGGGTAAAAGTGAAAGTGAAAAAGAAGAAATAAGGATTAGAAGTTAGAAAGAGTCAAATTCATTGAACTGAGACTCTGATTGAGAAAACAAGTTGGGAGGCGCGGCGTTCCCATTGAATAATTCATCATCTGGTTTCCTACTTTGACATACATCAATGTCCAAATCTCTCATTTATTATTCACTTCTAATTCTAATCTTCAATTCTCTAATCCATATATCAATCACGTGCCTTTGAAATTTCACTCTTCTAATTACTACTCCTAATTATTTACTTACTTAATTTCTAATTTGCCTCCTCCTTCTACCCCCCAAAATAATTACTCTTACCATTACTTATCATACTTCATATTTTTTACTCCTTCATTCTATAATTATGCTTTTCATCCTTTTTTTTAGCATAATAACTATATACTCTTATTTATGCCATGTATCCCCAAAATTTAATAATATTTTAAAAGTGAGGAAAAGCCTTTTATGAAATTTTATTTATTTATGCAATAATTTTATGTGTATGATAGAATATAGAAATTAACAAAACTTAGGTTAAATAATTTATATCGATCAAGTCCTCTATTTATAATTGTTATTTTATTATTATTAACCGTTAAAATATATATATACACTTATAAATTTACCTTTGAAATGTAGGCACTTATTATTTTACTATTTTTAATTGTTAAAATATGCATATATGTACTTATAAAATTCACTTATAAACTTGATATAATAGATATAAGTAATTTGATTTAAATTTTATCGTAGAAATAATCATGTTTATAATCTGTTTATATTTAAGATTATTTTCTTTCATAATTAGGTTAGTATTATTTAATAAATATGTATAGTAATAATGTAAATTTTTATCAAATTAAGAAAATATCATGGGATTTCTAATTAAAACTAATAAACAAAGGCAGGCAGGCATCTACATTTTCCCTGCGCGAGTGGGTGGCTCATCAGGTGCTCAACGGCTCACCGCTCACCCATACTTGACTTCAAAATTCAAATCTGGCTGAATTTGGTGGGTCCTTCCTGTCTTTGCTTGTTTTCAAACACAAACAACGATTTCAACAATATACATTAATTGTGTGCGTGTAATATGTCCGTGTGTGTGTTGTGTGTCCTCAGCAGGGAGAAGACTAAGCCCTAAGCATCATATAAACCAATATTTCAGTGGAAGTGGTCATATTTGACTTCATATACAATTCCCTTGAAGATTCATTTGTTGGCAATACAAATTAATTTAGGTTCTTACAAAATTAAATATAAATTAAATCAGAATTTGATTTATTGTTCAATGTCACATTAATTAAGGGACAAGTAAGAAATATTTTAGTTTCTAAAGAATGTAGGAATTCTACCTTCCTAGAATACCGTTCTCTTGCTGTTCTAAAATGGGGATATCTTCTTTATTCTAACTATTGTGTATTTTTACTATCTTTTCTTCTCTTTTTCTTTTTTGTGCTGCATCTAATTAACATGGATCCATAACTAGCATGCTCCCCTCCCTCCCCTTTTTATTTTCTAAGACATTGATTGCCCATATTCATGTGAGATAGTTTTAAACTTATCATCTGTAGATTCAATTGATAAAGGGATAAGATATACAACTATTTAGTGCGTGCTTAATTCTTGAAAAATACCATTTTGTTAAGGTTACAGTCGCGACATTTAAAGAAATATCCTAACTCCTAGATACATAAATTTATGTTTGAGGGTAATAGATAGCTCGTCCTACCCAACATTGGTATCGCTTAGGAGAAAAGAAAATTTCATCCTACTTTTAGATCGTAGGTAAGCTCAACCCCTTCTAAAAATTTTTATACAAAAAAATATATGAGATAGTTTTAAGTTAGTTGTCAAAATTGTAACACAATCCTCCTCTTTTTATTCAGATTTAGGATTGATTATAAAGTATAGGTAGAGTTAATATTAAAAATTTAATTAGGCATAACATCATATGTTAATATTTGCATTATATATAAAAAAAATTAAAAAATAACTATATACCGACCAACTTGCTTAAAACTACATTGTCAACTATTTAGTGTTTTCATTAACCAGAGTTAGCATTTAACTTACTCATAATAATAGCCTCCGCTATGTACTATTTGATTGGTTGGAGTAAATTGTGGGATTTCATCAAATTTGTACTAGTCTACATATTTTTCCGTAAAAAACAAAACTTGAATCCAAGACTTTCTCAAGAGGATTTGATGATTCCCCTAATACAAAGAGCTTCTTGTGCTTCAAAAGTTCCTCTAATAATACATTGGATGTTCCATGTGAATGTGGAGTTATAGTCAACCCCCCCCCCCAAAATCATCATTCTTATTTTAACCCCCAGATTCCATTAACCTTCTAGCTATTAAAATTCAATTGTAATTTGTAAACCCTTCAATATATTCATAATGTCCATTTGAAAAACATAACTCCATGCAATTTTTATCATTTTTTTTAATTTAATGAAGGGTATCTATATCCTTTTGAGGCTTAGGGTATGTTTGGGAGAATGTTTGGCCCTCACACTGACTTTTCAACCAGTAAAGTTACTTTTTTTATAATATTGATATTGGTTTACTGTTTTTACAACCTCACTTTTAGATCCAAATGAATTTATAGGAGGAAGTTATTTTTTGTAGCTTATAGCTTCTGTCTTATGGCTTCTTCATCTTGACTCATATTTTTCCCTGTTCTAAGTCTTTATCCAAATAACTTTCTTATAAATCACATTATACTATCTAACTCTTACCCAATCTAAATTTTGCAAAAATCAGATTGAAAATGAAACTACTTCTCCACCACTCATCCAAATACACCCTTAAAGGTAAATGATTCTCACATCTCTAAACAAATACACTTTATAATATTCGAATTTGTGCCATCTTCTTTAAAAGGTGAGGTTACTAAATACCTCAACTAAATCATTATTGTTTATATAGGAATTATAGTTCATTAATAATAATTTATATAACATATAGATTTATTTCGGGGGGGGATTTAGGTATATATTTTTCAACTTGCAATAAAATCTAACAACATTGAAATAAAACGTCCTTAATTATATTAATATGTTATGTCTAATAAAACCCATGAGCTTCACCTGACACTATTATGATATAAAATGAATTATGTTATATATTAAAATTTAAAAATGTAACTAAAAATTTAAAACAAACATTATTTTAAAATGAAAGTGGGAGGGGATTAACATATATATGATGCGTGTGACTAAAAATATCTATATAGTTTGTGTTGAGATAAACTTTAAAAAAAACTTATAAAAAAATAACTTTTAGATAATATATAGAAAATGACTTTTATACATGAGCTTATAAAAAAAGTGATTCTGAATAAATAAGTGTTTAGATAGTTATTTTTAAAATAATTTTTTGTATTGGTAAATTAATAAAAAGTATATGATTTTGTTAAAAGTATGAGAGATGAGAGAGTATAGAAAAATAAAAGAGAGATAAGAGAGGGTAGAGAAGAAAAAACAGAGAGGGTGGAGAAGAGAGATGAAAGAAGAGAGAGAAGAGAGGGTCAAATAAAAATAAAATAATAATTGAATAGTCTTTAAACTCTTTTACTATTTTAAAAGTTAGTTTTAGTAATTTATTTAAAATTATACTTTTAAACTATGATTTAATTTAAAAGTATTTATGAATAAATATGGTTGTTTGTTTAAAAAAATAAATTAAAATTTAGGTTAATTTTTTTGTTAGATTGCGATTTTACCTCTTTTCAAATAGGCACGTAGAGGCAAAATAATTAAATATACAAAATATTTTACAGCACTAACATGTGAATCATGCATGACGTAGATGACGGCTTCTTATTTAATTATTTAGTTATTACTTATTTTTTGGACTGAATTGAAGCATGATGGACGCCTAACTTATCTAAAATTAAAAATCATTTATTTTTCCATTAGATTTCATAAATTTGACTATAAACCAAAAAAACAAAAAGAAAGGAAAAGAAGAATAATGTGATATAAATTAATATTAAGGATGTCAATGAGTACAGTTTGGTTCGGTCTGAATCCGACCAACATGTGAAAGTGTGAATATATTCAATTCATCATGTTTTGTTCGATCAGCTAGCTTTGATTGATTGAACTCTCATCTTAATTATATTTCTTTCTCTTGAAAGGAAACTCAATTTGACCAACTTGTTGCAATTGCTATTATTAATATGATAATCATATAAATAAGTGATTTATAAATATTTTATATATATATATATAAACATAAAGAGTACTCTGTTCAAAAGAAAGACTTACTTTCATGTTCAAGAGGCTAATCATCCCTACTCAATATTTTAACGGTTCAATTGTCAATAAATATATATAATAAATAAATTTAATTGTCAATAAAATAACAAAGTTTTTAATAAAAAAATAATTATATGGATACAAATGGAATGAAAATATAATAAGCTTTATGAGAGGTTTAATTCTTTAAACTCTACCTACTAATTAATTTCTCACCAAAAAAAGATGATTAAAAAAAAAAACAAATAAGCCGAAGAAGGAACAGTGGAAGAAAGGGACGATATAATGGAGGCTCAAGAGATCCTATAATGCCGTCGAAAACAGATCCAACGCGCACGTGCACATTCAGCCATGCGCGTGTCACACGTTCTATTTTCCCCTCCCCTCTCTCTTCTTTCATCATGCATGATGTATTATTTCACTTTCATGATTCTATTCCAACTACCATCATTCATTTAAAAAAAAATTGATAAAAAACCCAAGTTTCAAAATTTATTGCCGAAATTAAAGTTACATAAGGACTTTAGATTATTGAATAGATATTAGGTAATAAATATACTATGTACATTACAAAAACAAAAGAAGTTACACACACTAAAAATATAACTGATACGAGAAGAAGTATTTGCATATATTCTAAGAATATTAAGTCATCTAAATTTTATATAATTAAAACATAATAACTCAATTAATAATTTATCTAAAAAATTTATGATTTATTTTATTTAAAAGGAAAAACCATCTGAACCAAATAAAAAGGTGTATTTTTTTAAAAAAAATAAAATATTAATGATTTTAAGTGAGTCATCGAACAATAAAAATTAAAATACGTTAAATTATTATATTTTAATTAGATATAGTTTAAATGATTGTGATCATTTTTGTTAAATTATTGAGGATTATATTCCTTCATAATTACAGCCTCATGGTAATTTTATCTAAAGTTATATTCCAACCACGTGGAAATAAAAGTAGGTAAAACCGATACGAAAAAAAGGTAAGAAAATTAAGTTATTACTATTTGGTCGGAGAATGAATGGAAAGAATGCATGCATATAGCTTGATTCCTGTCTACGTCCAATTCATTTTGACCAATATGAATTCTATTATTCTGTACAAAAAATATTAATTATATTACTAAACAATTTGTATTTCTTAATGTAAGACAGTTTTCAATAAGTAATGAAGTATTATTATGACTTTATGAGCTTTTCTCTCTTTTTTTTTTTTTTTACAAAAAGCCCTTCATAAAATCACTATGCATATTTTCCTTTCTTTTTCTCTTTTCAGTGTTGTGATTAATTGTGGTTAATGTTTAATTTTAATTAATGATAGTCTTGTAATATTATACTCCCTCTGTTCTGAATATAAGATCTCAATAAACTATTTAAAAATATTAAAAAATTAATTAAATTAATTATTTATAATAAATATGTGTTAATTTTTTAAATATTCTCTTTAATTATTATTTTCATTGATAAATTTTTTTATATATATACAAGTAATAAAGATAATTTGAGAAAAAATTATAATTTAAGTAAACAAAGTATATCATGTCTTATATATTTAGAATAAAAACAAACACATTAACTAGCTTATCTATTTAAGATAAATAAGAGTAAAATAGTTGTTTTTAAAAAAAATATTAATTAATTTTAACCACCTTTATCAAATTATATTATTCAATTAATTAAAAAGGCTCTTGTTTAAGAGATAAGAATATACGATTAATATTGTGGGGATTTTGGTCTTCCTTCAAAATTTGACGTAATTAAGTCTTTAGAGAAGTAGTAGCTTTAGGGCAGCTTGACTTTGTAAAAACGAGATGGCCCCCCAAGAAACACTTAATAAACTTCACATATTTTTCTTAACAACCAAAGAATTCAAAGGCATGCCCCACAAGCAGACAAACAAAAGAGCACGAGGTATTGACTTCTCCATGACCAAAAACATCCTTAGTATTTGATTTATATGTCACTTTCTTTTGGTCGACCTCCGTTCAACACGTTTAATTTTATAAAAACGTTCCCATCGTATATATCATCATCTATTCATCTATCCCTAACGATATGGTCTTCACTCTTCAGTCTTCCTAATCAATTACTCTCTCTCTCTCTCTCTTCCCTCTAATCTCTATTTATCTTCCTTTTAGCGTATGTAACATTTAAGTTACTTTAAGACTAATCAATCTTTTTTTATCTCGTCTATAAGCCAGTAGTGACCGTATATACTTCCAATTTTTTGAATTTTTTTAAGGCTTTCAATTTGTTTTTTTTTAAATTATTTTGCAATATATGTGGAGGGCCAATGTTTTGGATGTTTGTTTGTTTTATTTTTTGTATTAATTTATTAATTCGATCCATGTGTGCAAGAGCCAGGCCCTTAGTTTATGACTCCCGTTGATATAAGTGCTTACCATATTATTGTTTTAATTAATCAGGAATTTAGTTAGCGTACGGCTTTGGCCACTCCAGATTAATGTGGAATAATTATGTTGTTAATTATTAGAAGATTCTATGCTTAATTTAGGTGCCATATTTTGTTTCTTTATGGGCAAAAAATATACACTTTTTAGTCTTCGCATTCTTTAAAGTTCCATATAATATCATACTTCTCTTATCATAAATATAATATGTAGTTTGATAAAAAAAATTTAATTTTAAATATAAGATTTGTATCTATTTTATCACTTAAATTTATTTATTTATACACTAATTGACCTAATTTATTAACTAATATATATTAATATTACACATAAATAATATCATATATGTTATAATTAAATAATTTTTTTAATCTGATTAAAGTAGATAAATAAATTTTATATTAATAACAAGAAAAATAATTGTATAAAAATTAATGTGATTAATTAGCTCTTGTCTATATCTTGGTGAAGTTCAAGGTATGGATCTAAGAAGTTGGTAAAACCTTTTTGCTTTTCGATTTGTTAATTCCCTATTATATAATCCTTCTCTTTTAGGCTTGTGTTTTTGTTTGACGGGCTTTCATTCTTTGGGCTTAGATGATGAGACCTCTTTTTTGCAAATATTTTTTAGAATAAAAATAAAAATAAATATTTAGGTCGTGGTAAACTCAATTATTTTTAAAAATTTATATAATAATAAAAATAAATATTTTTTTTTAGTAAGATTCAATGTTTGTAACGTTTTACCTAAATCTAGTTTTAAAATCTATGATACTTTCTTAATATAATAATTAGTACAGTGAACTTTTTTGAAAAAATTAAAAAATCAATATTATATTTAAATTTATCTCCTTAAGATAAATTCATATTATATATTTATTAATCTATTCAAATCAGTCAATTATTTATATTAGTTATAATTAACTTATTTATTTAATTTTTTTAATCTATTTAAAAAAAATTAGTTGATTTTTTAAACTATTTTTTATATTAAATACTAAAAAATATTACATTATAAGTCATAAGTGTGACTTTTACAAAAGAACTTGGGCAAGCAAAGGGGATGAAAACATTGGGGGGGGGGGGTTTAATTTGTGGAACCACGGGGAAAAAAAGGCATATAAAAATGACGAATTGATTCCTCAAAATATGCCTTATTTGAAGGAACCAAACAAAACTCAATTATGTATAAATAAATCCGTAGGAACTACCGTGTTTGAGAAATCAATTTGTCATATACTAATTAATTTCGTAGGTCCTTATTATGTCTTTTTTTGGTTGCTCGTGTTGTCGTTTTTGGTTTTATGGTTCTCGTGTTATTGTGTTCTATTCTGACTTGTGGTTTGTACCCGTGACCCTTTGCTTTGAGTTTCCATGGGATATTTTATCAAAATCATACTTATTAATTACATGCCCAGAAATCAAATTCAACTTTTTGAACAATTCCTAACAAAAAAAAAGTCAATCTAAATTTCAACGTAATGATGTTGTGTATATAATAATATACACACACACTTCCCCCCTCATTAAAAAGAAAAAAAAGTATTACATTATATTTTTTCTAAAGTAGAAGTAGCTTTTTTTAGTAAGATTTAAATTTTAGTTCGCTATATTTTGACGGACTAACTCGTTTCAGTTAGATCTGTTAGTTTTTTTGGCAAAAAAATTACAAGGGGTTGGGCTCATGTGTTAGTTGTTATATCTATATTTATTTCAATGTGTTCATATAGGCCCAAATAGGACGATTGAGCCCACTCTGAGCCCAAATATGAATAAATAAACAAAATAAAACATATTCACGATCTGGTCCAACACCCC
Organism: Leucaena leucocephala; assembly: GCA_037074615.1. NCBI lineage: Eukaryota > Viridiplantae > Streptophyta > Magnoliopsida > Fabales > Fabaceae > Leucaena > Leucaena leucocephala. Next base: position 4,889,396 of record CM073558.1, on the reverse strand, counting down.
GTTCTCTCTGTTGTCGTCTTCTTTCTGCGTTCACGATCTCCGATCGGCGATCTTCTTGTCTGACAGGTAAGTTCCAGTTCCCTTATGCGTCTCTCGTTCTCTCTCTCTCTCTAAGAGGAATTCACTTGATTTTTCTCGTCTATTCCAATTGCACCAATCTGAATCTGGAGCTTCCGATCGATTTGAATTTCTGTTGCATTGCGCCGATATAACTGTAAATTTTGATTCATTCATTGACCATATGCATATTCCTAAACATTCTCTGTCCTCCGTTTTCACTGCATAGCAGTGCAATTACGTCAGATCCTGAAGAAGATAGAGTGTGAACAAAGGGATCAATGGGGGAAATCATGAAGAGCTCTTGTTTTGCTTCAACGGAGGCCAAATGCCTTGCTGGTAATCAAGCACTTTGTGCTTGAGAATGTTCGAGAAGCTTCCCTCAGGGTTTGCTGATAGGAAAGGATCTTATTCATTCATGAATCAACTGTTAACTAAGGTGATTAGAGGGAAATAATAAGAACAAATATGAAGAAACTGTATTATTTCGTATCATGAAACAACTCGAGTTCATTACAACAATTCAAAATGAATTAATCCCAAAACTCTCTCTACACTCTACATGATGAGAGATCAACATCCCTTCATAATCTAACTAGGTGATTAATCCAACTAACTAACTAACCATCTTACTAATTCATTCTTCTAACATCAACATTAAGGAAAACTAATCAACCCCTTCTAAAAGGCGATTAACCCTAAACTTTTAGGGCAAACCTGAGGTGAGGATGATACATTATTCCATCACACCTAATCTATAACTAGGATCCTCTCTATATAGAATCCTATAAATGACCGACCAACTAATTCAGATTAATATCTCTAACAAGGCGGCCAGAAAGTTCAGAGTTGTCATTGAAGTTCTTGTTGAGCTTGCTTCACTTCAGACGATGGTGAAGCCAATAATAGAGAATACAATTTAAGGTATTGGAGAATCACAAAATATTTTAAAGTGCTGAACATACTTAAAAAATACTTCCAGATATTAGATGAACATGAACTTTTTTTTCCTTATTAATCAATCAAGATTCTTTTGATGCTTCGTTCTCTGTGATGGGTTAGAGTTATTTACAATCCTTTAGGTGGTAGTGTTGTTTACTTTGAATAAAGGCGTTCAGCATTTAGTTATGGTGTATTTAGATATATTTTTAAAAAATAGCTTAAGAAAAAAAAAGAGTTTTTAGGTAGCTTTTAAAAAAATAGTTTTACAAAAGAGTTTATAAATAAAAATTATTTTGGATAAATGAGTATTTAGATAGTTATTACTAAAAAGATTTTTATAATTGAAAAATTATCAAGGATATAATTTTATTAAAAGTATAAGAGATAGTGAAAAAGATAGAGGAGAGAGAAGGTAGAGGAGAGATGGTGAAGGAGATAGAAGAGAGATGAGAGATAGTTGAAAAGATATAAGAGAGATAGTAGAAAAAATAAAAGATGGAGGAGAGATGGTGTAAGAAAAAATAAGAGTAAAATAGTAATTAGGTAATCTATAAACTCTTTTACTGTTCTAAAAATTACTCTGACCCTATAGTTTGGTCCAGAAACACTTTTAGATAAATATAATTGTTTATTTTAAACTTTTACTAAATTAAGATTTTTCTCAAAATAACTTTTAAAACTGTGATGTAGAAAGAAAATAAAGAGGATCATGATAATTCCTAAGTAGCTTTCGGAATATGGTGTATAGAACACTGCTGGGATCACAATAGTTAATGCAGTAATAATGGGTTGTATTCTTCATGCGAGCCTCGTAATTATAATTTTATATATATATATATATGATATAATTTTAAGAAGATATCTCCTATTTCTCTACTAATCTAAACTACTATATTTTCTCTTGCCAGCTATTTATGCACCAAATTAAAGGGTTTTTATTTTCAACAACGGAGAGATTATTTATTAAAAACATCCAATACAAAAATCTTATTCCTATTGAACCCATTTCATTTCAATTCATATTCTTATTGAACTACGTACTTTTTAAACAACTATTGCGTTTGGGCTTTGCATAAACATTGAGGGACGCTTTTACCTGAACCACGAAAACTTTCATTTATTGCGTTTGAAATACTGTTTTCCTTCACTCCGCCACTACTGTTTCAATTTATTATTAAACAAATTAGGTCTCTTTTTATTATTAATTATATGATATTTAGTTGCCGGTTGGAAACTACTATGTATTGCATTCCGACACAAAATAGTATTATTTTTATATGATAAATTAAGCAGGGTTGTATTATCCATATATAAATATATATATTGATGGATAATTAAATCATGATGGATTATACTATTTATAAGTTATATATAAATAGGGTTAATGCTTCTTTTGCTTTACAATTTGATTAAATTTTAATTTTTATTCATATAATTTTAAATAGTAGCTTTTTAAAAATGAATATAAAAATAAAAACTTAATTAATACTATATCCAATGATTTATACTAACAACCATAATCTTTTTCAAAGATCCTTTATAATCACAAGGACACGAATATTATATATATATATATATATATTTCTTCAATCATAAATATATCACATATTTAACTAATTTAGTTAGATTAAAAATTAGTTAATTTAGTTATTATAATATATTTTTTAAAATATCATAATCTTCTTTCTTAATTGTATCCCTTATTATTTTATTTAATTATTATTTAGAAGGTACTAATAGAGATAATTTAGGAAAAATTTGATACATTTAAAAAATAAATTTTATATTTTAAACTAAAATTAATTTAATAATTAAATCATATATTTAGAATTATAATGAAGAATATATTTTTAGCGAACTCCAGGCATTTTTGAAGCAAATAATAGGTCTATTTATATAAGAATTTAAAAAATAACTTATAGGAAAAAAATTGATGTAGAAAAAGATTTTTAGAGAAGAGTTGATAGAAAAAAAGTGATTCTGAATAAATAAGTGTTTAGATAGTTATTATAAAAAAGACTTTTATAATTGAAAAATTATCAGAAATAATATGATTTTATTAAAAATAGCATAAAGGAGAGAGGATAAAGAGGAGAGTTAGTAGAGAAAAAAAGAGAAAGATGGTGAAGAAAGATGAGAGATAAGAGAGTATATAAGAAAAAAGAATGATAAAATAGTAATTAGGTAAGATATAAGTTATTTTATAATTTTAAAAATTATTTTCAGTAATTTATCTAAAATTTTAATTTTAAATTATAGTTTAATTTAAAAACTCTTTGAGTAAATATAAATATTTATTTTTATTTTTTAAAAAATTATAGTTTAGTTTAAAAATATTTTTAAAATTATAGATATGAGAGTTGGCAAACAGGCACAATTTATGCAAACAAAATACAAGATAAGGACTTGAAGTGGCCATGGCTGAATGGTGTCCCGCTTTTCTATATAAACCATTGTTGCGTTACAGAGAAAAGAATTTGATGCCTATTTTCAGAATAAAATGAAAGTGTTTTGTTTTGGGCCAATGGATAATCTAACAGTTACTATTTTGATATTGCATATTTATTTTGAGATTAGCTTATATAACTGAAGAGAGTTAAACAAGGAAAAAACACTTAGATCAACTTACTTATATTTATTAGATTAAGTAGATAAATTTATTATAAATATATTTATATATTTTAACAACTAAAAATAACAAACTAATAAGTTTTTATACGAAAATTTATTAATCATAATTAATAAATTTTAATTTATATTATAAGAATTTATATAAAAATTTATAAATATTTATAATAGAGTTTATAAATATATACATATATATTAATAAACAACAATAATAAATATAATAAATATAATTAAAAAATTTGACTTAATAAATATAAATATTTTGTCCTAAATTTTATTCTTAAGCAAAAACACTCTTCTATCCTATTTATAAGGTATTTAGTAAAAGCGTTTGTAGTCTTTTTTTATAAGACATTATATTAATTATTTATTATAAAATTTTTACCCCTATTTAATGCTTATGTAAGAAAATAGGAATTTGTCTAATTATGTATTTAATATAGGAAAAGGATGAATAATTTTCAGTTAATTTTTAATGACATCATATCCGGTGTTATTCAAGAAAAAAAATAGTGATGTTGGGGATGTGATAATTATACATTTATTATTATTTCTTTTATTTTTCTTTTTTGGTTTGGTGAGGTGACACAGTGGCAAGAGATGCTTTCATGTGAAGAAACGCCGTGAATGATTCTATGGGTATTTTTGGAACCTAAACTATAATTTTAAAATTATTTTTAATCTAAATTTTAATTTAATTTTTTTAAAAATAAACAGCTATATTTATTTAAAAAAAATTTTTTCAGATAAATTAATAGGAATAAATTTTAGAATAATAAGATAGCTTATGAACTATTCAATTATTATTTTATTTTTATTTTTTCTTATACCGTCTCTCATATCTCTTATATCTTTTTCACAATCTCTCATCTCTCTTCTCTATTTACTCTTATTCACCCATCTCTCCTCTCTAATATTTTTAATAAAATCATAAACTTTCTGATAATTGTTTAATTATAAAAATCCTTTTAATAGTAACTATACAAACACTAAGTTATCTATAACTATTTTTTTAATAAGTTTTTCTCTAAAACTCTTTTTTTAAAAGTTACCCAAAAGCTCTTTTTTCTATAAATCATTTTCTAAAAGTCTATCTATATATACATAATAAATAATAGATTGTGTTGTATGTTCCTCGTTTCCTTTATAGAAATTATGATTTTAAAAGCTTTTTTAGAAAAAAAATTAGTCTAAAAAATTTTTAAAACATACAGTGATATTTATCCAAAAAAATTTTTAGATTAAATTATGGTTTAAAACCATAATTTTAAATAAACTGATCATAGTAACTTTTGAAATAATAAAAAAGTTTATGAACTACTCAATTACTATTTTACCCTTACTTTTTCTTACACACTCTCATCTATTTTCTATATTTTATACTATCTCCCATCTCTCATCTATCTTTTATATTGTATTTTCTCTCTTCTATTTTTTCTACTATCTCTCCTCTCTCTTCTTTTATTTCTCTTTTTCATCACCTCTCACTCATACTTTTAATAAAATTATATATTTTTAATACTTTTTTAATTATAAAAGTCCTTTTAGTAATAACTATCTAAATATTCATTTATCTATAATTATTTTTTTTCATAAATTCTTTTTTAAAAATTCTTTTTTGAAATCTACCAATTTTTTTATAAACTCTTTTCTAAAATCCTATTTAAATACATAATATATATGCTTTGTTGTTGTTTTTTTTTTTTGTATGCACGTTTCTTCCTTAGGATTTGCTCAGTTTTATATATTTCTCTTGATCTCCTGTACTAACGTTTTACTAAGGGAGATTAAATATGCCACCTTTTATATTTATAAAAAAAATTTCATGTCATTCAACTATGAAGGCAATGGTAAATCAAGACATATCTTTTAATTCAAGAAATTGTAACATAAATATATATTATATATTATCTATTAATAAATTTTATATATATTGATACTGAGATTTGAAATAATTGTTTTTAAGATTCAACTCTTTACCAGTTATAATAGAAAATAATATGCTTTTCTAATCCTAAATATAAAATTTAATTGAAAAATTAATTTTAATATTAAATATAAGATATATTTTTTATATTTATTAATATTTTTTTAAACTAATCCTCAATATTTTTTTAATAATAATAAAATAAGAGAGAAGGAGAAAATTATAAAAAATAATTAGAATATTTTTAAAAATATATATTATATTAACTATTTATTGTAATATAATTAAATCTGATTAGTATTTTCTTCTTCGGGCCATCTTCACGGGTGTGATTGCCCATGTCACGTGATTGTCTTCGTTCGTTTTTTCTCATGGCGGAACTGCCCCGTGATTATCTTTAATTTCTTCCACAGCGGACTTTGAAAGCAGAAAAGCAATTTGATCGGTTAATTAATTATGAGATTAGCTAGTACGTTTGGTCTTTAATTTTGATTATTCAAAAAAAAAAAACAAATCGTAGCTTTTTCTTGTGTACGATTTATATTTGGATTTAAATGTCATATATTCCTAATTTTTTTTGGCAAAAATGCACATGTTTGTGCTTTATTTTGTATAAACATTATTTGATGATGTAAGCTTTTATCGTTAAATAAGACAAAACTTAGATCCAATTTCTTATAATAATTATATTAAATTCTTTAATTATAATTTGATATGTGTCATCTTTTTTGCGCCACATCATTTAATCATAAAATTAGATAAAAAAAAATAAGGCATATAATAATGTGATTAAAAAATTTGACATAATGATTATAAATAATTTATTGTAAGTTTTGTCTAATTAAATATAAAAAATTAGTGAAAAACTCTTATTTATTGACTAAAAAAAACTTGAGTAACTCTATGTGCATACTATTAAATCATAATTCATGAGGTATAAAAGATGTATATGTAAAAAAAAAAAACTGAAATAAGAAGACTAGAATTAAATATTTTTTATATTAAAAAGAAGAGGATTAATCAAGAATCAGGAACCTAATCCAGATGCTTATGTGGCTGATTAGACTGACGAAAGTCCAATCTCATAGCTTTAATTATTTATTTAAACATTGCACTCATTATTCTCCAACTTGCCTTGAAAAGTATATAATTTTGTCTCCCTCGTATAATACTATCGATCTCTTATTATTTTCTCTATATTCTTATCTTTAATATTAATTTATTATTTTTTTCCTAAAATATGAATTTTCTCCCTTACGAGGGACTTATTAGAAGAAGCAACATTTGTACCCGAAATAAAAATTATCCATTGAAGAGTTTTTCTAGTCTAAAATATAAATAAATTATTCGGATCATTAAATAGCGTTTTGCTCATATATACCCTTCATTAAAATTTGATATTGAAAAAAAAACTATGAGAAGATATAAAAAATAATAATTCAATTTATTATGGAGGGGTGCCAACGGATTAATAACATAAATTTTAAATATTTATATTTCGATACAAATTTACCTGTTTAAACTATATTTAACTTCTTTTTAGTATGGTACCCATCTATTCAAAATCTTCCAGCTAGTTAAATAATTAATTTTAGTTATAAATATAAATATAAATATTTATTTTATTTTATTTATCGTATTTTTTTTAAAAAAATAATTTATAAATCGATGTTAAATAATTTTAAAAAGATTATATCATATTTACTAAAAATAGATTATTTTATTTATTTAATCTATATAAATTAATTAAATTTCAATGAAATCTTTCGCGACTAGGGAACGCGCGGATAGTTGATTGCCTCCCACATGTATAAATTGGAATGGAATCAACTTCCGTGGAACTTCATATTTGTTTATTATTATAATAACATAATTATTTCACATTCTTTTTGTGTTGAATTAGATTCAATATGAATGAAATTATGTTAAATTAAATATTTTAAATTAGTATACATAATTTAATTGTTTCACATCTTTTTTTAATTTTATAAAATAACAACAATAAGCCTTATCCCATTAAATGTGGTAAGCTACATGGATCATACGATGATATTGTGCTCTATCAAAAATTAAATTATTGGATAGATTATTGACTAGGAGATCCCGCTCAATTACCTCGTTAAGCATTCTCTTTGACATTCCTCTACTCCTTTTAACTGGTGTCCATACTGTTTGATCTACCTTCCTCACTAGCACATCCCTTGGCTTTCTTTACACATGTCCAAACCACCTAAGATGATTCTCTATCATTTTCTCTTCAATAGGTGTCACTCCAACTCTTCCTCATATTTGTTCATTACAAATTTTATATTTTTTTATATGCCCATATATTTATCTCAACATCATCATCTCAACTACCCAAACTTTATACTATTGTTATCCTTTTAAAACCCAACATTACTAATTTTATAGCAGTACGATAAAATTTTTTTTTACTTTATCTGGTACTTTCCGATCACATATAACCCCAGTAATTTTTCTTTATTTAAACCACTTGACCTAAATTCTATGATTAATATTCTTTAAAATTTTATCGTCTTTCTAAAATATGTTGAATTTTAATTGTATAAAAAACGTATAAAATTTTTAACATTTAAAATTAACTGAAATATGTTGAAAATTATTGAATGAATGCAAAAATTACATGCAAACTTATAAAATATGCAGAGAAAAATTTAAAGCGAATAAAAATATAGAAAAAGGTAAAAATTATATGGAGCATAAGAAAGCCATCGCACATAAATAATTTTATAGTGAGATTTCATGGAAATTTTATATATTACTGTTAATATGAGTGCAAATTTATATATGTCTCCACAGTAATACATAAATATATAGCGTGTTTGGATAGAAGTAACTAGGCATGAATCTATGTTTTTATGCATGTATACGCAAAAGTATACGTAGAAAATAAAATATTCATTTAATTGTTAATTTCCTTCTTGATGATTCCCTATATTTTAATAAATTTGGTGTATATTTTGGTATATGTGGGAATTCATAAATACAAAATTAAAGGGATTTACCTGATTTTTTTATAAGAGATGGATGAGCATTAATTAGGGGATTTCATTATCTAAATTTATCTTAAATTTTTTTACTCATAAGTATTAAGTATTTAGAAGATTTTTTTTAGAACAATATAGTTCATAAATTTTTCAAGTAGTAATGAACAAAACTAAATTTGACCTCTAATGAACCAATATACTAAAATGGCATGTTATGTGATATTTATATTATCTTTTATTTTAAGTTAAGGTATAAATTTATTCATGAAGTTTTCATTTAGAAGTATTGGCTATTCAAATTTTAAGTTCAATAGTGTTTTTGCTATTATTTATATTCAGTTTGATTATTAATTTGATCAGATATATTGAGCTGACTTTAACGTGCCATCAATTTCAATATTTTTGAAATAAAATTTATAAGTAAAAAAATTATAAAAAAAATTCCCTCAAGCTCCTCCAGAGCATCACTATGGGGAGCTATATTTTTTATACATTTTATGAGAATAAAGCAAAGCAAAAAAAACTATAGAAGATAACATATACAACAATCGTACAAAAATTTGAAAGCGGTGAATGATAAAATTAATTTTGAGAATAATGAATTTATAAGTATAAGAAAATAAGATATAATGTTATTTTTTGAGATATTACTATAGTATAGTTTATTAAGAGTGATACTCTAATAACAATGAAACTTATAAATATTTTTTTTTTAAAAATCTTATTTATAAATATGATTTAAAGAAATAACTAAAGTGAATGATATGTATACTAATCAGTTTAACATATTTAATTGAACTAATAGTTAAATTGAACTTAAATAATAATTAAAATGATATTGAATTTAAAAAAAAATTACAAATATCCCACGCTCATCATTAAAAATTTATAAAATAAATATATATATTAACTTAAAATAAAAGATAATATCAATATATTTATTAATTAATATTCAAAAATTAACATTTAAATTTAACTTTTGGCAATCATTATGATGATATTGTTACAATTAAACTTTTTTTAGAGCAATATTATTCATAACAAAACTTACAAATATCCAATGCTTTCTAAAGTAAAATTATACTTTAACTATTTCATTATGTATATCATATATTTTAAATGAAGATAGATATAATTTAGACTAAGAATAAAAATAAATCATAATGTTAATTTATTTTAATAGTTTCTTTTACTTTCCTATTTTTATATTCTTTCCTTCTTTCTTTCTTCCTTCCAATACAGGGGACGGTTTTTGACGAGTTGGAGAGGGGATTGGAGGCGGACTATTGGGCAGGATTTTGGGGAACCCTTTATCATCTCCGTCGGATCGTCCTCTTCAACCTTAGACGGCTGGCAAAGTGAAGACGGAAGGAACTTTGTTTTATTGTCTCTTCTTATATTTTTCCTTTCCTTTTATTTTATTTAATTCTTATCTTATTTGGACAGCGATAATTTTAAAATTGCTTTATATTTTGTTAATGACAATGTTCACTTTATATAGTTAGACCTTTGACTTTGAATTATTATAGTTTAATTATATATTAGTGAATGATAATTTCAATTTTTAATTGCTTTAATATTATATTTATTAATTCAATTGTGTGTTTTATAGTTCTGAAATAAGAGATATCTTATTGAAACTATTTTAATATTTTAAATGAGCCTAAATATAAACAATTTATACTAGACTCACACAATTTATATTAGACTTTCAATTGAATAGTGTAAAATTAAATATTTAATGCTTAGTTTGTTTATATGATACACATATACCTATCAATTATATATAGTTATTTTAGATTTAAATTTAATTAAATAATCACTGAAGAAATTAAAAATTATCATAAATAAAATATCTTTTAGTGGATTGAAAGATACTCTTTAGTACTTAAGTGTCATAGACTATTAAAGGTAATTTTAATTATAATTAAAGTGAAAAATTAGAAACTAAGAAATAGTTAAGGCTATAATAATCTAACTCATGGCTTATAGAAGTTAGAAGCATCTTTAGGTTTAGTTACAGTTTATATTATTTTCTTTAGTTATATTTTTATTTTTTATTTTATCTTTATTATATATTTGTGTGTTACTAAATAAGTAAAAGTATAAAAATTGATTCTCAGATTGTGTACAAAATTCTTATACGAACTATACTTAATCACTTTTTATTACTTAATATGGCCTATATATTTATAGAATCATAGGTTTCACATTTTAAATCCATCATTTTTCTACAAAAAAAAACAACTTAATTCTACATCTATTAACTTTTCTTAAAAGAAATAATTAATTCATCGTAATATAATAAATTAAAATTTATAAATAATAGAGTGTATTAGTTACTTATAATATAATAAACTAAATTTTAAAATTATTTTAATAAATATGTCTAAATTTAGTATATGATAATATTTTAAATATAATTATTTTTAATAAAAAAATAAAATTATATTTAATCCATAATTTATAGGAATGTTAAAGGTTTAAAATTTCAATTTACAAATACAAATTATGGAAGATAGCTACTCCACCATTATTTTTTATAAGAATGGATTTTTTTTCCTATAGCCGATTTAATGGAAAAGACATCTTTGACTTGATTGAATCTGGACCAACTAGATTAAAATTGAAGGTCTAAATTGTATTTTAATTCATTGTCAAATTCTTATTTTTAATATCCGGAGGATTAAAATAGAAATAATTTTATAAATATAATTTTTTAAAACCCAATTCCTTTCCTCTTAGCTGGAATCCACTCCCATCCACCTCCCCCTCTGTCCCGTTTTCCCTTTCACTGTTTCTTCTTGTTTTACCCCACTTAATATTTTCACCCATCTAGTTAAATTTAATTTAGGGGTTTACATTTATTTTTTTAATTCGTCATTTTTAAATTATATTTTTTAATAAATAATTATTTTAGATTAAATATATAATAATTAAACCTGAAGCATTGAAATTTAATTTGAATGATCCAAATTTTCTTATAAAACCTAATAAATTGCTAAAAAATCTCCTATTATAAAATTTAATGCCTATAGCAATTTTAAATTTATTTAAATATTTATGTGTAATCTATCTTTAATGACCGTAACTCTTTCTTCCATGCAAATTATATTTAATTATGTGTAAAATTAATGAAATATATATATGAGACAATAAATTTTATAATGAGAACAATTTTGATAATTTTTTCTTCTTTTATTTTCTCATACTTCTCATTTCAACTTTTAAATTAATTATGAATAGCTTAAAATTGTTGGCCAAAAAAAAAAAGAATGGCTTAAAATTAATATTTTATAAAACACAATTTTTTCTTCTAAACTACTTATAAATTTGAATAATTTAAAGTCATTTATTTTTCCTCACTTAAAATTATAATAAAAATTTTATATAATATCAAAAAAGAAAAATCTCAATAAAATAATTTTAAAACCCTAAATATATAATTCGTACAAAAGTGTGTTGTTATTTATTTTATAAGAATAATAAATAGTTTAAGAAGTATATTAAATAAATTAATTTAAAATTTTAAAATTTAAATAGTATTTTTTAAAATTTTTCCTATAAAAAATATAATTGATGTAAATATAGTCTAATGATTAAGATAACTTGTGAAAGAAAAAAGGAAGTGAAAGAAACTTAAACGGGTGGTAAGCCAGCCTGCAACGGTTTAACGCTTTAATAATTAATGAATTAATTAATTAGTTAAATTTTTTAATGCAATTCATTAATTACTGGAATCAAGCCTAACAACAAAATAATTAAAACTTTAATTTAATACTTAGACCTAGAATGTGCGAGAGAGAGAGAGAGAGAGAGAGAAGAGTAGGTCAAATTAATGAGTCGCATGGCCCCCACGTAAGCCCTCTTTTTTTCCACAATTTCTTTCATTGTTCTAGAATTACTATTTTATATTTTAGCTCACGGTTATTTCTGCTCTTCAATTTTTAAAACCGTGGATTCAATCATGGTGCACCAGTGTTTCTCTCTCGCTCTTACTAAAACCGCGTCTTCTTTCCTCAACGCCCATTCCTACTCACCAATCCACCTTCTCCCTTCATTCTCATCTCTTTCCTATTTTTGCCCTCCCTAAGCCCTTATCTTCTCTCTGGTTTTTTCTTCTTCCCCTTCTCTCTCTCTTCTCCTATATGCACTATGAGAATCTTTAGCCCCTCCAAAGGCTTCTTGGCCATGTTGTGTATTCGTCGCACCCCTCCCTCCTGGAAAAGATTCATTCTTTTCGATCTGGGTCTCTCCCATTTCTCCATCTTCCTCCCCTCAATCACCTCCTAGTTTGCCCCATGTTCTAAATTTACCCGTAGTAATCCCCACCGCCACCACCCCACCACCGTTTTCCTCCGTCTCCGTCTCCGTCTCGGTCACTATTTTTTCCTTTCCCGTCGACATGGCCAGAGTCAACGAACAGGCCCTGCATCAGAACCAGAACGACAGCCCCAGGAGCATTCTGTTCAACAAGTACGAGATGGGGAGGCTCCTAGGTCAAGGAAATTTCGCCAAGGTGTATTACGCCAGGAACCTTGTGACGAACGAGAGCGTCGCGGTTAAGGTTATCAAGAAAGAGAAGCTAAAGAAAGAGAGGCTCGTGAGGCAGATCAAGCAAGAGGTATCTGTGATGCGATTGGTTCGTCACCCTCATATCGTCGAGCTCAAGGAAGTTATGGCGACAAAAGGCAAGATCTTTCTGGTTATGGAGTATGTTAAAGGTGGAGAATTGTTCTCCAAGGTTGCTAAAGGCAGGCTCAAGGAAGATGTTGCCAGAAAATATTTCCAGCAATTGATTAGCGCCATTGATTTCTGTCACAGCCGTGGAGTCACGCACCGTGATCTGAAACCTGAGAATCTACTTTTGGACGAGAACGAAGATCTCAAGGTTTCCGATTTCGGGTTGTCAGCGTTGCCGGAGCAGCGTCGGTCCGACGGGATGCTCATCACGCCGTGTGGAACGCCGGCATACGTGGCGCCGGAGGTGTTGAAGAAGAAAGGGTATGATGGATCGAAAGCTGATATTTGGTCATGTGGTGTGATTCTATATGCTCTGCTTTCTGGGTATCTTCCATTTCAGGGTGAGAATATTATGAAGATTTACAAGAAAGCATTCAAATCTGAGTACGAATTCCCGGATTGGATTTCCCCGGAAGCTAAGAATTTCATCTCTAATCTTCTAGTCGCCGACCCAGAAAGTAGATACTCGATCCCAGATATCATGAAGGATCCATGGTTTCAAATCGGATTCATGAGACCAATCGCGTTTTCGATAAAGAAAGAACCAGGTTTCGATTTCGACGAGGAGGAGAATAAAAATAATAATGAAGTGAAAGATCAGACAGAAGAAGAAAGAGGAGGAGAAGCAGTAGCAATAAGATCAGAGAAGCCATCACGACCATTTTACAATGCCTTCGAGATAATCTCATCATTATCAAATGGGTTTGATCTAAGGAGCTTGTTCGAGACACGAAAGAGGTCGCCGTCGATGTTCCTGTCGAAGCTTTCGGCTCCCACGGTTGTGGCGAAGCTGGAGACGGTGGCGAAGAAGCTGAATTTTAAGATCACAGGGAGGAAGGATTATAAGGTGAGGATGCAGGGGGAAACAGAGGGGAGAAAGGGGAAGCTGGCCATGACGGTGGAGGTGTTCGAGGTGACGCCGGAGGTGGCGGTGGTGGAATTATCCAAGTCTTCAGGCGATACACTCGAATATATAAAGTTCTGTGAGGAAGAAGTGAGGCCTGCACTTAAAGACATAGTCTGGAGCTGGCAAGGAGACAGTGCAAATAATAATAATAATTAGTCATCAAAATTAAGTTGATAATTTTTTACCCTTTTTGAGGGTGTTTTTCTAAGATTCAGTTATTAGGTTTTCCAATCTTAGTACTATGAGATATTTGGAGGGTACATGGTAAAGGTTTGTCTGAAAATAACAAGAATTTGCAGGGTGCGCATATAATATCCAATATGGGGTTTGGATGTAAAAATCTGAGTTATTCCATTAATGGGGTGTGGTTGGTTGTGGATGATGAATGAATTAGGGTTTGATTTTCAATGCTTGTTCTGATGATGATAACTATGTATTTGAATTACAAAGTTGAATCAAGTAGGAAGTTCAAAATCACAGAACATGTTTGAGAATGGGTCCATGGTGGTGGGGGTGATGATGATGTTAAAATATGATTAGGATATGTTGTGGAGATAATGAAACTTTAAGCTTTTGTTGGGTCCGTTATTAGTCCTCCACATATGGAATATATTTAGTCTCTGAAGGCTTTAGATTAGTGATGAGTGAAATGAAAGCAAATGGGATATATATCATTTTATCCAAAAATAAAAAAACAAAGAAAGGGAGATAGTAAATGGGAGATCGGCTTCTATTTTGTTGATTTAAGGGTTAGGGGTTTACTTTGTGGGTGAATTGGGTGAACTCAATTATAATAAAATAATAAATTAATTAAAATATTTATATATAATTCTAATATTTAAATAAAAAGATATTAATTTACTAATAAATAAAATATTCATGTATAAATTATATATAATTTAATAAAAAGAGTAATTAAAACATAAATATGATGTGTTATTCTTTAAATTAATTCAAGATGTTGTTTTAAAACATGTCTAAAATTCTTAATCTCTTAATCAAGTTAGGAATTGGTTCATTATAGACTCAAATTAGATTTTAATACTATGGATCTTGTATCTTAAAAAATATGATTAGTTAAATAAACTAGATCATTTATTATCAATCTTATAGTTAGGCTTGAAAGATACAGCATGTCGGCATGGAAAATAAATACATGCACAACAAATGGCGCTTTGCAGTCATATAGCTCAGGAAAGAGAGAATCTTACAAACTTCACTTTCAGACTTGTGGCATTTTGAAATCATTTAGGATAGTTCCAAAACCGTGTTTTGACATAAGTCACCGTCTTCTCACTTCTGCCAAAACCACGTTTTGCCACCTCTAAAAGGGATCGATATAGGTGAGTTTTAAGCTGGAGATAAGTTATCTCAACAGAATCTTTCCTATCTAAAATGCGCAGAGATTCAAGGATTTACCTAAAAAGTGTATTATTAGAATGCAAAGAAGATGTCTCAAGTTGATTAATTAAAGGGATGATGAAATGTATATAATTTTAAGTCATATAAAATAAATTTAAGCAATTTTGATAGAAAGATAACCTCATCGTATATTTCTAATATAAAAAATCTAGGGTTAAAGGGTAATTTTGCCATAGAAATTTCTACCTAAGAGCGTTGGTTGTTCAAAAATATTTTTTAGAGTAATGTCATCTTAAAAGTTTATAAAACGTAGCAATGTCACATTGACATTTACTCAAAGTTAAGTTTAAATATTAGTTAACTAATATATTGATGTGTCATGCCACATAGCATCCACATCATTTTTTATTTTTGGTTAAAGTATAAATTTGCTCCAAAATTTTTTATCTATGAGCGTTAGATATCCAAAAGTTATTTTTAGTTCAATATTGCCCCAATTATTATCTAGATTTAAATTTGACTGTTAATTTGACTAAATATACTGAACTGACTAGTTCATGTGCATTTCTCTAAACTCCATGAATAAAGTATTACTCTTGGGAGACCATATTTTATTTTTGAGATAACAAATGTTATTTTTCTAGAGGTTGCCAGATTATATCTGTTGAGAGCGATATTTTGATAACAATAGAGCTTGGAGGGATGCATTTTTTTTATTTATAAATATGACTTAAGAAAAAAATATGAAGTGGATAACATGTGTACTACTTAACTTAGCATATTTGGTCAAAATAATAGTTAAATTAAACATGGATAATGGTCAGGGGATATTGAACAAAAAAAAAAACTTTTGAATACCCAGTGTTTATAAGTGAAAAAGAATTTGGGGTAAATTTCTATCTTAATCGGAAATAAAAGAGTATATAGATGTCACATGGCATATCACGTTAGTATATTAGTCAACTAACACTTAAACTTATTTTTAGAAAATGTTGAAAGTGATATTGCTATATTTTATGAACTTTTAAAGTGACATTGCTCCAAAAAAAATTTTGGGCAACTAGCACTCCTGGTAGAAACTTCTAGAGCAAAATTGCTTTTTAACCTAAATATCTAATATAGTATTATAACCATTTAATTTGGGTCTAAAAAAAGGGAGAAAAGAAATATTGTAGATCTAAGGCTTCTCATATTAAACTATAAGCCCAGACAAATAAAGAAAAAGATGATAGACCTGGTGCATCTGAGATTAAAAAGAGAAGTACAAATCCAAATAGAAGAAGAAAAAAGTAGTAGGATGAATGTTAAAAGATAAAAAAGAAGTTTTACATTGATTAATTGAAGAGATTATTAAATATATATAATGTCAAAAAAATTTTATCCAATTAACTTAAATTATTTTGATGAAAAAAGAATATCAATATATACTTCTAATATAAAAAATCTAATACGATTGACCAGCTTAGGGTTGTCATTGTTAAATTTGGAAGGACATAATTACATACACATTTTGAGAGAGAAAAATGGACCATGAAGGAAAAAATGTCTTGAAAAGAAGAGAATCAAATATAGAAAATGAGTTTTTTAAATAGGTTAAAAATGAGCTTCTATACTGGATTTTGATTTGGCATAGAAATAATTTGTGTAAAAAATTTGATATTCTATACTAGTTGTACAATCAATGTAAAAAATTATATTTTTTAAACTAGTTATTCCATATAATTGATTTAAAAAGAAATATGAAATTAAAAAAAATTCTATAATTAAAGTTCTTTCCTTCTTCATCACAAATCTAAAAAAAGGAAGAGAGTGATGAAGAAGAATATATACCTATAAAATAAAAACAGAGAATAAAAAATAAGAAGAAAGAAAAAAGGCAGAGAACCCATAAATGAAATAAATGAAAACTCAAAAACACCATTACCTAATTGAAGATATCAGAGAAAAACCGTCACAATTCCTCCGACTTATTTGCTAAAAAACAAATAGAAAATATATTTAAATAAAATTCAGAAAGAAAGAAACAAGAAAAATAGATACCCACCATCACAAATCTGGGTCTTCTTGTCTAGCGATCTTTAGCGGTCTTCCTGTCACCATGTGTTTTTCCTTATCTGGTTTTCTCTATGGACGATAATGATTTGTGAAGATAGGGAAGCGCAAAAATTAAGGCTTTTTGTTAAATTTTTAATAACAAGGGCATTCTACATTGGATGTCATTCCATCAGGTGTAGAATATTTTATCTTTTATATAAGTCACATGTACATTATGTATAAATATTTTATCCTTATTTACAAAAAAATGTCACTACTCATTTCTTTTACACTAGTCACGTGTACATCATATGTAAATATTTTACTCTTATGATACCGCTCATTTTTTTTACCGGTTACATGTACATCAAGTATAAATATGTCACATTTATTTACAATAACTGCACCACTTGTTTTTTTTATACCAATCATATGTATATTATATATAAATATTTTATTTTTATTTATAAAAATATCACTGGATAGTTTTATAAATTGTTTCTATGAAAACTGATTTAAAAATAGGGTCTTAAAAAATTTATTTGTTAATAATGAATTATGTAAAAGCATAGGTGACTCCAAACCAAGAGGCTGATGAATTAGTAAACGTGATTCCAGTTTAAAATAAGCTGACGTGGACCAATGGGAGGCACAAGATTTCTATCTTCTCATGAAGCAGCATTTAGTTAGGAGGATATGAGAAAGAGAAATTGATTGTAAGTGGAGTGGATAGGAGAGTTGTATTATCAAAATCAACAGCTCTGAGGGGTAAGGCAACAATAATGAGCTGAGTCAGATTAGAGTCATCAGATTGGTGAAGGTGGGGAGGCAGGGGCACGTATTCCCTTCCACTTGCCCTCAACTTGTCCCAACTTGCTTCTCCTTGATGTTGACCATCACCAAATTCCTTGTCTTTTTTATCTTAATGATAAGATATAATTAATTTTTTAAAATATAAAAATTAAATAAATAAATTAATTATAATTTAATCTAATTTTTTAAGATAAATTTATATTATATATACTTAAATCTACTTAAATTATTTAATTAATTTTTATATTAATTATAATTAACTGATTTATTTTATTTTTTAAATCTATTTAAAAAAATTAATTAAATTTTATAATTAAAATATGAGATAGTATTACTTTTTTATATTTATTCCCACCACCTAATTTATTCATCATTACCATCTTTTCTTTTATTATTTATTTTTAATTATCTTCCTTTGATTCTTCTTCTCTGATTAGTTGATATAAATTCGGATGATTAACTTATAGTAAATATATTATTATTTTCTGGTAACAACTCATAGTCATATATATAATATCCCCTCAAGATATGAAGCTTGTTTCTTCCTTAATATTTTATCTTTGTTGAATAATAACTATTAAGAATAGGAAAGAATGGAGAGATTTACATCAAATAAACTGTATAAATGATGAAGAATGCAAAGCTTTGCTACTAATGGAGATATGAAGGATAGATGATGGGAGGCTTACTTTTAAAATTTTCAATGATGAAAGTGGGGTTCGATTTGTGACCTGGAGACTTTGATAAATCCAGAAGGTGAACAAAATTTAACATTGTTTTGTTCGCTTCGCGAAGTTAAGGAGCCTCTGAAGAAAATAAAAATAGAAAATTTATTGGGCCTCATGGCATCCCAATTGAAGTGTAGAATTGTTTAGACGAAGTGAGATTTTACGGTTAAAGAAAATGCTTCATAAATGGAGGAAAGACACCTTACTTGCTATTTATAAGGATAAAGAGGTTATTTAAAATTATGCAAACTTAGAAAGGATAATATTTATGAGCCATCCAATGAAATTGTAGTAGAGAGTGATTAAACAAATGTTGAGAATATTGAATACTTGCATTGTTTTAGAATCAATTTGGATTTATGCTGGGAAGGTCTACAGCGGAAGAAATTTATTATTATGATAATTAATTGAAAAGTATGGTTTTTATTGATTTGGGAAAAAATATATGATCATATACTAAGAAACATACTTTGGAAAGCCTTAAAAAAATGTGTGTATTGTGTATACCAAAGTTATGTAATTAAGATATGTATAAAGTGATAATAACTAATGTAAAAATATCACAAAGTAAGACAAAAGATTTTTTTTTAAGGATTGATTTATATTATAGATCATCTTTGAATTCAAACCTATTTAACTTAGTTGTAGATATTTTAACTAAATTTATACGAAAATATATCTTTAAGATTGTATTTGGATAATAATAAAAAAAGGCACTTTTGGAGTAAAAGCCATATTTTTTTTAAAAAAAAGTAGCCAAATACTATATTTTTTCATAAAGCGATTTATGATTGAAAACTATGGTTTGAGGATAGAGAACTATGGTTTCTAAGAAGCCCAAAATTTACACCTTTTTAAAAATTATTCTAATTAAAATCACATTTATCACTTTTTTTTTGTTAGAAACTATTATCTAAAAGTTAATTTAAATATACCTTAAATATTTTTTTTACTAATAATATAATTCTTATAATTGAGCAAAAAAAATATATTAATTCTAAATTTGAATAGAAGTAAAGCAGGTATTTAATCCTTAATATAAAAGCTAAATAATTAATTTAAATAAATTAAATAAATCAAACAAAATTACTTAAGTATGACTATCAAAAACTATACTTTTAAGATAAATTTAAATTATATATACTTTTTAATCTATTTAAATTAAAAATTTTATATTAGTTATAATTAACTAATTTATTTATCTTTTTTAATCTATTAAAGTTAATTAACTAGCTATTATATTAATGATCAAATGAAATAGACTATATACACTATAATTTTAATAAGAGGCAAAGTTATAAGTGATTTAGAAGTTAAAATGAGATATTAAAATCATTCTACAAGTGATAAAATTTAAATATTTTGGCCAACGGTATATTTAAAATAATATAAAAATATTTTAGGAACATTATTGAGTATTATTAAAGCAGAAATGTCACAATACATCAGTATGAACGTGTTCAGAAAATCAAAGCCTATTTAAGCGAAAACCATAAGTTTTTGAGGTAGCGAAAGCAAAGATATGTTCTATATAGATGTAGTAATTACAACATATCCTGATGTTTAAATAATTATATAAGAGTATTATTTTATCTAAACTATATCTAATTAAAATATAATAACTTATCTCATTTTAATTTTAATTAGTTAATAACTCATAAAATAATTCACTTTTTATTTGTTTTTTTAAAAAATAAACATATTAATTTAGTTTAGATGAATTTTTATTTTTCTAAATTAAGAGGTTTATTTAAAAAATAAAATATAACATGATTTTTATCAAATAAGTCATGAGCTAAATTGTTATATTTTAATTAGATAAAATTTAAATAATATAATGTTTTTAAAATATGTAAGTATTTTTTTTATCCTCTTTTGATGGGACTAACTTATCAATCTATTCTTATAGTAACATTTTCTCACATTAACCATGTTTTGGTTCATCGAAATGTATGAGTCGTTTACCTTTGGCCAAGTTTTCAATGTCGGCAAACTCTGAGAAGTAATAAAATTTTAAAAGAATGACAGAAATGGTTTAGCTTATATATATGTGTGTGTGTGTGTATATATATATATATATATATATATATATTGATTGATGATAATGATATTGACCTTGACAAGTATGGCAACGCGAATTAATGATTTTGCTTAATATTTTACGAAAGAGAATTGTTTTTGGTTTGGGTGTTCCATGGTCTCCCGGGCAAGGAATAGACCAGCATCGACTCTTCAACTTTGCATAGGTCATACATGTTTGATCTGTCAGGTTCTGTACCCAGTATTCTTCGGCACTTCCGCATAAATTTATGGGCAGCTATCTACCCAGTGCCCTACCTAAAAAATATATGGGCTATATTTTGCAGTCTGATGCCCGGTCCTACCCGATAAAAACCCTAATAATTTTGGGCTGGGCAAGGCATGAGCAGACTGGACATGCCCAAGTCGTAATATCATGCTCATATTGTGAAAAAAAATTATAATTATGAATTTCTAAAATAATACCATATTTATGTGTCTTTAAGAGTTAAATAATATCTATAATTCACTAAGAATAAGATAACAAAGATAATAATTAAAATCTTGAGATTCATTGCATATAAAAAATAAGCGTTGAAATCTAAATAGTTTGTAATTATAACTTTGTATCAATCTCCCTAATATTGACAAAGATAAAGCATCTAAAAAAATAAAATAAATAATTATAATTTGTAATGTAATCATATGATAATTAACAAAATTAAAAAAAAAATTAGTATAGTTATAAATATTAAAAGATACAACTTACCTACTTATATTTTTAAAATTACCTTATAGTCACCAGTAGCTATCATATTCTCCCTTTTAAGATAGAGAAAAAAATAAAAAAAAAATAAAAGAAGGGGTGCTCATGGGCAGGGCAGGGCAGGGCAGCCCCTATGCCCAGTGCCCAGCTCGAAAAATGTATGGGTTGTATTTTGCAGCCCGATGCCCGGCCCTACCCGATAAAAATTGGGTTAAGCAGGATATTTTTTTTACGGACTAGGCAGAACATAATGAGCTATGGGCATTATACACAGCTCTGAATCTAAATCTAGTTCTGTACCCAGTATTCTTCAGCACTTCCTCGTGAATCTAAATCTATGTATATATATAATAGTCACACTCAAACGCTACTGTTTCAACCACAAGTCCATAACAAACTTTAGGGGCCAACATCGATCATCATCATCATAATGTAATAATAATTTGAGTAATAGGCCTCATTAAATAATTATAACATTCTAAATATATAACTTAAATTTTCAATTAAATTAATAGAAGTACTATTCTTTTAATAAATCATAGTTCAATATCTTGTATATTCTTGATCTATATTTGAAATATCATGACACAAAAACACTCTTAAGTGATGAAAACAATTGGAAAAAAAATAAAAATACAAACAAACTGAAATTATCATGATAATTATTGTGCAAAAGTGTATTAATCTATTTATTTATCTGTTAAAAATTTAAATTGTATCAAAATATTTTGTAATATTCTTAAATATTCATTTTTTTAATTAAAGAATAAGCCAACTATATGACACACGCGTAACATTTCAATTTTCCTCAAATCTTTCAAAAGGACGAAAATTATTGTTTTGGAGATGATGAATGTTGGTTGATAGTAAAAATAGGACTCATATCCTAGAAGAATAGGTCATAAAGCATATCTTTATTTAGTTTCAGTTAAAGCGTTTGTAATTATAATTTAGTTTTTGAAATCTTAAGAAAAAAAAGGCAATTTATTATTTTAAAGTAAGAAAAATATATAGAGAGAGAAATTTGGAGGCTACGAGAAGAAACTAAAGGTAGATAAATATATCAATCACACAAGACAAAGAAAAGTGAATTAGGGCTACCATGGGAAGCTGTTTCCTACATTATTGCACTTTGTCCTTCAATAATGAACCCCATTGCCATCAACTCTAATTAATTCAATTCACATGATCGATCAGATGTATGGATCCTTTTTTCCCAAAAAAAACAAAAGAATGATAGAAACCTAACAAGTAATGTGTATTGATTACTTGATTGATATATAAGATCGAAAATTAATGTTTTGTTGTTTCCAGGCTTGAATAAAAGAGGGTTTTATATCAAATCAGATTAGGGGCCCATTTGGATAGGGTTTTAAAAACGGGCTTATGGAAAAAAAGGGCTTTTGAACAGCTTATAGAAAAGGGCTTTTGAAGAAGAGATTATGAAAAAAAAGTGGTTTTGAATAAATGAGTGTTTGGATAGTTATTTATAGAAGGGGTTTTATTATTGATAAATTACGAAAAAGGGTATGAGTATTAAATGAGGAGAGATAAGAGATAAGAGGAGAGAGGAGAGAGGGTGTAAGAAAGAAAATAGAGAAAAAGTAGGAGAGAGGAGAGAGGGTGTAAGAAAAAGTAGGAGAGAGGGTGTAAGAAAAAGTAGGGGTAATATAGTAATTGGTTAGTTCAAACGTGGTTTACTGTTCCAAAAGCTGCTCTGACCAGCTTATCTGAAACCTTGGTTTTAAACCATAATTTAGTTCAAAAGCCCGTTTGAACAAATATTGCTGTTTGTTTTGAAATTTCTCCAAACCAAGATTTTGCTCCAAAAGGACTTTTAAAACCTTGGTTTCAAAGAAACCAAACAGGCCCTAGGAGTCTTTATTGGATCATTCTTTAGAAGGATAAAAATAATGTTATATGTGGTAGAAGATAATATTCAAACATCATCTATACAATAATTCATTCATGTAGCTGACATGTAGCGTTAATACGATCTTTTAAACTATTTAATATATCTCTGATATTTAATATAAGACATAATTTATTATATAATTAATACTATAAATTAAGTTTTATATTAAAGATTAGAGTAATATAATTATATGGTTCCTGTTCAATTAATAATATTGTGTTTGAACTCTGGATGTGTAGTCACAATAATTATTTGGAGCTAGTGATATTACCTATATCGTTGACCTATATTTTTATGAATCGGATTAGTCAGTTTCTAGTAACGCTAAATACTGGTGGATAAATTAAAAAAAGAACTATCTAATTATATTTGTGATATTTTTTTCTAAAACAATTTTATGATGCAGCAACAGTGGTTTGATATTTTCAGGGGAAAAGAGAAATGTGGACATTACAAGAGCAAGGAGTGAGTAATAAATGAGGGAGTCATAAATACATAAAATAATTGTCGTAAAACCAGAAACTTGTTTCCTACATCTTCAATAATTCCTCACATTTTCTTCCTAAATGTTTTCTGGTTCTTTTATCGGCATATTCCAACATTTTCTTTTAATTTTTTCTCTCTCTACAATTTATGTTACATCGTATATTTGTCAATACCAATGCTATAATTACTTAAAATTTTAATTTATTTTAAGTTCCTCACTCTATAAGAAATCATGTTTTGTTTGTCGTTTTTTTTAAATATGAATGAAAATGGAAATGGGATTCGATGAAACAAAATAACTAATACTCCTCTAATTCTAAATATATGACCTAATTAAATAGATAATATCAGTATTAAATATAAGACATATTTTTTAAATTTATCAATTTTTTTATAAATTACCCATGTTGATATCTTCTCAACAATGATCAAGTCATAAAATAGGAGAGAAAATTAATAAAGATGATTATAATTTTTTTAAAAAAATATATATTATAATAATTAATTTAATTAATTTTTTCATATAATCAAATTAGTAAAATATATATATATATATATTTAAAAGCTGATAAACTGTATGATTCATATACCAGGAGTTGGATCAATAGTTTAAGTACATGTCCAAATGTCTGGAGCCTTCAATTTCTTTCTTCCAATAATTCCATTAATAATTACTCTCCTATCACTATTCATGATGCAACCATCCAACGGAGAGTATTTTTGCAAAAGGAGAAGAAGAAGAAGAAATAGTATTTATCTATGTCAAATTTAGTGAGTCTCATTGTATTAACATTTTCCCTCAATTTCAATATTTAAGATTGAAGGAAATATAATAAACTCTAAACGAACTCTTTTTTTACCATCCACCCAATAGAAGAAACTCATCAGACAGCTTTTCTACCCATATACTATAAACAGTAAAAAAATTATCAAAATGTTACGTGGTGAAAAATATTCATCAGGATAGTACACAAGAAATCATTCACTGGAAGGAGTACACATTTACAAAAAAAAAAAATCGTTCAGCCTAAAAACAATTTGCATCTAATCTGATTTGATATTTATTTTTTTTAATTGAAAACTAAAAATCATTCACAAGCTAAATGATTTTAACCCTTGATATGACGTTGACTTGATCCCTCTTGACTTTCCGTCTTCTTTGCTTCTCACGTCTAACATAAGATTGTTTTCTCTACGGGGAATTCCTGATTTTCCTCTAAGAATTTCCCATAGAGAAAAAAGAGAGTCTATTTTTAACTAACTTACATGGGAAGAAACATTATGTATGTTCCTTGATATAGTAAAAGTATATGTATTTTTGTTTTATAAATTTACCTTTCATTAATTATAATTGAGCTTGTTAACATCTAATGCTAATCCCCTAATTATTAAAAATATTTTAGGTAAACATTACTGATGAAATATCCTATATAGTGGGTGTTTGGAACTCCCTAAAACTTAGGTTTTAAACTTAAGTTTGGGTAAAACCTAAATTTTAAAAAATTTTAAAACAAACAGTTATATTTGTTTAAACGGACTTTTAGACTAAATTATAGTTTAAAACTAAAATTTTAGATAAATAGGTCAGAGTAGCTTATGGAACAGTAAAAAAGTTTATAAACTAACAAATTACTATATTACCCCTACTTTTTCTTACACTCTCTCTCTTCTCTCCTATTTTTTCTTACATTATCTCTCATTTCTTTTTTTAGACCATCTCTCCTCTTTTTTCTTACATCATCTCTACTCTTATCACTTATCTCTCCTCATTTAATACTCATACTTTTTTTCGTAATTTACCAATAATAAAAGTATTTCTGGAAATAGCTATCCAAACACTTATTTATTCAAAATTATTTTTTTCATAAACTCTTCTCCAAATTTTTTTTCTAAAAGCTATCAAAAAGCCATTTTTTTTATAAATCCGTTTCCAAAATCTTATTTATTCAAAATTATTTTTTTCATAAGCTCTTTTTCAAATTTTTTTTTCTAAAAACTGTCTAAAAGCTATTTTTTTATAAATTTATTTCTAAAATCTTATCTAAATAAGTCTATAATCCATAAAATGTGTCAATTGAAAATATAAATATCTCCTAATAGTCTCTTATATATAAATGAAAAGGGAAAGATCACATATATATTCTGAGTTGAATTGAATGACAGGTGGGATAGAGTAAAAATAATAGAGTGAGTGTTTGTGGGTGATTCCCATATCTATTTATACGTACGTACTATAATGGGATTGGTAGGAGGAAGATAGTATAATGATGGGATGATGATGGTGCTGCATTACTTGCCATGATTTTGAAGTTTGAGTGTGATTGATGAATCTCCATTTTCTTTGTTTAATCATCTACTAGAAGGACAGAATTATTTGCTTTTTTGACCTCAATGTAAACCGGATATTCATTCGTAATAGCCATAAGGTGATGCAGAAGGGGAATGGAAAAGGGAAATAGAGAGAAGTAGAGAGATTAGGAATGAGGACAACAAAAAAGTGTATAGAAACCAGACGAAAAAGGGGAAAAATAAAATAACTCAATGCTCAATATTTACTTCATAACCAAGGCGGATAAAATAAATGTGTTAATATCCTATTTATACGCCTTATCCTAACCCTACGAATTAAATGCATAATATTTTAGAAAATTTAAGAATTAAATGAAAGATAACAATCAATGATAAATGTTAAAAACATAATAACAAATCATAAGTAAAACTAAATATTCCCTCATATATGAATTATTCAAATATCTTAACCAGTCATTATTTTATATCCTATCAACCGGGATTAAGTTAATTGAAGTGGTTAATTCCTTACAATTTAATGAATTTAAATTTTTATTAAAAGTGATATTCTAATTTAGTATATAATAGTACTTTAAATATAGTTAATTTCTAATAGAATGATGTATACATATACCTATAAAAAAAAAGAAAGAAAAATTAGTATTCAATGTATAGATATAGAAATTATATTATGTATTAAGAATCATTTAGTATTTTGAAGGAGTTGACTTTGATAATCATGGTTTCGTGGTTAAACTAGTGAGCTTTTATTGGTGGGTTTAAAGTATACTTTTATCTTAAAATTTTTTATGTAGAAACTGTGTATCTAAACTTTTTTTTATTTGCTACTATTGTGTGTGCTCTTTTAGGCAATATCATAAATTTCATATAATTATTTTTTAAATTTTAAAGATGTGTTTTGACTTTAGAGAGGAATTGGTGTTAAACCCACATAATTTTTTTAATATAAAAAACGTTTTTTTATGGGCCAATATTTTTTAAAAAATGTTAAAAAATAGTAATATCGTATTTAACTATTAAAAATATTAATTATCAATTAGTTTTTTTAATAATTTGAGTTTTTAATATTTCTGAAGTAATATTGATCTATAAAAATTTTCTAAATACTGATAACTTCTATATAAAAGCTTTTGAAATAAAAGTATACTTTAAATCTGGGAGGAATAATTTTGATTATATAATCGGGTGCGACAAGAGGGGGAGGCTAAGTAAAGCAAAGACGTTTGTGGAATGGCCTCAGATGTGAACGGGG
The DNA here is from genome assembly GCA_037074615.1 of Leucaena leucocephala. NCBI lineage: Eukaryota > Viridiplantae > Streptophyta > Magnoliopsida > Fabales > Fabaceae > Leucaena > Leucaena leucocephala. The sequence continues at coordinate 4,861,499 of CM073558.1, read as the reverse complement.
AAAGGGCCACTGAGTGTCCCTTAATTCCTGGATGAGGCTACTTTGTCATACGTTGTATACACATGGTACTTTGGTTAATTCCTTGATGAGGCTACTTTGTCACACGTTGTATACGCATGGTACCTTGGTTTCTTGTGTCTCATGAATATCCACTATGGATTCTTCTGGGGATGCCCCAGTTGTTGGAATCTTTCTTCAAAGACTCTCCTACAGATATAAAACAGCCTCCAGCAAAGTGGGTCCCACCGTTCGAAATTTGTTATGCCACGTGACGCCTTTCATTTCTTCAATCTTCAACGCGTCCACGGCAAAATATCGTCTTTTTCCCCTTAGGATAGGATTTAAGGTTACGTTTGGATTGATTTTTTAAAAATAGGAGTGATAAAAGTAATTTTAATAAAAAATAATTTTTAAAAATATAAAAATTTTGGGATTCTAATAAAACTCTGGTTTTCCAGCTTAAAACTATAGTTTTCAATCATAAAATGTTTTATTTTTTTTAAAAAAAGAAGTGTTTAATTACTTTTTTAAACTATAGTTTTTACTTTAAAAGTGTTTTTTTATTTAAGAAATTGCACTAAATCATATAGAAGACAATTAATTATAAAAGAATCCTATAAAATAATCAAATAACTAAATAGTTCCAAAGGGTCTGAGGTAATTTTTTTAAATTATGACATGATATAATTATCTTTATTATAATAAAATGGTTCCTTATATAAGTGACAGGATCTAGATTTTATTATAGTAGAAGCAATTGTGTCATTTTGAATTTTAAAAAAAAATTACCCCACGTGCAATTGGGACTCTTTTATAGTTAATTATTTTTTTATAGGATTTTAGTGCAATTCTCTCTTTTTATTTTTATACCAAGACACATGCAATATATATAATGCGATTTTGTATGAGGCCTAGCTCCTCCATCCTATTAATCTTCATTCATTTTGTGAATGAAAAGATTACAAACTATAGAATGAGATGTTGATTTAATTAAGAACTTTCTATAGTTCACATGCATGTGGGTGGGGATAAAAACCCCACTAATAATAAGAAGGCATTCTAGTGGGAGTGGTTGAGTGGCTCATTGACAGCTCTCTCCCTCTCTCTCTCTCTCAAGTCCAAAATTGTCTTCTTATAACAAACCCACCAATTGGAAACAGACTCTTCATCTGTATCAAGAGACATCATAGCAAACATATATATAACATTAGACAATGGGTTCCCATCAGAGCTATAGTTTGAGGCTGCACTTTAGCCTAACTAGCTTCCCTTTCTTCCACTATTATAACAAACTAAACGTGTTTATATCTAAAAGCTGTTTGCTATGCGTTTGGGTCAACTTTTTTAACTATAATTTTAAAAGTAGGCTAGCCAAACAAAATACCTTTTTGTTTTAGAAATATTTTATAATTTAAAACTATAGTTTAGGATAATAAATTTTTAAAATTAAATTTTTTTATTTTTTTATAAACTATTCTCTTCTAATTCATTTTTATATTTGGTTTAATTTCTGAAAAATAAATTTTAAAAAAATTTGATTATAAAGTGATTTTAGAAAATATATTTTATATAAAAAATAATTTTAAATAACTAAATATTTAGATAGTTGTTATAAGAATAATTTTTTATAAGTAAATTATTAAAATAGCATGAGCCCAAATGGTAATTGTATAATTAAAAGAGAGAGAGAAGACAGTAAAATGACAAAAAATTATAGTGATAAAATTATTATTTTTAATAAGAATATATGAAAATATATATAAAAGCTGCTGTGATTCGCTTATGAGAAATCATTCAAATAATAGAAACTATATTTTTGTCACTAATAATTCTAATATAAAAATGAGTGTTTGGATGCTTTTAAACTAAAATTATAGTTTAGGTTTAAAAGCATTTTTTTTTCAAACTAAATACGTTTTTTTTTTAAAAAAAATACCCTAAAAGAGTAAGCTCCAAAGCTTACATTAAACACGTGGTAAGTTCAAATTTAGGAGAGAACACAGTTGAGAGTTGTCTGCTTAAACATCAGCGTCAGCCATAACCAAAAATACATGATGTGTAAAGGGAAAAAATGAGTATATATTTACACAAAAGTTTAATATAAGGTATGTGTACGGACACTAAATATATTTTTATATTTTATATTAATTATCCCATGACCGAATTCAACTAATTTGTTATTTTTATTTTACTCTCAAGCATCTACTTGCTTAATAAAAAACTCATGATATATACTAAAATATTTGTTCCTATGAATATTTCATCTTACAAAATCTACTACAAACATAGCCCTTATATCATTATGTTTTCCATAGCAATTAGTAGATAATTCATAATAATTAGATATATATATATATATATATATATAGGTCCCCGTGTATATTATTCAGGGTCTAAAGATTAATAAGTTCAACTGTTAACAACTCGTAAATTAATAATATGATTTATATATATATATATATATATATATATATTCATATTTTATATTGACTATATATCATGTAACGGGACTATAAAATTTCCTAGGTAATGTTGTGAGAGGAATTTACGAGTTTTGGTTCTTATAAACCATTTGTGCAGTGGACGTGCTGAGAAAGCACATGAGTCATTATCTTTAGGCCAGCTTTTGAGTAACACGAAAGCAATTTAAAAGCTGAGAAACACAGTCAATAATATATATATATATATATATATATATATTATTGGTGTTATATATTTTCATGCTTTAAAGGGGAGAAACACAGTCAATTTGTGATGGGAGTGTTCAAATGATTGAGAGTGAGATTGAAGTGAAAGAAGAAAAAAGAAAGAGACAAGGATTTAATTACCCACCACACTTTCAAACTGGTCGACAAAACAATACATTTTAGAGGCAATAATTTCCTGATTTATAAATTTTATATTCAATTTAATATTACTGCTAATTGCTAACTGTGATAACCTTATTTGTTTTATGAGTTAAAAAGAAAGTATTACTTTTAGCTGTATAAAAACGTGCAACTCGTTATTCTGTTTATGTTAGTTTTAGAATAAGGGAAAATTATCAAAAAAAAAATCTATTACAACCTTTATTATCTAAAGATATTTACAATTTATCAGAGGACTCAGTATAGTATGCGCTTGTTTGTTTGGTTACCTTAAAATCGTAGTTTAAAAATTATTTTTAGGTTAAATTATAATTTAAGCTAAAACTTAAACAAACAACCATCAAATTTTTAAGAGAATTTCTAGACTAAATTATGTTTAAAAATTATGATTTTGGATAATTTGTTAGAGTAGCTAACAGTTTTAGGCTGTATAATAACTATTTTGCTTATATTTTTTTTAATAAATCAAATTTTAAATTATACTTAATGTAATTATCATTTGACCTTATACCCTTTTTAATAATTTATTAATGACAAAAGTCATTCTAGTAATAACTATCTAAACACTTATTTATTCAAAATTATTTTTCTTCTATAAACAATTCTCTATAATCACTTTTAAATTACTTTTACTCCAAAAACTCTTTTCTAGAAGTTAAACTAAATAGGCCTATATTTTTCAATAGAAATAACTTTTCTTTAGTTGTATACAACATAACTTTAAATATATTTAAAAAATAAATTTTATAATAAAAGATTTTTCAATAATTTTTTTTAGAATAAAGAAGTGTATTATTTTTTTAAAAAAAACTAAATAGCTTATTCAATTTAAATATCTAAAAAGAGAAACTAAGGGGCTATTTCAGGGGAGACAGTTTCCTGTATCTCATTGTCCTTTAATAATCCAACCCAATAATTGTCACCACTCGAGATTTTTATTTACCAAACATGGGCAATGATCATGATGTCTGCATCATTTTGTTTTACATATCGCCCCAGTTATTTCACCAATAATACTCTTTTGTATTTCATGTGAAAGTTAATTAATTAGTTTAAATATTTAAAAAATTAGATAAATTAATTATAATAAAAATAATTTAATCTTTCTAAAAAAATTCTATATAATATTAAATTATATATTAATTTATAAATTAAATAAATTAATTTAATAAATAATAAATGACAGAGATAAATTAGATCGAGATCTTATATTTAGAAAAAGAATAAAACCTTGACTAATTCCTATAGTTGGTATAGGAGGAGTAATAGAAAAAAATATTAATCATCAATATATATATATATATACTTAGAGCTGGGAAAATGGGTTAAACCTTTTCCCAAGAAACGGGCTAGAAACGCCAGCTCGTTTTGAGACGAGCTGCACATCCAACCCTCTCCTAGCTCGCTAGCCCATTTTTTCTTTAAAAAAATTTATTAATATTATTATTTATTTTATCTAAATATTACTTTGAATATTTTTATTATTGAATACTAGTAAAGATAATTATTTATTTGTTAATATGTGTTGATATATTATAATTGATTAATATTATGTGAGTATTTATTTAGATTTATATTTATAAAATTTGAGATTTTTTTATAAAAAATAAGAATTTTTAAGAGTATAATATTAATAATTTTTTAATTATATTAATATAACATTAAAAAATTTTATTAGTATTTTAAAAGTTTAAAAATAATTTTTTAAAAATATTAAAAATTAAAAAAAAAAGGACAAGCCATGGGATAGGCCTCCCCTAAAATAGGGCGGGCTCAAGCTGATAAAATACCAACTTGTTTTAGGCCAACGCTCTTAATGGGCTAGCCTATTTTTGGCGAACTATCCCATTTTCCCACCTCTATATATATTAAAGTTCATTAATGTTACAGTATTATTCATGTTATCTTGTATAGTATCTTTTTTTTTGTAAGAAATATTTGAGCCCACCCATTATTAATATTGAAAATTGATTAAACTTATTAAATAAATTTAATAATTGCGGAACCCATGTTTTATTTAATAAGTATGACCTTTACCCTTCAAACATGATATTCAAATATCATAAGTTTGTTTATTAATCTTTGTTTTAACAAACTTCATAAATCCTAAAAATGATATGAATAAGGGAGAAAAAGACAAGATCAATTCCCTCAGCCCGAAATTGAGTTTGAACTTTGAATCAATCAAAATCTAATGTGATTTAAAATATTGAATGATTTGTCACCAGAAGAGGGCCCATATGTAAATAATCAAAACAGATATTTATGAAAAAAGCCAAATATTTTGTAATAAATGGAGGAGGAGGGACATATATATATATATACACACACACACACACACATGATAATTGTTGTAACCCAACATTCAGCATTCAACTTCGTGTTTCTATTCTATGCCTTATGAGGTGTCGCTTCCCTTCTCCATAAGTCACATTCGCTAAACCCAATTATAATTCTGATATTTGTAATTTTGATAGCGTCGGGGACTAACCAAAAATTATGGGTTTTCTACTTTTCTTATATCGTGATTGGTCGGACGGACAATAATGATCTTTGCTGGCATGCTTTTCCATCATTTCATATTTTCAGTGTAACTGCATACAATTAATAGAGGTAAAAAATCCAGCAAAATAGGCTAATTTCTCCTTATATAACTAATAAATATTTAAATACTTATTAAAAGATATATTTATATTTAATATTTGATAGTATCTCGAATATGATTGTTCTTAAAAAAAATGATACTTAGGCTCCCTAAGCATGAGAACAAGGTTTTCTTTCTTTCTTTTTCCTTTTGAAAAACCATTTACTAATTCAAATTTGAGTCAGATCGAGTCCTAATTAATTTGGGAAAACTTCTACTAACCTGGATTTTTTTTAATCCATGTGGTTCAAACTTGATACCTACCTTTAAGGGTTGTTTTTTTTAAAGCATAGCGAGATATGGGCCTAATGGATTTGTCTGAATTTTTTATGGGCTCCTCCCAACCAAACAACCAACCCATTTGTAATTGTACTCATCATGGGCCTGAATTATCCAATGAAGAACCAAAAACAAAATCTTCACCTTACTTATTATATGGAAGTGATTGACCATTACATCTTACTCGCCCTACTCAATATTAATATCACTTAGAAAAAAATAAGACTTTATTATATTTTTGAATTGTGGGTGAACCCAACCCCTTTCTAAAAAAATTAGTATAAAAAAATCTCTTTTGTGTAAAAAAAATCTCTTTATAAAAACAGATGGATTAAGTCTAATAAAAATAATTAATCTTTTATAATATAATAAATTAAAATTTAATTTTTTTACAGAATTATAAATAGGACCAAATAAATATTTATGTAATCCTATTTATACGGTATTATAAATAAGATCAAAAGAATAGTTCTTAGGCATGGATATTGGAGGCATGAACTGTTCTATTTTTTAACATAGGAGTAACTATCAATTGATTCTTTTTTATCAGATGATACGTATTATACTAAAACATGAATCTCGTTAATAAAAATGTATAAACAAACCTCCTAATTTTCTCATATGAAAATGCAAATAAAATGAAATTTTAAAAATCGATAAACAATTTTTTTTTTAAAAAAAAAGACAGATTTTAAAGAAGATGTGTGAATGGAGACTTCATATGAATTAAAATTAAAGCAAGTAAGTGAACAATGAAATCATAATAAACTATATTAACGACAACTGAATAAAACAGGAAAAACAATTAAACTAAATATGAGGTAATTTCCAGAGAAAATTTCTATTAGCAAAGTTTATTAGTTAATAAAAACATGATATATTTTCGTATATACAGAAAGTTCTCTGAATAATGTATATATAGAGAATGTTGATAATTTCTAATCTCTAACAGTTTTTTCTTTATTTTCTACATTTATATTTGTCTTTATTTTAGAGAGCTACCTTCGATTCTTCTTCTTCTTGTTGTTTTTTTTTTAATACAAAGCTACCTTCGATTCGGGTTTCTCATCCTTATCCACAATATCTGTAAATAACTACGACCACTGAATAGCTTCTTTAGTCCACACCCACTAAATATGGGCCTAAAGTAATGTGTACATCCAAATAGGAAAAGAATAAGGTAATGTTCCTTAAAAAAAAAAACAAAGTATTTGGATAGTAAGTGTGTTTAATTCTTTTTTAAAAAAAATTATAAAAAAATAATATTAATTAAAATTTTACTAATAATAAAGTTGACTCATTAATTATTTTATGCATGCACATGACGTGTATAAATAAAATTCATCTTATTCTTAATATAAGAGTTAATTAATTTTTTTAGGTAAATTAAAAAAAATAAATTAATCATTTATTATAACAAAATATAACCCCTCAAAATAAATTCATATTATACAGAGTACTTTATTTTTGTAATGGATATCTTACTATGTCAAATTCAAGAATTATCAAATCAAAATAGAGATAATTCTCTTAAAAATATTTTTTATAGTATATTCGAACTCAAGACTAAATGTTTACACAACCAAAGCTCCTTCTACTTATAATAATATTTGTTTATCATATTATATATTTTTTAATCTATTTAATTTATTTAATTAACTCTTATATTAAAAATTTGAGAAAATATCAAAGTGATTGGAAGCTGCTGTATATAAAGAAAGAATATGATTCCTAAGAAGTCTTACACACACCCACATATACATTACTTCTAGCTTTTAATATAAAAAAATTAATTTTTTATTCTTTCAACTTTTAATTCATTTTTAACATAGTATTTTAATTATGACTAGATATAATTTAATTTTTAAATTTTTAATTTATACAATTCAATAGATATAATTTAATTACCGTCACTAACTTCCTACCCTGACTATTGTAAATGAAAAACAGTTATCCTCTAAATAGATTTATAGGCCTATTTAGATAGATTTTTAAAAAATAATTTATAAAAAAAAGAAATTTTTGCATAGCTTTTAAAAAATGGCTTTTAAAAAAATATTTATAAAAAAATTAGTTCTAAATAAATATTTAAATAATTATTATTAGAAAGACTTTTATGATTGGTAAATTATTAGAAATAATAGGAAATAAAAAAATGCACTGTTCACTCCCCATGTTCACTGTTCATCTGTTTTTTTCTCTTTCTTCCTCTCTTCTTCCGTCACCATTCTGAGCATGTTCTTCCTCTTCTTCCATCCTCCATCCTTTAGGCGAAGTAGCGACCTTTAGCGGCAACATCGACAGAGACACATGTTCTAAATCTACTCGATATCTTCAATGTCTTCTCGCTTCACTGCTTTTTCTTCTTCCATCGTCGACATCTCAACGGATGGGAAGAAGTAGCGACGACATTGAGAAGAATCAGAAGAGGGAGAAGAGAAGAAAGAGTGTAAGAAAACGTAGAAGTAAAATAATAAGTATGTAGTCCTTAAACTCTTTTACTGTTCAATAAGCTAGTTTCAGTAGTTTAACCAAAACCTGAATATTAAACTATAGTTTAGTTCAGAAACCCTTTTGAACAAATATAGTTATTTGTTTTGATTTTTTTCATACTAAAGTTTAGGCTAAAAGCTCTTTTAAAATTTTAGTTTAGAAGTTTTTTAAATAGGCACATAATATGGATCATAGCAGTATATTGCATAAACAGAAAGGAAATGCATATTGTATCAAAGAGAAAGAAAGGAAATGCAGAGCATAAACAAATTTATTTATTTTATTAAATATTGGTATTTTTCTAGTGGAGACAATATTATTCGAGGCATTTTGAGTACTAAATATAAATATATCTCCTAATATAAATTTAAATCTTTTTTTTGTACAAATAAATTCAAATCTTAGTTCATCATATTATAAAGATTAACTTTCTTATTAAACTTTTTTTATTGCCTACCCAGTTCACTAGAATTTTGCCTGGACTATATCTGAATCCGATCTGTGTCGCGCACCTGGCTATAATGGGTGAGTCTCCAAATGAGAATTTTCTACATATGCTAAAGTTTAAACTTAAAATTTTATTTAAATAATATCGAATCACTTACCACTTGAAAATTCTAATTAGTTATTAAACTTAATACTATTGGTAGGATAAACAAATTCATTGATTGGTAACAAAAAAGGTATTGATTGGGCTGTCCAACTGCCCAAACTGAAGTCAACCTGGAGAAGGTGAGTCTCGCAAGGTACCCATCATGCACCAGCAAACCTAGAGATGTTACTCTTTTAGATATTCATTTACTTATTAACTCAAATTTTTAATTATAATTTAGTATAACTTAATTTTTAAATTTTAAATATAAACTAATGTTACAGTTATAAATTTAAACTATTATTAAATTAATTTATGAGATTAATAATTAATTATTATCATGGGTCTTAAAATTTTTTAAAAATTAAAATAATTTATAATTATTATGAATTATGATTATCATGAGATATTTAAAATATTATAGAATTAATATAATTATTAATTAATTATTATTATAGAACTTGAGATTTTTTAAAGATTAAATTGAGATTATAATTATTTATGGATAAAAAAATTAAAAGTATTCAACTCTAATCTTATTTTTAATTAAACTATATATTAGAAGATATTAAAAGTAAAATTAAACTCATAAGTTGGGGATATCATAATTTTATCAGTTGAAGTGGAGGAGGGGGACCCCACCTTGCTTCCCGTTAGATTCATCCCATTCCGATAGGAGTGCAATTGATATAATGTAATTCATGAACTGAAAATAAAATTAAAAAATTCACTTATATTTAAAACTTAAAATTTGAGTTTGTTCATAATTCATAAATTATTAATATAAGAATTTTATTAATAATATACAATATATAAATATCTCTATAAATATTTTTTAAATTTAAAACTGTATTTTAATTCCAGTGAGCTTATGGAATTCAATTAAACTAAATTTTTTAGTATAAAAAAAGCTAGAGTCTCTATAGAAAGAGGTATACCATATCTAATATCTAATAATATTTTGAAATAAGAGGATAGCTGTGATAGTAAAAAAACTGAAGCGGCATAGGGAGTGGAGAACACTAGTACAAGTGAATAATGAGAAAATATGGTGTGAAGAAGAAAGCCAGGTGGCATGGGTTGGGAGCGGTTGTTCAAGTCAAGTATAATGTGGGGCCCACCTCGGAGAGGATCTCCTACAGTACGACGAGGACGGTTTCTGCCGTAAAGACTCAAGCCAGCCACAAGCCCAGCGGGTCCCACTCTTTCACCTTTTTCATGCTATGTGACGCCCTTCGAATCCCGAAGTTCGTCGCTTTACCCACTCACACTCTTCCTCCTTTTTCATGCCACGTGACGCCCTTCGAATCCCAAAGTTCTTCGCTTTACCCACTCCACTTTCTATGGCTCCCATGGTTCTCTCTTTATTCGCTCATCTCTCTTCCTCTCCTTTTTAAATCCCGTATCTTATATATACAGAGGGCTGTTTGGAATTTAGATTTTTAGTCTAAATTTTAATTTTAATTTTTTTAAAAATAAATAATTATATTTATTTAAAAGATTTTTAGATAAAATTTTAATTTAAAATTTTAATTTTAGATAAATTACTATAAATAATTTTTAAAAAAATAAATTATAGTTTTAGACTATTAAATTATCAGTTTATCCCTATTTTTTTTATATTTTCTCTCCTCCCTCCTTTCTTCTCCTCCACATAACCTTTTCTTTGTCGCTCTTCACTACTATCATTGGGTCATATGTAGCTACTCATTATATTGTCATAGATCTTCTATAACATCTCACAATCATCATAGATACGTCGTTGTTTATTGTCTGTCATGGGTCAGTCGTTGCTCATCTCCTTAAAGATCATTACTTCACTATCACCCGTTGCTACTTTATCTTCGTCTATCGCTGCTTCATTGTCATCCATCGTCCGTCTTAGGTTGTCTGTCACTAGTAATCTCTTTGAAAGTCAATAGTCTATCAACAAAAAAGGAAGAAGAGAGAAGGAGATGAACAATAGTCATGAACAATTGAATACTTTTTTTATCCCATATTTTTTTAATAATTTATTAATAATAAAATTTTTTCTGATAATAACTATCCAAACACTCTTTTATTTAAAATTATTCTTTTCATAAATCTTTTTTTAAAAACTTTTTTTTATAAGTTGTTTAAATTTTTTTTTTTTCAAAAGCTCTTTTTTAAAAATCTATTTAAATAGACTCATATATATACACACACATATAAACTCATATAATCTATAATACAAGTTTGATTTAAATTTTATATATTATATATTCTATAATATAAGTTGAAATGAATCAAACGGTGAAGAGAAATGGTTTATATTATAAATCATAAGAGTTTTTAGTTTTATAATACAGCAGATATATTATTAGCAAAAAGATAATGTCTATTATAAAACTATATAAAATATTGTCGTGACAGGAGTGGGGCACAGATTTGTTGAATATAAAATATACCGAAAGTAAAAAAGTGATGGTAGGTCACAGGTTACTTATATAAAACAAGATAAATAATTTGAGGTACAAAAGATTAGACATATATGCTCACATTAATTAAAAAAATAACTAAACACAGTTAAAGGATCGAAAGAAAAATGAAGAGCAGCCGGAGATGACAAGCTTGTGCGGGGTATTTGGTCTATGATGCCCCAATTAAATATGATTTGCCTCATTCCTTTATTGAATATAAATGGTTTAAGGAATATTATGTAATCTTTCAGCGGAAATTGCGACTTTGGATCCAAAATATTCTTATTTTTATTTTGGGGGCCAGAGTCTTTAATATTTGGTTTTGACACTTTTTCTAAAATTTTATATTGGTTTTATTATTGGAACTGGTCTGATTTTGACCAGTTTAGCTGGTCCTTGACCTGCCCCTAGAGGTTATTTTTTTAAAACCACATTTGATTTGTAGTATTCAATTTTGCTAGATTGGGATTCAAAATAGGATTGAGAGTGTGAATAAGCTTTACAATTATATTTGGTATGAATTAATATTAAAAGTGAATGATTTTATTAATTTTATATATAAAAAAAAACCATAGTACTTCTTACATTAAGCCGCGAAATTTAGCCAAGTGAAGTCGTCGTCATCGTGGGCGAAGTCTGCAGCGAAATAGCCAGCGTTGTCTTCTTCTTGTCATTGTGGGCGAAGTCATCAACGAAGCAGCAAATCAACCATGGGGGAATGAGAAGAGGAAGCACTTGAGAGTTCACATACCATCAGCGGGTAAAATTTGGGAGGCTTCTCTGCCGGAACTTCACGCTTGCTCTTGCGATGGCACAAGGGAAGCGATTATGGCGTTTGATTCCAAAGCTCCAAAGGATTTGGGGCTCAAGATGTTTGGCAGGATTATAAAAGGCTCTGGTTTTTTTGTCGGGACAAAGTAATAAAAATGGCCTCTATATTTTGGGAAGTCACCAGAGAAGGGTATTGATAGGGAGAAGGCATTGACGGAGGATAGGATAGAATGAAGGATATCTTTATCTTAAAAATTTGAATTATATGACTGAAAATGCAATATTAGAAGAAATTGTATTACAAACTTTTAAAGATTTCCTCAATGTTACATATCAAATGGTATAATTTAACTCATTTCCTATCCTTATGACAATCTAAAGCCCTCAATATTATATATTAAATATGCCCTTAAGGTGTCTTTGGCTCAATAGAAAAGAAGTAAATAGAGAAATTTTAATAGAGAAAAAGGGAAAAAAGAGAAGATGAGGGATTTTATTATTATCTTATTTGTATTAACATTAAAAAAGGGAAGATATGGGATTTTTATGTTACCTTATTTGGTCCAAGAAGAAAGATGAAGGAAAATATTTTTATATAGATAAATTTACCCTTATATTAATTTATAAAATATTTTAATAAAATATAATATATAGACAATATTAAAATATTAAAAAATTATAGATATATTAATATTATAAATAAAAATATCTTTCCTCTAAATTCTCCTAATTTTATAGGGGAGGTTAAATTTAGAAAGAGAGAAAAAATTTTAAAAAAATTTCTCTCATCTCCTAAAAATTTTTATTAACCAAATTAAAAAAAAAAGAAATAAAATTCCTCCCTTTCTCTTCCCTCCTCTCAAAATCTCTCTTGCCAAACCAAACCTTAACTAAACCCTCAGAGTTATATTGGACCGAGCCATAAGTCAATTCTCAATCTAATCGATTGAACCGGTCTGATATGATATTTTAAATCTTGATAAGAATATATGCTAAAGAATATGATATAAATATATAGGTCATATATGATGATAAATAAAGGGAAAAAATGTCAATAATTAGCTTATACAAGCAACCATGGTTACAGAACCTTCAAATAATAACTACACATATTTATATATAGTGTGAACTTAATTAGGAGGGATTTACTTTTTACCCTCTATATTTTGGAAAAGAGTGATGAAAAATATTAATTGATGATAATTAAAAAGAAAAGGGATATAAGCACTTCGATTCAATAGCCGTCTACACTCCGCAGATAATTCAGTCATCTTATCTTCTCAAATTAGGCATCCAGTCCGCCAAGGTATTAAAATTTAAAGGAGATTAGATATCAAATAATATATATATTATAGTAAAGCTAAATAATATTAACTAAAATATCACTATATTAATATATATATCTATATATATATATATATATAATCTCATAATATTTAGCCTCCACTCCTCCACCTACCGCTATTAATTTTGGCCCTCCCCACCTACTATTATTTTTTTTTCTAAGGATGACGAGTGTAGCATTGAAAAAGATAATTCATCATTAACATTGTTTCTTATTATGATGAAACATATTGATAATAATGTATAAATAAAATCAAAGGAATAATATGTACAATGAATAACAATGTTGAAATTTGGACTAATGGAAGTATCTAGTGCTCCTATTTAAAATTATTTTTTTGGCCAGCAATTATATGTTGCCCTCTGTTTCATGTATCTAAAGTTACTATACTTATGAATTTAAACAAACTTGTGATGATGAGTCCAAGACCTAAATTTGGATAGTAAACTCAAATAATAAAGTTATAAGAATTGATTATTATCAAATAAATAAGTATTAAAAATATTTGATTACATAATTAAAATATAAAAAATGACCAACAATTTAATTTAAATATTTTTTAAATTAAATAATTAAAACTAAATCTGTCAACATTCATACTTTATCATACTCTATAATAAATTTCTATAAATTTTATATATGAAATTATTAAATATAATCAAATTTAAAATTTTAATACAAATTTAAGAACACACAATTTTATAAGTTAGAAATATAAAAATAATAAACTCTTGATTTAACTGAGTTTATTTTTAATACTAATTTAAGTTTGAGTTTATATAATTTTGTAAGTTAAAAATGTAAAGGCAGTAAACTTATAGAGTCAACTGGCATAACAATAGCAATATATATATATATATATATATATATATATATAAATACTTTCCTTCATCCTAGATAGTAATTTGTAGAATTTGAAAAAAATACAAGTTGATTAATTATAATTAATATGTATAGAATTATAATACGTTTTCAACAATACCTCTATTATCTAATGATTAAAATTTAATACATAGATATAAAAATGTCCTAATAAAATAAAAGTACTGTGGGGGAAAATTTAATATGGGAAATAACAAAATCAAATTAAAACTGTTAAATATATTAATGACTATAGGGAGTAATAAATGAGGAGAATCATTTCTTAATAAATATAATAACTATTGCAAATTTTCATTAAATGGTTGAGGTAATCTTTATGAAAACAAACCTTTCACAAATAAATAACCATCAAACTCTCCATTTTTCAATGAAGAGTAATACTTTTTGCCCTACTACATATTTTATTCCATGTAGCCTTTTTTTTTTTATAAACAACATTACCTCTTAATAGTTTTATATATAAGTAATAATTTCTCTTTCTCTAAAATTGTAATTCATTTTTTTTCTGCCCAATTTTGTAATATCTAGGTCTCTTTGATAAAATGAGAATTCCATGTTAGAAAATGAAGGAGTCAATCCCATCCATCAACCGTTCCGTTTTATCTCTATGTACTAAACAGTGGTTTGGTAAATACTAAAATCAAAATTTTAAAAAAGATTTTTGTTTAAATTTTAATTTAATTTTTTTAAAAATAAACAGTCATATTTATCTAAAAAGACTTTTATAAATCAAAATATAGTTTTAGATTAAACTACTGAAAATAACTTTTAGAATAGTAAAAGAGCTTATAGATTAACTATTTACTATTTTATCTATATTTTTTCTTATACTCTCTCCTCTCTCATATTATCTCTTCTGCTTCCTCTCTGTCATAAGCTTCCCTAACTCCACTAACTTTTTCTTTTCTATTGCCATCAAACTTCTTATTTATCATCGTCCTTTTACAACTCACTATCGCTATCGCATGTGAAAGAAGATGCAAAGGATGATGATAAACAGAGGTCACTATCAT
The DNA here is from genome assembly GCA_037074615.1 of Leucaena leucocephala. NCBI lineage: Eukaryota > Viridiplantae > Streptophyta > Magnoliopsida > Fabales > Fabaceae > Leucaena > Leucaena leucocephala. Next base: position 4,846,172 of record CM073558.1, on the reverse strand, counting down.
TAGTCTTCAGTTGTTACTGTTGCCATTGCTTGATCAGTCGATGTCAAAGGAGCTAGTTGATGGTCTGCAATAGAGGTGTTAGAAGTTGAACGTGGAAAGGAAAAAAAAAAGAATTGTGTATCAGAAGATAATTATTTTTTTCTATCTTATACCCTTCCTGATAATTTATCAATAACAAAATTTCTTATAATAATAATTATCTAAATACTTATTTATTTATAATATTTTTTTATATAAACTATTCTTTAAATTTTTTTTCCAAAAGAATGTAAAAAAAAAATTAATAATTTTTTTTCCAAAAATCTATCCACGGCCCTATGTCTATATATTGCCTTTTGGTTCAAAGAACAGTGAAGACAAGACACGGCTTTTGATTTCGTGAGTGAGGGTTGGTTAGACCACAGGGATTGCGATTGCGACTTGTCACGAAGAAGAGAACTATAAAGCCAGACATCCTCAGCTCAGTTCTACGTCAACAAGTGAGAGAGTCATATATATTGCACAATCCCGGCGGTGCCTGTTGTCGCTTCTTCAAAACCAGCCAGCTTCCTTCCATGTTCCTTTTCTGACAACCTTATTGGTACGCAATGTTCTGCTATATCATGATTCGATTTTGAATAATGATAAAATGATAACCGCATCGCCGCCTAAACTCTTTCAATTTCTACGACTTCAAATCTTCCACGTTTTCTTGTAGATGTAAGCTAACCCAGTTGGGCTCTGTTTTTGCTTCTGGTTCTGGGTTGGAAAAGATTGCATTTTTATTACGAATCTAGGAGTGGGGTATTTCAGATTGTAGTGGGATTTTCTCGCGGCGGAAAGAAAAAAGATATAGTGGGGCTAGTTCTTTTTTGGGTTTCATGATTCGTTTTGATCGGATCTCTTTTGTGTGATATTCGTTCGCTGAAGAGTATTTTGTTTTTGTCAGTATTAGGGGCAGCCAGAAAGGAACAAGAGAACAGGGAATATGGCTGTCACTGGTTCAGCATCTAGACAGCCGCAATTCATTATGAGCACTGGAAATCGAAGCTCTTCCGATGCTCCTCTCATCGAAAACTCCGACACTGATCAGATTGTCGTCCCTGATGTGAGTTATCAACTCCTCCCATGTTTCATTTCTCAGTTTTTTCCCAATTAGATGAGTAAGTCTTTATTCTCTCAGTTTTATTCTCTGTTTGCTAATGACTAATCTTTTCAGTTACAATGAAGTTTCTTTCTTAAAGACGTTGAATTTCATGTCATAAGCTCATAAATGACGGAGTTAGTGTTAAGGGCATAGGTCAACATGCAGAAGTGTCACAAGCAATATATGTGCAACACTATTCATATAGTGACAGTGCATGTAATTTGAGGTTTATGTGAACAAACAACAAAGATTTACAGACATACAGTGAAGAAATCCCATGAGTAATGAGTTGAAAAACAATATTAAGATGTCAGTTATTCTGTTTTTTTTTTTGTTCCTGATATATTCTTTCAGTTAGTGGCTAAATTAGAAATTGCACTGAATTAAGTCTCAGTTAAATTGATGTTGAAAGCGATTTGCCCAATGACCATGATTTGCTTATGTTTCTATTCTGCAGAAAACAAGCTGGAAGAACTTATTTGCATATATGGGTCCCGGGTTTCTGGTTTCTATTGCATATATAGACCCAGGAAACTGTAAGAGGTTTTTCTTTATTTGTGTTTTTTTCCTTCAAATGATATCCTGATCTAATTAAAAGGAAAATACACTTGTATGTTGCTAATTATATGTTCTAATACTAAATTGCAGTTGAAACGGATCTTCAGTCAGGGGCACAATATAAATATGAGGTATCTTTTGGCAGATTTTCTTTCAATTAAATTTTGTCTTCAAATGAGAGGAACATCATAACTGGTATTTATAATAGAATGTTGAACTCATGTATCATATGTGTGTTTTTTTTCCCAGTTACTTTGGATTATATTGGTGGCCTCTTGTGCTGCTCTTATAATTCAATCAATGGCAGCCAATTTAGGAGTTGTAACCGGTACTTGATTTGATAAAAACTTCGCCTTTAACCGAACAAATATATGATATGTTCATGTATGTTAACATGCTTTCTTTTTCTCCATTTATTTTAATTGTATTTGATGCTTGTAGGAAAACATTTAGCAGAGCATTGTAGAAATGAGTATCCTCGGTCAACAAACTTTGTCTTGTGGGTTATTGCTGAAATTGCCATAGTGGCTTGTGACATTCCTGAAGGTAGTTTAATCTTTTACTGCTGTTAAGAATGCTTTAAAAGAAACAATATTGATGTTTGGATCTGAGCTACCTATAGCAAACTTAAGAGGAGAAAATAGTACTGAATTATGGCAGTTGAATTGTGATATTGTGAAACTCAAATTATTATTTCCTCATTTACTTGTTCGTCTAGAATGTTTATTTATATCTTCTTGCTTATACGTAGTGATCGGAACAGCCTTCGCGTTGAACATGCTCTTCAACATACCTGTTTGGATCGGTGTTCTTTTAACAGGGCTCAGTACACTGATCCTCTTAGCATTACAGCAATATGGGGTAGTTTTTTTATTCCAGATCCCTTTCTCCCGATGACTGACTTTTCATAGAGAGAATTTTCGTATGTGAACGAGTCTAGGTTTCTTACTGCATGTTTAATTAGGCAACATCCATATAAGGTTTTTTATTGTGTTGTTTAACAGGTGAGGAAACTTGAGTTCTTGATTGCATTTCTGGTGTTTACAATTGCTGCGTGCTTTTTTGTTGAACTTGGGTACGCGAAGCCTGATGCTAAAGAAGTTTTGGAGGGTCTTTTTATACCGAAACTCAAAGGGAATGGTGCTACTGGTCTTGCAATTTCACTCCTGGGGGCTATGGTTATGCCGTATGTCCCTTGCCTCTTACGCAGCCACTTTTTTTTCCTTTCCAATTTAAAAATACTTTCTCATGTCCATGTCTCTTCGTGTATTTGTGTTAGGCACAACCTCTTTCTCCACTCGGCATTGGTGCTCTCTAGAAAAATACCGCGATCAGTTCATGGAATCAAAGTAAACGTCTAATTCCTTAGTGAATGCTTAATCTTATATAAATTCCTAGCTTTAGTTAGAGTGATGCCTTCTAGATGTTTACCTACTTAGATCATCGATTTAAAAATAAGTGGATAAAGTATTGCATATATGCTTGCATCAGAATCCTTGCCAGAATAATGTATTTTTAACTCTGCTATCCTTAATCGTCAATGTTACTTTGTTTCCGTTATTCTTTTTTGCTCAAACCACACAAATTGAGATTTGATTATATGGATGCCTTTCTTCTCTCTCTCCTTTTTTTGGCCGTGCCGTTTTCAGAACAAGATTCTTCAGTGATATTTAAATTAACCTGTGCATTGAGATATGCTTTACGGTAGGAATATGCTTAACCACCTTTATGCCTTTTAATCTAAAAGATTGAAGCATATTGACAGTTGTTTTAACTTTGCAAATTCCAGAAGATCAGATATAATAGTGTTCTATCATAATAAAGCAGTATCTGATACCATTCTTGTTTCCTTTTCTGGGCTAAATTTTTGTTTTGACAGGAGGCTTGCAGATTTTACATGATAGAAAGTGCCTTTGCTCTTATGGTGGCTTTCCTCATAAATGTTTCTGTTATCTCCGTGAGTGGCGCAGTTTGCAATTCCTCGAATTTGAATGCGGAAGATCAAGAGAGCTGTCAGGATTTGGACTTGAACAAAGCCTCCTTTCTACTAAAAGTATGTAGAACACGGAGAAGCCACTAGTGCTTCTGTATAAATCATAGTGCCTTTTACCGATAAATACTTGCAGTTTTCCAGCCCTTAAACTTTATGCCGTAGTTGCTGATACGTGTCATATACAGAATGTACTCGGTAAATGGAGTTCAAAACTGTTCGCAATCGCTTTGCTTGCTTCGGGTCAAAGTTCTACTATAACAGGAACATATGCAGGGCAATATGTCATGCAGGTATAATGCTTATGAATATTAAGAACTAGCTAAAGCATTGTCATATCGTGCTAATACTTGCTTGTCCAGCCCTGATTTTTCCTTTTTGACTTTCAGGGATTTCTTGACTTGCGTCTGAAACCGTGGATTCGAAATTTTTTGACTCGCTGTTTAGCCATAGTCCCTAGTTTAATTGTTGCTGTCATCGGTGGCTCTGCTGGGGCGGGGAAGCTCATCATTATTGCATCGGTGAGATATACTTTTCATTCACTTCTCTGAAATAGTTTTCATTAACTTTTCACGTAGGAATATGTTAGTCTTTGCCATGTACTTTGTGCTAATGCCTTATTTGTCTGTTTATCAGATGATCTTATCATTTGAGCTTCCTTTTGCTTTGATTCCACTTCTCAAGTTCACTAGCAGCAAAACCAAGATGGGCGCTCACGCCAACTCATTCACGGTAAATTATAGTAATTTTACAGACAATTCAACACAATCCATGTGTTCTTCAAATTATGGTAATAACTTTAGGGTTTAGAAAGCATGCTTGCTGGATCAAAGGACCCAAAGTTTCTAGTACTTGGCATCTTGTTCTGATATATTTTGGATTCACTTTCATTTCTTGAATTGCAGGTATCGGTATTGACATGGATCATCGGTTCGCTGATAATGGCGATAAATATATACTACTTACTGACGGGCTTCGTGAAGTTGCTTCTTCATAGTGACTTGGAAATTGTGGGTAAGGTGTTTGTTGGGATATTAGGGTTTTCAGCCATAGCGGTATATTTGGCCGGGATCGCTTATCTGGTGTTTCGCAAGAACAAGAAGGAAACACGCCTTCTGGCACTAACAACGCCTGAAAATGGGCAAATGGGAAATGAACAAGGCAATGGATCAATGTATAGTCTCCCAAGAGAAGACATAGTTAGCATGCAATTGCCTCAGAGAAGTTACTTAGCTGATCTCTGACTTAGAAATTTTAGATTTCTCAAGTATGATTTAGTCTGAGGAGTTCAGTAAGGTAAGATTATAGTGGTTCTAGAAACATGGATAATTAAGGCTATGATGTATCACTTGACTTTTTGATTGGCTAAGCTTTTTGATTTTTTTTCCTTTTTAAGTAATGCACATCTCTTACCCCTTGTTCTGTCTGGTCTCTATTCTAACGAATTGTGTTTGTGATAGCACAATGTCAGTCAAAAAGAGGAAAACAAAATTGGTAAAATATTTGAAAAGACTCGATCTATAGATTTTATTGGTCAGAAAGATATAATATATTTTTATATACAAAAAATATCGTTATTATGAAAAATTTATACAGAGTTCTAATACTCAAATTGAGGTTATTTTGCCTAATAAAATTTTTAAACAGGAATTTTCATTAATTTTATTTTGGGTTTTTTTTAATTATTTTAAAAGAAAAATAAATATTATTGAATAATAATTAGGGAGATGGTGAAATGGAAAAGAAAGTGATGGAACAGAGATTTTTTTTATCAAGTATAAGTGTTTTTTTGCTGGAATTAATTTTATTTAAGAAACTATCTAATATTAAATATATTCACTTCTCTCAATTGAGTCTCCCCATAGAAAAGAGAAATTTTCATAAAGGGATGTTTCATTTATTTTATTTTGGGTTTTTTTAGTTATTTTTAAAAGTAAAAAATTAAATATTATTGAATGATAATTAGGGAGATAGAGTAATGGAAAAGAGGGCTTTATAACAATCCTCTTCAGTGAAAGCAGAGATAGTGAAATGGAAAAAAGCAGCGTGAAAGAAAAGATGCCACTTACTTTATTACAGAAAAGAGAGGTCAGCATGAAGGCACTTGGGACCGAAAGCAACCAACTAATATTGTTCAAGAAAAATTTCCAAACTTATTAAATGACTACCTATAATTTGTAAGCTACTTTTGCTTTTTAATTTTAAATTTCTAAAAGAAATCAATTACCATATTTTAAGATTTAAACTTTATCTTTCTATCATTTTCTAATTTCAAACGTATGAGAGTTTGTCACATGGCCTACCATTAAGTGAGGCAAAAATGATATACATATTTTATTAAAAAAAAAAAGCAAAAATGAGATGCCTCATAAAAGAAGTTTGAAAATTTTAATTCTTGTTGTTGATGAGAAACAATACACACCACTCAATTTTATAGAGAGAGAAACTTTCAATAATTTAGTTTAATTATATTTTTCACTAAATTTATTTATAATATAATTTATTTAAAAAGAAAATGACACAAAAAGGCTTTGGAGAATGATATTAAGTCAATATATTAGTAATACTTAATATATATTTAGTAATAATTGACTTATTATTATTATTAATATACTTGATTTAAAATTTATCATTTTTTAGAGCTTTTTTTTATCATTTTCCCTTATACAAATATCAAACTCGTTCCCAATCCTATATTAAAATTTTCAATAGATTCATATGGTGGCTATTTGGTTTGTGTTTAGATATAATTTTAAAAAATAACTTATAAAAGAAAATTTTAGAAAAGAGCTTTTAAAGAATAGTTTATGTAAAAAAATGATTATTAATAAATGGGTATTTAGATAGTTATTATCAGAAAAATTTTTATAATTAAAAAATATATGATTTTATTAAAATTATAAGAGATGAGAGATGATAAAAAAGAGAAACGATAAAGGAGAGATGATAGAGAAGAGAGAGAGGAGAGAGAGTGTAAAAAAAAGTAAGAGTAAAATAGTAATTAAGTAGTTTATAAATTTTTACTTATATATAAACTAGTGTTAGTAACTTATTTAAAACTTTAATTTTAAATTATATTTTAACCTAGAAGCACTTATAAATAATTATAACTGGTTGTTTTAAAATTTATCTAAATTAAAATTTGAGTTAAACTTTTTTTTAAAATATTAGTTTCATAAGTTTCTAAATAGGCCCTTGGATTCACATAAAATCATGCTTTTTTAAAGATGATTTGTCTAAATCATGGTTTTGAATTTTTTTTAAACAAATAACCTTTTTAATTTATAAGTATTTTTAGATTAAATTATAGTTTAAGATAAATTTTTAAGAATAATTTTTGAACAAAAATTTATAGCATCAAAAAGGCTATTTTACTCTATATTTTTAACACTATATATGCTCTCTACCTCTTTTAACCTCCGTCGCTAGTTCGGGAGATGATAAAGGTGCAAGATGATGACGACGTCGCTTCTTTTGGTGCCTCCGTTATTGTTCGCTGTCTATCACAACGGTTGCTGGAAGGAGAGGATGAAGACCAACATAGGCCGACTATCGCTTGGAAGAATATGAACAGTGAAGACCATTTTAGATGGGACTGATGCTGAACAGTGGAGTCTGTGAGGGATAATTTTTTTTTATTTTTTATTTTTGTGAAAACTTTTCTAATAATTTATTAATAAAAATAGTTATTATGATAATAATTATCTAAATATTAATTTATTTAAAATTATTTTTTTTAAACTCTTCTCTAGAAGAACTTATCTAGAATAACTTTAAAATTATTATTTTTCTATAAATCTTTCTCTAGAAACTAATATAAATGGGCACATGGACCAATATTGCTAAAAAATGCTTCTCTTTATCTTTAATGAGAATAATTATATTGCTCACTAACTCTTCAATGTATAAGTTTATACCTGAAGGTAATAGACAGTTTATCCTACCCGATATTGGTATCGTCTAGAAGTAAGGGAGACTTCTCCATGTCTTTGGATAGTGGGTGAGTCTAATTTTTTTCTAAAAATTCTTATAACATCTATATATATATTGCTCACTAACTAATTTGCCCATTCCTTTGTACAGAACAAGGGGTGCGAAATGAATCCGAAAAGCAACCGACCAAAATTATTTAAGAAAAAAAAATTCATGCAGATACCCATTTGTAATTGTAGTGATTGGATTTTTTTCTTTAGAAAAATAGTCGAATAAAATAGTGACTAGAGAAACATAAACTTACATTGTATTCTTTCCCAGCCTTCTAATCCCAATGCTACTTTTTTTTTTCTAGTTTTAAACAAGGATATTTTAGAAGAAAAAAACATGTTATATTATTCTAATTAACAAACTTAATTATTTTTCTTAATCTAATTAAATTAAATAAATAATTCTTAAATTAAGCACAGGAGGGACGACTAACTTATTTGCAAGTGATTCCCAGATGGAGGAGTGTATTACTGGTTATCAAAAAACTAAGTTGATGATTGCAAGTAAGTTAATAGCCGTTTTAAAGATAATCATTAATCCCATAGACATTGACCTAATAATTCATATTTATATTGTTTATAGTTGAATTGATTTTGACGTTTATATCTTAATCTCTGTTTGTTTCCTCGTCATAATCAAGAGAAATATTTTAACACAATGTGGATGTCGTTACCTTGAAATAAGTCCATGATCAATTCCCACAAGAAATTTAGAGCAAACTAAATTGGCTTACGTACACACACACACACACACACACACACACACATATATATTATAATATATATATCAGATAGATTAGAAAAGTAAAAGATAACAACACATGAGTAAGGAAAACAAACATATTGATTGTTACCACTGTTACACAGAAGAACCGTTACAAGGAATTGTCTGATACAGATGAAGATATTCAACATGTTCACATAATTCTATCTTAAATTAGTAGCTTCATATGGAGCCACCAGATTGCTAAAAACTGCTTCTTCTTCTTCTTCTTTAATAATAATAATACTTGGAAGTAGTAACTAAATAAAGTGTCTAGGATTTAATCTGAACAGATTCTTCTGCTTACTTGGTGGGAAGAGGAAGATGGCCTTTGTCCTGCAGGCTCTTAACGGTGTCGTATAGACACTGATGGACTGGTGTAAACTCTAATCCTAAATCCTTCAGCCTCTTGTTAGAGAATGTGTAGGGTTTTGCTCTTGGATTCTTCTCGTCCGAACATCTGCTCGTCGCCATTGAAAATTCAACCGTGTCAGAAGTGAAATAATGCACTCCCAGTTTTGAATAGAGAAAATCGATAAAGAATCCCTATTGAAAATTTTATTGTTCAAAAGAATATGATATATTTTTTTATACAGAAAATATTAATATTCTAACGATTTCATATATATAAAGTATTAAAATTTGAACTCAGATCTTTCTGAATAATAGAATATTTAAATAGGAATTTTTTATCGATTTTTAGAATAAATACCAAGAAGGCATGATGGAAGAACGTGTGCGTGCGTGTGTATATATATCCACCAAGTTTATAAGCATGATGTAATGTTCTTAGGAAATAATTGACCACAAGCTAATTGACCCATTCAACGGAAATAGAGTCAAAATTAAAGTAATAACGAAGAAGAAGAAGAAGCACGCAGGCCATTAAAATAGAGGAAACAGATAGGTGAAAAGGACATTGTGTTAGGTAAGGAGCTATAGGCTCCATTTGTTTAGCACTTAAATACAATATCTTATAGTTCACAGGCTTCATTTGGTTTGAAATTCAAACCACATAATCAAAGACAAAGTTGGTGTACCAAATAGAGGCCCCCGAATTTTATGTATTATCCATCTCCACATGTTTTTTTTTTAAAAAATGTTTCCAAATTTCAAAAGTCAAGACCAAAAAACCAAAAAAAAAAAACAAAGAAAGAAAAGTCATTCATGGTTGCCCTATCATTGTTCAACATTGATTCTCACCTAAAAAAAATTTACCAAAAAAAAAAAACATTGCTTCTCACCAAATTCTAGTGACATGAAAGGCAGAGGATGAAGGCTTCCTATCATCAAGTTCAAGTGATGCGTCATTTTCCAACTACCCCCAGATGGGATATCCCCATATTCCAGTGTTACAGATCAAGATTACTTAGCCTAATGTTACTTCATTAAGTTATCATTAATTCAAATTTCCTAATCTTCCACCTATCATTATTTGCCGCTTCAACAAGAAAACCAAAAGCTGAGTACTTCTGTTTCTCTAAGTAGAATTAAGGAACACATGATGATGTTTAACTTACTTGGTAGGAATTGGGTATTCTGGGAAATATTTGGCGAGGATCTCGACCAGTTCTCCACGGTGGAGAGAACTCTCGGAACATAGATAACGACCGGAGGCAGAAGGAGTCTCGTAAACAAGAACATGGGCTAATGCAACATCCTTAACATGAACATAGGCCTGAGTGGCATTTGCATAGGTCTTGGCAGAGCCAGTGAGATACTTGAGGATGTGAATTGTGCTTGCATTCATGGTGGTTTGAAGCAATGGTCCCAACACCAAAACTGGATTCACCACAACCAAATCCACCCCTCTTGCTTTTGCCTCATCCCATGCTGCTTGCTCTGCCACTGCCTTCCCATAGCAATACCAGTTCTGCAAAATCCATCCCTCAATTCTATCAGCATCCCATAAATTAACCACATTCTCTAGTTTCAAATCCATCCCTCATATTGTATGTGAGCTTGGTGCAGATGATCTAAAAATCACGGATTCAAATCTTTAAAATAGTTCCTTTATTTGTAAGGTAAGACTACGAACATGTGTTATCCTTTTCCACCTAGACCTTACCTAGTAAGAGCTAATGTATTGAGCCGTCCTTTTACTCTAGTTTCAAAATGAATGATAGGGTAACCCAATACAAAAGGTTGTTACTAGATAGGATATGAAGAGGATAGATATATGTACTTTTTCCTGGATTTGAACTAATAACTTCTTAGATCATATGGCAGCAACATCAACTGTTGCTCTGAATATCAGATCAGATCAGGGGGTTTATGATTGAGAAGAGAGGGGAGGGGGTAGGTGGGAAGTATACCTTTGTGGTCTTGCAATATTCCAAATTGCTCCAGCAAGACTCGTCAACCACCTCATCAATGTTCCTGCTGGGGTCCATGTAGACGGCTCCAATGGATGACGTGAACACTACTCTTCTCACTTTCGCTTCTGCAGCTGCGATGATCACATTCTTTGCTCCATTCACCGCCGGCTCCACCATCTCTTCCTGTGTCATTTCGCATTAAATGCATTCTTTAAGAAACTTCGCAGGTTTCGATCATATAATTAGTTCATTCATTCACAGAAACAGATTTTATATTTGTTTTGGCAAATGTATGGAGAAGAATTTCTATCCTCTTTATGAGAGGAAACATTAGTGGCGGGACCCACCAGGCACCAACTATTAAATGATACTATATATAGATATATAACTACTGACTACTGATAAATTATTAATGATTTCAAAATTTCAGGGCACGATTTTTTTCTTTTCTTTCCCACCAACCTTCTCGCTCAGAACCGGGAGTGAGAGAAAATTGATGTGAATTGGAAAAGAAGAGATCAGACAGAGAGAAACTCACGGGGTTGTCTGTGACTGGAGAAGCCGTGTGAATGACGCCATCACAGCCATTGATAGCAGCTTTCACAGATTCCAGATCAAGAAGATCCACCTTATGAAGAGTTAGCCTCTCCTCTGCTCCTTCCAACTCTTTTAAGTGTGCGTTCTTAGAATCATCTGATGATCACCAGATTTCAAAAAACCACCACATAAAAAAAAAAAATCAGTCTCAGATAAACAATGTTAAACATGAATTTTTATTTCGTTAAAGATCGGTGGGATCAATGTATAAACCTGGATTTCTGGCGGTGCCTCTGACAGTGTAGTCTCTCTCTAGCAAGAGCTTGACAATCCAAGAGGCGATGAAGCCACCGGCGCCTGTGACGCAGACGGTTTGGCCGGAACCTGATGAGGTGGTGTTAGCGGCGGCGGGGGCGGCAGCAGGCATGGTGGTGGGTAGTGTTAATAAGACTATCTGTAAACAGAGAAGAATTTGGAATCAGAACGAAGCGTAGGATAGAGCAAAAGAGGGAAGTGAGAAAATTCTCTGTGCGGGGGTTGGTGAGAAGGAGAGAGAAGGAAGAAGTTGGAGAGTGGAGAAGATGAGCTCTGGCTTGACGATAGAAAGAGGAATCATTTATAGGGTCCACCAGAATTACCAACCCCATTACAAAATCAATATTTCTCTTTTTCGCCACCATTTTATTATTATTATTCTCTTTCCCTCTCTAGACTTTTTTTTTCCTTTTCTTTTTTAAAAAAACAGGTTGTATCCCTATCTTAATAAAATATTTTTTTTATGTGCAATTCTTAGTTCAAACTCAAGGCCAACTATATCAAATTTTATTAGTGACTTATTTTTTTAATTAATTAATAATAGGACTCATGATCCACTTGGATTGTTGCAGGTAGGGATGTGCATGCATATGTTAAATATAAAAATGTTAATACACCCATTTCACTTAGCAATAAAAATATTTTTCTATGTGTCACGAGGCTCTCAAAAATCAAATCCCATTATTTTTAGTGGGAGTGACCGGATATGTAACTTTGTAGATTATAAAACTTAATATATTTAGAAAGTTATATAATGAAGCATATTATTTGTAAATTAAAAAGAATTTCATTCTTTGTAGATGCAAAAGAGAGAGAGAAAATTATGTATATATTTTAAATAAGAAAATTAAATATAAATAGGTTTGCTTAATTTCATTTAATATTAAGAAATTTCAATGACTTAGTGTTTACAAGCTATGTTTAAACATACCTATAAGAGCTGCTATGTTGTGTGCAGCGACTCATAATATATGACAACCTACAAACCATGTGTTTAAACACTGTCACTTCTCTTATCTTAATTTATAAAAGTTATATAAAAATTAATTTTAATTTTAAATATAAGATATCAATCTATTTTATTTTTAATATTTATTATTTTTTATAAATTAATTTAGCAATATATAACACTATATATTTTGATCTTATTTTTTATATTAATCTAGTATCATAATCTTATTTATGATACAATTTTATCTATAATTTTTTAATTTGATACAATTTTATCTATAATCTTTTTAATTTAGTACAATTTAATCTTATTTTTAAAATATTAAGAATTACACTAAATTAAAAAGATTATAGGTAAAATTACGTCACAAATAAAATTATGATATTAGATTAATATGAAAAATAAGATCAATATATTAAATATTATATAACATATTAATTTATTAACTTATAAATTAATATTATACATATGTATTTGAAAGTGATTAATTTGTTATAATTAAGTAATTTATATATCTTACTTAATCTATTTAAATTAATTAGATAGATATCAAATTAAGAATAAGGCAGTGTAATATTTATTTTAATATAGTTAATCAGCTTAAGATTAGGTATAAAAAAATCTGTAGAAAAGGCAGAGTGAAGTTATAGGGATTAGGTTCAATAATCTTTATGCCTTCCCCTGTTGTTTGTTTGGTGTATAAAAGGTGCACGCCATTTTATTTTGTTACAAGCTATCTATTATTTATGAGGCCGAAAACCTTATTCAAAAATAAATTTTTAGTTTTTTTTAATTAATGACAGCAAAATTTGAATTGATTATTACACGTTTTCCCCTTTTCGGGCCAAACAGGATTTTCCACCAAATTTTTAATCCCAATTTTTCCCCCTTACAAATTTTTCCCTTCCATATATATTGGCCAATCAACAAACTATTCATTCAACAAAGCATAATCCCCTTCCATATATTTAAGTACTACGTTGAAAATGATATTTGTTATGTTTTTATTTAGCCCTCCTAACTTCTAAAATAATCTTAGGGTGTTTTTTTAATTAAAAAAACTCTTTTTATTTTTGTTTTCCTTTTCAATAATATGAGTGGAGTGCTACGGGATGGAAGTATAAATCTATGGTAAAAAATATTTTCAGAAAAAAACATAGCATGTAAGGTAAATAAAACAAAAAGAGTAAGATACTCTCATTTTCCTTATATTTTATCTTAATTACATGAAGATCTCCTCTATTTTTTATTTAAAAAATATACAGTTAAATTTAAATTATTAATTTTGTTAATAATATTTTAAGAAAATCTTAAAATATTCTATCTTTAATATTATTTAACTATTTTAATTATATTAAAAAAAGTGGGTAAGTTATTTAGTATGATTTTTTTAAAATACCCTAATTATTTTTTTTAATTCTCTTGTTCTCTCTTTGATTTGATTATTATTAAAAGAATATAATTTTAAAATATTAATAAATATAATAAATAAATTTTATATTTATGATGAATATCAATTCCCTAATTAAATTATATATTAAAGAATAAATAATAGAGTTTTAATTATAATTTATATTATAATACATTTATTTACAAATTTACGCTTCATTATACCAAATTACTTACATTAAGAGCCTATTTGGATAGGCTTTTAGGAAAAAAAATTAGACAATTTTTAGAAAATGATATTTAGAGTAGAGTTTATAGAAAAAAATAGTTCTAAAAAATAAGTATTTAGATAATTATTAATAGAAAGATTTTTGTGATTAATAAATTATAAAAAAGGGTATGAGATGAAAATAAAAAAATTACTCATAGTAGCCTCATATCCTATCACTACTGTTCATTCTCATTCCTCTTCTTTTTTTTTAGGATGAATGGAGGTGAGGATGACAGACAAATGAGAGAAAAGAGAGAGATGACAACACTGACAATTGATAGACGAGCACCACGAGCATCTTCTTCCTTTAGCACGACGATACCTTGAGGATGGTGATCAGATCTATGATGGCGCCCAAGCTACACGACAACCCCTAAACAGCGATAGAGGAGCTAAAGATAAAGAGTTTACATTTAGAGGAAGATCGAGGAGAGAGTATAAAAAAATATAAATAAAATAATATTTAGGTAGTTTATAATTTTTTTTATTATTTATAAATTATTTTTAATAATTTATTTTATAAATTATTTTAAATAAATATAATTGTTTATTTTTTTTAAAAAATTAAATTAAAATTTGAATCAATTTTTTTTTTTAAATCTTGATTTAAAATCAAACTAAACACGCTAAGAAAAAGCAAGACATGATAGATCCGTGGCCCCAAGAATATTGATGGAGAGAGAAGACATGTGCAATGATGATGCATCTGCAAAGCAAAAAATTATAACTATTTTTTGTTGCATAAAAAATCATATATTTATTGGAGAGAGCAGACATGGGCAAGGATAATGCATCCGCAAAGCCAAAAAATTATGACTATTTTTTGTTGCATAAAAAATTATATTTTTAGTAAATACAGATGTTAAAATATTTTTACGTTAAAGAGATATATTTTAATCAAAATAAAAATGTAAAAGTTAAACTTACCCATCAATTAACATAAGTAAATGAAAATAGAATTTCATATATATAAAAAATAGTTAATATAACATATATTTTAATTTTAAATAAATTTTTTGTATATTTTTAAAATAGAAGTGGGGTTTCTATAATTTAGATAAACTAGAAGAATAGTTAGTATCATACTAGTAGCATATTTATGCCTTATAAATATAGTGTAAGTGTGTGTTATTTTTTTCATTATTTTTTAACATAAAAATATGAGAATTGATATTGGTATTATTTTTTAACATAAATATAGTAGCATTATTTTTTATATATAAGCTGATTTTATTCTATCTTTGTATTGGTATTATTTAAATAAAAAAATTATTGGATAATTTTGCATAAACTATTATTCATTAAAATGTCTAACAAAAAGGTAGTAGCATAATAATAAAAAAAAAATCAGTGTAACAAACGATAATAGGCCATAACATATATAATAATTTAAGAGATTTGTTTATTGATTAAATTATTTGTGTGGGACTGTACATTAATTTTTTTTATTTAAATTAAATAAAACATATTATTCAATATATTTAGAGTACACGTAAATTGTCCTATAACCACTCTTCTCTATCTTAAACTCAACAACATCTAATAAAATATTTAGAGTACACGTAAATTGTCTAGTAACCACTCTTCTCTATCTTAAGCTTTTTAACATAACACAAATCTAAATTTATCAATATATGCACCTCTTTGTGTGTGTGGACAAAAAAAAGGATTAGAAAATTTCTTGTCTTGATAGTTTTAATTTCCCTAACTTCTAATCCAAATTACTTTAGAATGGAAGTGTAAAGAAAGTGATTAAGATTTTTTTAAAAAAAATATTTGATAAAAAAAGAAATAGTTAATGTACAAATTTGTTTCAAAAATTTCCCCCCCCCGAAGCAATAGTTTTCTAGAATTTTTTTAGATTTAATATTATCCTAAAAATTGTAAAACATAACAATATTGCCTTATCTTATCAAAGGCCCGTTTGGATAAGAGTTTAGAAAATAGTTTATGAAAAAAATAGTTTTTGGATAATTTTTAGAAAAGGGTTTCTGCAAAAGAGCTTATGAGAAAAAAATAGTTTTGAATAAATGAATATTTGGATAATTATTTATAAAAATAATTTTATTATTTATAAATTACAAAAAAAATGTATGATTATTAAATATAGGAGAGAGGAAATATAAGAGACGAGAGAGGAGAAATGAGATGGTGTATAAAGAAAGGATAAATGAGAGAGGAGAGAGGTTGTAGAAAATAAAAGAGAAATGAGAGATGGTGTAAGAAAAAATAGAAGTAATATAGTAATTGGTTATTCCATAAATTTTTTTATTATTCTATAAGCTATTTTGACCAGCTTATCTGAAACTTTAATTTTAAACAATAGTTTGGTCTAAAAAACTCTTTTGAACAAAGTTGTTTATTTTAAAATTTATCTAAATATAAGTTTTGCTTAAATCTAAATTTAAAACTTAAGTTAGGGGAGAAAACAAACATACACTAAATCCCTACCATTGACCATAAAAAATTAACATGTTAATATTTTTAACAATAAATAGTAATATTACTCTATTCTAATATTTTCATAGTAACTTTAAATTTAAAAATATTTCAATTCAACTTGTTTTTGAGTAAAAGTTTTCTGAGAGATATACACCTTAACTCAAAATAACAAGTTTCATCATTTTAAAGATATGTTTCACATTTAAATTGAGTCTATAGTCTATATCTCTTATTGTAATATATCAATATGTCTTTGTGAAACTATATAACATCAATTTCCAATGAAATAGGGAAAATTATAAGAGTCTCAATTAAAAATAAAGTAATTGTTAATAAGTCATATTTATGGCAAAATGTCACATGATGACATGTACAAAAGGGATCGATTAATAATTAAAAAATTTAATTGGGATTTTTTTTATTATTTTCCCTATAAATATAGAAAATACTAGATAAAGGAGTGAATGTGTTGCATTTTTTTTTGAAAAAAATAAATATGACCCCTCTCACAATTATTAAAGAATGATGGGAAAAAAATGGAAAATGTATATACACAACATACTAATTAATTAATGATAAAATAAGACATGCACATGCCACATGGTATTATATATATATATAAAATGTGATTCAAATTAGAAGACAATTAGCAGTAAAAGTGCATTTCATTGGGCTTGATAAGGAAGGGCTTCAACTTTTATGCCTCTTAGATTGTTTCCTTTCTTTTTAAGGACCCCTTTTACTAAGTAAACTCATAGAATGTGTAGTGTTTATGATTTTAAATTTGAGAAATTTGTATTCACCCACATGAGTCCCAAGATATACCCTAATTCTGATAAGCTTTTAAATTCAACTCATATACACTTTTTATATAAAAAGAAATTTGTGTATTTCCTATGTTCAACTAAATTTGATGACCTTACTTCTCTACCAAAAGCTTCCACTTTATAAATCTTTTTCTTTATAAGTATTCTTCCTATCTTTAATATAAGATCTAGTTAGAAAATTTATATTAGTTCTTAATACAAAACATATTTAATATATTTATAAATTTTTTAAATTACCTATATTAATAATCACTCAATAATAATCAAGCTAGACAGGGAGACATGAAATTAAAGAAGATAATTATAGTATTTTTTTAAAAATATAATATTTATTTTTTTTAAAAAATATAATATTAACTAATTTTATTAATTTAATAAAATTAGTTAAATAAAATCTTATATTAAAAATACGAAAGAGTATAATTCACCTAATTTACTTAAATAAGTGAGAATATTCTAAATTTTGAACTGATAATATTATTTTTTTTAAAAAGAAAACATATAATATGAAAACTATCACAAAATTGCAGTATTTATGAGTAATATATTCACATTTGAGATAGAGATATAATATAGGAGTTCTTTTTTTTTTTTTTTTAATTTTGAACATAGGAGGACCGAGGACCACACGTTGTTATGTTGATTCCTGTTGTTTGGACCACGTACGAGACATTAAATACTTTATAAAATTTTACTTAACTTTATGTTATGTATAGATAATATCTTTATTCTTTGAAATTTACAATATAAATATCTCTACAATTTTATTTTTATACAGATAACTTTTTTTTAACAATGGTTTTATTTTATTCATTAGTTCTCTACTTATATATCTTAATGTCTACCGAGCTCCAATAAAATGTTTCATTCACATCCCTTGACCCTAGTGATTTCCCCTTAGGGCTTAGCATTACTTGGCAGGGACTTCTTAATTTACTTTTTGATTTTTCAAATGTTAGTATTGGGATCATTTCTCAATCTTTATATTGCCTTTTCGTAGATAGTAATTTATATGCACACAAATATAATTTAAAGGGTATAGATTGGTAGATAGGATTTATCTACACAAAATTAAAATTAAAAGTTTAGATGGATTTTTTTATTAAGTTTTAGAAAAAATTGTTTATACATGATTTAAAATTTAGGAGTTTTTTTTTACTAGGTTTGGCCTACAAAGAACTTTAAAGGAAAAATCCCTATAATGATTTCTGAAATTTTAAAAAAGTTACAGGAATATATAAAAAGAAAAATTTGTCATAAGTATTAATTTCAGATTTTAATATTTATAAGAAAAAATAAAAATATCCATGAGCTGTGGACATTAATTACTCTAGTAATAAAAATGATAATATGTATAATAATTTTAATTACTTCAATAACAAGGATGATAACTCCCTTTAATAAATTAGTGTTTTAAATATTAGGTTTTGGAGTATTAATTACTTTAATAATGATAACAATATGTAAAATAATTTTAACTATTTTATTAATGAGTTAACCATATTTTTGACAACTTAATATTATTTTGATATTAACTATATTAATAATAAAATTGATAATATATATAATAATTTTAACTATTTTACTAATATGATTGACTACTCGCTTTAAGTTTAAGGAGAAATTTATCTTTTCTCACAAATATTAAAATTTTAAATTGATAATTGTTACTAATATATCGTTTTATATATTTTCATGCATTTTTTAAAATTTTATAATTCAAATAGTATTTTTTGAAGATTTTATAAATACTTATTTTAATTAAACATTATATTACACTTCTGTCATCATATCCTATCAAACATGTTTTAAAACTCACTTACACTCTTATTTTTATTTTTATTTTTATTTTTACTTCTAATCCTACTTATAATTTTAGCTCCACTTCTAAGAAAAATATTTCCCCGTAACAAACGGGGTATAAAGGAAATTGAAATAAAAAATAATAAATAAATAAAAAGGAAGGGAGGGAGGGGTGGATGAGAGGTGAAAAAGGAACCTTCCCGGGAAATACAAAGTACAAGACGGCTTGTTTGTGGGGTGGGGGTTGGTGATTCAATCAAAAATTGTCTTCTTCCCTTTTTCGTTCAACAACACTATTCCACCTACTCTCACTCTCTTTTTTATTCTTTTTTTTTTTGTAGAAATTATTTATTTATTTTATTTTAATAGTTTAGCTTAATTTAAGCAATCCAACAATTTTGTATTTAATTTATTAACAACATTATGTACCCCTTTCGCCTCTATGATAAGACCCCTTCTAGAGTATTTTCATGATCCTTATATTATATATAAGGTCCTTCGTTGAATTTAGCCAAGCATTTATAAAGTTTTTCTTCTAAAAAAATGTTTTATTGGGAAGTGACATATTCATTTAACACTAATTAAGGTTGTTTTAGAATATTATTCTTTTTTTAAAAAAAGAATAAAATCATTAACTAATTTTTTTTATATGACTATCTAATTGGATATTATTTGAGTATTAGTGAGCTCAATTTAAGGTAATTCTCCCAATGACATTTTTTTTATTAGTATAAATTTAAATTTAAGACATCATATTTAAAGGGTCAGTATATCTTCCACTTATACTAATAACTATTGATAAATTATTAAATAATTTTAACTGTTGTTTTAAATACAAAGTAAGAAAAGCACATGTCTTTTTTTAAATGTCTCTACAATTTTTTTAAAAAAAATCCATAAATCCTCTCAATTTAATGCTTGAATATCTACCCTATATTTAATAGTTTTTACTACTATTTCCACTTTAGCCACTAACTCGGATGATAAGAGTGAGTTGGGACCTAGGTAGAGATCTAAAGTTTAAACCTTATTATATATATATATATATATATATATAAATTACTAGCCCTAATTTATTAAATTATACTCATTTTAATTCTAATTATAGCTAGTTAATTTTTTTAGAAAAAATAAAAATATCAAATAAATTAGTTAATTATGATTAAGTCTAAATTCTTAAGATAAATTTATATTATATACACTTCAATCTACCTAAATTAGTCAATTAATTTTTATATTAATTATAATTAATTAATTTATTTAGTTTTCTTAATCTATCCAAAAAAATTTAACTATCTCTTATAATTAGGTGCGGAGGTAGTATAATGGAAATAATTAATTAATGCACCATATATAAGCTATTTATTTCTTATAATTTAAATCAAAACAATCTTCCCAAATTCTCTTATACTTCCTCCCTTCTTAGATATATGACAATTTTTAGAAGTAATATTTAGTCTAAAAATATAAGAGTTAGTTGAAGAATTGGATTTGGTTTTAAATATAAGACATCAATCTATTTTATCTTATGAATTTATAATTTTTTTTAAATATTCCTATTATTTGGACATATAAAGAGTTTTTATCAAATGGTAGTTATGATGAAATATAACATTTTAGAAACTAAATTATATTTGTTATAAATAATTAACTTCTTTAATCTACTAATATAGTTATCGGACTCTTATATTAAGGACAGAAGACAGTAATTTATCTTAAAATATTACTTAATTTTATTTTTAATATAAGAACTATTTAGAGGGTTGTGATTTACCCTAAATATAAAACTTCAATTTATATTATATTTAATATTTATAATTTTTATTAAATTAATTTATTTAACTTATAAAATAATATATAGTCTGATGTTATATTTAGGTATTTTGGGAGATTTATCATATTTATTTTAATTAATTAATTAATTTATTTTTTTAATTTATCTAAATTAATCAATTTTATATTATATTAATATTTATTTTTCAACTCTACTCTTTGTTTCTTTCAATGTGAAGTATATAATGTGTTCTAGGAAATTTTTTGTGTGCCAGCAATGTGTTTTAGGAGCTAGTGGGCTATTAATGAGTAGCTAATTTAATATGGTTGAAATTAAAGGCAACTGATCATTTTTTTTTTAAAAAAAAAAGAACTAAAAATAAAGCAAAGTGCCAAAGTGTATTGAAAAGCAAGTGTAAAATGGATGGGCATGTTTTGTGTAAGGACTCCTAAATATGCGGAAAGCCGGAAACAGAGCTTTCAGCTCAAACTTAGACTTTATTTTTTTATTTTTTTATTTGATATATTTTTTTTTAAAAAAAAATATTAGATTCATCTATAATTTAGAAATAGAGTAAAACCTCTCTTACTTTTAAACGATATTAATATCAGTCAAGATGAGTTGTGTATTATTTTCAGATATATATCTAAATATCTAAGAGATAAAATATCTCTCTAAACACTGTATCAAATAATTAACCCAATAATCTCAAATCAATAAGCACAGTGCCTAATTTTATTTTTTAAATATAAAATTTGAATATATTTTATTTTTAATATTTATTATTTTAAAATAATTATTTTAATTTATGAATTGTTATATAATATATAAAAGTATTTAGTGAAATTATATCATAATTATTATAATTAAATAATTTATTTTATTTTTTATTTTATTTAAATTAATTAAATAGATTATATATTAAAAAATATTGAGAGAAGAGAGTATAAAATAATCACATGTCAAAAACCAAGATGAAAAGCCTCAATTTTCAATCCTCATTCTCGCATATTTTTCTGTTCACTAGTTAAAATGGATTGCATAGTCTGAAATATGGAGTTGTGAATAAAGCCCATGCTTTAAGCTGCCTTGATAAACATATGATAGAATTAAATATTAAACTATAAAATATAGTTTATATATTTTTTAAATTGGGTATTAAGTATAGGGGCTATCTTGTTCTACCTATGAGTACTCTTTTTTTCTCTCTATATGTTAGTATGATACATTTAAAATAGAGAATATGATAACTATTAGTGACTAAAAGGTTATTTTAGAAATATAAATAGTTAAATATATAAGTTGTATCTTTTAATATTTATAACTATACTAATTTTTTTTAACTTTATTCATTATTATATTATTATATTATAAATTATAATTATTTATTTTATTCTTTTAGATACTTAATTTTTGTCAATATTAGGGAGATTGATGCAAAATTGTAATTACAAACTATTTAGATTTTAAAACTTATTTTTTTATATATAATATATCTTAAAACTTTAATTATTATCTTTGTTGTCTTATTCTTAGTTAATTATGAATATTATTTAACTTTTAAAAATACATTAATATTATATTACTTTTAAAATTTATAATTGTATATTTTTTTTATAATATAAGTATAATATTATGACTTGAATATATTTAACCCACCTATATTCAATCTAAATTATTAAGATTTTTATTAGGTAGAATTGAATATTAAATTATAAAATATAGTTTATATTTTTTTTTTAAATAAAAGATCAGGAAAGGGTACTAGTATGTCTAATCCTATCTATAGATACCCTACTGAATAGTCAACCAATGTGTGTTCCAACTTCAACAAGAACCTACTAACGCAGCAACAAATAGAATGATCCGATACAAGGTCAACGGTCAATAATACCCCCTTCCCGCCAATTCCTGTTTTGGCCTTACTTTCCACGTTCTTTTTGGGTTATCAAATTTACTGTGTTTGAATAAGAAAAAAAAAAATTAAAGTTTTTAAAAAAATTTGATTTAAATTTTTTTTAAAATAAATAGTTATATTTATCTAAAAAAATTTTTAGATCAAACTAAAATTTTTGATAAGTTACTAAAAATAATATATAGAATAATAAAATAACTTATAAATTACTCAATTATTATTTTATTTTTATTTTTTATACCCTATTTCCTCTCTCCTCTTTTTTGTCTTTGCACGAAGAAGATGTCTACTGCTCCATGGTTGCCGTATGCTCTTTGGAGGAAGGAGGATGAAGAAGGTAGTTTTATCTCAGCATGCATCTCCACCTTGAGTCTCGCCTGTAGAAGAAGATGTCACTAATAGTTGGTCTTGCCGTAGGAGAAGATATCGTTGTTCGTTACTCTTACTATAGAAGAAAACGTTGTTGCTGATGGTTTTGCCCTGTGGTTATTAGTCTTTGTCGCCAATAGATATCGGTTTGTGGCTTCTTTGTCAATGGATAGGAGAGAAGAAAACAATAAAAAAATAGATTTTTTTAATAAAATTATATCCTTTATGATAATTTATCAATAACAAAAGTTTTTATGGTAATAATTATTTCAACACTCATTTATTTAGAATAATTTTTTCCTATAAATTCTTATTCAAAAGTTATTTTTTAAAAACTATCCAATTTTTTTTTCTATAAATTATTTTTTAAAAGTATATCCAAATAAACTCTTATTAGTATTATCTTAGAGTTAATAATGCATGCTAGCTAGCTAAAAATATGATGACTCACGATAGGTTAGGGAGAGGCGGACTAAGTTGAAAAGGCTTGTACTTGAGGGTTAGTATTTAACCAATCCACCACTTTGTTTTTTTTTAATTTTTTCTTTTTAACACTAAATTTAAAATAATAACAAGCATGATGAAAAGAGGGGGTTAAGTTTAAGTGTGAAAGACTCAAAGTTAGACTAAAAATAGATAAAAAATAAATAAAATAAAAAAAGCTAACCTACTAACATGATAAGTTAACTCACTTTTTTGGGAGATTGGTTAGTGTGAGTCTTCTACCTTTTATTTATTAGCCATCTTTTGGTGTGGGGAGAATTAAAATTATAAAATTTACAAGTTTAAATAAATTTATGGTAGGAATATAAAATTAGATTGTAAATTTATTATAATTGACCTTTATTAATAAATAACTAAATTAAAAAATATATACTTAAGTAATTAAAATACAAAAGATTAGTTTAAATATATTTTAAATCTAAATAATTAAAATTAGATCCAATAACATTATATTTATAGTTTATCATGTTGAATAAAAAAACAATTCTATAAAATGTATATATAAAGTTACTAAATATATAATAAAATTTAATAGTAAATTGACATTATTTTATAATTGAAAAATATAACAATAAATCAACTCATTGAGTTTAGCATATATAGAATTTAGTTTAACCTCGGGGACTCAATTTTATGAAATCAATATGAGATGTTATATAATTTTATGAATTAATATTTCTAGGTATTATCATGTGTCCTTTCTCCCTCACATGAGCATTCTTGAGGGTTGTTTTCTGGTGTGTACCTATATATATATATATATATATATATATATATATATATAGCCATTCTATATTTATATTCCCCATGTGTTGAGAGTTTCACTATTTTACTTTATCATTTTTATTCTGGACAAAACAATAACTTTAAATAAATTTACTAATTTTCTCCCTTAAAATTGGATTAAATTATACTTGGTATATATATTTTATTATCTCAAAATTACACTTGCAATTAATTATTCATCCCATGAGCCATGTGCCAATTGGGGGTATTTTGGTACTTTTATCTCCATTTTGAATATTCATATATACTTTTCACATCTAAAAATATATGGTATTTGGTGTATTTCGTGCAAGAGTTTAGAGGAGTTTCCGCACTTTTATCAGTGGGGATATTTTAGTACTTTCATTAAAAGTAATTTGGCCCCACTACAAAAAAAAAAAAAAACAACAACAACTAACCATTAACTTATTTTAACAAATATGTTAATTTTATCTCGATTTTAAATATTTATAGATATTTTCTTTTGCATTCAAGAAAAATTTATAGTGTTAACTAGACATTGGGTAAAAATTTATGGGTAGATTTACAAATGTACCCTTCATTCTTTAATTAATTCATTTGTTTATTTAATACCCATTAATCCATTTCATAGTCGACTTGGTAAGAGTTTCATTATCTTATATTTTTATTATCTCAAAATCACACTTGCAACTTCGAAAAGAGATCTTAATAAATTTAATTAATTATTAATTCAGGTTGATGCTTCTGTAATCTGTATGTAGTCACTTCACAATTTATATTGAGATCCAGAAATTAGGGAGCCAAAAATAAAATAAAATACAGGTAAACGCGTGATGCTGAAGGTATCATGTAGAAGACGTTGAGGAACCGTGAAGACGTGCCTGAACGTGAAAATCTACGTGTGTGTATATATATATATATATTTAAAGGCATTTTTTTAATATCTACATATATTTAAATTCAAAATTTCATATTTAAATGGTTAAAATCCGTTTAAATTAAACTAACGGGCTTGTTGGTTCTCATTTTGGCTTCTTGTTTTTTTATTGTTCACTATATTTATCAGAGTTTTATCCGACTATATTCGGATTCGACCTGTATCACGTATTTTACTATGATAGATAAATATCTTAACAGAAATTTTTTATATATGCCAAAACTCGAATTTAAGATCTCGTTTAAGTGATACCAAATCACTTAACACTCGGATTAACCCCTTATATTGAAAGTTTGCCATGGCCGTCGGCGAGAAGGTGCTAAAGATGGAGAAGGATATGAAGCTGCGTGGGGAGCATTTCTCCTCTCTCTCCAGGAATTCTTTTTCTTGCCTCTTATTAAATTTTTTTCATTAAGATCCCCCAACATTTCTGCTTATTTTTAAAATTAGGAAAAATTAACATAAAGTCCTTGTAGTGTCGGCTTATGTTTAGTCATGTCCCTCAAGTTCCTTTCCTTTTAATCGGATGCTGACAGATTATTCCGTTAGATAGTTTATTCTCATAAATTTAAAGGGTTAGAATAATTTTTAATCTTTTAAATTTGCCCTTTAATTTTACAAGTTTTAGTTAAATCTCTGAAATTTAAAAAATATATAGTTAATCTTTTAATATAAACACCATTAATCTTATTAATAAAAAATATTAACTCAATAAATTTAAATTTAAAAAGTGACAGTGTAATTTAAATACATATAAAACATGCTTAAAATTTAATCTTTTGATATAATATTTTATATATTTTAAAATATGAGTTAATGTTAAGAAATTATATCATTTTTCAAATCTTAAATTAAAGATTAATATAAAGGGGAAAGAAAACTCTAAGGATCATTTGCATACTTTAAGGTTTCTTGTTTTTTTTTTTTTTTTTACTTAGAGAGTGAAAACATGAAACTACAAGAAGAATTAAATCCGCAGCCTCCTATTTATACAAAGATTCCATGCTATTAGGGCTATATTGGCGGCGGAGTTAAAAGAAGATAACTAAACTTTGAACAAGCAAAAAGGCCCACAACCCATTACTCCCAAACTACTAACCTCCCATGAGCTTTAGTAAATTACATCATTGTGGTAAAAGATCTTTACCTTACCAACAAAGCTTTTGGCATAACATATTTAAATATTTTAAATTTAAATTAAACCGTTCATATAAAAAAAATGTTAGTAAAACTAAAAACTATTTTAATAATCTCTATACAAAAATTAGTCCATAAACTATGGACTAAAATATACTTCCTAGTTTCTATCAAAGAAATAAAAACAAGTGTTTCAACTTTTTCATAGTTTCACAACACAGTAAACAGAAACATAATATTCTCATAATCCATTGCCAACAATAACTTTTGTGTGCCTCTGTTTTATGTCCACATAAAAAAGAGCTAAACAGAGTTATGACTCTCTCTGAGCACATAGTAGAATTCCATTAACTCATGCCTGCGCTTTGTTTTCGTCTACTCTGTTAGCACATCGTGAACTGCAAGTTAGCACACATGACGGCCTGAATTATTGTTTCAATTATGACCCTTCAAAAAACATTCTAATTCTTGTATCTAAATTTATACTTAACAATAATTAATAATTCATTCTATTTAACATTGATATCGTCTAAAAAAAAAAGATTTTAAACTACCCTTAAAATTGCGGATAAACCCAACATTTTCTAAAAAAATTTGTACTGAAACAAAGCAAACATGACGGCCACAGCCTTAGAAAACGTTACAGATACGACAATATCGATTGCTGGAGAATATTGTCCTCCCCGTCATTTCCGAGATGCGAGTATTATAACATTATAAAAATTAATAATTATAACAAAATTTGCGTATATAACTAGAGCGATGGGAACAAGAGTCAATTTAAAATTCAAAATTGTAGTAAGGAGAAATTCAAACGCCGGCAAGAATGACTCAGACCATTGACTCAGTGAGCTTTAACATGCTGCAAAACAACGTTATAGGCTTCATGTTCCTCTCCGAAATCCTGCAAGCAGCCACTAATTAAAACAAGGAACAAGTAGCCACACAAAATGCTGCAAATCAACATGTGATTCTATTCCCAATTCAGTTCATACCTTGATAACCACACACGAGCAACCAACCACCTTTCTCGCCTTCCCTTCCGAGTCGATCTTACACAACTGACATGACAAGCATGCAATCTCATTGACCGAGTCTATTAGGTTGTATTTTGTACAAGTATAAATATACCGATATGATATACAGTTAACGGTCACTTACACCGGCCCACTCTCCGAGGGTTTTTGCGCTTGCAACTGTCAGCAAGCTAACACTGTGCTCAGCACATAGGGCTTTGACCAGCTTTACATAGTCGGGTTGGTCACAATCCTCTGCGAGAACACAGAGCTGAGCAGCATGCTTTTCAATAATCTTTGCGCCTTCATGAAGGCCACGAGCGAGACCACCATAAGCCAGTGATTTTCTCAGCACAAGCTGCAAGGCAGTCATGATGTCCATTGGCTCACCTACAATTGGTGCAGCTGCCTCAGCAGCAACAACAGCCTCTTCTCTGCAAAGGAAACAATTCATAAAAAAGTGAGCAAGACATATCAAGCCCTCTTGTTCATCTTAATGAAACCAGAACAACGTTTACAAATGAAAAACTTTTATTAGTCTATACATGAATTGGTTTCCGACATTCATAAATATTTAATAAACAAAATTTCTTATCCTTAATTTTTACTATTGTAGTTCAATACAACATGTTACTGTTCAACCCATGTGTCAAACCGATCACGTTATAATGATGAAAATAAGGTATAAGTGTATAATTGACTTCATAAAAGCTTAAGCTGCTGATGAGTTAAAATCTAAATATAATCCCATACTAATTCCCAAGAGAGCACATGGCAATATTCTATAAACTATAATAATCTGCAAATACATCCCCCATATTGAATGCATATTATACATTGGTATTAGACATAATATCACATATCTTGACAGCTTGAAATACATGTGAATTTGTGACCAGTTATCACATGGCCTTATCAGGGTCAATGCCATGTTACATGTCCAACTGAGTAACCATTAATTCAAAATAACAAGAATTAGGTTATAAGATCTCATTTAAGAACTTGAAATGCTTCCAATTAAAGATATCTTTTGAAAACAAAAAAACACAAAAAGCATAACGATTCTGATCATGCACACCGAGCATAAGAAATAGAATATGTAATATAATGATAACCTGAAAGCAGAATATTCATACCCCGACATTTTCTTATTGGAAATTGAGCTCTACTTCCTGCACAAGCAAAAATAAACAAAACACATTAAATCTGTACTGCATAGTTAGTAAATGTTAAACAGCAACTGCATTTTCAAGATTATACTTGAGTTTTCTTTTTCAGGTGGGTTTAAGCATTTAACTGTAGCAAGACAAATCTAGAATGAAACTCATTTTTTCTGGAAGGGGGGCTTTTTCTAAAAAAAATGTAACATATGGACATAATTTTTTCCCGTGTTTTATATATATATAAAGGCTTGCCAGGTTTCTTGATCGGCATGAAAGATTGATGATTCTATCTCCCATCTCCTTTCTTACTTTTCAAATCCCCCATGTTCTTCTTTTTGAGCCTCTTCAAGACATACCCACCCTTCATTTACAAGTGTCACTTTCTCCTAGCCCTATTTCATTTTACCCACTCCTCATTGGCTGTTTTTCAAACTTAATAACACCCACACCCCTACCAATATTTATCGTCTCCTTTAAAACTCTCCCCCCTTCCACCTCATTTAATGCCATCCTCATTCTTCAGCAGTTTCTTCAAAGGTTTTCGCAACTCCCAAAGGATCTCACTATTTTCTTCCCTCTGTTATCAAGCTACCACCATGTTTTGAAGTCTAACTTTAAATCATCCATGTACCAAGGCAACAAAATCTTCTTCTCCATTCTTTGCCCCAAAATAATCACCTCAACATTTTAAATCAGGTTTCTTTCCAACACATAAATACAGACAAACTACACAGACATAAATAAAAGTATATATATGAGGATACACATACGCATGGAATAGTTTTCCCCTCTCTTTCCAAATGTTTCTTCTCAGCTGCCCCCCGGTAATGAAAGTAGAATTATTGTTTTATAGATGAATTATTGGCTAAGAGATTAGTTTATATAGTTTCGAGGGAGATAGTGAGATATCTTCATAAAATTGATTATAAATGCGGAGAAATTATTGTTTTGGTGCATTTGGGGTGGGATGTGGTGTGAGCAGGGATCTTTAAACCCTGACATAACCAAAAAGAAAAAAGATACTGCTTCTCAACTAAATGAAGGATAACGCGAATGTGTGTGTGTGTCTGGCGATATATCAATCTCCTCTTTTATTCTCCTATCCCCCAATCCCTCTCTTCACCTTTCTCTTCTTTAACTCTCTCCTTCATCCATCGTCCATGAGGGACTAATACCCACCGTGCACCCCCCTCACAGATCCGCCACTGCCCAACACGATCACAACAAGTATCTAATAAAACCAGAACATTTTAAGCAAACCAAATTGAAGGTCTGAAATTATAGATGTGCGAGAAAGATAATTTTGAGATAGAGAGAGTAGAAGAACTTATCACCATTAAAAAGAATACTACTACTAAGAGAGTAGAAGCTGACCTGAAGGGTGAGTCCGCCGAAATCTTATCGTTTGTGCTCGCGAGGCCGAGTGAAGCGCGCGGAACCGGGTAGCGAGATTTATCGTGGGAAACCATAAACCCTAATTTTAAGCCTAATTTACCGAAATGTCCCTCCAATTTCAGATTTTGATAAAGGCCCAAATGTCGCTCTTGGGCTAGAGGCCCGATATATTCGGTTTATTTAGGTAGACAGACTTAAGGCCCATTCGGGATGGGAAGTTTTTATTTTATTTTATTTTTGAAGTACTAATTAGAAGGAATAGGCCTCTAGTATGTAGGTTTAACTAGCGAAATGATGATATATATGATTATTTGAAGTATATTTTATTGTTTGGGAGTACCAATTTATTGTGGTTCTACTTGCGGCGCTTGATGAGGTATCCTAACTCCTGGATGCTTATGTTTACACTTGAAGGTAATAAACGGTTAGTTCTGCCCAACATTGGTATTGTCTAGGAGAAATGAAGACTTTGTCCTGCCATTTGATAGTGGTTAAATTCAACCCATTTCTAAAATTTTTTGTACAAAAAAAAAGAAGGGAATATAAATAAGTCAATGAGTATTAGCACATCTAGTAAGGAATGAACTTTTATCTCATAAGAATACAAGTTTGATTTTCTCTACTATTATGAGAATTCTTTTGATAAGCGATCTAGTAAATCCCTTATAAGTACTATTTGAGTCATAGAGTCATACCTTAACTTTAGTACTACCAAACTCATCTATTTTTTTTTATAAAAAAATGGAATAGAAATAGCAATAGGGTTGAGTGTAGCAAGATAAATTACTACCTAGGAGAATCAAGATTCAAATTTTTATTTAATATCTAACTATAATTCATAAAATTACTTCTAATAAGAGAATAGTTGTGAATTAGGAAAAAAAATAAGCAGATTTTTGTTTTTAGTATAGTAAGATTGATTGAAATATCATCAGAAAATAAAATAATACCCGTATTTCAACAACCATCGATCGTGTGAAAACTTTATTCTCAACATTTCACAAGTCAACCTCAGACCTCACCGTGCTGAGAAATGACGGAGGAAAAAGAGAGACTTGCCAAACCTATCAAGGCTTATTGTCAATGACAGAGAGATCTGACTTCTGTAGAAGATAGGAAAATGAATGGAAATCCTCTATCGTCAGTCTCTCTATTCTATTAACCACTTCCCTTCCCCGAGAAAAGTAAAAAGAAAACTTAATTAAATATATATAATAAAAGAAACCTCGATAGGGATATGTGGCCACTAGCTTCTATAGAGATCCTTGAAGGGAGCTCTTGATTACAAAATAGTTAAACGTTAAATGATAGGGATTTAACTTGAACAAAAATACATGACGATGTCATTAGTTCATTGGTATTGAGGCTATATGATAATTCTTCATTTTTAGAAGACTCAAAGGGAGAATTTGACAATGGATGAGAAGGGGAATTGTTTATATGAAATCACCCAAGGGGGATCCAATTCGATTCTATAAAAGTATACGTTGAAATCAAATTCAAACAAATATAATGGTGGCGATTCTGTAGAGAATCCACACATATTACTATTTTTTTAATACTAAATATAATATCTAATTAAAAAATTAAATTTAATCATAAATATTTTTTTTAAAAATAATTTAGCTAACATAGAAACTAATATATATAATTTTAATGTTATATAAAAATATTTTAAAGAGATCATGTCATATATATTATTAAATAATTTATTTTTTTAAAATTAAATAAATATCTCTTATATTAAAGGTTTTAGAAATATTTTCTTAATAAAATAAAATCATTTTTTTGTGATAGTTTGAGCTTAAAAGGTAAAAGACCACTATTTGTAGCCATGTTTGATCTGCCATTAACGAACCTGCTCTCTCTTTTTGTTTTTGGATTTAGGGTTTAATCAAAACTTGAAGTAGATGGCTCGGTCTTGAAAGATGGAAGAAGTGGTGGCTACGGCGGAATCTTCAGAGCCCATGAGGCCATATAGATTTAGGGTTTATATATATATGTGTGTGTGTGTGTGTGTGTGTTGGTCAAAAGGCCATAGCATATTCCCTCGCTCTTAATATTTTTTTTTTTATTTAAACTTTAGTTTTGTATGAGCTAATTTAGACCGATGATTAGATTAGATTGTTCATGGATTTGCCAATGATTCAGTTTGAATTAGAAAATCGTTTTTATGAGTAAGTCGGCCTCTATATTCTAAGCTGAGACCTATAATTAAACTAAAAATTAGAATAATTTTATTTTATTACAAAAAATTTAAAAAAAAAAGCTAGACTTAATTGGAAAAAAGGCTGCAAGTATTAAAAATCTATAAACAATGACCTTATCAAAAACCTCAATAAATTTGCTGACCATTTATAGCCAAATGATCATATTTCATTCAAAATTTCATAAGTTTTTTTTAAAAAATAATATAAAAACAAATATCCACTAACCTTTCTTATTTGAGTTCAATTAGGTTTTTAAAACATTAGTTTTTCAGGCTCAAATATTTCTTGTCTTGATCATACAAAAATACAATTTGATTATGAACGAATCTCACGTGTTTCTGTAAAATGTAAGAGGATTTATTTTATGAATTCTTAATAGTATTGTTATTTTTATTTATTTATAAATTTATTATTCTTTTTATTTTGAAATAGGATTAACATCTCCCCTTAAGATTTGATAATGATAAATAAAATATTCATGACAATATGAAATATTACATTTTCCTGGACGATTTTTAACAGAAAACTAAAAAGGCATGTTGCATGGGCAACGACAATATTCAAATAAAATAATTTATTAACTTGACTAAACAAGTGGCATAGGGTTTCGTCATCAAATCAAAATCAAAACTAATCCATAATAAAGAGAAAAAGACAAAGCACAACTAGTTTAATATAACTTAAATATCTCAAAATTTATTCCTATTAAATTTATATATTCCTCATTAATTTTTAAATATAGAAGGTAACTAACTAATTTATAATTTATAAATATTAAATAAATTAATTACCTTTTTTTAAGTTATCATTATATTAGAGACAATCACATCAAGACATTATTAGCCACTAAAATGTGGCTACCTCTCTTAATAGAATTTAAACCTTAATTCATTATATTGTGAGGGATTAACTTATACTACTAAACTTGATCTATATTAATAAATCAGTTAGTTATTTATATAAAATGTATATTAAAAAACACCCTTTTAATCATTTATACTAAAAACTAATAAAAAGCCTCTTTAATATGTGTAAATAAAAGAACAATTAGAAAAACAATTATAAACAGGATGCATGGGATTTGTCAGTGGTTTATGGAAGCCCCAACTACAGTACTTATGGAGCGTTATGACAAAAGCTTATCTATATATAAGAGATGGGTGTGGATCGTTGGGGTATCAGTGGCAATTTTAATACTATTTTGCATGCAGACGAGAGAATTTCAATATCAAATGCCAACAGGGCCAGATAGGGACTTCTCTTCGTGGGCTAATCAAAGTGGAG
The DNA here is from genome assembly GCA_037074615.1 of Leucaena leucocephala. Lineage (NCBI taxonomy): Eukaryota > Viridiplantae > Streptophyta > Magnoliopsida > Fabales > Fabaceae > Leucaena > Leucaena leucocephala. Next base: position 4,812,447 of record CM073558.1, on the reverse strand, counting down.
TTGTTGAAGTGAACTTCTAGGGTTCTAAATTCACATGGAGTCGAGGCTGTTCCCACAAAAGAATTTATCAATTACTCGTGAACGCAAGTTGGTTTGAATATTTCTTAGAGGCGTTGTCGCTATACTTACCCAAGCTAAAATCGGATCATTGCCCTATTCCTTTAAACCTATATAGAGCAGCGCCGCAAGATCGACGGGCCTATCTGTTTCGATTTTTTGCACTTTGGGTTACCCATAAAGGCTTTGCAGAGGTGGTAAGAAACTCTTGGCGTCATTCAAGAGGTTGGTATGAGAATGTTGATCATTTTTAAGCAGATGTAGCCGAATGAAACAAAACAGTGCTTGGTAACATTAATAGAAGGAATGTAGTGTTGATGAGCAAACTTGAACGTCTGAATTATGAGGATAAGAGAGAGGAGTTTTAGGAGCAACGAAAGAAAGAAGTCTAGGAGGAGCTTGAGAAATTTCTATTTTAGGAAGAGGTAATGTGGCTCCAACACTCGAGATGCAACTGTAATATGTATAGTGATTGTAATACACGTTATTTCCATACTATTACCAATTGTAGGCAGAGACGTAAGAAGGTGGAAACCTTGATTGGTGAAGGTGGTGAATGGTGTTATGATTAATAACAGTTGAAGATCATGGGGATGAACCTCTTTCAAAATCTATGTCTGGATTATGGTATTTTTCATAACTCAGTTCAATTTGGTAACACCTACCTCGTGGCGTGGGGAGATATTCTTGAGGGGATGGGATATGTGGATTCATTGTGTGAGATCAAACAAGCCATCTTCAGTATGGGTGCCTTCAACGCACCTGGATCGGATGGTCTTAACCATTTGTTCTATTAGAGCCAATGGGAAGTTATGGGACAACATGTCATATTCTTGGTGCAAGCAATGTTTTAGAACACGGTAGAGATTAAGAACATTAATGGCACCATCATCTCCCTTATCCCAAAAGTTGAGAGGTCCTAGACTTTCTATGATTTCAAGCTTATTAGCCTCTACAATGTGGTGTATAAGGTTGTGACGAAGATCCTAGCAAGCTTAAGAAAATTCTGCCATAGGTCGTGACTCCAAACCAAGGTAACTTTGTCCTAGGGAGGCAAATATCTGATAACATTATCTTAACTCAGGATATTATTCATTCCATGTGCCACATTACTCGGAAGAAGGGTTTCATGGCTTTGAAAATTGATTTGGAGAAGGTATATGACCGGGTTAAGTGGTCCTTTGTGCTACATTGCTTGGCGGAGTTGAGACTCCCAGCTACATTTATCAATATTATTTATCATTGCCTAACTTCTTGTGAGATGTAGATCCTATGGAATGGTAACCTCGGAGATAGCTTTACGTTATCCTGTGGAATTTGACAGGGGATCCGATCTCACTGTACTTGTTTGTTTTGATTATAGAGAAGTTATCCCATCTTATTGAAAATGAGGTTGCGACAGGTAATTGGTTACTGTTTAATCCGAGGAAGAATGGCACATAGGTCTCTCACTTATTCTTTCGAATGATCTTATCCTATTTGTGAAAACTAGAATGGATCAGGCGGGAGTTGTCAAAGCGTGTTTAGATGATTTCTGTCTGGCTTCTGAAGAGAAAGTGAATGAGGAGAAATCTAGCCTCTTCTTTTCAAACCATGTAGGTCACATTAGAAGACAAGAGATTAGTAACTTCCTTGGCTTCAGCCCAACGACAGACATGAGAAAGTACCTTGGGGTGCCTTTACATCACAAGAAAATCTTGAAAAGAAAATATCATCATGTGTTAGATAAAATGGATAGCAGGTTGGCAAGTTGGAAGGTCAACACCTTCTCGATGGCCGCTAGACATACTTTGATCTCATTAGTAGTGTCCGCCACCCCCGTCTATACTATGCAAACTATTATTTTGCCTAAGTATGTGACAGAGGAGATTGATAAAAAGTGTAGGAAGTTTTTATGGGGTAGCTCGGGGTCCATCAAGAAAGTCCACTTAGTTGTGTGGGAGGACGTATGTCAACGTAAAGATGATGGCATACTTGGCTTAAGAAGTGCCTAACAACAGAATATGGCGCTCATGATAAAACTTGGTTAGGGATTAGTTACTAAATGTGATGCCCTTTGGGTGAAGTTGTTGAGAGAAAAATATAAATATAGAAGTAATTTAATCCCCATAGTGGAACGTAGGAAATCGGCGTCGCAAGTTTGGAGAGGTATTTGCCAGACGTGGGATCTAGTGCAGCAAGGATTAGAGTGAAAGCTAGGAGATGGTTCCAATATTTGATTATGGGATGACTGTTGGGTGCTATACCATGAGAAATTGCTCACCTACGCGACAATAAGTCTCCCAGGAAATATGAAAGAAATCAAAGTGGCAGAGTATATTGATGCTGCAGGAGAATGGGCGTGGCAGAAATTTGAAATGTATCTTTCAGTTTCCATTTTGAACACCATTACAAGACTGTATCCCCATATTAGCAGGTTTGATGACGATTCAGTAAGATTGAGGGGTTAGAGTCATGGAGAATTTTCAGTCAAATCTGCCTACCAGATTGTGTATGGGAATGAGGTGCCTTGAGGTGAAGGGTTGTGGAGTAGAATGTGGAAGTTACAAGTTCCCCTAAATTGGAAAAAGATCTTGTGGCTATATAATAGGGACATGATGCATACTAATTGTAACTTTGTTGCCAGGGGTATATCTATCGATGGCGGACGTGGTATTTGCGAGGAAGCAAAAGAGGATGATATACATGCATTGCGAAATTGCAAAAGTGCGGTATTCTGCTTGGCAACGATACTACCACCACATCTTTGGGGAACTTTCTTTGCTATTGGTCACGTTGGAGGATAGATTGAGTGGAACATATGCCAAAATTTTCTACTCTATGGGGTACCTTGGTGTGTTATGTTTGTAGTATTATGTAGAGGTATTTGGCTCAACAGAAATGACTAGGTTTTTAACAAGTGAGCTATGGGGCTACGCAACTTTTGAACCAGGCTCGTGTATCTACTACATGGGCTTCATCTCGCCTTTGTTCGTCTGAGGTTGAAGGTAGGAGGTTGACAAGGTGGATACCACCTTATGTGGGGTGTATTAAATTTAATGTGGATGGGTCATCTTTAGGAATGGAGTTGCTTCGGCTTGTGGTGGTCTCGCAAGAAGCCATGCCGGTCAACTGCTTGGGGCTTCATGTTTAATATAGGGAGAGGCAACAACCTCTATGTAGAAGTTTTGGCAGTCTTGTGGGATTTGTGGAGAGCTTGGGACTACCATTGGAGGCTAGTAGTGATTGAAACCGACTGTCTGGAACTACTATAATTGATTTATGATGGTTGGAATGATGAGCATACACAATGTGATTTATTAGCTAAAATTCGATTATTGCTCAAGAAGGAGTGGGACGTTTGTATAAAATGATATGGTCAAGAGGCCAATCATGTTACGGATTGTCTAGCTTAAAAGGCGCTAGAAGGTGTTGTAGGACTAATGCCATTTTCTTCACCACCGGATTATTTTATCCCTTTGCTACGTATAGATATAGGCATATAATGTAGTTTATGATTTCCAATCAAAAAACGAAAAAGGGAAAATAATTTTAAATTTTAAAAATAAAATAAATTATAATTTTATATTTAAAAATAAAATAAAACCCTCAAACTAATTATTACATTTATTTAGGAAGAGAGTAAGTATTATAGGACAAAACTTACATTAAATTCTTTATTTTTATTATGTCACATTATCTAATTTTACTTTGACACGTGTCTGCTTTTTAATATTTTTATTTAACTTAAATTCATACGAAAAAAATAATACACATAACAAAATATAATTAAAAATTTTAAATATAAGAAATTTGATATAAGTGTAATATAATAAAATATTATATTATATGATATGAACTGTTGGCACTATTATATTATATTTTTATTTTAATTTTTTAATTGCAGTATTGTGGCGTAAGCGGGTCTCCTTGGCATGTTTTTTTGGCTTAGATTTGTGGTCTTTTTAAATGAGGATTTCTAATTCTAATTTGCTTTGTTTCGTTGCGCTGAAGAAGAGGATGCGATTTTTTTTTATTGGGAGAAACCAAAATCTAGAAATTGGAAAATCGCGTCTGGAATCTTCAGGGCTATCTCTCTCCTCCTCCCTCTCTCTCCAAATTAAAAATTATTTTTCGCAGAATCACCAAAAAAAAAAAAAGTTTTCTTCAGGGAAAAAACAGATTGAACAAAAAAATTCTATGTAGGAGAAAACCAACACGAAGCAAAAACCAATCCACCTATTTTGACCAGAATATCTCGCTTTCTTAAGCCTTCTTCGTTAGCCATATATTCAAATCAAAACCCTAGAAACGGGAGAGATACCCACCCAATCTCTTCCGTCTCTTTCCCGATTCTCCGTTTGCCGTTCTTTCCCGGGCCCTTTTCATATTCAAGGTTCGATCTGATTTTCATTTATTCCAATGATTATTTGGTTTTCCTTTTAACATGTTTTGAATTTGAGGGGTTTGTCATGTTTTGCATTTTATCGGATTAATCTTGTTCCGATTTGAACAGATCTGCAGATTTGCTTTGGACCGCGAAGGATCCGGTGATTTCCTGCATGGTTTGTTTGGTGACCTGGTAGGATAATTTTGGCAGCTATCCGTTCGATTTTGCTTTCAAGGAATGCCGCTTCTGCCGAAAGGTGATTCGATCCATATTCGCGAGGTGTGGGATGATAATATTGAAGAAGAATTTGCTTTGATACGGGAAATTGTCGATGAATATCCTTATATTGCTATGGATACCGAGTTTCCCGGAATTGTTCTTCGCCCAGTCGGCAATTTTAAGAATAGCTATGATTACCATTACCAGACTTTAAAGGACAATGTTGATATGCTCAAATTGATTCAATTGGGTCTTACTTTTTCGGATGAGCATGGAAACTTGCCAACATGTAATACTGACAAGTATTGCATCTGGCAATTCAATTTCCGTGAATTTGACGTGAATGAGGATGTTTTTGCTAATGATTCAATTGAGCTTTTGCGCCAGAGTGGTATTGATTTTAAGAAGAACAACGAACATGGTATTGATGCTCGCCGTTTTGGCGAGCTCTTGATGTCTTCTGGAATTGTGTTGAATGATAGCGTTCACTGGGTCACTTTTCATAGTGGTTATGACTTTGGCTACTTGCTTAAGCTCTTGACCTGCCAAAATTTGCCAGATTCTCAAGTGGGTTTTTTTAACTTGATCAACATGTACTTCCCAACCATATATGATATCAAGCATTTGATGAAATTCTGCAACAGCCTTCATGGAGGATTGAATAAGCTTGCGGAGTTGTTGGAGGTGGAGAGGGTTGGAATTTGTCATCAGGCTGGTTCGGATAGTTTGCTCACTTCTTGTACATTCAGGAAATTGAAAGAAAATTTCTTTAGTGGGTCTTTGGAGAAATATGCTGGTGTTTTGTACGGCTTAGGTGTTGAGAATGGACTGAATTCTCATTGAAAAATCGAATTATTAAAAAACAGAAAAGTTTGTTGTTGAGTTTGTTGGAACTCGATTGGGGATTACCATTATCCTCTGTAAACCTATGGCATTGAGTGTCTAAAATTATGAAAACTTTTATTATTACTTCTCCTGAGTGCTATTTTAGCTTATTTTCTGTTTTTTACATTGCTAATGCTTTTAGTTTTAACTTGGTACATGATGGCAACGGTACGAGGCTTCTTCAATCATTCTAAGCAATGGCTTGCATTAAGGTTTGCTGCTCAAGCTTTTGGCTGTGTGACTGAATCTTTATATTTAAGCATCTCATAGACCATTTGGAGGGTATCCAGGTGACAGGAGGGAGAAATTGTTGGTGATGGTGTCTTTAAAGAAGGTATAAAAACTACATAATGCAGAAAAGTTTTCTTCACAAAAACTTTTAAACCTGTCTATCGTGGAAAAAATTTAAGGAAAAGTATAATTTACAAAGCTTTGATATTGACCTCAAATGGTCATTAAACATCTTGCTTTGTAGCATAAGCTACCTAGATCTTTTTGTTCTCCCTGGTCTCTATTTTGGTGATTCCATCAATCAAGTGGTTGCCTCAATCATGATTCATGACACTTCTGCAGGTTGGTGGGTTCAAAAATACAGAACGAGTAATTTGGCGTAGTAAATGTATTGCATTCTCAGTACTGTCATCTATTCCTAGGGTACTTACTCAGATTACTTTCCTTGGCGAGAAGATGAAGCAATCTTGATTTTATTAATATTCTGAACTTGTTTTCCATTGACCTATTTGCATAGACTTAGAAAGAAAATATCATAATCCACGGGCAATGTAGGAGTGATTACGAATTTGCTTCTAGAGTATTGAACTTCTAAGGGATATATAATTGCTACTTTGACGATGGAGACTTATTTTCTTCTCTGATATTGTGTTTCTTTTTCTCTTTGGAGAGATCCCATGAAAATTTGTTAGAGCTATTTGTTCTACCAGGGTCGGCAGGGAGTTAGTTTGTCATTCCTGCAGATGTACATCTACCAGATATTAATTTGCAGGCTATAAAGCTTCATCTGCTTGTTCAAGTGGAGGTAAAGATATTGTTAGGTTCGCATTTCAGTTGAGTATTTTTCTCAACTAAGTATTTCTCTTATAAATTCTATATATAAGAGTTAGTTAAGAAATTTGTTTTGATCTTAAATGTAAGACTTCAACTCTCATTATCTTCTACATTTATTATTTTTTCTCAAATTATTGCTATTGATTAAAAATAGAGATATTTGAAGGAAATCTACATGTTTTTTTAATAAATAACTAATTTAACTAATTGAGTTATTTAGTTCTTGCATCTTATGTTTTGGCATATCTAGCATTTGTGTGTAGTTAGACACGTTTCTCTGTGTATTACACAAAATTTTGCAAAACACGTTATTCACAGGGTTCAAGGACTTGATTAGGTACCTTGCACGTTCTTAGAAACAAAGGAAGTAGGTGCCTCGCATGTGTGTGGAGCATTATACCTGATCTGATATTTAACAGTGAAAAGGTGAACATCCATCTGTTTTGGCATTTATTGAAGCGAGGCACGCTTCAAAATGGTTCAGACGTGAATGTAATACCGTGTTTTTTATTTGTACATGGCTGAGATTTGATGCTTGTTAGTGTTCATGGAGGCCTCTGACTACATTTTGCACCTGCCACCTTGCTGCAAGTTTGAAGTACTTTTGGAGACAGGTGTCTTGGACATGGATTCTTTGTCTGGATAAATCAGTATATAATGGAGTAAGAAAATTATGCAAGGACTTCATCACTTCTAAAGAGAACCACTATGCACAGCTTTGTACAAGTAGTTTCTTTTCTTGTGTTTTTTTTAATACCATCCATGGCCATTGTCATAGAGTATCATCCTTTTCGTTATAAGACAACATACTATAGGATGATAATTGATTTAATTGCAAAAAAGATGACTGATGAAACCTTAAAAATGAAAATTGCAGGTCTGTTGCAGAGTGGACCTAATCGAAAGTTAATAATAACATTAATTGCACGTTTCCTTTCTACATGAGACATTAGTTGAAGAAGAAGCAGTTGCTTGTATGTCTCGTGCAGCTTGTTTCTCAATCTCATTGCTCACACAAGCGCCCGACAATTCTTCTACTTGTTTCCTTCCATCAATATTTTGGCCTTGTTCGATTTTATTTTAATTTTTTTATGTTCTGACAGTAGTTTTTTAAGTTTATTTTTCAGAACAAATTTTGGGGGGGAAAAAAACAATCTATTTGGATGATTGTTTGAAAAAAAAAGACGTTTTCCGTTTTCTTTTCTAATTCTACCGAATTAAAAATAATAAAATAAGTAAAAGGTTTTGTGTGTTTTTTTTTAAACTTTTTTAGATTGTATTGGAATTTTTGTTTTGCAAAACACTTAACTAAAAGCTAATTATTAAATAATTTTTTATTATTTTGAAAACAATAAAATTGTTTGGACAATAAGAAATTAAACCAGATTTTTCTAAATTTTGAGTGTAGTTTTTAGAGGAGATATTAGTAGAGAGAAGAATAATTATGAATAATGAAACTAGATACTTGGTAACAAGGAAAAATTAAACAAGGTTTTAGGGCATGTTTGGATTAGTTTTTGGATAATAGATTTTGGAAAGAATATTCTATGAAGAATAGATTCTGGAGAATAGATTTTGGGAAAAATAAATTTTAAAAATAGAGATGTTTGGATGATTAGTAGTAAAATTATTTTTTATATTGATAAATTACCAAAAAGGGTATGATTTAATTAAAATATGAGAGATGAGAGTAGAAAAGATATAGGAGAGAGGAGAGAGGTAGAGAAAAAATATGAGAGAGGAGAAAGTGTAGAGAAGAGAGAGGAAATAAAAGATATGGTGAAGAAGAGAGATAAGAAAGGAGAGAGGAGAGAGGAAAGAAATGAGATAAGATATATGTTATAAGAAAAAATAGGAGTAAGATACTAATTGAATAGTCCATAAACTCTTTTATTGTTTTAAAAGTTATTTTCAGTAACTTATTTAAAATTAAGGTTTTAAACCATAGTTTTAGTTAAAATTAATTCTGGATAAAAATGACTATTTATTTTAAATTTTTTTAAATTAAAATTTTATCTAAAATTAATTTTCAAAAACTGATACTATAAAGGCACTTAATGTTAGTTTTTTTTAGTTGAAGCAAATTTGCGACATGATACTTATATCAAGAAGTTATTTGCGGTCTTATAAAAAAAAAAAAAAGTAGCTATTTGCGGTGAGTAATCAAAGATTTGGAAGCAAGTCTGGTATTTTACTACCAAGGGGAAAGAAAGGAAAAGAAAAAATAGAGGACGAACGCAATTTACTTGGAACTTTATGCCAAATATACTACGCTTCAAAAGTTATTAGAATTTCCATTCACCGAGAAAACAAATGTATGTGACATCATTTATCAAATGACGATCCTGATCACAAATCAAGTGTGTTGAGAAATATTTGATTACTTTTTATTTTCCAACATCAACTTTTAAAATAGGCCCTTTTATCATAATTTCAAGTGTTTTTTAAAAAACTGTTCCCGTTTTCAAACTGAAACATGTTTGGTTTTGATCGCTTTAATCGGTCTTCAGACCAAAAAATCAAGTTGTTGATTCGATTAGTTGAATTGGTTGTTCCGGTCTGATTTAGATTTGAGGGGCAAATAATTCTCCTGACTTGTTTTCTTGGTTGTATCAAAAGACAGATAATTATAATTTTAAATAGAAATAAAAGTAAAAATAGTAATAGAAATAAAATTATACTATAAATATATTTTAAAAATTTATTTAGTAGAATACAAATGAGTATTAAATTAATATATATTTTATAATTTAGGATAAAATAATTTAAAATATTTTTTTATAACTTAAAAAAAATTAAAATTATTTAAAAATTTTATAACTAGAATAAAATAATTAAAAAAAATTTACTTTTATTTCTATCATCTTAATTTTTAATTTTTTTATAAAAATAAAATAATTTAAAATATTAAAAATAAAAATAAAAGTAGCTTTTATTCTACTAAATTTTTTACTTTCACTCTCGCTTTCCTATTTTGGCTTCTCACGTATCAAACATGAGCCTTAGAATATTATATACTTACCGATTGATATTTCATAATCAATATTTACATGTATCTAAAGTTAAATTGAACAATCTTTTGTCCACGGTTTTTAAAATTGACTTCCCTCCCTCTCTCTCCCTCTCTCACTCACTCACACAAGAGACTTAACATAAAAAAAAAATAATATTATCTTTCATTCTTTAATATAAAATCTATAATAAAATTAAATAAATTAGTTAATTATAATAAATATAATATAATTTATCTAAAATATTTATATACAACATTATACTCCTCCGATCTTAAATATATTATCTAATTAAAGAGTTGATTTTAATCTTAAATATAAAATTTATTTTTTAAATTTATAAACTTTTTCAATAATAATCAATTAAGAGAATGAGAGAGGGAGTTAATAAGGATGATTAAGGTAAATTAATTTTTTAAAAAATAATAAATATAAAAAATAAAATAAATTAAAATTTTATATTTATAATTAAATATAAATTTTAACTAGCGTTTATATTAAAAATAAATTAGAGGGAGTAATATTTTTTTTTATATGATAATGATAAATACTGATTGAACAATTTACACGGATCAAATTTACACACAAATCTTCACGTTGCGACGGTGCTTTTAAGTGCCATGAGCAGAGAAACCATAAATCTAGAACAACACATCACTTGTCACCTATTTTAGGAAAGTCCAGTTACTTAGAATCTAGAAATGACTGGTGTCAGTTGTTTATCCTTCTGCCCTTCCTTATGCATCACTAGAATTTCAATTATTTGCCACTACATGTTTGAATGCTGGTTGTTTTTTTCTTTAAAAAAAAAAGAAAAAAGAAAATTGGATCTTTTAAAAGAGAATTTTGCAAGACTAGTACTACAAAACTGGACCGTGGGCAAATGATTTATATAAAATATAAGAAGAACTATTGATTGTATAATTTGACCAACTAACACATTAAATTATTTAATTAAATTAATTAAATATATCTTATATTAATAACTAGAAAAATATAATGTATTATTTTTTTTTCTTTTTCTCTTCATTTCTCTCAAAGTATCCCTTCCTACTCACAATCACCTCCTTAATATAAGAGCTAATTAAAGAGTTGATTTTAATCATAAATATAAAATATATTTTTTATATTTATTAAATTTTTTTTATAGATACTCCCTTAACAATAATTAAATATGAGAGGGATGGAGTAAATTAAAGAAAACAAATAATTTATTTTATTAATTTTTTAATCTAATTAAATTAATTAAATAGATAAATATTATATATATTGGGGTGGAGTTTACTGTAGCTATGCTATGCACAGACATATATAACAAACCCCACTGGGCTGTGACAGAATAAATTGTAATCTCTCCATGTGAAAAGTTACAAGCTATCATTTAATTAGATAGAAATCGGTTTTAAATTTATCTAAATTTTTTTATAATAAAAAAAATTTATAATTTAAAATATATCTAAAAAAGCCTTCTCAATTCTGATACAAAAAACATTATATATAATACTATACTTATATCAAGTTTTTTAAATTTATTATGTCAAAATTTCCAATTACACTCTGATATGTATATTATTTTTGTTTATATAGATTTAAGTTAAATGTATATATTAAAAAAATAAGATATATAATAGAGTGAGAATGAATAATTTGAGGAAATAGATATAAAGAATTTGATATAAATTTTTTCTTCATATAAAATGTTAAATGATATTTTGTTTGGTTCAACGAAACTATGGAAGTCTATGAACTATTGATGTGATTTTAAGATTCAAAAATGATAGTGGCTGATCAATTGTGAGATGAGAGATTAAGTTCTGAAAGAAAGAAAAAGGAACTTAGGAATTAAGGAAGACAACCGCAACCATTAACTCATAGACAGACAGAATTTGTGCCTCCTACTATTAATAGGGTTCCCTCCTCCATTTTTCACCTATTTGATTTGATGTTTCACTTTCAAAGAATATAATTTCAGCATTATTGTATTAGTTGAATCATGATTAGTCAATTAATTCAACCAAACAAGCACTCTAATTTTGCAGTTGCATGTAAGATTATTTAACATTTTTATAGCAAAAAGAGAAATGTGAAATTCTAACATCAGTACTGTATAACAGTAAAACCTACTTTAACTATCCTTTTGATCTTCTAGAAGGCACATTCTTAAAAAGTAAGCAGTTACCATAGCATGATTCAGATTTGCTTTACTTTCATTAATAAGATTATTTAGTAAAATTCTCACTAACAGGCAAGGAGGGTGGACTTATGTACAGAGCAATTATCTTCAATGGAAAGTAAAAAATACAATATAAAGGATACAAAAAACATGTAGAAAAATTTGTCATACAATTCTCTTTAATTTGTGAGTAGTTGTTGGGTTTATGTATGTATTCCTATTTTTGTTGTAGTGCTTATGCCCATTTTGAGCTATTCAACTCGAATATAGACACATATCATCACTGAGTTTAACTGGCAAAATGGTGAGACATACTATCATTTAAAGCGTGTTCGATCCCTGGAGAGTATCATTTTATTGTCATTCTAATCGCGGTGCTTAGGGAGGCATCCTAACTCCTAAGTATTTAGGTTTACATCTGAGGGTAATAGACGGCTCGCCCTGCTTGACATTAGTATCGTATAGGAAGGGAGACTTCGTTCTGTCTTTATATCGGAGGTAAGCCCAACTTCTTTCCAAAAATTTTTATACTAAAAAAAAACTTAGATATAGACAGATTATAAATTAACTTCTTATTAATTAGATTAACTGTTATTATTGAAGAAAACTTGTCTTTGAAGTTCATATTAACTCTTCGTTATTCACTTAAAATATATACCATACTTTGATAGCAGATTCTCGGTAAGAATTGAAAGCTTTGGACAAAGTATGGTCTAAGAAAACTTTGGCACCAACCCTACTCATGAACTAGGATATGATTACACATGCTAAATGCCCCCTACGTTGGTGCTAAAACCCCAAATCAGCCAAAAAGAAAAAAGAATTTTATAATTCAAGCACATATAAACAGTAACAAAAAGTACAATTAATAAGGATGCAACTAATATGCACGGATTTAAATTATGCTATTAATATAAGAACCTCAACTATAGGTCATTTGCAAATATCTTTTTGAGTTGAGGTTTACTCTGATCTTAGTAAATTTTTGGGGCACAATTCACTTAGGGCATATTTGAATTAGCTTTTAGAGAATAGATTTTAGGAAGAATATATTTTGAAAATAGAGATATTTAGATGATTAGTAATAGAATCACTTTTTATATTAATAAATTATCAAAAAAGGTATGATTTGATTAAAGTATAAGAGAGGAGAGAAGATAGAGAAGAAATAGGAGAGAGAGTAGAGAAAAATTATGAGTGAAGAGAGAGTGTAGGGAAGAGAGAAGAAAGAGGAGATAGGGTAAAGAGGAGAGAAGAGAGATGAGAGAGGGTATAAAAAAAAGTAGGGATAAGATAGTAATTAGATAGTCCATAAACTCTTTTACTATTCCAAAAACTATTTTCAATAACTTATTCAAAACTATTGTTTTAAACTATAGTTTTAGCCAAAATCACTTTTGAACAAAAATAACTGTTTGTTTAAAATTTTTTCAAATCAAAATTTTGTTCAATAATAATTTTTAAAAGCTGCTCCCAAACATATACTTGGAGCATGTTTTTAATCACGTTGATAGGAACCAAAACATGCTTCTTCTTTTTCTTTTTTCCCTGTCAAAAAGTGTGTTAGTGGTAAAAGTAGAAAGGACATTCTCAAACTACCCCTTTCTGATTATTTACCTACTTACCCTTACTATTCCTAATTCCCACGTACAAACATGACTTTGATATCTCTTCAGTGTGATTACAAACAGGCTTTGAGCTTTTTCTTACAAAGAAAACAAAAAGAACCTCTCCACATCACCCTTTTTCTCCACCTGAAGTTGTTCCAAGTTTATCTTGTCTACAACAAGTTGCATTTGCTTAATTCTAAATCACGTACCCTTTTTTGACAAAGTTGAAGACAGAGTTCTAAATAATTGCTCTATGTTTATGTCTGATGTGGACTGCCCTTGGTCCTCCTGTTTCATAGCCATCTTCTCGACCACCGTTGAGTGAAGGAATGAATGAATGAATGAATGGCAGAGAAAAATGTATAACAAATGGATGGACCGAACAAAATTATTAATATTATGAATGGCCGAATCATTAAAATCATTTGCCAATGTTCACCACTGAGATACTTCAAACAAGCATTTCGGTACATATGTTAGCCATAAACTGATCTATCTTGCTGATTGTAATGCATGAAGTTGAGTGGCATATGAGTAATTAATACTGAAAATGTCATATATCTGCACTATTTAGGGAACGTGATGCCAAACTGACTTTTCTGAGACTACTTTAGTCCTACTGTAATGTTTAACATAGTTTTAACACAATTTTTACTTAAAAATTACTTTAAGGTTGAAGCAATTTTTTTTTTAATTTTAGTTATTGTTCAGATTTGGAATTTTTAAAATTTAACTTTTTCGATATATCATCTAAATAAATTTATATTAAATTATTTATTTTACATTACCTAATTTCTATCCTAACTTTAGTTTGTAAAAATCAGTTGAGATAAAAATTGCTTTTGCCAATATTAATCTAAACAGGCCCTTAATGTGGTGATTTATTCATGGTCTTCATAGATTGAATCTCACCAGAATCAAATGAAACTTGATGTGATAATTTATTCCCACCAAAATGTGGTTTTGGTGGTTTTTAATGGGAAACCAAACATGCTTTAAAACTCCAAACTTAACAGTAACTGCCCTGCACGATGGTTATTGGCAAAGACCTGAATTTGTGTAAACACAAACAACGTATTAACCAGCTATTCATGTGGAGCTTCCTCCTAATGCAAATTGCGGTCCACGCAAACCCATGATGCTCTAAATATATAAGCTAGCACAGACAAAAGAAAGTGTTTGGGAATTCACATGATTGATTACTAAGAAACAAGAACTTACATTAGTTGAAAGATGGATCTGCTTAATTAGTATTGGAAGTCAATAAACAGAAAACGGGTGGTCAAGAAGGAAAAGAGAGCATGAAGTTGCAGTTATATGATTGAGAATGGAAAACTTCATTAAAGGGTCTTGAAAGTGCCATATTCAAGACTCCTTGCAGTGTCAGCGTGGTCCACTTCTGAAGCCATAGCTACCTTCTTTTCTGTTTTTTTTCCAGCACTTTCAGCCACTAATTGTCTTCTCTCTCTCTCTTCCATTTGGAATCTTCAAGTAAAGCAAACAGCTGCTATAGCCTATATATGCCAACACATAGTTTAAACATTCTCTTCACGAAGAGACAAACATTTGAAACCATAGTCTCTGTTCTTTTTTCGTCTAAGGAATTTTTACCATAGGAGAGATGGGCAATGAGGAAACTTCAGAAACTCCAGGGTCTTCTGGTAGTTCACTGTTTGGTAAAAAATCAATTCTCATGAACAAGTGTCTCAGTGCTGAAGAATGGACCTTAGAAGAAGGAGGCATACCCAAAGTCTCTTGCTCATTGCCTTCCCCTCCTGTCCCTCTTAGAAGAAAGGTACGTCAAATAGAGATATACGATAAAAACTTCACCTCATTTCTATTCTCAGCTCATTTTTTCCAGGGAAAATGAAGAAGAAAAAGTCCCTTTTTTTTCTTTTGCATGGAAAAATTGGAAACTAACACTGATCCATTCTTCCTTGATGTGCTAATATTAGCAGTCTGGTGTTCAAACAGGTAGGAGCTGAGTTTATAGGAACTTTGATTCTCATGTTTGCTGGTATTTCCACTGCTATTGTGAACCAAAGGACACAAGGTTCTGAGACTCTAATTGGGTGTGCTACCTCTACTGGTCTTGCTGCTATGGTCGTCATTATTGCCACCGGTCACATCTCCGGTGCTCATCTCAACCCGGCAGTCACCATTTCCTTCGCTGCTTTAAAGCACTTCCCATGGAAACATGTAAAAACTTGTCTTTAACCTTATATCCTCTTTTGTTTAAGCTGCCTGGAGCTTACCAAAGCTAAATTTTAATTCTACATGTATAGGTTCCTGTGTATATTTGCGCACAATTAATGGCATCCATATGTGCAGCATTTGCATTAAAAGGGATATTTCACCCCTTCATGAGTGGAGGAGTCACAGTTCCTTCAGGAGGAAATGCTCAAGCTTTTGCTTTAGAGTTCATTATCAGCTTCACTCTCATGTTTGTGGTCACAGCAGTGTCCACCGACACAAGATCTGTGAGTATTATTTTATTCAAGAACTCTAGTTTACTAAATTATGACCTGAAATCTGAAAATAAGGATATTATGATTGAGAAAGGCTGTTTACAAGAAATAGAGAGAGGAGAGAAAAATAAGAAATAATGACTTTTGGGAATGTTCCTTGTTTAAACTACAATAATTTCTTGATGCATCCCCACATGGATGTCCAAAAATCGTTTTTTGAAAAAAAAAAATTACATATATAGTAGTTAGTAATTGATCTTGTCGGTATGAAATCATATCCTAAGCTAACCTTCTTTCTGGTTTGGTTGTGGTGTGATCCATGTAACTAACATCATCTAATAGACTTATTATTGTTGGTCGAATCCTTATTCCCTTACCATATTAAATTATGTAAAATTATATTAGACTAGTATCATCTCTTTGAGCTTTCCTATCCTTATTCTCATGTTCAAATAAGATATCTTCTATATGCTTAAAAATATAAAAATAAGACTATCATGAATAGTGCTTGAACCAAATAATTTCCCAAAGAAGTATATGTTTTCTTCTCCTGTCATTAATCAAAGGAGTCAAAGGGGTGGAGCCACTTTGGAAAAAAACAGAGGCGATTGATTGTAAGAAGAGTCACTCTGCAGTTTTTGTCCCTAATAATTCTACAGGAAATATTAGTCAATATGAACATAAGCTGCAGTAAAAATGTAATCACCGTCTGCATATCAAGAGAAGACAATAGGAATCTTCCAAGTTGCATCAGATACCTAATCTAAACGTTTAAGAGCAAGCATCCTTATCTAATATATATAACAAAGCTAGATATATACCATATCATGAAAAGGATAATAATAAGTTCGGTTCTGCATTTTTGTGCAGGTGGGGGAGCTTGGTGGAATTGCAGTGGGAGCGACTGTCATGCTCAACATACTTATAGCCGGGTATGTCCCACCTCGCTATTCAAATCTAACAGCAGTTATTGGTTTGTCATTAAGTGAAATCAGTTATATAAATTGTATGATGTTATTATATTCTATCAAAAACCAATTATTTAGATATATTATTCACCGATAGACCAAAGTTGATGCATGACACTCCAAAAAGATTATTTGTGTTCAAGAAATGTCAAATATTAGTATAGACAAGGCAAGAAATATCTAGCAATAACTAGATATTTTTTTTTCATATGTTACATAGAGTCTTAGGTAAACCATATTCGTCATGGTTTACGAATAATGGAGTTCCAAATTCTATATAATATATATTCATTGATGATTGAAACATTTGCTTCATCATGTATCACAGGCCAGCAACAGGAGGATCAATGAACCCAGTGAGAACACTAGGTCCAGCTATTGCTGCAAGTAACTACAAAGGCATATGGGTCTACCTCATTGCTCCCATACTAGGAGCTCTTGGTGGAGCAGGAATCTACACTGCAGTCAAGCTTCCAGAAGCAGACGGTGAAGCACAAGGAAAGGCTTCAACACCCTGAAGCTTCAGAAAGTGACTCATCTGCAAGGTCATAAGATTGCGTTTCATGTGCTTATTAGACACTCAGCCACAAGATGTTTGTGGTTCATAATATAAAATTTGTGTAAAGCAAGCAAAAAATAAATACTGCTTGCTACATCCACTTATTGGATATGCAATATATATAAGTCCATAGGTATCAGTTGATATATTATGCAAGCAAAGCACAGTGCACGTTTGGATATCCCACTGTATTAAATCATCAGCAGATCACCATAAAGGAAACATAAACACAACTTGTATCCACAGGAAGTGACATAAGCAGAAACCTTTATTGAAAGCGCCTGTAACTCTCTCCAACGACATGTACCAAATGAAAGCAAATACAGCATTTTTCAAAGCAATGGTAAGATAGCCGTAAGTCATCTTCATCCAAGAAAACACTTTGAGTGGAACAAATTTAAGTAAAAACATATTAATACACAGGAATTTTGGCAAGTTTCAAATATACAGAAAAATCTTTCAGAATACACAAATTTTCTACAATACCTACCCTTTCCTGTATCACATATATTTATGTTTGTATCAATGCAACCAACACAGTGATGAGATCATGCAATGTGAAGTATATAGTAACTCGAGTTTGCGCAAATCTGCTGCAAAATAAGCAGATCACAGCTACTGCAGGGAACTGGCATGCAGCAGACAACACCACAGTCATCGTCGTTGTGGAATCTGATTTTCATTGGATGATATTCAAAAGCTCATACTTTATCCTGCACTACTTTTTAGCAAATAATATGGTTGTTACTTCTCCTATCCGTTTGCTTCAACATGATTTTTGTGAGGTCATGTATCTCCGGTGCAATTAGGCCCTTCGGAAATCAGATAGAACTTAGAGAGTACAGAGGCACATGTGAAGCATTTTTTTCCTACAAAGTTCTTCATCTTCATCAATCATCACAGAGGGAGTCTCTTTCTGTGGAACTCCAAGCTGATTTTGGAGTTACCAGGAAAGCCTCGTCCCTTGGGTTATAAAGTAAAGTATGGATTGTTCTCATTTCAACTTTGTTTCTATTATAAACGTCAACAGAACTTCCAAATGATAGAGTTGTATTTTGAAACTTTACCGTTCACTTTGAAAATAGTTCATCTTTTGCTGATAAAAATTGCTATAGTTTAACTTAGCAGGTAAATCAGAAAACATAATCTGATCGCCATGTCATACTCTTCAACCAAGGGAACTCAAAAAAAGATAAAAGCCAGAAAGTAATTATCAAAGCCAATTAGCCAACTATGCTTCATAGTTCAATGCCCCAACAACAAACAACATATTCAACGTCATCACTTCACAATTCATAAGTTTTACAGAAGAGAAGCAGAACAACATAATTGCCATGGCATACAAGGCATGAGGAAATTTGACAACTTATTCATGCCGGAAAAAATTACACATGATATGGATAAAAAAAAATTACATTCATTATCCGATGAGAATCATCCGCACGTTAAGAAATGAAAAATTGGAAAGAAAGAACATCAAGACAAAATGCTGACCTTCAAAGTGCTTAAACTTGGTGAAATGGTGTGTGTGTCTTCAATATACCACAAGTTTGTCGGAATGCCTAAAAATGCAGAATTGGATAACAAAATTCTGCCTTTTCACTTCTTCTATTTTCTGAATTCATCAGCAAGCTTAATTTGTATCCACCCATCAAACCAGCGATATCCCTCGAATCTGACTCATTTCTGTGTCGGGTCGCGTTGAGCATCTGAACAGAAAGAGAACGAAGGATGCAAGCAACACACCAACTACGTCGGCAACGGCATCTCTAGCGGAAGCTCCGGCAGAGCGAAAGTAGCCAAGTTCATCGGCGGCCTCTTTGGCGGCGCCTGCGAGGAGTGAAGCGATAGATCCGATCCAAATGGCGCGGCGGCGGAGGAAGGGGTGTTTGGTAAAGATCGCGAGGGTGGTGAAAACAAGAGTGAGGGTGAAGCAGAAGAGAACGTGGTAGACCTTATCTGGGGCCAACCACGGGTCTGTCTCCTCCATTCCTGGGGAAACATCTGCTTCTTTCTTCTTCTTCTTCAAGCTAGCTACGAAATCGGAACACGCTGTTATTCAATTCCAATCGTCATTCTGAATCAATAATCAATAACTAATTTTAGAGTAGTAATTATTAAGTTAAAATATTTAAAGATATAATTATTATTAAATTAATTTTAAAAATATAATTAATATTTTAAAATATTTATAATTTTAAAAAAAAATAATTATCACATCAAATATTTAAATTAATATAATTTTATATTTTTATTAATAAAAACATTAATTTTCCTTTAATATATATAAATTTTTTATTTTAATATATTATTATTAAAAATATAATAGATATAATATTATTTTAATAAAATATATTAAATAAATAATATTTTTTTTTAATTTTTTATATATAAATTCTATAAAAAATATTTATTCAATATTATTTTTAATAACATGATACATTTAATTTTTTAAATAATAATATATTAAAATAAAAAATTTAAATCATATAAAAATTTATATTTTTATCAATAAAATAATAGAATTGTATCAATTTAAATACTTCAAACTATCATTTGTATCTCTAAAATTAATTTAAAGTATTAATTATATCTTTAAATATTTTAAGATACAGATATATCTCTAAAATTAATTTAAATTATTAATTATATTTTTAAATATTTTAAAATACTAATTATTTATTTAAAATTAGTTGGACACATTTCCCCATAATTTAATCAAATTCAAGAAGCAGTTCAAGAACATCAATTCACACCTTTGCAAACGTACTCCACAATACAAATTGACATTTTATTAATTATGAAGATTAAAGAATAATTTTTCAAAAAAAAAAAAAGGAAAGAAAGATAGAAGTAATTAAGGTTATACATAAAGCTTATAATTTAATATATCTATTTGAGACCTCAATAAAAATATCATATCTAACCCAATAAATATAGGATAAAGTTGGATATTATACTACAAAATATAACTCATTTTTTTTGGCTGGATACTGGGTAGAGGGGTTGACCTGCCTTACCCTACATATGATCCCTTCTTTTATTTTTTTACTTTTCCCCTAGATGCTCACTTGGAAGAGAGAATATGATAATTATTGGTGACTAAATCTTCATTTTAGAAATATAAATAGCTAAATAGGTATGTTGTATATTTTAATATTATAACTACATTAATTTTTTCTTTTTTTTTACTAATTATCATATAATTATATTATAAATTATAATTATTTATTTTATTTTTTTTAAATGCTTCATCTTTATTAATATTAGGGAAAATGATACAAATTTACAATTACAAATTACTTAGACTTCAATTTTTTTTTATATGTAATAGATTTTAAGATTTTAATTATTATTTTTTTGTTATCTTATTTGTAGTGAATTATGTTTATTATTTAACTATTGAAAAAATATAAATATGATATTATTTTAAAAATTTATATTTATAAATTTTTTTCTATAATATAAATATAATATCAAAATTTAGACATATTTAGTCTATTTATGTTTAACTCACCTATAATTAATTTAAAATAGTTAAAATTTTTATTAAATAGAATTAGATATTCACTTATAAAATATAATTTATATTTTTTAGATAAAATAGTGAGTATGAGAGTGCCCTACTCAACCTATATACATCCCTAGAAGCAACAGTCTTGATCACCATTTATGATAAAAACTCAACAGTAAGCAAGGAAGACTGACAGTTGTGATTATCTTTAAATATGATATCTTAAAATTGGTAAAATCCACCTTATTACCTTTTGACCATCAGCTCAAACTATTCGCTGAATTCTTTAACGAAAAATTCAAAAGTAACAGAAGTTTTTTTTTTTACTATGAACAGTAACAAAAGCTGCTTAATTATAATATCTGTGAATCAATCTACTGACTACTGCGCCTATATTTGGCTAGGGGAGGGGAGGAAAAAGATTTTAATAGAGAAAAAAAAAAGGGAAAGAGAAAAAATTTATTATTATCTTATTTGAATTAAGATTAAGGGAAGAGAGTGAAATGATTTTTATATTATCTTATTTAGTTCAGGAAGAAAAAGGAGAGAAAATATTTTTATATAAATAAATTTATCTTATATTATTTTATAGAATATTTTAATAAAGTATAATATAGGGATAATATTAGAATATTAAAAAAATTATGAGTATATTAATATTATAAAATAATAATTTTATACCTCTAAAGTTGAGGAGGGGAGGGAAAATTTTAAAAAAATTTCCCTCCCCTCCTAAATATTTTATGGAGCCAAATAAGGAAAGGGGAGCAAAATCTCTCCTTTCCTCCTTCTTCCCCTCCCCTCCAAATTCCTCATACCAAACAATACATTAGTTTTATTTATTGGATTCAAATAAACTATTTATATTAATTAATAAATTAGTTAAAAGTAATAAATAGGTAAAGAATATATTATTTTATTTTTTAATTATACCCTTATTTATTAAGAGAAAAAGTGAAAGGGAAAATGAGTGAAAAAAAGAGAGATAATAAATAGAAAAAAGAGATGATAGAGATATATAACTAATTAGGGGTAAAATTAAAAAAATATAATAAATATTTAGATAAATCTAAAATAAAATTTATAAAAAAGATAAAACTATTTTATAAATTTAAAAACTTATAAATAAGATAGGAAGGATGGAGTATAAAATTTAAAAAGAAAACCCACACAAATATCATTTTCATTTCAAAATTTTAAATAATTTTTTTATATAAATATGCTACTATTTATTTATTGAATATAGTCAATAAGTGTAGGCTATAAAACTGACTTAGAATTTTAAAATTATTTTTATAAAACTTTTTTAAATTTAAAGGACGTGAAGCTTAATCACTCAAAATTCACTGTGTATATTTTTTTAATCCGCACTAAAATATCATTCTAATAATAATAATATCAACCAAAACCAGCACCAGCGGTTAAAAAAATAAATAAAGGAACAGCATATGAAACTAAATTGATCCCAGGCCCAGCAAATAAAAACTAAAACTCATAAGGAAAAACCCGGTTCTCAGCCCAAGGACAATTACTCTTATAATAGTGTGAAGACAATAAAGACAAGGATCCTCTCAACGATATTTTAAATATAATATTTTAAATTTAAATTAAGTTATACCTATTAAAAAAAATTATGATAGAAATAATTATTTCGATAATTTTCATATTTTAAAAAAATTAGTCTCTAAATTATTGGTTAAAGGATATTGTCTAATTTCTGTAAAAACAAAAGACAAATATATTTTTATTGAAGATAATCTTATTTAAAATATTATTAAGTATTAAGTATAGATATATCTTATAATAAAAATTTAAATATTAATTTACTATATTATAAAAAATTATAATAATATTTTCCCGTTATACTACCTATGTTACTCAACATGTTAGTTGGGCCTAATGACCTTTAAAAGTCAAGAGCTTAAATCCCTACATGCATTTTGCCTGTCCAAATACCATTTTTCTTATTTAATGGTTAAGAAAAAAAGATTATAAATAAATAAATAATATATTTAATTTAATAGTTTACATTTATTATTATAAATAGTATGATCTATACAAAATTAGAATATAAAGTATTTATGATATTAACTAAAAAAATAACATAATTAGTTTTATGTCCCGGTTAATTATAATTTTTCATTCTCAGCTATCTACATTTTTAATCGACTGCCCACTAAAGCAATAGACCACAAAAAGCTTGTTGAGATGCTTCTTGGAGAAAAACCAAAGCATGAACACATGAGGACTTTTGGATGCAGAGCCTACATGCACAATAAGAAGTGGAAACATAAGTTTGATGAATAGTGACTTCCGTGTGTCTTCGTCAGGATAACCCATAGCACAGAAAGGGTACAAGTTGTATGACTTGGCCAGCGAACAAATCCATGTGTCATGTGATGTGGTGTTTCTTGAAGAAGAGTTCCCTTTCAAGAACATGGAAGTGCAACTCAAGGTGCCAACAAACACCATGATCCAATAGAAATCTATTATGATGATGTATTCAAAGGACACACGGACTATGAACAGCATCAGGAGAACAAGAATCCACAACCCCATAATACATCAGAGCTTACACAAGTTTATAGCCAAAACTGTCCAAATGTGCCCATCCGACAAAGTCAAAGATGCAAACACTCACCCACACACCGTACAGACTACGAAGTTGAGCTTCCCACATCGACCAACCATGCGCAATCTTCCGTCTCAATGAGATCCTCTATGGTATATTCTTTATCTAACTATGTTATCAATACAATATTTTTCTCCCTTAAACGTAGCCTTCTTGGTTGGCCATCGACAAATATGATGAGCCAAAATTATTTACATAGGCAAACAAACATAAGCACTGGTGGGAAGCTATACGATGGGAAATCACAGCCCTTGAAACCAACAACACCTAGGCACTTGAACCACTACCACTAGGAAAACGAGATATTGACTCTAAATAGCTGTTCAAAAATAAGTTCAAGCCTAACGGCTAACTTGCCATACAGAAGTCTAGACTAGTTGCGCGCGATTTCACTCAACAAGAGGGTGTTGACTTTCATGAAACATTTGCCCCAATTGTTAAAGATAGTGATGGGAGATATTTATTTATTATATAATTTATTTAAATATTAATTAGAATAATTAATAAATATTTTTGAATGTGACATGTAGTCATTAGACCCAGTTTAAAGTAGGTTATTAACTCAATTTATTTAAAATTAATTTTCTGATGGTGAAAATTAATAATTCATCTTTGTGAGATCTCTTTCTGAGTTCAGAGCGAAATCTTAATCTCAACTCTTCTTTAAAGGTTTCCCACTAGTGACGGCTAAAAACAAATTGTCATTGCTTTGCCTAATCATCAGTTGGAAGAACCTGTTATTTATTTGACAGTGTTCTCTTTTGACATGTATCTCATTTGATATCAGTTTTCCTCATATCAATTAAACTAATAGTAAGAGATAACTTTAAGTCTTCCGCTTGATCTTATATAGGTTTTATATTTGAGTATTGTTAATTTGGATTGATTATATTGTATTTAAGATATTTATTTTCTAATATGTGGCATCAGAGCCTAGTTTGAGATTACTCTTACCTTTTTTATTGATATTTTGTGTTCATAAATAATAATATGAGATAGAATATGAGATAAAGAGATCTCTAAAGATAACATTTTGTTGATTCTTTTCTTTTTATTATAACTATTTGTTCTTTTTATATGTTATTAAGAGATAAATTGAGATAGAGGAGAATACGTTGGAAAGAGTCTCAGAGGAAGTGGTCAAATGATAAGCTCTCCAATACGCCCCAAGCTTTGTCATCATATATCATATGGGTGCTTGACCTTGTGGCACACTGTAAGGTGTGATGAAAGTGGCGGCTGAACAATGAGGAAAGAATAATAGGGTTTTTCCTTTTCCCTATGCATTTCTTGGGATTTTCATTAAAAGAAAAAAGAAAAGGAAAAGAAAAGGAGAAAAAGCCAAGTGCATTTCGACCATTCAATTTTTTTTTTAATTTTTGAAAATTGATTTGGGCAATCTGCACTGGGCTGTGTTCTGGACCGAAACCAATTTTTTCTTCTCTTCTACTATTCACCTGATGGCCCATCACATTTTGGGATGTAATAATTGTGTTTTTTTCTGGAATTGTTCTGGGCTGGAGTGCTTTTTGGGCCTGCAGATGTTTAAAAAAAAAGTTTTTAGGCCTAATTTTTGGATTTTTATTTCTGGAAATTATTTTAGATCCCATTTTAGACTTTTATGTATGGGTCACTTGATTTTATTTTTAGAAAATTATTTTTGGTCATTTAATTTGATTTTTTTTTCAGAAAAGTTTAATTACTATTTCATGTACTGTATATGTTTTAATTAATTTTTTTATTATTTTAATTTTTGGAAAAAATGTATTTACAAATTTTAATTTTATGTTATTTAATTGCCTATTTTATTTTTTAATTTCTCCCTAGGCAATTAAATTAATTATGTAATTTTTGTAAAAACCTTTTGAGTTGAAATTAATTTGTTAGACATGTTTTAGGTGCATGAAATAGTGGGATAATTTAAATTAAATTATTTAGTAACTTTTTTTATTAAATTAATTTATTAAATGCTCCATTATGTTATGCATATTTGAATTTATATGCACGTTATTGATATTTGTGATTGGCATGCAGTTTTGTGAGGAGTAGCCACAGCATATTCATTTATTTTAGTTGTGTGCATTAAGTAATCACATATAGATTTAAAATATCAATAATAATTAAATGTATAGTTATGATTTATTTTTACCTACAGGTAGATATCTCATTATTGTACATTTAATTGGGGAGAATTAATTTCTCCATTAAGTTGTGCATGTTTGGATTTTCAATGCACATGAATGATATTTGTGGTAGCGTGCAATTCTTTGAGGAGTAGCCACAACATCCTTGGTTATGCTAATGTCTTTGCCCATAGATAGATATTAGTGATATGTATTTATACTGTTTGCATGCTACATTTGAGCTAATCATGCATACATGGCACAATGACTTGTGATTGCTTCAAATTATTACTGTAATCTTATTTGTACGTTTGTCTATTTTTATTTTACAAATTCAATTGCTGCCCCCAGGATTATGATTGATGTAAGCAACAAAACAATCTTAGATGGTAGCATTAACTATGCTGATTGGAGAGATGATATTTTGCTGCAGCTTGATTTTTTGGACTTAGATTATGCCTTGAGGTTTAATAAACCTCTAAGACCTGATGATGCCTCCGATGATAGAGAGGCAAAGGAAAGGTATAATATGTGGGAGCGGAGTAACCGCTCATCTCTTCTGCTTATAAAATAAAGGATCACTAAGAGCATTAGGGCAGCAGTCCCTAAATACGACACAACTAAAGGGTACCTGGAAGCCTTAGATAAGCAATTTAAGCTGACAGATGAGTAGATGGGTGATGCTATTAGGTCTGAATTATATGTTGTGAGACTTACAGGTATTGGCGGTGTGGGGCAACATATTATGGAGATGAGAGGTATGCTTTCATCGTGTGTTACTTTTGAGTCTAACTTTTCTAGCGTTAATAATGACACTGGTTCGATGAACCACATTTTGACTACCATGCAGGGCTTTCTGTCAAGCAAGTCTCTATATCCCAATGAGGAAACTGTCCTTTCAGGCAGTAGGACAGGAGATCATGTGAAAGCCGCTAGAACCTTTCGCATTCATCTTTTAAACAATCATGTTTTAGAATTTTATGATGTTTTTTATGTTTCCTCTTACAAGAGAAATTTAATTTCTATGTCAAAACTGATTTCATTTGATTATCATCTAGTTCTTTTTAAGAAACGTATGACTTTGACAAAGAATTCTGTTTTGATTGCGAATTTGGTTATGATTGATGGTTTGTTTAAAATTGTTTGTGATTCGCCTTAATCTCTTTCTGTTTTACGTGGTACTAAGAAAAGTGTCATCGATGAGAATTCTTATAGCCTGTGGCATAGGAGATTGGGTAATATCTCTATTGACAGAATCAAAAGGTTAAATAAAGACAGAATTTTTCCATCTTGAAACCATTCGGAGTTTGATTCTTGTGTGGATTGCATAAGGGAAAAGCAGATCAATAAGTCACATAAGGGGGCTAAAAGAAGTTCTAAGTTGCTAGAAATTATACACACGGATATTTGTTGCCCTGATTTGACTGCGCATGGTCAGAAGTACTTTGTCACCTTTATTGATGATCACTCATGATACATGTATGTTTACTTACTTTATAATAAAAGTGAGGTACTAGATGCGTCCAAGGAATATAAAGTAGAGGTAGAAAAACAGATTGGGAAATTAATGAAGATCGTGATATCAGACCGTGGTGATGAGTATTATGGCAGATACACTAGTGAAGGATAAACAGTAGGTCCATTTGCTGAATTTCTTCGAGAGTAAGGTATAGTGGCTCAATACACTATGCTTGGATCACCTGACATAAATGGTGTAGCTGAGAGAAGAAATAGGAGCTTACTGGATATGTTTAGAAGCATGATGGGTAGCTCTAAACTGCCGTCTTCTCTATGGAAGGAAGCACTCAAGACAACCACATACATATTGAATAGGGTTCCAACAAAGGCAGTGTCCAAGACACCCTTTGAAATCTAAAAAGGATGAAAACCTAGTTTAAATTGTTTCAAGGTATGTGGTTGCCTTACGGAAGTAAGAGTGTATAATCCACAGGAGAAGAAGTTGGACCCTAAGACTATTAGAGCTTACTTTGTAGGCTATGTAGAGAGGTCGAAGGGTTATAAGTTTTATTATCTTCCACCTTCTACAAGGTTTATAGAGTCTAGGAATGCCAAGTTTCTTGATAATGATGTGATTAGTATAAGTGATTATCCTTTGGATGATCACATAGAGTGAACCACTGATATCATTCATGAGGGGACATCGATAGTTAATG
This sequence comes from Leucaena leucocephala, assembly GCA_037074615.1. Taxonomy (NCBI): domain Eukaryota; kingdom Viridiplantae; phylum Streptophyta; class Magnoliopsida; order Fabales; family Fabaceae; genus Leucaena; species Leucaena leucocephala. The sequence goes on along the minus strand of CM073558.1, from coordinate 4,784,620 downwards.
ATCATCCCACTGTTGGGATTGACATCGATAGTCAACCTATCACACAAGTGGAACCACCACAACATGTGATAGATGACGTCATTATTCAGCAACCTAGTTCAACCTAAGAGGTTGAATTAAGGAGGTCAAGTAGAGAGAGAAAACCGGCATGCCTGATGACTATGTAGTGTATTCTGTTGAGGTTGACTGTGATATAAGTGTTGAGAATGATCCTTTGTCATTTACTCAGGCTGTGAGGAGTGTGAACTCCAAGTTATGGCATGATACTATGATTAATGAAATAAATTCCATGGCAAACAACCATGTTTGGGAACTTGTAGAGTTACCTAGTGGGTTTAAGGCCATTGGCTGTAAATGGATTTATAAAACTAAGAGAGACTCATAAGGTAACATCGATAGATATAAGACTATGTTGGTTACAAAGGGATTCACTCAAGTGGAAGGAATCGATTATAGTGAAACTTTTTTATTTGTATTTAAGAAAGATTCATTCCGTATCATCATGGCATTGATTACCTATTTTGATCTGAAGTTGCACTAGATGGATGTCAAGACTACTTTCCTCAATGGTGAACTGGAGGAAGAAGTCTACATGAAACAACCTAAGGGATTTGTTGCAGAAGGTAAAGATCAATTGGTATGCAAGCTTAAGAAATCAATATATGATTTGAAACAGGCTTCACGATAGTGGTACTTGAAGTTCCATGAAGTGATCACGTCATTTGGTTTTGTTGAGAATATCATGGATGATTGTATATAGCATAAGGCTAGTGGGAGTAAAATCATATTCTTGATTTTGTATGTGGATAATATATTACTTGCTACCAATGATCTGGGACTATTACGTGAGGTGAAATAGTTTCTGTTCAAGAGTTTTGACATGAAAGACATGAATGAGGCTTCTTATGTCATTGACATAAAGATCCATAGAGATAGAGCCTAATGTTTTGTAGGCATATCTCAAGAGGTTTACGTTGTCAAAATTCTTGAACGATTCAGTATGCAGAATTGTTCATCTAACGTGGCTTCTATTGAAAAAGGAGATAAGTTTAGTCTAAGTCAATGTCCTGAAGCTGAGCTTGATAGGAAACAGATAGAAAGGGTCCCATATGCTTCAGCGGTAGGAAGCTTGATGTATGCACAGGTTTATACAAGACCTAACATCGCTTTTGCTATGAGTATGTTGGAAAGATGCCAAAGTAATCTTGGGGAAGAACATTGAACAGCTACAAAGAAGGTGTTTAGGTACCTACAAGGCACTAAACACTACATGCTCTCATACAGGAGAATAGATAGTTTGGACGTAATTGGATACTCAGATTCAAATCTTGGAGGATGCGTAGACTTAAACAAGTTTACATATAGTTATATCTTCCTATTAGCAGAAGGAGTTATATTGTGGAGAAGCGCTAAGCAAATTCAAACAGCTCCTTCTACCGGTGATGCTGAGTACATTGCGTGTTTTGAAGCAAGTTCACAAGCCATTTGGATAAGGAATTTCATTGTTGGGCTTAAGATTGTGGATTCAGTCTCTAAGCCAATCAGAATGTACTGTGATAACGCAGCTGCGGTGGCCATAGCGAACAACAAAAGGAATAAAAGTAGCAGTAAGTTTGTTGAGCTTAAATTCCTTTGCTTGAGAGAGAGGGTTCAGGATGACCAAGTTTCTGTTGAACATATCAGTACATTGGACATGTTGGTTAATCCTTTGACGAAAGGGTTGAAGCCGAACATCTTTATCACACATGTACCTCATATGGGACTTCGTCCTACTTTTGATTAGTAGAGGTATGAGCAATAAAATTGTATTTTGTGGTTTATCATTTCAACTTGTGATTGTATACATTTTGTGTTATTGAAATTGATAAATATTGAGATAGGAACCTATGAACATTGAGTTCATGTATATTGTTATACCCATTAAGTGATGGTGCTACCAGTAATACTTGGAAGGTAATACCCGATAAAAGGGGACTTATAGCCTTGATTCCTGTAGCACGATATCAGTTTACCTAGACAGAGTAATGACATTGAGTATACAGGCCAAGTAGGAGAATATGAGATATTTATTTTTTATATAACTTATTTAGATATTAATTAGGATAATTAATAAATATTTTTGAATGTGGCCCGTAGTCATTGGGCCCAGTTCAATGTGGGTTATTGACTCAGTTTATTTAAGGTTAATTTTCTGATGGTAGAAATTAACAATTCATCTTTATGAGATCTCTTTCTGAGTTCAGAGCGAAATCCTAATCTCATCCCTCCTTTGAAGGTTCCCCACTGGTGACGACTAAAAATAAGTTGACATCGCTGTGCCTAATCACTAGCTAGAATAACCTGTAATTTATTTGACAGTGTTATCTTTTGACAGGTATCTCATTTGATCTCAGTTCTCCTCAGTTCAATTAAGCTAATGGCGAGAGGTAACTTTAAGTCTTCCACTGCATCTCATATAAATTTTATATTTGAGTATTGTTAATCTGGATTGATTACATTAAATTTGAGATGTTTATTTTCTAACATGTACATCAAATGAGATACCTGCCAAAAGAGAACACTATCAAATAAATCACAGGTTCTTCCAGCTGGTGATTAGGCACAGCGATGGCAACTTATTTTTAGCCGTCACCAGTAGGGAACCTTCAAAGGAGAACTGAGATTAGGATTTCACTCTGAAATCAAAAAGAGATCTCACAAAGATGAATTGTTAATTTCCACCATCAGAAAATTGACCGTAAATAAATTGAGTCAATAACCCACCTTGGACTGGGCCCAATGACTATGGGTCATATTCAGAAATATTTATTAATTATCATAATTAATATCTAAATAAGTTATATAATAAATAAATATCTCATAGGTGACTGTCCAAATGCTTCTCGCTATTGCGGCCAAACCTAACTGGCATGTCCATCAGTTGGACGTCAGTAACACATTTCTACATGGAGATCTCGATGAAGAAGTTTATATGTGGATCCCATGAGGGTTTGCCAAACAAGGGGGACACAAGTTTGCCGTCTACGTAAGTCATTGTACGACCTTCATCATGCCTCACAAAATTGGTACCAAAATCTCTTAAGTACACTAATTGATATTGACTTCGTTCCATCCAAGGCAGATAATTCACTTTTCATGTATCAACGAGGATCAATCTTACTTCATGCTCTCATCTATGTGAACAACATCATTCTCAAAGGGACTGACTTACACAAAATGTAGGAAGTCAAAACACATCTTGACACCAAATTCAGCATCAAAGACCTGGGTGTCTTGAAGTATTTATTGGGGATCGAGGTTGTGAGATCACTGAAAGATTTTGTCTTCAGCCAGAAGAACTACAACTTAGACTTCATAAGAAAGACCCACCTACTTGGTTGTCGACCAAGTGGTTTTCCTATAGAACATAACCGTAAGTTTCAGATAACTAATGATGATTCATTGGCTGATCTGGAGAGTTATCGGTGCCTTGTTGCCTGCCTTTCTTACCTCACCATCACTCGCCTGAACATCGTATACATTGTCAACAAACTCTGCCAATTCAGTTATTCTCCATGTTAAACGCACATGGAAGCAGCCAAACGTATTGTTCGCTATCTCAACACGCCTCCTAGTTATGGAATTCTCTTAAACACTAATGATAAACTTCAGCTCATGGCATATTGCGATGCTGACTAGGGTGGTTGCCCAATGACACGTCATTCTTGTACATGGTACTTCATTATGCTTTGTGGCTCTCTGGTCTCGTGGCGCTCCAAATGACAAACAATGGTTGTACAATCGACTACCAAAGAAGAATATCTTGCTATGGCCTCTATTGTTAGTTAACTGATCTAGTTGCACTGGCTTCTTGAGAAACTCGGAGCTCCGCAATGCTCAACCATGATGTTACATTGCGACAATCAAGCCACTCTTCATATCACCATGAACCCTGAACTGACAAAACACATAGAGAAGGATTGCTAATGCATTCAAGAGCAAGTCCAGTCCAAGGAAATTCTAACTCTCAAGATTCACACTAGCGTACAAATAACCAACATGCTCACTAAGGCCCTGGGTCATGATCGCTTGCTTCACCTATGTGTCAAGTTAGGCATTACAAACCTTCATGCGCCAACTTGAGGGGGAGCAATAGAGGATCAGATATTAAAATTATTATCTTTTAGAGTGCATTATTTTTTATGATTTATTATTTAGAGTAGATTATATTATTAAATTATCATATTTTAGAAGAATAAATATGAGATATTAAGATTATGATATAATTATAATAGTTTAGAAGAATAAATATAAGATATTAGGATTGTAATAGAATTTAGGTTTAACCTATTAGTTTATATTTTTACCTATATAAAGACCTATTTGTACTTCTTTTCAATTAATGACATATGAATACATTGCACATTCTCTAAACTCCATTTTGCAAAGGTCATTTGGAGATAAGGGGTCAAGTTTTGAGATGGTTGGAAATGGATATTTATGATGGTGTTGGTGGGTTTATTGGTGATGGAGAAGGGCATGGACTTTAGCTTCTTGCTTTTGATGACTTTTGTGATAGAAACTCAGAGAAAATAGACAAGCAGGAGGTAGATGGTATGAAAGGGGATGTTGGGTCAAATTTGAGAAAGCAAAATAGTACACGAGGGAATGAAATCAATGAATGAATGAATTTATATCTTTGGACTTTTAATCTGTGACCAAGAATGAATGCCTCATGACTTGCGTTCAAAAGAAATGAGTGTCCACTACAATGATGGGCTTCAGAAGTGAATGAATGATGCAAATTGGAAAGAATGAGAGCTATCAAGCACAGCACAGCTCAAATGCAACAAGCTTTGCAATTATTCTCTCTCTCTCTCTCTCTCTCTCTCTGTGACTGTGTGAATCTAGTTGTCGGCCACAGGTCAGCGTCCCCACGAGGAGTCCCTCCGACATGTGGGAATGTCTCATTGGCTTCTCATGTGCACATGTGGGATGTTTAACATCACTATCAGTGAACTACTAGTGCAAACTGTCCTTCTCACATTCCTCTCCATAATAATACTACCTTCCCTCAAAAGTATCATATATATATATATATATATATATATATATATATGTATATGTTGTTGGAGTTTTAGTGTATGAGTGTGTCAAAAGAAGTTCCAACATTGAGGAGTTTGGTGTACACTAAGATGTGAGTTTGGGCTAATAAAAGGATTGGGAAGAGGAGTTTTTGGATTAGAGATGACTATTATTGAAGCATTTATATGTGTTTTAATTAGTCAATTTTATTATTTCATTCACCATATTTAATGGGCTTTAAATGTTTTAATTAATGTTTTGTAACTTGCCTTTTAATTGTCATTAATTAAACCGTCTTTAATGACCATGGCTTAATGATCTCTTATCCACATCCTCTACCTATAAAAGGCAATATTTGGTGCGTGGTCAGGTCAACCCTTGAGATTAGAAAACACAAAGCTCTATCTCTAAACTTTCATCTTCTCTCTTCAACTGAGTTTTGGATTTTTGTGCCCTTTTTTAATAGGAATGATTCATTTAATTTTGGGAAGCACTGTATTTTATTCTTACATTATGTGATGGAATAATTTATAAGGACAGTGTATTTAGATATGACTTGAACTATATATTATGTTGGGCATGTTTAAATAAGGGTTTAAAAAATGGCTTATAAAAACAAAATTTTTTGACAGCTTTTAGAAAAAGGCTTTTAGAAAAGAGTTTATAGAAAAGAAAGTGGTTCTGAATAAATTAGTATTAGGATAATTATTATCAAAATGACTTTTGTAATTGAAAAATTATCAGAAAAATATGATTTTATTAAAAATATGAGAGAGAAAAGAGGAGAGAATGTGAAAAAGATAGAAGAGAGAGGGGAAAGGGTAGAGAAGAATGAAGAGAGAAGAGAGATGGAGAGGATAGAGGAGATATAGTATAAAAAAATAATGATAAAATGATAATTGTGTAATTTATAAGTTCTTTTACTGTTCTAAAAGTTAGTCTTAGTAACTTATCCAAAACCTTAGTTTTAAACTATAATTTAGTCCAAAAGTCCTTTTGGAAAAATATGACTGTTTGTTTTAAAATTTCTCCAAATTAAAATTTGAGCCAAAAACCCAACATAGCCAAATATTTTCCAACTTCTTCATATTGAATCTTATAAAAGTACATATGGCTTCTTCCTTGCTACTATCAAAGAGCATGTTGTGCCTATTTGGGAAACTCTAAACCAAAGTTTTAAAAAACTTTTAGCCTAAAATTTAGTTAGAGGAAATTTTAAAACAAATAGTTATATTTGTCCAAAAGAACTTTTGGATCAAATCATGATTTAAAATCAAAGTTTTAGATAAGCTACTGAGACTAGCTTCTAGATAGTAAGAGAGCTCATTGACTACCCAATTACTATTTTACCCTTACTTTCTCTTACACTCTCCCTCCTCTCTTCTCCACTCTCTCTCATCTCTCCTCTCTTTTAACTCTTCTCTACCCTCTATCATTTCTCTTCTTTCTTCTCCACTATCTCTTCTCTCTCATATTTTTAATAAAATTATATCATTTCTAGTAATTTTGTAATTATAAAAGTATTTTTAGTAATAACTATCCAAACACTCATTTATTTAGAACCACTTTTTTCTATAAGTTATTCTCTAAAAGTTCTTTTCTAAAAGTTGTCCAAAAACTCTTTTTTTTTCATAAGCTATTTTCCAAACTCTTATCCAAACAGTCATGTACTAGTTGTGTATAATTTGTTCAAGAAATTGCAAAGTAAATAAAAGAATCTTTTAAGTTTTAAACATTTAATGATCAAATAGTTACAAGTATTCATCTTTGTTTATTAACAAAAAAAAAAAAGATTTAGAGTTCATTTTAGAGCATATCCAGTCATTGGATAAGAGATATCAACTTATATTAATAATTGATAAAGGCCTCTTAAAAGAGAAAAAAGAAGAAGCTTAATTAAACAGCATCAAATAAGTGACAGAAATAATAAAGAATCATCACAAAAGCAAATCTTGCATGATATCTCAGAGATAATAAAGTTCAACATGAATTGAACGGTGAATAACTTTGAGTTTATCAAATATCAAATATTCGTTATTAATTATGCATCACTATAGCCTTTAATAATGAAATCACTACCTTTTCTGACCATTTTGATGTTTTATACACACAAAGCAATCTTTTTCACACACTTCCACACATGCAGGATCAATATTTGACAGAGATATGTTGCATTATTCTTCTCAAAAATCAAAATGTTCTAATATCACTCATTTTATGGATTATCTTCTCTAAGAGAAAATGCTTATCACACGAAATACGTGTCGGTTCAAATAGAAAGGGTTTTGACCATTTAAATATAGAGTTTCAAAAATTATTTTAAAAGAGTTACCTCCGATATGCTCAATAATATTTAAATTTGACTCAATTAGATTACCATATTAAAAAGAAAGAAAAAAGAGAAAATGCTTGCCACGTTCATGTAGGATTGGTTTTTATTCACTTTTTGTGTACACAATGCTTTTAAAAGATCTATAAACTATAAAAGAATATCTCTAAAATCAGGAAGTGTTTTGAACAAACTCAAAAAGCTTCATGTTCTCTATATGCCTTTGAAATGAAGATTATGGATCTCAACCTACAATTATTATAATGATAGATTAATTCATTTTTTTATTTTTTATTTTTATATGCTTTTAAGATTGATTGTTTCACTTAATCAGTGTTCATATATATACAATTAATACACGTCCAAATAGACTAAAAAATAGAATAAAATAATATTTATTTATTTATTTATTAACCTTTGTTTATGGTTGCCACACAATGATCAGACACCGGCAAGGGATTATAATACATTAGATACTATGGCAAATAGACAAGATCCCACTAAGCAAAGTTGCTCAACGACTAATTAATATATATATGCTTCCAATTTTATATTTATTTAATATTTCATAATCCAATATATCTTTTCACCAAAAGAAGCCTAGTCCAATCTAATCTATAATCTAATCTAATCTAATCTAATCTAATCTGCATGCATCGCAGACGTCATTAAAACTGTAGAATTTGAAGGTTTTAATTCGTTCCAAAGAATAACTAAAAGGGCTTGCCATTTGCCACTGATTAAGTGCTGGTCATTAGTGTAATTATCTGCACCAAAAAAGAAACCCATAAAGATAAAGGCTAATGCTTGCACATGAATCCTATTAAAGTCAAAATATAGCACATATTCATATTCATATCACACCCCACAAAACAAAACACTAAAAACCTCCAAGTGTCACTCATGTATAGGGGAATCATAATAAAAGGAGTTCCATTAATTCTTAACTTTAGAGCTGAAATGAATTCAATATATAAAGAAATCCGAATCTATTGTGGCTTAATATCCGCAGGAAATTGAGAGAAAAAGCCTCCCATTCATATATACATTGTTGAGAAAATTAATCTTTTAGTTCCTATATTTTTTACTAGATTGGTTGTAACTCAATTTTTAAATTTTAACTTGATATAACTTAATTCCTATAGTTTTAACTTTTAACTCAATTATAATTTAGCCCATATAATTTAATTATTTAAAATATTAGTTCTTATATTTAAAAAAAAATTATATATGCCATAAAGCTTATTAGGGACTAAAATTATAAATAGTTATATAAAGACAGAGTTGAATTGAAATAAAATTTAAGAACGAGTTTTAATTAAGTCAAAACTATAATGATCAAATTATATCAAATTAAAATTTAAAAATTAAGTTATAATTTATTAGTAAAAAATATAGAAACAAAAAAAATTAATTTTCCCTTCTTACAAAGCTGAACTAGCTAGCATAGCTTTCTATATAACTATTTAAAGTTGAAACCTTTTAACTTGCCAGGTTAATCAATCCAATGATGTCTCAATATCCTTTTGTACAGTAAAAATAGAGGTTGGCCCTTTACAGATTACTTCCCTATAATAGTTGCAGGAATACATAAATAGACTTTAATAAAAAGAAGAAAAGAAAACACAGCATAAAGTAATAATGGCAGTTCTATTGAATCTAAATATCTATTAATGGAATTTGAAAGATGATGTCTTACGCCACCACCTTCTCTGATTCATTGAACATAGAAAATAACATGAAGATATCAGTACTACATAGTGATGGTACACAACACAATGTCCATTAATGTCACGGAAGATTATTATTATTTCTGTTCATGTGAGAACAAAATAAACACAGTACTTGTGGGTTTTCCCATATATTCTTCTTCTTCTTCTGAATCTGTTCATAGTACAGTGAATGATTATAACTGCGTGAAACTCTTGATGGTGCCCTTTTCCTATTTGAGGCAGACACAAGATGCCATGTTCTTGTCACTTTCTTTGGTTTTAACCCTAAGCCAACGTGAACGAACACAAGCGACAATGGAGAGAGAAATTTAAAGTTATCACTTATCCATCAAATGTGTCACACATTTCTTCTTTTGCTTATTGGTGTGACAGAACCATTTTTCAGTCGCTTGTGTCCAACACATTGTGTGGTTGTTGTGACACACACACATACACACACATATATAAATGAGGTTGCAGGAGAAAAGAGCTCCAACCTCAGTGGAAAGTGAAAGGTTGTAAATTGGACAGCGCACCATTATTATTATTATTATTATTTGTTCTTGGTTATATTATGGCGTAATTATAAATATTTTTCTTAGGAATCAATATTAATTGAGTATTGTTGTCTGATTTGTGGCTAAACTAGAGATGAAGATGTGGTAGGAGACAAAAGCTAAAACAGTTTTAGGGTTTATAATTGTGGAAGCTTACCTAACAATAATTTGCCATGAAAAAAATTCAACTCTCTCTCACCTAAATCTAGCTAACAAACTCTGATAGAAGGAAACAATTAATAGCAAAGGACACATGCTTTTTTATCCCCTCAATGATATAATATACCAACTGTCTCTCTTTGGTTTTTATAATTCTTCCTTCTACTTCATTAATTCAGTCCCTAAAGTCTTCTCTTTACCCCTTACTCCTGATAAAGTGTATGCTTTAGGACTTAATAAGTGCCGCTAAGGGAATAAGGCTCACATCAACTGGGATTTAGGGAAGGACTCTGTACACAGCTTGTCCCTACAATTGGAGAAATTGTTTTTACTTTTTAAGATTTTAATTTATAACCTCTAAGTCACAGTAAACTTATTGGGTCATTTTTATCCTCATACATAATGGTAACCCAAAACACAATGCTATGAGATTTGAGGAGGTACATATATACATAATCTTATCTATGCAAATAGAAAAATTGTTTTTAGGATTTTAATATGTAACCTTCAACTTCTACATGAAGTCATTCCACATACTGTGCGTGGCCAGGAAGAAGCATAATGGGGATATCATAAAAGAATATGAATAACAAGTGGAGCCCTCATCAGTGGAGAAAGTTAAAGAGGTTGGCTGAATGAAAATTGTTCATTTCATTTATGCTTTTCGGTTTTCTTTTCTTTCTTTCCTTTGTCCTTTCAAGTGGAACAAAGGACATCAAATTGCCTTCTGAAATTCCTAGAATAGGTTTGGATTATCATCGAGTGCTACAACAACAGAAGCATTTTTATCATCAATCAGAAACATTTTTTGAGAATCGTGAAAGAATAAACCAATACACAACAAATGAAAAAGGTGGCTACAGTTTCTGATATAGTATTTGTGAGTAGTGACCTTACCTAGTTCATGATGTCATATCAACCAGGAAGTCTCTAGCACAAAAAATCATAGTAACATGGAACAGTTGAAGCAAAAAATAAAGGGAAAAAAAGCATACTTTATTCCAAATATCAAAGAAACTATTAATCTTTAGTTTAGTTCTGAAATATTTCAGAGATGTCAAGTATTTGAACAGTAGTGAGCTATGTTGCCAAAAAACGTGAGTAAACTTCTGGAAAAACTATTCTTGTTTAATCTTTAATTTCTCTTAATTTTTAATTCAGTAGTTGAGTATTTTTTCTCTTAATATTACATTTTTTTAATTTTATTATGTTATTACAATTAAATTTTATACAGGGACTAATAATGCTAACAAAGTAAGATTACAGGATCTAACACTGCTAATAGAATAAAATTGAAGGATTTAATATGAAACAAAACACATAAGTAACTACAGGTATCTTAAGAATGGTTTTTAACTCGATCTCTTCTGATGAACAAAGCTGATGACCAAGACCTTTTCTGGGCACGACTTGACTAGAAGATATCATGAAGCGTGTGATTTAAATTACTTTCTACTAAATTATTACTACTTTATGTTGTTAATATAAAATTTATTTAACTAATTTAGATAAATTAAAAAATTAATTAAATTAATTATTTATAATAATTATATGCTAATTTCTATAATATCTCCTTTAATTATATAATTTTAAACTATCCTTAATAAAACTTCTTTAATATGCATAATCATATAAGGGTAATTTAGAGAAAAATTATAATATTAAGAGACAAAGTAGATTGAGATCTTATAATTAATATCAAAATAAATTCATTATCTAACTCTTATATTTAGAATTGGAGAGAGTATTATGATTAAGAGAATATTTTTAGTGTATATATTAAATAAATAATAGTGTGTATGAAATCATGTGTAATAAGTATGAAAGATCATGTATATCCAAGCTGCCATTATTGCTTGGTATCATAATATATACTTATGTTTGTCATGTTATAGAGAGACTAAGTAAATGGATCACGCCTCTTAATAATTATTCAGACAGAAACAAGAGGAAACTAGTTGATGTCTATCAAGCCTACAATGGTGGGGGTGGGGTAGGTACCTAAAAATTCAAGGTTGCTGTAGCTATCTAGTTGAGTACCTCATGGTATAGAACTCTTCTTTTTCATATCAAAAAGTTTAAATAAGTTTCGTAGTGGGAATTACTATCGTTAGGGCATATTTTTCTATTTAAACAGTATTTATAGAGAGATCTCTACATTAAGAATTAGATTTGAATTTATAATTTTATGTGTTATAAAATAATTTTTTACTAATTAAATCAATGGCTGGTATAGAATTTTAATAATAACAATAATATACAAATTAATTGAAGGAGAGAATGAGAACTAAGTCTAAATCTATTATGATGATGGGATACACAAACCATTATTATTCAGGAAAAGGACAGAAGAGTTTCTGTGAAGATACTGCAAATCCACCAACTAGCTTAAGAAATTAAGAGTACCACACCTTTTATAAGACAAGTCCATTCAACAAAAACTTATAATATTATTCTAAATTCAAAAGTAAGTTATATCTTATCTTGGATTTTTTTTTTCTAGCCCCTATCATAGAACTATATAGACATGAATATACCGATTAAAAAAAAAAGGCCGGCTCCAATAGGAGGAATGTAAAGAGACAAGTGGAATGACAAATAAAAAGTTAGAAAAAACATTTAATGGGGTATGCTCTAAAAAAAGTTGTACATGGGTTTTCCTCATAAGTTCCCATCAAATTGCTCTCTCTCTCTCTCTCTCTATATATATATATATATATATATTACATACACTTACAAAGGGATGTCTTATTTTTTAGGTCTTGCTATATTAAGACCTTGTAACTGTAAAATAGTGATGGCTACTTTCACAGCAGCAGCATAGAGCACTTATTGTTGTTAGATCATATACAAACCCCATCTTTCTTGCTGTTAAACCAAACTTCATTGCCCATAAAAAGGTGGCTTTGACATATATTTCTTCTCATATGGACCTTCTACAAAGATCAGCGCGACCATCATGTTCATCTGAAAATTTGAACTTCATCTCATTTTCTTCAGATGCTCCACCATCACCAGCAGCATGCACAAAACCCCCCACAATGGAGAGAGACACACAAAAGGAAGATCATCAAACACACCCACATGTTCTGCTGAATCTAAATCTCTCTAATGAGGAATCATCGGATGGATCAAGGCCGGAACTCAACCTCATCAATTGTTTTGATCATGCCAAGTCATCCTTAAACTCCTCAGAATCTTCTTCTCATGACTTGGAACCGAGGATTTTCTCATGCAACTACTGCCAGAGGAAATTTTATAGTTCACAGGCCCTTGGAGGACACCAGAATGCACACAAGCGTGAGAGGACTTTGGCGAAAAGAGGGCATAAAGTTGGAGCTGCATCAGTTTCAGTAGAATTTGGACAGAGGTACACTAGCCTGGCTTCTCTTCCCTTGCATGGCTCATATAACAACAACAAATCACTTGGGATTCAAGCACATTCTATGATTCACAAGCCCTCTCATCAAGCTCCCATTCTCGGTTTACCGCGTTTCCATGGTCAAAATTCCTGGTGGAGGCAGCCTTTAGATTCGCAAGCAGCAATTGGGAAGCTTCCTTCTGGAAAAGTTCATATGGGAGATGAAAAAACCGAAGCTTCCTTTTCCGGTGGAGTTTCAAGGTTAGCTAAGTTTTCTCCAAATATGGTGGTGAGAGAGGGAATTGGAGCTTACTGGTTGGGAAGTGTTACTCATGTAAAATCTAAACAAGAAGAGTTGCAGAACCTTGACTTGTCCCTCAAACTCTAAAGTGACAGTAGTAGTCCTTCAATTGTGACCTTTTCTCTATTGACCAAGAGCTTAATTCCTACCTTTATTCCCTTTCTCTTTTTTTCTTCTTCCATATGTATCTTTACTTTCAGCAGCTGTAAATGCATTTTGGCAACTTATACCAGAGTTGTTTACTTGGCATTGCTCATGGATTCATTCAGAAGTTTGATAGCTTTTGATTATCATAACCAATTTAACTCCAAAAATTATATGCATCTCACCTGATACAAGAAAATTTAAAATTCTTCATAGCTTTTAGCTGTTTAAAGTTTGGATTTTAACCCACTTCACTGTTTATTTTTTCTTCTCTTTTAGCCGTGGATCAAGCTAGCATCCACTCATAAAAATGAGAACTTTGATAATAGCTTTTGCAGTTTCTTTCTTCTCTCTCCAAGAGAAAAAAGATATCTCAAGGAGGGCATGTGTTTGTTTGGATTCCAGAAATATATGACGGTGCTCTTGATGTCAACCTAAGACTGTTTGAATCAAAGGTATATCTGTCTCACGTTTTGGGTGACAGAGGTCCACATTGTTTAGAATTTTGGATGCTAGTGATTTTATCATTTCTTTTTAAATTTATTATTCTTATTATTATCCAAAGGTTGGTCCACCAAATGTACTAAAAATATTTAATGGTTGTGATTATCACAATATATGGCTCTATACTTTCTTTGACCCACCTGCAGTTGGACAAATAGACCATCTCTATTGGGATCAAAAGAAGTAGGTGACAGAGGCAAGCCATGTGAAAGAAAGCCAAACAATGACACTCAGCTCTGCTATCACATCAGCTTAAAAAAAGAAATATGAAAAATCCCACAAAAATAATGGAATTCAAAATTCCAGATCATAAATTCCTACAAATTCTTTCCTTACCAAGTGTAGTCAATACTTTTTTTGTTTTGAATTTGAATGGCAAGCATACATATAGCCTAATGAAGGTATGAATCGAGACCCAGTCTTGGTCCCACCAAGGGCACATCTACTTGTGCCACTAGACCAAATAGTCTTTGGCATAGTTGATAGTTATTAAAATGTAGGAGATAAAATTAATTTAATATTTTGAAATTTATATGGTATTTTTGTAAGATTTTTTCAAAAATTTTTATCCCAAATATAAGTCTGTATAGAGGTTATTGATAACTATTTTTTAATTTTATCCTTATTTAATTCTTGTTAAAAAGAGACAAAAATGGGAGAGAGATGGGAATGATATGTAAATGTAGAGAGAAAATAAGGTTAAATTTATAAAATTTTATTAATTAAAAATATATTTAATGACTTAACTATTATTCATAAGAATTAGTTACAATAGACTTATAATATAAAAGGGTTAAATCTGAGTCTTTAATCTTGATTACCTTGATTTCTTAACTAGAAAATATCTTAGAAAGAACCCACAAATTGGGTAGGTCCATATCTGCCTGATGTTTACAAGCTCCATAATCTCATGCTAATCATGAAGCATAAATACTGTGAAAGGAAATTAAGAAGGGAAAGTAACTGAAAATCTAGTTATTATGACAACTAATGATCATAGTAATCTCACACTTAACCACAACGACAGAGAAGCTGAAGCGACAGTGGGATATAGACTTTGTTGTTTCCAAATGTAGCACTTCGGTTGGGTTGTCTATTTTACTTGTGGTGGCAAGCCTCAGTCCTCACCATTCTTACATTAAAATATTTGTGTTGGGGTTGGGGGGGGGGGTTGTGGAGGCGAATCTTTTGTCTTGCATCTTAATAAAGAAAGAAAGAAAGAAAGCTCTAAATGCACCAATAAAAGCATTGTGGAGCCATCATTCTGCTGAGATTGGGTGAAATTTTGAAGCAAGAATTGCTGCACCTTCCTCTCAAAGATCTTATGATAATCAAAAGGGAGAGATTGTCTGTCATCTGTCTTAAACAAAAGGATGGGATATGACATCTCAGTTAGGCTAGTGACACTGTACTTTTTCTGTTTCCTATTTTCTTCACTTCTTTTTTCTCTGGTGCCACTGTTTTTTGGCCGTTGAAGTCTTTTTTTAACAATCCTACATTCACAGCTAAAAGGGAAGGTTGAAAGGTCCAATTTTACCTTATAAGTTTTTGTATAGGGATTATAGATCTCTATAAGTTTTTTTATTAATATCAACCAATAAATATTAAAAGTGAGCAATGTCCCATCTAATCTTTAAAAATATTAATAGTTAAAATTAGTGTTTTAATAGTTAGCACAACTTTATTTATTTTTTAATACTCCTAAAACGATATTGATTTATAAAAAACTTCTAAATACTGAAAATTTTGTTAGGTAAAATTTGACTGCATGAGATCAACATATGTTAAATAATAATTAGAAAAGAGATTTACAGTGACTTATTATACTAACAGTTGAATCCATTTAAAGATTTCTTAACATCTAATCTTTCTGTCTCTGTAACCTTGCCTGACACTTCAATTTTATGAGTTTGACATGTGTGGATAGAGTTGAAAGAGGAATTCACGCATGCCATTCACACCTAACTAATAATATTTGGAAGGTATACAATTTTGTTGTAATTATAAGGTATATAATTTTGTTGTGATTCTAGTTATAATATTTAAAGAGATATTTTAATTTATAGATGTCTAAATTTATGTCTTAGAGTAATAGATGAATTGCCCTGCTGGATATTAGTATCATCTAGGAGAAAGGGAGACTTTACCTTATATTTAGGTTATGAGTGAGTCTAACCTCTTTCTAAAAATTTTTATATAAAAAAATACTATTAGAAAAACATATGTTCATCACTACAGTACCCTTTTTTACCATGAAGAAAAATATATAGTAGTTATACACTATGAGGAAGTTTAAATTTACAAACTACCAATACTTTCTGCTTTTTGTATAAAAAAAATTATCAGATTATCTTCCCCAATAAAATTTTTAATAGGGCACTTTTCCCCTATTTTCCCAAATTTTAATTTAGTAGACCCTTTGTTAACATTAAACCAAGTGTGTGAATAGAGTTGAAAAAAAAAAGAAGAATTCCCACATGTCATTAACACTTAACGAATATTAAATTGTACCAAAGAAAAACAATTAACTAATATTATTAGAAGCCAGCGACCTTGTGAGTAGGCTATTAGTGCATATCCTTTTAAATAAAATATATATATACACACTATTAGAAGAATATATTTTTTATTATTTCTTCTAATAAAAATTAATTAATTTTTTTATATATACTAAAAAAATTAAATAAATCAGTTAATTCTGACTAAATATAATCTATTAATATAAATTTATATTATATACTTCTCAATCTACTCAAATTAGTCAATTAACTTTTATATTAATTATAATTAACTAATTTACTTAATTTTATTAATACATCTAAAAAAATCAACTAACTCTTATAATTATAAGAGGGAGTACGACTTTCAAAACTTTTTATTTTCACCCAAAAGAAAATTTTACAGTAGTTTTACTTTTCAATTTTCACCCCATATAGGAACATGGGATTATACTTGATATTATTTCTTTTTTTTATAAAAAAAATTAAGTAGGTTTAAAACCAGTCCCCTACCAAGACTAGGACATAACCCCATAACTCAAAAAACGCTTACAGAGAACTTATAAGATCGCCTACTAAAAGAGTCCTCATAATAGCAATAGAAATTAAACTCACATCTTTATATGATACAAACACGTTTCTTACTATATGTATGATTGATTTATACTTGATATTCCTATTTGTTCAAAGTAATACAATAACTTTGTAGAGCCTGGAATATGTAAAGGCAAATACACACGAAATAAAGTCTGCCGACTTTAGTGTGAAATTATTAAAAGTTGTGGATCATTTGTCACGTTAGCAGAGAATCAGATTCAAGATTTCAATAGTGAACTTGCTAACATTAAACTAAACTAATATCATTATCCACTAATTCACATCACTAGACACAAAGCAATCATTCTTCTAAATAAGTTCACGAGTGTAACATTGCACCTAGGTCTTGTAAACCTATAGGACCAATTCCAGCCTAAAGACCTATAAATAATTCTAAGAGAACAAGAAACAACATAATCCAACGATTTCAAAATATGGTTATCTGGAAGATCAGAAAAGGGGTACAGAACAAATGTGAGAGATGCATGTAAAGTTTAAGAACTCATACTGCAAAACAGAGGTTTGTTTGGTGCAGCACATGAATGGGAAAATGACAGTTGAAAAAATACAAGTAATGTCGGCAATCAATTTTCAGAACAAACTCAAACCACTCATACACCTTTAGGAAGATATCTAACAACATGCTGCCCACCACATAAGTCAAGCTGCCTTCATAATTTAGCGATTGATTATTATCTACCAGCCTACTATTCATCAATAATCAACTGTCACCACTTATTCTAAAAAATGCATCCCCTCTCAATTTCTCTCTCAAACTAAGAGTGCCACTTGTAGGAAAAATAAACACAAACATACACAAGGCCCATTTGAGCAATAAATTTTAGAGAGAATCACTATAAGGTCCAAAAAAAGAACGTAATCACTAAAAATTTCCAAAATAAATGAACAGTTATAGACTTATTGTCATTTACTATATCAAAACTTGTTATAGGCATAGCATGTTGCTCTCTTGTTATAGGACTTTTTGATAATTATATTTTTTTCTTGAGACATCACACTGATTCTCCCTAAATTTTTTACTTGAAAGAGGGACCCCACACGCTTCTTGACCATCTCTATACCAAATTAAGATTGCAGGTTGGAGAAAATTTGAAAGGATGAAAATCCATACTAAATATCAAAATTATAAAAGTGAATGAGCATGCGTTATTTCTCTGTATTGGTAAATTGCAACATTTCTGAAATTAGGAAAATAACTCTTGAAGAAAGATATAGTGGTTCACTGTTCTTGTCATCCCTGTTTTTTTGGGAAAGAAGGGTGGGACGACAATGAATGGATGCAGCAAAAACGCCGGCCTTCCCCTGTTGGAAGAAATTACACCCACACAACTATTGAAAGAAAGTATGGTCAAATTAAAAAAGAAAATGCATGCCAGAGCAGGCTTTGTTAGCCTGATACCAAACTACATATGATCCAATGGTCTATTTCATCTAAGAGGGTAAAAAAATCCAATCCCTTAACCTTTATTTCTTTTCAATGAAATACTTAACAGACTCCATCCATCTTATGAGCTCCATTTTATTCTTGTTTTTCATGTACTCATGCAAGAAAACAGCAAGTTCATCATTTATACCCCTAGCTTCCAAGAACTCATAAAGGCTATCTTGCAATGCATCATCCAATTCCCTGTCAAGAACCAATAGAACAAGGTATATTAATAGAATCCCAACTCAGCTATCATGTAAAATTTTTTTAAGTGAAAAAGCAGGAGTGGAACAGAGTAAATAAAACCCACTTGAATTGGGGACCAGCATAAGGCTGAGTTAACTTATAATTATCACTTGCACGTACAAACAGCCTTTTGATCTCTATAGTATCTGGCCAAGCAGAACACATGATTTCCAAGTCGCTACCGCCTTCTCCCTTAGATATGTTGACAATGAATGTGATGTGAAGCTGTATATCTTCCTCTTTGGCTGCTCCAGCACCACCTGAATTTGGACTAGGAACGGCCCCATCAAATGTGCTGACTTCAACTTTAATGTCTTCATCCCCAAATTTGCTCTTCAATCTAATCCATTGTTCGCCAGGTCGATCATCAACCATAAATGAGCCAAACTTTGTAACAGGCTACAAAACATTAACAGCCCAAATGATCCCACATGCAAAAGGACAAAGATTAGATATTTCTGGGAACGAAAGTCATGAACGGGAAGTGATATGTTTTTGTTTAGACTCCCCAATCTGATAGAAGAAAGGTAATAAATTACCCGAAACCATACATAATTGCTAAGATAATGTAAGATATAGAGAACATAAAAAGTGAAACTTCATTAAGTTGGAAACTTGTCACCCCTTACATTAATCTAGAAACTAAAATTTCTCATTTCCATCGTGACATTCAGCGCATTAGCAACAACGAAATAGAAAATACTTTCATCCACCAAATTCCAATATCAAAGAAGCTTTTCAGGGTTCGTATATTTGATTTCTTTTATTCTCTAACATTCTCTAAATAAAATAACCTTTTCCTCTAAATCAAAATCCATCAGACATACAAAGGAAAAGGAAGATCAAGTCTTTCTGGACAAACACCTGATAAAAGGAAGAGATGTGTTGTGTAACTTGCCAAAAATATAAGAATAAATTTAACGAATTTCCCCAAAGCAAGCCTAATGGCTAACAGAAATGAAGACAAAAGAAAAGCTGAAATTTTACTAGGTTAGAAATTAGCCACCCGTTGCATAAAGAAATGGAATATTGTTTATTAATTCCCGTCACAACAATCCAGAGCTTAAAGCAACAACAAATAGAAAATGATTTCATCTCCCAAACTCCAAATTCAAAGCGGCCCTTCGGAAATCAAGTTGTTTCAAGTTCTTTTCTTATTCAGCGTTCTCTCAATTGGAAAGCAAATTCCAATGACCCTTTCGTCTTTGATCAAAATCCATTACACACCCAAACGAACATAAAAGCACGAATTAAGAATGAATAACAGTCAATCATAGACAATGTAATGGTAATTATAAAAAGTAAAACGGGAAAGGAATAAACCTGCTTTGGAGGAGAGTGTTCGAGCTCGTACTGAATCTCATTTCGGAGGCATCTAAGGATGTTTCCTTCGAAAGCTGATTTGCGCATCTCGGAGATGTAAGAGTAAGTCCTTCGAAAACAAAACATGGGATCGTGAATGGCGACGTTGTTTCTAGCTATGCAATCAGGGAATGATAAACCACGTCGTTGATGGTGAAGTAACTGGATGAGGGTTTTTCTGAGGGAACGGGAAAGACGATCCATTGACGAAAGCAGGTTTCTCACAGTGCAGAATGCAAATTGCAAAGATAGTTGGAAATTGGGATTGTTGAGGGGCAAGGGTTTATGGTCTGAACCCAAAACCCCAGAAATTCCCCTAAGAAAGAAACTTGACCCTAATTTTATTGTAGTGGGAAAACACCTAAAAATAATATTGAAAAAGACATTTTTTTTCTTAATCCGCACATTTCAATGATAATTCTTTTCCTTCTTATACAACTTAACTTCAAGAAAAATAAAATCACTTTCTATCTTGTTTCATATATGATCATATCTTTGGTTAGTTTTCTTATCATTCATTTCTCTCTAATATAATTGGAATAAAAAAAATTAATCTATGATAAAAAAAAATGAAAGTAATCAAGCACTTTAATTTGATAAAAAAATATTGAATGAATGTAATATGTGGTTGTATATTTCAAATATTTAGTCTTTAAATTTTTAAATAATTATTTTTAAAATATCTATGCAATCTTCGGCGTTGTTGTTTTTTTTGTATAAGAATTTTTAGAAAGGGTTTAGCTCAGCCACAATCTAAAGGTAGAACGAAGACTTCATTCCTCCTACACAATACTAATATCAAGTAGGGCGAGCTATTAATTACCCTCAACTGTAAACCTAAGCATCTAAGAGCTAGGATGCATTCCCAAGCGCCGCGACTGAAATCATAATAAAGTAGTACTCTCCAAGAATTGAATACATTCCAAATGATCGTATATCTCACTCTTTTACCAGCTAAACTTACTGATGATGGATCTGAATCCAAAGACATAGGTCAATCTTAGGCCTTGTAAATAAAAAAATGGCATTTTTTGTTTGGCGCTGAACCCAAGAAATTTTACTCAAGTTCCAAAACTTATTAACAATAGGGGTTAGTCCGAGTGGTAAGCGATTTAGTATCGCTTAAGCGAGGTCTCGAGTTTGAGCCTTGGTATATACAAAAAATTTCCGTTATGATACTCACCCATTATAGCCAGGTGCGTGACGTGGGTTAGATCCGAATGTAGTTAGGGTAAAATTCTGGTGAATCGGGTGAATAACTAAAAAAAGAACTTATTAAGTTGGTCAAGTTTTCATAAGATGCAGAATTCAAAACCTTTGTTATCACACATGGGGCGTGTGGTGTAAAAACTGGTTAATAGATTTAGATTAAAATTATCACCTTACTAATAAGTTTGAGTTTGAATCTTCTTAAAATTGTGTTTTGGTTTTATAATATTATCAATTATATTTAAGAAAAGAAAACAATAAATACATAAAGACAGTCACGTTTTAGATAGCAGCACTCGTCTGATACCAGTATACATCAACACCAACTTAGTATGTGTTTGGCATGTAGGTTAAAAAATTAATTTTAGAGTCAAACCATAGTTTCCCTATTTTTCCCCTAAACAATTCTAAAATCTAGAAAATCACTTCTTGCATCTCAAACTATGGTTTTAAGGATAAAACTATGGTTTGAATAGAATCTGCCTATGCTTAGCTTTTTAATCTCACGTTTTCAGAAAGTGGCCTTGCCATTATTAACAGTAGCCTTCTGCTCTCCCGCCCCACATCTTGTTGTTTTCCCACCCAATTTTTAGATTTTTTTTTACCGATCCAATTTGTTAGGTCAATTTTAGAAATACTGTACAACTCATAGACATAAAAATTAATTAAAATAATAAAATTTTAATTTATTTTATCTCTCATATTTATAATTTTTTAAACTAATTTATATATTGATATAAGTATTTTAAGGAGACCAATGCATCTTTATTATAATTGATTAATTTATCTACTAACTAATTTATCTGCTACTCCTTTGATCTATAAAATTAGTTAGGTAACTCTTTCCTTAAAAATTATAAGAGTAATTTAAACATAAAATTTTAATTTTAAATTAATTTATATAATTTATAAATAAATATATAAATTACTAATATTACATGTGGGGAAAAATTAAAATTTAAGTGAATATTGTAAATTTTTACCTTGCTCAAACACATGTATATGTATTATTTTTTAATCACTTAAATGAAAAAATTGAAAATAAAATTTATTCTTTATGCAATTATTATATTAGTTTATGTCCTTTTTAATAAATTGCTTATGAAAAAGTGATTCTGCTACTAATCATCCAAACATCTCCAATTTTTAAAATAACTTTTTTTCCAAAATCTATTCTCCAAAAACTAATCCAAACAGGCCCTTATAAAAAAAATTATAAAGCAAAACATACCAAATCTAGATACAATGTTTATAATACTCTCTTTTTAATAAAAAATATTAAATTTTATAACTATAAACCTAAATAAATATAACAACATAATATTAATTAATTATAATATGTCAATATATATAAACAAATAAATAGTCATCTTTATTAATATTTGATAATAAAAGTATTCAAAGCAATATATGAATAAAATAAATAATAATATTAATAAATTTTAAAAAATAAGTTGGTGGGCTGGGGGGTTGTGTAGCCCGCTAAAGCCAGTTTGAGTCCGTTCCGTTTTATGATAAAATGGATTGAACCCATTTTACTAGTTCTAGGCATTGGAGGTTTGTTTAAGTTAGGAGGAGTATGATCAGTTTGCATACAAAGAGATGAGATATTTGACTATTTAGAGCGTGTCCGATCTTTAGGGAGTACTATTTTATTGTGGTTCTAGTCGCCGTACTTAGGGAGACATCCTAGCTCCTGAATGCTTAGGTTTACGCCTGAGGTAATTAACAGCTTGTCCTGTCCGATATTAATATCATCTAAGAAAAAAATAGGACTCAATTCTACCCTTAAATAGTGAGTGGCTCTAACTCCTTTTAAAAAATTCTCGTATAAAAAAAAAGTTTGCATGTATAAAAAACAAAATTATCAATTTGCATCCTATAGGCTACAAGTATGTGGTAGTTGTTGTTGGGCTTTGTTTGGCCAACAAGTTTGCATGTATAAAAATAAGGCCCCTGTTTGTAGTTCTTTCTTTTCTTGCTTTAGTTTGATAGAAAATATGAGCTCTTGGTGTATGATCATCTATGTATGACCTATCATCTATGGGTTCGAAAGGAACATGTGATCATTTAGAATATATTTGATCATTAGGGAGTATCACTTTGTTGTTATTCCAATCGTGGCACTTGGGGAGGTAGGGGTGCCTAGGTTTATGCCTGAAGGTAATAGACGACTCGTTATGCTCAATATTGGTATTACTTAAGAGGAAGGAAGACTTCACCCTGCCCATGGATCGTGAGTGAGCATAATCTTTTTCCAAAAATTCTTGTATCAAAAAAAATATCTATGTTAAAAAGTTAGATTGTACCCTGATTTTAGTGAAAGACCGGTGTCTAACTTATTTAATTTTTTTTATCCAAAAAAAATCTGTTCAAAAGCTAAGCTTTTGTGCTAGTGCACACACACACACATATATACATTGATTTTTTTTATCATTTGAAATTATTTGAGATAATATTGCCTTCAAAAGTTGAGGTCTCATGAATCTACTTGTGTATTTACCCAAAGAAAAAATATTGGTTGTTAATTGTTTGAAAATTTGTTTGAAATTGTTAAGACCTTATGGGTAAGCTCTCATGATAGAAGGGGGAGAGGAAGAGGCAGGAAGAACTTGGGACACGCATGAAGATGCAAATGCGGAGATCTGAAGGAGAGGGTAACATGGTGACCTGGACACCACATCAGCATTTACACCTGCCACATCGCTCTTTAAGGTCAAAAAGGTTTTCCTCCCAATCTTACAAACGGTTTTTTTTTTTGTAAAGTTTATATATAAATTAGCACCCTTCAAAAATTTATGGGGCTAGATGCTCATGACACAAAACTTTATTGTTAAAATTTTGCATTAACCTAGAAATAAATAATGTAATGTAAGTCTTATTTATTGCAAGATTATTTAGTGCACCTTTAGAAAATGTTACTTATTTTTTCCCTCAATTAACAATCTTGCAATAAATAAAATATTAAATAATGAATTAAATTGTAATATAATTTATATATTTAATATTTTTTATATAAAAATTTTTAAAAAATAGTTAGGCTCACCCACGAAGAACAGGACGAAATATTCATTCTTTATAAATGATAATAATGTTAGGTAAGACGAACTGTTAATTATTTATATATATATATATATATATATATAAATTTAGGTATTTAGGAATTATGATATCTCTCTAAACGCTTTGAGTAGAACTATAATAAAATAATTTTTTTAAAAAATTAAATATATTTTAAATAATTATATATATTTTTTTTATTAGGTAAACTCACCATAATTCATTAAAAAAGGCTTAATTATATTCACATTTAGTGTAATCTTCCAAATTATATGCATACGGGCATGAATGACAAGCAAAAATTGGTAGTTTGAGATATATATAAATGTTCAATTTCATATTAAAAATTGATTTAATATAATATTTGATTTTTATAGTTTATCCTCATATTTTGGTTTCGATCTTTTAGTTTCATCGTTTCAAATCATAAATTTTAATATTTTAAAAAGTAATATGATTTAAGTTTTTATTAAATTATAAATACTAATATTTTATACAAAAAAACACTAAAGGGATCAAACCTATGATTTTAAAATTATATAGATTAAACTAAAATAAGAGTAAATTACAAAAATTAAATATTATATTAATCCTTAAAACCCACTAAAATTATATTTAAATGGATACAGTTCTTCAGGATTTTTAGCTAAATATACTCATGAATGGATCTAAAATTACAAACTCTATAAGTCCAACCTTTGATTATATAATTTTCTTCATTTTAGATATAATTGATGTTTTTATTAAAAAAATATAAAAAATTATTTTGTAGGTGACTATACTTTTCTTTAATTTTTATTTGGTACATATATTATTTTTTTTATTAATTTTTTTAATTTTACTCTGTCAATACAATTTAGTTTCTGTATAAAGGCTAACAGTGTTCACATAATAAAGTTATAAAAATTAAAAATGCTAACAAAAAAAATTAAAAGATTTAATACAAAAAAGCAATACATATACCTAATTAAATTTGAGAGAAAATATAGTTACCTTCTGAATGTTTTCCAAAAAAAAAAATATACCCGTGAATAGATCTAGAATTGCAAACACCTTTTATGCAACGTTTGTTTTGTTTTGTTTTAGAACTTTTACCTTTTTTGGAGTAAAAAAAAACATGTTGAAGCTTCCTAACTAATGAATTAAATTCCTTTGACAGTAAAGAATGAAGTTTTTTTTTTTAAAAAAAAAGAAATATTTTTTAAGAGTTTTCTATAAAACCTTTCTAACCAAATCACACAAATTAAAGAATGTATGATTAAAAATTAGTTAGAAGTATTATTTTTAAAAATATTATAACATTCAAAGACTAATCTTAATTATACCACTTCAATCTATATTAATCACAACATTGAAGGATACTTGCAGAATGGATTTACGAGGGGAAAAGTATTTTAGAGAAAAAAATAATAAATATTTTGTTATATTTTTCAAACGATCTTATATTAAAAAAGAAAAAAAAACTTTTAGCATGAGCCTTATAAAATAAAATAGAAGAAGTATATAATAAATCATAAATAAATTTTTTATATTTATTTTGTTAAATTCTTTAATAATATTTTTTAAAAATAAATAGGACACGTGGTAAAATAAAGTTAAAAAATTTGACAAAATAAATTTATGAAACTTGATATAATTCATTTTAACTTTTATAATAATGCATGGAAACTTGATTTACACCAAGTAAAACTAAAAAAAATTAATGTTTTGTAAATCTTAGAATACTCCAATGAATAGAATTTAGAGATTCAAGTACCAATATTTATAGGGATATGTTTGGTTACCCAACATAAAAATTTTAAAAACGCATCCACAAAAGCGAGTTAGAATTATTTTTTTTTCAAAATCAACTTTCTTGCTTTTTTTCCCTCTTCAAAAAAAAAAATTAAAAAAAAACCTAATAGCCTAACATATCCAAATAATAGTTGAGTAAAAGTAAATTTATTATATTTTTGACTTTTCAAAATTCACAATCAAACACCCCCTAAGTTAGAGGACTTGGAAAACCTGTTACTCCTCGGACGAGAAAAAGAGTACAGGAAATTACTCAACAGGTAACTTATCTTTTTATTTGTAACATTTAGGATCTTAAAAATAATAATAATAATAAATAATAAATAATAAAACTAATTTTTTTTATAAAACTAAAATAGAAGTAATTAACTCAAATTTTCCTTATACTACTAAAAATAATAAAATTTAAATGACATATTATCTAACATGCTATCTCTCAACTGCTTTGAACTCCCTTAAATATAAACAACCTTGGTCAAAAAAGAAAAAAAGAAACAAAAAACTTTACCAAAAACCTGGGGTAACGAAAGTATTCCATTTCCGAATTAAAAAAAAATCATATTCTTCAACCACATTAAAATAGAGGAATGACACTTAGATTTTTAAAAGTTAATTTAATAATAAAAATTCAATCTCAAAAAAAATATTAAAAAATAAATCCATAAATTCATGGACCCTTTGGTATTTTAATACCAAAACATCTACAACAAAGCCAACACATTATACACAATTTCATGTCTTCGTCAATTTATACTTTGTTCTCTCCAAAAAAGACAAGGCAACTAGGAAAAAAGATGTGATCTAGAGAGATGAGAAGGGAAATATCGCTGAAAGGATCCGCTTCCTCTTTGGAGACTCTGTTACTCCAATCTCTTTGTCCTTGGACCCTACAATTGATGTCCTTGACTTCTTTGACGACAGGGTCTTCTTGGGAGTCTGAACCTCTTTACCCTTGTCAACTTTAGATGCCCTCTGACTGATCGTGATAGTTGAAGCGGGAGGAGCTAGCTGGTATCAAACAAATCAGGGCAGTTTACTCTAGAAGTAAACAAAAGGAGTGACGAACTTCAAAGTTTTCTGAACTATCGGCCCATACGATCCTAAGCTCGAACTATAGCATGATGGAATTGGAAATTGAATCGGGTAAATCTCGAAGCCGAAACAAAGTTCCTTGACTTCTTTGACGACGGGGTCTTGGGAGTCTAAACCCCTTTGCCCTTCTCAACTCTAGATGCCCGCTGACCACAATGGTTAGAGCAAGAGGGGCTAATATCAGACGAATTAGGGCAGTTTACCGTCTAAGTAAATGAAAGGAGTGAAGAGTTCAAAGTCTTCGAGACTATTGTCATGTACGATTCTAATGTATCGGGTGAATCTTGAAATCGAAATAGAGTGAAGATTTCTACAGCGGCCAAGTTTTAGAGTTTATGTGATTTTATCCCACATATTAATATATATCCCGTATATTATGTTAACAATAAGTTACAAATATATTTCTAAATATTGTCGTCATTGAACTGATCAGAGTATTGACTCAATTCAATGACTAGTTTCAATTAAAATAATATCTTTAAATAATACATAGAAACAAAATAATTTAGACAAATATTTATTCATAAATTGTCATACATGCCCAACTTAAAGCCTATATATTATCTATTACAAATCACCAATATTATCATATAGGCCAGCTTAATTAATTGTCCAACTAAACTAATACAAGCTTTTATGATTAACCAAAACTATCGATAAATCATCAAATGTACGTATGTATAACATTGAAGAAGACCAACCAAAAATAAATAAAAACTCAAAATAACAGTATAAAAAACACAAAACAACATAATTTTGAGTTTTTAATTATTTTTGTAAAAAGAAAAAATAATTTTGACTAGTTTACTTTTCCCCACAGTTCTAATAAATGTCTGGACCGAACCATAGATCAGTTTTCAGTTAAACCAATTAGTCCAATATGATTCTGAGAGCTACAAATACTGAAATATCAATTGCAAATTAAACTTTTAGTACTCATAAGTCATTTACATAGTAACTTTCTAAACAGATATTTATAATCCATTTTTCAAAAAAAAAAGGAAAATAAATTGAGATATAATTATCATTAAATTAATCTTATCAACTTTCTAAGGAAAAGTTTGAAGAATCAACGATATGGAAGGAATAGTATCTTTGTGTGTGAATATTACTTAACGACTGCTTTTTGTCTGGGTGGTCAAAGTCAGTCACTTTCTAATTTTTCATATCCTCTTACTTACTTGACTTTGTGGGGAAGACTCCTCAATCATACCCTCCAAAATTACAACTAATGTCACTCTCTTCATAATCACAATCTTTTTTCTCTAATCTCAAAAGCTAAACATTTAATTAGTTTAATTAACCCCACTATCCTTGACTGTGGACCCCAACCCGCTTCCTCCATCTCAATCATCCTTACCTTTCATCTTCCCCCAACCCCCCACCCCCACCCCTTGTTTTTTTAAATTATTATTATATCTCCACTAATCACATCTCACTCCTTAATTTATTTATTATAATAAAGAAACCCCACCATACGCCATCATTATAGCAAGCGTTACTTCCTTTGTCCCAAGACATTTTTTAATTCATACTTTTTTTTTCTTTCAAAAAATTGGATCTTTACATCTACCTAGTACTATAATAAAAAAATTATTTAAAATTTTTCTATTATAAAATTTATTATTTAAAAATATCTAAACATTAAAATTTTTAATAGATTTTACACATAATTAAAAATATGTTGCACAATTAATTTAAATAAATTTAAGATATTGTTGAAAATTAAATTTTGTAATAAGATACTTTTCAGCAATTTTCACAATAAAAATTACTTTATTTATAGGGTAAATGACATTTTTGGGCCTTCTAAAAAATATGGCAAATAAAATATCAAAATCCAATTGAAAATAAAGAAACCTCGCTTGCAATTTGAATATTGTAGGGCATTAGCTGTAAATAATCCTTATCATTATCAATTTACAGGGTCCCCAATAAATAAATATATATATATATATATATATATTATTTTATAACGCTAGTACACGATATTCATAATTTAGCTTGAGAAAGAGACCAGCTCAATCTGTGGTATTTTTGTAAATTCGCTCGAACTAGGAGGCCATTCATGTACAAACATGGATTTAATATATGCCCATCACGCTCTGAAAATTACAGAGACGGTGCGGCACCACCTGCCGCCGGTGGAACCCATTATCAGAAGCTTCTTATTCTCTTCCTTGATTTCGAAATTCAGACCCTCTCAATTGGGAGAAAAAGAAAAATATTAAATTTTAATTTCCTTTAGCGAAATAAAATTACTCCACATTTCTCTTTCCCAAAAGTTCTGCGATCGATCGGGGAAGCTTCTTTTTGAAATGAAGTTGAAGTAGCCCAACAGAAAGACGTAGTAAAATGCTGTGCAGGAAAGGCTCCCGTAGACACAGTTCAGGATCTTTGCCGGTGTTCCTCAATGTGTACGATCTGACTCCCATTAACGGTTACGCGTACTGGTTCGGCCTCGGGGTGTATCATTCCGGCGTTCAAGGTTAGTCTTCGAGTTCAAATCTCTTTCAGTTTGAATTTGAATTTTCAGATCTGTAATTTCTCAGGAAACTAATAGGGTTTCGGAGTTGCTATTTGGCTGTAGTGCACGGAGTAGAGTACGCTTTCGGAGCTCACGAGTACTCGACCACCGGAATTTTCGAAGGCGAACCTAGACTGTGCGATGGGTTCACGTTCAGGAAGACGATACTGATCGGAAAGACGGATATGGGAGCCGCCGAGGTTAGGCGCCTGATGGAAGAGCTCGCCGGAGAGTACAAAGGGAATGCATATAATCTCATCACCAAGAACTGCAACCATTTCTGTAACGATGCTTGCATCAGACTCACAGGAAATCCTATACCAAATTGGGTGAATCGTCTTGCTAGAATCGGTATTGTTCCATCTCAGATTTCAATTTCTGTTAAGTATTGGTGATTTGTTGGTGTGGAACTGTGGATAATGGTGTTGTTGATGATTAGCGATTCACTGAGATGCAGGGTTTTTGTGCAATTGTGTGCTTCCGGTGACATTGAACTCAACGAAGGTGAGGCATCACAGAATAGAAGATAAGCACTGTTGTGAAGGAGAGAAGCAAGCATTAACCAGTGAGTCCAATAACAATAACAATAGTAAAGTGACTGCTTCGAATTCAGCATCGTCGGCGACATCATCTCCGGCGAACTCTGGTTCCAGATTGCGCAGAGGAAGGAGTAGAACCAGACGCCCTCTTCCTCCTTCTTCACCACTGATTATAGGTTCTTCCGCATCTTCTTGATCTGTAACTGTTAAGCCCGTTCGGAAACTTTTTAGTTTTTTATTTTTCTTTTTCTTTTTTGTGCCTTTTCAATTTCAAATTCACAACGAAAGAAGGACCAAATTATTAGTTTTTTTTCTTCTTCTGAATTTGAATTTTGTGAATCTTGTTCATTCTTTTTCATCCAATTAGCAGCTCATAAGGCTTATAGCATTGTCAGAAAAAATGGCAGGAATCCCGGAGATAATAATTCATATAAATTCCTTTTTTTGTATCTTTTTCTTTAGGATTTTCAAATTTTGTAGAGACCTCTGTTTTTTGCCGGTTGTTGCCATTAGCCCATTAGGCCATTCCTCACTCAGTCACCGACCATAATTTGCTCCCATCCACTTTATCAAAGGCCCCTATCAAAATTTAATTGAATTGCAATAAATACGATAAAGGCATTTTATCTTATTGAAAGGAGCTTTTTATATTGGTATTGTATTTTATTTAAAAGAAAATAATATTTCGCTCTTGTAGATGAGTTTAACTTTTTTATAAAATTTTTTATAAAAAAAATAAGGAGCTTTTTAGAATCCCTCCACAAAGCAAGGTTTGATATTTAAATATTTATTAGAAAAAATATTTATATTTATTGAATATTATTTTAATTAGAATTGCTCCATTGGATTTCTATTTTCTATTTTCTATTTTCAAATAATGGAATAAAGGAATAAAAAATAAATATATAAATAGAAATATATCCATTTTAATATTTTTATTTATTTATTATTAATATTAATTAATAATTAATTGAA
This sequence comes from Leucaena leucocephala, assembly GCA_037074615.1. Taxonomy (NCBI): domain Eukaryota; kingdom Viridiplantae; phylum Streptophyta; class Magnoliopsida; order Fabales; family Fabaceae; genus Leucaena; species Leucaena leucocephala. Next base: position 4,753,143 of record CM073558.1, on the reverse strand, counting down.
AATGAAAATTTAACCAATTTTTATAAGATTCTATAAAGAATAGGGCATAGGGTTAAGATATAAATTGTGTATAACTTATGTATATAAGTTAAGTTATCATTCTAAAATTATTCTAAAAAATCTAAGTGTCTCTAGTTAAATTCAAAGCATTCAAAAATAATTTCTTGACATTAAAATAAAATTAAATAAGAATAGAATACTTGCCTATTAAATAACACACTTCTTGATTTTTAACCCCCTCATTCACTGCGAATACCTTCTATCACTGCAATGGGAAACAAGTGAAATCCTAAAGGTATCTTTAAAGCACTTTTTAGCTTCAAAATTCTTGTCTTTCTTGACTTATTAAATGTTAATCAACCAGTCCTGATTAAGTATGTTTTGACTTTCTCGGATTAAATTTATCATTGCTTCCCTCCTTGATAAGCTAAACTGCATCTCATGAATCATTCCTCAAATATTTTCGTCTATAATTTCCATCTCATGCCCTTCTAAGCCCTATGAGACCTGCTAAAGTTCACTTATTAAAGGATCTCCATTTAAGATATTAAGTTTAAATAGGTATAGAAATAAATCGGTCTAAATTAAACTTTAATTTTAATAAATTAGATTTGTTAAATAATAATCCTACATAACCTTAACCTGTAGCTTATTATATATTATTTTTTTAAGTCTAAGTCTAGCCTATAAAAAAATTAAATAAATATTTTAATTATAATTAATATAAAAATTAATTAACCAATATAATTTAATAAATAATTTTAAAATCGTATCATGTGCATATATGTTATTTAAATAGTTTAGCTAGATCTAAATTAAATGGCTTACATATTTTGCTGCAACAAACTTGTAAAGGACAAACCCAAATAACATCAACTAATATTTTATGTTATATAACTTAACTTGTGCTTAAACTCTTTCACGTGATCACTAAACTAGTTTGAAGTGTTTAGTTAGGATTATTGGGCATCTGAATGGCATCCACTACCATGTAGGCCATACGACCCCTACGTAGTAGGGCTATAAATGAAAAACCTTAAAATTTCCCTGTAAATAACATTAATGTTTTTGGTTTGTTTTTTCTCTGGTTTTAGAAATTGGGCTTTTAGGTCAGTTGTATGGGTTTGTGTGAGGCCCAAAAATAGGTCAAAATTTTTCTTCTCAATTTCATATTTAAGAGTTAGCACATATAATAAATAATGGGTTCATATTTTATAAAGATGTGAGTTTGATTCTCTAAATCTTAGGGTTGTACCCTTGTCTTGATGAGAGACCAGTGTAAATTTACCTAAAATTTATTTGTAAAAAAAAAACTTAATGCTGTTGGAGAAAGGTGGGTAAAAAAAAGAATAGAGTTTTTTGTTGCCAATAAGGCAATAATTAGAGGTAAAAATTGGTGCCAGAATGTGAGAGTGAGAATGACGCAGCCGCAGCTTCGAGTTTGTTTGGATTAATATTGGTAAAGGTGATTTTTATTTTAACTAATTTATATAAACTGAAATATGGGAGGGCTGTAATCTCTACAGCTCCAAGGCAATTTTCTTGCAGGTTTCATTCCTACATTAATAAGATATGGCCACTATCTATCGATACTTGATTTGAGGGATAACAAGTCATCTGGAGTTTTTCCTGACTGGATTCTGAAGTTGAAGTCATTAAGAGCCCTTTTACTAGGAGGTAATCAGCTACATGGACAACTTCCGAACAAGTTGTGCCACCACCAACTTCTCTCAACAATGACACAGAGGAAGATGAATCTGCCATAGATTTAACTTCATTCATTTGGAGTTTTTCTATATGCCATGTTGCAGTGTTGCTTAGTATGGCGCATTAGTTCTTTGGATCAACCCATACTGGAGAAGATTGTGGTTTTATTACATAGAAACATATCTCTATAGATGTTTGTATCCATATCTCTTAAAGATTCATTCCAGTAGAATTCACAATTTGATCGTCCAGAAGAAACGGAGGTTCTACACTCGTCCAGGCTAGTTAAAGGGTAAATCGCCTTAATAGCTCCAGTGATGGCCGGGAGCCATCTGAAGTTGAGAAGCCCTCCAAGGGCAAAGATGTTTCTCAAGGAGCAGAGAATACTCATAAGAAGACCCTAGGGGAGCTGTCAAAGAGGTCAAGAATTGATTAGATTCGGTTTTGTTTGTAAGTAGCTCAATGTCTTCATGCTTCTACACTTTCCGTCTCATTCGAGGCCAAATGCTTACTAATACAGACTCTAATACCATGTGGAAGACAAGTTCACACAGACATAAATAATCAAAGTATTGTATGCCTGAATTCTCACATAAAAGATACAATAAAAGACTTAAATCTCTAATCTCTCTCGCCATGACTCCTAATTCAAAGTTGCTCACCTACTAAAATGAATAAGAGAAGGAGATATTTTAATAGAGAATATCATCATTTAGGGTTACTCATGAACCATTAACTTTCGGCCATGATGGACTTGATCCCATAACATTAATATAAGAAATAAAAAAATTTATATAAGAATTAAAGAAAGCAAATTTAAATAAAAGCTTTTGAGCAGCATGAGTATTAATAAAAAGAAGTTAATAGTTGTATGAAGTAAAAAAATCTACAAAAAAAAAATTCATATGTTTAATAAGTTTTAATTTCATAGGCTTTTTTCTTACCTTAATTAATTTCATGTCGTTAATTCTCATGTTTTTCAGATCCGCATTTGGTTGGTCAAAATATTGAAAGAGGTTATTTATCTAATTAGATATAATATAAATTAAATATTTTATTTTATTTTATCCGAATAATCTAAATATTGGATATATATATATATGACTTAATTTAATATGTTTAAATTATAATCATATTTATATATTAAATTAGTATTTAATTCAATAATCCGATTTTGTGAATATATAATAAAGATTTAAATGAGTTTAAATCTAAATCATATATTATATCATTTAAATGAGACATTGGAAAGATTATGATAAGGCTATCACAATCAACAAATGTATATATTGGTGGATATTTTAATATTAAAATACTCCCTTTATCAATTGTTAAATTATCCAATAATTGAGTTTTCTAGATATTTTCTTTCTCTTCTTCTTCTTCCTTTTTTTTTTTCTTCCTGTGGTACATCTCCGATAAGTTAGTCTCCCTGTAAACAAGAATTAAAGAGAAAATTAAAACCTACTATTGGTCAACCACGTGGAATAAAAAAAATGAAATCTAGTAATGAAAATTTCATATGATTAGAAAAATATGCAATGTTCATTTCTCATCAGATTAAAATTTAAATGAAAATTAAGGTCTGTAAATTATTGGTTAAAATTATTTTAATTCAGACATTATATAATTATAAAAATTGTGTCATATCTCTCTTTTGTCCGCACGTTTCATATATATATTATTCATATCTATCTCAAATGGTCAATAGGATACTCAAATATCGTTGTAAATTCACATTCTTTCAGGCACAGTATTGTGACTTACTTGCCCCTAGATTCTCTGGTTAGCCTTATGTACCAGATCTAAGGAATATCTAAGTAACGAAGAACTAAGTCAGAGACACTAATTTTTTTAACTGAATAACTTCTAAGTATTCAAAATGCCCTATTTTATTTATTAAACTAATTTAATTAGATTAAAAAATTAATTAAATTAATAAATATAACATATTTTTTCTAAAACTCCATAATCATTTTTCTTAATTCTCTTCCTATCACTTCTACTTAATTAGACTTAATTTGTCTAATGAATATTGATAGAAATAATTTAAAAAATAAATAAATATAAAAAAATATATCTTATATTTAAGATAAAAATTAATTTCTATCCTATGACCAAATAAATATATTTACACTAGCGCCTTGCTTTATGGATATGGTTCCTTATACCTTTAGGCTTATGCTTCATGCACCATAAAGAAAATTCCTTAATTATCTTCTAAGATTTATGTAGGGATCAAATGATGATAGCCTTCCCTTCTTTCTGTAATTAGAAATCTAATTAAGCAACTTCAATAGCCTTAGCTTTTCGCAATATGATGATAGATATAACTGTTAACTCTATAACTATTTCTCTATATAATCTCAGCAGCTTTTTGCTATATAACATGTAAAATTGTAAATGACAGTACTAAGTGGTAAGATAACCACAAATTTGGGAAATTTGAAAAAAAAAAACTTAAAAGGGGTAATGCCATAGGCATTAAAATGCAACATCAGCTTTTTCAAGAATGATGATATGAACTATATTAGCAACAAGTAACAAGCATGTAAGAACTATCAGGTTCCGATCCAATATGTGTGCGCGCGCGCGCGCGTGTATGGTATTAAAAGGTAGTTTGAAAGGGATCAAACAAACAAGAATTCATATTTAAAAAAAAAAAAAAAGTGGTCAAGAAGATGAGCCAAACAGAAGAAAAAAAAACAGAGAACAGAATGAGCCCGCCACGTGGGCGTGTACATCTGTTTTAGGTCGTGTGACAGTTTCTCTTTGTTTATATGGAAGTAATGCCAACAAATCAATAAGAATAAAGTTGGCAGAGACCGATGTAGAAGGAACAATCTTCGGGTAGCATTTCATCATGGGAATTTTCCTGATTTAGAGAGAAGGCTGACACAGATTCATTAACCCTATCATCATCATCATGAATGATAGCAGTTCTCACCGCAGAGAGAATCATGTTACTTTTGCTTTTCTCTCACCCACTCAACAAAATTGTCAAGGACCAAGGGCCATGCATGTTCTGGATTATAGTTGCTCATGTCCGGAAAACTTATCTGTGGGAAAAAGAATCTGTCAGAGGCACACTTCAAATAAGAACAAACAAGAAACAACACTTCAACAAAAGCCATAGGACATTGCTTCATTAATAGTAGCAATAATAGAATACCATGGGAAAAAGAAAATAAGGCCTAGAGTTTCTGGTTTCTACTCTACCACCTAACACATTTATTTATCTCTTAAGTTCTAAGGCATTACGTTAATTAATCTTCTCCCTGTTTTGTCTAACTTTGGTAGGGGGAAATGTTGCTTATTTTCTTAAAAAATACTTAATTTGAGGAAATGAAGAGTTTGGACAAGATCTTGCAAATAGAATTAAGGAATAAAAACAGATTACATTAAGCAGTGGTGGAAGCATTTCTATTTGCTAAAGGAATAGGTAGAAAATTAGGCCTTCTCCTCGCAAGGAGAAACGGAATGATATATGTTTTTCTTTTTCTATTTTTTTAATACAAAGATTACCATCACTCAGTCATTAATTACCAATATTTACATAGTACATGTTAAGATCTCATCTCCGTTTCAAAAGTCTTTCAAATCACCAATTTTACATATATAAACTTTTCCCCACTTAGTAGGATAAGGCTCATGCTTCTTGCTGTGGTACATATATAAATTTTTACATGTCCGCAGCCAAGCATATGCAATTATGGTAAATGGACATCACAGCAAAAGGTAAAATGAGATCTCCCTGGGATAACTACCAATTAAATTCTTTCAAAGCAAAGGGAGGAGTACCTCATTGCAAAACCGGAAAAATCCCATCCATTGATCCATATTGACGACCTTGTAGTCACTCTGAGTCTGCAATAAGACAAATATGCAAGAACCTATTTATCATTTTCTTTTTCATTTCAACAAGTCTAACTGGCTACAACATTACAAGCAAATAAAGAAGGCGCCATCAAGAATAATATAACCAAAGAGTTTGTGCAACTTATTCCTCCAGTTTAATATCTAATTTTAAAAGGAGAAAATATGGAAAAGATCAAAGGACAAAAAAAGAAACAACCATGCTGATACAATTGCTTATCTAGTGGACCCGAATGGTTCCAGTCAAAACCACTATTGTCTATGGTTAAAAGAATAAAAAGAAACCAACAAAGGGGAACCAGTGACTCGGTGTCCCAAGTCTAAATAACTCACATGCTACACAGGGTGAGTAAGGAGTGGAGGAAATACTGAGAAAACAGCATAATATACATGTGCTGGGAGCTGAATAGAAAGGACGGGTAAGATTTCAATCTGGAATCAGAATCTCTGGCCCCTTGAAAGCTAGGGGCTGTTTTGAGTTCTCAGCTCTTGTTTTGTTTTTCTGTATTGCATTCTAGCACAGAGGTGGATGAAGTGGCAGTAAACTGAGATTGCAATCAAAGATGATAGATCAGAGTTGAAGAAGCTGCCTATCAGAGAAGCATCCATTGATATTTCTATCATCAAGAAAAGTGCAAAAGAGAATAAATCAGAGATTGGTCTAGAATTTGAACCCAGATGAATTAATTACCCAAGCTTTTAATTTCTTCAACAATAGCATGAACACTGAGAAGATGTTGTTTGCTGCAGAGAGATCGAGCAACATGAAGAAAACTCATCTCCTGCCAAACATCAAAACAGACAATAGATGAAAGCTGGGCTTTTGCCATCAACATGTGAAGTCTGGAGAAAAATACAAAGGCAGGAGCTGGCAACTACCTCTGTTGTCAATAAAGGAAGAAGAGGAAAAAGATGATATGAGCAAAGAGAAGAGTGAATGGATCTTGGATTGTGTCATAGAGGTCAGACTGGCTAGTGGTTGCATTGGATAAGTGTCTTGGGATGATGGCTATGATATAGTGGCATCTAGGGGAAATTTTTGGTTTTGCATAAAGAATTGAGACTGCATTGTCTGTGCTATTGTTATCAGTTCTCACTTCTCATGATGAAATTGGAACATGCTTGTTTTGGTTCTTTTGTGAAAAGCAACTAATCTTGTTTCCACCTTAAAGACAAGGTATAACTTGTTTGGGCTGGTATAGATGAACCCAAATCCATCGGGCCAAGACCTAGTAATGTTTATGGAAGAAAAAGTAATAAACCCTCTTATAAGGTTTCCCCAATAATAGCTAGCAAAATATATATGGGACGGGAGCAGAGTAGAGAAGGGGAATTTCAGTCAGGATTGAAAGGAAGGGGGTGTTCCAAGTTCTTTCATAGCTGTTGTTTTATTATTCTGTGTTGCATCACTGTTGCTCTAAGCTTTGCTTCTAAAGCTGTTATTTGTTACAGCTAATGTTGAGGATTCTATTTGCTACTGTGAATGTATGGAAGGACTCCTCTGTTTTCTTTCTGTTATTCAATAATATTCAGAAGTTATTGGAACATCAGCGATACTTTAATTCAGAATTAGTCGTGAGGGAAAATTGAGATACCTGTATAGATACAGATTCAGAAGAAATGAACTAAGAAAACAAAGAAAGTAACTGAATTTGGTTAAGCTCCTTCAATCAGTAGTGCATGAGAAAACTGCGAGTATAAATAATGTCCATAAAAAAATCCAAATATTTTCAATAACGATCATCATTATCAAAGATTATAACATTGTAAAAATAGTACTCACCTTTAAATATTCTACAAATAAGTTGACTTGGGATGGAAATTGGGAATCCAATACAAGAGTAAGTAACTCACAAACACTCTCTATATCGATGCTTTTCTGCTTCTCTTCTGCCAAAATTGGAAAAAATAGAGATTATAGAAAATAAGTCGTGAAAAAGAATATGGAAAAGGAAAGAACTTCACTAAAATTAATTTTTACATAACACATCTACTGTACCTGTTAAACAATATCGGAATGCATAAGAATAGAAATCAGAAAGATTTGATGGCCGCAATACCTTTACATGTCAAAGAACAATAGTCATCATTTTAATACCATCATCACGCATTAACAAATACAGTAAGTAATTTTCCAGAATATCATCAAAAAGCATAAAAATTTGATCATCATATTTATACCTCCTTTTCTAGATCAGGAAGTGACTTCTTCAATTTACTTATTGTATCAGCCCTTAATGCTTTAAGGCCTCTCCTCCACTCATCCTACAAATAGTTAAGCAAACTGATTTTAAATATAATAACCAATAGAAAGAGAAGGATCGAATCAAAGACTCTGATTAGTGAATATGAACCTAACTTATAATGTAAATGAAGAGAATACCTAAAGAAGTGCTATGTAACTATGGACAATAGATTTTTATATGCACATAAAAATTTCCCCTTACCAAGTTAAAATATCCTTGCTTCTCAGCTTTCATTTTCCTGCACACATTAGCCTACATCAATTCCAAACACAGACTAAAGACAAAGCTATGGTAACAAGGAATCAATGAACTGTAAGATAATTTACCATGCAAGCATCAATATCCTCACATCAGTGTGATCCACTTCCAAATCAGCACAAAGTGCTTCAATTCCTTCTGGGCTGTATCCAAAAAATTAATCAGCTACAATATGGATTACCCTTTTTCAAATTGCAGTGGGAAAATCTTCTACTTTCTGATGAAGTAGGTGATAAAAGTCTTGAACATGAAGGGCAACTCTGCCTTTCTCCAGGGATTGACACGAAGTATATCCTGAATTTCAGTACATCTACTATAACATGGGATTTAGCACTTCCTCATACCAAATAACTCCTGAATGGACCTATTATGTTTTTTCTTTTTTGACATGGCTATCTGACTGGATCAGATTCGAGCATTATGAGGCTCAATTGGGGGTAGCTCTTCCAAATGCATTTTTTGTATTCACACAGACTCGAACTCGAGATCTCGTGCTTAAACAGCCAAAGCCCTTTCTCCACTTGAACAAACGCCAGTTGGTGGACCTATTATGTTTTTCATACATAGTTTGGTTTAAGCTTATTTTAAGCATTTTGCGCCATATGAGGTAAATATGTAAGAGGAGTTTTGTCTCATGAAGCGTAAAATTGTTTTTTTGTGAGTCATCCAAACACCCACTAAGCTAGATCAGCTAAGCAGTACATTGATGAAACTCCCCTAACCACATTAGATTTTCCATAACAGTTCCATTATAGCAGCAGCCCATCATAAGAAAGAATTACTTTCTCCTAGATATCCATGTTTTAAATTTGAACTACAGAATAATTATTGCATAAACTAAATTGAGATGTGTTGAGTTCTTGCCCAGAAATGAAAAGAAAATGAAGGAGGAAGAAGAAACGGAAAAGAGAAGAGAAGAACAGAGAGAACTCGAGCAGAAAGAAGACAGAGAAAACGGAGAGAATCAGTAAGTCAAGTGTTTATTCAACTATCATCTTAATCCCTTTCATCAAATAGGATCCTATTTATACACTTCACCCTCGTTAGCTAACTCTGCGTATGGTAACTGTAACAGTAAAACAGTAAAAGTAATTTTCATAACAAGATGTATAATGATAACTCATAGATATCAACAGAAAAAACAGTACATTCTCTGATGAAGCATACTTACTCAATCAAACCAGAAGAAGAACCATTGGCATATGAATAAAATAGACTATCAATCCGTTCTGATTCTTTGGAACTTGCTTTACTTGAAGCTGAGGGAAGAAATGCTTATTTAATTATAAACATAGGAAAAAAAACAAATAATACCTCACTCAGGACTGCTTTATAGATGATAATCAGAAAATGCTGACAGCTCACTTTGTAAACAACAAATTGACAGTATATGTATTGATATATACAAATAGGAAGGAAGAACCGATCATAAGTTCATTTCAGAAAAATAATTAAAAGAAATTCATGGACATCTTGCACAAAAACCCAACTTATATAGTTGAGCAATTAATACCATAAATCATTCAAATCAAGCCGAAGTTACTTTTTTTTTTTGTCTAGTCGAAGAAAAAGCTTGCTAATTTACAAAAATTTTCTTTTCAAATAATCATCTGGAAAAAAAAAATGAAGCTTTCACGAGAAGGGGAAGTAAAAAAAAAGAAGAATGACCAACAGAACGTTCGCAGGCATCGATATAAAAGCAATCCCACTGGGGGAATTTGAGAAAATTAACTTCAAAAAACCACAGTACATACAATGGAAGACGGAGTAAACAATACACTTAATCAAATCTTAGAGCGCCTCCCTTACCATGGTTGCCCAGAAAAAGAAAACAAGTTTTGAAACCAGATACGAGATTATTTGGTAAAAGAGATGTAAGAGGAATCTATTACCAGAACGGAAGAGATCGGCGGGGGAGGAATTAGAATTGGATTGACCCACTTTCTTGGATGAAGAGCGACGCATCTTCAATAAGAAATCCAGAGGGGAAAACTGAGAGAGAAGGATTAGGAGTGAAGAAGCAAGAGAGCGACCGAAAAATCTCCGTCGCTCAAAAATCGAAATCCTGAAGGGTGCACCAATTTAGAAGAGGGGAAAGGAAAAAGCGCCGGATATCTGAGATTGTACGGTTTCTGAGCGGGTCTCTCAGGGCACAGAGGTTGATGATGAGATGGATAAGAGTACTAAATTGACTTGGGGTTAAAACCCAATGGTGAAAATAAAGTCAAATATATATAAATAAGAAAGAATTTTTATGGAAAAAGAAAAATGAGTAAGAATTTAAAATAAAATGCATGTAATCATCAGTAATAATTATCCATATCATATCATGACATGAATATTATACCTGCAATATAAAGTTTATATATCCTGAATGTAAAGGTACTTATTATTTAATTAATTTATAATTAAATTAATTAATTATAATAAATTTAATTAATCTTTTTAAAATATATATCTACCAGTATAATATTAGATATATATTAATTTTTAAATTATTTAAATTAATTTTTAAAAAATAATAAATATAAAAATTAAAATATATTAATATTTTATATTTAAAATTAAAATTAACTCTTGTATACTTTCTCAAATTACTTTTAAAGATAATTTTTTTTATAAATTTATATTAAAAACTCATAAAAAGATAAAAAAAAATAATTAATTTTAAAAAATTAAATTATTATCGAGATATATAGAGACTAATTTTTGCATTATATTCTTTTAATTTTTAATATATGAATTATTTATATAATTTAAATAAATCAATAGATTTAGATAGATTGTTTAATTATAATATTTAAAAATATTCTTTATAATATTTTTATATAATATTATATTATATATTAGTATTATTTTATAAATTAATTTAAAAAATATAAATATAATAAATTAAATAAATTAAAAATTTTATATTTAAAATTAAAGTTAATCTACTAACTACCTAGAGGTCACATTTTTATGAAGTTATTTAAAATGTTTATAATAACGTGAAATTTAAAAATAGTTATAGTTTCAAAATTAAAGACGCACACAATAACTAAAATAAAAAAGTGTAAATATTGTTTAAACATTATATAAATATGCATAACTTATAAATTTAGAATTTTTTATTGCTACCTTCCCATCATATTTATAAGATATTTTGAACCGAACCACACAAGAAGTATCCTTGAAGTCATGTCATGTGTCCCCCAAGTCATGTGATACGTTATGCTCTGTGCCTTACTTTTTCGGATACATTCCTTTGTTTAAACATCTGACTTCGTTCTCACTTTTTACTTTATATTTTTTTGTTTAGATAAACTTTTATAAAAAAATAATTTTTAGATAAATTTTTTTAAAAAAAATTATAAAAAAAATAATTTTAAATAAATGAGTATTTGGATAGATACTATTATAATAACTTTTATAATTAGTAATCATTCAAAAATTATATAAGATAAAAAAATAATAAATTTTATCATCTTTTTTTCGTTCTACTATTCAACGATTATTCCTCAATAGCAACCAATAGCAATACTAATAGCAACTACAAGTAATGAATAGTGATAGAGATTTTAATAATAACAATAGATGCTTCAACAATATTTTCCTCACCGTCTGCCTCATCTCCTTTTTTTCTTTTTCTCTATTGCTAGTGTCTCCTCAATTAAGAATCAGTAACGATGACTTATTAGAAGCGATGTCTCCTCAATCTATAACTGTAACGATGATCAACTAGAAGCCACCCATAAGCAGTAACGAGATAAAGAGAAAAGTCAAAAAAGAGACTATAGAATAGAGAGGAGAGAGAGTTAAAAAATATTAGAATAAAATAATAATTAGGTAGTATATAAACTATTTTCCTATTCTATAAAATATTTTCAATAATTTATCTAAAACTATAATTTTAAATTATAGTTTAGTCTATAAACTATTTTAAATAAATATAATTATTTATTTTAATTTTGTTTAAAAATTGCTTTTAAAATTAAGATTTTAATGTTTTTCAAACACACTCCGTGAAGTAGTTTGCAAAGTTGAGAAAGTGATAATAGGAAACTCTAAAGACAAGAAAATTAAAAACAATTTTTATTTTAAAAAGGCAAAAAAAAATTGTTTGATGGTTAATTTTAAATTAAGTTTTTTTATGAAAAAACATAAATCCGTTTTTAAAAATAAAAAACCTAAAACAGCTTTTACATGTTTTTTTATTTTTTCTATTTTTTAAATCTTCTTAATGCTTATTTTTATTCATAGCCATGATTTCTACTCTGCCTCTTGGGCTCATTTATGCCGTTTTTTAATCCTCTAACTCTTTATTTATTGTCGCTAAGCTCTCAACTCTGTCTATCACCTTCTCACAATTCTTAAAGTTGATTTTATAAACAATTGTTTCAAAAAAATTATTTTTTTAAAATGCAATTTTTTAGAACAATTATCTACATTAAAATTTTTAACTTTTTGTTTATAAAACTTGTTTTAAAAAAAATTTTATAAACTTATTCTAAAAGCATAAAAACAAAAAATAGAAACAAACAAGGACTTAATTTCAATAACAGATCACTTGGAGAAACAAGGAACAAACTTATGGAACTCGTGGTAGTTTTGTCTGTTGGATTCTCTTGTTCTTTCCTTGTATATGCCCCTTCCTTCCTATATATAAGTTATAACTAGCCAAACTACATAAAATTGTGAAAATAAATAAACTATATAAATTAAAATTACATAAAAGTAATAAATGTGTAGAATATATAATTTATTTTTAAATATATCATTATTTATATAAAGAGTAATAAGAGAAAAGAAGTGAAAAAATTGAGATAATTAATATAAAATTATATTTAATAGGTGGTAAAAATAAAAAGAATAAATTAAAAGTTCAAATAAAAATAAAGTGTACCATATATATATATTGGACCACAAAAGATAATGTTATACATAGGATTAGGGAGTATACTCAGTATAATTAAATTTCAAGGCCTTGCTCACTAATGGGCCTTGTTAAATTCATTTGGGCTTTACGCAATAAATATTTGGGCCTATCAAATTAATTATAGTTTCGCCTAATAAATATTCAAGGCCATGACTAGGTCTATATTTTTTTTTTATAAAACAATTTTAGATAGGTTTGACACTCATTCCCTACTAAAATTAGGCATAGTACTAGAGTTTAAAGAGTATTTATAGAAGATTTACAATATCGTCTATCAAATGAGCTCTTACAATGATAACAAAAATTAAACTTACGTTCTTATAGGATACAAGTATGTTCCTTATCATCTATGACATCTATTATTTTGTTATATCACTTTATATGAATAGGGCTAGTAATATGGGCTAACTTGCCAAATGCGGTGGGTTGGGGGAGGTGCGCTGGGTTGAAAAGGTCAACCTCCTAGTGGGTTGATATTTAACTAACTCGAGCCTGTTATAGTGGGTTCTCGCCAATTCTTTTAATTTTTTTCACCTTTTTTAAATTCTTTTAACACAAAATTTAAAATAATAAAATAATAATAAAATTTACAATAATAACAAGTCGACGAGGGGAGGGGTTAGATTTAAGCTTAGAAGATTCAGAGTCAGAATAAAAGTGGATACAAAATAAATAAAATAATAATTTTTTAAAAAAAAAAAGAGGTTAACTCACTTTTTTTTTATAGGTTGGTAGGTGCAGGTCAAAAGTAACTATACCAAAATGGAATATTTTTTAACCCAACCTACTATATTTACCACCTCTACTTTATAATTGGAAATCCTAATAATGGACTTCCCTAAACTTTCTTCTCATGCTTCATTTATTTCTTTATGGTCTTTCTCTATTTTTGCTATGAATATAATTAAAAATAAAATTTGAAATCCTCTAAAAGACTAGTGGCTAAATAATTGTTTGATTGTCTGGGCTTTTGACCCAATGACACCAAGAATCTTTTAAGTATTTTTGAATTATAACATTCCTAATTTGACCTTCAATTTAAGTAAGATCTCTTAAGTCTTCCTCAAATAGGAAGATATATGTGTATATAAAAAAAAATAATTAAGATGTCTCATAGAATCTATGATATATTAAGAAAAACCATCAAGGCACGTTTTGAAAGGTTTTGAAAGTCAGTACTCCCTCCAACCCTATTTATAAAAACTTGTTTTTTTTTATAATAAAACCGACTTTTTGTAAGATGCTCTTTGCGTTTATCTAAATAATAAATGCCTCTATTTTCTCACATCATCTTTTCCATATGCATTCCCTTTCATCATTCTATTTCATTACTATTATTCTCTCATTTAACCACTATAAATAAAAATATATTTAAAAAAATAAAATATATTTTTATATATTTATTATTTTTAACTAATTTTATCTATTTTATGGAACCACACAACAAGGATAAGTTAGTTAAAACTTCCTAATCAAGTGTGTGTAGATAATACTACATCCAACAAGAGAAAAGGGATTAAATCATAAGAGTCGTAAAGGCTGAATTATCAGATTGTACGATCACTACTAGTACTCATCTGCATTTAATTGAACATTTATTGTATTCACCGATCGAGTATTTGTTTGGTGAGTGATTTGGTCTACTTATGAGTTTGGTATTTTCTAGGTTCTATGCATTTTGATGCTTGAATCACATGGTGTGGCAAACACATTCAAAATTAGGTTTCCAACGTTAATTAATTAGCATTCATTCATTCATTAATGCTTGACCTACCGCCTTTAATATCTCTCAATACTACTTGTCCATCTGTTTATTGTGATAATTGATATCCATGAATACTCTTTTAATCATATTTATAAATTATTTTTAATATATTTTACTATATAAGAAAGAATTTAAATCTCATTTAATTTTATTTTAAAATTTAATAATTTTTAACTTTACCCCTATTTAATATTTATTCTATTTTAAGAATATAAAGTTAAAATGATATAAATAAAAAATAAAATTATCTATTCATATAAAAAATTTAATAACGCTACGTATAAATAATATAAGAAAATGTTTCTATCTTATAATCAGGAAGGACTCAGAAACTCTATTTAGAAAAGTAAGGAAGAAGAAGAAGAAAACAAGAAGTGAAAATAAAAAGGAAAAGAAGAATGGATAAGAAAATAAGAAGCCTACATATCTCCCCAAAAAATCTTCACGAGTGTGGATATTTTTGAAAGCAAATATGCAAGAAGACATGCATGGGCCCCATATTTTTCAATATGAATTTTATAGCCATTGTGAAATTAGTTAATTTTATTTCCTCTATTTTCTTCTCTCTCTTTTTTTTCTTCCAAACATAAGGAGCAGAAACATTGACTTCTTTCCACTTTCTTTTCCCTCTAGATCTAATAAACTAAAATTTATAAATATTTATTTAATTATTTAATTTACATCTCTCTAATTAAAAATTAGAATAGGAATAAAATATTTACAAATATACTCTCAATTAAATTATTCACTCGTGGATTTCTTTTTATTAAAAAATCAATTCAATTGAGAGAAAAAATATTAACACGTGCGAAATGGAATTATCAAAAGATAACTTTAAAAGCATTTAATTTCACTAACTAAACAAATTTAAGATGTTGAAAATATGATTTATGGATTTGTCAAGTTGAGCTATAGTGGTAATAAACATGGGAATTAATGTTGTGAGAAACGGAAGTGTATAGATGAAGACATAAAAAAAAAAAAAAGTGTGAGACACATGTATGCGTGTCAAGGTCAATATCTTTTAAAATATGTAATTAATTACTATCTCACACCCTTCACTTTCGGATTGTTTAATAATCAATATCTAAGGTCCAAAAAAATTGTAGAAGTAAGAATGATACGTTCATGCATGAATAGTTTGTTATAATTAATTAAGGGAATTAAAAAGGGATCAAAGCTGGCCAGCCAAACCCATTACTATTAGAGTATGTAAAATTAAAAAAATTATTACGTTAATTAGTTATTTATAAAAAAATATGCATTGATTTTTCTAAATATCTTCTTTAATCATTTGAATCTGAATTTAAAAGAAACATCATCTTTAATATGTTTAATTAACAAGAATAGTTTAGAAAAATTATAAATCATTTGATAAATAAAATGGATCGAAATATTATATTTAGAATCAAAATAAATTTATTAACTATATCATATATTTAGAATATCAGAAATTGGTAAACATAAGTAAATAATATGGCTATTTTTTTTATTAAGAATATTATGTAATGGATGAGATCCGCGTCTAATTATTAATTGTATACTTAATTACAAATTCAGGGAAGATGAATAATGAAGACTTTTGAAGGAGTCATTGATGTTTGAGTGAATGTGAAGCTAAGGAAAAATTAATAAAGCGACTCATAATGGATGGAATAGAAAGTTAATGCTCATTATAAACCATCACTGCTTCAATTCTTCAGAGGATTTTACTTATCATTCTAAAAACCCACGCGTAATCTTTACTTTTTCCCTCCACTCATATATCCAACTCCACCTTTTAGTATTGTTATTATTATTCCTATTAATTATTATCATCAGAAAAATAATACAAACTTTTCTAGATTTTTGTTTGTTGCATGATTAATCGAAGTATTCATGACACACTATACGTAGATGGCCTCTAGAGAAGAAAGACAAGAATAAGGTTGCTATGAACATATATATATATATATATATATATATATATATTTCTATTTATAGGAGAGAGAGAGAGAGATAAAGAATTTTTTTATTATATTTATAGTCATATCATTCATTTTTTCACATGGATGTCCAATTACCCTTCATTTACCACTGTGATGACTTTATTTTCATAAAATATAATATATATTAAATAAAAATAAAGTTAAAAAGTTGTTTAATTATAAGGTATAGTTAATTTAATTTAATTTTTTTCAATCTATAAGAAATATACTCAAAATAACTTATATAAATGACACCAGGGGAGTATATCGTTTTATTTTGAAAAATATGATTTGAAATTTGGCAAAATCAATCCAGTTCATCTCCAAACCCTAATCTTATCTTTCTTTCCGTTTCTCTAGCCTATATGAAAAGAAAGCTTCGGAACTTTATTATGTGGTCGAAACAATAATATATGGTTATATTCTACCAAACATGTATATGGTTTTGAATTAATGTTGTAGATATTTGTTTTAATTTTCAATTTTTTCCTTAAGTGATACAGATTAAACAAAAATTAGGAAGAGATGGGGAGGTTACTTTTAGGGTTCCTTTATAGAGTGTACATAATCTACAGTATCCTATGATGTTCCTTAATATATAGGTAGCTCTATCTTCGCATCATCCTTTGCCCTGCACGTGTCAATTCCTCCCTAACATCTAAATGTACTATTCTAGAGAGAGAGAGAGATATTTTCATTCAAATTCGATATCTAATTTGATCTCAACTTCTGAAGTTACAAGGAACAGAGTTGTTTATTCATTTTGAAACAGTGATATAGCTTTCGAAACCAATGTTGGGTTAATCGCTTACTGCAACCGCTATGAGTATTCCGTTTGTTTATGAAAAATGTAAGGTATAATTGAGATGTTAGTTTTTGTCTTGAATATAAGATATTTTTTTATATTTTTTTTAATTTTTTCTGTTAATACTCTCAATAATAATTAAACAACAATAAAAGAGGAAATGAATTAAAAAAAATAGTTAGAGTATTTTAGAAAAAAATATATTATATTAACTAAATTAAATAATATATTTAATCTAATTAAATTAGTTAAATATATCTTATATTAATAATTGAGGAGTATATATATTCGTTATATATTCACAAGTCCCCAGTTGACTTGCCATTAACCTTAAAAGCACTAAACAGTTATTGTTAATATAGTTATTAACTTAATTACAAACTACTAAAAACGATGCGAAGTATGTACCCTATTAAGGAAAAGGAAGCGAGACTCAAAAAATAAAAATAAATAAGTGAAGCTTATCTTGAATTGGTATTCAACTCAGTGCATGTCCATCAATCATGTACATGCAGCTCTCCATATAGTCAATAAAACAAAGTTCCATCCCGATAATAATATTAGTAAGAAATAAGAATAATATATATATAGCCTATATAATAAATTATAAAAGAGTGAAAGGGATAATTATGAGGCTGTAAGTAAAACAAATGTCTATGAATTAATGAGTCTTGAAATTTACCCCTAATCTAAATTAATTAACTAATCCTTTTTTTTATAATTATATGACTTTACTAGTAACTTGTCTGGTTTAATTATATAGGTCCCCCCCTCTCTCTCTATACACACACACACACACACACATAATTTTACTCACCACGTAGTGTCTTCTAATTGCATAGTTTTTATTTTCTTAAGGAAGGTTCATGATTATTCTCTTGTGATTATAAATATCATCATTGTTAGCGTAATTGATCATATTGTGTTGATTTAATTGAATTAAAATATAATGAATTAATTAGTCTCAACTACTCAAGGGTCTTCTAATGACATGATACTTATAATATGTTAGGATGTCTAAGTGAATATGAACGCTGACATCAGAAGTTTCACAGAATATAATTGAATTGACATGGGGAATGACTTGTAAACGCGTGCCTTAAGATTTTGAGTTCATTAATAAGTGGTATTAGAGCCATGTTTTGCCCCGAACTTGTACGAAAAGGTATTTGAAACCCGTAATTGTACGTATGTTTGAGTCTAAAAAGATAAGATTAACCCTAGTTTTATTGAAG
The DNA here is from genome assembly GCA_037074615.1 of Leucaena leucocephala. Taxonomy (NCBI): domain Eukaryota; kingdom Viridiplantae; phylum Streptophyta; class Magnoliopsida; order Fabales; family Fabaceae; genus Leucaena; species Leucaena leucocephala. Next base: position 4,734,366 of record CM073558.1, on the reverse strand, counting down.
GACTTATGTGTGCCATACCTTTTAAAGTTTGGAAATTTGAGTTGGCCGTGATAACATCAGCATGAATTTGATGTTTGTGACGTGGTTCTAAGTTAAGATGTGATATCCTCTACTACTCATTTGTTCTCTACCCACATGTTGGCTGTCCATTATTCTTACATATGAGAAGGGTTTGGATATATACTACACGTGTTCCGATCAGTATATCCACTCCATAGCCAATAGTTAACGGGGGAAAAATACAATAACAGAACATTATAGGATGGCCCAAACGAAAAAAAAAACATTCTATGTTATCATAGATGATGAGCACAAGATAAAATATACGTGTAGTTATCGTAAATATAATTTTTTTATCATCACTTTGCCTATTTAGAAAATTATATATACCATCCTTCTATTACTTGTCTCCTCTACTAACCATTATATATGTTTTACGTATCTAACTAATTAATCTTTATTTTAATCCTTTGGAATATCGTGTGTCTCAGCTTTTAAGTTAGGATGAAGGACATCAATATTAATTTATGTAAAGTGTCGATAAAAACAACCTTGTGCAAACCAATTTAAAAACTCTGTAAAATTTGAATTTCTGTTAATAAGTATATGGACAAAACTTAAACAAAAAATTTTTGCTATTACCATATATATTCATAAATTTTTAAAATAATTAATTAATTACTAAATATTATAATGTTATTTACAAATTAATTCTGTGTGCAATAATTAATTGTGTCATTAATTATGACTATGTCAAATATATATATATATATAGTCTCCTAATTCTACGTTTTTAAATTTTAATTCTTATTGTAAAATTTGTCAGCTGGTTTGTTTAATTAAACAAAGTTAATTACTACAACTCTACAAGAATATTTGCTTTCTTGATTGATTATATTTGGGATAGTTAAGATTTTCAGGGAAGATTAGACGTTTAATTATCTAAAACATTAATCGTAGGTTCCTAAAATAGAATTAATAAGTGGTATTTGGAGAAAACAGATTCCAGCAAGAGATCAAAACGATAGGCTTGTAAGATATGACTACTAATTAATTAAACATCTTAAACAAAGTCTCCAATTCTAGACTAGTCTGTGTCTGTGTTAGCTAAATCCAGATATATAGTACTCCATCTTGTTTTCAAATGTAAGAAGGTATGTACATAATTGCTTTATAAATACGAAAAAAATAGTTAAGTTATTTATTTATAAAAAATATATATTAATTTTTTTAAAATATTTATTTAATCATTATATTGAAACTAATTTTAGAAACCCTCTTTTAATATTAATATAGTTTGAGAAAAAATATAAATTTAAAAGATAAAATAAATTTAAATTTTATATTTAAAATCAAAATATATATCTTAATTAAATTTTATATTTAAGATTAAAATGATAAAAAAATATTATAGGGGATAACGAAGGATCTAGTAGCCAACAAAATGTAGGGTTGATAAAGTACAGGAAAGGAAATTACTGTCTACTAAAAAAAAAAGGAAAGGTACACATGCCTTAATTAGAGTTTAAAAAGTATGCATATAAAGAATTCAATACCATATATTAATTTAAAATCTTAAGGAATTAATTTTACATGTTCAAATCCTATTTAATTTCCGGTAGACTTCTCTACTCTTTCCCGTATTAATTCATATTTGACTTCTCCCCACAACAAAAAATTGGTTGTGTATACTAAAATTATAATTCAAGAAATTCCAACAGAATTTCCTAGAACATGCGCGAGATTACCCTCAAAATAATTTTTGTTAGGGATTTTGCTTGTGTGATGTGAATGCGTCTCCAGCTGCCGGCTTTGTAAGAGTGTACAAGAAATTAAAAAAAGTGTGTGTGTGTGTGTGTGTGTGTGTAAGGAATTTGCTAGAGGGTAAATGAGTGCATGAACTTGCTTTTAACAGGTCAACTATGCTAGAAGAAGAAAAAAACACATAGGGAGCTTTTAATAATGTCCTTTCATTGTGCATAGAGACCCCATCGTTATCAGGGAGACCCCCAACAAGAGTAACACGTACATTTTAAAAAAAAAAATAAATGTACGTTTATATTGATTACGATATTTTTTATAATATGTTTCAAAAAGGATATGTATAAGGATATCCTATTCAACTATATGCTTAAAAAAACCTTAAAACCATTGTCAGAGATCATATATATATAAAGCTTGTTCATCATCAGTGGTTTAATTAAACTTTATAAACACATTCAGTTGATATTTTTGTTTAGGATTTAGGAAAATAAATATGTGTGTGTGTGTGTGTTTTTTTTTTAAATTTTTACAGCATAATAGATCTATATACAAGAAACGATTATTTAAAGAAAAAAATACGCGGATGTGATTTATTTAATTATAGAACTTTGTTCTTTAGAGTGTCCAAAAGGTGAATTTATTTCTGTCTGATGGGAAGATTTGATACTTAGAAAGGCTATGATATAACTGAATAAATGTAAGACTTTTTTTTTTAATACGTGGGGTACAAAATAAATAATAATTTAATACAAAAATATTTTTTTAAAAAAAATACCAATTTTAACATATGTTTACCAAAGCAAAAGCAAAAAAAAAAATCCAAAGTGGAATTGAATGGTTGAAACTTGAAAGAGAAAGAAAAAAATATTACATTATGAATTATTAATGATATCACTTCATTTATATTATTTTAAAAATACAATTATATACTATGTTAAAGCATAAGAATCATATACGTATCGAGTTTTTATTCTATGTGATTTGATTTAAATTAGTTAAAATTTATCGTGACTTTTATATCTCAATTTTAAATTAAATCTCTCTAATTTATTTTTTTAAAATAGCTATAAGCATTCGTCTTTAATTATAAAAATCGCTGACTTTAATTTATAGAATTTTATGAATTTTTTGTTTAATTTCATCCGTTTTAACATCTACATTTCTATAAATGAAATTTTATAAAGTCTATAAATTAGAATTAATAGAAAAAATAAACGTTTAATTCAAATAGAATAAACTATAAATAATTTAAAATTGAGTGAAATTATAAGGGATTTCATATTAATTTTTTAAGTGAACAAAATCCAAATATGTAATTTGCCACGTGTCATGTCCACTAACTACTGGGCCAAGTCTTATTATCATCAGTAGTAGCTAAAGACATGGCATATGCCATCTCCTTCAAAATGAAGCATATTGGATTATGAAAGACAATTATAATTATGAATTAAGGTTATTATTATTATTATTATTAAAATAAGTGGCTACCCTAAATATACATTTAGATTATGACCATGATTAATGCCCTGTCCTACCTACTAATTATTGCTAATCTCTTGCATACTGATTTTTGTCTTTGGGACACATGATCTTCTCTTCTCCCATATTTCTAGTTAGATTACGCGTTCATGTGTATAATTGTATTCCATATTTATTTCTGTATCATTATACATTTAAAAAGCATATATGAATATGATTGTTACTCAAAAACCGAAATTCGTATATCTAGTTTATCATGTGAACATGTGCGGGTGATCATTGAATTTTGACATTTTTATCTGTAAAGTCTAATTCAATTTCTTACTCTATGATTGATGGTTCATCTATGAGCGTGTGTGTATATATACACACAATATTTATTAAAAAATATTATAAGATACTAAAGAGTAGACTAAATTAATCAATAAATCAATAGAGATAGTAATTTAAGAATTAATGATTTAAATCGAGAGTTAATTTAGGATTAGAGTTGTCATAATCAGAATAATATTTAAAGTATATAGAATATTTATATGTATACCACACATAATTCAACAAATTAAAATTATTAAATTATAAATCTAATAGATTAATGTTCTTTTTAAAACTCAAAGAGATGTTGTATGCTTGTATAAATATTGGTATTTTTTTTTTGCGAAAAAGTATTCGTTATTTTGATTTGCTTTTCTAAAGAATACAATGTATGGTTAAAAATGTAAGAAAATAAAATACAAGAATTTAAACAATGAATGAGATCTTCCATCTATTTTTTTTATATATTTCTTAAATTGACTATATCTGTTTATTTATTTTGAAATTAGGAAAATCTAGATTTTTGTTGATATTGAATTATTGATAAAAAATATAGAAAAATTAAGGACTTCTTTAGAAGTTATATTATAATTATGTTTAAAAATGATTAGTTTTTCTTGGCCAGATATAAATGATGATTGTTAAATATATATATATATATATATATATATATATATATATATATATAAAGCGTGAATAATTCGCATTTATAGTAATGAAGACTACGTAATGATCTCTTCTACATAAAGCAAAATTAATGTAATCAAGATTCAATATTTATTCCCATCCTCCGTGGATTGAACTGATGAAGGAGCAAAATATATGATTATTTGGAGCTTCTTCAATCTCTTAAAAGTACTATTTTATTGTAGTCCCACTCGCGGTGCTTGAGAATATATCCTAATTCCTGGGTACTTATTTTTACGTTTGAGGGTAATAGACGGCTCATCCTACGTGATATTGATATCGTTTATGAAGAAGGGAGACTTTACCTTACTTTTACATCGTGGATGAGTCTAACTATTTTTTAAAATTTTTGTATAAAAAAAATTCAATATTCATTCATTTGTAGGATTTCAATATTACTCACTTGGAAGAACACATGGGAGGGACATGTATGAGAAGAAAATAATTATTGTAGTTATGTAATAATCAAAATGGCATCAGTTATTATACAGGTTAGCATAGTAATATAAGGGTTAATAGTTTATTTGTAATTAAATTAGAGCTATTTAATTATAATTAAAACAATATAATTTAGAGGAAGGCCTCTCAACCTAGTGACCCTGAATTTCCCTTATATGACGGTAGAATGCGGGTTTGATCGGCCCATACTATAATAAAAAATATAATTTAGTTAAAAATTAAAAAATATAAAAATTCATATATAACCCAAATAAAAGTAATATTTAAATAGAAAACTATTAATTCAGAACAAATAAAAAAATATAAAATCTAACTTATATCAATTTATTCAAAAATCTTAATTAAACTAGCTAAAGGATTTGTTAATCAGTTTATTGGGCCTAGATTAGATTTTACAAGCATGGTGGAAAGTTCCTATAGCTATAATTTTCTTCATATATAAATAGCTTAAATCAAGACTTTAATTTCAAAAGATTCAATTTGTCATGTTTGTAACAAAATTTATTATAAAACAGATCTTAACAATAGAGGAATATTAATAAAAATAGTGGGTGGGTCCCATTTTGTAAAGTGATAGAGAAGAAGGCCGCAAATAATGGGCCTATATAAATGTTGGCTTCCCCTCCTTCGCTTCAGTCATCCCTGTTCTCTTTCCAGCAGAGTCTTCACTTACACGTTTCGTCTTCTCAACCTCTCCCTTCAATTCAATCATGGCTAGACCCCAACAACGCTATCGAGGTGTCCGCCAGAGGCACTGGGGCTCCTGGGTCTCCGAAATCCGCCACCCTCTTCTGTAATTCTCTCTCTATCTCTCTTCTAAAAAGTTATTTTCTCTCTCTCTCTCATTGCGCTGATTTTTATGAAACGTTTCTTGTGGTATACAGGAAGACAAGAATATGGCTAGGGACGTTCGAAACGGCGGAGGATGCAGCCAGAGCTTATGACGAAGCGGCGAGGCTTATGTGTGGAACAAAGGCAAGAACCAATTTTCCGTTTAATCCCAATGAGCCACAGTCGTCTTCTTCAAAGTATCTCTCTGCAACTTTGACGGCGAAGCTTCACAAGTGCCACATGGCGTCACTTTCTCTTCAAATGGCTAATAAACAGAGCCAGAAACAGCCACAACAACAACAACCTCAGAGGCTTAAATATAATGACAATAGCAACAACCCATGTGCCTCCGGCAATGCAACTGCAGGAACGAGTTCTGACGCGGGATTCCGGTGGCCGGAGATGAGACCTGAGGAATCCCAATGGGTGGTAGAAGGCCAAGGCGAAGAAGTTGGACCAGTACTTGAAGATGATCATATTGAGCAGATGATTCAGGAATTGCTTCATTATGGCTCCATTGAACTCTGTTCTCTTGGCTCAGCCTAGCCTCCAAAATTATGCTCTTTTTCTTTTTCCAGAAATTCAATTTAGGTATGATCATTTGAGGGGGTTGCTATCAGTTCTCCAAAAAACCAAAAAAAAAAAACTCATAATGTATAAACAAAATTATTTATAAATCTAATAAAAAAATCACTTCTTTGTATTGGAGAAACTGATTACAACCACTTCAAATCAAACTATACCTAAATTTTGTTAGTCTAAAAAAAACTCATTAGCCATGGAACCTCTTTACACCATATACATATATATATGTAATAAGACATGAGTCTGTTTTGTTACTTCTTAAGTCACTTCATAAATCTAATATTTAGTAGAGGTGCATGATGGGGAACTAGAATGTAGTAGTCAATCATTTAGGAAAACCCTAGACATGCATTTATGAAGATGATGAGTTGTAATATACGTATCCTGAGTATAGAGATTATATTTTGTTCAGTTTACATTCTTGTTTGTAGAGAGTGAGTTTCGAAGCAATGTTAAAGTTGCTGCTAGTAAGTCAGAAAATCACAGCTTCAAATATTTTGAAAACAGTCCATCTCCTTATTAGACCACACTTGGCATCTGGTGATGAGAGCTTTGTAACTGGGCTGCACTTCCACTCTTGTTTGTAAAGAGTGAATTTTAAAGCATTATTAAGGTTACAACTATACAACCTGGAAGTTACAGGCTAAAATCTTAAAAATAGTCTTTCTGCTTGTCAGACTTCACAAGAAGAAGAAAATGGATGATTGAGAGTCTGACAAACTTTGACCATTACCTTAATGCTAAAAGGTTGAAAAAGAATGCATTATTGGGCAAAATTTTGGCAGTAGTAGGTAGTGGAAGCAGAGGAAAGAAGCAGAGTTTGAAAAATAAGGATCAGAAACAGTGTTTATACTAAGTGACAAGGAAGGAAGGTGCAAATGAAAATGACAAAAGTGGAAACAAAAATTTGGAGATGATCATGATGATATATCAAGCATTGCTTCTTCAGCAAATAAACATTCTTATTGCTTTCTCACTAGCTTTTTCTTATTTTTCCTAGTTGATAACAGACCCGACGATCCACCTTTTTTTAAGTTATCTTTAGAATTATTCTTCTTCTCCATCCTCAATTCTCTCTCTCTCTCTATTTTTTTTTTTTTTTGGATCGGAACTTTTGACCCACATTACTCTTTTTTGCTCACTAACCACTAACCACAAGACAAATCCAATTCACAATCCACGTACCACTCGCCTTTTTGTATGGAGATTTCATCATGTGTTTGATAGTGTTTCTCTGCTGTCATTTTCCCCATCTACACAATGAAACTAAAGGAATCAAATTCCAACTTCTTTTACCAAACGATTCATAATAGGGAGAGAGAGAGAACAAGTTTGCTTCAGTGAAGTGATTGGCTAAACTTGTATACAGTTCACATATGGTGCACAATGAAAATGCTGTGTCTTTCTATATGAATATGATAGAGACAAATACTAATAGCTTGATGTTATAAGTAAAATCGAGGCCACCTTCTACTAACAAAGAGAACTTTCATACTATTAGAGACACAAGGCCATTGGACCCTGATCAGTTTTTTCAGAAATTAAGAATAAAGAAGGAGGAAATGATGAGTGTTTGTGGGGTGGTGGCTTTTGGGGAATGTAATAGTTTAAGAGAGGTATCAATTAAGTGACAACTTTAATGATGTGCATGGAGGTTGTCGTGCATGCTTAGAATAAGACCATTGTTTATGTTTCCAAGATAGTAGACCCCATCTGTCTCTTTGGCTTCACAATCATTCCCAAGTCTTATATTATCATTTTTCATAGTAAACACGTACACACACACACTCACAATATTAACCAAGTTTCAAAAAACATTAGATCTTCCTTCGTTATGTATATTTGGTTTAATTTCCAAGTGAAGACTACAAATTTAAAAGAGCAAACACTAACATATGAAGTTATAAATAAAATATCAGTATTAGTGATATGTAATATGTATCTCAACGTTTTCATCGTACTTTTTGGTGTGGCGTCAATGATTTTGTGTTACTCTATTGGTATTTTAATGTTCAAAATTTTTCTTTCTCAGAAAAGGGTGGGCGGGACAATAAGTTGCACTATTATAGGCTCATGCTTAATGATTGTTTATGTATGTATGAGAATTGATTCTGTCCCCCACAATGAATAAAAGAACAAATTGCATAAGCCTAATGACATGACCATGAGAACCATATATTCATATTAGCTTAATCATCTCTTGGATGCCATGGTTTTGCCTTAACACCATCTCTATATATACTTTTGTCTAAACTAAAAATCGGACCAATTATTGAACCGGTTGAAAAAATGGTTCAGGGGTTATTAGCCCAACCGTGGTTAAACCAAGGTAAACTTAATTATAATTAAATAATATATAATTTAATTAAAATATAAAATAGTCATATATAATTTTGAAAAGAGTCAGATTAGAATAAAAATGTATGAATGTATACAAGTAAACATAATATTTATGTATAAATTATACACAATTCAACAAAATAAAGTTACTATAGTAAAAAATGTGATATTATTGTTTTTAAACACAGAATAACGTCATTAAAAACAAAATATGGAATAAAATCAAACTCAGTTAATCTTCCAAAACTCTTGATGATCGTATTCACTAATATGATACCAGTTAACTCGGATAGAGTTTTGATACAATGGTCTCTACTGCATCATAAAGTACCAATGCTTTGCGTCAAAGATAATAAGCCGTAGTTTGTTTTTAAACCGTATATAAAGTACTGGTATATGGTAACAAGGCAACCACATGTCTTAATCTATTTAATAAGCTAATAAGATGTTAACTCAGATTGACAAGTTCTGCAGTATACTTAGGCATTATTTGGTTAGGGATTTTTGAAGGGGAGGGAAGATATAAGTGTGTTTGATTGAACAAAATGGAAGGAAGGGGAAGAATTCTAAAAGTGGGGGTTTTTAGAAGGGAAAGAAAATTTTTACCCATTTTTAACTAAATTACCCCTTGTATTATTTTAATATTCTAATTGTATCCTCATGAGCTAAAACCTTTTATTTTAACTCTCCTCACTTATAATTTTTGTTTTGATTGATGAAGCCTAATAAACATAATAAATAATTTATATATTATATTAATATATATAATAATTATAAAATTATTGAGAGATAATGTTAAAATTTTATCAGATTTTTTATTTTTTTTAATTTTATCGTATATATAAATGAGATAAAAAAATTTTGTGATTTATAAATTAAGAAATAATAATTTTGATATGAATTTTGTAAATAAAGAGAAAATAAATTTAAATAAAGAGATAAGGGTATATTTGTCAACTTTTAATTAATTTCTCCCCTCCCCTCCCCTCCCCTTTTGAACTAAATAAAAAACATTATCTCTCCTCCTCTACTTTTACACTTATAACCTCCACTACCTTTTTCTACTCTCCTTTACATTAACCCAACATACTCTCCCTTAAGTTGAACCAAATAAGGGAAAATGACTAGATTCCTTTAAATTTGGAGTTTTTCATGATTAACGCTGCTGGTTTAATTAATTGAAAGATAGTGAAAAACTAATTATACTATCCACATGGGATAGATTGACCCAATATCCAATTAAATATTGCAGAGGCTTGTCATTTTTAAGCTCACAAACATACACATACACTTCCAATTTCAATATTACATTTGGATCAAACAAAAGACAAGTTCATGTTTGTAGAGGACAAAATTTTTTTGTCTCTACTCTTGAGAACTACTGAAACGTTCTATATATGGGCGCTGAAAGTGTTTCGTGAGACAAGCATTCTCAGACACAAGCACATGGGAAACCACGTTATCCAAACATGAAACCTCTAATTTCACATGGGGCTTCAGATATATATATATATCATATGATAGCAACTGTTTTTGTTTCTGTGTTTGTTTGGTCTCTTTTGTATATGTTCATGTTGTGTCATGAGATGGACAAGAATCATCATACAGTGTATTCTGCATTCCTTAAAGCATCACGTCCCAAGTATGTTTGGAAATTGACATGCCAAAGAAATTCATGTGTGTGCGTGTGCGCGTATCTAAATACATTGAATCTGTCAAAAAAATGTTGCTTTCATTAATTAGCTCATCAGTCAATGCTCTAATAAGCTCATTATTTATTGATGAATTAATTGGTAGCTATTAGATAAGGATGATGATAATGATGATGCAGTTACAGGTTTATTAATTAATATATTAATGAATTCGATAGATAATGATGGTGGTGAAATTACAGATTGTAAACAGAATGTGAATAAGGACATTCAATCAAAGCTCTAATTAACAAACGTAGAACTAGAACGAGATAATCCGTTGTGATCATTGATAAACAAAACTCTGATACACAATCCAGTTAAGAATAAATAATTCAGTAGTTTAAAATACGGTGAGATATCATCAAAATAAAAATTTAATAAAAAAATTGTACTAATGACAATTACTTAAATTGTGAAAATAGAGACAACAGGAATTCAAATTCACATGGGTATGGACCTCAACTTCACGTGGCCTCAGCCAAATAATGCATTGGTTATTCAATGAAACTTTGGTTGGAATATATGAATCTTGTCAATTCCAGATATGGCCAAAAATAAAAACATATTGGGTTGGTTAATGAACATTGAGCTACGTCTCCACACCAGTTTCCTACTCATTTTGTTTTTTTCTATTAATTATAAACGGAATTATATTTGCGTTTATATATATGAAAAATTTGATGTGATATAACTAAGTACAATGAACCACAAAGGCATCTTCGACTTGATGGGACCCACAGTTTATCAATACCCTAAGGTAATAATTCGTATGGGAAACATCACACTTCAGCATACATAGGCAATGATATTATGAAAATATTATAATACAATGCATAATAAATATTATAATTGACTAACACTATCATGGGACAAGTAATACTATATCAACGCTTTAAATTATGAAATCAGCTCTTTGACATTAATAAGGTTTTAAAATCATGGTATTAAACCTTAATTCAGGTGGTCCAATCAAAATGATAAACTGGTAAACCGGCCCTAATAAAATTAAACAAGAAATTTCATCAGGTTTGGTTCACCTTAGCAAGTGTTTCAGGAAGTATGGTTTTAAGGCGTAATTTCGCTTCAAAATTTTTCATGTAGAAACTAAGGTATTTAGAATTTTTTTTCTCTAATTAATATTGTCCTAGAAGTATTAACGAAGGAACAATATTATTTTGGTTGTTAAAAATATTGACTACGATCAACATTAGTTATTTAACAGACGATGTTCCTTTTTTTAACGATTATGACAACTATATTTCTTCTTTAATACTTTTAGGATAAAATTATTTATCTATAAAAAAATTCCGTATACTTATATCTTATGTACAAATATTTCTAAAATAAGATTCAACCTTGATCCTTTTATATGTCACCTCTGTATCTAGTAATTAATTATCAATCTTCTTCTTCTTCAATAGGGATTGATTAGTCAACTTCTCAGAGGATTTGTGAGACTTCTTCTTCTTCTTCAATATAGGAATTGATTAGTCAACTTCTCAGATGATTTGTGAGACCAGAATTTTTAACTTCTAGACATAGAATAAAATCTAAGTACCCTTGTTATAGATTTTCTATTATATTATATTATATATTTTTATGTTTATAAATTTTCAAAGATGTTTTTTCTAGGCCTATCCGTCAAAATCAATCTATTTCCTTTACAAATTTTAAATGGGCCAACTTGGGCCCTTGAACTATAGTTGCATCGGATACTTGGGCGAGATTTAACATGAAACTGAATGGCTGATCTTCCCTGGGCCCAAAAGGCCGATGCTAATTGTTTTGGATGTGAAGGCTGCACACTTAGTTATAATTTCTTATTGAATAAGTTAGTTTCTTACTATATAATAAATAGATAATTTTTGAATCATTATCAAGAAGATACTTATATTTAATATCCGATATTAATTAAAGTTTTTTCCATGTCAATTGTTTTCAATTTTGATTTACTTTTTTAAATTTTAAAATGAGATCTCATGATGAAAGATATTTTTATATTTTTATATGATTAATTGACAATATAATCTAATAATATCAATTCTATTTAAGTTAATTCAACATACTTATTTCATTATATTTTTTTATAAATGTGAAAAGGTGAAAATTTAGATCCCTAAAATAGGGATTCTAAAAGAAGTAAAATAAGGGTTATGATTCCTTATACAGTTGAAAGGGTTAAAGCAATGTCACTTACCTGAAAATGATGTTAAAATATCTAATAAGTGTATTTATTAGTTTCTTATCAATAAAAAAAATTAATTCAAACGCAAACCGAAAACCTTTAAATATAAATAGTTCTCTTATGAATAGACTATCAAAAGTTGAAAGCTTGCCTCCATGTTCTAAGTGTTCTTCATGGCATACCAAGTCCCACCACTACACAATTGATAAAGTTATTAAAATTCAAAATATAAAACAAAATTAAGATAAATAAAAACATTAATATTTTTTTTGCTATTTTTTGAGCTTATTTAGGTGATGGAACAAAAGCATTATTGATATTTTTTTTATAAGTGATTATATTGAGCTAGATTTTATATTTTTTTTCTCCCATCATATAATCTAAAATGTTGTTTTCAATTAAAAAATAGTAATATTTCAAATTTATACTTTAGTAATATATTACATGTGGTTTATACTTTATATGCAACGTTCTATTTATTTATAAATTAATTTTTTATTTAAATATTATTATTTTAAAGATTATATATGAAATTTTTTATATTTTTTAATTAATTATATTATTTTAAATTTAATCATGGTTAGGCAGATCACAATTCAACTAGTTGAATTTTTATCTTTAAATTACTGTCTCAACCAGTTGAATGACCTAGTATATTTTTAATAATTAGATGATATCATACATATTTTTTTGAAAAAAATTAACCTTTTAATCTTTCAATTATTGGCTCAATTAGAACTCAATCACTGAATAATTGAATTACACCGAGTCATAGTTGAGGCTCAGTTAACATTTGGAAAACTAAAAGATTAATTTTTCCTTTTTTTTATACATACTTAAAAGAAATGATATGATAATTAAAAAAAGGTGAGAAAAAAGATTATGGTATATATAAAATTTCAATGTCCAGATATTTATTACATAAATGAAAACTGTATGCAAAAAAAAAATTAAAAAAAATGACATCTCTCTATAGTCTTAAAAATTGCGTCTTTCATATATTTAATTAACATTTATTTATGTATATATAAAAATCCAATTTAAGATGTTGGTGTAGTAATTAAGAGATAATGATGATCTATCGTTTAGAAACATAGATGACCAAGTTAATGGCATCATTTGATGTGATAAACGAGTGAAGAAAAATAGAAAACAAGAATTTGGTTACAAAAAGAGACAAGTGTGTGATAGAGATAGAATAGAGAAAGTGGATGGAAATGAGAGATTTTAGAGAGTGAGAGAAAGAATACAACACTAACGAATCGGGCAACTCTATTATGTATGTATACCACGATCTGTTAGATTGTTCAAGTTTGAACTTGTTCACTAACTATATCATCTGTATAAAAAAAAAAACAAGCTTCTGTAACGTAGTTGTATGATCAACCATGGCGAGCCTTGAAGAAATCAAGAAAGAGAATGTTGATCTTGTACGTCTTCTTTTTAATACAAAATATAGAATTCAGATTTTGGTTTCTTCCATTTGATTCTTCTTCTCTGTGAATATACATAAGAATGCCTTTTGTTTGTGACACTTGCAGGAACGAATACCCGTGGAAGAAGTATTCCGTGAACTGAATTGTACAAAAGAGGGTCTCACAAATGAGGAAGGCCAAAAGAGATTGTCAGTATTTGGCTACAACAAGCTGGAAGAGAAGAAGGCAATAATTAATTCTCTTCATTCTTATATGTATTAGTTCATTTTCTTATTATGTCCTCCATCTGTTTGATGAAAAGAAAAAGGATAATCGTCGATGGCATTCATCTTGAAAACAGGAAAGCAAGTTCCTAAAATTCTTGGGGTTTATGTGGAACCCTCTATCCTGGGTTATGGAAGCTGCTGCTCTCATGGCCATTGTGTTGGCTAATGGCGGGGTACGTAAAATACTAATTATTGAATACGAAACAGCTTCTCCGCTCCCTGGACCCTACCTGGTGACGGCGGCCTTGTGCACTGGACCACCTAACTTTGTATGTTGATTGAAAAATGCAGGGCCAACCACCGGATTGGCAAGATTTTGTTGGAATAGTGGTGTTGCTGTTCATCAACTCCACAATCAGCTTTATAGAAGAGAACAATGCAGGGAATGCCGCTGCAGCACTCATGGCAAACCTCGCTCCAAAAACCAAGGTCCGTCGAGATGGAGGGTGGGTCGAGTAAGACGCTGCTATATTAGTACCTGGAGATATTATCAGCGTCAAGCTTGGAGATATCATCCCTGCAGATGCTCGTCTCTTGGAAGGGGATCCTCTCAAGATTGATCAGTCTGCACTCACTGGTGAATCCTTGCCCGTCACAAAGAATCCAGGTGATGAAGTCTTCTCTGGTTCTACTGTTAAGCAAGGGGAGATTGAAGCCATTGTCATTGCCACTGGTGTCCACACCTTCTTTGGTAAGGCTGCTCACTTAGTGGACAGCACCAACCAAGTTGGACACTTCCAAAAGGTAAACAAATTAGCTCTCTGCTTCCTTTTATGAATGTTATTATGAACCTTCATCTAATTGTTGAGGTTGAATTTGATCTGAGCAGGTGTTGACAGCAATTGGGAACTTCTGTATTTGCTCCATTGCTGTGGGGATCCTTATAGAGATTGTGTTCATGTACCCAATTCAGCACCGCAGGTATAGGGATGGAATTGACAATCTCTTGGTGCTTCTCATTGGAGGCATTCCCATTGCCATGCCAACAGTCTTGTCTGTAACAATGGCTATCGGTTCGCATCGACTTTCTCAGCAAGGAGCCATCACCAAGAGGATGACTGCCATTGAGGAAATGGCAGGCATGGATGTCTTGTGTAGTGACAAGACTGGTACTCTAACATTGAATAAGCTCACAGTGGACAAGGCCTTAGTTGAGGTAATTATATGTTCAAATTCCCATATATAACTTAAGATGGTCACCTACTTAAGAATTCTTCTGATTTTTTCCAATCTCTTGCAGATTTTTGAAAAAGATATAGACAAGGACATGTTGATTTTGCTTGGAGCTAGGGCCTCTAGGGTGGAGAACCAGGATGCTATTGATGCTTGCATTGTTGGAATGTTGGGTGATCCAAAGGAGGTAATACACACACACACACACACATACACACACACACACACACACACACACACACACACACACACACATACACACACACATACATACACACACACATACATACATACATACATACATACATACATACATACATACATACATACATACATACATACATACATACATACATACATACATACATACATACATACATACATACATACATACATACATACATACATACATACATACATACATACATACATACATACATACATACATACATACATACATACATACATACATACACACACACACACATTCACACATACACACATACACACATATACATACATACACCCAACACACACACACATACACACATGCATGCATGCATGTGTGTGTGTGTGTGTATGCATGTGCTCAAAATTGGGCAAAGACAAAATTTGGGAAGATGAGAATATTGCAATATCAAACTTGGAATATAAGAAAACTCAAACTTGAAGTACTTGTATTATAAATGAATTGATTTAGTGACAACTTAAATTTTGTTACAGGCTAGAGATGGCATCCAAGAAGTGCATTTCCTTCCCTTTAATCCAGTGGACAAGCGTACAGCCATCACATACATTGACTCTGCAGGCAATTGGCATAGAGTTAGCAAAGGTGCTCCAGAGCAGGTAAATATATTTATGTTTCATGCATGTTGACTTTGTTCTCTTGTTTCCTTGAAAATTTCTCATTCATTTTTTCCCTTCAAATTCATTCCAGATTATCTCTCTCTGCAATCTCCGGGGTGATATGCTGAAAAGATCTCATGCCATTATTGACAAGTTCGCTGACCGTGGTCTTCGATCTCTTGCTGTTTGTAGACAAGTAGTGGTTGATTGCCATGCAAGCAATTAGATGAGTCAACTAAAATTTGTTCTGTGTGTGTGATTGTAAACTTACAGGAAGTGCCAGAGAAGACAAAGGAAAGTGCAGGAGGACCATGGCATTTTGTTGGTCTCTTGCCTCTCTTTGATCCACCAAGACATGACAGTACAGAGACCATCAGAAAAGCTCTTCAACTCGGAGTAAATGTGAAGATGATCACTGGTGACCAACTCGCTATCGGTAAAGAGACTGGTCGCAGGCTTGGCATGGGAAGCAACATGTACCCTTCTTCCTCTCTCCTTGGTGAACACAAGGATGAGTCTGTTGCTGCTCTTCCCATTGATGAGCTTATTGAAAAGGCTGATGGCTTTGCTGGAGTATTTCCTGGTATAGAAATAAAATCATTCAGATCACTATTGTTATTTATTAACTGTTATTTTCTCCTTAAATCACTAATGGATTGTGTGAAATGAATTGAAGAGCACAAGTACGAGATTGTGAAGAGGCTGCAAGATAGGAAGCACATTTGTGGCATGACTGGAGATGGTGTGAATGATGCCCCTGCATTGAAGAGAGCAGATATTGGAATTGCAGTGGCAGATGCAACCGATGCAGCTCGAAGCGCGTCTGACATAGTCCTAACAGAACCCGGTCTGAGTGTGATTATAAGTGCAGTGTTAACAAGCAGGGCTATTTTCCAGAGGATGAAGAACTACACCATTTATGCTGTCTCTATTGCAATCCGTATTGTTCTGGGATTTATGCTCCTTGCTCTTATCTGGAAATACGATTTCTCGCCTTTCATGGTCTTGATCATCGCTATACTCAATGATGGGACCATCATGACCATTTCCAAGGACAGAGTGAAGCCATCTCCAATTCCTGATTCCTGGAAACTCAATGAGATTTTTGCTACTGGCGTTGTTCTTGGTGCCTAGCTTGCTGTCATGACTGTTGTCTTCTGGGCTGCTCATGCATCTGATTTCTTCACAGTACGCTAACAAAGCTCTAAACTTTCTTTAAAATAACCAATATGTTCTATAAGTACTTAGCCAAATGTAATGAATTATTATAATTGGGAGGAACGTTTTGGAGTTAGATCTATCAGACACAACCCAGAAGAGCTCACTGCAGCTGTTTACCTTCAAGTGAGTATAGTGAGTCAAGATCTCATCTTTGTCACTCGTTCGAGGAGCTGGCCTTATGTTGAACGCCCTGGTCTCTTGCTTGTTGGAGCCTTTCTCATAGCACAATTGGTGAGTCGTCTCAACAAGAAAAATAAAATCTTTACATTGGTCTTTTACTCTTGAAAATTATACTTAACTTCACTCTAAATTATTTTTCTCGGTTGATTTTATGATCTAGATCGCGACCTTATTAGCCGTGTATGCAAACTGGGAATTTGCAAGGATTAAAGGAGTTGGGTGGGCCTGGGCTGGTGTGATTTGGCTCTACAGCATCATCGTCTACATTCCTTTAGATATCTTAAAGTTCATCATCCGATATGCATTGAGTGGCAAGGCCTGGAACAACATTACTGAGACCAGGGTATTGTATCAATCTTGTATTCAATAGAAGACATGGAAAAGATCAAATCTTTGACACATGTTTGGATCTTCTGATGATTTAGGTTGCTTTCACAAACAAGAAAGACTATGGAAGGGGAGAGAGAGAAGCACAATGGGCTGCAGATCAACGCACAATGCATGGTTTGAATCCTCCTGAAGCAGAAGATATCTTGAAAGACAAAACAGATTACAGAGAACTCACTGAAATTGCAGAACAAGCAAGGAAACGTGCTGAAGTTGCAAGGTAATTTAAACTAATGAACAACTTAGAAATTACTATGTTTAATTATTATTATCCAGTGTCTTTCTTAATTATAAGGTATTGAATTGAGTTTTCTTCTTGTTGTGAAGGTTGAGGGAGCTTCACACACTGAAGGGGCATGTGGAATCTGTGGTGAAGCTAAAGGGACTTGATATTGAGACAATTCAGCAGAACTACACTGTGTGAAGGAAGTGCAGCAATCAATGATTTGCACATAAATACAAGATCATAGGAAAGGTTATTTTTATTATAGTCTTTCCTATTTTTTGATGACTTCATTTGGTTTTATGAGCTGCATAAGCTTTTTTTGGAATACTCCAACATTGGGAGATTGTATGTGATGAAAGAGAGAGACCAAATGACTCTGTTGCAATTGTTTCTTTATTATGTGGATATGAATATTATTTGTATTATATTCATAAGTTTAATGAAATAATAAGCTATTCTCAAATCTCAAGCTGATAATTTTCTTGTTTCTTTTTTGTTTAGTGTCTCGTCCGCTAAGTGAAACGTAATAATATTATTAAATCAGGATTTTTTTCCCCTCTCAAAATACTAGAGTATTTCCCACATTTTGGACTTAAGTGTCGTTTACAAGTGGGCAAAGAATTTATTTGATATTTACTTGTTTTTTTTGGTCAAACTTGTCCGTGACTTGATGTTGAGCGTTGGTAGGAGAAAATGAGAGAGAAAATTATTTAGAGGCCCCAAGAATGTTTATGCTGCCTATTTACATGTTATTGGGATTTTTTTTTTGGGATTAAATCTCTTCTATAAAATTTCTGAGTAATTCTTCCAAAATAAAAGCCATTGGCTTATGCCTAATACTTTTGCAATTTTTAAAATATGATATATTAAAAAATTTAGTTAAATTAATTAATAAGACATGATTTTTATAAAACACTATAATTATATTTTTTAATTATATCATTCGTTTTTTACTTGATTATTATCGATAGAGTATATATAAGGGTAATTTAAAAAAATATTGATATATATGAGAAATATATATATATATGAAAAATATATTTTATATTTATGGTCAATATCAACTTTTTAATTAAGTTCTATATTAAAAATTGGGAGAGTAATATTCATCCATATTGATCAAATCAATTTTGTTAAAATTTATCCAATGTTCACTACGTATAGATTAATACATATTTGAGTAGTATTTGATTTTAAATGAGTCATAATTCTCACCCATAATTTTCCCCTAAATATCTATTAAGGTTGGATTTGACCATATTTTTTGAGAAGTATGAAGTATATACAGTGACTGTTTCATAAAGCTCCAAACTTTAGTTTGGAAAATATTAAAAATTAAACAAGCAGCTCTCAAATATATATAAAAGCTTATAGATTAAACTGTTATTTCAAACTATGATTTCGGATAAACTGGTGGGAATAACTTCTAGGCAGAGAAAATAATTTGAGCTATCTAATGACTATTTTGCCTTCTTTTTTCACTCTCTCTTCTCTCTCTTGTCATTGCTCTTCACTTTTTCTCTATTGCCACGTTGGTGTTGGTCTATCTCTATCGCTGTCATTTTTGGTATGTTGTCATCGTCATTGTTCTGCTAGTGCTTCTTCTTTTGTTGTGCTCTTCTCCATCGTCCTATTTAGATCTAGACATATTCAGATCTCGTCCCAACTTTAAATCTTGATGGGAGTAGTGACAACGGTGCAAAGATTGTAGCCCTATGGGTCGCGGAGAAGGAAAGAAGGAGAAGAGGAAGATAGATAGGAAGTTATCGGGAAGTGAAGAGCAAAAAGATTATAGGATAGATGAATGAAGGTGACGAATGATCGGGACGGATGGATGCCGGTAATAAACAATTGTCTAATATTATTTTATTTTTCATATCATAACCTTTCTAATAATTTACCAATCATAAAATTCATTCAGATAATAATCATTTGAACACTTATTTTATTCAGAATTATTTTTTTCTATAAGCTCTTATTTATAAAAAAAAATTAAATCTCTTGTTCTCCATAAGATTTTTTTCAAAAGTTAAATCATATAGACCCATATTCACTCAATCCCAACTAGGCTTGGTTAAAGTAAGCTAAATGAATTAGATTAAATGGCGCAAGTTGATTTGGATATTTAATCAAGCTTTTTATATATCTTTTATTTATATTATTAGAATTAAGTTTCGTACTCTATTTCCTCGTAATGTTTAATATTTGCTTCATTAACTTCTTCACCGAAACCATCACTCCAGTTTCCTATGCTCAATACCACTCCAATCCTCTACCCCAACAAAAGCCTTTCATTTCAACCATTTCACGACAATAAAAAAGAGGTGGTTAAATCATTCAATTTATTGAAAAATATTTTTAAAAAAATTATATTTATTTAAAACCATGAAATACATTATGAGAAACGAAAATAAATTGTATCAAACTTTAATAAATAAAGATAATTTTTTAAAAAAATGTAATCAAACCCACACTTACAATACAGGGCGATGGATATGTAGTTTTAGATGCAAGCTTACCATGATTCCACCAGCTGTTACAGAGTTGACTGGGATCATTAATGGTCTCCACTTGTGCTAGACCACAGGTTTAAGAAAATGCCATTTATTCTGACTATAGAGAAGTCATTAACTTGATTAATGGAGGTTGTGAGATAGATCGTCCTTTTAGGGATATTATTAATGACACTCGTCATATGATTCACTTCACAGGGATTGTCAGGTTTTGTTGGGTCATAGTTTCAGAGAAGACATTTCTCATTTCAAATACTTGGTGAAAATTTCACATAATTTGGACTACCTCCACCTGTTGAACATGAGGTGGAGATTGACGCAGCAGATAATTAGACTATAATGTATTATAATATTTTCTGTTAGTAATGGATATAATAAGTATTTATTCAAAACTTAAAAAAAAAAAAATAAAGGCCACTCATTCCTTGTAAAAAGTTCCTCGAGGGAGGGGCATTACTTCCCCCAAACATAAATGCTTCCAATGTCATCAATTCAAACAGATAGTTTCCATGTGAGGAAGGTGGCAGGCATTAGTATTTAGTGAAATAGGGGCACATACAAGTAGGCATTGATGACATGCCAATCCAATTCCATAGAAAGGCGTAATTCCATTCTCTTCTTCTCATCTCTTCCCATGCATTTAATCCTCTTCTTCTTCCTCCATATTAGATCTCAACTCTGTTATGTTACTCCATTGATTCAGCATGCCACTGAAATGAAGCCAAACCTGCTGATTCTAGCCCTGCTCTCTCTTCTTCTTCTCCTCTCTTCCTCACTTGCACAAGAGAGCCTCCAACAACAACAACTCCTGAGAAGATCCAGAAGCGCTACAAGAGCCAGACATGGTGGTGGAGGAAGAAGAGGAAGAGGAAGAGGATTCAAGTGCGACCCATTTATCTTTATCTTTTCGGTAGCTGTGGTCGTTGGCCTTTTCCTACCTATCCTTCCCCTGAAAATCCCTTTCAGCCACTGCCATTGCCGTCTCCTCGCCGGAATCCGCCACCTCCTCCTTTGGTTCCTTCGCCGCGGCTACCACCCCTTGTCCCATCACCCCCACCGCCATCTCCGCCGTTAATTCCATCTCCGCCTCCGCCTTCCCCGTCTGCACCTCCTCCTTTGGTTCCTTCTCCGCCACCACCCGTGGTTTCCACACCAGGGCTGGTCATTCCGTCGCCTCTTGTCTTCTCTCCCCCTCCATTATTTCCAGATATACCAGAAACGCCCATGTTTCCATGGCTATCACCTCCTCCTGATATATTCACCGATCTTCCACCGCGTTCACCAAGCTTCGTTTTTCCACCTCCAGATTTCCCCTCCGGTGGTTTTACCCACGCACCGCCCTTTTGTCCCTGAACTTCTACCTCCGGCGCCGAAGAGCTTTGTTCCTGACCAACCATCGCCGCTTCAGCTTCCACCGCTGTCTGATTCCTCTCCCTTCAAAAACTGAGATTTTGTACTGTTATCAGCAAATCGTCATTTTGTGTCTAAATATTATAGTTCTGTTTATGCATCATGTAGCATATGGATCCTGGATTCGTATCCACTCTAATCTATTATTTGCACTTAAACTGTCTAACATAAAAATTCAAAATATATATATATATATATATAAATGCAATTAAATTTTAAAGTATGGTGCTAATTAGAGTTAATATATATAATAAAAATAAAATTTATATCCTATAATTATGTGAGTTAGATTTCTATTATTATATGAAAATTTATTTAGTAAACCATCTTATAAGATATTTATAATTTATAAATACTCTCGAAACTCTAAAACTCTGTTCTAACTTTATTGAAGAATCAGTATTAAATTTATATAAAAAAAAAATTATAATAAAAAAAATAAAAATAAAAATAAAAGTATGCTACGTTGTTAAGTCAGCAAATAATGTAGTGCCCTCACTTAGGCTGATATGCGTTTAAATTTTATCATGCATTTTGAGCTTATAGAGATTAATACCACCTCCTCCTCTATCTTTAAATTTTTTTAAATATATTAAAAAAATTAAATTAATTATAATTAATAGAAGAGTTAATTAATTAATTTTGATAAATTAATAAATATATAATATAGATTTTTAAATAATTAAATTTAATAATAATTAACTGATTTATTTAATTTATTTAATTTATTAAAAATAGTTAAATAATTAAAAAAGTAATTGATAATATCCATAATTTCTTAGTAGTTGATAATTTGCCGTCCGGCATTACTGGCTACTGCCAACGTATCCGTCTAATTACGAAGTCACCAGTAAAGGAAATCATGAGCATGTGTTTTTTGAAAATATTATTAGATACATCAATAATGAAAAAAATCTAGCTTATTAATATTAAAGGTTATATACAATAATCATATAAAAATTCTTAAAAGTTCAAGAACATGTTAATATAGTCAACAAATAAAATACTATTAAAAATATTATATTTATAAAACATTTTTCTTTTTTCGCCTGCTTATGCAATGCTTATGATTGATGCCTGACGAATCCATTTTCTGGTTTTAAGTTTCCTTTTGTTGATAAGAGAAAAGGGGGGGGAGGGGGGGGGAGATAATAATAATTAGAGTGAATTACTCATATCCTTCGACCTTCGTTTCCTCTTTTGTTTTATAGTTGACACGGGCATTACATGACTCATCAGAGTCTCAGACACTACGCTCCTTCACACGTGTCTCTGGGCCATCAATATAATAATCGATCTATATACACGTGTGTGTATAAATAAACACTGGAATAAAACTATACCAAAAAAAAAACTTGATATTAATTAAACTTTATAATATTTGCTTTTTGAACCTTGATCAATTGAGCATGCCTAGCTCTATGATGCGCATAATCATTATTTATTTGGATGATACCAATTCAGAACAAGTTACTATAATGTTATAAAAATATTAATTCCTTGATGGATAAATTTTAAAGTTCTTAAACTAATAAAATAACATAAATATAGTCGTTTGTCAATAAATTTACCATTAGCCAAAAATAATTACATATAATTTGGTCAATATCAATTGAAAATAATTCAAATTACATGAGCGGGATGAGGTAGAGTGGTTCAATGATGACTAAAGAAGCATTACTTTTTTTTTTTTTTTAAAAAAAAAAAGACACTAAAATGCTTTTTTCCTTTTTAATCTGTGGTGTCAACAGTTTATTCAATAATAAATATAAACAACCTTATTTTTTTTTTAAAATAGATATATCATATACACTATTATGTTACTAGCATATTATAATTATTCTTGTTTGATTTTTTTGTGATTATCTTTTGTTAATATTATAAATTAAGCAAATCTTTTTTACCTGAGTTTGAATACCGAATATAAATTTTGTTAGAGTACTAATATTTTTTATGCATAAAAAATGGTAAAATTTATAAATAAACGTTTTTTAGGATTTTCTCCTTTTGAAATCACAATTATTTGAAAATTTTAAAATAATTTTGAAATATAGGGATATTAATTTTTGTAATATTCATGGGAGCATGAATGGGGGGACACTTGGAAGATACTGGAGGACATGGCGATGCCAATCAGACGTCCCCATAACGAACCGAAACATGGATGTGTCTCGGCGTTTGATTTCATGATCACGCGCTCTCAAGGAGAGGGGTGGGAATGGTCACGCGTTCTAGTTAAGTGGGGTGAGGAAGATCAGGTGGTTGGGGTTTGGTGGAGATTTAGGTGGCGAAAAATAGACCGACAGCCAATGAAAAAGAAAGTTGATTCCAAATTAAAAAAATAATAATAATTTTCTGAAACTAAACAAGTAATTGTTAAAAAGCAGGAAACAAAATTAAAAGTGGTAATTACAAATTAAAAGAGCAAAAAGGAAAGGGATAATAAAAGCTTGCATCTAGGCATCTCTCCTAGGAAAAAGGGTAAGTGCAGAGCTGCTTCTTCTATCACTCATAAGGAACAATGTTCACTTTACTCAAAAATATAAGGTAAGTTTGGTTTCTAAAAAAAACTATAGTTTAAAAAAAAAAAGAAGATAAAATTTAATTTTAAATTTTTTTAAAAATAAACAGTCATATTTATTTAAATAAATTTTTAAATTAAATCATAGTTTAAAATTAAAATTTTAGATAAATTAGTCAGAGTAGTTTATGAAATAGTAAAAGAGTTTATGAACTAATCAATTATTATATTACACTTATTTTTTTATACTCTCTCATATTTTTTTCTTATATCATCTCTTATCTCTCCTCATTTAATACTCATATTTTTTTTCATAACTTACTAATAATAAAAGTACTTGTAGAAATAATTATCTAAATACTAATTTATTTAAAACTATTTCTATTTATAAGCTCCTCTCTAAAAGTTTTTTTTTATAAGTTGCTAAAAATTTTTTTTCATATATTTATTTTTAAAATCTTATCTAAACACACACGTAATAATAACTATAATGTATTATAGGGTGATGGCCTCATTTTGGTTTGATATTACCCCATTACAATATATATTAATTTTTTTTTAATTACTGATGCATGCAAGCTGCGTAATGCTCTTTCTGTTGTATGGTTTTAGCCAAAAGGTCAAAAACACGAAGAGGGAAAAAAATTGAAGTCAAGCTGTAGCAACACGTAAAATTAGTGTTGTTTGTTTGCAGGCTATTTAGATATACGAAAGTGAATTCTTTTTGGCAAAAATAGAAAAATTTAAGAAAAAAGAACAAAGTTGATAGACGATACAAAATCATAATTTACTGTTGAATTTTAGGAAATATTCTAATTTGATCCCTATCTCGCTGCGGGAGTCATACCCGTCCCAGGTCCCACCTTGACCCACTGCATATTATAAAAATTAATTAATTATTTTAATAAATTTAATTAATTAATTAATTATAATTAATATAAGAGTTAATTGATTAATTTAAATAGATTAAACTATATATACTATAAATTTACCTAAAGATTTAGATTTATTCATAATTAATTAATTTAATTTTATTAGTTTCTTTAAAAAATTTAATTAAATTTTATAATTAAAATCAAATATAATAGATTATAAATAATTTTGTAAATATTTTTATGAATTTTGAGTTTATATTTAGACTCAGGTGGGACCTCAAGACATGGGTTGGACTGTCCTTATGAAAAATGTTAAAATTCGAAGGCTTTCCACTTATTATTGCTTACAATTTTTCGATGAGGTCCAAACTCCGAACTCTTAAATGAAGAAACTATATTTTTTTTAAATAAAATTTAAAAAATATTTATAAAATTATCTATTAAACAAATCCTTATAATAATAATAATATTTAAATTTATATTTTTATAAGATATAAATATATTTATTATTATATGTTCAATTCTTATCATTTGATGCTGCAGTCTTGAACCATATCTTTATCCTCACTCACAGACACAAAAAAATGAAATCATTGTCTCGTTATTCATTCTAATTTTAGCAATATCCTGAGAAAGTGCATGAAACTTTGTACTGCTCTTCTTATAAAACTGATGTATTTGCTAACTTCCTTTTCTCATACCAGCTGTAATTATAAAATTAATTTCATTTTATGTAATTAAAAGGTGAGAGCTCAAGACTCAACTAACTTAAATTAATTTTTATAATAAAATATTATAAAAATAGATTTTTCTTCTGAATATAAAGCCATAAGGGTACGTGATTTTTTTATTCCCTGTTTATTTAAAGCTATATTTGGTGGAATCAAACAATACTCCTTAGCTTTCTCCTCCTTTTCTCTACTGCTACATCGTTATCTTTCCCATTTGTTCCTTTTCCCTCTCAACTTCTTCCACTATTTCCTCTCAACCTAAATATAATTTAATTAAATTAAATAAATTAATTATTATAATATATTTTTTCCAAATCATATTAATCATCTTCTTTATTTCTACTATCTTCTTATTTAATTATTATTGAAAGAGTATCAATAAAGATAAATTAGTAAATAGTTGATAACTTAAAAAATATATTTTATATTTAATATCAATATCAACTCACAAGTCATATACTTATGATCAGAGGAATATTATATAATCAGCAAGTTCTGAATTTTTTTTGGATTTGTGACTGATTTTGGAAATATGTGATTTATCTATATTACTCTTTTAGTCTTAGACATAAAATTTAATTTATAGTATAAATTATAACATAAACTATATCTTATATTTAGAATTAAAGTATTATATATAGATAATATATAAAGTACATTGAGAAAAAAAACTGACAACTTAGACAAGTATAACTGGAAAGGTTTTCGGTGATATTAAAATTTAGCACTTTTTTAAGACTAATAAAATTTAATCTTGACTTAGACTTAAAAATGATTATTTTAAATAAAAAGATATCTATACATTAAAATATAAACCTCATACTTTATAAAAAGACCAAAATTTTTATCAAAAGAAATATATATAACAAGTTTTTCTAAAGGAATTAAGAAATATATGTTTTTTATATTAATTAATAGATTCTATTATTAACTATTTCGTTTAGGAGTTTTTGATTATCCTTCTTAATATGACATAAATGTCTCCTATCCTATTAAGAAATATATGCTTCCTATATATATATGTGTGTGCGCGCGCATGAGTGTAAAAAAGAGAGATACACCTATGAGAGAAATAAAATATTTATAGTTTCTTATTTCTATCTAAGTATCTCACATATAAATAATTAAATAATATTATTTATAATCTTTAATATAAAAATTAAATAATTACTTTAAATAGATTAAAAAAATTAGTTATAATAGTTATTTATAATAAATATAATTTATTTTTTCTCAAATATATAATTATCATTGGATATAAACTCTTCACATGTATAATTAATATGAATATTTAAAAAAATTATTAATTTAAGAGATAAAATAAATTAGAGTCTTATATTTATAATTAAATTAAACTTAATTAATTTTTATATTAAAAATTAGATAAAATACTTTAATTTGATTGCAGATATAATAATTAATTTAAGAGAATTTAATTCATAGATTATGTTGCAGATTGAGACCGGCCGTAAAGTAGAGCCTTCGTGCCTGCGTGTAGACTTGGTCTACCCCAGCGTACATATGTGTAACCAATATCGCCGCATCTTATACGATTCGCAGGAGGATTCTTTGGTTCTACTCTTATGTAATAAATAATAAATCAAATGATAATTACATTGCTAATAATTCTTAATTTTTTGAGAACATTTCTAACTAATATACTTGTTGCCCGGAGACAATAAGGGGAGTTGTAATGAGTAATTAAATGAACACTCAATTAATTTTTGATCCAGAGCCTTGCATAACAAGGAAAGATCGAGTGTTTAGAATTTTTTCTAGGATTAATTAACACCTTATCTTATTATTACATTTTTTTATTAAGCGTGAATTAATTTTCAAATTTTTGATGAAAAATACTTTCATTAATTGTTTCCCATAATTAAAAACTCAGTTCTAAATTTTGAATAATGAACAAAAAAAATAGAATCAAAAGAAAAAAAGAAAAAATTACATTATTTAAAACATCTTTTAGGACTATAATAAAATTATAAAAATTGAGTTACTATTTTCTCTTATTGATAAAATAATAATTTTTTATTTCTTAATATACGATTTAACTAAAAATAATATTTTAATTTTAGATATAAAATTTATCACTAAATAAATTGATGTTAATTATTATCCATCATTGATATTTCTCAAATTTATTCACCATGAAATACATTTTTTGGGTGAAATTACAACGAAATTCTAATGTTACAATTGAGCAATTTTTGTTATCGTAAGCAAAATCTAAGTATTGAAAATCATATATTATTGAATCAGACCAGATAGTAGTTCATTGATAAATGTCTAACTATAGCTAAATTTAAACCAACATAATTAAAATTAAAATATTATAATTTAATTAAACTATACAACAATATATGTATTTATAACCCTAAAAACATAATATTTAAATAAAAAATATATTAATTTACAAATAAATAAAAATAAACAGAAGATTAATATATAAACCATGTATAATTTAATAAAATAAAATTATTAAAATATACATTTGATATGTTGTTTATTTTTTTAAACTAAAAAAATACATTGTTTCAATATTTTTAAGAAAAAGAAAAACATGACATTCCCCTTAATGAACTCGTTAAAAACTTTTGATTGAACTAATTAAGGAATTAATTTACCGATTTGATGATCTGATTGCCCGAGTTTAGTTGGATTTTACTAGTAATACCACGAGCAAAACAGTAGGTCAATTAATTCTTTTTTTTTAAAATAAAATTTACTGAAATCCTTTGATGCTTTCAATTTTATGAATTTAGTATCCTTACAAAGTTACATTATATTATATTTATATATAGGATAAAAAATGTATTCAATATACTAAATTAATTTTAAATAAATAATTAATACTCTAATATATTTAAGAGTATAATTAATATTTAAAATTAATTTTAAAAATAAAATTAATATAATAAAATATTTAAATTATTATAATTTTATCTATTTATTAATAAAAATAAATTTTTTTATTTAATACATATCACATCAACTTTTTATTTTAATATATTATTATTTAAAATATTATAGATATAATATTATTTTAATAAATTATACTAAATAAATTATAAATTTTTTTAATCTTTATATATAAATTTTATATAATATTAAGTTTAAAATTTATTCAATATTATTTTAAATAATATAATCAATATAATATTTTAAATAATAATAATATATTAAAATAAATAAATTTATAGGACATGGATTACATAAATTTATATTTTTATTAATAAAACAATAAAATTATATTATTTTAAATATTTTAATATGATAGTTATATCTTTAAATTAATTTATACTTTTAAATATTTTAAAGTATTAATTATTTATTTAAAATTAATTTAAAATATTATATATATTTGTCTATATATGTGTGTTTGGATAAAATTTTAGAAACTGACTTATAAAAAAAATGGATTTATATAAAAGGGGTTTTAGAGAAAAGATTATGAAAAAAAAAATAGTTTTAAATAAATAAGTGTTTGGACATTTATTTTCAGAAGTACTTTTATTATAGGTAAATTACGAAAAATAATATGAGTATTAAATGATGAGAGATGAGATATAAGAGGAGAGAGGGTGTAAGAAAGAAAATAGAGAGATTGTAAGAAAGAAAAGAGAGAGTGTGTAAGAAAAAGTAATAGAGATGAGAGAAGGAGTAAGAAAAAATAGGAATAATATAGTAATTAGTTAGTTTATAAGCTCTTTTACTGTACTATAAGTTATTCTAACTAATTTATCTAAAATTTTAATTTTAAACTATAATTTAATCTAAAGTTTATTTGAACAAATATAATTGTTTAATTTAAAAAAATTTTAAATCTAAATTTTAAATTAAATTTAAAATTTAAATTTGATAATTTGCTAAATAAGCCCCATATATAAATAAGTGAAAAGACGAAGAAGGAGAGGGGTGGATGAGGAAACCAGTTAGAAAAGCCACGTAATGAGAGTGGTGGACCCCGACATGTGGGAGTGAGGAGAAAGGCGGAGGATTCATCCACAAGGTCACACAGACAAGGGTTTGTCAAACACACATAGACCCACTATCCCTCTCTCCCTTTCTCTCTCATATAAGTCTCTCTCCCGCCTCCCTCTTCTATCTTCTCATTCATTATTCAATATTCCCACAATCCCCACGGTTCCCCCCTAAGCATCACGCCAATTTCCTTCTCTTCCTTCTTCCTTCCTCCCCACCACCACGACGCTCTCCTCTCCACATGTGTGACGACGATTGGGTCAAGTTTGCCATGTCGGACGACTCCCTCGTCGTCGACATGCTTCTCCGCCTCCAACAACCTTCGCCGCCTCCCAAGACCACCTCTCCCTGCCTTCATCTCCACTGGACTGTTCGTCAGCGCCGTTCTAGGTCCGCTCCCAGGCACCTTGTTGGTTCCTCCGCCCACAAGAAAGATGACCCCACCAGAGCCAGTCCTACCACACCTCTCTCCTGGAGCGGCGCCACCTCTGCCAGCGGTGGCGGTGGCGGTGGCGGTGCTGCTGATGGATCTGAAGAGTCTAGCCGTGCCACGAAACCTCTCAAAACCTCAAGATCTAAGGTTCGTTTCTTTTCCTACTTTATTTTTTTTCTTTTCTTGTTTTCTTTCCTCTTTGGCTCTCCCGCCGGTGGCCGTTAGCCGTCAGGCGGGCGTGCCTGACGCATTCGGTTAGCGTGTCGTGTGACTTCTTTGAGCGGCGAGTGCAAGACTCGACAACTCTGTGTGTTCGTAAGTTCTGTCAGATTTGATTTTAATTGACGAAAATGCCCTTGGTGGACTCCGATTTTTACCACGACGTCGACGAATCAACGAGAGGCACTGACACAAGTGGCCTCCGGGAAATGGGAGCCATCACCTGGTATCTCTATTTTTTCTTTTTCTGTCCTTTTATTTCAATTTCTCTCGCTCGGATTTATAATCAAGCTCCACGTGTTAGAAAATCCCTCGTGACAGCTCAGTCAATTCACTCGCCGGAACCTGACCACTCCGATCAACATTGCCGCTATGGTCTCTTTTCTTTTCCCCTTTCACAAAATTTATTCGCGGGGTGCCCTTTTTAGAGGGTACTACTTTTGACTTTTCTTTCTTTTACCGGGAGAGAAAAAATATTCTGATCCTAATTAAAAAAAATCATTAGAATTAAAATTTCAGAGAAAATGGGTGACTTTCATTCACCGCATGATGGAGTCAGAGGGGCTTCTATGACTCGTCTCCTTTTTCTCGCCACTTTTCTGCTTCGTGGCACGCCTCGTCCTCAAATGACGATAAAAACCCTTCCAGTGAAGGGCACTATCGTCAAAATAAAGAATTGTCAAATCCAAAAACGCCGTCCATGTAGGTTCCGAAATCGAAACTCCCTCGGATGGTCGCATACACCGTACTGACTTATCTGACTCTGAAGCTCCCATTCACGTTTCACATTCAGCTCCGTGAAGGGGTACTTCGGTAAAATCACTCGTGGGAGCCTTTTTTTTTTTTTGTGGCGTGTTTTCGTGCCAAATGGGTCTGCGTGAAGTTTGGTGTGTTATTGGTAGTGGTTGTGCACTTTTAGGGCATTCACAATGCTTCGGTAAGGATGGGGGAGAGACATGATTCGGTGTGATCTGGCGCACAGTATGGAACTAGTTCCTTACGGACTTATGTTTGTTCGTTTCCGTTTAATTCCTCTGTCTACGTCGTCGTTTTACACGCAAGGGTAAAATACAATCCCTTGTCACTGAAGTGGTCTCTGCATGACAGCTTGATCGCAAACCTCGGGTTTCGTGGGAAACATGACAACGTTAAATATTTTTAACAGGATGATGCTTTGTGGCGGAAAGTCAAACGCCGCAGGGAAAAGTTTTTAATTGGGGACTGTAAAATTCTTTAGAATGAAAGACTGTATTATTCTGGCCTGTTTGATGTTTTTATGTCAGAATTCAAAGCTTCTTCTTTTGCCATCTGGGATTTGAAAAGAAGGTCTAAAACCTAGAGAAATGAAGCTTCCTTTGTTTTGGGCCCATGAAGACCAAAGCAGCATAGATTGCAAAGAGGGAAAAAGGGGTTCTTATCTCTATTCCAAGCAAATGGTTGGTAAGAGCCCTCTGATTTTGGTAGTTCCCTTAAGGGGACCACTTTGTGACCAAATTGATGGCGTGAAGGAAGAGCTACTAATACTTATTAAGCTGCTCCTTGATAATTGGTGCTTACTAATAATCTTAAGCATCGCTATCAATAATCAATCAAATCAATCACCTTCTTCGTTCGGATGGAAGAGACGCATCACATATTTATTTTCTTCTTTGGATATGAATCTGAAAATAAAAGGTATAATATGATCTCCGCTGAATCCTCTCGTTCTCTCATATCTGTCTAACTCATCATTCTTTTAATTACTATTCACCAGCATTAGGTGCCAGCAGTTTAGGTAATATACATACACACGAACACACACACACACACTAAACTTTGTTTATCTTAAAATTAAAAAAGAGTTGGTGCTAGTGGTGTGGGTATTGCTTACTGCGTGACAGTGCGAAAAACACTGGACTGATAGAATTGAAAATAGAGGCGACATTACTGAAAAATATAGGACAGAGAGTATCGTGTTATGCAGAAAGATGCTATAGAATGGTGGGGTTATTATTATACTATTTATTTCTTGTCTAAGGTCAGTTAACACTTTATTTGACTATTTAGTGAAAATTTTGTCGATTCTACCTTTCTAGTTTCCCACTTTGGGTACTTCCTCCCATCCACATCTTGTACCTCTTTAATATTTTTGGGTCTCTGGTTTTCGATTTTCAAGAACGATGATTCGTAATTGTGGGCCTTATTTTTTTCAATGCATATACATACTTGTTGCTACATTCTTTCAATGCATATAAATATTGCCCTTTTTGATATAATTAATACCTTGCAGGTTGCTAATCCGAGCGAAACAACCACCACCAAGAAGTCTAGAAGAAAAAAGGTAAAACATGAACGCTTTGAAGTATGTATTTTCATCTTCTGGTTATCAGAGAATTTCAAGAACACGTGAGACTGAGTGTAAAGCAGCTTACTGTGATATGCTGTGGAATACCTAGAATGAGTTCATTTTGGATCAAGGATAAGATGCTGTTGCTTAAATTCCCTATGATACCATGAACAAAAAATATAGCAAATCTAATAAAATGGAAAAGAAAAAGAAATCATGGGAGAGGTCGTGAGTCGTGACAGAGTAATATGAAATCTTGAGAGCCAGTCAAGTAAGTTGGTTTATTAAAATTTATGGAATTTACATCGTCTGCTCACTTCGTTATGTATTGAATTGACTTGTCAACAACTAAAAGACAAGTTTTTTCAATGGTGACACCGTAGCAGGCACCCCTACATTAAATATATGACTCGATGGATCGATATCTTGCCGATAATTTGCGCTGTCATGGCTACCTGCTTGCTTGCATATATCAATGTTGTTAACTTCGCTTGTTTTTGCAGACTTTAGCTGAACTAAAAGAGGAGGAGAGTGTGTTGTTAAAGGAAGGGAGAAATCTGAAAAGTGTATGTCCCGTAATTGCTTTCTTGAGTCCTTGATCCTTATTCTGATTGGAACTAGTTCTTAGGTGTTTGTTTGTTGTTACTTTCGTGACTTTTGAACAGGAATTGGAATCCTTGCTTCTCACTCTAGAGAAACACAGGACGACAAATGAACGCCTAAAGAGATTGAAGGTGACATTCCTGTTCTCGTTCTTTGCTTCTTAAACACAATGATTTTCTTTTAGCTCTGATGCATTTTCATGTTTGTTTGAACCTTTTGGGAAATATAGATCAAAGTGAATGCATCATAGATTCTCCCCTTATTAAAGAGGGTTTTTGTCAATGGAAGTTTCCAATGACAATGAGTAAATGGGATATTTTAGAATATCAATATATTACCTCTAATATTTAATATAAGACTTTTTTAGAGAAATTAATAAAGCTAAATAAATTACTTTAGAGTATTTGTTTATCTTTTTTCTCTACGTTAACTTGTTTGACTTGTAAACTAATAGATAATCTAATAATACTTAATATATCCAATGATTAAGTTATTTATCTAACTTCTTTAATTTTTCTAAAAAAATCGATTAAATCTTATATTAAAATATGATAGAGTATATCTTTTATAAATAACTAATTTTATTAAATTTTATAAATTAATTATCTACCTCCTATAATTAGGACTAGAGAGTTGGTATCTAATTACTCCTGAATCTGTTGTTTCACCAGGTTGATTTGGAGTCAAGACAGCACTTGAAAACAGATACAACCCCGGTGGCATCGGACAAAGCCATGGTCAACCTACCTCGTACTTGTGATTCAGTGTCTCCAACAAGTGTTCCACGAATTGTAGTTGATAACGCATCATCACCAGTGCCACCAGCAAACGACTGTTGCAAGCCTCCTCAGGAGATTGATAAACAAGAAGCTTCCTTCATGCTGCCTGATCTAAACCTGCCAGTGGATGACGATTTAAACCTGATTTCCACACACGTCTTAAGCTAATAAAGAAATTGACGTCAAGATCATTAATTTCTCCAAGTATGCCACATCATAAGATATAGAACATGTTACATGTCAGAGTGCTGACTTTGTAGGTTGTGCTTGTGCTAATGCTGTTGTAGGTGCAGTTTGGTCAGTTAGTTTTAGTACCAGGAAATATGTTTTTTTTTTTATTTATCAAGGTACCGTGGGTAGGGTAGAGATTGCTAACATCATTGTTCCCATATCTTCAATTCTTTGATTTCCCCCTCTCACAGGATTCTCTGCCTTGTCCGAAATTCTAAAGGGCAACCATGGATCCGCCGCCTTCATCATAGAATTATATACTCTTATAAATGTAAATCATATATTTAGATAATTCGACAGTTTTGTTTTCCTTTCTTGCTCTTCCCTTTGTCCAAGATTCATGAGGCCTCATAACTGGTCAAAGATGCTTAATCACCTTGGTTGACAATCATATGCCTGCTTTCATTCCTATGATCTGTTATCAATCTTGGGCTATGGGCTTCATGGTTTGGGCTTTGGACTTCTCTCCATGCTGATGACTGTACTCTGCTCTTTTACTCGTCAACTTGTCCGTCAGTAGCTGTTCTTGGGCTTCGCAGCAAAAAAACTAAAAATGTTCTTGGTTTTGCATCTGTATTGTTTTCTTCCCAGAAGGTAGAGTACAAATTTGAAAAAGTTTTTCTATAAAAAAAAAACATTTAAAAAGAGGGGATAGGGTTGGGGGTTTTAAAAATTTTAAACTTTGAGAGCTCCTTTTTTTTTTTGTCCAAGAAAAGTTTAGGTAGATTCAGCACTAATCTCCACTAAGGTCAGGGTATATTCCTAAAGTTCAGAAAACGTTTACAGAAGATTTACAGAAGATTTACAAGATCGTTTATCAAAAGAGTTCTCATAAATAGTAGGAATTAAACTCGTATCTTTATAAAACATAAATTTATTTCTTACATATATACTAACTCATTGACAACTTTGAGAGCTCCTGAATCCTTTTCAAGCCAATTTGAATTGAGAGAAAAAAATTTAGGTAAAAAGTACAGATTCAGATGACCGAATAAAAAGGAGCATGTGAGGATTGCATTGAAACGTTTTTACTTTGAAATAATTAAATTAGAGTGAAAACAATATCTACCTAATTAATTAATTAATTAATTATTTATTTTTTTGCAAGAACTATATAAATTAAATTTCTGTCCCCAAAACTAGTGATCTAGATGATATATCATATAGTATGCTATAAAAAAATCCTTTTCTTTTTTCATAATTCACCCACCTATTTTACTTTTAGGGTCTAAACTCCAAACTTCACAAATTGGGAGTCTCAAGAAAAGATGTAACGGGTAAAAAGTTTCAAAAGTAGTGAGCAACTCGAAAGTGTACCAACAGAAGTTCAAGTGTAATTTTTCCTTATTTTATCTTGAGACTTTTTAACAATTAAATTTAATTATAATTTTTCCTCAAAAATTCTATAGTGTTAATGTGTTATTATTTTTAACCATAAAATATTGAAAAAAAGAAGCTGAATTGGGTAAAGAAATGTGGTTCACGAGAGAAAAGAGAAAGTACGATTAGTTTGGGGATGATTATGGGATTTGCCTTTTTGAGGATTGAGTGTGCCAACAGAAAGAAAAGATCAAAACGTGTATCCAGGGATGGTCAAACACTGCATCCCATTCTTCTATTGTTCTATATTCATTTTAAAAAAAAAAAAAATCTCTCTCACCAGGCACCCCTGTGTATGACTCATGACATGAGAGCTGGATTTTTAATTAAAAATATATTATAAATGGAAATAAAAATAGAAATAAAAATAGAAATAGAGATAAAAAGAAAAATATAATTAGGTTAGAAAGGAGTTTTAAAATTTTATTTAATACGTTCAAAATAAGTATAAAATTAATATATATTTTTATAATTTAAGATAAAATAGTCTAAAATATTTTTTATAATTTAAGAAGGGTTACAATTATCTAAAAATTTTATAACATAAAATAAAATAATCTAAAATATTTTATTTTTACTTCTCTCATCTCATTTTTAAACTTTTTTAATAAAATTTAAATGACTCAAAATATTAAAAAATAAGATAAAAATATCTTTCATTATATTAAACAAAAAAAATAATTATATTTTCCCTCATACTTCTACCTCTATTTCTACTTTTATTTTTACTTTCTCTTTAATATTGTACTTTCCTAATTTTTTTTAATAAAATAAATACATACTTTCACAGTACCAAAAGTAGGTAAAGTTAGTTACGAGTTTTAAATAATATACTAATAGATAAGTTATGAAGCTTAAGCGATAAGTTTGAATTATTTTTTCAATTCTTTGGTAAACAAAGATTCTTTTTTTTTTTAAATTTTATGTAAGCAAAAAATATTTGATTATTAAAAATGGGACTGTGTATTGTGCGCTTTAACATTTTATTGTTATTAATTAATTA
Source organism: Leucaena leucocephala (assembly GCA_037074615.1). Taxonomy (NCBI): domain Eukaryota; kingdom Viridiplantae; phylum Streptophyta; class Magnoliopsida; order Fabales; family Fabaceae; genus Leucaena; species Leucaena leucocephala. The sequence goes on along the minus strand of CM073558.1, from coordinate 4,697,284 downwards.
ATAGAAAAAAAAATGCTACAAATTCAACATTGACACTCTTCGTCCAAAGATACCTAAAATTTATTTAAGAAATGACACAACTCTCATTTTAAAATAAAATGTGTGGAATTCATTTATAATAAATATAACTTTTTTTTCCACTTGTGTCCATCTTATCTTCCAACTATAATTAATTTTTTTAAAACAAGAGACATATTATATATAATTAAAAATATGTTATATATATTAAAAAGAATTACACTTGCTCAATGATCTAAAACAAATTTTAGATATGTTTAGGTAATAAAAATTCTAAATTTTCAGCAAATTTTATAATTAATTAATGTTTTCCATAATCATAAATATTGAGAATTAAATTATTTCTTTAAAAAAATGGACGAAAAGTCTATATTATTTTTTTGGCAACTATTAAAACATTAATATATATATTAACTATTAGCACAGAGTAGATGATGGCATTGAAAAACTATATAGTATTGGGGGAGTGAAATCAATCAATCAAAGGTGCTACGAATATCAAATCACAGCTTGGCAATGAGAAGAAGCATCAAATTAAAATAAGGCGAATTCCCAGGGAATCTCTACCCTTCTCCCTCTCTATCTCTTCTTCATCATCATTCGTAGTAGCTGACACACAACCATCCTCTCCCTCTCTCTATATTATTTATTTATACCACAGTTTACACACACAAATATATAATTGTCTTTCATGCTATTTCACTGCCCATCACATTTTTTTTATATAAAAATTTTTAAATAAAATTTAACTCATTTATAATCTAAAATTAGAGTAAATTTTTTTTAGACAATATTAATATTAGACAGAATGAATCGTCAATTATCTTATTATAATAAAATAATATTCTCTAAAAATCAAATATATTTACTGTCACTTTTAACCTAATTGACTCCTTCCACATCTTCATGCGTTGAGCTTCTTTGTTTGTCCTTGACGAAGAGGACGATGATGATTATATTCGTTTTTGGGTCACCTCTTCAGATAATATTACAACGGTGCTTTTCTAACCAATGTTAAAGACTGACTATATTTGTGTTAGTGTCTGCGAAGGGTTCTAATTGGAGGGGCTTACTGGAATGAGGCTAGGTGAAGTGTTTTATAATATAGATGTTATGAGTTTTATATTGAGAAACCTCGTAACAGAAGTGAGGTTTATAAAGTTAAAGAACTTTCCTTTTTAATAGGCTAATTATTAGGCTCTCTTTTTGTGTGAGTGTGCATCACATTGGTATATTGAGAGTCCGATATTTATCAAAAGAGATACTCATAGAAGGATCTGACTAGTGGCGCCAAGTGAAGTGGGCTATAGTCTCAAGGAAGTGGCATCGTTATTAATCACATATTGAGAGCCTCACGTGTGAAGTGAACGTTTTATAAGCTCAATGAACTCTCTCTCTCTCTCTCCCCCCCCCCCAACTCAAGGATACCTTGTCTTATAAATCCTCATACTCTCCAACTACACTTTTGGGGTGGTGCGTTGTTCTCATTACATATTTGTCATATACATACATACTATATATATTTATTTATTGCCTTTTCTCTGTCACTTTTGAACCTGTTTCTTAAATCAACATATGGCTTCGGGCTTTCGCTCATGGGAACGCAAAAGATATACAGAAACGTTGTACTCTGATAGTATTTCTGGTTTTTACCCTGCTCTTCTTCTTCCTTGGTAATAACTGATCATGATGACCTAAATCTCACTGCAACTTCTGCAAGAATTCAACAAGCCGTGGCGGGAATAAAAGTGTCAGTTTTTTTGTTGACACGCTCTCTGACGCAAGCTTACTTATTACTCAACTCGAACCAAGTTCTGTCTCTGCCAATGAACTGAGATATCCAGGTTATTTATTAACCACTCAATCAAACCTCTCTCAGAAAATGCTTGCGTGTGCTCTCCCATTATGATATGATGTCCCCCCCCCCCTCTCTCTCCAGTTTCTTGCTGATCACAACACAATCCTTGGAAAAGATAACCCTTCTCTGCCACATGACGAAACTTCCATTACAAAACTAATAAGACCAAGTAAAAGTGCTTAGTCTCAGTGAAAATATTTCTTCTTTCTAAGGGGATGTTTAGTAACATGAAAGGAAAATTGCGAGACTAGAATTAGAATTAAATATTTTTTAATTTAATATAATAAAAACTACTTGCATTTTACATATATTTTAAGGGATTTTAATTCTATAAAAAAACTAAAAATAAAGATAAAAGAAGTAAAAATAAAATATTTTATTTTAAATTATAAATTTTTTAAATAATTTTAACTATTTTTAAATTATAAAAAATAATTTAAATTATTTTATTTTAAATTATAAAAATAAATATACATCAATTTTATACTCATCTTTAATCTCACCAGCAAATTTCCGCTCTTTCATATTATCATAAATACCAAATGTACGCTAACAGCTATATAGTGTGTATCTATATTTACACACCCGACCCATTTACTAACACTGAGTTGGTATTACTGGAATTATTTGCCATAAAGTACAACTAACCGAACTGATTCCATTAATTACTTTTTCATACTCATAAGATTCTGGTGGTAAATTATATTTATCTGCTCCAATTACACAGAATATCTTGTTTACGTGCACAGACCCATTACACTAGCTTCATTCAGCCAGTCCAAAAAAACCTAGCGACAAGCTCAACCCTAAGAACATCGTCATCATATTCGAATACTGTATAAATAAACAAGGGAAGCTTCTCTGCTACTTAGTTTCAAGCTAAGCTTACAACACTACATGACCATTCTAGTGGATCTACCTAGCTTTAAGTCTAGTTCTACATTGTTACCGAAACCTGAAGAACTTGTCTTCTTCTCATTACGATCATGGTTCTCTCTCATAGTCTCAGGCCCCACTCCGAACAATTGAGATACAGAGTTAACCACACAGCATTTCTTAGCACCATTCCCCGTGGCCTTCCCTTTGCTTTTCACTTCTGAGCTCGAATTTGAAGACGAAGAAGAAGGTGATGGCAATGGAAGTACTGAAGGTATTTCGAAGTTGGTCCTTGCTTTAGCGCCTCTCAGTCGCCTCGCGGCCGCGTCGTACGCACGGGCCGCTTCCTCTGCCGTGTCGAACGTACCCAGCCAGTGCCGGCACCGTCCGATTCGGTCGCGTATCTCCGCCGACCACCTCCCCCACGGCCTCTTCCTCACTCCCCTGTAGCTCTTGTTCACCGACAGACTACTACCATCCGTTGTTAAGCTCTTGTCTGCTCGTTTCTGCACCGACATGAAAGCTTTTGAGCCGTTGAGGTTGTCGTTTTTGCTGTTAATGTTAGCAGTGGCGTAGGTGGATCCGTGGTTGTGTCCGAAGAGCACGTGCTGACCCACCACGGCGGCGATTCCCTCCAGAGGTGGCGGTGAAGGGGGCGCGTTTGTAATCCAGCTGCGTGGTGTTGTGGGATTAGCTGGAAGGAAGAAGAAATTATCATTCATGGTTTCTTCAAGGCGAGGAGGATGGTTGTAATTTGGGAGACTAGTGTGGTAATCTTCAGACTTCAATGGCAATCCATTTATAGGAGTTTGAAAAGTAAGAAAGTTAAATTAAAGATAAAAAGAGAAAAAGAGATTTTATTAGAGAAATGGAAGATATTGCTGTCAATATCGAAATGATCGTAATCTAAAATCCACTCGGGCAGATAGCGTATAGAATGACGTAAATAGCCCTACAGCTAACGGATGGTGAAAGGTGAGAAAGTGTCGTGGAGGTCAATTCACAGGTGAGAACGGGACGATGTGAGGATATCGAGAGTAGGGAACGAAAGAACTCAGGGAAAAGCTTCAGGTGGCGTCAAAGAAAAGCCATTTGATTTTCATCTCATCAGCAATAATAAACGATCTAGAAGTTAGTTAAATAATAAATTAAAATACATCTTATAAGAGTTAATTAGTTAGATATATTTATATACGGTACTTCCTCGTACTTGAATTTTCATCTTTTAAAAAAACACTTTTAATCAGAAACTTTTGGATCCAAAGTCTTAATCTAAATTAATTATTTACTCAAATACTTAATAATAGTATTTAAAAAATAGTCAGAGGATGTCCCAATAAATTATAGGAAAAAAACTCGTAGTTGAATTGAGTTTACAAGTTTCTAATGATCTGTTGGAGGGAAAAAAGTTGAAAGCTGGGAAGAACATAAAAAGCGGAACCTCAGAATAAAAGTGGGTTTTTATTTAAAAAAGAAAGAAAGAAAGAAGATTTGATGGCGCAATGAGGGGATTTGTGAGGTCAACAAGCTTTATTAATGATAGATTGGATGGGAGAAAAGGCAGTGGAAGTGCAGAGTGGAAATCAAAGTGATTTGAGTTATGGTTCAGAGATGCTTTCGTCAACCCCCTTCTGCATTCATTATTCAAAGAAGAACTCACAGATGAATTTATTTTTCATTTTCAAAATCTCAATGACTTAGCATCATGTATCTCTTACCTAGAACCTACTTAGTAGTGTCATCATAAGTTTTTAAATTACTCCTTAGAGTTTTTCTTTCAAAAGCAATATAAGTAATATTGCCCATTACCTGTTATAGTCAGCATACAGAGAACTCAATACAAAAACACTAGTTTATTAGCTGGTAAAGTTCTTATTTATAAACCATATTCTATTTGTGGTGAGACTTTTTGATATAGGAACTATAACAAAGTACTATAAATTATACTTTATTTTTTAAAATTTATAAATTATATTTTATTTGTAAGTCTCTATGATGACGACACTTTACTTGAAATTTTGCTTATCAGAACACTTTATAAATAGCCCTCTTTATAAACATTAGCCTTTAAATGAAAGTATCAATATTACAAACATAAACCATAAAAACGAGCCTATCCCAAAATACTTATGTTAGATGGAAGAATCCTTAAATTTTAAAATAACTACTTTACTTGTGAAGTACCTCAATTTAAAACTCATAACATATGCTTCATATATACAATCCTAAATATAGAAATTAATTATTTACACAAATTAAGTAAATTAGCTATTTATCATCATTGCATTTTTTTTAAAATATCTATTTTTTAATTATTTATATTAAAAAATAATAGATATGAGAGATAAAAGAAATTATTGAGGAGATCATATAAAAAATTAAAATAAATTTTTAACTAGCTTTTATACTTATAAATTAAGTTTACAAAAGCTACCCATAAGATACTTGTTGGAATAGGGAATAAAGTTTCACGCCTCACCTCAACAAATTAGATCGATTGGTTAAGGATGTTATAGCATAACTATGGGTTTTGAATTTGAGATGAGAGTATTTAACACCATAAAGGCAAGGTGCACCGACTTTAACAGTTCATATCATCGTACCTTTAATCTAGATTAGTATAGCCCTTTGAGTTCCCTGTAACAAGGGGGTTAGCCTAAAAAACCGGGTGCACTTAAAAAAAAAATCACCTTATTGCCTTGTAACTAACAAGTGATGATCACGTGAGGAAAGTGGGAAGGCGAGCTTTGGAATTATCAAAAACATTCAAAACAAGGTGTCTTGCTTGCTCTCAAGAACTTTGGTTTCATGGTACATATAATAGTACAAATTAAAAGGCTCATAAATATAGACAGCAAAATCAGCATGCATCCCATATATGTGTCTTTTGCCACTGTTTTCTGATTATAATAACATCTTGTGGACTGAGGGAAAGATCTACAGCGATTCACCACATTTTGTCGTTAGTTATGAAACTTGGGAAGTCAATCTTTATAAAAAAATTAGGTTTTCTCGAGCGTCCATGCAAAAGAATCCAAAACACGAAACCCCCCCTCTCTCTATATATATATTCACACTATTTCTTGTTTACGAGGTGTCTTCGAAAGTGGCTTCTCCGCCTCATATTTTGATATATTTAAAGAAACATGCCCGTATGAACCACAAAGAATGTCGGTCTCCATGACACACAAACGCACACTTATAGCATAAACTAAAGATAGAGAGATAGATATATATATAGAGAGAGAGAGATGGAATTGGAGAGATCGAGGTTAGGGTTAATATTTTTAGACGTTTAGGATAAAGAGAAGGTGGTGAAGCACGCGAAGGTTTTAGTGTTTTGCACAGTGCGCTCTCTCTCTCTCTCTCACTCTTTGGACCAAGAAACTCGGCCATGCATGGAGAGAAGTAGGTATAGTAGTAGGGCATGTTCTTAGCCTTCTTCGGGGTGAGAGAGAGAGAGAGCGAGAGAAAGTGGAAGAGGGAAAATCCCAAAGAAGGCGTGTGATAATGATATATTTATAATGCTTGTACTTTAGTTAGTGATGTGAGAATTGGTGCAAACTTTTCGTATGTGGGAACTGTCTACAACATATAGAATAATGCAACCTTTTTGAGGGTTCTGTTTTGGATATTCTCTGTTTTCTGGGACATCAACGTTAGCTTTTCATGAAAATAGTAAATCTCTTAACATGGTCACCCCACTGAGAGAGATATTACTGTGGATCAAAGGAAAGCATCAGATCTTCTCTTTTATCGCCTTGTCCTCACGATGTTCTCTCTACTTCCCCGTTTCCCAACTATTTTTCACTTATTCTTATCTATTTATAATAATAAAAATAATTTCTACATAAAAAATAATACTCCTTCAAGTTCTTATAAGATTTCGATTAACTTTATCTCTTAAATTTATAATTTTCTCTCTAAACTATTATAATAATATATATCTTTATTGATTATACGTATTATAATATTTTTATTTAGGATAATTTTATTGCAAATTATTAAAGAGGATATTTTTAAAAAATTAATATACATTTTTTTATAAATAACTAACTTAATTAATTTTTTTAATTTATAAAAATTAGTTCTAACTAAGTTTTACAAATACAAGACTATCGCGTCAAAGTGTTAGCTTATGTATGGTTGTTTCTATGAAAATCAAGATGCAACCAACTCTACTCAATCCAAGGATTTTCAAATGCTTGACTTTGCCTTTACTAGGCGCTCAAAAAGTGATACAAGACCCAAAGTTGCAAGTTGTGAAAAGATACTAGCTAGGATTAAACAACGAGAACTCAATTTCAGATGTTTACCACTAGCCGTGATTTGGGTAGGCTTGACATTGATGGCTTTGTGGATTATAGAGGAGCTACTTGTAGCAAACTGGTATGTTATAAAAGCACATTGTATTTGCAGGTGAATAATACCAAGTTTCCACGCTTGTAATAAAATGTTATAACCCAAATAAAAAAAAATCTATATCTAGCTATTATGACATTTTACTGCAAAATATATTATTCAAAAATGTAAATAACATGATTAACATCTCTATTTTATCTACTAATATAATATAAAAATATATTATTTATGTCATAAATAATATATAATTCATTTCAAACTCTTCACGAATTATGAGACCTATAGCGTGTTAATATTAAAAAAAACACACACATCTATGGTCCAAAGGTACTTAAAGTAGGTCTGCAACTTTTTTTTTATCAATTTATAACATATTTTTAACTATATCTTCCTTTTTTTACATAGTTAAAAATTAATTACATCTACTAAAAATATGTTGCACGTTATGCTCAAACAAAAATTAAGTATATTTGAATAAAAAAATTTAATATATTTTTATACATAAAAAATATATTACTTTCAAAGATTTTTATGTAAAAAAATACTAATATTTAAATTCAAGTCCTTCTCATTAATAAAATTTTAAAATAAGATATTTCACTAATTTTCCTTAAAATAATTCAACAAGAAATGTGGGGAATACTCTTATTTATGAATAAATTTCATGCATGTGAAATTGTGAATAGCATTGTGGGAAAGTAAAGGTGATGGGACGGCTCCAAACTTGCCTTATTAGTGCTGCATCTAACGTGTGAACTAATTTAGAAAGTGTAATTATCATTATAAAAAATAAAATTGTCAATATAAATTATTTAAATTAGTATAATTTTTATTAATAAAAACATAAATTTCTATCTAATTCATATTAAATAAATGTCTTATTTTCATACATTATTTATTTAAATTGGTGCGTGGGGTGAAATACTTTTTAAGAGGTCATCTATACTCTGACACAGGCACGCTTAGTTATTATTTTTTCGTGAATAGGATGGGATACCTGATTGGCAGTATAAGTACGCCCACCCTTTATGATTTTTATTTTGTATATGAAGTAAATTTAGTTAAAAAGATTGTGTTTTGGGATTAATTTTTATTATTGTTCACTGAAAATAATTCTTACACGTGTTCCATTTTAGGTTGAAATGAATTGTTTGCCCCCTCCATCCAAAAGGGTATAATGTAGGTGTAAAACCAGGCATCGATCAATGCTCATTTTTTATAATTAATTAAATTATTTATTTAAAATTTTAATTTATTTAAATTAATTATCTCTTAATTTATTATTATCTCATGTCCTTAATATAAAATTTATTTAATTAATTTATATATATTAAAAAAATTAATTCAATTAATTATTTATAATGATTGTGTGTTTGTTACCTTAAAATACTTTATTTAACTAGGTGTATTTAAATTACCTTTAATAGGAACCCCTTAATATATATAATCATATAGAGATATTTTGAAGAATAAAATAAATTAAAATTTTATATTTATGATCAAAATAAATTTCCTATTTAACTCTAATTATGACAAGAGGGAGTAATAATAAAACACTTGAAACAACTTATAATATCCAATAAAGAATGGGTATGGTACAAAAGATTAATCTCTTATGATATGGTGAATCAAAATTCTAGTCTTTATTATGATAATTACTCATTTATTATTCTATCATGCCTTGAAATGAAATACTCCTCTAGTATATTTATAAGTCACTTCAAGAAAAATATTGAATCTTATTAATTATACCATAAAATTCAACAATTTTTTAACTTTACCCCTATTTAATATATATTACACCCAAGAAAACAAAGCCACATAATAATAAATGAATTATAAAAATTCCTTTATCTACTTTATAAATAGGACTAAAATAAACATTATATTTTTGTTATATTAATAGGATTAGAGGGGCATTGTTTTCAATAATAAAAGAGTGTGTATGGGCAGAATTGTTGTCCCATATCAATAAATAATTGTTGTATGGATATATTATGGATGGCATAAAATTTAAATTCTTAATGAAACAATCAAATTTTGAGCGGGTTGGATTCCCTTTGGGACCTTATAGTGTGCAGGTGAGAGCAAAGATACATAGATATAGTGTTTTTTCAGTAAAAAAAAAAAAAGTTGGTCTCCAATAATTAGAATTCAGATAGGTGTTAAGCATTTATAAATTACTGTATACTAATTGAAGTATATATAGACTCTTGATGTCTAAATCCTTTTCATTAATAAACTTTCCAATGAGAAACTTTTTTCTATTTTTCTCATTATTATATTAGTATATTGATTAAAAAATATTATATTAGTATATCAATGAAAAGAGGAAAGAAAGAATAGAAAAGGAAAACTAACATAGAGTTACTATAGAGGTGTAAAATTCTGCTAGATCCTTCTAAATATAAAATTCGATTTCTAGAGAGAGAAAAAACTTATACTGAGAAAGGCAGTTAGAAACTTTGAAATAAGATAATTAGTAACACAATATAATAAATAATATTAAAAAAAGGAAAGAGAGAAGAGAGAGAAACTGAGTGGAATAAGGAAAAATTAAAGAAAAATGGTAGAAGGTTGTTCACAATTTTTTATACAAAAAAAATTTAAGTGTGTTTAACCCGATCCCTCATTAGGGTTAGAGTATAATCCTAAGGTTTAGAGAGCGTTTATAAAAAAATTATAAGATATCTAATAAATGAGCCCTTATATAGCAGCAAGAATCAAACTGGATTATTATAGAATACTAATTTATTTCTTAGTGCCAAGGTAAAGTCTAAGTAGGCAAAGAATTAAGAGGTACCTTAAAACAATGTCACATGAGTATTGTATTCCCAAACCAAGTTCCCTTGTTGGGCCCAACACCACGTGTGTCGTAACTTGCAGGCTTTTCAACGATGGACGCTTGTAGGAATAGCAACTGAATAGTAATTCTTTGTTTAACCAATCACAATTAGTTCGAATAATAAATAATTTAATATTACTTAAATAAGGTCTTAAATTTAAATTTTAGTATATATAAAAAATCTCTATTAAAAGACTCATATATTATAACTAAATGTGCGATGCGGGTCGAATTCGAATATAATCAAGATAAAGATACGATGAATTGAGTAGACAATAAAAAAAGAAGTAGTTCCTTGTTTATCATTATATTCCTTTCCAGATCATTTCAAGCACGAGTGAAAGCCGAAAAAATTTTGTTCATAATTGAACTTCTAAGCATTGTCAAAGCAGAAATTGACGACACAACAATACAAGGTGGTGGGATCTAGATTCCTCGTAAGTTTGTGCTTTCGCATGAAATAGTCTCTTAAAATCTGTTTGGCTTAACCCGTTCAAAATTTAAGGGATCAGCTAAGAGATGGGTTTATTGATTTATCTGCCAAACCAACTAACTTCGGTTAGATTTTAGGATTGATTTTAGTGAGTTCACATTCACTCGATCGCTCTCACATATCTCCTTTCTGCATTATCATCAGGATATTCATATAATCATTCATCATGATCGAATCAATCTAACATAGGAATAATTGTTTATATCAATCTTCAATTCTTCATCATTAAATTCCAACAGCACACGTACATGTTTTTTCGCCACTCAATACCATATGATTTTTATTTTTTTCCGGAAAAATTAATCTCTCTTTCCACACACGCGCACAATATTTTAATAAGAACAAAAACATTTTCAAGTATGATAAGGAAATTGTACCTAAATATCGGTCTCTTACTAGTTGGCCAAGAGTGTTTAGTGTCACCGACCGATGCATTTCCCAGAATCTGCATAAAAAACATTAATTCCTTTTCTGCATCCAAGAAAAAAGCATTAGTTCCTGACATTAAATCCTAATATTTGTGCTTAGATTAATTATCTAACTAAGCTTCATGTGTTAAATATCTAATTATTAATACAGAGACATGGGAGAATATATATATTTGTATTTGTGAATAAAGAAGCATATTTATCAAAAGGAAAAAGAAAAAAATATTTAGTTGGCAACATGAGGTGTGTAACATTGATCCGTGCTAGTGTATCACACAATTCCAGTACATATGAAAGGTGGTTCCGTGATACACTAACAAGGATCAACATTGCAAGTCATGTAGATGATACAAGGATTGAATAATCATCAGAAGAGAAGAGAGATGAAGGGATTAATTATTAATAATAAAGGTTAATGTTCAATTTTGTCCAGGAGTTTTCATCTACCAGCTATAAGTATTTATAATTTTTTTTAATTTAATATCCTTTTAGAAGTGTTAAAAAATAAATAAAATTGCCCTAACTGTTAAAAAATAGTTCTAATCATTGATATTTTGAACGATGAGGAGGACATTATTTTTTTAACACTTCTAAAATAATATTGATCCAATAATTTTTTTTTTAAAATATCTACAGCTCTTACGTGAAAACTCTACCATCAAAATTGGATCTTATAACCTTAATAATGATTAAAAAAAAAGGAAAAAATATCACTATGAGATCCTAATGTAGAAATATAATCACAAAAAAACTTCACAACAAATGAAGAGTATGTAATGATAATTTTCATAGCAGAAAATGGCAATGGGTACAGTCTATGACTGCTCACTAATTCTCCTAAAATTTGTTGGTAATTACATTCCCACATACTGATTTTCCCTTATAAAAATGGAATAAGAGCAAATGTGAGGTGTGAGGAAGGCAGGAATAAAGAAGAAAGGAGGGTGATCAGGTGAGGGCGTGGTGCACTACTGCAAAGTGTAAAGTGAGATGTGCTTGATTTGGTTTATAAACCATCCGACGACGACGTGTCACGTTCATTCAACTCATTTATATATCAAACTCGTTTCACATGCAACTCCTATCTTCACCCTCCGATTCTCCTCGTACCACGTGTTCTTCATCTACCGTCTCTCTTCCCTCTCCCCTTCTGCTCAACATCCATAAAACTTTCTGCCCATTTCCACGTGTGGCTCCTAATCATGAATATATATGTTTGTTACTTATGGTGGTTTTTTTTATTTAATTAATTTTAATTTTTTATTTTATAACGTACATAATTTTTCTGCCCTCATAATCATGTAAATTTGTATCAGTATAAAATAAATAAACATAATTTGTTCTAATTTAAGTCATTTAAGTTAGAATCAATTAACTTAAATTAAATCAGGAATAGAAAGCAAATCCCCCGTGGATCGCGTTGTTTTTAAAATAATATAATAAAGGAACACACCCCCCCCCCCCCCGGCGGAAGGACCAATTTCTGTTTTTTTTTAGCGGAAGGACCAATTTTGCACATGTCATGGATGATGAATTCAATGCATTATTAACTTCAATTCGTTAATAATTTTTTTAAAAAATTGACCACATAAAAAATAGTTAAAAAAGAAAAGAAAGAATTAACAGTTTTATCAAGAAATACCAGAGGAAGAGTAATTTTTCTTTTAATTTTAGTTCAACTAGATTCAGACCATTGACCATTAAACCAGTGTCTCCACTAGTTCATTGTCTAATTTAATTTTTCATACATTACTTGCCATACTTCAAATATTTGCCTTCAAAGTATATTTTTTTTATACGTATTGAAAGTAATTCTATTTAAAATATTATTAGGTATTAAATATGAATATTTTTTTAATAAAAAAATAAACTTTAATTTGTTAAGAATGATTAACATCTTTTACTAAATTCAACCACTATTATTCTTTGAAAACTATATAACGTGTTTTTTGGAGAAAGAAAACTATATAACTTTACATGCAAAAACTTTCATAATAAAATGTAAAAAAGAAAACTTTGTGTTGAATAATAAATTACTAAACAAATAATTATGTGTAATTCAAACTAAATAAAAGATGTAGTAGATGTATGTATTATGCTGGATGGCCAGAAAAAAACCGAAGTATGTATTATACTCTAGAAAAATAATACTATTTTAGTCCTTAATAAATAAGAGAGTTGATTTTAGTCCTAAATATAAGATTTATCTTTTATATTTATTATTTTTTTTAAAATTATCTTATTCATACTCTTTTAACAATAATCAAATAAGAAAGGGAATGATGGAGTTAAGTGAGATAATTAGAATATTTTAAAAAAATATGTTATATTAACTAATTTCTTAATCTAATCAAATTAATTAAATATGTTTTATATTAAGTATCAAAGGGATATATACATAATGAGAAGTAAGCCCATATATTATATCATTACTAGAAAAAATATATTTTACACTGGTTAAAATGAGTTTTTAAGACAAGATTTAGGTTCAGTCTTAAATAAAGACAGTGTAGAAAGTTAGGTATTTCTACATTGTGTAGATGATTGGTCTAAAAACAAAACAAAAAATAAAAAAAATCCATATCTCATAAAATAAAAAGCTAAATTTTGAAGGATATAAGAAAAATAGAAGAAGAGTAGAGACAATTAGAACCAAATAGATGATAAAAAGATTAGTCAAAATTATTATATACAATCTCAATTCATATTGATTGAGACAATTAAAATATATTCAATAAACTTAAAAATGTTCACTGAACAAAAGGAAAGAAAATTGATGCATAAATCTTAGAACAAATTTGGACAATGACAAAGATGAGCATTGATTTTGGTAAATATGAGTATATAGGAGACGATGTGAAGAAAGCTTGCGATAACGCGTATTTTGACACGATGAGCACTGATCTAGATGTGAAAAAGCACAAGTATGGAATCAACGAGTATAGAAAAGACTACGAGCGTAAAGGAGAAGATAAGCATGTAGGAGATGACCTGACATAGAGGAGATGCCAAGCACGAAGAAGGAGTCTAGTGTTGAGGAAGCTGACGAACAAAGCTAAAGAAGTTGTTGTGCTTAAACTAGTTGAGGAGGAGATCGTAAATGTGGTTTAAGAGAGTTAAGGGATGAGACAGAGCTTAAGAAAAATGACAGACAAAGATGGGAGGACGCAGAAGGATAGTGAAATTTGATTTTAAAGAGTCGGCTGAATAAAGTATATTTAAAGTTTTATATTTTAAATCACATTTTAAACTATGTTTATGATTTAAAAGATTATAAGGATTATTTTTTAAATAAAAAAGTTTAAAATATTAATTTTTACTTCTTAGACCTAGTATATAGATAATTAGTTTAAATATATATATATATATATATATATATATATATATATTAGATTGTACGTATAAACACCCAGTATTCAAAGTATATTTTAAACCGATTATATCCATAAATAATCTAAAAATCTATCAATATTTACAAAAAAATACTATTAGTTATTTTTTTTTTGTCTCCACAACTTCCAGAGTAGAGAAGGCGGTCTAAAAGACCTTTTTCTACTAGTGTATGAAATTTTAAATCAACCATATTATTCATGATTAATGAATAAGATTGACTCACGAAATATATAACATTCTAGTCTTCATTATAAACACATTTTAACTAATACTTACATAACAAATAATGATAATTACATAATTAAATATTTCTTAAATTTATAAAAAAATTTAAGTTTGATACTTATTAAATAATGCGTTGAAAAAATATGCTATATATTTTCACACCTCTTTCCACATTTAATAGGGGTTAAATTGAAAAGTAATCATTAATAATACTTTAGGTGAACTTATTATATTCAGTACTAAAAATTTTGTTCCACAATATATTTATGATACAATTGGAGTAGTAAATATAAGAATATTGAGATAGATATATGATCATATAAAAATATAAAATTTGTGGTGAACATATATGAGAAAGAAGAGAAAATAATAAAAAATTATTTGAGGTGTTTGGTAGGTGTATAAAGATAAGATATTTTGATTAATCAATATCTTTTGTTATCTATGTGTGGACATATATTGAAATAGTATTATTGAATATATTGAAATACTATTATTGAATATATAGAATAGACTAGGGGTGTGCATGGTGTCCATGTGCCCAATTCACCCATAGAAAAATTGCTCAACCTGACCCAAAATAGTTACCAAAAATATATTTGGACAAGGTCAGGTCGGGCCAGGCTAAGTGTCGAGCAGGGTAGGGCACTGGGCAATGTATACCGCCTTACCCATTTGGCCCAACCCTAGATATATATTATTTTTTTCTTAAGTTTTATTTCTTTTCTTAGCTTCTGTTAGTTATAATTCTACACTTTTTACTTTAACTAACAACTCTCCTTACTCATTTTTAAAATCTTGAACATAACTCTTATATTTATATAAATATCGAAGTTGCTCATATGTTTTACTTGCTAAGTATTTGATATTGGTGTTGCAACTAGGGCTATTCAACAAAATTCTGTACCGGGTTTCCCGTCCCAGTGACATCGGGACGGATCCGTCACATCCCATTAAGGATCAGGTCGGGAAAAATTAGGACGGGTATGTACATGTGTTGGGACGGGGTCGGGTCGTCCCGTCCCATCTCGACATATATATAATTTTTTTCAGCAAACCCAGATTCAGTTTGCTACTTTGCTTCAGCCTTCAGCCATTCCCCACTTCACCTTTCATTTTAGATTTTCAGGCCCCTACACGACGAGTCGACGACCCCTTGGCTTTTCTCCCTTTGTTCGCTTCAGCCTTCAGCCTTAGCACTCTTTCTTTCTCTTGCCAGTAGGTCTCTCTCCAAGTCGCCGGTCGTCATCGCTCTTCCTCAGTCGCTGCCGGTAGGTTGGTCTCCTCGCCATCGTTCGGCTAAGTACATCAATTTTGTCGCCTCAGACATCGGTTTTGTTCAAGGTAAGTGACCTTTCTTCTTGATTTTAATTCATTGAGTTGCTATGGCCTATGGAGATGATTTAGGGTTTATATTTTTTAGGGGCAGGGGTTTGGGTTCCTTAAAACCGGATTTAGATTGTAATTGTGCTTTGGAGATGATTGTCTCTATAATTATTCCTTAAAACTGTTATCTCTGTGATCTTGTCTTCGGTCCTTGGTGATAAATACCCTATACAGGTTTTTCTATCCATTCTCCCTATTGTGATTGGTTGTTCTCTGTCTACTATTACTGAGGTGTCTTTTAGGATTGTGGTGGGGGGCATGATAAGCATTAAGCAATGTTGGTTTTGTATTGAGGAACATATATTCTAAACGAAGTTTGCAAAATTTCAAGGAAATCGATGGGTTGAATTTATATGGCTGGATTAGCATTATTTGATGATTTTACTTGTTTCCAATGGCTATAGTTGTTGAAGGATCTCAGTAGATTCATTCCAGGGTATTACCGGGCAATAGAACATTTAATGGCTTGAGAATTTTCTAATATATAGTAAAAGTATTTAGGTTCCAAATTAAGAATTTTCTTATGTATTCTCTTAATTACTCATTATGTAATGGTTTAGTACCCTCCATAACTGAAGTTTATTTGATTCATGTTAAAATGTCAATGAAAGAAAAGTAAATATAGTACTTGGGGTCTAATTTTCTTTTGTTTGTGATTATTCTAATATAGGAAAATACGTAAAGTCAATACTGATGAGAACTGTATGCCTATTTTAATCATTGCTTGATTCACGAAGCCACATTTTGTTAAATTGTTTGATAAAAAAGAAACACAGAGATAAGAACATCTAATACTAATAGCATCGGCATGAAACTGGAGAATTTTTTATGCGACTACCATTGGTTTATCCTATTCGAGGCTTGAACTAAGAATTTTCTCTATTCTTTCTTTCTTTCTTTTTAGGTGTATATTAGCCCTATTGATGAACTCAATCTTTTCATATAAATGATAGGTTTGAGATGTCCTCATTAATGCTTGTCTTTAATTCTTTTTATAATCCATGATACTCAACATAAGACTAGACTCCCAAACTAGCTTATTCTGTACCTAGTGCTATATATTCATGTATATATATTTCTGGATCCTGTGAGTATTCTGTAAAAATTATATACATGTAAAAATTATATGCATTTTGGATCATGTGAGTGCATATATATTTCCCTTCCTTAGTTCAATGACTAATACAATTTTTTCCTATTTTATAGGAGGATGGCAACTATACGACTGCCCAAGAGAACTTAGAACATACTGAATATGTTGAACATGAAGCTATAGTTGAAGTACAAGTACAAGACACAGAGGGAGAAGCAGAAGATATTGAGGAAGAAGAGAAACCAACTAAAAGACTCAAATCTATTGTTTGGGAGCATTTGATAAGATTCCTTTGGATGAAAACAATTGAGATCACAAAGCTAAGTGCAAGTATTGTCCAATAAAGATTCCTTGCAATCCTGTCACACATAGGACAAGTGGATTGCAAAAACATCTAGATAAGTGCCCCCTAAATCTGAATAGAATAAATAATATGAGGCAAACTATGTTCACTACAGTATGGTATTCTAAAATTGTTGGTCATCATTTATTTAATCAAGAGCGATATAGACGAGCTATTGCAGAGTACATCATATTGGATGAAATGCCTTTTCAAACTGTTGAAGGTAAAGGTTTTAGACATATGATGAGTCAAGTCGAACCTCGCTTTCAAATTCCATCAAGGTCAACAGTTACTAGGGACTGCTTAAAGTTGTATCTTAAAGAAGTAGGTAACTTGAAAAGTTATTTCAAAATAATAAAATTTCGAGTTTCCCTCACTACTGATACATGTACTTTTAACCAGAATTCCAACTATATGTGTCTTATTGCGCATTGGATTGATGAAGATTGGCATTTGCAAAAATGAATCTTGAATTTCTGCGTAGTTGAAGACCATAAAGGTGATACAATTACAGAAGAAATTGATAAATGTTTATTGTCATGGGGAATTGATAAAGTTTTTACCATCACAGTTGATAATGCTTCTTCAAATGACAATGCATTATCAACTTTGAAGTCAATTTTCAGACATTGGAATAGTCTTGTCTGTGATGGGGAGTCTTGTCTGTGATGGGGATTTCTTGCACTTGAGGCGTTGTGCTCATATCATGAATTTGATTGTGTCAGATGGTGTGAAAGAAATGGATGACTCCATTGAATCCATTCACAATACAATTAAATATGTAAGATCTTCTCCTACAAGGTTCTGAAAATTCAAAGAGCTTGTAGAGAAAATGAATATCAATTCAAAGAGTCTATTGAAAATGAATTGTCAAACTAGGTGGAATTCAACTTACGTAATATTGGAGAATGTTATTAAATTCAGTAGCGTGTTTACAATGATAGAGGAATTAGATATAGAGTAACAACAAAGCTTTAAGGATAAAAATTTAATTGGGCTCCCTACTGCCAAGTCATTCAAGGAAGCTCGGGAGTTTGTTACATTCTTAAAGGTGTTTTACAATGTCACTTTAAAATTTTTAGGATAACTTTATAGGACCTCAAGTTTGGCCTCCCAACAAATCATTAAGGTGGCTGTTCTTTTGAAGAAAAGGGCAAACAATCCAAATTCTTTGTTATTCACATGGCTACGAGTATGCAGGGCAAATATGGCAAGTGTTAGGGTAAATTTGAAAACTTAAATCCTTTATTGGTGATTGCAGTGGTGCTTGACCCAGGTATAAAATGAAGTTTTTGAAGTTTGCTTTTGAGGATATGTTTTATGATCCTATATATCGTGACACCATGTCCAAAAAGGTCTCCGCAGTCTTGTATCGCTTATATGATCATTATTCAGGTGCACATGATGCATCTTAGCTTCAAACTCAAAGTGAAAGTCAAAGTTAGAGTCAATCACAACTACCAACTCAATGTTCTTGTGACACAGATGTCTTAGAGCTAGAGTCTTTTAATATTGATGATGGGGAGGGTTCTTGTGCAATTCAAAGGTTCCTTGCCTATACTGATTTTGAGAGTCAAACAGATAAGCATGCGGAGTTAGAGAGGTATCTGCAGGCTGAGTTAGCTAACTATCATAATCCTACGTTTGATCTTTTAGATTAGTGGAGACTGAATGCTAGTAAATACAAAGTCATTTCATTGATTGCATGTAGTGTGTTAGCCATGTCTATCTCTATTGTATCTTCTGAATCAGCATTCAGTATAGGGGACATGTTATTGATGACTTCAGAAGTTCACTGTCCCTTAAGATGGTTGAAGCGCTAACTTGTGCCTAAAATTGGTTATCTGCAGCTACATTCAAATTAAAATACTTTGATATTGACAACTCAATGAAACTTTGGCAACAGAAAATTGTATTAGTTATATTATATTATTTGTCTTATTTCATAGATGATTTTATCTGTTTACCCTTATTTTATTTCTTAATTATCCTCTATCTCTTTTTATTTCTTTACAGATGAAGCAATAATTTCATTAAGTGAAGTGGAAGAATTGAACAAGTAGCACATGTCTTTGATTTTTGACTGTTTGCTTCTTTCTTTCTTTCTTTCTTTGTTTAATTCCTTGGAATATTTTAATTTTATATGATATAGTTGTATCTTCATTAAGTTATTTCTTTGATTGTTTGTTATTTTAATTTTATATCAGGGAGTAATAGTAGTATTAAGAGGAAGTTGTTGCAACATTTTCTATGGAATGATTTATGAAATAATTTTTATATATATATATATATATATTTTTTTTTTGTAAAAAAAGAGGGTTCAGGAATTCTCGAACCCGACCTATCCCGATCCCGTCCCGTGCCCGTCCCTAGTTGCAACACCACTATAGAAATCTGACTCCGCTACATATTTTAAGTTTTTTTTATATATATACAATAGATTTCAAGATGTTAATTACTATTTTTTTATTATTTTTTTAATAAATTATAGATATTATTTAACCTTTAAAGACATAAATATGATTTTTTTTATAAGTTTATAGTTACAGATTTTTTTCTACAAGATAAATAGGGTATCACAATTTGAGTATGTTTAACCTATCTATATTTAATTTAAAATTATTAAAGTTTTTATTATATAAAACTAATCATCAAACTATAAAATAAAACCTATATTTCTTTTAGGCAAACCCCAGTCGAGCACAATCTTAGAATAGACAATAGGGAGGCACTTGTTGCCCGTGATATTGTGATGTGGATTACGGTCCATTGACCATTTCTGGTTTGTAACAAGTGCCCCGTTTTTCGTGCATACGAGTAAAATTCTAACCATTCGTTTCTGACATTTTCCCCTTCATTTTTTTAAACGGTGCGAAATAACAAATAAAATAAATTCAAAATGCCGACAAAAAAATCTAGTTGACCGCAACGCATATTTTGCAAGGACGACGTGGTTTGACCGATGGAGATCGTACTCTCAACGGGTGAGTGGATCTCTAACTCATCTACTATTTTATTGAAAAGTGAGGTTTAAAAAAAAAGTACAAATTATTATTGAGTGGAGGAAGAGGAGTTGTGATCGGATTCTACTTGATGAGAACAGAGACTGGTACCGGCGGTTTGGTGAAAGATGTTGCTCAAGAACTCGTCCTCATAGAAACCCTCATCATCCATTTACTGAATGAGAACCAAAAAATTGATTGAGAAATGGAAAATCTTGGGTTTAGCAGAACCAGAAGAATTTGTGTTAGAGCCGACAAAAGAGGGGGAGAGTGGACAAGTATTAAACAGCAGATCCATTGCCTCTATTTAGTTAAAATAACGTATTTTTTATTCTAAATACAAGTAGGACCATTTTATATTAAAAAAAATAAAATAATATAAAGGCCCTCAATAGAGAGGCTTGGGTTTGAGCCTACTTCACAAATATCTGTTAATTGTATTTATAATTAAAAGTACAGCACTATTAAAGTCTCTTCACAAATATATACGGTACGAAATAATTAGTTATTATTTCCAATAATAGATACTTAAAGCTTAATTAAAAAAAATTAAAACTACGCATTTTTTACTAAATAGAGGGCAATAAAAAAGTTCCTCAATAGAGAGACCCTTGTGGAGAGCCATACCCTATCAAACAGTAAAACACGTGTGTTCCTTTCAAAATGCCATGTCATTTTCCTGTTCTAGTTTTTTTTCCACCAAAATTGCTAAAAAAATCCTGTTTGCAAAATATACAGGGAAAATTTAAATTTAAGATAAGGACCATTGTAACTACTTAATTTCAAAAAGTCTCCAAAAAATATTAAAATTTCACCGTAGTTTAGGGACTTAATTAAAATTAATTTATTGATACTAAAAGATATAAATATCTTACTAATAAAAGAAATAAGCATAAGAGTATTAACTAGATAAATAGGGAATGAGCTGGCGATGTACCGTCATCTTATGGACCGATACATTTTACAGGGTGTTTGTTTGGGATCTGGCTTCTTTAATGAAAAAAAAAAGGTACTTTTGACCGTCTGAATCGTTTCTTCCTGCATCCAAAGGGTAACAAGTTCCAAAAGGTAACAAGGTAGATGATGTAAAGATGGGAACAATCCTTTTCACTCAAAAAATAAAAAACATGTGGGAAAATAATCCAACGGTGGTAATGCAATTTCCATGCATGTTGACCAATCATTTCAATGGTTATAATAGGGGAAGCACATGGTCTTGCTCTTCTCTCCTCATTCGTTCAATAATGGATTATCAGCTTTCTCGGGAAGCTTGGCTCTCTGAATTGGTAAATTGCTAATTATATTGATATTTGATTGTACTCTTCAATAATAGTTCTTCAAGCTTTATATCTGTGTGTGTTTTTGCTGTGGTTGTTTTCAATCAGGACCGGGCTACTAATTTATTATCTACAGAGTGTGAAGCGATTTTGACTCCGAAAGCTGTTGTGGACGGTGGCGCCACCACCACCGGCAATTTTGTTAACTCTCAACAACATGCTTCTAAAACGATGACGACAGCAACAACTGTAAGGAATTGGAAGACACGCAGCATAAATTAACTTAAAAAGTTTTCCATTCCCTGCCAGGATTTACCGTATGTGTTTAAGTCAAGTGGAAAGAAGTATTACCCTCAGTATTCAGTCGCTACTTTCTCAGCTTCTGGTTGCGACATCCACAGATTCTCTCCACAGCTCGTGATCTCTTTTCTATCGCAAGAAGTCGACGAATCAGGTCGACTTCCTCTACTGGTATCCACACGAACAGCGTTCAAACTACGAACGATGTGCTAGCGTCTCCTGTCCCTCCAAGGCTTACTCAAGAATTCGTCCTCTCCGTCTCTATTTCGGCAATTTCTTATCTGCAAACCTTTTACGGATTTCCATTCACACTTTTTTTTCTATCCCTACCGTAGCTCCTAAATATCATATATATAGGATGCTATGCGTGTTACCACAGACTTAGATTTTTGGAATTAATCTTATATTAATTCTGAAATTAATACAATATCATATATTGTATAATTTGATAAGAAACTAATTAAATAAATATGGTTTGTATTAAATCCGTTCCACAGATTTAATTTACCCATTTATTTAATTTAAAATAAAGATAATACGGAATTACATTTGATTTATTCTCATAAATTAAATTTGAGATATCATATTAATTTGAATTTCAAATTCAAACGTGATAGAGATTTAATTTTATCTTTATAAATTAAATCTTGTAAATATCTCTTATATGAGATATCATATCAATTTGAATTTCAAATTCAAACGTGATAGAGATTTAATTTATCCTTATAAATTAAATCTTGTAAATATCTCTTATATATAATATATATATATGAATATAAATATAAATAAATATATACATCCACCCTGGATCATTTATTGAATCTGGACATGTCTTAGATTCAATGAATCTGGACATCATAGCTCGTGTTGGGCTATTTTGTGTGCGACCCTCTAGGCCCATATGAAGTTAGCAGTGAGCTATTTACTATATTGATTCACAAGTCGCAAGCGGTCTCTAGCAAGACATCACGACTACCAAAATCATATGAGGATCGATGAACGATGTAACCTTTTATACAACCATATCATGTCCCTTTTGTCACACGATATTTTGGTCATGGATGAGGCATGGAGAATGTCATCCTCCTATTCCTGACCATTCCTTTTTCGATCCCTGAGTAGTCTGACTATAAAAATAGAATTACCTTTCCATTACAGTATGACCATACATTTCTCAGACTCACTCATCGAGGGGCCCAATAATATCTCTCTACGAATATGAGGGACAAATTCTATGTTGACCATTCACATTCCTCCGCACGAAAAACCACTAAACCCGAAGATAGTCTTTATGATCACTCGGTCAAAAGTGACTTTTGACTAAGTCAAAGCTGAGCGTTTGTCATGTAGGAATCCATGATGATCTCAAGTCAAAGGGTATAGTGACATGGTTTGTATATGAGATAAGCTTATGACTTAACCCATGCAGCTCTCTCATAGCGGGTCGATCCAACACCTTGTACTCTTACATGTGCCTATGATTTTGATTTATATCTCTATACATCTTCAAAGTCATACTGGTCTTATTTCATCTCTGCTCCCGCATAGATGATCGATCAGGGACATTTAGGATAAAATCATGAGTTATCCAAGGATGGTCATCACAGTAAACATGCAAATAATATGATAACACAATTAATAAATTCATAAATCAACAATGTTCATAAGACAATGATTGGCCCCTAGGGCACAATTTCCAACAACAACACCCCCAACTGCCGCCAGCTTTCTGTCTTAAGATCAATCCATTGTAATACCAGCAGACCCTAGTTATAATCATTTTGAAGCCCAAACGGAGCATTGAAATACCTAATGATGAACCAACGGTGAACAGAGGAACAAAGAAGGCTAGAAGCGGTGCGAGGCTTTGGATCACATAATGATTGAGAGAAGGAGGAAACAGGAACTCAGAGAAAGGTTCATAGCACTTTCAGCCATCATCCCTGGCTTGAAAAAGGTTACAAGAACTTCATACCTTACTTTGGAACGAGTTTTGGTGCTATAAGCAGACGGATGGGATCCAAGAGTTCATCGGTTAAAGGGCGCCACAACCTCTTAAATGTATTTTCCCTAATGGATCATTAGATCCTACATAAAATAAGTGACATTTTGTTATCTTGTAGATAAAAATGATATATTTTTTAATTTAAATACTCAAAATTGTGCAATTTTGATTTAGTTTTGTTAAAACATATAAGAAATTCCAAATTACTGTATCATTTTATGTATAATCTAAAGATCCATTACAAAAAACAGAAATAAAACATTTGAGAGGTTAGGACAATTGAATGGCCATTAGAGAAAGGGCATTAGAGGCCCCTTGCTCGACCTCATTACCATTGTGCACGTTCGGATCTCATTTAAATGGTTTAGAATGAATACTTTTACTTTTATAAAATTATTTTGAAACGTACAGAATTTAAAATAAAAATAATATCTTAAATGTTAATTTTTTTAAAAAAAAAATGTTTTTTTTAATTTAAAAATCTAAATCTGAACCATGATTCATTGAAGTTGTTTTTATACGGTACAAATCGATGTCACTGCTATGATGATGAGCATCGAGCCAGATTCCGTACCTTATGCTTAGTACTATGTCGCCTTGCTGATTTTACCAGAAACATGTCTTAACAAATATGTACGTAGATTGACAAGGCATCGATACTAACTGGAGCTTAAGTTACGCGAAGCAACTTCAAGAATGTGTGAAGGAATTAGAGCAAGAGACGAACAAGACAACGGAGAATAATAATATTGACGGAGGCACGTCCGCCGCGGCGTCGACCAGCAAAGTGAACTCTGACTACATACCCAACAACGATGTACTCACGGAGGTCAAAGCAAGAATCTCTGACAAACAAGTGCTCATCAGAACCCTCTGCGACAAAACGAAATGCGCCATGCTTAAAATACTTGATGATGAACAAACAAATCTTAATCTCAATGTCTTTGGTAACAGGATCATTCCATTTGGCTCCTCTACTCTTGATGTTACCATTATTACTGCGCTCAGGTAAAATATATACACCGCCCAACCCTATATACACATACTCATACTCCTTCCATCTTTAATATAAGATACATTTTTTATATTTATTATTTTTTTAAATTAGTTATATTGATAATTTTTTAATAATAATTAAATAAGAGAAGGAGGGAGAGAGAAAATTAATGAAGATAATTATAATATTTTAGAAAATATAATATCATATTAATTAATTTAACTAATTTTTTTTATCTAATTAAATTAATTAAATAGATCTTATATTAAGAATTTAAATAATATATGTTATCTGAGAATAATTATTTTGAGGCTTCCATGATTTTACGGGTGTATATATATGATGTGCAGATGAGTGAGGAATACAGTGTATCGGTGAAGGAAGTAGTGAAAAGCCTGAGAAGAGCTCTCTCTTGCCAAGTCCCCAAGTTTTGGAGAAGCTTTGCTTTATATATTTGTGTGTGTGCGCCTTCAAGTCTTGTGCTTTTGTATATTAATTGATTGATAACAAATAATTGAAACTGAGTGTACTTAATTGGCCTTTGAGTCTGCAAGATACATAATGCAGCACTACTTGTTTTCTTCCTCAGAAGTATGAAGATCACTGAAATAAGCCAGCGTACGTGTTGCTCTCGAACACGTCCCTCGATATGTATGCTCCCTCCACCACCTTTCCCGTCTCCACCATAGGACATGCCGAGGCCACCTCCTCCTCCTCCTCCTTTGCCGTCTCCACCACTATATGTTGGAAGTCACTTGTCATAAATATGATTAGAGGATTATTTATAATGGTGTGCACGTTCATAATGAATGCTCCAAATTAATGGTGGAATTGGAATTTGGAATAGTCGACGTGAATTCCAATGCAGCCTCTTCATTCTCATATTGTGTGTTTAGATAGGATTTTAGAAAATGACTTATAAAAAAATAGTTTTTAGGTAGCTTTTAGAAAAACATTTATGAAAAAAAAGTGGTTATGGATAAATGAGTGTTTGGATAATTATTACCAAAATAACTTTTGTAATTAAAAAATTACTAAAAAATGTATAATTTTATTAAAAGTATGAGAGATGAGATAGGGTGAAAAAGAGAGAGGAGAGAGGATGGAAAAGATAAAAGAGAGAAGAGAGATATTGTAAAAGAGAGAAGAGAGATAAGAGAAGAGAGATAGTTGAAAAGATATAAGAGAGAGGAGATATGAGAGATAATGGAAAAGATAGAGGAGAGAGGAGAGAAAGTATAATAAAAATTAAGGGTAAAATAGTAATTGAGTAATCCATAAGCTCTTTTACTGTTCCAAAAGCTACTCTGATCAGTTTATCTAAAATCATGGTTTTAAACTATACTTTGATCCAAAAGTTTTTTTGGACAAATATAACTGTTTGTTTTAAAATTTTCTTAAACTGAGGTTTGGGCTAGAAGCCCTTTTAAAACCTAGGTTTAGGGGTTTCTCAAACAAGCCTATAGTGCCTATTTGATTTGAAAGAAAATCAAGGTTTTAAAAACGCTTTTGGCCCAAACCTTGATTTGAAATTTTTTTAAAACAAATAGCTATATTTATTCAAACGGATTTTTGGACCAAACTATAGTTTAAAATAAAAGTTTTGCATAAGCTATTGAGAATAATTTTTAGAACAGTAAAAGAGTTTATGTACTATCCAATTACTATTTTACCCCTACTTTTTCTTATAGTATCTCTCCTTTCTCCTTTCTCCTCTATCTTTTCACCCATCTCCTCTCTCATCTATCTTATATCTTTTCTATTCTCCCCTCTCTCCCCTCTCTCCTTTTTTCTCTCTCTTCTTTATTTTTCACTTTATCTCTTCTCTCCTCTCTCTTAGTTTAATTAAATCATAGCATTATAACTATCGAAACACTCATTTATTTAAAATTATTTTTTTCATAAACTCTTTTCTATAAGTTTTTTTTCTAAACACTGGCTAAAAATCTCTTTTTATTATAAATTATTTTTCAAAAATTTATCCAAATATACCCATAGTTACTATCCCTGCGTCAATTTTTCTTTAGCAATCACGTTTTTGCGATTCTGTAGGCATTATATTATTGTGCTATTACTTTCCGATTGTGCATGTGTGATTGCAATTATTATATATATAAATAATTGTAGCACTTGATCCATATTTGAGGAACAGAAAAAAAATTATAGTTTCCTCTTTCACATACAAAAATAGAATACTCATATATTTAATATATAATTTAATTAGAGAGTTAATTTTTATCTTAAATATAATATTATTCAAATATTTAGAACAATAAAAAGAGCTAAATGACTTTCTTGTATTATTGATAATGAAAGTTTGAATAAATACAGAGTGTGTGCTAAGTGTGTTCATGAGACCGGGACAATCATGTCTAGTGTTGTAACATCTCTATTTTTATTTTAGGATTTAAGTAGTATTAAAAAAAAAGATAAGAAGAAGCAAAAGCATTCTGGTGATATATATATATATATATTATAAAAAAAAACAAAAACAAAACAAAGAAGAACAAAGAAGGCGTGCTGAGGAAAAATTAATGAATTGAAAAAAAAAAGAAAAAAAAAAGAAAAGAAAAGAAAAGAGAAGCACATGCGTACGCTGAAATCAAAATTTGATATAATAATATTATAAAAACACAAGTGGGGCCCACATCCATTTTTTAAATTTAACACACACACACAAAGCGTCCAGAGCAACACGCAAATTTCTTTTTCTTTTCTCCTTCTTTCTCCTTCGGCTTCAGCTCGCAGGTTGCTCCTCAAGTCCTCCATTAATGAATATTGTATTCTTTTGAGCTCTGGTTTGTTCTCATAAAATCTTTTAATTACTGTAGTTTTTCCTAATTATTTTTCTATACTAAGAGAGCTATTTAGAAATATAATTTTTGTTAGGAGTAAAGAAGTTTGAGGATTAGGGTTTGAAATAAGTGTGATTTTTTTAACAAATTAGAGCCATAGAATTGTAGAGATAAGTAAATACTTGCATTTAATCGGTTTAAAATGTTTCTATTTGCATTATTTGAGAGAGTTAGAGTTAGGGTTTAAATGTTAGAGAGTAGAGATGATTTAATATGGAAATTTTGTTGATTTAATTTGAGTTTAACAATTGAGGTATGCTTATTGGAGGTATAATTGATATTTAATCAGTTTAGATTGTTGTTAGATTTTGTAAATTAAAAATGGGTATTTTTGTTAAAACCCTAGATTAGAGAAATTGGGAATTTTGGTCAAATTGAATAATTATGGGTTAATTGATAAGTTAAATGAGTTATTAAAATTTAGAAATGATGTGATTTAATATTGAAATGAAGATTTGGATATGTGAGCATTTGAAATTTTGGGTGAAACTTTAAGGATTATAAATTTGGGGTTTTTGGGTTGTTTGAAGAGTATGATGTTATATGAGAATATATATTAGTAGAATAAAGTTGAGGCATAAGATTATTATGGGAATGATAATTTAGAAAATAGATGTGTAATTGTGATAGAGAAATTTAGTTATGGTATTGAATTAATAATGTTTAAATAAAATAAAGTTAAAAGAGAAATGTGAGTATTTATTTAAAAGTATATGTTGTGTCAAATTAACAACATATTGATACACATTTATATAAACTATGTAGATTGACTAGAGAGTTGTGACCTAAGCTGGGGCTACTCATTTGTAGTATTTCTGTTAGCTTTGGAGAAAGGTAACCACTTTCCACTCATTGTGTTTGCTAATATGATGTTTGTGAGTGATTTGATATATATATAAATATACTGATGATGATATGATTATATTGAGAAAAATGGATTGCTAGTTTTATTGAAAATTGTCTTGTGGGATTTAGAAAGTTATTATTTTGAGTAAAACTCCATTGTCATTTATTGATGTTATTGATTATTGAACTATTGAGATTTTGATTATTATGAATATCTTGAGAATTATGCATTGGGGATTGGTAATGATGGAGTTGTATTTCTACCACGTGGTATAGCCTCCATTGGAGCTCGATGGTTGGCTTTCGTCCCACTAGTTTACCGAGGAATTTGCCCCACCAGTTTACCGAGGGGCTGCGACACCCCCACCAGTTTATCGAGGGGGAATGAACCCATGGTCCAGTCTTGTGCTCTATGGATTTTGGCCGATCCATAACACTCGACCAGTTAGCTTTTTGAGTGGCCATTCATATGGTAGTTATCACTAGCCCATGGGTTCGGTCGGCAGGTATAAGGCGGTTCGGTTGGTTTAAAGGGAGGAATTGGGATGATATTTCCGTCTGATTATATTATGATAATATATTGTTTTCTATCTCGTGTATTTTATTAATTGTCCCACTTGACACCTCACGAGCACATGTTAGTATGCATGATGAGTATGATTGTTGGTTACTGAGATATTTGTCTCACCCCGTGGTTATTAACATTTTTTAGGAGTTAGTTCAGTTGCTGGTTCTCACGGGAAGGTGCCAGAGGCATAGTGGTGCTATTTGACCTGTATAGCACTATCCTCTATATTTATGTGCTGAATAGATGTAAATTGCCACTATAGGGCATATTTTTGTTTATACTATGATAATTTACTATTTTGACAATTATATTGTACAATGTGTGCTGGTAGAAGGTCAGAGACCTCTCAGGGTTATGCATGCGAATTTGTGGATCCACGGTAGCTATTTTTGTCATATTAACTATATCATACTGTATGTTGTTGTGTTATGGAATTGAGGTGGTTTACTCAAGTTCAATGCTCGGAGACTCCTTTTAAAGGTTGAAATTGATAATTATGATAGTGTTAGAAGAGTAATTTGGGATTTCCAATTATATTTGTTAGTTGATTAAGAAAAATCTTTTATAACCATGGTAGTGTTTATTTTGGAATCTTTGTAAAGCTCTTTTTCTACCATGGTTAACTCTTTTGAAATTATGAAACTTATTTATAAACATGGTTAGTTTGTAGCCAATTAAGGTACATATGATTTTAAATGATTAATAGTTATTATTTGAAGGAGAATTTTACAACTTGGTATCAGTTTCAAGGTTATTTCCTAGTTGTGGCATTGCACATCTTGCATATTAGTGGCAATATACATTATTCACACATACATTCCTTGTTAATCTTTGTTCTTATGTATGGTTCCTTGGTAAGTTGCATCCTTAGGTAGGGAGAGGATGGTACGGACTCGATCACGACAAAGTGCGCCTAATGGTAATAGGCCTCAGCATGATAGGCCTCAACCAGATTATAGAGCAATAATGGAACAGATGAAGGATGCAGTATTGGGTGCGGTTGATGAGAGGTTAAAGAAATTTGAAGAAAAGATGCTAGAAAAGCAAGGATCAGACTATAATGGATCAGGCAACCATAATAAGACAGAGAATGATTTTGAAAATGAAGGCCATGATGGAGAGCATGATCAAGTGAGCATTGGGGGAGAATCATCAGGAGGAGTCTTTTATCCACCACTGTTAAATGACATCACTAAAGTTTGGAAAGAAGTGCATAAGCATATCCCTCCAAAGTTTAAGGGAGGACTAGAGGCTGCAGAGGCAGAGAAGTGGATTAAGAGGATGGAGACGATATTCTCAGCAGTCCCTTGTATCTCACCATTAAAGGTACAAGTGGCTATTACATATTTAGAGGATGAGGCGAGAGATTGGTGGGACAGTGTGGAGCCAGCAAATATCTCACAAATGAGTTGGGAGGATTTTAAGGAGATGTTCTATGATCATTTCTTTCCTAAAGAACTACGTATGGAGAAACAATTCCAGTTTTACTCCTTGCAGCAGAATGATATGCATGAGGACTTATTTATCACCAAGTTTATTGAATTGGTTAAGTATGTTCCTCGACCAGAAAAGGTAAATTACTCTCTTTGGAAGGCACAACAATTATTGTATCGTGCGAAGCCAGAGTTACAGCAGGCATTGGCTTTATATAAGCCTGAGTCATTTGAGGACATGTGCATCAAGCTGAGAGTTATGGCTAGAAAGGCTCGAGAGGTAAACCTAGCAAAGAGGGTGCAGGCTCCAGTTAGGGGGCCCAATCATTTAGGGCCTGTTGGAGGTGTAGGGAAGCGGAATCAATTCAGTGTGGGGAGCTCAGGTAGCATGGGTAAGAACAGTAGTGGTGGACAGAAGAGACATGATTATAGAAGGTCAGATCAGAGGGGCCCATTTCAAAAGAGTTATAGCCAGAGGAGCCAGCAGAGTGGGACCCACAATGGAAATAGAGGGACGATGATGTCTATGCCTAGTGTTAGTGGCCCATGTCAGAAGTGTGGGTGACCACACCAGGGACAGTGCTGGGAGTGTTACAAGTGTCATAAATTGGGGCATATTGCCAAATTTTGCCCAGAGAACGGGCAACCCTCTCAGAGCACTAGATCTACCCATTCAGGGCGTGTGTTTGCGATGACCCAGGAGGAGGCTGCAGTGTCTCCTGATTTGATCAGAGGTACTATTTTTCTTCAAGGCCATGAATTGTATGCATTATTTGATTCTGGTGCTACTCATTCTTTCATATCTGTGGATTGTGCTGGGAGATTGAAATTGCATGTGACTGATTTGCTCTATGATTTAAAAGTGTCAACTCCTGCGGGAGCTACTGTTGTTACAGCTCATGCATGTTTAAAACTTACTATTAAGTTTGAGGAACGAGAGTCTTCGATTGATTTGATTTGCTTGCCCTTAAGGGGCATTGATGTGATTGTTGGCATGGATTGGTTGATAGCCAATAATGCCATTCTGGATTGTAAAAGGAAATTGGTGATTGTTTCAATGAGTACTACACTCGTGGAGATGCCGAAGGGTCCTATATTATTATCTGCTGCACAAGTGGACAAAGCTGTTAAGAAAGGATGTCAAGCATTCGTGGTTTTCTTCTCTATTGATGTAGATGCAGAAGTGGGGATTGATCATATTGAGGTGGTCAATGAATACCCAGAAGTATTTCCTGAGGAGGTGTCTGGTTTACCTCCAGAGCGCGAGGTGGAATTCTCTATTGATTTAGTTTCAGGGACAACTCCGATATCAAAGGCACCGTATAGAATGTCTCCGTCTGAATTAGCAGAACTGAAGAAGCAACTTGAGAAATTACTTGGGAAGGGTTTCATTCGACCGAGTGTCTCACCTTGGGGATCACCAGTTTTGTTTGTAAAGAAGAAGGATGGCAGTATGAGATTGTGCATTGACTATCGACAATTGAATAAGGTAACAATAAAGAACAAGTACCCGTTGCCTAGGATTGATGACTTGTTGGATCAGTTGGTAGGATCATCTGTGTTTTCTAAGATTGATTTGAGGTCAGGGTACCATCAGCTGAGAGTACGAGCTGATGACATTCCTAAGACTGCCTTTAGGACTCGATATGGACACTACGAATTCCTCGTTATGCCTTTCGGGTTAACGAATGCTCCAGCTGTCTTTATGGATTACATGAATCGAATTTTTAGACCTTATTTGGATAGATTTATTGTGGTTTTTATCGATGATATATTGATATACTCTAGGAGTAAGGAGGAACATCGAGAGCATCTTCATATTGCGTTACGAATTTTGAGGGATCATCAATTGTATGCTAAACTATCGAAGTGCGAATTTTGGCTGAATGAAGTGAAATTCCTAGGTCACGTAGTCTCCGCTGAGGGAGTAGCAGTGGACCCTGGTAAGGTTGATGCAGTATTAAAGTGGGAGGCTCCTAAGTCAGTAACTGAAGTGAGAAGTTTTGTGGGCCTGGCCGGCTATTACCGAAGATTCATTCAAGGTTTTTCTCATATTGCCATGCCATTAACTAAGTTGACCAAGAAAGACCAGCCATTTGTTTGGAGTAAGAAATGTGAGGCAGCTTTTCGAGAATTGAAGACTAAGTTGACTACAGCTCCAGTACTTACTCTTCCTACCCCAGGGGTACCATATGTTTTGTATACAGATGCTTCCTTGAAGGGTCTTGGATGTGTGTTGATGCAGAACAATAAGGTAGTCGCTTATGCATCGAGGCAGTTGAGACCACATAAGGAGAATTATCTGACCCATGACTTAGAGTTAGCAGCTGTAGTCTTTGCATTGAAGATTTGGAGGCATTACCTATATGGATCTCAATTTGAAGTTTTCAGTGACCATAAGAGTTTGAAATACTTGATTGACCAGAAGGAGTTGAACAATAGGAAACGACGATGGATGGAATTCTTGAAAGATTATGACTTTGAGATTAAGTATCACCCTGGGAAGGCAAATGTGGTTGCAGACGCCTTAAGTAGAAAGTCAGTGCATGTGTTTAGCATGAGCTTAAATGAGCAACACTTATTAGAAGGATTGATAGACATTCATGTTGTACCTACAGAGAATGCTACCTTATGCGCGGTGCTTGGAGATTATGGCTTCTATTAGGACTTGAAAGTAGCACAATTAGAGGATGATCGGTTGGCAAGAATTCTAGAAGAGTTGGAGAATGTGCCAGTGCAAGACTATGATTTAGGTGATATGGGGATATTAATGTACAAAAAGAGAATTTGTGTTCCGTATAATGAGGAGATTAAGAAGACTATTCTTGAGGAAGCCCATAGGAGTAGATATGCCATACATCCAGGCATAACTAAGATGTATCATGACTTGAAACAGCAATATTGGTGGCCCAAGATGAAGAGAGATGTGACGAACTATGTACTTCGATGTTTGACTTGTCAGAAAGTCAAGATAGAGCATCAGAGGCCTGGAGGTTTATTGCAGGGATTGGAGATTCCTCAGTGGAAATGGGATAGTATTTCTATGGATTTCATAATGGGATTACCAAGGACATCAGGTGGTTATGATGCTATTTGGGTCATTGTAGACAGGTTGACTAAGTCTGCACACTTTTTGCCCTACAAAACCACATATTCTTTAGAGGAAATGAGTAAGTTGTACATGAATGAGATAGTGAGGCTTCATGGAGTGCCGGAGAGCATCATATCGGATCGAGATCCGAGGTATACTTCAAACTTTTGGAAGTCAGTCAATATGGCTTTGGGCACAAAACTAAAGTTCAGCACTGCTTATCACCCTCAGACTGATGGTCAAACAGAGCGTACCATTCAGACACTTGAGGATATGTTGAGGGCTTGTGCCATTGAATTTAAGGGAAGCTGGATCAATCACTTGCCATTGGCTGAGTTCGCATACAACAACAGCTACCATGCAAGTATTCAGATGGCGCCTTATGAGGCATTGTATGGGAGAAAGTGTCGATCACCCCTATGCTGGACTGAACTGAGTGAAAGAACGGTGTTAGGACCAGAGTTAGTAGATACCACCACTAAGAAAATTGAGCTTATCCGACAGAAATTGTTGGCAGCATAGAGTCGGCAGAAGAGTTATGCTGATCGAAGGAGGAGACCTTTGGAGTTCAATGAAGGGGATCATGTATTTCTGAGGGTCACACCCACTACAGGCATTGGAAGGTCCATTAAAGCAAAGAAGTTATCTCCTAGATTTATTGGTCCATTCGAAATTTTAGAGAGGATTGGGGATGTTGCCTATCGAATTGCCTTGCCTCCGCATTTATCTAATGTGCACGACGTGTTTCACGTGTCACAGCTGAAGAAGTACAACCCAGATCCATCTCACATCATAGAACCTGAGGAGGTGGAATTACGTGAGAACTTAACTTATAAAGCGGAACCCGAGAGAATTTTGGATACAAAGGACAAACAGTTGAGGAACAAAACCATTCGACTTTTGAAAGTCTTTTGGAAGGGAATGACACCGGGAGATGCTACTTGGGAGACCGAGGAAAGTATGCGCCGAGACTACCCAAATCTATTCCTCGGTTAGTTTCTTTTGTGTTTTCATTACTTGTCTTGTTTCCTTGTGTTTGAGAATTTTGGGGACAAACTTCTAATAGGTAGGGAGAGTTGTAACATCCCTATTTTTATTTTAGGATTTAAGTAGTATTAGAAAAAAAAAAGATAAGAAGAAGCAAAAGCATTCTGGTGATATATATATATATATATTATAAAAAAAACAAAAACAAAACAAAGAAGAACAAAGAAGGCGTGCTGAGGAAAAATTAATGAATTGAAAAAAAAAAGAAAAAAAAAGAAAAGAGAAGAAAAGAGAAGCACATGCGTACGCTGAAATCAAAATTTGATATAATAATATTATAAAAACACAAGTGGGGCCCACATCCATTTTTTAAATTTAACACACACACACAAAGCGTCCAGAGCAACACGCAAATTTCTTTTTCTTTTCTCCTTCTTTCTCCTTCGGCTTCAGCTCGCAGGTTGCTCCTCAAGTCCTCCATTAATGAATATTGTATTCTTTTGAGCTCTGGTTTGTTCTCATAAAATCTTTTAATTACTGTAGTTTTTCCTAATTATTTTTCTATACTAAGAGAGCTATTTAGAAATATAATTTTTGTTAGGAGTAAAGAAGTTTGAGGATTAGGGTTTGAAATAAGTGTGATTTTTTTAACAAATTAGAGCCATAGAATTGTAGAGATAAGTAAATACTTGCATTTAATCGGTTTAAAATGTTTCTATTTGCATTATTTGAGAGAGTTAGAGTTAGGGTTTAAATGTTAGAGAGTAGAGATGATTTAATATGGAAATTTTGTTGATTTAATTTGAGTTTAACAATTGAGGTATGCTTATTGGAGGTATAATTGATATTTAATCAGTTTAGATTGTTGTTAGATTTTGTAAATTAAAAATGGGTATTTTTGTTAAAACCCTAGATTAGAGAAATTGGGAATTTTGGTCAAATTGAATAATTATGGGTTAATTGATAAGTTAAATGAGTTATTAAAATTTAGAAATGATGTGATTTAATATTGAAATGAAGATTTGGATATGTGAGCATTTGAAATTTTGGGTGAAACTTTAAGGATTATAAATTTGGGGTTTTTGGGTTGTTTGAAGAGTATGATGTTATATGAGAATATATATTAGTAGAATAAAGTTGAGGCATAAGATTATTATGGGAATGATAATTTAGAAAATAGATGTGTAATTGTGATAGAGAAATTTAGTTATGGTATTGAATTAATAATGTTTAAATAAAATAAAGTTAAAAGAGAAATGTGAGTATTTATTTAAAAGTATATGTTGTGTCAAATTAACAACATATTGATACACATTTATATAAACTATGTAGATTGACTAGAGAGTTGTGACCTAAGCTGGGGCTACTCATTTGTAGTATTTCTGTTAGCTTTGGAGAAAGGTAACCACTTTCCACTCATTGTGTTTGCTAATATGATGTTTGTGAGTGATTTGATATATATATAAATATACTGATGATGATATGATTATATTGAGAAAAATGGATTGCTAGTTTTATTGAAAATTGTCTTGTGGGATTTAGAAAGTTATTATTTTGAGTAAAACTCCATTGTCATTTATTGATGTTATTGATTATTGAACTATTGAGATTTTGATTATTATGAATATCTTGAGAATTATGCATTGGGGATTGGTAATGATGGAGTTGTATTTCTACCACGTGGTATAGCCTCCATTGGAGCTCGATGGTTGGCTTTCGTCCCACTAGTTTACCGAGGGATTTGCCCCACCAGTTTACCGAGGGGCTGCGACACCCCCACCAGTTTATCGAGGGGGAATGAACCCATGGTCCAGTCTTGTGCTCTATGGATTTTGGCCGATCCATAACACTCGACCAGTTAGCTTTTTGAGTGGCCATTCATATGGTAGTTATCACTAGCCCATGGGTTCGGTCGGCAGGTATAAGGCGGTTCGGTTGGTTTAAAGGGAGGAATTGGGATGATATTTCTGTCTGATTATATTATGATAATATATTGTTTTCTATCTCGTGTATTTTATTAATTGTCCCACTTGACACCTCACGAGCACATGTTAGTATGCATGATGAGTATGATTGTTGGTTACTGAGACATTTGTCTCACCCCGTGGTTATTAACATTTTTCAGGAGTTAGTTCAGTTGCTGGTTCTCACGGGAAGGTGTCAGAGGCATAGTGGTGCTATTTGACCTGTATAGCACTATCCTCTATATTTATGTGCTGAATAGATGTAAATTGCCACTATAGGGCATATTTTTGTTTATACTATGATAATTTACTATTTTGATGATTATATTGTACAATGTGTGCTGGTAGAAGGTCAGAGACCTCTCAGGGTTATGCATGCGAATTTGTGGATCCACAGTAGCTATTTTTGTCATATTAACTATATCATACTGTATGTTGTTGTGTTATGGAATTGAGGTGGTTTACTCAATTTCAATGCTCGGAGACTCCTTTTAAAGGTTGAAATTGATAATTATGATAGTGTTCGAAGAGTAATTTGGGATTTCCAATTATATTTGTTAGTTGATTAAGAAAAATCTTTTATAACCATGGTAGTGTTTATTTTGGAATCTTTGTAAAGCTCTTTTTCTACCATGGTTAACTCTTTTAAAATTATGAAACTTATTTATAAACATAGTTAGTTTGTAGCCAATTAAGGTACATATGATTTTAAATGATTAATAGTTATTATTTGAAGGAGAATTTTACAAGTGTCCTATCTTGAAATAGTATATAGGATCAACTTTACATCATGTGTCCTATCTTGTCCCGACCTAAAAATATTCTATCCCCGTTCGGGACCAGGACAAGTTCGGGATGGGATGGGATATTCCAAATTTTATTTAAAAAATTAGACTATTAGATATTTTATACACAGCATATCTATCAATAATATATAATCAGAACACAAAAAATAATAGAAGAAATTAAATCCTCCTTAATATGATTACTAACTTAAAGCAACAAATACCATTAATTATACTATAAATACTATTATTTTTTAATTTTTTTACTTTACCAACTGAAATTACTGTTTTATTTGCAAAAAACAAATACATGTGAGGAAAAAAATAAAATTATCTAATAAATAAAATAAATAATATGATATAACTAATAGTATTTTATATTTCTATTTTTTATAAAAATATAAATAAAATAAAAATATTTTTATTTATTTTTTAAAAAAATATTCAGGATATGAGGGGAGTGCTGAGGGTTAAATTGTAACCCGTTCCATCTTGACATTTCCCCTCATCCCACCTGATATATTCCTATCTCAGTCTTTCACAGGACGGGTCGAACCCGTCCCGAAATACCTGGGACTAAGTCTGGATAACTTAGGACAGAAAAATTTAAACACCCATAGTTTACGCATCAAACTTAGTAACAATAATATGAATATCGTATCTAATAAGATATATGGAGGTAATATCCTAACGATGAATCAAATATAATATATAAAATATATTTTTTATATTTATTAAATTTTTTAAATTACTCCTATTGATATCCTTAAACTATAATCGAGAGAGGAGGGATAGAGTTATGAAATATTATTTATTTTAAAAAAATACTATATTAACCGATTCCTTTATTATAATCAAATGAGCTAAATATATCTTATATTAAGGATTATAAGAGTATATAGATTATTGGATGAAATGGTGAATGTAAATATGAAATCAATGAGTCAATTCGGCTATACAAACCAGGACAGAAACATAAAAAGAAAAAGAAAGCTCCTTTGCAAATAAATTAGTGACAAACGAAAGTTAGTCTACTTAATAAATAATTGACTCATAACTTATAAGATTATTAATTAAAAATTTATTATTATTATGAAAATTTTGTTGATAAAAAATATATAAATATTCCTATAAACATTTTAAGTTTAGAAATATACCTTAACTCATATGAATGTTCCTATAACTCAGCCCACATAACTGTTTTTGGATAAAGAAAATATTGTAATCAAACACTTAGGTCCGTCTGGTCGTAAGAGTGAAATGGAGGGAATGGAAAATTTTAATGAGTTAAATTCAAAAGAAATAGATTAGTGGGATTATAAAATTTTTAATAAAGATAATATGTAAGATAATAGAGTAAGAAAAATTAATTAAATTCTTTTAACCATACTCCAAAATTTTTAAATCGAATTCATTAAAAATATTTATATATAATAAATAGTGAAAAATAATGATTGAATTATACTAGCTACTTTTCCTTACTCCTTAGTGGACGCTTATAATGAAGGTGAGGATTCATGGAATATCAGACATAACCAAACGCAAAGTCCAAGTTATATGGAAAAAAATGGGGGATGACTTAAATTACTCTCCCTAATTCTAAATATAGGAGTTTAATAACTAATTTATATATATATATTAAAAAAATAATTAAATTAATTATTTGTAAAATATACATGTTAATTTTTTAAAAATATCCCTTTTAATCATTTGTATTTAGAATTATTCTATTGATTGAAATTGTTCTTTAATATATAACTTTATATAAATTTAGGAAATAAAATGAGTTAAAATTTTATATTTATGATCAAAATATATCTTTCAACTAGATTCTATATTTAAATTGGGAGAGCGAAGAATATCAATTGGTATTAATTGGGTCGAGTTAAAAATTGATACTTCCTTCAGTCTTAATTATAAGGGCTAATTAAATTTTTTAGGAGATTTAAGAAACTAAATAAATCAATTAAATATAATTAAATTCAATTTCTCAAGATGAATTCACATTATATACATTTCAATTTATCTAAATTAGAAAATTAATTCTTATATTAATTACAATTAACTAATTTATTTAACTTTTTAGATCTATCTAAAAAATTAACTAGTTCATATAATTAGGACATAAGATAGTACTAATAAAGGAATTAAATTTTACAAATGAAAAAAAATATATTAATCAGACGTCACTTCCTATCTAAATATGATAAATTGGCAATGTTTGATCGAATTGACAAAAAAAAAAAAACTACTATGATATGATAACATGACGTGTAACATTGATCCGTGCTAGTGTATCAAATAATTCCACTAATTCTAATTAATGCAAGCATTTAATTTCCAAGTAAAAGTTATTATGAAAACCTATGAACACATATTGTTCTCTTCTCATTTCTTATAGGAGATGTGAATACACACATATATAAAGTATGAAATATATATACATATACTCTTCTAGTCTTTAATTTAATACTCCTCTAGTCATAACTATATAATATATTTAATTAATTTAATTATATTAAAAAAATTAATTAAATTAGTTATTATATCATATTTTTCTTAAAATACCATAATCGTTTTCTTTAAAAGAATATCAATATGAATAATTTATGAAAAAATAGGTAAATTTAAAAAATATATTTTATATTTAGGATAAATATTAACTCACTATTTAAGTTATATATTTATGACCAGAGGCATAGTTATTTAACTAATTTTGGCATATTATAGAAGTAAGATAAATTAGTTATTTCTATCAAATGTAACTTATAAATATCTCTAAATAATAAAAATTTTTATATAATATTAGATTATATATATGTTTGCATGTACACCCATAAAAAAAGATTATATATCATTTTATAAATTAGATAAATTAGTTTGATAAAAAAATAATAACTATTAAAGATAAAATAGATTGAGACTTTATATTTATAATCAATATCAACTTTCTAACTAACTTATATTTAGGATAAGATAAGTGTAAAATTGACAGAAAAACCCTTGAAGAGATGAATCACGCAGAGGGAGAGAGAGAGAGAGAGAGTACATGATACACTAGCAAGGATCAATGTTGCATGCCAAGATTTGGCTTCAAAATCTGCATTTAGTTGCTGACTTGCAGCCTCTGAAAGAAGGAAAGAAGATTCCATCCGGAATTTGTAAACACATTACCTTTCCCTCTTATAGCCATCGGCGAGCTTTAAACTACTTCCTATCGTTTAACATGCAACTCCCTTCTCCACCCTTCGATCTGTCATCTTACACGTGTCACCATCTCACAATCTTTCTCCATCTATTTTCTTTTTTTTTTTTTGGGTGCTTCTCTCGCTATTGGCATTATCCTTTTTAAATATTCTATATTCGCTTCGTGGTGAGAAATATAGGAATAAAATAAGGCAAACAATACTTAACTCAATAATAAAATATTTGTTCTTTTGACTTATCTATGTAACTATTTTACTATAGGGATGTCATTTTGCCTTTCATAAAAAAAAACAATTTGTTTTTCTACTCTCTTTTTTTCCTCTTGTTTGAAAGGAATTCCCCGTGTTTAAGGATTAGTAGTTTAATAGTAGTTTAAAAGAGTAATATTTAAATAAAAATTTTAACTAAAAATAAATAGAACATTCATATATAAATTATATATAAAAATTACTAAAACACAAAATGATGTATTGTTGCTTTTATTTTATTATTTTTAAAAAAATTAAAATAATATTATTTCAGATTTAGCAAGAAGATAAAAAAAATATAAAATTTAACCAACCGATCTATCAAAATCTTTTGATCAGCTGATCAACAGACTTATTCATTAATCTAACTAGCCGACCAAATTGAGCTTTCATACAAGCTAGTTAAAATCAACTCACAATATTATAAGGCAAATCTACTCATAATATATATCATATCATCATATTCTAATTATTATAAGGATGAGATCCAATTTTATCTTAAAAATTTGTTCTTAGATCAATATCGCCTAAAAAGTATCTAAAAAAGAGTAATATCATTGGCGATCATTAAAAATGTTAATAGTTAACCTTAAATTTTTAACAGACAATATTATTTTTAAATAATTAAGGCTATTTTAATCATTTTTTAATACTTCTCAAATACAATTGATTTTAAAAAGTTTTTAATACACACAACTCTTATGTGAAAATTTAAATTAGATCTTAACCTATTATTATATGCTAAGGTGAAAGAAAAAAAATTAAGAGTGCCTAAAATTTGGTGATTGAACAGTAACATAATATGAGTTAACATGTCCCACACAACT
Source organism: Leucaena leucocephala (assembly GCA_037074615.1). Taxonomy (NCBI): domain Eukaryota; kingdom Viridiplantae; phylum Streptophyta; class Magnoliopsida; order Fabales; family Fabaceae; genus Leucaena; species Leucaena leucocephala. Next base: position 4,655,572 of record CM073558.1, on the reverse strand, counting down.
TTGTTTACGATCCCAAGAGTCGTAGGTCATATCAAAGTCGGAGACTAAGTTACTTTGGTACAAAAACATTCCTATTTGGGATTTACTTTATAAAGTCAACACACTAGGACTAATTGAGCACATCACAGTACTCTTTAATTTAATTAATTAATTATATCCCACGCTCTTCATGCATGCTCATATTATATACAACATTAATTGTAAGCAATGATCCTATTTTCAATTACCTTCTAATTTTAAATCTTATTAAAATTTTAAATAGAAGTAAATATATTTTAATTTAATTAATAAGAAGTTAACTCATGTTTCCTCTCAGTTTATAGGTACAATAATTAACTCTGCGATTAAGTTATAAAACTACTGACACAGAGGACTTAATAGGCAGACTTTAGTTTTTCGACATCAAATTCAAAATTTTGTTTTAAAAATTAGGGATTTTTTTTTGAGAGCCCACAGCCCCATAAATCCATCGTTGCCCATGTTTTATAAGAAGGCGAGTTTAAAACTTTAAACCCTTCTATCAACTTGAAGGCTTAATCGATTACTATTTCATATAACTATTTTTAAATATTAAAATATATTCTGGCTTTATTAAGCTCTTAAAATATAACTCATTTATTAGTGATAGGTACTACAAAACTAAATAATTGAAGTTCAAGTTTTGTTAGACTTCTAAATGGGAAGAAGCCCTCATAATATAATTAATTTGTTTTGAAAATATGGTTATTTAAAAATATATTAAAAAACCCTAATATATTTATATATTTATTACGGCGAGCCATGACCTTTGTTTAAAGGTTGAGCTACTCGGATATATAAAGAAAATAGCATAGGGGGACCGGCGTAGCAGAATTTGGCAGCAGTCCATCTGTGAGTTTAGATGCGTCACACGTGTAATAATCAGAATCTGGCGGTGGAAATACGCGCTGCATGTTTAGCGAGCACAACATTTTATGCATCAACCTTGAAACATGGGCTCGTCCATGCCTCGTTTCCTCTTTTTTTAACATAAAATCTTTCACTTCATGCATTATTATATTGCCTAACCCCAACTTGACCCTACCACCTTCTTGTTCCTCTTCTTCTCCTTTAAACTTCATTTTTCTGCAGAATCATCATCGTCATCTTCATCATATATATATAGACACACACATATATCACACCCAGAAAACCAGAAGACTTACCATTCATTCTGGTTCTCTATCTTCTTCCATGGAGGGATCTGGAGAGAATTGGCCCTATTATCAGGTAGTAGTAATTAATGATTTTCTTCAGTTATATGTGTGTGTGTGTGTGTAGTGCTTGATGATGATGATGATGATTTGTTTTTGGAAGTGACTGATTAAGGAGATGTTAATGATGATGAAGTGTAGATGGAAATGAACACGAATCTGGAGAAAGCGATTAACTATGTAAGCTATCTGGAGGGGAGAGTAAGAGAGCTTGAGAATCAGAACAAGACAAGTGTGGAGTCGTGCCGAGCTTATAATAATAACAACTACTACGACGGCGCGTCGTCGTCCTGGGAGAGGAACGTGGACGACGAGTGGTACGAAGCGTCGCTGCCGGAGGTGAAAGCTAGGGTTTCGGAGAATGAAGTGCTGATAATAATTCACTGTGAGAAACAAAAGGGACTTATGCACAAAATATTGTCTCAGCTTGAAACTCTTCATCTCTCTGTTATCAGTAGCAGCGTCTTGCCCTTTGGGAAATTCACTCTTGACATCACCATCGTTGCTCAGGTACACCATTTTTAATGCCAAGTTGTGTGTCTCTGTGTGTGTGTGAAATCAGATACTCTCACAACACTCACTTGAACTGATAATCATCACTAATTTTAGTATTAAAGACATACATATGCCGGGTTTATATGTTATGTTTAGGGGATTTAATTATGAAGGATATTAGAAAATATAACTTTTTTCTCAGTAAGCCAGGAGAACATCTCAAGATGATAGATATATAAATAAGTTCGACGCTATATATATATATATATATATATATATATATATATATATATATATATATATATATATATCCTTTAGCCCAATTGTGTTTGATATGGAATTTCTCCGTGTCTTCCCATTTAATTCATAGTCCCATGCATATTTAATATAATACTCAGTTAATTTTTTTTAAATAAATTATGTATTATGACTAAATCTAACTATTCCAAATGAATAATTTAAATTATACTTTTTAATATATCAAAATTAGTTAATTAGATATAATATTATTTATAATTATTCTATTTAAAAAAGTCAATTAAATCTTATATTAAAGAATAAATATAATATTTCACTTATCAAGAAACAATATTGTTTATCTAACTCCCAGTCTGCCACATATCCTTGCACAACTAATCTAGAAATAAAGTCAAAATTTTATGATCATATTTATAAAAATGATATATACTAGTTACATATTTTATGCTATCTTAGCTATAAAAATGCTACTATAAAATATAGGAGTTAGTTATAAGGTTAATTTTAAATTTAAATTTAAGACATTAATTCATTATGTCTATCATATTTATTATTATTTTTTAAGTTAATTTATCTAACTCATAAAATTATATATAATATATAATGTTATACGGGGTTATTTTAGAGAAATTATATTTTATTTATTATAATTTTCTAATTTCTTTAACTTCATAAAGTCAAATTAGTTAAGTTTGAGACTTTGAGTTATTCTACTTATATATTTGTCCTTTAGCCCTAAGTGTCTTATATGAAATTTCTATGCTTCTTCCCAATTTCACTTCTCAACACTTGCTTAAATTTTACTTGTGGCGAAGTTACTTTCTTTTCAATTTTTCCATAAAGTTGAGCTTTTAACGTATTGAGAACTTAATTACAATTTCTTGTTTTTTACCCTAACCAAACAAAAGTTGAATAAATGTGTTGCAGATGGGGGAGGGATTCAACAAGACGGTGAGTGGCATAGTGAAAAGTTTGAGACGAGCCATCTCCAAGTAATTGTGGATGAAGGAGAGAGAATATGAATGGTTGAGATTTGAGAAGAAGATGGCTCATATTGAGAGAGATCAGTGTTGGCTTGTCTGATCGATGCATTTGTTTATTTCATACCAAAACCTCCAGAGTTTTCTTTTGCTAAAATACACATTTGATCTTTATGAGATATTATATATATACATACAGTTTCTATTGTTTTTGTATTAAAAGTATAACTCAAACCAGTCTCAGTTAAATTAGAAACACTTAATACTCTTTGTCTATTGATTTTTTTAGGTATATTAAGTAAGTTAAATAAATTAGTTAATTATAAATAAATATAACCCCACAAGATGAATTTATATTATATGCTCCTTAATCTATCTAAATTAATCAATCAACTCTTATATTAGTTATAATTAACTGATTTATTTAGCTTCTTTAATTTATTTTAAAAAAATTAATTAGCTGTTAATTAATACAGGAGGCAATATGTACCAGTGTCTTTTGCAATATCAATAAAAAAGATAAATTTTAGTTAAAAAATGTAAAATTAAATCTTAACTTATTATTCCATACATAAATAATCTTTCGTAAACTAAATCATTAATTTACTAATTATTTTCTGTGCTTAATGATTTAGATTATTGAAAATGATTTAGGAAGAGGTTATGAGTAGCTCTGATTGAACTATTGTTTTCTTATTCAGAATATTTTAGGGCCGAATTATAATTATAAATGGCACAAATTAATAAGTAATCATACATCTCAAGAAACTTTTTTATTTAAAATCTTAATCAAATTTCTGTATTATTATTAACTAGTGTAGGACCGTGCAATGCACTTATACGAATGGACCATCCTACAGTATGCCTTTATTTATCAGTATGTTATTTTGCAATATCGTAAATTTTTTGCTAACATACATTCAGTTTAATTCTGTTGAAAATTTTATTTCTAATAATATTTTGTAAGATCAAAAATTAAATACATCATTAGTCTTCATAATTAAGCATTGATGTTGCCAAATATATCAGAGATTTATTGTGGGTTAGAGAAATTATATGATCTTTAGAAATTTTTAATTAATTTAATGTTTTATATTTGTATTTGTAGGTTAGGAAAACTGATTTGATATATATGATATCATGTACCTAAATAATCGAAGATTTTTTTGTGGGCTACGGAATTATATGATTTAGTCTTTTTTTTTTAATTTAAAATTTAAAATACATATGGGAATGAAAAGTTATATCAACAATAGATGGAGAAATTATGTGTGAAAAAATTGAAATTTTTTTAATTTAATATTTTAAATTTTCATTTGAAATTATTTTATTTATCACTTGACGAGCTACTTTCAGCCTACTATGATAAATATAATATATTTAATCTTTCATATTTTTATTTGAAATTATTTCGTTAATCCATGTGACAACTTAAAAAGATTATATATGAGACTTATTTATATTAAGTTTCTTGTATCTATTTTGTCAAATTCTCAAATTACATTTTGTCATGTGTATTATTTTTTTCATATGGATTTAAATTAAATAAATATATTAAAAAACAGGACATATGTAAAATATGACTGGATAACTTAATGATATGAATGTAATCAACTTTATCTAAATCTTTTCCATTATATATATATATATATATATATATATATATATATATATATATATAATAGATTAAAACTTGTTACGTCAACTTCCACTTCGGGTCGAGCCTATTTCATAATTTGAACTTTTATTTATTTATTTATATATACTTAATATATACAGAGGAAGTTAAAGTTATTGTAAACTTAGTTTAAATTTTAATTAGTATATCATTTGGTGGAGGATGGATTAATGAATAAAAGCACCAGTAATTACTTTCCAAATTGATGCCATGAAAATTTTAATTTTTATTAAAACACTAAAAATATCATAAAAGTTATAACGCACCAATCAAAAGACACGTATAGCATTTAATCAACACTTTTGGTAATATATAAAGATTTAGAGACTTTGTTCCAAACTATATGAAACTCACTTAACATCTTAAAATTATTGAGATTCAAGAAATGAAGAACAAAAAAAGTATGTTAATTTTCCTATAATTGTAACTATAATTAATTGAATTAATACTTAAAATTAAATGACATTTAACTAAATTTGAGAGAACATCTTAATTTAAGACTTTTCTATTATAGTAAGTTTTGATAATACATGTTAGATTTAGGGAATATTTTAAAAAAAGATAGAACCTAACTGTTCTATAGTGTCACACTAGTCCTTGTCATTATCAAGGCTTCGATACCACTGATTCAACATAAAAAATATTATGAAAGAACAGAGATTCCAACTAGATTAGAAACCCATGCCATAATTAAAGTTTGATACCACTTGGTGGGCCTAAAGAATGTTCTTGAAAGGGGGACTAGATATACAACTAGATTTAGAGTATGGCAATAAGAATTGACACAAATAATAAGAAATAAATTTATATCAGATAAAGATGAGAGTTCAATTTCTGCTACTGTTATGTAAATTTATTTGATAGACGATCTTTTAAGTCACATATAAGAGTTTTCTAAGCCTTCGGGTTATGCCCTACCTTTAGTAGGAGACCGGTATAGAATCTACATAATTTTTTTTTGTATTAAAAAAATATTTAGAGCATCAATTTCTTGTGACATGTAGAATATTTTTTCCACATTCCTTGCATTCTCAAAGAAGTATGATTCTAAATAAATTCTTCTTATATGCCATTTGTCCTTTTCTAAATCAATGTTTTGAAATTGTTGTGTGCTCATTTTATCCTGTAGACTCTAGACGTTCATGTATTGGTGGTTTTCTTGCACCATATAAAGAAGAAATTTATCATGAACAAGAATATTAAGGTAGAGGTCTCCCAACTAGAAATGTTAAAAGAGCTTTTTAATTATAGATATTCCTCCTTACGAATGGCGATTAAGTGTTGTTTAGGAGATTCGAAAGCTCGTTTCCGATTCTAAAATTAATACCACCACAAATTTTTTTAATAAATATTAATCTTGGACAAGTAGAAGATTTAATTATAAACAATACAAAATTTCCCCGTACATTGAACATAATAGTATAATTTTAAAGCTATATTTTTTAAAATTTGGTCTTGTAAAATTAGTAAATAAAATATTAAAAAAATTTCTATCTTGAGTGACTCATTGGTCATTGTTAATTACAAAGTGAATTAGGTGAATCTAAAATTTTAACATGATTGATACAAAAAAATGCCAACAAAATAAAAAAATAGCAGTTTAAAATTAAACTGCTATAAAATCAAGTATTTATAATGATAATTTATTATAATCGTTATAAAATAACTACTGCAGCTTACAGTTTTTTTTTTGTAGTTAAAGTATATACATATAGAATTTTTTTGGTGTGATGATAGCACAAAAAATATTCATATGATTTCTAATCATATCCCATGGTTATATAGATGACAATAAATGAAATTAATTGGACCATAGTATGATAAAGAAAAGTCAACAAAAAATATATCATACGTATAAAATAATGGTTGACTACATGTACTGATAAACCACTTCATATGAATCAAAAGTTGTTACGTTTTAGGTAGATATTTTGAAATAAATCTTGATACATTACATCTGTTGTTTTATTTGTACATTTTTTTTACTTTCGATTAACATCATTAATTTATCTGCTATCATCACTTATGAAAGTGAGGGGAGCATAATTGGTAATAGTTTGACGAAGAAAAATGTGATGACTATTTTAACTCAAAAGACATTAAACATAGATTTCTTCTCTCAGAATCTAATATCAACAAAATGAAACACCAAATTAAACAAAAATATCAATGAGCCAACATCTTATATTTCTTGTACTAGGAATCTAATTAATTCCCCTCTCATAAAGTTATGATGCTGGGCCATCATTAAAGAAAATAGTTTACTACATGCCCCATGATTTATTTTACTTCAGCCTCCAATTGTAATTTTAAAATATTTTTACATGACTATTTATTTGGTTGGCATCAATATTCAATTAGCCATCTTGCATTTAGTATTTTGGATGCTTTAATTGCACAAACTGCAACGATCCAATCACCTCAAAACCAATTAGCCTACTTTACATTTATACATGAACCAAAGCAACTATGATAGGGGTATTTGCTGGAAAAAAATAAAAAAAATTAGTTGACTCCTTTTTTTCATTGGGTAGGGCAAGGATGATGAAATTTGTTTGAAAACAATAAGTTACCAGTTTTTGTTATATTATATATAATATATATTATACGTTATATATATTATATATTATTATATTACGTGTTTCAGTTTTTGTTATATTATATATATTATATTATATTATATTATTATACGTTTCTAATCCATTTGAACTGAAAAAGTTGTGACATTTTAATTTTATTTTTTTTGTTATAAATTTTTTTAGAAATGGGTTAAACTCACCCATAATTTAAGAGTAGGGCGAAATTTCTATTTCTCATAAGCGATACTGATAAAACGAACTATATATTACTCTCAGATGTAAATTTAGACACTCAGAAGTTAAAATACATCTTTAAATATCGTGACTAAAATCACAATAAAATAATATTTTTTAAAAATTAAATATATTTTAAATAATTATATATCTAATTATTTTTAGTTAAACCCATAGGCTATTTTAATTATATTTATTGAGAGCTGTTTAGCTGTCTGCGCATGGGCAGTGCACAGTAAATATGATACTCTTTATTTTGTTACTTTCAATTACTTACACCTCCCCTTTCCTACCCTATCCTCCCCTGTCCCCTCCAAAGCTCACTCCTTCAGTATTTCAACCGGGTCGGATTATAATGTTATTGGATCTTGGTCCGCATCTGGTGATCCATGGATCTCATGGCTCAGGCCTCAACCCACTTATTCGGTTCTTCTTCTTCCGAAGAAGGCAGGGATTTTAGCACGTACAGAACCTCCCAATGGGTTTACCCGCCTTGTGTCGCCTTCGATTCTTCCCTTCGCTTCCTTTCATCCAGACCCTTTTCTATTCCTCCAAACGATTTCCGCACCAAGCTCCAACACTTGAACCAAGTTCCAGCAATCTTGATCCCGCAACAGTTCGTGAAACTCTCTTGACCTTCCGCAATGACAGGAAACGCGCGTTCGAATTTTTCAATTGGGTCGAAAGAGAATACCTTTTACAGCTCCCCACTGATACATATAATCATATGATCGACATCCTTGGTAAGTTCTTTGAGTTTCAACTTTCATGGGATTTGATTCAACGCATGCGACAAAACCCATCTTCTTCTCCGGACCACACGACATTTCGGATCATGTTTAAACGTTATCTTTCAGCTCATCTAGTTAATGAAGCAATAGAGACGTATGAAAAGCTTCACGAATTTAATTTAAAGGATGAAACTTCGTACTGCAATCTTATTGATGCACTGTGTGAGTACAAGCATGTGGATGAAGCCCAAGAGTTGATTTTTGGGAAGAACAAGAATGGAAATGCGGATGTCAATGTGAAATACTATAATATTGTTCTTCGTGGGTGGTTTAAATTGGGATGGTGGAGCAAGTGTAGGGAGTTTTGGGAAGAGATGGATAGAAGGGTAGTTCAAAAAGATGTACATTCATATGCAACATATATGGATATAATGTGCAAAAGCGGAAAGCCTTGGAAGGCTGTGAAATTATTCAAGCAGATGAAGAGTAAACGGATGAAATTGGATGTGGTTGTCTATAATATTGCTATTCGTGCCATAGGTCTTTCACAGGGGGTTGATTTTTCAATTAGTCTCTTTCGGGAAATGAAAGATTTAGGGTTCGAGCCTTCTCCAGTAACCTACAACACTATCATTAAGCTTTTATGTGATAACTACAGATATAAGCAAGCACTTGAGATGCTCAATACCATGCGTAACAATGGATGTCAGCCGAATGCAATTTCGTATCATTTCTTTTTCGCTTGCGTGGAAAAGCCAGGGAATATACTCACATTGTTTAATAGAATGATTGGAAGTGGAGTTCGGCCAAGTATGGATACCTACGTGATGCTTATGAGGAAGTTTGGGAGGTGGGGATTTCTTCGACCTGTTATTTTAGCGTGGGAGAAAATGGAAGAACTTGGATGTAGTCCAGATGCATCTGCTTACAATGCTATGATAGATGCTCTTTTGGAAAAGGGATTGTTAGACAGGGCTAGGAAATATGATGAAGAGATGTTAGCAAAAGGACTTTCATCTAGGCCAAGGAAAGAGTTGGGGACGGCCCTGGAGGCGACTGGAGAATCCCCTGGTGAATAGTTATGATTTTTAATCCAATTATTATCATTATTTTTTGAATTAAAGGGGCAAGTACTAAAGGCATGGGTTTATAAACAAGATTGAACTCATGGCCTTCCGCTTACAGGAAAGTTTACATGCCACTCAGATACAAGGCTATGGTCTTTAATCCAATTATTTGCATGTGCAATGATTGCATAGATATACAGGCACAAGTATCTATTTCTTCTCAAGTGGTATCATTGGCGAAAAGTAAGTATGGTTAAGGAGATGCAAGATAATAATATGCTAGAATTTGAAAATATCATAGCATTGATGGAAGATGACTTCAAAGTTCAAAAGAAGCTGAGAAATGTTGACAAACCCATGAAAGAAAAAAAAACAGCAAATCAGTAACAAGCTTGTTCTCCATTGACTGTTGACTCTATATTGTGCGGATTCACAACTCTCCCTAATTTGCTTTGCTGATGCTGGTTCCTGACTTGCCTGATTGTGATTGGTTGATTCTCAACCTCTACTAGTCATATGTACAAAAATAAGCCTGATCTGCTGAGATTAATCAACCTGCTATTTATTTGCCCCAAAGATAGTTCTGAAATGCAGGTAGAGTTTCTCATCTAATATGAGAATGAGAATGTGTTATATTAGGTAAAGCATGGGGAATCTTCCCATTGCACGTGGAAGTAATATCTAGTTTTCATCAAAAGAAAAATACTTTTATTGTTGTTGAGAAGAAGACAATTTGCCAGGGTTCTCTCTCTTCTCTTCCAAGCAAATCTATTGCCAAATGAGTCTTCTCCTTTAGGTTTTTACCTAGTCAGTTATAATAATAACAGCACATGCCTGTTGGATATATGAACACTCATACATGGTCATATCTCACGCCACTTTCACATCTCAGAGTGTGTCAGTGACTAACATTTAAAATTTCGAAAGAGTTGTTATCTTTTTATCCTTGCAGCTGCAAGGAAATGATCTGCAACCATTTTTACTCTTGATAATAGGTTGAGAAGTGATCTACCATGAGTATAGCTGGATCATCAGTATGCGCTGTAAGTATGACACAAATAATGGAGTCCATCATAATAGGTACTACATCATTTTTGTTTCAATTTTATATTCATGAAGGATATGGCTTGGGGACTTTTTTTTCATCAGACACACCAAAAATGCGTAATCATGTGAGAATCGATTCGCTAGATTATGTCACTTGAAAGATGCTACCTTTTCTTCATGTTAAAGGAAATTGTTGATTTAAGGAAACGAAAGAATAATTCAAAGAAACTTGGATTAGCTTTCTCTTTGCTATTATAGCAGGGAAGGTGTGGGTTTAGCCAATTGGAAAATAAAAAAGTGCGACTAATTATTCTTCCATCAATATTTCTAATGTAACAGACTGTAAAGTTTCTCCTATAATATAACATATAACAGAAAATGCACGTATAACCTATGCAATCTTTAACACGTGAAACTTTACAAATTTTCACTTTAAGATGACTTCAGAGATTGCTATCACTAAACCTTGCTGTTGATGAATATTTTTTGTTTATATAACCTATCAAAATATTTAATTTTTGATAGAGCACAATGGCGCCGTATGATCCATGTAGCTGACCCCATTTAATGGGATAAGGCTTGTTGTTGTTGTATATAAAAGCTTCAGTAATGCTTTCACAGAATTAAAGCTCCATTCTCCAAACTCATTAAATATATCATTGAAACTGCTATTTCCTGCAATAAACTCATCCTATAGTATAATCATATAACATTTCTTCTCTGAGATTCTCAATGTCAGATGACACTAAATCCAGCTTTGATGAGCTTAGATGGGTCATTCAAATTCGTAGGATACTTGGAGAAGAACTTGAGGATGATGATGAACTAACTGTATCCATTTTCCATGTTCCCAAACTCCTCATGGTTAGTGATCCAGATTCTTACGTCCCTCAGCAAGTTGCAATCGGTCCTTATCATTACTGGCGTCCTGAGCTTTATGAAATGGAAAGGTACAAGCTTGCTGCGGCAAAAAGGTTCCAGAAACAACTACAGAGCTGCCTTAGTTAGAAAACCTCGTACAACAACTGACAAAGTTGAAGCAGAGGATTCTAGCATGCTACCACAAGTTCTTAGATTTCAATGGCGAAACGTTGGTGTGGATGATGGCAGTTGACGCCTCGTTCTTGCTTGAGTTCCTTCAGGTTTATGCCATCCAAGAAGGATCAAAAGTACCTGGGGTTTCCTCAAGGTCTATGTCTCATTTGGTAGATTATGCAGGGAAGAAATCGGCTCATAATGCAATTTTGAGAGACATAGTAATGCTCGAGAATCAGCTTCCATTGTTTGTTTTGAGAGAGATGTTGGAGTTCAAGTTCAGATCACTAGAAGTTGCAGATGAGTTACTGTTTTTAATGGTTATAGGATTGTTCAAAGAGCTTTCTCCTTTCCAGCTGATGGAGGATTATCCAAACATCCAAGACTCTGTGCTCATCTGTTAGATTTCTTTTATGGCATGATTGTGCCCAAATTAAAACAACAATCTGATATAGTCGAAGTTGACGACGAGGCTCAACTTGAAGAACAGCAAGAGGATGAAAAATCAACCTCAAAAAATCCAAACTATGTAAAAGAGATTCATAAGTGAGCTCTGGAAGTTGCTTTCAGAAGTAAACAAAGGGCCATCTGATCAAGAAGGAACTACGTTCTAGACCTCTGAAATTCATCGTTAAGTTGCCTTGGACAATCATCTCCAACCTTCCTGGACTTAGAATTCTTAAAGTTCCTGTTGAATCCTTCTTCTTTTCCATGCTAGATAAAGAACAAGAAAATCCAGAAAATGGGGATTCGAGCTCCAATAGTCTCATTAACAAACCACCATTAGTGGGGGAAATTGCTATTCCATCAGTTTCAGAGCTCGTAGATTCAGGGGTTCGTTTCTTACTCACAAATAAAAGCATATCAAGCATTAATTTTAATGCTAAAACGCACACATTTTACCTTCCCACCATTGGTCTTGACGTCAATACTGAAGTTCTGTTGAGAAATTTAGTTGCATATGAAGCATCAGCAGCATCAGGTCCGAACTGATGAACGGGATTATAGATTCTGAGGAGGATGTGAAGATGCTAAGAGAAAAGGGAATTGTTTTGAACCACTTGAAGAGCGATGAACAGATCCATAAGATCCATAAGATTGTAACGGGATGAACGGGATCCATAAGATTGACGAAGGTGGCATTCTTGGACAAGGCCATTGAAAATGTGAAAAAGAACTATAATGGAATAATTCAGGTGAAAGCTTGAAAATTAATGAAGCTTTATGTGTTCAGTTCATGGCAATGTGTTCAGTTCATGGCAATGCTTCACATTCCTGGCTGCCATCTTGCTTTTGAAGACGTTGCAAGCCTTCTGCTCTGTTTATACTTGCAATAGCATATTTCAGGTGGATAGTACTGATGAATGATTCATTTCAGATTGACTAAAATTCGTGTTCTTGGCATTATTGTGGGTTGAGTTTGGAGGGAAGTAATTCGATTTTCAGTTGATGTTGGTGTACTTTAACAACGCCCCTTTTTATAAGATATTGCATTTACCTTTGTTTTCCGGATATGATTATTTGAATGATTTAGATTTGAATATTGTTATATTCAATTGGGAGTTGTTCTTCCAAAAATATTTTCTATAGCCATACACACTCAAACTTAAAACCTCGCATTTGAGCCCCTAAATGTCCCTTCCATTAGAACCAAGTTTGATATGGTACTTTACCTTAGATTGAAAATGAATAAAACTATATATGCTTGGTATATATAAGAAAACTTTCATCGTGTAATTTAGTATTATTAATCTACTAATTAATTGAATAGCTAATGAGTCATATAGATGTGTGGTTAAGTGCTAGTGAGTTGTGATCAATACAAGCATTACAAAGGCTGAGGAAAAAGCTCAAGATCTAGAATTAATTACTTGTTTTTGGTACAATAGAATTAATTACTAATGCAAGCATCTAATGCTCAGGGCTTCCTTTCCAAATTTCGCAAGAGATCTTATTGGGGGGGGGGGGGGAGTGTGTGTTGGAGTAAGAAGAAATTTAGTAGAAAAAAGAGAAGAACAGATTTCTCTTTAGACTCACCCATGTAAACCTGTGGTTCAAATCATTCATAATTAGGATTTGGGGGGAAGAAATTTTAATGAGTTTGATTATTAAAAATTTAGAGAAATAGGATTAAAAACTTTAATTAATTTTTCTTAATCTTTTATCTTACATCTTCTCTTTATTAAGATATGTTTTCTAAGCAATTTGTTTTCCATTTATTTTGACTAATAAGTCAATTTTTCCGGATATTGTGTAAAATTAATATTTAAGATATCTAAACAAGAAGTTTTAAATAGAGAGAACCAATTAAGGCTGCTTGATGGAGGCTAGTTAACAAACATTTGAAATTTACACAATCCAAATAAAGTTAATAGTTTCGTATACAAAAACGGTCTCTCTTTTCGTCTCTGGTTTATTTCTTCTTTTTTCCACTGAGGTTATTATTGTTTTCTTCATATTCTTCATCGCCTCCTCCTTCTTCTTCCCTCCTGGGAAACTCTTCTGAAAACAACCACCTGCAATAATGTCGCTATAATAATATCTTAATTATTTAGGATTTTTTTTCCCAATCGCAAATACGCAGTTTCAGCAACATCATCATCGTCATTATTAATTATCATTTTTGCGTTTATATATATATATATATATCACAATCACATGAATTTCCCATAATTTGAAACTCAATATGACAACGACGGGTATCAATCTCAAACTTCATCCTCTTCTTCTCGTCTCAATCATTTTTCTTATTCTTTCATCGACGTTCTTCTCACTCTCCCATGCTGATGAAGGTAATAATGAAGGTTATATTATTATTATTATTATACGTACACATTTCCATGTGCATTTAGAATCAGAAAACTTGATTGTTTCTGACATTATTAAATTAAAGGTTGTGTTTAATGATGTTGTAGGAGATGAGGATGATGAAACCATATCATAGCGTGGAATAAAAATAGGGGTCAGTTTAATGTGAGCAATAACTCAACCTCCAGATTGGCTGTGGAAAGTGTAAGGAATTGGAAGACACGTAGCAGAAATTAACTTAAATTTTTTTGCATTCCCTGCCAGGATCTACTGTATGTGTTTAATTCAACTGGAAAGAAGTATTACCCTCAGTATTCAGTCGCGACTTTCTCAGCTTCTGGTTGCGACGTCCACAGCTTCTCTCTATGGCTCGTGATCTGTTTTCGATCGCAAGAAGTCGACGACTCAAGTCAGCTTTCTTTACTGGTATCCACACGAACAGCGTTCCAACCACGAACGACGTGCTAGCGCCTCCTGTCCCTCCAGGGCTTACTCAATAATCCATCCTCTCCGTCTCTATTTCGGCAGTTTCTTATCTGCAAACCTTTTGCGGATTCCTGTTCACACTTTTTTTTCTGTACCAAACATAGCTCCTAAATATCAGATATATAGGATGCTATGCGTGTTACCACAGACTTAGACTTTTGGAATTAATCTTATATTAATTCTAAAATTAATACAATATCATATGTTGTATAATTTGATAAGAAACTAATTAAATAAATAATGTTTGTATTAAATCCGTCCCACAGATTTAATTCACCCATTTATTTAATTTAAAATAAAGATAAGACAGAATTACATTTGATTTATTCTCATAAATCAAATTTGAGATATCATATCAATTTGAATTTCAAATTTAAAGGTGATAGAGATTTAATTTTATCCTTATAAATTAAATCTTGTAAATATCTTTTATATGAGATATCATATCAATTTGAATTTCAAATTCAAACGTGATAGAGATTTAATTTATCCTTATAAATTAAATCTTGTAAATATCTCTTATATATAATATATATACGAATATAAATATAAATAAATATATACATCCACCATAGATCATTCATTGAATCTGGACATGTCTTAGATTCAATGAATCTGGACATCATAGCTCGTGTTGGGTTATTTTGTGTGCGATCCTGTAGGCCCATATGAAGTTAGCAGTGGGCTATTTACTATACTGACTCACAAGTCACAAATGGTCTCTAGCAAGACATCACGACTACCCAAATCATATGACGATCGATGAACGATGTAACTTTTTATACAACCATATCATGTCCCTTTTATCACACGATATTTTGGTCATGGAGAATATCATCCTCCTATTCCTGACCATTACTTTCTCAATCCCTGAGTAGTCTGACTATAGAAATAGAACTACCTTTCTATTACAGTATGGCCATACATTTCTCAGACTCACTCATCGAGGGGCCCAGTAATATTTCTCTACGAATGTGAGGGACAAATTCCATCTTGACCATCCACATTCCTCCACACGGAAAACCACTAAGCCGGAACATAGTTTTTATGATCACTCGGTCAAAACTAACTTTTGACTAGGTCAAAGCTGAGCATTTGTCATGTAGGAATCCATGATGATCTCAGGTCAAAAGGCATAGTGACATGATTTGTATATGAGATAAGCTTATGACTTAACCCATGCAGCTCTCTCATAGCGGGTCGATCCAACACCTTGTACTCTTACATATGCCTATAACTTTGATTTATATCTCTATACATCTTTAAAGTCATACTGGTCATATTTCATCTCTGCTCCCGCATCGATGACCGACCAGGGACATTTATGATAAGATCATGAGTTATCCAAGGATGGTCATCACAGTAAACATGCAAATAATATGATAACACAATTAATAAATTCATAAATCAACAATGTTCATAAGACAATGATTGGCCCCTAGGGCACAATTTCCAACAACCTCCCACTTGCACTAGGTACAATTATTAATTTGACTAATTCCCATTGACCTAACATGACGCTCATGCTTTGCCTACACAAGCGGCTTTATTAGAGGATCAGCAATATTATCTTCTCCTGCTACTTTGCATATTTTTATATCACCTCTATCGTTGATTTCTCTGATGAGATGAAATCGCCTAAGTATATGCTTGGTCCTTTGATGTTAACTAGGCTCTTTGGCCTGTGCAATGTCACCGCTATTGTCACAGAGCAAAGTTATTGGATCTGAGATGGTAGGTATCACCCCTAGTTTTGTGATGAACTTCCTTATCCAAACAGCTTCCTTAGCTGCATCAGATGCTGCTATATACTTAGCTTCCGTTGCAAAATCTGCTACAGTACCCTAGTTAGAGCTCTTCCAGCTTACTGCTCCATTATTGAGGAGGAATATATAGCCAGACTGCAATTTTTGGTCATCCTAGTCAGTTTGGAAACTCGCATCTGTGTAACTAGTTACACAGAGTTCGTCATCCAATCCACCATAGACAAAAAATAAGTCCTTAGTTCTTCTTAAATACTTAAGGATATTATTGACAACAGTCCAATGGCCCTCACCAGGGTCCTGTTGATATCTGCTAGTCATACTTAAGGCAAATGAGATATCTGGTCGAGTACATAACATGGCGTACATGATAGATCCTATGGCCGAGGCATATGGAACTTTACTCATGCGACCTCACTGATTAGATGTACTAGGTCACAGATATTTGCTGAGGTGAATACCATGAGACATGGGTATGAAACCCCTCTTTGATTCGTGTATACTGAACCTATGCAGTATTTTGTCTATGTATGTACTCTGACTGAGTCCTAGAAGTCTTTTAGATCTATCTCTATAGATCCTGATTCTTAGGATGTAGGTGGCTTCACCCAAGTCTTTCATCGAGAAAGACTTTCCTAACCAAGACTTGACAATCTGCAAGGTAGGAATGTCATTTCCAATAAGTAGGATGTCATCGACATAGAGTACCAAAAACACAATTGTGCTCCCACTAACCTTCTTGTACACACAAGGTTCATCAATATTTTGAAGAAATCCAAACTCTTTGACTACTTCATCAAAATGATGATTCCAACTTCGAGAGGCTTGCTTCAGTCCATAAATAGACCTTTGAAGCTTGCACACTTTACCAGAGTCTTCAGAACGCACAAACCCTTTAGGTTGTGTCATATACACATCCTCAAGGAGCTTTCCATTAAAGAAGACTGTCTTGACGTCCATCTGTCATATTTCATAGTCATAATATGTTGCTATGGCAAAGAGGATTCTGATTAGTTTGGCTATTGCAACTGGGGAAAAGGTCTCATCATAGTCCACACCATGAGTTTGAGTAAATCATTTTGCAACCAGTCGTGCCTTGAAGACATTTACATTGCCATCCATGTCAGTTTTCTCCTTAAAAATCCACTTACACCCGACAATTTTTACACCTTCAGGTGGGTTGACTAAGGTCCAAACCTGATTGTCGTACATGGATTGCATCTCAGACTTCATGGCATTAAGCCATTTTTTAGAGTTTGGTCCCACTATAGCTTCTCGATAGGTAGTCGACTCATTATGCTCAATGAGCGACACATCACGACTGTCAGAAATCAGAAATCCATATCTCTGAGGTTGAAATCGTATCCTATTAGATTTCCGTGGACCTTTCGTGACTTGAGGAGTCTCAACAACTTGTTGTGAGTCTTCTTTATTTTCCATCTGCAGTTTTGTGATGTCTTGTGGCTCTCAAACTTCTTCGAGGTGTACCTTTCTCCCACTGGTTCTTTTAGAGATAAATTCTCGTTCGAGAAAGATACCATTTCTAACAACAAACACTTTGTTATCAGCAGGGTTATAGATATAGTATCCCTTGGTTTTCTTAGGATATCCCACAAAAAGGTACTTTGAGGATTTGGGCGCTAATTTGTCTGAGGCTTGTTGCTTAATATAGATCTCGCATCCCCAAATCTTGAGGAAAGACAAACTAGGTGTCCTCCCAGTCCATATCTAATACAAAGTCTTTTTAATTGCCTTAGATGGAACACGATTGAGTGTGAACGCAGCTGTCTCTAGGGCATGGCCCCAAAAGGAGGGTGGAAGATCTATTTGACTCATCATAGATCGAACCATATCTAATAGTGTTCGATTCCTCCGTTCAGAAACGCCATTCCATTATGGTGTCCCTGGAGGAGTTAATTGTGAGACTATCCCACAACTCCTAAGATGATCAATGAACTATTGGCTCAAATATTCACCACCCCGATCAGATCGAAGGGCTTTAATTGTTTTGCCAAGCTGGTTTTGTACTTCATTTTGAAATATTTTGAACATTTCAAAAGATTCGAATTTATGCTTTATCAGATAGATGTACCCATATCTGCTAAAATCATATATGAATGTTATGAAGTACGAATAACCTCTTCTAGCATTTGTGTTCATCGGTCCACACACATCTGTATGTATGAGGCCCAATAAATCAGTGGCCCTCCCACTGTGCCCAGTGAAAGGTGACTTTGTCAGCTTTCCTAACAAGTAAAACTCGCAAGTGTCATATGATTCAAAATCAAATGAGTTGAGAAATCCATCTTGATGGAGTTTGGAAATGCGTTTCTCATTTATGTGGCCCAAACGACAGTGCTAGAGGTATGTCGGATTCAAATCATTTGGTTTGACCCTTTTGGTGGTTATGTTATAGATATTTTCATGATTGGGTTGTTCCAAATTTAATATGTAATGATCAATATACAAATTATTATGAGCATAGAAAACATCATTACGATAAATAGAACATCTACTATTCCCAGTAATGGAAGTGAAACCTTCCTTATCCAAATAAGAAAGTGAAACTATGTTACTATTTAAAGCAGGAACATAATAGCAATTGTTCAAAACTAACAAAAGCCCAGTGGGCAGAACTAATTCATAAGTGCCTACAGCTAACACAGCAACCCTTGCTCTGTTTCCAACTTGTAGGTCAACTTCGCCCTTTTTCAGCTTCCTACTGTCCTTTAGTCCCTGCATATTTGTACAAATGTGAGAACCACATGCAGTATCAAATACCCATGTGGTCGAAGTAGAAAGATGAATGTCTATAACATAAATACCTGAAGCGATAGCTCTACTATCCTTCTTGTTCTTTTTCATATCTTCGAGGTAGAGTTTACAATTCCTCTTCCAATGACCAGATTCATTGCAGAAGAAGCAAACTCCTTCCTTCGGAGGCTTTGCCTTCTTTGGTGCAGGCTTGGTTTTGGGCTTGCTTGACTCTTTGGTCTTACCTGATGAGCTATGACCCTTCCCCTTGCCTTTGCCTTTCTTTTTCATACCATTTCCTTTCTGAACCATCAAAACAGTACTAGGCTTCTTCTTAAGACTCAGCTCAACAGTTTTAAGCATCCCATGCAGTTTATAAATAGATTTCTCCATGTTGTTCATGTTGTAGTTCATGACAAACTGGTCATAACTTTCCGGGAGTGAGTCAAGACCAAATCCGTAGCTAACTCCTGGCTCATGGGAAATCCAAACCTCTCAAGGTGATCAATGTACCCTTTCATCTTTAAGACATGAGTACTGACTAATGAACCTTCAGCCATGTTACAGGAATATAAGGCCTTAGTGGTCTCATACCTCTCTTGCCTTGCCTGTTGCTGGAACATTTTCTTGAGATGCACAATCATCTCATAAGCCTCCATATGTTCTAGATCTCTTTGGAGCTCCGGAACCATGGTGGCTAGCATCAAACATCCCACATCCACAGAGTCTTCCTTATGCTTTGTGTAAGCATCTCTCTGAGCTCTAGGAGCATTGGCTGCTGGCTCCTCAGGAATGGGTTGATCTAGGACGTGTGCCTTTCTTTCCTGCTTGAGAACAATTCTCAATTTCCTAAACTAGTCAAGAAAGTTTGTCCCATTGAGTTTGTCCTTCTCAAGGATAGATCGCAGCGATAATGTAGCAGTATTACTAGTCGTCATGATTCTACAATTAAAATATGCAATTGAATTAGCAATCTCCCACTAAATAAATAACCCTCAATGCAATAGTTAGTGGGCTAAGATCCATATTTGGCTCAAACTTAAGTCCGCTTTGGCAGGACGCTTAAATTAAGTTATTTAGGTAGGTAACACCTTTACCAATTACATCAAATGTAATTCTTAGATGTTCATGGGATTCTATCATCATATGATATGGCATGTTTTTAATCACATCTAATGCTTTGAGACCCAAAATCATAAGATGCATGTGCTGATATAATCATAAGATGCATAATTTAAACGTGATACAATATGGCTCACCTATCCTAAGTCCACTCAAGCCAATGAGAGGAGCTCTCTAGTAAGAAAAGGGAAATTACATATAGAAACTTCTTTTAACATTCAAGGGGAGTGAGATGAGAAGAGAAGGTACATTAAAAGTATATAGAGGAAGGCACGACACGCAGGCCGTCTTTAAAAAATTACAACACTTGCAATCTAGAGCCATATTGTTCACCATACCCAAACATTCAAGAATCAATATTAAGATTTAATTGAAGGGAAATTAATGTTTCAAAACTAAAATATTCACAAAATAGTATATTTTACGGTTATGTTGTGCTACGAACAGGTAGCCATGGCGGTTCCGCTAGCCGGTTAGCGGGCGGGGTCTAGGGCAGTGGCATGAGAATTTTTTTTTGTTTCATAAATAATCACGAATCTGAATTCATTTTTCTTAGACCCCATCAATATTAATTGATCAAATCAAAACGCATGCACCACCGATTTCAATTCCCTTTCAGATTCCTTATATGTCACACATAAAACGCATGTTATCATATGATCGGTTACGACTAACACATATCATATGAATCAACAATCAAGCCTAACTTAAACACAAAACAGCATGGCTCTGATACCACTGTAAGGAATTGGAAGACACGCATAAAAAATTAACTTAAAAATTTTTCCATTCCCTGCCAGGATCTACTGTATGTGTTTAAGTCAACTGGAAAGAAGTATTACCCTCAGTATTCAGTCTCGACTTTCTCAACTTCTGGTTGCGACATCCACAGCTTCTCTCCATGGCTCGTGATTTGTTTTCGATCGCAATAAGTCGACGACTCATGTCAGCTTCCTTTATTGGTATCCACACGAACAGCGTTTCAACCACGAACGACGTGTTAGCGCCTCCTGTCCCTCCAAGGCTTACTCAATAATCCATCCTCTCAGTCTCTATTTCGGCATTTTCTTATCTGCAAACCTTTTGCGGATTCCCGTTCACACTTTTTTTTCTGTACCAACCATAGCTCCTAAATATCAGATATATAGGATGCTATGCGCGTTACCACAGACTTAGATTTTTGGAATTAATCTTATATTAATTCTAAAATTAATACAATATCATATGTTGTATAATTTGATAAGAAACTAATTAAATAAATAATATTTGTATTAAATCCGTCCCACAGATTTAATTCACCCATTTATTTAATTTAAAATAAAGATAAGACGGAATTACATTTGATTTATTCTCATAAATCAAATTTGAGATATCATATCAATTTGAATTTTAAATTTAAAGGTGATAGAGATTTAATTTTATCCTTATAAATTAAATCTTGTAAATATCTTTTATATGAGATATCATATCAATTTGAATTTTAAATTCAAATGTGATAGAGATTTAATTTATCCTTATAAATTAAATCCTGTAAATATCTCTTATATATAATATATATACGAATATAAATATAAATAAATATATACATCCACCATGGATCATTCATTGAATCTGGACATGTCTTAGATTCAATGAATCTGGACATCATAGCTCGTGTTGGATTATTTTGTGTGCGACCCTGTAGGCCCATATGAAGTTAGCAGTGGGCCATTTACTATACTGACTCACAAGTCACAAGCGGTCTCTAGCAAGACATCACGACTACCCAAATCATATGACGATCGATGAACGATGTAACCTTTTATACAACCATATCATGTCCCTTTTATCACACGATATTTTGGTCATGGAGAATGTCATCTTCCTATTCCTGACCGTTACTTTCTCAATCCCTGAGTAGTCTGGCTATAGAAATGGAACTACCTTTCTATTACAGTATGGTCATACATTTCTCAGACTCACTCATCGAGGGGCCCAGTAATATCTCTCTACGAATGTGAGGGACAAATTCCATCTTGACCATTCACATTCCTCCACACGGAAAACCACTAAGCCGGAACATAGTTTTTATGATCACTCGGTCAAAAGTGACTTTTGACTAGGTCAAAGCTAAGCATTTGTCATGTAGGAATCCATAATGATCTCAGGTCAAAGGGCATAGTGACATGATTTGTATATGAGATAAGCTTATGACTTAACCCATGCAGCTCTCTCATAGCAGGTCGACCCAACACCTTGTACTCTTACATGTGCCTATGACTTTAATTTATATCTCTATACATTTTTAAAGTCATACTGGTCATATTTCATCTCTGCTCCCGCATAGATGACCGACCAGGGACATTTATGATAAGATCATGAGTTATCCAATGATAGTCATCACAGTAAACATGCAAATAATATAATAACACAATTAATAAATTCATAAATCAACAATATTCATAAGACAATGATTGGCCCCTATGGTACAATTTCCAACAGAAAGAACTCTCAAGATTGACCCTACCAATCATTTCCAGTGCTATGAGGATGGCTGGAATATTACTGATTCACATTATTATACAGTGAGTTATAAAGCTTTCTATATATGTGTATATATATGTGTGTGTGTCCCAAATATATATTACAGCTAGAGTTGCTAATATTGGCCAACCTACAGTCGGGTTGGAAAAGCCTACTTACCAGCATAAGTCGTGTGGGTATGAGTTAAAAAGACTCACTTTTAGACACCACCTTTTTATCGAGGATTTTCCATTGATGTTAGATGTTATATGTTAAATAAATAAAATAAAAACAAATAATACCCAAGCCCGTCATGCTCCGCTAGGGCCCTAACTCTTCATGGCAGTTGAACTTGCGTTTCTTTAATATCTAGAATTAAAACCAGGCAGTATCAAATAAATTGAGAGCAATGGAGGGGTCCTCAATGGAGAAGCCCAAAGCCGGGAATGTAGGGAGTATTTTATTATACTTTTCTTCATCCAACCATTATATATTTAGGACAAGACTGCAAAGTTTGATGAATAATATGGTACATGGATTTTCACATCGCAGGACAAGTATTGAACAGAAACTAACAACACGTCTATTCTATTTATTTGTCGTGAGATTTTTTAGTAATTTATATTCCTTTTATAGGATTTTATAGTGATTTTTCCTTAATAAAATGATGATTTTCATTCATTCCCTTTATATATACCATCTGGTTTTTGTACAGTCTGCTGTATTCTAGTGCTCCGCTGCTATATGTTGCAGCCGTATGGTTTCTGGGTGTGGTCTTCTTCTTCCTCATAGCTCTCTGCTGCTGCTGTTGCTGCTGCAAGAACAATAGCAGAAGCAATTACTCTCGAGCAGTTTATTGGGGATCTCTCATCTACATCGTGCTCTTTTTGCTCGTGGCCATGTAGGTCGCTCTAAAATCCCTTCCTTAATATTTGTTGATAGTTCAGATCCGTATGTGTATTTATATACTTAGGGTTTAGTGGTATATATATACTTGATAGAACAAAACTTAAGTCAAATTACTCATACGTACATGGTAAAATTCATAAGTCAATTTACAAATATATATATGTATTTTAACAATTAACAATAATAAAATAATAAGTGTGTATATAAAAATTTATAAATCTTAATTTATATATATTCGATCTTTAATATATGATATATTTAACTAATTTGATTATATTAAAAAATAATTAATATGATATTTTTTTTAAATCAGTTTAATCATTTTCCTTAACTAACTCCCCCCTTTTACTTAATTATTATTTACGAGAGTATAAATATGGGTAACTTAAGAAAAAATTGATAAATATAAAAGATATATTTTATATTTATTATTAAGATCAACTCCTCAATTAAGTTGAACTAGAGGAGTATTATAAAAACTTATACAAAAACTTACAAGGGTTATGAATTTACAAATGAACACACACATTTTAACAACTAATAATAATAAAATAATAAGTGTGATTATAGAATTTTGACTTAATGCATATAAGGAACTTGACATAAGTTTTCTCCGTACTAATATTGGTTTAGGAGTTGGAGGGTCTGTGCTTTACACTGGACAAGGGAACTTTCAGAAAGCTTCAGAAGGATTGATTGATAATACTGGGGGAAGAATAGATGATGTGCTTGATCTATTGAACAGTGTGTTGAATAATCTTGAAGGGGTTACCAAGTTAGCGGTAGGCGCATATTCTCTCCCAGAAGAATATGCCAAGAACATTGAACAGTTTCGTGACTTGGTGCAAAGTAATTCAAGTTCTAATCCCAGAGTCATTCTAGATGATGTCATCACGCATGCAGATGAATTTCTAGCTTCCCTGTGAGTCAACCTTTCTTCTTATAATACTACCTCCTGCACTAATTATAATAGATAGTTATTTTTTTTGTTAAATTAAAAAATCTAAATAAATCGGTTAATTATAACTAATATAATAGCTAGTTGACTAATTTGAATAGATTGAGGACTATATAATATGAATTCATCTTGAATGATTAGATTTGATCATGATTAATTGATTTATTTGGTTTTCTTAATTTCTTTAAAAAAATTAACTAACTCTTATAATTAAGATCAAAGGGAGTAATATGATCTACTCCTATTCAAGTTGACTAATTTGAAGAGATTAATGAATCTAAATAAATTATTTAATATAACATATGTTACATATGATATTTCTGAAATACTTATATGTATTATTAGATTATATATTAGTTTATAAGTAAGACAAATTAGTTTGGAGAAAAAACGATAAATATAAATATTTTAAAGTAATTTATTTTATTCCTTAATTTTCCTAAATTAGTTAACTAGATCTTATATTAAAAACTGAAGGAGTATATATATAGAGGACTCTTAAGCTAAACAACAACAACAACAACAAGCCTTATCCCATTAAATGGGGTCGGCTACATGGATCATACGATGCCATTGTGCTCTATCGAAAACTAAATCCTTAGATAGGTTATTGACCAGGAGATCCCGTTCAATGACCTCTTTAAGCATTCTCTTTGGTCTTCCTCTACTCCTTTTAACCGATGTCCATATTATTTGATCCACCATCTTCACCGTCACATCTCTTGGCCTTCTTTATATGTGTTCAAACCACTTAAGATGGTTCTCTACCAATTTCTCTTTAATAGGTGCCACTCCAACTCTTCCCCGTATATGTTCATTACGAATCTTATCTTTTCTTGTATGCCCACACATACATCTCAGCATCCTTATCTCAGCTACCTCAACTTTATGCTCTTGTTGTCCTTTTAAAGCCCAGCATTCACTTCCATAAAGCATTGCTGGTCTTATAGCAGTGCGATAAAATTTTTCTTTTACTTTATCTGATACTTTCCGATCACATATAACCCCAATAGCCTTTCTCCATTTAAACCACCCGGCCTGAATTCTATGATTAACATCCTCCAAAATTTCACCGTCCTTCTGTATCATTGATCCCAAATATTTGAACTTATCTATTTGTGGAATAACTTGATTTCCCAATCTGTCCTCCAAGTTACTTCTAACTTGCCTCTTATCAAAATTACAATGCATATATTCAGTCTTACTTCTACTCAAACGAGAACCCTTCGACTCTAAAGTACTTTTCCATAACTCAAGTTTAAAATTAATCTCTTCTCTTGACTCCATCACAAGAACTATATCGTCCGTAAAAAGCATGCACTTAGGAATTTCTTCTTGAATAGGCTTAGTTAGAACATCCACTATTAGATTAAATAAATAAGGACTCTTAAGCTAAACATTGGTTATTATTATCTGCAGAAGCCGTTCTCTTGTAGTTGTTACTGCTTTAATGCTCCTCTTGGCAGTCCTTGGCTTCAGTAAGTGTGTGTGTTTTAATCTAATGAACTGATTATGTCTGTTATTCAGCAAAGAATAATCCGTTTGACTCATATCACTCTATGGTTGTAATTATTTTTGCAGTATTCTCAGTTTGTGGCTTGAGAGGCATTGTCTACTTGTAAGTGACACCGTTATATATTTAATTTGATTTTATTTAGATAAATTATTAATCAAAAATTATACTCAATAATTTAATTAAGTGTTCTCTTTTATATTTCTCTTAATTAACAATTTATCTAAACATTAAGTTATGTATGTCAAGTAAAAATGGGTCAAATGATATGACCAAATTACTAGTGAAAAATGAAGTCTTTTTAATATTAATATGAAACTGCATGACTTATATAACTAAACTCATCTAGTAGTATTATAAGACTTGTTATTGTTACATTGTATATACTATGTACTTGCACAGAGCATGAGATGAGTGTAAATTCCTAAAATTTTGCAGCTTGTTCTTCATTGGGTGGATTCTTGTTGCTGGGAGTCTAATACAGAGCGCTTTCTATTTAGTTGTTAAAAAGTGAGCCCCATTCATTCATTATCTATACAATTTTCTAAACCAACCCTTAATTATGAAAGCTCTGATCAATTAAGTAGTGAAGCTGATTAATTATTATTAATTATTTTTTTTGTTTTATATATAGCGGAGTAGGAGACACGTGTGTTGCAAGGGAGGAATGGCTAGAACACCCTCAAGATCGTACATCTCTGAGCGAGGTTCTTCCTTGTGTGGATGGAACTGCAGCTCAGAAAGCCCTAGACATAACCAGAAACACCTCGTTCTCCATGGTGAATATAGGGTGGAGGAGTATTAATTTAACGACTTCATTTTTATGTCTGTTACATGTGAAACCAAAGTAGTAATAAATTTGCTGTATTTTCAGATATGTTATATTTTTAACAGGACGCCATAATAGCAATCACGCTATCTATTCATTACAGACGCATATATTACTATTTTTCACTACTGCAACCCATATGCATTAGTTAAAACAGAAGCTGAATATATTATTTTGCACTAGTAGTAATTGACTAAATCAAATGCATTTTGAGTGATCTATCTCAATATTACATCTTAATCCAAAACTTTTATGGTATTGAATCCATAGGTCTTTCCCACACACTCATATATATGTTTCTTATCGGGTGTAATTTTATCTGATGTGAGACTTCCTCTGGCTATTAACTAATACTGATGAGCAGGTATACGAAGGTTTTGTGTGCAAAACATGGGCAGATGGTGGGTGCAACAGTGTGGGAAGATTGACTCCAAATTTGTGTAGACGAAATTTACAAAATAACAAAATTTATAGTTCGAGTCGTATCCAAGGACACTATCCTTAAGAGATATTCTGCGACTCCTCATCAAATTTAGAAACAGCTCTCTCCAAGATTAAGTGAACTCCTCCTATAAAAATACAGGGCACCATAACTTGTGGAAGATAAAGTAATCTCAAAAGATTGGTATATTATTCTCTATGTTTCCATCCTCTCTTCTTTCTATATGTCTCTCTATACTTCTCCTTTATCAAGAAGTCTATTTTATAGACTGTAGAAGGTTACGAGACATGTCTTTTAGACATATGTCCCTTAGATCTAAGAATTATGTTAGAAAAATTCTTCTTTCTTCAACACACAATTTCACAACCAAGAGTTATATAAAAAAGATATTTCTTTCTTTGACACACCCTTTCACAATATTTAAAAATATTTTCAACAATTTGTACCAACAGATAATGATGGCTGTAAATGTGAGCAATTCACTGTCTCATAATGGTCCAAAGTTCATTGACTTGATATATTGCACTTTTGTTTTGACACCTTAGATGAAATTACTGAACAGTATTGCCCTCCCATGAGACGTTTGTTTCATCTTCATTGGCTTGTTGTTGCTCTCTCCTTCAATTCTCCTCTCTCATCTTGTGGTTGCTTTTCGTTAGAGAGAGACACCTTCAAATATCTTCACACACACACACACACACATACGTACATACGTACGTACGTACGTACATTCGGTATAAGCTTGGAACATAAAAGTTGAATGTGTTTTACATATAGCATACCCTTTTTGTGAATGTCTTTCATTTGGATGACTTCGTTTTTCTAAAACAAGACAGAGAAGAGATAGATATATAGATTATGGTGCATTCCATTTTTTGAGATCCTACATATTAAAAATAAGGCCTGATAACTGACTTAGCTTTTGAGATCCCACTGGTAATATTTTTTCACCTGCCTCTATATATCGTAGTTTTAAATTTTCATATAAAATTTTAATGATACAGATTAATTTTTATTTTTAAAAATTATTTCATTATATTATACGAGTTAATTGAAGGGTTTATTTTGATTATAAATATAAATAATATATTTTATAAATTTATATTTTTTTATTAAAAATTGTCTCTATCAATTACATAAGTTAATAGTAGTTTTTAAGGAAAGATATTCAATTTTAGGTCTGAAACTGCCCTTCTTAATATAAATGTTTATTATAAGAATAAAATATAATTAAATTTAAAAATTAGAAAAATATATCGTACCTTTACATCACTCAACTAACTTTATATCAATGGCTCAAGTTGATATTTTGCGATGTGGAGTTATCTCAACATGGCCCACATGGCCTATAGATAGGCAAGCCTGTATTTTTAGCTTTGCATAAGGTCCATTAACATCTAAAATTACCTTAAATCATACCACTTTAATTTTAGAAAAGATGTAAAAAAAATATTCGTTTTCATACAGTTTGTACTTTTTAATGTTGTAAACATTATATTCAATAAACCAACCTCATTAAAGGATTATTATAAGGAGATAAACAACTTGTACAAAATAGTAAGTTATGATTTTTGTAGCGATAAGGTCAACATTAAAAAAAAACAGTGAAATTAAAAAAATGATCGGTTACAAAAATTAAACGTGAAAAATAAAATGATCATCAATCTATCAATTAACATAAAAGAATCGAATATGTGTCCGTTGCATTATATATATTATGAATAAATGTATCTCCTTTTCTATGAAACGATCTAACGGTAAAATATTATTAATGGGAGAATTTCGTTCAAGTGCCTCCTGGAAATTAATTAATTTCAAATTATTAAGGGGCCCACCAAGAAGGAGAGCCAATAAAAATAAAACTCTATCCAATTAAAATTTAATAAAAAAATAAAACTTTATTCTAATTGGCTATTAGACTAGTGAAACTTTATTCATATTTTATCTTTTTTAAGAAATATTGATTTAAAAAAGAAACAAAACAAGCAAAACTCATCAGAACCGATTCCTTCGACGGAGAAATTGAAAGAGCTGAAGAGGTGTTCTAGCCCATCTCTGCGCAGCAACTTATTCGCCGGAGGAAAGTCCCTTCCCGTGACCACCTCATAGCTTCCTCCTCGTAAGGGCTGTTCTTGGCCAGAGTTCGTGGTTCGCTTCGCACCTTCTATGAGTCTTCTCTATTCCATCCTCTCACCAGAAGCGAGCAAGACAGCAGAAGAGCTCGCTTTGCTTCTGGCGGAAAAATAAATGTGAGAAGGATAACTTATTTTATTGATCAAAATAAGAGAGTATAAGTTGAACTCCAGAGATCTATTTCAAGAGAAGACCCAAAAATGTTGAAGATATCAGTGACCCATGTTTTGAAATCAGGGTGAAGGATTTCATCTGATTTTATAGATAATTCCATTTTGCAAAATCTGTGTCATCCCTGTATGTGGCTCTGCATCAAAACCATATTTTGAAGAAAAGAAGTTTCCCTCTTCCTACATCCAAACACACCTCACAAGAGTTATTTGTAATCTTCTTCTTCATCTTCTTAATTGGAAGAGGTCTATTGTTTGGCTTTAGCATTTAAAAAAAGAGTAGTATTTATTGTTTGTCCTCAACAGTGAGAATCCACACTAAGAGGAAAAAACTTTTGACAAAAATGATAGAACTTTCATTTTCTTTTGTTCTTTTAAAATGTTTAGACTATAAGATAAAATACATGATGCCCTCCTATAATAAAAAAAATCAATATTTATTTTAAAATATTTGTAATCTTGGAGTTGTCATTTTCTTACTATAATTGTGTACATATTAATTCATTTTATAAGTCAAATCATAATTAATTAGGATACTTGAATTAAATAACATCAATTTTACTATAATTTAAATTATTTAATACCGTTCTTAAGCCGGGCACATGACTTTAGATATTTTAAAAGAGAAGTAGTAACTGCAATGTAGCTCATCTTAGAGTTCATAAAATACATAAAATAATGACTGTAATTTTTAGTAAATTTTAACTATAATTCGTGGGTTATGAATTATAGTTTTCTATAAAATTTATAATTTATCTTAATTTTATGAATTAATATTCATATAATTTCATCTCATAATTTAAAAGAAAATTAAATAAATTATTTTTATATTAGTGAAAAGAATAAGTATTGTCTACAAATAATTCAACTTTTAAGTATTTGTCATTTTCAAATATAAGTAGGCCTTTGAATGATGTTGGGAAAAAAGTGGGCCTTTCAATGTGATTTATTTTAATTCAAAGAGTTTTAATTCTCAACTTTATTTTCATTTAAGTGATTTTAATTCCTTATACTCACCTTAATTATTACAACATCTAATTTTAAAGCCTATGATTGTAGATGATTTAAGACATTTAGATAGGAGTTTAAAAAATGACTTACAAATAAAAAAAAAGAATTTTTAGACTGCTTTTAAAAATGATTTCTTGAGAAGAATTTATAAAAAAAAATGATTCTGAATAAATAAGTATTTGGATAATTATTAGACTTTTGTGATTGATAAATTACATAAAAGAGAAAATGAAGAAGAGAAGAAAGATGAGAGGGGTAGAGAAGAGAGTGAGTAGAAAAAATATAGGAGAGAAATAAGAGATAGTAGAGAATATATAAGAGAGAGAAGAAAAATTATAAAAAATATAGGTAAAATAACAATTAGGCTATGTTTGGTTCAAAGAAGGGAATGGTAGGTTAGATTAATTTAGGGAAGGGTAAATGATATAAGTAGGGGAGGGGAAGGGAGATGATGTTTCTTGTTTGGTTTAAAAGAGAAGAGGAGGGGGGTTTGTTATGAATTGACAAATATATCTTTATTATTTAAAGAAAAGATCCTTATTATTTTATATTTATTGTATTTTTATTTTTGATCAAAAAACTTTGCGATTCACGACAATAGAAGGGAGAACAAAGCAGATTGCAAATTGTGTTCAAGATTCATAATAGTGAGAGAAGAGGACAAAGCAAATCGTGGTCTGGGTCACAACGGCAAGCAAGTTTCCATCAGTGTTTGGGTCGCAGTGGCAAGCTGGCTTCTATCAACGTTTGGGTTGTAACGACAAGCTGACTTCTATCAGCTTCAATATATGCATCTCTCGTCTTTTATGTTATATTGCGTTGCTTGTAAGTGATGAGGAAGGGAGAGAGCGAGAGCTCTGTCGGCAGTATTTTCGTGCATATCATTGTGGTGTGCATCATCGGAGAATGAAGCAAAAATGGGTTGAAGGGTAGAACTAGAATATAACAAAGTTTTCATGGGTAATTTTGTCAAAAAATTTCAACCCTCCAAAAACTCTCAATTTTGGAAGGGTGAAACAGTAAGGGAGGAGAGTAGAAGAAGACAAAAAATTTTCCCTACCCTCCCCTTTCCTCCATTTTCTGAACCAAACATGCATTTTCCTTCCCCTCTCCTCCCCTTAAAAAACTCCCAATCAAACAATGCCTTAGATAATCATAAGTTTTTTTACTATTTTAAAAGCTATTATCAATAATTAATTTTTAATATTATTCTTATTTTAACTCCATAAAACTTTAACATTATAGTATTAATTTTTACCATCTTTTATTACCTTCATTAAATATGAGTAAAAAAAATATTTAATATACCCTTTAAAATTAGCAAACACTCTATAAGAAAGGCCTTTTTATAATAAAAATAAAAGAGAGGGTAAGCAATAAGTAGCAATTTCGATATTAAATACAAGAAAATTAAATTCTACCTATTTTGAGATGTATTTCATATAGATTATAAGTCATCAATTGCTTTGATAAAATTAGTTGAAACTAAGTTCACAAATAGTTAAATTTCTAAAAACGTATTATTTATAACTTATATATATATAATAATAATTTGTTATCTATTTTATATTTTATATGATTTTTTGCCAAAATATTTTGTATGATATGTTAATCACATAGTGATGATTATTTTTAAAATGATTATTTTAAAAATGTTAATAATTCATAATAAAGAATTAAAATCTAAATATGATATATTGTTGATTAAATTTTTAAATAAAATTGTCTCTAATTAAAAAAAGTATGAATAATTAAAAAAATTGAAATCGAACATAATTTTTACCAAAATATAAGAAAGTATAAAAAATTTTCCCCTTTCATGTGAACTGGACATTTGTCCCTTTAATTAGTTTCATGAAAAACTGAAAAAGAAAGTTGACATCTGGATTCTCTGAAGCCTATATATATTTTGGGTTGTCTCCTAGTCAAGTTTTCATTTTCTCAAGTCGTTTCGCCGTCTCTACATATTTCTTTGATTCTTTCTAACCTCTGCTTTGAACGAGTCTCTTTGCAAGCTAACCCCTAACGAGTCACGCCACCGCGAGTGCCATCGGCCGACTACGGTGGCTTCTGCTTCACAGGCTTCTGGCTTTCCCCCGGGTATGATCGGTTATAATTTCCGTTCAAAATTTCATTTCGAATTTCCTCGAATGATGAATTTTTCTTTTCGATATGGGGTTGTTTGTTTTGTATACGCTTGTGAAAGATTGACTCGTTCGTTTCCCCCATTTGCTTATAATCTCCTTTGATGGAAGTTGCTAGTACTATAGAGAAGCTTTTAGCTCCCTGAAGTACATTGGTTTATTTGGTGGATAAAGTTAATTGAAGGCAGAAACAGAGAGAAATATACTCAATTTTGGAATTATCATTGAAATTTTTTAAGTTCGCAATGGTCTATCTAATTTGTCCATTGTCATTCTAATCTTAATTAAATTCAACGAACTGTATTCATTGAATTTGAAACTCGGAATTGGAGTACAATAGGTTGAAAAGAGATCAGGGCTCAGGAGTA
Source organism: Leucaena leucocephala (assembly GCA_037074615.1). NCBI lineage: Eukaryota > Viridiplantae > Streptophyta > Magnoliopsida > Fabales > Fabaceae > Leucaena > Leucaena leucocephala. The sequence goes on along the minus strand of CM073558.1, from coordinate 4,622,324 downwards.
TAAAGTATAGGGACTAAGTTAAGATATCACGACTTTTGAGATAGAAGTGAGAATACATGTAGAGTCCTCAAAGATGGGTCATACTAGAGAACCTATAGTTACATTACAAGCCAGTCAAATTTTCTCCTTGACAAATGAAATACTGTAATACCGGGCTATAGTTTTGGACACATATTACTTCTGAGTAAAATGTAGGGTAACGACACTCTGAGAAAGAAGCTATGGTGAAACCTTATAAAGTTCAATGGAAATTCATAATATTAGGGCATGTTTAGTGAACGTTTTCTGTTATAGATATAATCAAAACTCTAAAGTAATCTAATTTAGATAATCATGTGAAAACCTGTTAATGCATATTGATATGCCTACCATCTGTGAATCTTCTAAAGTTTTTCCCGGAGCAGATTTTTCTTTTCTTTTGTGTTTTTTTTATACCAAAGACTCATCATAACCATAATTGCTTCCAATTCACCACCATATACAACATGCTCTATATACAGTATGGTTCCCCTCAGTTCCTTGTCCTTCATATTCTATTTTTTGTCTTAAGAGAAGGAAACAAAAGATTTCTCCTTTAAGACTTAACCTCTTTCAACTACCCTACGGCTGTTTCCCTCCTTTTGGCTGTTTGCATATCTCGAATAATATATAAATTATTAAAATTTAAAGGTAGAATTGTTATTTGAGCCTCTAATTATCAAATTCTATTAGTCATCATTCAATAAGTATAAGATCTCTTATACATATGTATGCACAACTTCTTCCTCTATTCGCTTCCTTTTAGAGTCTGGTTTGATTAGAGTGTTTCCTCTGGTGTTTCAGTTAATTGACTTAATTCAAATGTGATGGATACCAATTGGAGATCCACACAAGGCACTGAATCCACCATGGATACAAGTGATTGGAGACTTCAACTGCAACCTGATTCCCGTCAAAGAATTGTCAACAAAATGTAATTTTCATTGAATATTGACTCACTTCGGTAATGTAAATTGTTATGACCTGTATGTCATATGTTTTCATGTTATAGAATGGATACGTTAAAGAGACATCTTCCTGTTTCTGGTCAAGATGGATTGCAAGAATTGCATAAAATTGCTCAAAGGTTTGAAGAAAAGATTTATTCTGCTGCAACAAGCCAGGTTTATCCCCAACACCGCATCCCACTCTCACAGTTGTCATGTTCATTTGTATTACTTTTGTTGACATATGCAACATAGAAGTTTGATTGTTTTATGTGCTACTTCCTTATTTCAGTCTGATTATCTTCGGAAAATATCTTTGAAGATGCTTACAATGGAGAATAAAACCCAGAATACCATCGTCAACCCTATGCAATCAAACTCAGGTGGCCCTAGCAACAAGCCTATTGATTCAGGTTGGCATAAATATTATTTTGGTCTCCTCCTATGCAATAATGGTATTGACAGGGAAACAGTGTGCTGATCTGGTGCCAAAGCCTATATATGCAGTTAGGCATTGGGCAATCTTGTCATCCTGCTTTTCTAGTGATTTTCTGACTAAGTTCTTTCCCATCTTTTTTGTCATATCTCTGGTGCACTTGAAATTCTAGCCAGCACTGTGTAGTGGCAGTTTATGTGATGAGTGATGGCTTGGAAGCACAATCAGAGAAACATTTTCTTCATAAGATTCACTGTTAGTCTTATAGTACATTTGCAATTTCTTTTTTCCTTACCTTGCTCGATCTCCTTGTTATAAGTTATTGTTCTCATGTTTGGGTTTTGATTAATATTGGTTAATTTCTTAGTTCCTGTTCCTCTGACTTTGGTAACAAACTCTCTATCTTTCTTTCTTTCTTTTATTGTTATAGGAATTCCTATGCAGTCTCAAGTTCACAATCCAGGGCAATCACATACTATTCCATTGCCTAATCAGTCCCAATCACGTCAACAGATTCTATCTCAAAACATTCAAAACAACATTGCTCCTCCTGTATCCAATATAGGCCAGACTCCTATCCAAAATGTTGTTGGCACAAATTCCAACATGCAGAATAATGTGTTTGGTGGTTCTCAGAGACAAATGCCGCCAAGGCAGCAGGTTGTCCCCCAACAGCAACAGCAACAGCAATCGCAGAATTCACAGCCATATCTCTACCAACAGCAACAGCTTCAACAGCAATATCTGAAGCATAAACTCCAGCCTGGGAGCATTCAACACTCACTTATGCAACCCCACATCCAGCAGCAACAGCAGCAGCCAAACATACAACCAAATCAATTGCAATCTTCGCAGCCATCTGTTATGCAAACATCGTCTGTCATGCAGCCTTCAATCACACAAACATCTCTTTCTAGCCTTCAGCAGAATCAGCAAGCTAATAATGTTCAACAGTCAACACAACCCATGCTGCAGCAACATTCTCAAACAGTTATCAGGCAACAGCAACAACATACATCAATTATTAACCAGCAACAAACCCCAGTTACTCAACAGTCAATAATGCCTCCACAGCAGCCGCAGCCGCAGCCGCAGCTTCTAGCACAACAGTCAAATGTAACAAGCATGCAACACCCTCAGCTACTTGGGCAACAGAATAATGTTGGTGATATGCAGCAACATCAGAGATCGCCTGTTGGGCAACAGAATAACCTTCCAAACCTGCAGCAACACCAGCACCAGCACCAGCAGTTGATAAATCAGCAAAGCAACATACATCAGCAACAGTTGGGCGGTAACATCCCAGGGTTACAACAACAGCTGCTTACAAATCAATCTGGTAACTCAGGCATGCAGACTAGCCAGCACCCTGCACACATGCAACATCAATCAAAGGTTCCAGTGCAGCAACAATCACAACAAAATGTAACAAATTTATTACAATCTCAAGGGCAGCAATCACAGCCACAGGCTCCACAGCAGCAATTGATGCCACAGATACAATCTCAGCCTGCACTGCTGCAACAGCAGTTGGGTTTGCAGCAGCAGCCAAATCCCTTGCAACGAGACGTGCAGCAAAGACTTCAGACATCGGGTTCTTTGCTTCAACAGCAAAATGTACTTGATCAACAAAAGCAACTATACCAGTCACAAAGAACTCTTCCAGATTCATCATCTAGTATGTTATTGCATTTATGCGTTTCATTTTGTCATTTCGCTTTTGTCAGATATTGGCTCTAGCATTTCAACACACCTCCTATTTAATCTTTCATTTGTTATTTTCTGTTTTTGAAAAGATGGCAATTGTTCAGCCCATTATGCTTATTTGTGTATCATAAAACTATATTGTAGCTTCTCTAGATTCAACCGCACTGACTGGAAAATCTGGTGGGGATGATTGGCAAGAAGAGGTGTACCAAAAGGTAATATCCCCATTTTCTTATCGCTCCATTTCTGCAGTCAATTGACAAAAGCAAAGTGACATAATGAACTTATTATTAGTCTAGGAGGTAAATAAGATTAAAATTTCATACTCATTTTTTACAGTCTTATACTTCAATATGGCTCAGTTGTCAATTGTTAGTTACACACATGAATGGTCTGGGCCATCCCTCAAGTGAGTGCAAAACTTAGGAAGTTCCATTTCATGAAACCTTGATTTAAAAAACAAAAAACAAAAGGCATTCACAAGAGTGAAAATATATGTTTCCATCGTAGTTCTCAGTTTTGAATGTTTTGGTTCTTTGTTTCTGTTGATTTTGACTTACAGATCCAGTCTATGAAAGAATCTTACTTGCCAGAATTGAATGAAATGTACCAGAAAATTGCAACCAAACTTCAGCAGGTATTTCATCTCTTGCTTTCTTTTATTTTTTTTTTCATTGTTTATTTTTTTTCTGTTTTTCCTCGGAGGATATACATTCCTTCTCATCTGTGTTATTTTTCTTTTATATAATTTCTTATTTGTTCAAAATACACTCAGCGAATTTAACTTGTATGGATAAAGCAGCCTTTCCATAGCAATTATGCTGGCTGTGGTGGCTTAAACTCTGGAATAATATTAACACTGTCCAACCATTGCAGCATGTGCTAAGCATCAGTCCATCACCCTTCCCCAAAGAAAGCTCTTAATTTGCCTTGAGTCTGTATATAATTAACCAATACATCTTATGAAGCTTTATCTAACCTCCCTGGTTTTGTCTATCAGCATGAATCCCTTCCACATCAACCCAAGTCAGATCAGCTTGAGAAGCTGAAGATATTCAAAACAATGTTGGAGCGCCTTATATCATTTCTACAGGTTTCCAAGGTCAATATTGTGCCCGGTCTCAAGGACAAAATGGCTTCATATGAGAACCAGATCATAAATTTTATAAATACAAATAGGCCCAGGAAAGTCATGCCTTCTATGCAGCAAGGGCAACTTCCTCCACCTCATATGCACCCTGGATCACAGCCACAATCCCAACTTACTCAAGTGCAATCTCATGAAAATCAAATGAACTCTCAGATGCAATCAACAAACTTACAGAGTTCTGTAGCAACAAGGCCACAGAATAATATGGCAAGTTTGCAGACTAACGCTTCCATTTCTGGTGTGTCAACAACACAGCAGAATATGATTAATTCTATGCAACCTGGTGGCAATTTAGATTCAAGTTCTGTGAATTCCCTGCAGCAGGTTGGAGCAAGCACCCTTCAACAAAACTCTGTGAATGCTCCTCAACAGACTAATACCAACCACTTATCTTCACAAGGTGGGGCAAGTGTCCTCCAACAAAATCCAAACCCTCTTCAGCCAGGTTCTAGTATGGTTCAACACCAGCAACTGAAACAACCACAGGAACAGCAGATCTTGCAGAATCAACAGTTTAAACATATTCAGCAGCGGCAATTGCTTCAAAGGCAGCAGATGCTGCAACAACAGCAGCAGCAGTTACAACAGGCAACAAAGCAACAGGTGCCTGCACACATGCAGACACATCAAATGCAGCCACTTCACCAAATTAATGATATTAATGATGTTAAGATGAGGCAAGGATTGGGTGTTAAGCCAAGGACCTTCCAGCAACATCTTCCCTCAGGGCAACGTTCAGCTTATACCCATCAACAGTTTAAATCAGGGGGTCAATTTCCTGTTTCTTCACCCCATCTCCTTCAGGCTGCATCTCCTCAGGTTCTACAACATTCTTCTCCCCAGGTTGACCAGCAAAATCTTCCATCTCTCACTAAAGTTTCCACCCCCGTGCAATCAGCTAACTCACCTTTTGTTGGCCCTATACCTTCTCCTCCCTTGGCTCCATCTCCTGTGCCTGGGGATCCGGAGAAACCCATTCCTGTTGTCTCATCAGTATCAAATGCTGCTAATATGGGACATCAACAAACAGGAATCGCAACAGTGCCAGCTCAATCCCTTGCCATAGGGACTCCTGGAATATCACCTTCTCCTTTGCTCGCGGAGTTCAGTGGTCCAGATGGTGCTCATGGCAATGCTTTGGCAGCCTCTTCTGCAAAGTTAACTGTTGCAGAGCAGCCTATTGACCGCCTAATTAAAGCGGTTAGTGAAGCTAACTGCTATTCCTAAAAGTTACTGATTATGAAAAGTATCTTACAATGAAAAAACATCAAGTTTACTTCTTGATTATATTCCAGGTAATATCAATGTCACCTAAAGATTTAAATGCTGCTGTCAGTGACATTGGCTCAGTCGTTAGCATGATTGATAGGATAGCAGGCTCAGCGCCAGGCAATGGATCAAGAGCCGCTGTGGGTGAGGATTTGGTCGCCATGACTAAGTGTCGTCTTCAGGCTAGAAATTTCATCAATCAAGACGGAACCAATGGAGCCAAGAGAATGAGGCGATATGTGAGTGCCATGCCCTTGAATGTTGTATCATCTCCAGATAGCATGAATGATAGTATGAAGCAGTTAAATGCTTTGGAAGTTGTTGATCTGGATTCAACTACGACAGCTAATATCAAGAAGCCAAGGATTAAGGTATTAAATTATACTGTTTTAAATGCTTATATTACTGTGAATGATTTTTCTCGTAATTGTTTATTAAAAGGAGGGCAGCTATGCGAGTTTGCATTAATATATTGAGTACATAAGTTGAGCACCTTTTTCTTACACTACGAATGTAAATTTCCCAACTTAAATCCAAACTCAATTCATTTGCAATCTGATACTTCCAAAATTATGAGTATCGATGTACTTAGAAATATGTGATGGTCTTTAGTAAACCCTATTGAATAGGAGGAAGTTTAAGAGATTTAAAAATTAGCATAAATAGGCTAAATGTCTTTCTGTTTTTTAAGAGTGGAACTATAGAAGTAATCTTTGTTTTGAATGCTCCCCTCTTCCTTTTATCAACACATCCTCCTTATTTTAGAAGAGCAATCAAGTGAAAATTGAGCTCAAAATCTTCTGGTTGGTGTGGTGAACTTAAGCACATAATATCATATTTAAATTATTAACTTGGACGATCGTTGGCTTCATTTATAGTGACAACCATTGATGATCAAGATCACTTTTTAGAATCCCTCTTTCTTTTTGGTAAAAAAGTCCCTGTTGTTAAATCATGAGGATTCATAGCATGCTAAGTTTGAAATAATATTATGAAGTTAGAATTTCACAATCATTATTACTATATTAATTTCTGGAACTAATATTTTTTCTCTAAAATAGAATTAATTTATCTTCAGCGATGGTCCTTGATTGATTGACAAAATAATTAGAAGCATAAAGAACTTAATGTGACTGGTTTTTCTTTCTTTCTTTCTTCCATCTTGATAAGAATGTGACACTGAACTTTCTGGCAGGTTAATCATGCCCTTTTGGAGGAAATAAGGGAAATTAATCAGCGGCTTATAGACACAGTAGTAGATATTAGTGATGAAGATGTTGTTCCCACTGCGGCAGCAGCTGCTGCTGAAGGTTCAGATGGGACAATTGTCAAGTGCTCTTTCAATGCTGTGGCACTCAGTTCAAGCTTGAAGTCACAATATGCGTCAGCACAGATGGTGGGCCCTCAGACCTTGCTATTTCATTCTATTTATACATGTATGCATGGATATTATGTCCTGCTGTTTTTGCCGTATAATTGTCTTTATTCATGTCTTATTTGCAATGTAGTCGCCAATTCAGCCTCTACGGTTGCTTGTCCCAACAAATTACCCCAACTGCTCCCCAATACTCCTAGACAAGTTTCCAGTTGAATCCAGGTGAGAGAATGAGCATTTTGGCATCTCTTATTTTTTCTTGGTTTGTTTTAGATGGACTGCCAATTTTGGTGTCAACTTGGTGCTTGCCTTTTATTAATGGAAAGGAGAAAATGAGAAACCTAATAATCGATACTCCAACATCACTCTTTTTCATGCTTTTTAAAAGTGTAGTGTTAGATATATCAAACTGAAGAATATAGTAGGTTTGGTTGAAGGGTAGGGTACCTCTGGGTGTTTTCAGTTTCAATATTGACACTGGCATGCCTTTGTCAATGCGTGCCAGGTCGCTTCATTCAATCAACTATTTAGGTCTCTCTTGACTCTTGAGCTTTAACATCTATTAAGCTAGGATCTTGTGGAGTTGCAAATACATGGAAAATGGTCATGAAAATCAGGAGGGACGTAAAATTTAAATTCTATCATACAAGGTTCTTTTAGTTTGCTCTGTATTGGCCTATGTTAGCCTTTCAAATGGCTAAATTGGTTGTTTGATGATAGTCCCAGCCCCAAACCCCCAAACACACACACACACACACACACACACACACAAACTAATTGCATCTGCTTGATCTGACATATTCTGAAGTGGGCCCATTGTATCTGTAAAGAAAAAAGAAACCTTTGGCAAGATGAATGGCTTGTCATCTTTCAGAAAGAACAAAGTTGTACTTTAACAAGTTGTCTCTAATATTATCCTTTGCTGCTGAAGCCCAGTAACTCATCTTCCTTTTTAATACTTCTGTGGTCCTTGATATAGGATCTAATTGGGAAGTTGATCTTAGTTTTAAATATAATATATATTTCTTATATTTATCAATTTTTTCTCAAATTTCTCCTATTGATACTTCCTCAACAATAATCAAGTAAGAAAAAGAGGGAGGGATTTAAGGCACATGATTAGGGTGTTGTAGAAAAAATATAATATACTAACTCACTTAACTAACTTTAATCTAATCAAATTACTAATAATTCCTATATTAAGAACAGGAGGATATGATAGAAGTTTAGCCTTATGTAACTGTAGAGCTAAGAAGGAATCTGATGACATATTTATATTATTACGTGCTAGATGTCATCACCCATTTTGTATTTTAAGTTTTTTTTATGCCCTTTAATATAGTGATCATATCAACACACACCCCCCCCTTTTACCCCAAAAAATAATTATTTCTTAGACAATGTAGCACTTAATCTGTCATTATATTTCCGACAGCAAAGAGAATGAAGATCTTTCGGTGAAGACAAAGTCAAGATTCAGCAATTCCTTGCGTAGTTTACCAGAGCCAATGTCCCTGAGAGAGATAGCCAGTACCTGGGATGTGTGCGCTCGTGCAATAATTTCAGAGTATGCACAACAAAGTGGGGGAGGTAGTTTCAGCTCTAAATATGGCACTTGGGAGAATTGCCTGAGTGCTGCATGATGACTTTTTATTCGTTTCATGCTTTTACTTCTTTTTGGCCAAAACTTTTGTCCTTATGTTTGTGTTTGAGCTTTTAGATAGAGGTTATGCTGTAATATATTCTGGGGGTTATGTTTTAGATAGAGGTAATGCTGTAATATATTCTTGGGGTTATTGTTTTAGATAGAGGTAATGTTGTAATATATTCTGGAGCTTTTAGACAAAGTGAATATTACACCAAAGTCTCTTGTAAGAAAATTAAATATAAATAGATCCTCTAAATTTCATTTAATACTAATTAGGTTAATAGGTTTCGAGGGATTTTAACATAAATCAAGTTATGTCACCATTAATATAATAAAAAAGGAGTAATCCCATCATTAGCCTAACATCCTATTTAAGGTTGGGCATTATTTTTTTTTTTTAAATGCCAGTTACCCTATGTTTAGATAGTAAAAAAAATTAGGGAGGATAAAATATTAGAAAAGAAAATTTTTAAAAATAATAAAAAAATTCTATTATTTTAGAAAAAAAAATTCTATTATTCTCTCCTCTTTATTTTTCTCTTTATCCAAATATAGCCTTAATGTTTAAAACTGCAGAGGGGGCACTTAGATGGCGTAGTCTTCATCTTCCTCAACCTCGTTCGTTTTTGCAACGTTTTACCTTCTTAATCTGATACCCTTTGTTTCCTCTGTGTTGTTTATTTTCTATGGTGTACATTGGAGGTTATGGGGAAGCCACATCAGCAATTTTTAATGGTGTGACTGTGTGCAATCTCTTTTGATGATTGGATTATAATAAGAATTAATTTATTAAAGGTTAAAGTATATGTTTGATTTTTTATATTCGCATTAAATTTTATTATAATCTATTAAGTTTAAAAAGTATATTAATAGTTTTTTTAAATTTAATATTAATAATTTTACTAACAAAAACATTGACTCATTAAATCTAAAATAATAACTATATAAATAAATGCCGACAAAACAAGTTTGTGTATTAATTGTTTTAGTATAATATTTTATTTTTAATTTTACATGTAGCATTTAATTATGTAATTATTATTTTAAAAATTTGTCTAATCAAATTTTCTATTAGTAAAGTTAATGGTATTAAGTTTAAAAAACTAAAAGTACACTTTTTTAAATTTAAAAAGATTAAAACAAAATTTAATATAAATATAAAAGATTAAATATATATTACTTTTATTAAATAAAAAATCTAAATTATAAAATATATTGTAAAGATTGAGTTTTAATCAAATTAAAAATTTATAAACATTCTGAATCATAATTATAAAACTAAATTATAATTTAATAAAAAGTTGAGAAATTAAAAGATTAATTTTAACTTAAACTAAACAAGTGAGGACAATACAAATTATAATTAATTGATCTGATATCCTACATTCTTTGTAATAAAATAGGAAAAAGATAAGAAAAGATCATCTCAAAGTCAAAAGGATAAAGATTATCTAAATTTTAAAAATAATATATTATGTATATATTTTAATTTGTCTTTTTAAAATTTTAAAATAAAAGATAAAATTAACTTTTAGTGGTTTACTATTTCTACAATAAATTTTATCATTTGAATAATAATTTTGACCCCTTTTAATAAAATATTTATTACTCATTAACAATTGAATTATAAATAAGTGATCTAATTATTTACTACTTATTTATTATTTGAATAATAATTTTAATAATTTTAACTAAAATATTTATTATCCTTAATAATAACTGAATTATAAATAATTATTTTTATTATGTACTATTTTTCCAATTAGATTTATTATTTAAACAATTATTTTGACTATAAAAATAAAATAAAATTGATACAAGGAAGTGAAGCGAGGCACAGAAGCATAACAGAAGACGGATCTATAACAACAATGATAGAAACTCTAACGTGCACATCTCTAATAGATAAAGAAAATAAGATAGAAGGCTAACGATGGATCAGAGAAGGAAGAAAGAGAAATAGAAAAAAAATAATGTTATCTTTTCTCCTAGATTTTAAAATGATATATTGAAATTTATATATAATATATCTTTTTTAAAATTCAGGTATTTTTTTTTATCTTTCTAATTTTTTTATGTTCTTAATTCGTTTTTTCCCTAATACAACGCCATAATGGTTTCCCAAACCACCTCGTACAAGTGTTTAGGACTTCATTACCAACAGATTAACTCTGTTTTTGTCGCACTTAACAAGATCATATCAACATGATATGCCTGGGGCATCATCATCATCATGATCGTGATAGCGATTAAAAAACTAAGAAGTAAGAGATTTTTCTGGAAAAAAGCTCCTGCTAAAGCTTCATCATTAAAACATTATGATTTCTTGAAAAATATCAATTGTACTACAGAACCAGCAATTTTGATAAGCTTCGGCTATAAATTAAAATCCCTCATAGAATAGAACCACTCCATGCAATGCACGGTAAAAACGTGTTAACTCGTCCTCCTCCACCGAGTCACTCTGATCACTTTCAGAGTTAGGCCTACTACGACTCACTTCCTCGCACTCAGCTAGATTTCTCAAACCCACCACACAAATCTCTTCTTTTCTTCTTCACCTGAGGCGATAACTGTGATAATTGGAAAATGCCCAAACCGGTTCTAAAAGCTGGAAGCAGACCGCCATGGGTGGGGTCTTGCTGCTGCAGTTTGGGTCCAAATCGCTGCTGGGAATTCCCACGACTTCCCATTTTACTCATCTGCGCTCAAATCCGTACTTGGTCTCAATCAGCAACAAATTACTATGCTTGGAGCGGCTAATGATATCGGCGAAAGTGTGAGTTTGCCTGCTGGTTATGCCTGCAATAAGCTCCCTCCTTGGGCTTTGATTTTGACTGGTTCAGTGCTCTGTTTCTTGGGTTATGGAGTTATCTGGCTTACTATTAGGCAAACCCTTTCGAACGTGCCATAGATTCGGGTAATTGAGATTCCCTGTCTATCTCATTTTATGATCAATACTTGAATTGAACTTTTATCATGGATCGAATGTTAAGTTTTATGGGATTGAAGCTTCAAATAGGTTGTTGTTTTATTTGGAAAAAAAAATTCTGGATGGATTCAATTGTTTTGCTGAACCTGGAATTTGTGTGACAATATGGCAAGCTCGAAAGGGTCATGGAGTTATCTGGCTTACTGTTAAGCAAACCCTTTAGAGCTTGCCATTTTCTCACAACCCCTGGATTCAACTATTGGGGAAACAATGAAGGAATTTGTATGAGTTTCCAACATAACCTGAGATCTTTAAACCCTGTGACGAAATTAAGTTCAGATAACCAAGCATGTTGTTATGATAACTGATTAGCTTTGAGTGATGATCGTCTTAACTCTTAAGTAAAAGCAACGCATTAATTATTTAGAGTTAGAAACCTAATGCGGGGTTAATCAACCCACATTCTTAGCCAACTGATTGTCTTCATGGATCATGATTACTTATGGTTTAGTCGGCGTGATTAAAGAACTTGGGCCAGTACTTCTTTGAAGTTCTGTGCAATTTCTAAAAGAACATTTGATTTAATCTAGTAAAAACAGTATTGATAATGACATTACATGATAATCTCCAGCTTTCTAGAGTGTTTGCTGTAGTAGAGGACCAATGGCTGATGCAAGATACTAATACATTGATAATGAATTAGGTCTTATACTAATTTGTCTTGATTTGATAATGAATACATTTTCTATCAGCACTACTAAGTCCAATAAAATGTCTAGGAGATATTTATCACCTTTGATTCATTTCTGTCAGTTCTGTGTTTTACTGTGAAGCTTTCCTTTCATGCATATGGGCATCTAACCTCTTCCCATGGCTTTGCAGTTATGGCTTGCTCTTTGCATCGCAGCTAACAGTTGTGCGTGGTTTGGAACGGCTGTGCTCGTTACAAACATGGGCAACTTCCCTCTCTATAATGGCTCAGGAATTTTTAGATTTCAAAAGCACTTTAACAAAGATAAATAAATATTTGATGCATAAAATGTTGATATGGAGTCATTAGCTAAGTGGTCAATTGGCGTGGGTTAATGTTAGAGCTCTTCTGTTCGAGTCCTAGCAGCTGCTGCAGAAGGTAGAGTTTTATTTTTTTTTTTCAGACGTGTGAAATTACGAAAATGCCGCTGCCCCCTTTAACCTTCACAGTTCACACGCCGTACTTCTTTCTACATTCTGCTCTGAATCCATCGCGGCACAGAAGGGAAACAGTGAGAGCGTAGAGTGAAAATCTTCAAGCCATCGGTGCCGTGTACCCAAGCTTGCTTCCGCCAGTGTCTGTGCCGTCTTGTTCCATCACCGCCGACTTTCATCCTCCTCTGTTGTGCTATATCTGTTCAGAGGAGCCGACAGCGAGAGAGGAAGCTTCGCGAGTCTCCCCTAAAATCCATTGGTGCCGTGATTCTGTCAACTTCTTTCATCCGTTTTACCGTGGTTTAACCATGTTTTTGCTCATCCGCCGTCGTCTCTAAGAACATCTCTTCCTTCTTCTTCTATTCTGCAAGTATGTGGGTGGCGGTGAAGACGTCGAAGCTTTCACTATTGTTGTTGGAGCTGGATATCATCGTCTTCTTTGTCTCTGTTCAGCTAACTCCGATGGGTGGTTTGTATGAATTTCTTCTTTTTCCTTCTATATGGATCAGTGTTCACGGCGGAGGGATATTTTGTTCTCTGTTTTCTCTGTTTGTCGACTCTAGGAAGGAAAGAAAAGTGAAGGAACATTTGGCGCAAGGGCTGTGATGCTTCTGTTGAGTTTGAAATTGTATTTGGTAAGTATTCCCTTTTCCCTTCCACCATTATTTCCGGCTATCTGAGTGTTTGGGGTGCTCTGTCCGATCAAAGTTGAAGCTTGTGATAGTAATGTTTGATTTGTTGAGGATAACTAAATACTGAAGCTATTTAACTCGAAATTTAGCTTAAATCAACGAGCTTGGTTGCTGCATGGGCTGTGGTAGATTTAAGTTGTGATTGTTTGAGGCAGATCGAGCTTCGTCATTGGTGTGTGGCTTCAGGATCTTTGAAATCAGAGTAATAAAGAGTAAAGATTTCAAAGAAAAGATAATGGAAGGAATTGTATATGATTTATGGTCTTTAGTTGGTGCGTACGAACTGTGAAGGCTGGAACTAGAAACAAATATATATTTAACACATGAGTTAAAGGTTTTCAAGATGTGTTTGATGATAAAAAGAACAAAGGCTTATGATTTCCTTTCCTTTGTCTGTTTGGTTAGCTGCTATTTTGGGCCCTGAAGGTTGAATATGTGTGCAGTGAAACGTTTGGGCAGCATGTGTGTGCGCGCGCGCGCGCGCTTCTGACTTAAAGGCTGGGTGCATACATGCGTATATATATATAGGGAAGTGAATTGTTTGAATTAAAGGGGATAGAGAAATTGATGTGACTATAGCAAGTCTAAGGAAATGGACATAAATGTGGTGAATTTTATCCTTGAGGCATGAAAGGTCATTAATGGTAAATGCATCCTTCATGGGTAGAAAGAAAAGAAGTTTAAGTAGATAAATGTCCTATTCTCATAAATGAAAATATTTGGGGATGCATAGAACTATAAAAGTTCGTTATTATAGTTATTGTAATTGGATTTTGAGAATTAATGAGTTATTTTTAAAAAAAAAAAATAGGAAAGTAAGGAGAGGGTTTATTCCAAAATATAGAGCTAGAGTAACTGTATTAGAGTATTATGGGTGAGTATTAGAGTATTATGGGTGAGTGAATAACATCCCTTAAAATAATATTTTTAATAAATTGTTGTATTTAAAATGTTGAATATTAAATATGATTTACGAAAAGTAAGTTTTACAAACTCATAGTTTTAATTGTTAGAAACGGTTTTTCTTTCAATTGGTTTATAAAAGAATTATGATTACATATAAAAATGAATGAGGAAGTTTTGAAAAAAGAATTTGGCAATTGTCATATTGATTTGATGTTATTAATAAAATATTCCTATGTGAATTTTATATGTTTCTATAATATCTTGATATTTGATTTTAAATATTTATGCTGGGGTTTTTGAAATTCAAAATAGTTTCACCAAAGATTATTGTATTTGAAACAATTGAGATTATTACATGTGAAATAGACCCCACGCATGTTGGAAGTATTTTAAAAAGGTCAGAATACATAGTTTTGGTTGCTAATAGTAGTACTGTTAGTCCTTGGTGCACCTTGGTTACCCGAGCTCGATGGATATCCGTGAGTTTCGTACTCGCGACGGTTATTCGTGGGATTTATTCTCACGCCTATTATTCGTAGGTTTTGTATCTGTGCCTGTTATTCGTAGGTTTCGTACTTACGCCTGTATTCGTGGCTTTGAGCCGCGTTTAATTGGTTATTTACCCTCATGGACTGTGTGTCCACACCTGTTTCGTGGCCTCGTGCTACGCATGGTTATTTACCCTCGTGGACTATATGTTCACGCCTGTTTTCGTGGTTTCGAGCCACGTTAGATTGGTTAGTTACCCGTGTGGACTGTGTGACCATGCCTGTTTACGTTCTATTGAAGTCCTACGGAAGAATTATGGTTTTGAAAATATTGCTTTTAAACGATGGATTTGAAATGATTATTTCAAATTGCTTTTTCTGAAATAAAAATGTTTACGAAAATGTTTAAATCAAATTACGAAATGTTGTGAATTACATTTTAACATGTTGAAATTGTTTATTTGCGCATTTTTTTAATAATATTTTTTGGGATATTATTCACGAGTAGATTATTTGGCTTTAGATAATGCTGTTGACCCTAATCCTCCCGCTGAACAGTGAAAAGCTGCGTTGCAGATCCAAAGTATTGTTTTTGACAAGACTACTTTTGATGTAATTATCATTTATAAAGTATTTATTTTGATAAAAGTGTAAATGCTCCACATAGTTCTTAGAAAATATTCTGGTTATTATGGGAAAATATTATGAAAGATTTAAACATTTGCAGTCTATTGTAGGATCATTGGGAGATTAGTTATATAACAATTCTGTCGAGATTCTTACAAAAGACTTATTTTTTATTTATAAAATATAATATATTATTATTTTTGTTTCAAATTTTTTATTTAAAATTTTAGGTTTACGGAATATGAAATTATTCATATTCTATATTGATTATGGTTTAAATTTTGAGATATGACACTCTTAGTATGGGCAGTGTTTGGGGGATTCTTGAAGGATATGTGGGGATTAGTGCTGCAGGATATACATTGATTTATAGCATGATACTTAAAGATTCTTCTTCGAAACTGATGTTGTTCCTTTCGATTGGACTTCCCATTGTATGTTTACCTTTGATGTACTTTGTTCGACCTTGTACTCCTCCCTCCGATGAAGACTCCTCGGTTCATATCCACTTCATTTTGGTACAAGCAACGAGCGTTTTACTCGCCATCTATCTTGTCACCAGCACAAATATTAGATAAGGTTATTTCCATTAGTGATGTCGCTTCCTGAATCTTAATTGCCGTAATGATTATACTTTTGATGACTACGCTCGCGATTCCAGTTAAAATGACACTATTCCCTGCCAAGAAAAGGGAACCGCAGGATGGTTCTTCGGATCAGCTGGTATACGACAATGATTTGACCCATTTAGATCCGTTGCTGACACCGTCTTCCTCGGCTGTTTGTCTTTGGAGTTCCAATGAAAATGAGTATGCTTCGGATATTGAGATACTCCTTGCAGAAGGGGAGGGAGCAGTGAGGAATAAAAGAAGGCCTAAAAGAAGGGAAGAGTCCAAGTTCCATGAAGCTATAATCAAGGCTGATTTCTGGCTTCTTTGGTTTGTTTATTTTCTAGGGGTTGGTTCAGGAGTTACAGTTCTAATAATTTAGCTCAAATTGGAGTCGTTCAAGGTGTTAATGATACAACCATATTGCTTGCAGTCTTTAGCTTTTGCAACTTATGGATCGTCTTGGTGCCGGCATTGTTTCTGAACACGTTGTCAGGTATTCTACTCAGCTAATCATAGACTGCACACACAAAACATGAGCATTTTCTTTTCACCTTAATCATACAGTTTTAAATGGTAACTAACTTTGCATTGAACTTGCATGACATGCTTATATTATATCTTAGTTGCTCTAGTATTAACTTCTTTAACACAATTTCAACTTATTTCTATTAGTTGTGATTATCATATATTCCTCCTATTTTAAATATAAGAGTTAATTAGAAATTAGTTTTAATCCTATATAGAAGACCTCAATCTACTTTATCTCTAATATTTATTATTTTTCTTTAAATTATAATAGTAGCAATCAAATTCAAATAGTTATAAAACATTTGTTTCATAGGGTTATTAAAGATCAAGACATATTTATTATAATTAATTAATTATTTAATTTATTTTAATTTATTTAAATTAATTAAATAGTTTTTATATTAACCATCAGAAACTTGTTTTGGGGTTTATGTGTGTGTATATATTGATGATATATTTTTCATGGCTTGTACACATGATTATGATCATAGCATTTGTCTTATATGCTCTGGCTTATATGCCACTCTTTATGTTGCGACGGCTTTGCTGGGAGTCTGCTATGGGGTTCAATTTTTGATAATGATCCCGACTATGTCTGAGCTGTTTGGTTTAAAACACTTTGGTGTTCTTAGTGGTTTCATGCAACTAGGGAATCCAATTGGTGCTCTTCTATTCTCTGTCATGCCAACTGGTTATGTATATGATGCAGAAGCTTCCAAGTATGGAGGTTCCACCTGCTGTGGTCCTTATTGTTTCAGGCTCACCTTTCTGGTTTTGGCCGGCGTCTGCTGATTAGGAACCTTCTTGAGTATAATTTTGACAGTTAGAATCCGCCCAGTTTACCAAATGCTGTATGCCGGGGGCTCCTTTCGTTTCGATCAAGTTTCAGATCACTGAATAGTGAAAAATGCATCTGCTAGACACAGGATCTAATAACAATATCGTGCGTGGGTTCAGCTGGCGAAGGGGTTGGACACACTACCATTTGGAGTGTGTTCGAACCCTGGGGAGTACCACTTTGTTGTGGTTCCAGTCGCGGCGCTTGGGGAGGCATCATAGCTCTTGGGTGCTTAGGTTTACGCCTGAGGGTAATAGATGGCTCGCCCTGCCCGACATTGGTGTCGCCTAAGAGGAAGGGAGACTTCGCCCTGCCCTTGGATCGTGGTTGAGCCTAATTCCTTTCCAAAAATTTTTATACCAAAAAAAAAAATATCAATGAGGCATAGTTCAATAAAATATAGGGAAGCTATTTTAGCATGGGTCTTGCGAGTTACTTCTGAAAAGTTCTGACCCTTCCAGGTTGTTATGAAGGGTTCAATATTTTTGGATCTTAATTGGTGAAATCTCAAAATCCAAGTTCTGGTATGCAGTAATGCTTTTTTTTTTCTTCATGAAATTAAAAGGACATACGCTAATGACAGAAATTATAAATGGGATTAAAATCGTTATCTTACTTCCTTGACTATATGCAATAATATTGTATAGATTTATTTAGATAATAATTTAAAAAATAGTTTATGAAAAAAAAAGAGTTTTAGTTAGTTTTTAGAAAAGAGTTTTTAAAGAAGAGATTATGAAAAAAAAATAATTTTAAATAAATAAGTATTTATATGAACCGTTTAGATAGAATTTTAGAAACAGGTTTATGGAGAAAAAAAAAATTGGCAGCTTATAGAGAAGGGTTTATGAAAAAAAAAAGTGGTTTTGAATAAATGGGTATTTGGATAGTTATTTTTAGAAGTACTTTTATTATTGATAAATTACGAAAAATTGTATGAGTATTAAATGAGGAGAGATAAGAGATGAGATGAGAGTGTGTAAGAAAAAATAAGATAGAGGGAAAAGTGTGTAAGAAAAAGTATGAGAGATAGTGTAAGAAAAAATAAGGGTAATATAGTAATTAGTTAATTCATAAGTTCTTTTACTGTTCTATAAACTACTATAATCAGCTTATCTGAAACTTTAATTTTAAACCATAATTTAGTCTAAAAGGCCGTTTGAATAAATATAACTGTTTATTTTAAAATTTCTCAAAATTTAAGTTTTGAAAATTAAGTTTAGGGGTTGCCAAACACGCACATATAGTTATTTTTATAAGTACTTTTATTATTGGTAAATTAAGAAAAATGGTATGATTATTAAATATGAGAGAGAAAAAGGAGTGTAGAAGAGAGATGAGAGATAGTATAAAAAAGAAAAAAAAGAAGAGAGATGAGAGTGAGTGTAGAAAAGAAATGAGAGATAAGAGAAAGTGTAAGAAAAAATAGTGATAATATAATAATTGATTAGTCTATAAAATCTTTTATTATTCCATAAATTACTCTAACCAGCTTATCTAAAATTTTAATTTTAAATCATAATTTAATCTAAAAATCCTTTTGAACAAATATAATTAGTTGTTTTTTAAAAAAAAAATAAGCCTAAATTTTGCCTAAATTTTAAGAGAAACCAAATACATTATGTATCAAAAGACTCATCTCTAAAACTTATTATTATTAATTTTTTAATTATTATTGAGATTTTTAAATAGTTAAAGTCTTCAATTTAGAATCTCATATAATTCCTCTTATATTATTGTGGATAATCAAATTACACGGGTTCCCCCATTTGTGTCTTTCAATATTTCTCTAAGTATAGTCCCTACCCTACATTTTAAAATCCAATCATGGCATATGGCAATTCAAAATTTTCTACCAAATCATTAATTTTCAGTCCATTTTCCTTTTCAGTTTTATCTTAGTAATATTGACTATTGAGAAACTTTTCCTAAACACAACCTTATCCTCAAGATAAATGCAGAGAATTGATTGGAACTCGCCATCAATCAATATATTTATACGAGTTGCAAGAAACCACATTGCCTACAAGTTATAAATAAATAAATTACCAATTCATCTTGAGTTGTGTAAATACATGCTTCGAAACCCTGAAAACACATTTTCATGCATTCTTAAAGGCTTCTTACTCTTATCCCATTGCACTTAATATTCCTGAAAATTGTTCATCGGTTTTGTGGTGAGTCAAAAACAAAAAGTACAAAAGCAGTGGCTGGCTGATGCATTCGATGATATCAGAAAATGAAATAGTTAAAATTAAAGGTGCTTTCTCTTCTCCCAGGAAAGCTTTTAATTGCTTAAACACTGATGATTCAAAACTGCATAAAGCAGACATGGCTATTTATGATCTGATAAAGCCTACATACATAGCTATAATAAAATGCTTGTTCTTTTTTAATTTTGATGCTCGTCTGCTGAAACCCATCATCATGGTGCCCATAAGAAAATTGCATCAAGATAAGATTTTTCCCAGTTCCCAAAATCAAAGTTGAAGCAATCAATGTAGCAATAAATTTAAATGGGTCCTCACTGTTCTTCAACCCATGATGCTAGCACGTTGCAGAATTAAGAAGACTGATGGCAAGAAATGTTGAAAAAGACATGATTGCCAAACAAGTACTATTAAATATACCATACAAAAGCTCAAGGCCTCAAGCAGAGACTCTAATCTACAACAGATCCAAACCTAATTAGCTAATTTCAATCCTTCATTCTCTCCCTGTGAAGACGCTAATCTAGCACTATTTTTCCTCTATCACAGCTATAAGGCATGAGCATACAGAGAAAAGTAAAGGAGACAATCTCATGACTAAATCAGACAAGGTGCGAAAAGGTACCCATATGCATGACCCACCGACCACTAAAGTAATAAAAATTAAGATCCTATGAAGAACATAACCCAAAATACCTTATTTCTCACCCATTAATTTAAAATCAGGGGTGAAGTTAACCCACCAAGGAAAATCGGGAAAATCCAATAATTAGCACCTTCCCTTTAACAGCACTACCTTGAAGAATTTAAACACATCTGTTAAAATTTCCTGCGTTTTGCAGTTTTCCCACAAAAAAATTGAAGAAAAAGGAAAGAACTTTTTCAGTTGGGTTTCAAATCCTTGAACAAAGTATCCCACCTGATATCTTCCATAGCAGCTGACCAATACCCATCTTCTTCTTCATCTGCATAATCCATCTTTTCCTCCAGCTTCTGGTCACTGTACAGCACGGGACTAGAAAACCCTTCAAGACCAGGCAATGGCAAAGCAGCAGGCACTATTGTTGTTGGAGTTCCATTGGTGAGAAAGAGCCTCTCTTGCTTAGAAATCATGAGCTTTTTGTTTCTCTTCACCACTGCACTCTTCCACCTAGTTCCATAACTAGAACGTTTTGTTGGTACCACCACAAGAGCTGATTCTTCACAGTGAGCAAATGTCCGAAGGTAATTAGCTAAGCCCCTCTTTGTCCTCTTGATCGCCACAATGAGTCTTGAAACTGCAGCAGGAGGGCTTTTCCCCTTCTTCTCCTTCCTAGCTAGCTTGAGAATTTCTAGTCTGTGCTTGGCTATGGAGATTCCCATGCTCTGCAGAAACTCATGGTTGAAGTAAACCATGTCTTCTTCTTCAAGCTCATTGTGAGCAAAAGCAAGGCCATATTCATACACTAGGGAGGGCTCAAGGCCAGTCTTTGAAAGCCATGTGAACCAATCCATGGTGAAGGAATGTGTGTTGCTGAAATATGACTTGAAACCAAGAGAGAGAGAGAAATATATAGAAGTGGGTACTGAAAAGAAAATGGTTTTAAGTTAAAAGATGTACTAATAAGACTTTATATGGAGGACGGCTGTGCTTTTGTGAGTTGATCGTTCGTTTCTTTTTATAAGAAAAGTTTAGTAGAATTAGGACTCAAAGACTCGCGGGATTTAAATAGCCGTTTACATATATATTTATAAATTGTTTGTTAACGCTATTTTTATATAATTTAAATTTATAATCTTAAAATTATAGCTCAAATTTTTACTAATTATTCTCTAAATTTTTAATATAAAAATTATTTAAATAAATTTAAAAAATTAAATTAATTAATTATAATTAAATTTAATCTCTCAAGATAAATTTATATTTTATATCCTTTAATCTATTTAAATTAATTAATTAATTAATTTTTATATTAATTATAATTAATTTATTTATATTATTTTTTTATATTAATTATAATTAATTAATTTATATTATTTTTTTAATTTATTTAAAAAAATAATAATTAGCTCTATTATACTTCCCTTAATAGAGTTTGAACATTAGTTTAATCATAGGAAGAGAAAGTGTAGAGTGGGGTAGTATGCAAGTGCAAGGGCATGTTCATGTTCCCTCTAAAATGAGAGCAAGTGTTTATGAAACTTTAAGGAGCGAGAACGAGAGAATTCCTTTTTAAAGACGCAATGCATCAATCGCGGCATGGGAAAAGGGTAACCTGTGGGGACCACATCCCCATCACTTGTTTTTGTGTGTACAGTTTAAGAAGACTGTAGAAACTGTCAGTCTTCTTCATTCAACCCCATAGAGGCATTTTGACGAACATGATGAGGGCTTTGGTTAAATTGAAAGCAAACTCCTCCGTCCTCCAATAAATTCTCACCAAACCAACCGCCATATAAATTTTGAAACTTGTCCCAAGAAGATGCTCCAATCCGACCTATTGCTTTCTTGTTCCGCCCTCATAAGGAGAAAAGTGAATGAAACACGAATTCACAATTTCTCTTCGTATTGTATCCCTATCCCATGCGGGTTAGTAAAACCTAAAGTCCAATTTGGTAGAAGTGATTTAGGGAAAAAGGAATTTTACTTCTCTCTTCTTATTTAGTTTAATAAAATATTTAGAAAAAAAAATTAAAATTTTGCCATCCCTCTAAATTTGAAAAAATTTGAAGAGGAAATATAAAATTATTATTTTATAATATTAATATACTCATAATTTTTTTAATATCCTAATATTATCTTTATATTATATTTTATTAAAATATTCTATAAAATAATATAAGATAAATTTATTTATATAAAATTATTTTTTTTCTTTTTCCTTCCTGAATCAAATAAGATAATATGAAAATCCCTCCCTTTCCCTCCCCTTCCTTCCCTTCCCTTCCCTTCCCTTCCCTTCCCTTAATATTAATTTAAATAAAATAATAATAAAATCCCTCTTTTTCTCTCTCTTTATTTTCTCTCTATTAAAATTTTTTTCCTTCTCTTTTTTCTGTTGAGCTAAATATAACTTAAAAGTCTCTTAAGTATTGGAAGAGTGTAATCCTAAATAATTAAAATTTCTCCAATGATTGAGAATGGCCCCTAAAATCATACTCTTCCTTCCTTCTATGCATAATATAAGTCATTTTCTTTTAGTTTTGCTTAGGTCATAATATTTAGAGTATTTAATATTTTTTCTTCTTTTACTCTTATGTAGAATCAAATGTTATAAGTAATTAATTTATTATAATTAATATAATATTGACTTTAGGTTGAGGTAGTTTTGAAAAGTAATAGAAAAAAAAATTCTTCTTTAATAATGTAACTTTCATTTAACTACAATTTTTGTCTATGCGTCATATAGTTAAACGAGACTTGATTAACAGGATTAATTTTAATAGAAATAGGCTTTAGCTATTTAGATATAAAATCTCAATTTTAAATTTATATAAATGTAAAAAAAATACTTTTAAAAGATTACTTTTAATTAGACTGAATAATATTTAAATTTAATTAAAAATAATCATATAAAAAATATAGACCGAATATATACTTGCGGGTTTTTGTCTTTTCAATAAGGGGTTAAAAGATGATAGGCGTGAAATTTCTTACATAGTGTGTTTTAAAAATGTACTTATAAAAAAAAATAGTTTATATACAGTTTAAAAAAAAAGATTTTTAAAAAAAAGTTTATAAAAAAAATATTATTTTAAATAAATAAGTGTTTATATAGTTATTTCTAAAAGTACTTTTATTATTAGTAAATTATAAAAAAAATATATGAGTATTAAATTAGAAGAGATGAGAGATGAGATGAGAGATGAGAGAGAATGTAAAAAAAAGTATAAGAGAATGTGTAAAAAAACGTATGGGTAATATAATAATTGGTTAGTTCATAAATTATTTTACTGTTCCATAAGCTGCTCTGACCAACTTATCTGAAACCTTAATTTAATTTAAAAGCTCATTTAAATAAATATGGCTGTTTGTTTTAAAATTTTTCTAAATTAAAATTTGGGCCTAAACACTCTTAGAAATTATATTTAGAGTGATTTCTAAATAGGCCCTACAGATTAAGTTTAAAGAGAGTTTTCCCTTGTCATAGAATAATGCACCAACTATAATACTTAAACTTGCCGGATCAATCATGTTGAATATCAGTTTGACATCTGTATTCAAGTTTTTCTTCCTTCCAAGATAAGTGTGTATTTGGAAAGAGAAAAAAAAATTAAAATAGTTTTTAACTCAAACATTAATTTTAAAAAAATAAAATAAATAATTATATTTATTTTAAAAAAATTGAAATAAACTATAATTTAGAAATAAAATTTTAAATAAATTACTTAAATTAGTTTCTATAACAGTAAAAAAATTTATAGATTACTTAATTATTATTTTATTCTTATTTTTTTACATCTTCTGGACACTCTCTCATCTCTCCTCTTTTCTCAACACTCTCTCTTCTCTCTTCTCTCCTCTCCTCTCTTCTCTATTATCTCTTATCTCACATATCTCTTCTCTACCAAATTATAGCTTAAAATTAAAGTTTTAAATAATATATTAAGATTAGTTTTTATAATAGTAAAAGAATTTATAAACTATATAATTACTATTTTACTTTTACTTTTTTGTTACACCTCTCTCATCTCCCATTTTCCCTATCTTTTCTTGATACTCTCTCCTCTCTCCTCTCTATTCTCCATTCTCTCATATCTCTTCTTTCATCTCTCCTCTCTCCCATCTTTATTTTCTCTACTATCTCTCTTATTTTTAATAAAATTATATATTTTCTAATAAGTTATCAATTAAAAAAGTTCTTGTAGTAATAACTATTAAAATATTTATTTATAATTATTATTATTTTATAAATTCTTCTTTGTAAGCTTTTTTTATTGTAAATTATTTTTTAAACTCCTATCAAAACAAATCTTAATTTTAGGATTACTTTTTTTTATATACAGTGGGTTAGATTTTAATATTTTTAAACTTAATTGAGAATAATTTTCTTAAAAATATTTTCTATATTCACCTGTATTTAAAGAACTATGTATAACTTTAAGATTATTTTGACTTGTGATGACAGAATGATTTTGGTTTTATTGTGTGAAATCTTCATCCAATTAGACTCTAATCCACGTCTATGATTTTTTATACATTACTAATCTGGAAGTTTCAAAACTTTGCCATTACTAAAAGGTCTGATTTTATAGATAAAATAATAATGATTTTTCCTCAGTCCAGTGTCGGTAGTAACTAGCCATGTGATATTTCATTAATTTCCCAAACCCAACTGCATCTTTCTGCTAAATAAAAAAAGTGAACATTAAAGTAAAAACCAAAAGTAAGCCATATCTCCTTTTCAAAATAAATAAATAAATAAAATTGTTTACTCCATGACAAACCAACTCCACACCCTAAAAAGATCAGAAGAGGTTGTGGCAACATCTAGTAAACGGCTCAAACACTACCCTTTGTCTTCCATTGTACAATAAAATAGTTTTGGCTTCTACCCTCACATGATCTCTCTTCAATTTGAATTTGAAATCTACGCAGACACAAATTTAATGCATTCAGCAGTGTTCCCATGTGAACAAGTCATATCCCTTTCTGGGTATTACTAAGTTCTAAATTTCTATGGAAATTTCGTCCTTTGGTTGGCTACGTCTGTCTATGTTTCTTTCTGTTGAAGAAAGCAATTTATTTAAAGTATACTTAAATATTAAATATAAATATCTCTATTAATGATAATTTAGAATATTAATGATAATTTAGAATATGTGAAAAATTAGTCCCTTCTATTCACTAAATATTCTCAGTATTCTCATGATGTTACTCTTACTAACATTTGTTAAGTAAGATATAGTGGCTTTGTAAAATCTCATATGAAGCTAAAAAAATCAAATGTACACTAACGTATAATTAGTCAATGTGGTGTAAGGCCAGTTAGATCCCTCTAATTCTTGAATTTTGATTTTTAAAGAAGACATTTATATTTGGAGTGATATTCATAAATCTTAAAACTAGATACATAATAATAAAATCTAATAAATAGTACATATAAAAAAAATGGAGAGAAGAGTTAAAGTTTGAAGAGGAATTAATTAACCAAATTTTGGAGTTAACAAGAGCCCATGTTACTTAATGTAATACTGAGTGATAATAATAATAATGACCCCATTTTGTGATCTTTATTAGGTACCAAGTAAGCAACCTAACCCATGTTTTTGTTGACACAAAACGAAGCAAAGGTGGTTGGGAAATGATGGATTATTAGTGATGCTCAGTATAATTACAAAAGGATTTATTCATATTACAAGCTTCTAAGTTGAAGACGAAACTAAAGCCCCACAATTTTAACTTGGATCTGTTGAGCGATGCTTTATATATCTCCAATACTTAATATAATATATAATTAATTAATCTAAATAAATTAAAAAAATTAATTAAATTAATTAATTATGATCAAATACAAACTCTAAAAACGAATATATATTATATACTCTTCAATCTACCTAAATTAATAAATTAATACTTATATAAATTATAATTAACTAATTTTTTTAATATATCTAAATTAGTCAACTAATTTTTATATTAAAAATCAAAAATATTATTTCATTAAAATTATGACCTAAAAATATCCCTTTATACTTATAGAAGGAATTCAAGCTACTAGAAGTTATTGATTCTAAACAAAATATCGAACTATAAGTATTAAGGTTAAAACTGTCTCAATAAATATATCTTTTAAGATTAAATTTATATTTTTTATATGATAAAATTGCTTACTATTTTAATTAATAAGTCAATTCTACTACCAAAAGAAAATGACAAGGTAGTATGAAATATCAAATAATTTTATTTTAAGAAAAAAAGAAAAGAAAAGAGAATCAATTGAGAATCTGGCAAGGTAGAGGCAGTAAATTCTATGAGAAGCAAGGCATGGAGACATGATATGGCTTTATAAGGTGAAGATATGGGTCATGTCACGTGTGGTTAAAGCCTTCTTCTAGATCTATGCTACTGCTTTACTGCATTCACTTATTTGCTCAAACGTCAAACCATTTTTGTTTTTAAATTTAATATCATTTATAGGTAACTTAACATTTAGACTTCCAAAAGTGTGAGAATAATATATTACCTTTTATAAATAACCTTCTTAACTTAAATATATATATATTGAGCCAATTATATCATATTATAATATTATATCTTTTAATACATAAATACTAGATCTAGATGTGTTCTCGCTGTTCGAGCAGTGTCTAGAACGTAGCAGTCTCAACGATGTCGTTTTCATCAACTTATTCAAGTCAAATTGGAGGAGGCTCAGACTTTTCAAAGCGCACTGGATCCGGTTTTCATTAACTAACTTCAATTTTATTTTAATTTTTTGGTGCAAAGAAGGAGCCATCAAAAGTCAAATTCTAATGGTATGTTTGGATTAACTTTTGGAGAATAAATTTTAGGAAGAATAGATTCTGGAGAATAGATTTTGGGAAGAATAGATTATGAGAAAAAGTGATTTTAAAAATTGGAGATGTTTGGATGATTAGTAGCAGAATCGCTTTTCCATATACAATTATTAAAAAAGACATAAACTAATATGATAATTATATAAAGAATAAATTTGATTTTAAATTTTTTTATTTAAGTGATTACAAAATAATATATATATGTATTTGAGTAAAATAAAAAATTATAATATTCACTTAAATTTTAATTTTTTTCTACTGAAAATTTTATTAAGATTAACTATATATATTAGAAGATGGTAATTTTTATTAATAAATTTATCTTTTTTTTTTAAATTTTAAAATTAGATTTCTCAAATGGGTTTATGTAAACCCTCCAGTGGGTTTATATCCTCCACTGGGTTTATACCCTCAAATGAACAAAAAAGCTGCTCTGACATGAATTCTTTCAAAACTATGGTTTGAAGACTCAAACCATGGTTTGCGTACACAATCGATTTTAAAAAAAAAATAGTGTTTAACCTTTATTTTCCCAAACTATGATTTTTCTCATAATCTATTCCTATAATCGGTTGCCAAACACACACTAAAGCAAACTAATGGGATCGTAAATTAAGATTAATCACAAACTAACAACCTTGGTCAACCACCACCTATAATTGAAAACGCGTTACTTGTTGGGATATTAGTCAAATATTAAAAAGCATGAAAATTACATTTTCAATCAATTACATGTGCTACCTGAGGTCACATTCGAAACCTACTGAACTCCTCACCATTTTAGAATAATAGTCAATTTAAGATTTTAAGCATTTATTAATTATTTTTGTATTGTTATTTGATATCTAATACGGCCAAGTCATGTTTGAGCATGATCAAATTCCATGTTAAAACTCCCATTAAGCTTGTTCAAATAAAATTGAATCCTTTCTACTTTACTCAACTATAGTTAGTCTATTTTATTTTGTCCTCTATTAAAAAATAATAACAAATAGGGCCTATATATTATACTATTATTGAAAACACCCATATCCAAAACACTTTAGATATTAAATGTGAGTATATCTTTTAATAAAAATTTAAATTTTAATTCATCATATTATATAAGAGTTAGGCTCAACTTCCATTGATTCTGTCAACATTGCTCTAACTAAATATATCCCACCCCTTCAATTCTTTTTTTTTTTTCCTTCCCCCCCCCCCCTCCCCCTCCTGTTGAAATCGGAAGATGCTATTCAATCAAACCCCTCAATATGATAATTTCTTCTTATCCACTTTGATGTATATATAAACTCTGAACGGCTTGCAATCGCTTCAGAGCTACGAGGAAAGGCAATTGGTAAACCAAATATACACATGTCATGCATTTTAGTTCTTAGATGATGCCTGTAACAAATTATTGCTGCGTTGGGGAAGACTCAAGTTGATAGTACTCCACTATATATAACATCAAGCAAAACTGCAAATTTAGCAACTTAGTCTATGTTTTGGCTAACCAATTGTAAAACCTAATATGCAAAACTTAGTTTTGGGTTGATTTCCACTTGACAAAAGTCAGTTTTTAGTCATTCAAACAAGAATTATCAAAACTGAGTTTTGCAAAGGTCAATTTTAGATGCATCCGTAGATGATCAACTACTATAAACCTCAAATTGGTTCCACCACCAACCAAATTATACTTCCGTCCTTCTACTACATTCATCACACCATTTTAAAAGTTTTGTTGGTGTATAGTAATTGTGTTTGGTCCCTTGAATCTGATTCTATATTCATGCTTTCTGCATGCCCTCCTGTTTTCTTTTTATGCCTCAAATTTATTAAATCATACACACACGCACACACAAAAACACAAAAACACAAAACTATAATAGGAAGGACCTCCTTAAGAGTTCATAATTTCATATATCTGAAACTATTGTTATTTTTTAAAAGCATGTCATCAGGGAAGAGGGAAGAAGCAGGAATTAGTAAAATGATAAGTGGTATTCAGATTCATATATACTTCATTTTATGTAAGTACTTTAAATGAAGGATAGCAAAGAAAGTTAATGTCAACTCAAAATGGTTTCCAGTTGAACCATTTAACCATAATTAAAGAAAATGGTATACTATTCAGATACTTTGTCAATAGAGATTAGCAAAGGAGCACCAGTCTTGGAAAAGGTATTCATAAATCAACATATATTTTCATCCATAAATTGAATGAATCTTGGAGTTTATGTTAAACCTGGCAACACTCCATTACAAATTACAATAGGTACAAAACCATTCTTCTGTGAAAGAATGATCATCATGAGAATAATACTAGCATAAAGGACTAATAACTGTATTTAAATCGTAGATATGCCCATGGAAAACTAATCTTCAACAAATATTTCTGATGCTGAATAAGCTCACCAGCCAACAGTCCCCAAAGAGAAATGATAGCCAAATGAATCAATAAAAAAAAATAATACCAGTAATGATAAAGATAATGAACCCTTAGAAGCCTCTGCGTGCAACTCTTATCATGAGCATCATGAGTGAGGTTGAGGGGGGAAACAAGTATATGCCCCAAATTTCTAAAAGCCTGAAGGGTCTTCTCATCACTTCTGCAATTTGAATCCATTTCGCACCAGAGCCAATGAACAGAGTCATCTTTCTTGCCTAAACATTTCATGTAAAACTACCATAGTTCTGCCTGGTTCATGGAGAAAGCAACCATGAACAAAGATTCAGTCAGATTTACTCTTGATGCTATAGACATTGCCAATAACTCCAACTATGCTAACTATCACAGCCAGTACCAACATTATCCATGATAAAAACCTTTCTAAATGGCTCAAGCCACCTTGATGACTTAATCTCAAGGCAATAAGAGGTGGGAAAATAAATCCAAGTGACACAGCTGATGTTGCCCCAGTGAACTTAAAGGCAGTCCAAATGTTTGGAACCATGGTAGAGCCAATATATATGAGGACTAACAAAACTGCTGTCAACCCGAGAGATCTCTTCCTACTCTCTGAAAGAGGCGCTGATCCCTCAAACACCAATGAATCCACGGTTTGCCGTAGGGAGAAATGGATAACAGGAAAAACAAGTATTAAATGGAGAATGTAGCCAATCCGGACAATATAGTTCAGCGTGGAGCTAAAACGAATTCCAAGATCCTTATCAAAATTAGTCAGCACATCAGACTCAGTAGTGTCCCCAAATAATAGATAGCCTGATAGTGCTGTTGAAGCATATACCAAGATACATAATACGGTGGTGATCCTTCCTACTCGGTTCATCTTTTGAGGGGATCTACCTTTAAGTTCATTGTATATTGGCTGCACATTAAAATGGCAAATGTATGCATTTGTCATGATTGGGATCACCACAAGCAAATCCAATATGGCCTGCTTTGAGGTCAAATCAGGACCCATCCTTGGAGGATCAATCCGCCCCTCTACAAGCTTAATAAAAGCTATAGCAAAGGCAACCACAACAAACACAATAGCAAGAGCCACAGAAGCAGCGGAAGTCAAGCTTAACGAGTCAATCCTATCCAAAGAACAAAGTGGTGCAAGAAAAATCACCATGACAACGAAAATCACAAGCTTCCTCTTGTCCCACACCCCATTCCCAATTAATTGATCAAAAACCCCCATATGATGAACAGAACCAGACATAACATCCCCCATGATTATCAGATAAACGACCAACACGCCAGCATTGTTCAATATAATACAGATTTCAGACAAAATCCTTGACGGTTTTCCCATGGCATGTTGAACAACCTCCCCATAAGACGATGCCTTACACAAAACTGAAAATCGCAATAACAATTCAACACTAATTTCTGAAACAATCCCCATCAAAATTATCAAAACGATCCCCAAAACCACTCCAAGAACTTTCATTGTGGCAGGGAGGGCCATAATCCCTGCTCCAATAATCGTGGTGGTCAGATTGAACACAGCCCCAGGTACCCCAGAACCACTATTAGGCCCGCCAACAACAAGAGGATAATTATCAACATCGGCTTCAAAATCATCATCAATATCATCTCCTTCGACATCCTTGGATCTCAAATAACCGGCTTCATTAAAAGGGGTACTTCTAGGGGAGTTTAAATTGTTAGGGTAATCATATTGAGGCTGTAATTCTACGTATGTGCTTTTGGGTATCGAAGAATAATTTCTATCCATCTTACGAGATAAAAATCGCAGACAGAAAATTCAAACCAATATTGCGGTTGATCTGTGGATCATTGAAGATATAAAATCAAATTGGAAAACTTACCCAGATCGAGAAGATGCGAAATTGAAAGAACAGAAGATAAAGATTTCTTCCCCGAAATCAATGGAGTTGCAGAGCAGCCCTAGATCTCTGGGTCAACAGCTAATATCTCTCTCAGCAGCATTGGCTGAGAGAATCAACGGCACGAGGGAGATTTCTAAATAGTGAAGCATCCTGGAGTTTCCAACGTGGATTTTAAGTTATGTGATTAATTAATAATTAACTTGTCCCTAATGCCAGATCAGACAGAGATGTATGCCACGTTTAAGGCAATTGGGTCTTATAGATGTGACCCAATGCCATATTGACAAGTCATCGCTTTCAACCTAAGAATTTTTTTTAAATTAGAAAGGCGTAAATTAATAGCATAAGGTTACAAGTACTTCTATAACTTTATTTATAGATTTAAAAAAAATTATATAAGTATATTATTTTACTCTTTATTTATATTAATTTTATTTCTATTGTGATATATATTACATAAGAATAAAATTAAAAAAATTAATTGTATGATATAGTTAATGGAGTTTAAAAAAATTTTTAATCTATGTAAAATATTTTAAAAATAATTCATAAATAGAATTAAAAGAGTAAAATTGAACCTACGAGTATGACCTCCCATTTATCCAAAAACAAAAAATTATATCACAAGGGTACAAAGCTATGGCTATTTAAGAATTTTCAGTTGGCCCAAGAAAAAATCCTAATAAGAAATTTCAAACTAATCTCTAGGAGAAATTTTCAAACTGTTGAACATTTTGTAGACTTAGTGGGACGAGAAGGTAATTATGCCTTTGCTTATGCTAAAAGGTAATTCGGATCCCAAGATGTAATTTGTCAACATTTTTAGTGTATGTTTAAATACAACTTCTATTAATAGGGATTGATACGAGGGATAAGCGGCTTAATATCATTTAAATAAGATTTTAAATTTGAGTATTAGCATATACAAAAAAAAATTTATTAAGAGACTCACCCATTATAGTTAAATTTGCGATGCGGATCAATTTTAAATATAGTTAGGATAAATACCTAATAAACGGGGGTAACTAAAAAAATATAATTTCTGGAAGTTAAAATGGACTTTTTTAGTCTCTGTTTTTTCTTAAAGTAACATTGAGCTATTTTTGCATTTAGAAAAGGTCTATTTGCATTTAATCAAGGTAATTAAACTTGCCAAGTTCCCATATTACTCCTTTTTTAATATTATAATTATAATAAAAAAAATTTAAAAAAAACTATAAAATATGATAGTTTGTAGATTTGCAATTTGCAACAAAGCATATCTATCCGTTTTATTCAAATAAAAGATACAAGAATGGAAAGGCAAAAAATAGAATGAAATGAAAAGTTGATCTCACGAACTTGTTTGGTACTATAATATTAAAAGTAAAAGTGTTTGGAATTAAATATTCTGTGTATCTTATTAAATATAAATAAAAGTGAAAAGACAGAAATAATCTTTATAACAAAACCTCCCATGGAGGTAGGGTGGTCAATTGATCAATTTTAGAGATGAAAATCCTCGTTGATTAAATTCTAAGCGGGGAGTTGAATCCATGAAAAAAGACAATAAAAATTTGACTAAGAATCATGATTATAAGAAAAATGGCAGCTAAATATGTATCATCTAATTATAAATATATAACCTAATTAGTTTTTTATCTTAATCTTAAATATAATATATATTTATTAATTTTTTTATATTATCATTAATCAGGTAAAACAATAAAAGAGAAAGTTAAGAAAAGTAATTAGGTTATTTTAGAAAAAATATACTATAATAACTAATTTAATCTAATTACATTAATTAAATAAATTATATATTTAAAATTGAAGGAGTAAGATGTATGAATATTATAAGTATTACTAGCAAAACCAAATTCTAATAATCCAACCAGATGGGTATTATGTGTATTTTAATATAGTATAATGTATAGAATATACGTGTTTATAATATTATTTAAATTTTATTATTTCTAAATTTAATTTTTGCCTGTTTTATTGAAAATATAATTTTTCAGCACTAAAAAAATATTTTAATTTTTATATTATTATTAAATATTTTAAAAAATGAATGTCTAAAGTAACCAAATGAAAAAGTAGATATACAAAGCAACCAAAGACATTGATTAGTAAAGTCTTGCATTTCCTAACTTTAGGCATGAAATAACACAAGGCCCAAGACTTTGAAAGGGAGATCTCTATGTTGATTTGAATTTGTCTCCCATCATAAAAAAAAAAAACTTATTACTCCTTGTGGTTTTGTAAAAAAGAATTAATTCTACTAACAAACAGTCTTATAATCTAATAGTATAAGAGTTCTCCTACGAGTAAAAAGTGATGAGTCCGATTTTATATATAATTTTGAGTAGTTAGTATTCATCTCTTTTATTTTAAAAAAATAAAGGAAAAGAATTAATTTTTGCTCCTATTTAATAACTTGGCTGAAATATGTAAGATTGGCAACGGTAATGGCATATCCCTTTGGGTCCTTGCAGATTAGGAGATATAACGCAAAAGCACCACTTGCATGATTTAAAAACAAGTGTCCTCTCCACGCTTACACACGTGATGAAACCATCGACAACGTTTTCTTTTTTTGGTACAACATCGACAACGTTTTCGTTCAATCGGTACATTCTTGAAGGATAAGCTCAGCCCATTATAAGTGGGGCATGAATAGAAATAAAGAAAAGTTTGTGCAATATATCCTTTTATTTAAAAAAAAAGTTAATAATGCACCGGATCCCATCAGAACTCCTCAATTAAACGTGTTTAGGTAAAGTAGTACTATGATAGGTAAACTCTTAAGAAATCTTCATATTGCACCCCTTTTAATCAGTTCAAATGGTAAGCGGCTTGATATCGCTTAAATAAAGTCTCGAGTTCGTGCCTTGACGTATGTAGAAAATCTTCGTTAGGAGACTCACCCACTATAGCCAGGTATGCAACACGGATCGGATTCAGATATAGTCGGGATAAAACTCTGGTGAATCAGGTAGAAAATAAAAAAAAAAGGTTAACCCAATCCCTTTATAAAAAATTTTATATAAAAATATAAAAATAAAAGAAGTTTCATAACCCATACTCAACTAGGAAAAGAAAAATACATATTATTATTTAGAGCGTATTCGATTTTTAGGAAATATCACTTTATTGTGATTACAGTCGCGGCTCTTAGGGAGACATCATAGTTCTTGGGTGTCTAAGTTTACGCTTAATAGTAATAGACGACTCGACTTACCCGATATTAATATTGTCTAAGAATAAAGAAGACTTCACCCTACATTTATATCGTAGGTAAGCCTAACTCCATTCTAAAAAAAAATTTACCAAAAAAAAATTTCATATATATATATAGTCAATAAGAGTTAACACAGATAGTAAAAAATATGATTGTATCTTATAAGGACGTGAGTTCAATTTCCTCTATCATCGTAAAGGCTTATTTGGTAAGTAATCTTGTAAATCCCCTATAATGACTCTCTGAGTTCTAAAGCTATACCCTAACCTTAATGAGAGAACAGTTCCTAACCTACCTAAATTTTTTTTATACATACATATATATGTATGTATATATACATGTAGGGATGGTAAAATAGATCATATGAAAGGAATCATTGTTCTCCTTAGCATGATATGGTGGAATAGGAATTATATTTTTTAAAATTTTGATCTATAATATATTATCTAATTTGATAGTTAGTATTGATTCTAAATATAATATATATTTTATATATTTATTATTTTTTAAGCAATATTATTGATATTTTTTAATAATAATTAAATTAAAAATGAATAAAATTTAAAAATAATAATTAAGATATTTTATAAAGGAGTTAAGTAAGAAAGATGACAATATTGTCATATTCTAACTTCTTGACTCAAAAGACGTTTTTTTTTTAATTTTAGTCTCTTGCCTAGAAGGAATGTTCAGATAAATTATGTTTAAAAAGATGGTATGAGACATAATACAAGTAACTAACGTTTATGTCCATGCTTGGTATTTTTGCCTTTTTAAAGAGAAAAAGAAAAGAAAAGGGAAAAGTGACTTTTACAATGTACTACATATAGCATTTTATAATTTTGGAACATAAATAAATAAATAAAAGTGTAAGTGAGAAGTACATGGACTCTCATCTTTATTTTAAATATTTCTCTTTTTTTCCGGTTAACTTTATTTTAAATAATATTCCACTATGGTGTAACGTTCGACGTCCATATTTTTTTTTTAATCAGGTTAAGTACCATCACCATTCTAAAATATTTTTAAATAATATTTAATATTTTAAATTTAAAAGCTATAGATTTAAATTTTAAAAATACCCTCTGTTTGGAAGTAAAGCTACGGCCATTTATTATTATCTCTCTCTCAAGGATCCTTTATGCAGTGAGCTATCTTTTCTTTATTCAATATTTTAAATTAATTTCTGATAAAATTCTATCCATTGGATATTTTTCTTAATAATAATGAATTTTAATTATTATTAATAAGACAAAACTCAGGTTCTTTTTTTAATAATAATTAATGGTGGATTGTTAAATTAAAAAAATATTCATTGCATCGTATAAATATAATATTTCTTCAAAAAATAAGTATACATTTTAATTAACAAATTATATTTACTCTCGACCAAATAAGCTGATTTTTGAACCTACACTTTTAGTCATTACAATTTAAAATAATTCAATAAACACGTGTAAAAAAATAAAGATTAATTTTAGAATTGATCATATACATATATTTGTGAAAATCATTGATAAACTAAATGAAATTATAAATTCAAGCTATTTCAAAATTAATTTATATTTTTATACGTATGAAAATAAACGTGTATGATAATTATATATATATATATATATATATATATATATAATGGATGGATAGTACAGAGGTTGGCTTGAGTTGGAACACAGCTGCGACACTCACATAGTTAGATATATGAATAAAGTTGAAGAAGGATTCATTTGGTCCACACGGTGGATGGAAGGGTGATATGTTATTAAAAAAAATAGAATAAAATATAAAAAGGTGATTTGGCATATATGGGAATGGGATGGCTCTTGTCCTCTAAATAAATGTGGAAAAACTTACCACTAATAGATTTGATTCCTTTTAAATATAATTAAAAATTTAAATCTTGTGAACAAAAAATACCCAAAGAGACAATGGTTAGCTGATCGAACATGTAGTATAAAATACTATATAGTTGTATTAAAAAAAGTTGTTGTTATTAAATAATAAAAAAAATTAATTTAAAAGTTGTTATTATATATTTAGTAGGATATAATAGTTTTTTTATAGAAGTAAAAGTGAGTTTTAAAAATTTATTTAATAAGATAGAAATTAATATATAATTTATATATATTTATAATTTTGACTAAAATATTTTTTTATAATTTGAGAAGAGTTAAAATTATTTAAAAATATTAAAATTAATAGAAATAAAATGATATAAAATATTAAAAATAAAAGTTACTCCTATTTTACTAAACTTCCACTCTCCACCAATCAAACATGCCCTTCTAATTATTTTAATTGGCCAGTAAAATTTCCCCAACTAGTATAAGTATTAGTCGACATGCTTATAATATATTAATTAGTATCAGATATTGACTAAATGATTTATAAATTGTCATAAAATACAAAATAGATAGGAAGTTTTTTTCCAAAAATAAAATGATAGAATAAAAATTTATTATTGATATGAAAATAAAAAAAAAATATTATGCTCATAATCGTGATATTACATTTATATATAATTTGAAAACTAAGTTATTTTAATTTTATTTAGATCCTATAATAAAATGAATCTAGATATATAGTAGATAAGAGTCAGGTCCTTAACTACTATTAACATCGTTTTTCTATAAATTAATAAATTATAGCGATTTGTATATTAATTTTTTTAAAATAATAACATTAATAAAGGAAGAAAAAATGCTATTATGAAACGAGTTTTGTTTTCTTTCAATTGGATGTCATTTGAAAGCGATTAAACATATTTAAGAAATCTGAAAATGCTCCATTTAAAACAGACACGAACCCCATAGACCGAAAGTGCCTTTGTTTTCTTTCATATTTTATTTATTCAGTAATTACCAATTAAAGGAAAAGAATAGGTGCTCCGCGTGGATTACACTCGCCCCCGGAGGGAGGAAAGTGAAGGTATAAATCAGATTTTACGAAGTTGTCGAAGATCTTTTGCTTTTTATTTTTATTATTTACTTGGCAATAATGTCGAAGATGCTTGACTAATAATGAAACCAGCAAAATAATTCAAAGTGGGAATTCATTGACTGTCTTTGCCTTGGGAAAAGATTAGGGTTTGTTGACTTGTTGGCTTAAAAATATAAGTGATTTCACAAACATTTAAAAGACTTGGACTCCACCAACCATCATTGATTTAAATAGAATAGGCTTTAATAGTTTAAATATAAAATTTTAAATTTAAATATATACATAAATATAAAAAAAAATATTTAAAAGAGTTATTCATAATTAAACATGATAATATTCAGATCTAATTTAGTTAAATAATTATATAAAAAAATATATACTCCATCGTTCTTTTATAAATAACTCATAGATTTTTTTTAATTATTTTGATTTTTTTATAAATTACACTTTAAAAATGTTTAAACTTTTAATTTTATTTTTTATTTTTATACATAATTAATTATAACCAATTCTAACCTATTTATTTATAAATTATAAAAAAAGGCATTAGCTGATTATTTGTATGTACTATAAAAATATCAAAATAAATATTTTTACTGTTTTATAAATAGGATTAGAAGAATAAGTTAAAGAGAAAATTATTTATAAATCTAATACAAAAAAATTAATTATCCTTAAAATCTAATAACAATTTAATAGCATGTAATAATAAAGTATAGGATAAAATATGATAATATATTTATGTTATTCATTTGTTTTTGAATTTTTTTCAAAATTAAATTTTTTACATTTAATTTCTTAGTATTTCTGCCTAAGGTAAAAGCATTTTTTTAAAAAAAAAATCTAAACAAACAAGGGTCTGACCGTGATGCTAGAGGTGGAGGATTAGACTTTTTTTTTGGAAGAAACGAATCTTTTTGTCGTTTTCGTGCGTAACTTATTTTCAATTTAGTGCTTTGATTTACAGATTAATTTCAGAATGCTTTGAGATTTTAATGCAAATAATTACTTTCATGGGCATTTAATACGATTTTCCCAAAAAAGAATGAAAGACGTGTGGAGCACATGAATTGATAATATCTTATATTTTTTTTATTATTCATCTAATTTAATAAAATTTTATTCTAACTATATATATATTTAATTTATATTATATATTTGATTATAGTAAGTAAATTTTTTAATAAATTTTTTTTATATATATTAAAATTTAAATTTAAAATTTTATTTAAATAATATTAAATTATTTATTATTTAAATTAATTTTTAAGAGTTATCTTGTATTTTTTAATTATGAAATAATTTAGAAGGAAGACTAAAAAGGGTCGATCCATTTTTAGTTGGGTGGATTGGGCCCCCACGCTTCACCAGATCCGATATCTGAGAAGCTTTCGTGAACCTTGATATATCGCGATAGACGGAAAACCTATACGAGAAATTGAAGAAGGAGCTCTCGCATAAACATTTATTATACTTGTTTTTTCTCTCCTTCTCTTTCTGGATTGGGATGGTTCCTGTTATTACTTTGATAGAAGATTTAGAACATTTTAACCTAATTTATTTTTTATATTTATAATTTTTTTAAATTAATTTATTTATTTTATAAATTAGTATATAAATATAATGGTATTAGGAAAATCAGTTCCGGCAAAATTGATTCCATAAATCTGAAATTTGTCTAAAAATTTAAATTATAACTTTTTATCTAATTTCAAATTTTAACTCATTTTATCGTATAGGCTGCTAGTTAGGGTTGTCAGGGAGGGAATGATTTCTTTTTCGTTTTTTTTATAATTTTTTTTAAAAATAAATTCATTTATAATTTAAAAATATGATAATTTTTTTCATCTCTTTAATAATACTGATATTTAGTAAAGTAAATTATTTATAATTTTTAAACATAAAATTATACATTTAAAAATTAAAATATTTTTTTAAATATTATAATTAAAATTATAATAAAATAATTTTTTTTTAAAGATCCTTTTTCAGTGTTTTCTTTATTGGCATGTGGAAGGTACCATCTCATAGGGGTAGGTAAACTTATCCTCTCCTATTTCTCTCACCCCGGTCCAGATTATTAGATCTTATTGATAATAGTAAAAAAGATAAAAAATATTTTATAAAATTTAAAATTTTAAAAAAATTATGAGAATTTATAAAATAATATATTAATTTTTATATTAATTTATCCTTTTAAAATTTTAGACAAAAAAAGAAATTGCAGTTATTCTTTTTCACATCCCACTTCCTCCTCCTCTCAAAACCAATCTGTTGGATCAATTGCAGCAAATGATTGCTATAGTTCTAAATAAATTCTCAACGATTGCTCCTTGTGATGCAGCAGGAAGTGTAGACCGTCCTCCAACGCCTTCTATTGTCGAACTACCTGCTGCAGCTGTATAAGCTACGAAGGTCCTCGCGGAACCAGCTCCACGGAGAGCCAACTGCTTCATGCACCTTTCAAGGCGTCGCCAACTACTATCGGACTGCTCCACCCCCACCGCAGCAGCCTCACCCAGTAGCAGGATTTCCTCAACCCATTCCGCCACCAGCAACGTATGGTGGTCATTGTTACCAAGGATATCAAACCATTCCATGACGCTCTCTCACTATGCTGAACTTCACTCATGGTTATATTTTTCAATTTGCCGTTTTTATTGTAAATGGCTATAATAATCTATTTTCTACAAATGATTTTAACTGGACATATTTGTTATTTTATTTAGCAATTTAATTATAAATAATTAATAATAAATTATTATTTGTATAATAGAATTAATAATTTTTATCACATTAGTTAATATATTTATTATTTTTTAATATTTTAATAATAAAGAATCATTTTAATTAATTATTACTTGTATAATAAAATTATAATTTTTATTATAATAAAAATATTTATTATTCTAATAATTTAATTATAAATAATTATTTAGATTAAGATTAACAGTTTTTATAATAATTTTTACTATCTTAACATGAGACATTTTTTATTTTACTTAATAATTTAATTATAATAAATTAGTTGGGTCAACTATTATTTATCTAATAGAATTTATAATTTATATAATAATTTTAACTATACTTAATAAAATATTTATTATTTTTTTAATAATTTAATTATAAATTATTACATTGATGAATTACTACTAATACAATATAATTTATAATTTTTATAAATAAATAAAATTTAATTAGAAGTCTCATTATTAATAATATTTTTAATAATATTAACTATTTTACTTATGATATTTGCCAAAAATCTAGATAGCACGTGACAGCAATTACGTTACTACTCCTGCTCTGTGACTTCCTCTACTGAATTCTATGTTTCTAATACATCATCTCTTATTCTTGTTGTTAATATCTCATTTCTTGATCTACCATGAGATCTTTAATCTTAGCCCCACACCCCATCCATCTATGTGTTGCTGCATCGTTAATTCATGGCTTCCCACACTCTACCAGCAGAGCTTTAAAACTCTTGTTGCAGAAATTCAACTTTCGCGGCTCCCTTTTCTTGCATTCTCAGCCCAATTCATCCTATTTTATTACTTGTTGCTCCTCACCTTTTGGGGAATTGTTGGATTCTTGGGTTGAAGCAGTTGAGGACTTGAGGGGGATTCGCATGAAGAAGAAAGAGAAAAAAGATGGAGATAATTTCAATTTTAAAAGAACAAATTAATATTTATGATCAATTAATTATTTTATGTGTATTTGGATATATTTTAAAAAATAATTTAAAAAATGAATTTTTGGTAACTTTTAAAAAAGAATTTTTAGAAAAGATATTATAAAAAATTATTATAGATAAATAGGTATTTAGATAGTTATTACTAAAAAAATTATAATTAAAAAATTATTAAAAATAGTATAATTTTATTAAAAGTATGAGAGAGGGAAGAGAGGATAAAAAAGAGATAAAAGAGAGGATAGAGGGTGGAGAATATAAAAGATAGAAGAGAAAGAAAAAATAAGAGATAATTGAAAAGATATAAAAGAGATGAGAGATAGTAAAAAAGATAGAAAAGAAATGGTGTAAGAAAAAATAAAAATTAAATAATAATTGATTAGTTCATAAACTCTTTTACTAACTTGTATGAAACTATAATTTAATCTACAAGTCATTTTAGACAAATATAGTTATTTATTTTTAAAAAAATAAATTAAAATTTTACCTAATTTTTTTTTAAAATTATAGTTTAAGGCCCTTTTATAAATTCAGATAATTTTTTTTAAATTTTATAAGATATATTTTTATCTTTTTTTTTAGATAATATTTTATAATTTTTTTAATTATGGAATAATTTAGGAGAATGACTTAAAAGAGTCAATCCCTTTTTAGTGGGGTGGATTGGTCCCCCACGCTTTACCAGATCCGATATCTGAGAAGCTTTCGTGAACCTCGATATATCACGATAGACGGAAAACAGATGCGAGAAATTGAAGCAGGAGGTTCTCGCATCCACATTTATTATATTTTTTTATCTCCTTTTCCTTCACGATAGGGATGGTTCCTGTTATTTACTTTAAAAAGATTTTAATTTAATTTATCTTATAAATTAATATATAAATATAATAGTCTTAAGAAAATTTGTTGCTGCAAAATTCATTACATAAAAGATGTCTGAATGTTTTTAAGAATTTATAGACAACTTTTTTTTTAGCTGTGAATAATATAAATTGCACTTATTTAAGTATATAATTTTTTATATATATTTAGATAATAAATTTTATAATAATGAATATTTTATCAATCTTTTCATATGCTTTTTGAAGAGATAAATAAAAAGTAAGATTTTGATAATTTGTATTCAAAAATTTTTTAACTTTTTGTGCCTATAGATAAAAGAAAAATTGTAGTTTTAAAATATTTTTTATTTAAATTTAAATTTATTTTTTTAAAAAAATAATTATTATATTTATTTAAAAATATTTTTAAATAAAATTAAAATTTTATATAAATCACGGTAGATAATTTTTAAAATAATAAAAAAAATTATAAATTATCTAATTATTATTTTATTTTTATTTTTTATATTTTTTTTCTTTCCTTATTCTTTTATACTCTCTCTCATCTCTCTTTTATCTTATATTTTTCACCCTCTTTCTTTTCTACCTTTTTTTTTTATCTTTTTTCTTATTTTTAATAAAATCATACTATTTTTAATAATTTATTAATAATAAAAAATTTAATAATAATTATTTAAATACTTATATATTAAAATTATTTTTGTCTATAATTTTTTTTAAAACAGATTTAAATTTTTTTTTATATAAATTCTTTTTCAAACATGCACTTTATCTAATTTTAAATTTTAACTCATCTTATCGTGTAGGCTGCTCGCTAGGGTTGTCAGAGGAAATGATTTCTTTATTGGCAGATGGAAGGTACCATCTCATCCTGAATAAATAAATAAGTGGGGTTACTCTCTCCTAGCTGCCTCTGCCTCTGCCTCTGCCTCATCTTCTTGTCTATCCTCTTTTCTCTCACACGCAAATTAAACTATTTGGGCTCCATAAAGACGAAGTTTTTTTATCCTGTTCAGTAAAGACAAATATAAGAAAAATATGTAATATTAATTTAATAAGTAAAGAGTTATTCATAATTTATTTATAGATCATAAATTTAAATTTTATTATTTATATAAATATATAATATATAAATATTTTTTAAATAAAAAATTATGCTTTAACCATCCTAAAAATTAACTCATATTTTTTAAAAATAAAAGATAAATAGATATAATATAATTGAAATATCTTTATTATGAAAACAAAGATAAAAGAAAACATCACTTAGAATTTTATTAACTCAAAGACCTAATATTTATTGACTAAAAAGTAATAATATTATAGAATTTTGTATATAAAAAATATTAGTATTTAAAATTAGATCATTCTAACTAATAAAATTTTTAAATATATATTTTTCACAAATTTTTACTATTGTTATTTCTATAAAACTGGAAAGAAATTAGTCCTACATATTTATATTTTATATTAATTTATTAATTATTAACTCTGCTTCTCAACTTTAAAATATGCCATCAACATGCTTTCCCTAATAACAAAATGTCGAATGCTTTATTATAATTTAAATGTAGGTGTAAATATATTTTTAATGTGTATATACTATTTATTATTAATTTTAGATTGTGCCAGTCAATGGTCAAGGAAATATATAATAAGTAAACTAATAAGTTCTTACATTTAGTTGTAATAAAGAGATTCAATATTAGGAAGTTCATAA
Source organism: Leucaena leucocephala (assembly GCA_037074615.1). NCBI lineage: Eukaryota > Viridiplantae > Streptophyta > Magnoliopsida > Fabales > Fabaceae > Leucaena > Leucaena leucocephala. Next base: position 4,578,554 of record CM073558.1, on the reverse strand, counting down.
ATTTATTATTAGAATTTTTAAATAATTACATTTATATTTAGAATCTGAGAGTAATTCCTAAACATTAGTACAGGCAGAAACACAGTAGATCATACACACGTACTTTTAATAAAGCCATGATGACTTTACATGCTTTTCACGAAAGTTGAGGCAGCGGGTTTCCTATGCTTAACTCTGCCGACATAAATAGATAGCCCGTACATGTCCCCTAGACCATAATAGACTTTTTTTCTACGAGGTTATTTGGTATATAAAATAAAATAAATAATGATTTTATAATTTTAAAATATCATCTCTATTTTCAAATAAAATGTCATAATAATAAATATTGAATAATAACAAGCTCATAAAAAAATAACAATAATATAATAAATATCACAAATATATAATTATAAAATTATTTAAAAAATAATAAATAATAAATTTTATGTCAGATCTATTTTAAGATTTATTATTTTTTCCATAATATTTTTCTGTCATTTTTTAGACTGTTTTATCTAAGAATAAAAATTTAGATTAAATTGTTTATATCTATTTTATCAAAATTTTCAATAATATTTATTATTTTACTATAGTTAACTATTAATATGTGTAAATATATTTATAAATTTACCTATAAATTATTTATCAACTCTTATTTTAAACAAGAGAGAAAGAAAAACTGGAAAATGTAGGGGGAATGATTTTTAGACTGACCAAGATAGGAATAATAGGGAATGGAGGAGATTAGTAGTTCCAGCGGGGCCAAACAGAAAAGGACCTGATTTTGAGTGGAAATTACGAGACAGACTGGTTTAATGGCTTTGGTTTTGTTTGTGTTGGTTGCACAACGACACGTGTGCCTTGTCCCCTTCTATTCCCAAACAAGGACATGGGAAACACATGTTGACATACCCAATTGCTATTTGCGAGTACACAAATTTCGGCCACATTAACATTATAATCCACGTCATCTTAAAATTTAATCAATAAATTAATTTTAATTATAAATATAAAACATATTTTTATATTTATTATTTTTTAAATTATTTCTATTAATATTTTTTAAAAATTATCAAATAAAAAAATTAAAAAAATATTAGAGTATTTTAGATAAAATTATTATATTAACTAATTTAATTAACTTTTTAATTTAATTAAATTAATTAAATATGTCATATATTACGAATTAAATGAGTATTATATTACCTCTATTATTATTATTTATAAAAAAAGTCCTTTAATCTTATATAAGATATAAATAATTAAATTATAGATAATTAAATTAATGCAGTGTTATGTGTGACATGTTATTAATAGCGCCAAAAATAGAAAAAAGTTGCTTATAATTTCAAACAGGACCTTTAAATGCATCTTATAGTTTAAAAATAGAGCCGAGTCATTTCCAAAATTTATGTCATATATGAGTATGTATATATATATAAGTTAATTTTAACATGCTTTATTAAAATGAAAAAAAACTTTAAATATCATCAAAATTTCTTTCAAATTAAATATTTATTTTAATTTTTTTCTATTTAATATACACTATATCATATAAAAATAAAATCTGCATAATGATTAATACATGGTAAAAATATACATTCATATAAAATATATGATTTATAAGACAAACAAAAATTTATCTATCTACTGATGGTATTAAAGGTTTATTTTCTTATTCATGTGGATACTTTTTTGTTTTTTTTTTGCTTTGTAATTATTTTTTTAAAACAATCCATTTAAACACATTTACATAAACATAGCAATGTCAAATTTAAATTATAAATTTTATCTAAACATGGAGAGCAGCGTTGTCACCGATGCATGTTTAGAAATAAATAAAGTTATAGTTTTATAAGGATTTTTATTCTAAATCTTAATTTTAAAAAAATTAAAATAAATAATTATATTTCTCCAAAAAAAATTTTAGACCAAACTATAGTTTAAAATTAAAGTTTTAGATAAATTATTGATATTAACTTATAGAACAATAAAAGAGTTTATTAACTATCAAATTATTATTTAATTCTTATTTTTTACAACCTCTCTCATCTTTCATATATTCTTCTTATCTCCTCTCTCTTATTTTTAATAAGATAATACTCTTTTTAATAATTTTTTAATTATAAAAGTCCTTCTGATAATACCTATTTAAATACTCATTTATTTGTAATTATTTTTTTTATAAATTTTTTTCTAAAAATATTTTTAATTTTTTTTTATAAATATTTTTTCAAGTTGTTTTACAAACAGATCCATATTGTTAGACACTTTGGGGATTTATTAAAATTTGGTTCATGGGTTTTGAAAACGGCGGGTGAAAAAGATACTATCAAATTAGAAGTGGTTGCCGAATCTGAGTAGGGAACAGATAGAAGTTGCAGTCATGGATGCACATGTTGAACGAGTGGTGTTGCAATTTTTTGCCATTATTTTACTTCATTTTCACACGTCAATATTAAAGGTGTGTTTGTCACAATGAAAAAAAAATAGAAAAAATAAATTTTAATAGAAAAAAAATGAGAGATTTTATTATTATTTTATTTAAATTAATATTAAGGGAGGGGAAGGATTTTCATGTTATCTTGTTTAGTTCAAGAACAGAGGGAAGAAAAAATATTTTTATATAGACAAATTTACTCTTATATTATTTTATAAAATATTTTAATAAAATATAATATATGAATAATATTAAGATATTAAAAAATTATAAATATATTAATATTAATATTATAAAATAAAAATATTAGATTTTTCCTATAAATTATCTCAATTTTGAAAGGGAGGAAAAATTTTCCTTCTCTCCTAAAAATTATTAGTTCACAAACAAGGGATAAGATTAAAATTTCTTCCCTCCTCTCTTTTTTCCCCAAAATCTCTCGTAGCCAACCAACCCCTAAAAGAATGTTTCTTCACCACATAAACTAGCTTGATCTGAGATATAAGTACTTTTTCGAGTTCAAAATATAAGACCATTCAACTATCTCATAGGAATTAACAAATAATAGTTAATAAATAAACATTTAATTATTTTCCAAATGATTCATGTAATGTACTAAAAATTTCTTTTCAAAGGTGACTTAAATTCTGAACGAGGAAGTATAGTTTTAATAATACTTAGAACATTTCATATTTATTTATCTATTTTGTTTTTCTATACAATCAAACTTTATAATTAATTAATTTATTAAGTAGTATTGATTTTTTGTCAAGGCCATAGAGAATGTGGACAACTTTATAAAATTTGTACATATTTAATATTATAACCAACTTTATAATTAATTAAAAATAAAAATAAAAATATATATTAAATGCTTAAACATTTTCAAGGTGCAGCTTATAAAGAAAATAAGATATATTTAAAACATTGTAACTTAAAAAAAAAATTATTCCCCAGTTCTTTTTATAAAAACCAATTACTTAAATAACATAGATCAAAATATTAATTAAAATTAATTAAAAGTAATAACTACAAACATAACATGACCTTTTTATTAATATTACCTATTTTAAAACTAACAATAATACTTTTCTCTATCCCCATGAATTGGAAATACTATGTTATTTTCAATTCTTATATTAATATATTTAAAATATAATTAATTTTTTAAATATACTTTTATTTATAAGAACAATGGGTGACACGGTGATAGATATAATGAATAGAAAGAAGTATATAATTAATTGAAAGATAAAAATAAAAAATATATTAAACTTTTAAAATAAATTTAAATTATTGTTTGTATAAAAAATCAGCCTGTAGCCCACAAGAGATAATGTTATTTAGAGAGAGAGAGAGAGAGTTACGTAAGATTTGAAAGCAAAGAACACGTCACGCGCTACTTGCGTCGCGTGCATCTTAAATGCTGTCTGGCTCTTTTACCCTTTCTCAACCACTAATCCTCATATATTAAAAAATATTCATTAAATTATTTAATAGTACGTATTAAATTTAAGTTTTTTTAAAATTTACTATTATTTAAAAATAAATATTATCCTACACTTTTTTTCTTTCTCTTTATTTTCAATGGAAATAAAATGAGAAGACATTTATTAAATTTTTTTAAATAAACTTATATTAAAGATTAAATTTTTAAATTAAAATAGACTTATCAGAATAGTATTTTGTAGGCTTTTAACTATCTCATAATTCAATTTTTAATTATGATTTAGTGGGACTCAATTTCTAAACTCATTAACACAATTATGACTTGAGTCCCTTATTTTTTATTTTTTTTTATTATTATTATATTTTGTCAGATATAACTCATCCTTTAAGACAAAAAATTGCTTCCATCATAGAACCAAGAGTATAAAGAATAGTGCCACGTAGAGTAGAGTTGGAAGAAAAATTATACCATGTATAACCAGTTATAGATGACGAGAATAAATAATATAGTTAAAGTTCAATCATATTTTAGATGTTTTTGCGTACAAGTTATGTCTATTAAAAGATTTTATGATTATTATTATCATTCTAAAATTATAAAAAAATGAGAATAGTCATATTAACCATAAAAAAAGTTAATGTTAACTATTAAAAAATTAAAAGTAACTATTATTTTTTATCTTATTTATCAGATAAAGAGAATAAATTTTTTAATTATATTTATAAATCATATTATTAATTTTGTATATAAATATATAATTTTATTTTTAATTTATTATTAGTTAACTTTATTTTCATAAAGTATTAGAGTAAGATTTAAAATTATTGAATTTTAAGATAGATTTAATAAAATTTAAAGTTTTATTTAGTATATATAAAATATATTAAAAATTATTTATAAATAAAGCTAGAATAGTAATATTTTTAACGATATTGCTCTCTTTTAACATTTTTGGGGTAATATTAATCCAATCTTTTTTTAATATTTACATCTATTTCGTAAAACTTGGGCAACAAAATTGAACTTAATCCCAAATAATATAAAAAGTGAAAAGATAGAGTTAAAAATTCATAAATTATGTTGAGTTATACTGAATTATAATTAATAAACTAAAATTGTAAGTGAATTAAAATTTAAAACTTATAAATAATTAAAAAATATTTTAAAAAAATAACATATTTTTATAAATAAATAATTTAATTAATTTTTTAATTTTTATATAGTAGTTATCTATCTCATATAATAATTTAATTTAAAAGCTTAATTAAAATTCAGAATTTTTCTTAACCGTGGGAGCATGGTAACGATACGTGTCAAGGACTGGACCACCAACCCACTTGACTATGTCGTCCGTACAATAATGACAGTGCCGGGGGCGTCATGTTTTAATCCAATTCCTAGCCTAGACCATCCGTTTCCCTATTTAATTTTTTTATATTTATTTTCATATTAAGTACTTCTTCCAATAATTAAAATAGTTGTTAACTAGTTAATTAAATAATTTATAAAATTTATTTATTTTATTCTTATTAAAAATATATTTTTAAATATATTTTTATTATTTATTATATCTCTATTTATAAATAAATAATAATTAATTATCTTATCTACCTTTTTTATCCTATTCTTTTTTATAAATAACCTCACATGCACACACACTCATATATATATATATATATATATATATCTATAAACAATAATTTAAATTTATCTAAAAATTTAGAATTTATTTTACATCTTTACCCTCAAATTAATTATATATATTTATATTTTTTTATTATCTTTTATCTTTTTTCTTCACTTATTCTCACTCACATATATTATTTTTATAAATAAAAGGTTAAAATACATAAAATTTATATAACCTTTAGATTAATTGCTGATAACTTCAATAACCTTTAAAATTTTAAATTAAAAATTTTAATATTTTAAATTTTAATTATCGAACCTTACTGTTAAATTTATCATTAAAGTTAATATTTTTTATTATTTTATAATTGTTATTATATAATATATTATTTTAAAAAATAACATTTTAACAATTTACATATAATTTTAAATAATTTATATTTTTTATTTTAATAATATATTATCAAATAAATATTTTAAAAATATTTTATATTTTTTAAATATTTAAAAATGATTTTAAATTATATATTAAATGTCAAGTGTTGTTTAAATATTTATATATTATAAATATTTTATTTTAAATATTTAAAAAAATTAAAATTAGATGTGAGGTGTCAAATATTATTTTTTAAATTATATGATATATAATAAAAAATATAACATTGAGAGGATAAAAACTATAAATTTTAATAATTAAAATATAAAATATTAAATTTATTAATTTAAATTTTTAAATGTAAGAGAAGTTATATACAATTAATTTAAATTTCATGTGAATTTTATATATTTTAATTTAAATAAAATTATATTTTGAATATATTTTAATTTTTTAATTTGTAAAATTTGAATAATTATTGTTTATAAGAATGATGGATGAAGTAGGTGGAAGAGAGTAATCACACGATTATCTCGTCACAATTACGATATTCAATAGTACCTCGAAATATCGCATTTATTCTGCTTTGGGCATCTCTTTTTCAATGTACCACGATATATTGACTTTAGTGCTCCAATTGAATGCATTTATTATTCTATGCGGTGAATAATAAATTGTTAAAATCTGGATTGGTTCCCTACCAAAAGTAGGGTCTACAAACTACTACTAGTGGTCTAAGAGTTCAGACTATTGTTTTGGTGCTTAAATATAAGATTTTTATTTAATTTATCTTTTAAATTTTTAATTTTTTATTATCAAAATATGTGTGTGGTTATTTTTTTATTTAATTAAGATATAATCTTTTTTAAAATATAGAGGATAAAATTATTTTTATATTTCTCAATAAATATATTTTTTAACATTTAAATTTATTTTTAATTTATCCAAATTTCGTTTGTCAAGTTTGGTAGAAGTTGGTTTTTATAATAAGATTTAAGATTTATGTTTAAATATATTTTTAAAAAAAATAATTTATGAGTTGTTTAAAAAGTAATTTGGACTTAGTGTCAATGATCTAATGGCGTGTAAGTTTTATTATAGCCGGAAAATTAATTATTTAATCTTATTTATAATATTAATTTATTATTAGTGCTTATCTTTCTAAATAAAAAGAAAAATTTCAACCTATTTAATAAAGATAACAAAATAACTTATTTAAAACTATAAATTTAGAAAAATATTTTATTAAAAAATAATTTTTAAATAACTTTTAAAATATTGAGTTTATAAGAAAAAAATAATTATAAATACATAAATATTTTAATATTTATTATTAAAAATATTTTTATAATTAAAAAATTAGCATAAAAAGTATTATTTTATTAAAAATATGGGAGAGAAGAAATGAGAGATATTAAATAAGAGAAATGGTAGAAATAAGAGAAAATATAAAAAAAATAAGATTGAAATAATAATTAAATAATTTATAAAATATTTAAAATTAAATTATAGTTTAATTTTAAATTTTTTTAAATAAATATAACTATTTATTTTAAAAAAAATAAACTAAATTTTGGATCATAATCTCTTTTAAAATTATAATTTTTACTCTTTCAAACAGTTACTTAGATATAGTAAATAGTGGAACTTAAAAAATATCCAAACATATTTTACCAAAAACTGTTTTGTTTTTAATGTTATGAAAACCTACATATATGGCTTCATCTTAAGTCAAATCCTTATATATATATATATATATATATATATATATAACCTATGTTTTCCCAATCTTATCATTGGTAAATGAATATTCCGACTTCTAGAAGTTGTGCTTGAAACGTAACTACCAATCGGACAAAGGTGGTGGCCCGCATGTATGCACTATATATCCACACACACCTGTTGCCTTCTCTTTATCTTCGTAATACTATTGAATGTTAAAAAATATATAAATCCCACCGTCATACAAAGTTGGAGGAGCATCATTGTATTAGGTATTATTTATTTATTTATTTTATTTTATTTATTTAACATATAACATCAAGCATCAAAACATCAAAACTGCGTAATTTTAAATAAATGAAGGATAATAGAGAAGTCCTCGATAGAAAAACCCTTGCCGACATTTCTTATCCATCTCTTTATATTGATATAAATGTATATGAAAATTGCTTAGGCATAAAATTTTCACATTAATAATAAGATTTAAATTTACTACTAAATCTTATGAATTGTAAATTAATCATATTTATAGTGAGCTCTTGTTGTATGATTATTCATTTTTTTAAAAGAAAAAACTATAAGAAATTAATTAAAAATTATAAAAACTTTCATATTAATTTTTCTATACTATTCTTAAATAATTAGTGTGCGTCTATGCATTACACAAAATGTAACTCTAAAAGAATGAGTTACATTATTATGATTCTCCAATGATGCAATTCGTTAGAATTATATTTGACATATGCATGACAAATTACAAATGTATTTGTTAAAAAAAAAATAAACTGTAGTAAAATTTAATTAATTTATTTGTTATTGTTAAAACATAATAAAAATATATAAAAGCACCCATGTAAAATGTTAGTACCTTGAAATTTAATAAATGGTTTGTTCAAGTTTATTCACTTAAAAAAATAAATAATTGAAGAAGCAAAACATAGTAAATGTACAAAATATCTTTAAAAGAGTTAATTTCATTTGAAAATGGATACTACTTTGATAAAATTACTAAAAAAATTACTCAATATAAAATTTATTGTTTAAAATTCATTTAAAGATTCAGGTGTAATTTATTTTTAATGTATATAACTATTTTTGAGCTGTGTAACTTACTAATAATTAAAAAAAATTTGCACCTACTAAAAATATATTACATTCATCCAAAAATCTGGGTCCTCTGAAACAGTTAGATAATAAATTTTATAATGTGGACATTTTCAACAATTGTTCCTACGATTTAAATTTAATTTTTTAATATTAGATATTAGATCTCGAGAGAGAGGGAGAGGGGTTGCTTTCATGAACCATGAGCTTCTTTTGTGAGTGCATGGCCATATTTTTTTTTTCTTTCATTTTTTTAGGCCCCTCTTGATAAGGTGAGCCTGGCCAAAGCGATTTTGGTATAATTTATAAATTTAGCAAATATTATTTAAAGTGGCAGCGCATGGAAAATAAATCAATAAAAATGGTTGCTTTCACATGAAAACACATAATACATGTGCTTTGATTTTGATGTCTATATATATATATACATGTGTGTGTGTGTGTGTGTGTGAAATATGGTATAGAAAATCGTTGCTTGACCTCTCAATTACGCCAACTAAATGATGGCCCTCTTCACATATGCTACTTCTCCTCTCAAATGTAAAAGTTATTAATAAATAATTAATTTTTATAAATAAATAAAATTAATTAAATTACTTATCAAATATATTATTAAAATCTTATAATTAATATTCAGTTCATATATAAATAGAGTTAAATTAACTCAATTTAGTACTTTTAATTCCTTTATCTATAAATTATAGTCATAATCTCATTTTGATGTTCAAAATATTTTAAACTCTATTTTAATAAGATTAATGATTATTATTATGGGTCTTAAAATATTTTAAAGATCAAAATAAAAGTTTAAAATCTTTCTAAGATCAAAGTTTAAATTTTTATTATATTTTATATTTTTAATTATAATAAAAATTTATAATAATTATAATTAATTAATTAAATTATAATATATTTTTTACTTATATGATACAAGGGATAAATTTTTAATTTAAAAATTTGTGTTAGTATTTCTAAAATATTTTTTTATTTATTTTTTTAGTAAAAATATCCTTTTTATTATTTACGTTATACCTTTAGATAATTTTTTAATATATATAATTAATATGAATATTTTAGAAAATATGATAAACTTAAAAAATAAATAACGTATTTTCTTTTGTTAGACAATACAAATAATATTAAGATATTGCATTTTTTTGTAGTGAATATAAAATCAACATCAACCAGATAACAAATTACAGATCATATATAAATGCAAATTCCCAGTTATGAGCCTAATACTTTCTTATTTTTATGTTAATAATAGATAAACGTTATTCTATTATTTTATTTTCAAAAAATATATTTTTATTTTATAGTTTTCGATAACTTACATGCCATCCATAATTAATAGATTGTGAATATAGAAATTAATGTTGTGAGATTATAATCATTAATGAATTAATTTTTCTTAAAGTTTTATCTGATTGATATTATATAGAATCCTGTCTCCAAGTAGGAGTTATATAAACACTCGTAAGGATTATGCTAATATATCATTTATAAGTTATAATTAAACAATATAACTCATTAATTAGATTAATTTATTTTGTATAAAATCAATATGATTGTATATATCCCATACGTCATTGTAGTAAAATAAGGGGCGACTTTTAAAATAAATAAAAATTGCAAGAACAAATACAATAAATAAAACTTTAAACTTTATAAGTGGGAGAAATAAAATAATAAATATTCAAGAGTGATGGGGTTTGGTTTTTATATTATCATATTATTTCAGTGTCGGCATTCCGTTCATTGTTATTATGATAATGGCGAGTATTAATAACTTTTATTAACAAAATAATTTAATAATTTAAAGCATTTCAGAATTTTTCTATTTTTAGTATTCAAAATGTTTTTATATATACAAACAATATCAGAAGAACAAGAATAAGATAGTAGAGTACCAAAAATGATTCAGGCACATCCGCAAATTATAAATTAATAAATTATTCAAAAGTCAAAAATAATATAAATAATTTAAGATTATATGTAACATATTCCTCTAATCTCATTTTATAAGATAAATAGTACATAAAAACATGTCTAATAAAACATAAAATTTATAGTACACGAAAAATGTATCTAGCTGTCACAAAATGTTATTACATGCTTAAATATTATATATATATATATATTGTATAATAAGTCACGGTATTTATGAATTATAAACAGTAAATAAAATCAATCACTGAATGTTATATAATATATGAAAAGAAACGTATTGAAGTATATAAATAATACTAAAGAAGAAAAATAAATAAGTAAAGGCAAAAAAAAAAACAAATTGGCCAAAAAAATTAATTTATAATTGTAAGACTTAATGTTTCAACTACAGTGACCTTCATCTCATCACTTAACTATTCTTCAACTCTTTGGATTGGAATTGTTAGGTTAGGTCCTAATTTCACAGGACAATCAATTACCATGTTTCTTTTTTTTTTCCCTTTTATTCCTCCAATATTCAGTTATTATATTCAAATAGAAAACTTTTTTATTCTTATATTTCTCTAATCTTAAATATTAGAATTCATTTAAAAATTTATTTTATTTTTAAATTTAAATTTTTAATATATTTTATTTTTTATATTTATAATTTTTTTACTCACTTTTTAAAAAAATATATTATTAACTTGTGTCTAATATTTGTTTTAAATTTTATTATTAAATATTTGAATAATCGACTTATCTAATTTTAAAATTTATAATTATTTTTTAATATAGATATTCTTTATAAAATTTAAATTTAAAATCTAAACAATTTTAACTGTTAGATTCACTTTATATTAATTTTATTTTTTTTATTATCCACATTAATAATATTTTTTTATAAATAGAGTAGTTTTTCATGCATATTATTATAAATGATACTTTTAAAAAGACTAGTTCGTATTTTTTCATAAATAAATAATTTAATTAATTATTTCAATTTATACAAATTACATATATATTGAAAAGGTACTAGATCAGAATACTGAGACGTGTAATATGTTAACTTTTGCAATTTTTTGTGGGACCCACTGAAATAAAAATTTCAAGAAATAATACAAACAAATAAAGGAGACAATATTTTAAAATAAATTATTAAATAATATCAAGCTAAAACAATTAAATTAAATTTAGAGTGACATCAACACCGCAAAATTTCAATTTGGATTAATCCCTTATTCAAATAGCTAATAATAAGATATAGAAAAAATATTAGATATCATATGGTTTAAAGAGTTATAAAAAATTAAAATTAATATTATTTTAGATTTTGCATAATTTAAAATAGAAATTATGAATTATATTAATATGTAAAATTAATATACATATCTCAAAATAGTAATTCTAGAAGCATCTTAACTTTCTCCATTAGGGCATATCTTTATCGCTAGATGTAACGTAAAAGGAAAAGAAAGAAAGAACATGACACCTTTTTTATTGGGAGAGAAACAAAGAAAAAGTTGTGTGAATTTTAAGTAATCATAAATTCAAAAAATATAACACAATCAATTAATGGTGGAAAAATTCCAATGTATCAATCAACGTCATATCTCTGGTAAAAAAAAAAAAAATCAATGCCAAGCATATCTTACAAATCAACAAAACGCAATATAGGCCTCAGCAATTACCGGTGGACTGACTTTCTTTTTTTATAAAAAAAGAAAAAAAAACACTAATCAATTAGACATTGAAAACTAGACTGATTATTAGTTGAAACAATAGTTTAAAAATTAGTTCAACTAATAATCAGTCTAATTTACATAGATTAAGAATATTTTCTATACTTGCTATTATGATTAAGAATATTTTCTATACTTGCTATTATTTTTTCCTAATGTTACAATTGCAATAAAGGTGATTTATTCAGGAAAGCTTCATTGAATGAGACATGCCCTTATTTTGAATGTTTAATGTATATTTTGGAAAAAAATGATAAATATTTAGTTTAAAAAAAATAAAAAAAACTATTGTAGTAATCAGAGAAGCAACAATTGTTTTTCTAATTAATTAGGTAGAAAATTACTTGATATATTAGCTGTGATGCTGGTCAGGTTGAGTGAAAAGAACTCAATTTTATATTTTCACTAAAACATGATTAAAGTTCCAATCTTCTAGATTAAAATAAAAAGTGTCAGCAGAAATATAGAATTATCTTTCTATTTAATAATATATAACTTAATAGTTAATATATTTTTTAATATAAAAATTAGATAATTAATTTATATATATATATTAAAAAAATAATTATTTCTTAAAATTATATGCTAGTATCAATCAAAATTAAAATACTATAAGTAATCATTTAAATTGTAATTATTTCGTGATAAAGGCCACTGTAATATGTGTAATTAATAAAAATAATTTAAAAAAATTATAAATTTAGGAGACATAGCAGATTATAATACTTCTACATATTTAGAATTAAAGTAAATATCATAGTTAACTCTAATATTTAAGACTTGAGAGAGTTATACTAGTAATAATAGTATTAGATAACTGTATATTACTCGTTAAATTTTTAATATAATAGTTATTTAATTAATTTAAATAAATTAAATAAGCTAAATAAAATACTCAAGTATAATAACAGTGACCTGATTTTTCTAAAATATCTTTATATAATAATATTATATATACTAGTCATTAAAGTAATTTTAAAAAATAATAAATATTATAGATAAAATTGAAGAGATCTTATATTTAAAATAAAAATTAATTTTTTAATTAATTTCTATAATTAAGATGGAAGGAGTACATACTTCAAAATATTTACTCCAGCCACTTTGACTTATACAATTATGTAAATTTAGATGTAGATTTCTTATTAGTTGGAGGGCATTTGATTAAAGGTACAATTTTGATGGGCTACTAGAAAAAGTTAGTGAGCAAAACATCTAGGAAATAAGAATACTATTTTTTTTCTAGGTACATGATGCATGTGTCCTTTGCAGTCAACAGCCTCCTTAATAAGATTAGTTGGAAAGAACAAAGTCGCCACAATAAGATTAATTAAAAGGTAGGAAAAGGGATCAATATTGAGAAAGAAGCTTAGAGGAAAAGTATCATTCTTAGTAGTTCATATTAATTAGTTGGAGATTAATTTAATTTAGGATTAATTACAAATGATGATGGAATTGAAGTTTATTTTGATTATTATTATTATTATTATGAATAAATAAAAATGGGAATATAAAATTGGGAGAAATGCATGTAATAAAGGAACTACTAAAACAAGCAAATCCCTTAATATCGAAGGTAGGCTAATAAAAATATTTATTTATAATATTTATTTTCCTTTTGAGATTAAGTTTCCTTATTTTTGTTTTCGTTTTGATATTTCTATATATGCGTTTTTGAAAAGGAATCCTCCATGAATGAATGACATCTACTTTTGTTTTTTAACTTCACAACTTCTAGCTAGGTCTCCTTCTTCACATTCTGATTCTTTTTTTTTTTTTCAATTAGAAAGATAGGAAACAAATTGTTAATTAAGGAAAAAAAGTGATGAAAGAAAAGGAAAGAGACAGAAGCACTTATGGTGTTACCTTGTTTGGTGGGAAGAAAACAAATGAAAGCAATGGTGGGAGAAGCATATCAATCTCATGTACTACATCCACCCATCCATCCATGGACCTCCTATTATTTTTTTGCCATAATTAATTTCTTAAAAAATTAATCCACAAGTTTTACAATTTATCTTGTTTCCTTAAATTTACTTTCATTCTAATTTTAGTCCCTTAAATTTTAAACTATAAGTTTTTATCTTTTAAGGGATAAAATAATCTAAATTTTTATTAAATCATAGGAGAATATTTTTTAGATGTAGAAAATTAAGGGATTAAGATTTATAATTTAAAAATTAAGAAATTAAAACTAAAATAAAAATAAATTGGAGATATTAAAATTTGTGCTAGCCTTTTATCTTACATTGACTGGTTTGAGTGATGTTGAAGTTACCCTTGTATCAAGAAAGGGTGGATATGGCGGCAGATTGGATTGCTGTAAACTGTGGTAGGGGGGTTGTGGTCATATAGGTGGGTGGAAACGCCATCACCTTCCATTGGCTTTGATCTTGGAGAATGGTATCGAAGTAGGTAAACCATTCTACTAATGAGGTTAGTCAGAATATTAAGCAGTATAATAAAGTAGAAAATGCTGAGAGGAATGGAATAGGTTGAGGTGGATGGTGCTATTCAGTAGTCATATGGCTATGTTTTGACTTGTTTGTGTTCATTGTTAGTTTATTTTATTGTTTTCTTTATATTGTCTGATTGTATTCTTAGGTTAATTTTGGTGAGCTTTTGTGGGATAGTTTGTATTTGTAGGTTTTTTGAGTAATTTCTTGACTTTGGCTTTTAGTGATTGTACTATTTTTTTAATATTAATAAAATTAACTATTTTGGGTAAAAAATTAAATAAAGTCTTTGTAGTTTGTTCTGTCTAAATTGAAATTTCATTTATAAAAATGTACTGGTATTTAAAACGATGATGAAAGAATTTTGATAAATTAAAATTACACTTTTTTTATTTCGAGAAAGGATATTTATAATGGATCAAATTATAAGAGTATAGATTTTTTAAAAATAAACTATAAATAAATTATAGGTTATTTTTTATATAAAAATAAGGGTCCAGGTGAGTTAGATGGTTGAACTAGGGCAAGGCTATAAACTCAACAGTTAACACACGTTATTCTCTTTCAAAATAAATTATAGTCAATAGTTCAAATCACAAGTGAAATAAATTATGATTAAAATAAATATAATTTAATTATAATTCATAAAAATATCCACGTACAAATTTTAAAAATAATAACAAATAAATATAATATTCATATAAAATTCTAACAAAATATTTATATAAAACATGCGTATGAGATATTACTTTTTTTTCTTTTTATAAAATTAAAATGACATTATGTTAAATTTAATAATAAAATATATAAAATTTAATTCAATCAATTAAAACAAAATCATTGATTGGACTAATTATAAAATAAATTCATAGATTGATTGGTTTGACCAGGTAAATTAGGTGGACTTTTTAAAAGAAGTATGATGGTTGAAAATTCAAATTCAAAGTTGTTAAAATCTCAAATTGTTTATTTTGGAAAAAAAAAATTGCCAAATCCTTACAAGACAGCTTTATTTAATTATTGGCTAAGTGGAGAAAAGAACAAGCGGCAGACGTACGCTCTTAACAGCGACAACAACCCAGACAGAGTACATCTCACACCGCACATTTTCCGCCTTCTATATAATTTTTAAAAATTATTTCAATTTCGCTTTATCCACTCAGTGCCCGATTTTATTATCGTTACTCTTTCTGTATCGAGATAGATTTAAAAAAAAAAAATTGGGGGTGTGTTTGGAAAAATATAAAATCAGTATTTTTTAATAAAATTATAATTTAAAATTAAAAATTTTAATAAGTTATTTAGACTAATTTTTAAAATAGTAAAAAAATTTATAGTATACTAAATTACTATTTTATCTTTAATTTTTTTATATACTATCTCCTCTCTTTCCTTCTCCACCCTCTTTCTTTTATTCTCTCTTTTTTATACTTTTTCTCATATATTTTCTCCATCTTATCATCTCTTTTCTCACTCCTCTCTTTTCAACTTTATCTCTTCTCTCATATTTTTAATAAAATTATATCTTTTATAATAATTTTTTAATTATAAAAATTATTATAATAATAACTATCTAAATATTTATTTATTCATAACTATTTTTTTTATAAATTTTTTTAAAAGTCATTTTATAAAAATTATCTAAAAATTTTTATTTATAAATTATTTTTTAAATTTTTATTCAAATACGTAAATTATCCTTTTTCTTTTAGTTATTGTAAAAAGTGGTAGTTATTGTTTTTAAATTGATAAAAAAATGTGGGACTTTTTAATTTTTTCTTTTGCTTAAATTAATGACTATTAAGGTTCTAAAAATTGATTTTTTTAAATATATGTATTCAGAGATAATTCTATTTAAAAAACTATTAAATACTAAATATAGATGCCTCTTAGAGAAAAAATATAAATTTTAATTTATCATGAAAAATTAATTTATTTTATTAGATATAATCTTTGCTGATAA
Organism: Leucaena leucocephala; assembly: GCA_037074615.1. Classification (NCBI taxonomy): domain Eukaryota; kingdom Viridiplantae; phylum Streptophyta; class Magnoliopsida; order Fabales; family Fabaceae; genus Leucaena; species Leucaena leucocephala. Next base: position 4,561,761 of record CM073558.1, on the reverse strand, counting down.
TTGACATTATTATTGAAATAATTGAGGTAGTCATTTAGGGATGAGTGGTTCAATTATCGTCTAGAATGAAGCAAACACGGTAATAATTAAAATATTATAAATATAAAATATTTAAATTTGATTCTAAAAAAATAATATTCAAATATAAATAAGTATTAATTTAGGAGCAAATGAAATAATCATGCATAAATTATATATATATTAACTCAAAATGATATTAGTTTAGCTTTATAAAAAAAAAAAGAAAAATATAAAATTCTGTCTAAAACTTTTAATTCACCAGCATACACCGATATGACATTTACCAATCAACCTAGGTTGAATTCTAGTACATAATGACCACAATCAAATGCATGTAGAAATTAAAAGTTTGCCCACAACTTATGGAGGGATAATATTGAAAAAGAATCTAATAATATATCTTTATTCTATAATTAGGATTAAACAAATGGTAAAAACTTTGCCTTATATATATAGTTAATATAAAGAGAATTTTAAAGAGAAGATGATAAAAAAATTCTAAAAAAAAAGTAAATGCCAAAACAAAATTTTACGTTGTTAATATTATATATATTATTGTTCATAAATCTGATTTAAAATCTATTATTTTTTAGAATTTCTCTCTCTCATTTTTTTTAAGTTTTTAAAACTGTTTATCTCATTTACGATTCCATAATGATGAAACTCTAAGGGCCTGTTTGGTTGGCTACAAATGTATGGAGGGAAATGGAAAATCTGGATTTTCTACTGGCAGCGCCCGTTTAGTTGGGAAGAAGAGGTGAGAACAATTTCTGGGCGAAGATGATTTTCCAATGCATAAAAGAAAATGGGATCCCACCTATTTTGGTAGGATCCCTATGCCCCTAAATAGATCTAAGGCAATGTGCCTGATAGCTGGAGAATAATGAATTTGAGAAATAGAGGTAATGACTAAGATAATAGTGACAAGATGATCTCAAAGCTAGAAGCATGAGACGTTGAGAAGACAGCAACGGCGACAATGACGATGATGAGCAACGATTTTGAGTTCTAAATGGTGGTGACAGCAACAACAACAACACTTCTAAATTCTAAATAGTGGCTACGGCAATGTTGAAGCTTCTTAACTCCCGCAAAATGAGATTAGAGAGGAAGAGGAGGGGCTAGTAGTGGAGAGGGAGAAGACGGTGACTATTGTTAAGTGAGAGGAAAGAGTGAAGAGATAAGAGATAAGAGATAAGATAGAAGAAATTTGGTGACTAAAGTTTTATTTTATTTTTTTGTTTTAGATTTGGTTTATACCAATGGAATCGGGTTAAAGACAATCGATCTTTTATTTTTTTTAAAGAAAAAGATAATAAAATATTTTTTAAAATTTAAAAGGATAAAAAATTTTCTAAATTTTAAAAAAGATAAATTGAGTTTTCTATCTAATTTATCCTTTATAAATTTAGAGTAAAAAACAAAATTATCTTTTAATTATTTACAACTCATACAATTAAATTTATAATTTCAGTAATAGTTTTAATAATTTCAGCTAAAATATTTATAATTTTAAAATTGTCACTGACTGTTTTTAGATTTGTAACTTCTATAACAGTTTTTATAACTCTCTATATAACATTTATAAATATGAAATTAGAACAAATTATTTTTAAATTTACAATTTCTGTAATAGTTTTTTATTATTTTTTTGTTATTTTGGGTTTACAATTCTCCCAAAAGCACTTTGTTTCAATCTCTTATTTATAAATATTTTATAGAGAATTATAAAAATTATTATTAAAGTTATAAATTTAAAAATAGTTAATTGTAATTTTAGAGTTATAAATATTTTAACTAAAATTATTAAAATTATTATTAAAATTATAAATCTCATTATAAAAGTTACAAATGACTAATATATAGTTTTATCTTTTATTATAAATTTATAAAAAATATATTATACAGGAGACTTAATATATACTTTTTGAAATTTAGAGGGATTTTTTATCCTTTTAAATTTTAAAAAAATCTTTTATTATCTTTTTTTATTAATTCCATATATATATATCAATTAATATTTATAAAATTATTATATAATATTTAATAATATATATAATATCATGTATTATTTTTATTTATTTATTTATAATTAATAAATACTCATTTTATATTTTTACCTAATTTTTTATTATTTTAAATTAACTAAGTGCCTGTTTGACGATAACTTTTAGGAATCAATTTTAGCTAAAATCTTAGTTTGGGAAAATTTCATACAAGCAATAATTTTTGTCAAGAATTGATTTTGGCCAAAACTATAGTTTGAAACCATGATTTTGAATAAGGTATTGAAAATAACTTTTAGAATAGTAAAAGAGTTTATGAACTATCTAATTACTATTTTACCCTTACTTTTTTTATACATTCTCTTATCTCTCCTCTATCTCCTTCATCCTATCTCCTATTTCCTCTTTCTTCTCTACACTATCTCATCTCTCATATTTTTTCTCTCCCCTATCTCATACTTTAATTAAATCATACCTTTTTTGGTAATTTATCAATATAAAAAGTAATTCTACTATTAATTATTTAAATATCTCTATTTTTAAAATCTATTCTCCTTAAAATTTATTTTTTTTAAAATTTATTTTTTAAAAACTAATTTAAATAGACCCTAAATATAAATTTTTTATCAAACCATTCTATTTTTCTGTCAAACAAACATCTATTTCAGTTGATAGTTTTTTATTCTTTTCCTTTACTTTTCTTTTCTTTCAATAATTATGTTCCAACCCTTTATTTGAAGGAAACGATCAGTTTGACAGGAAACAAACGTACGGCATCTTGGGGATGTCAGGGGTCACAATTCACCGTAATGGCATCGTCCGTAATATTTCCCTAAATCTGGGGACAAACTCTTTGGGGGGGCTAGGCCCTATAAATTTTGTCGTTTCCTAGGGGAATCGTAGGCTTCATAAATATCACTTTCTCGGCAATTACCGTACCGAATAGAAATATTATTTCCATAGCTTTCAAGTAATAATAATGGCCATAATTTGGCCACAATGCAATACAGCTTCCTACTCATTGTAATGCCCGCAATTCAATTTAATTACTATACTCAACCTTTTCCATCTTCATTTTAATTATAGGATTTCTGGTAAATTAGTATCAAGTATTCATATATCATTTTTAAATAATACTATCTAATATTTTAATTTTATTTATAATATATCTAATATTATAATAGTATTTTTTAATAATATGTAGTACTATAATTTTATTTATTATATATTTGACATCTTACTATTATTCTTTTTATCTACCCAATATAACTGACATTATTCCTTAATTACATTTAGTACTTTAATATTAAATAATATTATAATACTAGATATTATTTTATTTTTTATTTTATTTTTAATATTTATTATCTTTTATATTAATTTATCTAATTTATAAATTAATATTATTATATATTTTATAAAAATTTATTATAATTATTTAATTTATTTAATATTTTATATTTTAACGTGATCAGCAGTTAAAATTTAATAATTACAACAAATTTGTACAGGTAAGTGGGGCCCACGTCTAATTGGAATTCAAAATAGAAAGAATATAATATATTCATTTTCTTACTACTTTCTACTTTTTAACCATAGGATTCATCTTTGTATTATTAAATACTTAAATGTACATCCACGACACACACTAAACAATTATTATATGCTTCTCTTCTCCACTAAAGAAGACTCCTCGTGCCAAGTTTGGATTTAAAGTAATTTTATTATAATAATACATAAATCCTTTTTATAATGTAATATTTATAACATTATCACTTAAAGATTAACTCATTGAAAATTATAGCAATTCTAGCATTATCGTTTGTAAACTTATTAACTATGTTTAAAAATAATTAATTTTTTAATTTTATCTTTATTTAAACTCCTAGTGTAACTTTGGAAAAATAAATCAATATTGATCAATAAAGAGAGGATAAGAAAAATGTAATAAATATTCTATATAGGGCCGTTTAGATAGGATTTTAAAAACTGATTTATGAAAAAAAAGGCTTTTGAGTAGCTTATAGAAAATAGCTTTTGGATAATAGCTTATAAAAAAAATAGTTTTGAATAAATAAGTGTTTGGATAGTTATTTCTATAAGTATTTTTATTATTAGTAAATTATGAAAAAATGTATGAGTATTAAATGAGGAGAAATAAGAGATGAGATGAGAGAAGAGAGATTGTGTAAGAAAAGAGAGGAGAGAGGGTGTAAGAAAAATTATGATAGAGTAGAGAGGGTGTAAGAAAAAGTAGGAAAAAGGAGAGAGGGTATAAGAAAAAATAGGAGATAAGAGAAAGGGTGTAAGAAAAAATAGGGGTAATATAGTAATTGGTTAGTTCATAAGCTCTTTTACTATTTTATAACTTATTCTAATCAGTTTATCTAGAATATTGATTTTAAATTATAATTTATTCTAAAAGTCAGTTTGAACAAATATGATTGTTTGTTTTAATTTTTTTTAAATTTAAATTTTACTTAAAGACTTGTAAAATTATAGTTTTTATAGTTCCAAACAGGCATATAGTAATTATAAGAAAAAGATAAACAATTTTCCCTTCAAGGACTTCACAGAAAAGATCAAAAGAGATAAAAAATGATAATTTTTAATATTAGTCTCACATTCCTAATTTATCTTTCTTTAAATATATGATATACCGATTTCCTTTTAAAAATACAAAGGATCTAAGCAGGCTTAAAGTCATACCTACGAAGTCAAAATACTCTCAAGGGATTTTTAAATTAAAAAAGTTATATATATTTTTTTAATTTTTGGCATGAATTTAAAAAAAAAGAAACTTGCCATCATCACATGTTATACTAAAATTTATATTTATTTTAAAAGTATAATAATTTTGTTTGACCTCAGAGAAATTAGAGCTGTAGTTCAAACATAGACTTACTGCAATTTTCTGGAGCATAATTTTTTTTGGTAAGAAAAATTGATGAACTTCGGCTATTTCCCACATTATCCCAAGTTCCCTACATATTTTTTGTCCAAGTTGAAAGACAACTGGCAGCTCCAGATTTCGAGCCGATTTAAAAGACGAATTGAACCCGGCTTAGTGGGCCCCATGTGTCATTGCACTTATCATATAGGTCATCTCTTTCACCTGCAACGTATCATTTATCAAGAGCACATATCATCGATAAGCAGAATAACTTATCTTCTCCTATCTGTCGCCTCCCATATAAAAAACACCCCTTCCTGCTAGCTCAACTGTCCTTACATATAAGCATTTCTAGAGAGAAGTTGCTTTGTGGTGCGAGAAGTTAAAGAACATGTAATAGTCCAGCTGAGGAGAGAGAAAGTCCCAGCTGAGGAGAGAGAAAGATAAGAGAGAGAGAGAGAGTTTTCACCTAAACTCTCTCCTTCTCCTTCTTCTTCTGGTCTGTTTGTTCCTTTCAATATTCCAAACCCTTCTTCCTCCCAGTCCCAGGTGTTGCCGATTGCTGGGTTTCAAAGGTGAGAGAATTTCTCAGGGCACACAGACACACACTTTCTCTCTCATATTGTCGAATCTGTTGCTTTAAAGTCTTTAGCTTTTCTGGGTATTTTAGTTTTATTATTTTTTGCCAACTTTTTCTTTCTTTCTTTCTTTGCCTTTGCCTTTATTTTATTTTCCTTGTACACTTTTTTTTTTCTCTCTTGCATCTTCGATTCCCATATGGATTAAAGATGCTTTCTTGACCCGCTTTGATCGTTTAGGATAGAGTCAAATTGTTTTCATATTTCCCCCCATCTCTTCCCCTCAAGCGGATTTCACTACCCACATCGGTTTGGTTTAGTTAATTTGACAAAAATGGTAGTTTATCTTTAAATGAAAAGCTGCGGCTGGTTAAATGATTTCGTTCTAGGTAGGGATTTTAATTATTTGTGTTTTATTATTTCGGTGATTTTTAAGCCATTCGTAGCTAACCGTTGTGTTATTAATCTACTTTCTTTTTTGCCCCTTTTCAAAAATTTGCAGATCTAGTCTATTAGTGCTCATTTTAGTGCGTATCTAATCGGGAGGTGAGACAGTGACGATGTCGTCTCTTAGCAGAGAACTGGTGTTCTTGATCTTGCAGTTTCTGGATGAGGAAAAGTTCAAAGAAACTGTTCACAAGTGGGGCTTGTGCCATTTTTGTTTCTTATTTGTTATTAAAATTTTTGTACATTTTTCACTATTGGCTTTATTTTAGTTGCATTAATTAATTTTCTCCTTTTTTGTGAAATGAAAATTAATAGGCTTGAGCAGGAGTCTGGGTTTTTCTTTAACATGAAATATTTTGAGGATGAAGTGCATAATGGCAATTGGGATGAGGTTGAAAGATACCTCTCTGGTTTCACCAAAGTAGATGATAATCGCTACTCCATGAAGATATTTTTTGAGATAAGAAAGCAAAAATACCTTGAGGCATTAGATAAGTAAGCTCACTGGTTTCACATTTGATTCTGCTTACTGTCAACATTCTAGTATATAAAACTTTGGTTAACCTGTTTGTTAAATTTCGATAGGCATGATAGGTCCAAGGCTGTAGAAATATTAGTGAAGGATTTGAAAGTCTTTGCCACGTTTAATGAAGATTTGTTTAAGGAAATCACACAGCTTTTGACACTGGAGAATTTTAGGTATGAATATATAAACTTCAGTATATGGTTGCAGTGTAGAAGTTCGTCAGATGCTCATTAAGTTTCTGATATGGTAGGGAAAATGAACAACTGTCCAAGTATGGTGACACGAAATCTGCAAGAGCAATTATGTTAGTTGAACTCAAAAAGCTGATTGAAGCGAATCCCTTATTCCGTGACAAGTTGCAATTTCCCAACCTTAAAAACTCACGGTTACGAACTCTCATCAATCAGAGGTATGTCTTGTAAACATGCCATATCACTCAAATCAAAATAGTTACATGCTGCATATGAGATATAGTTTTAGTATACTTGGCAAAGTTGATTATATTGTATCTTGTACCTTAATTAGATATCAAATGAGCTTCATCTGCTGACGTATAATTTTTGTGTGCATTGATGTATACTTGGGTTATATCTTATGCCAATAAGCTCGTATGTAATTTTCATCCATGATAAAGTTCATGCCATCGAATGCTATTGATCCTGGACAATGTGCTTGGATGCGCAGCGAAACTTTCATTAATGATCAATAATTGTTTTACAGCAGAGCTACCACTTCTGCTTTATCATTGTAGACAGCTACTGATTAAGTTAAATTTTAATACTTGTGATAAAATTTGGGTTGCAGCTTGAATTGGCAGCACCAACTTTGTAAGAATCCACGGCCAAATCCAGATATAAAAACTCTTTTTGTGGACCATTCATGTGGACAGCCAAATGGTGCACGGGCTCCATCACCTGCTAATAATCCATTAATTGGAGCCTTACCAAAAGCTGGCGGATTTCCTCCTCTTGGTGCACATGGGGTGGGTCGTAAAACTGATTGTCTACCTTAATTTGGTGTTATAGGCACTGCAACATGTATCTCTTCATTTGTTTTTTTACTAAGTTTGCAATTTTGTATTGATGCCTTATGTGTACAGCCTTTTCAACCTACTCCGGCACCTGTGCCAACACCTCTAGCGGGTTGGATGTCAAATCCAACTACCGTAGCTCATGCTGCAGTATCTGGAGGAGGAGCTATAGGTCTTGGTGCTCCATCGATTCCTGGTAGTTCATTCTTTTGTTTTCTTCTCTCAAAAGTCTTCATATGTAGCTGTCCTAAGATCTTCTTGGATATATTTGGGTTGACCTTTGACTTTGGATGTGGTTCATTGTCTTGTAAAGCTGTTTTGAAGCACCCTAGGACTCCAACAAACCCTTCTGCTGACTACCCATCTGGAGATTCTGATCATGTTTCTAAGAGGACAAGGCCCATGGGGATTTCAGATGAGGTAAGCTTCTCCCGCTTACTTGTGCATGGTCTTGAAATACTCGCTATGACATTTTTTAACTGATGATTGAAAGTATAGGTTTGTCCTTCAGAATTCTGATATCATAATCTTGTTTTTGCAGTTGAATCTACCTGTTAATGTGTTGCCAGCAGCATTCCCAGGTCATGGACATGGTCAGGCTTTTATTGCACCTGATGATATACCAAAGACTGTCACAAGAACACTCAATCAGGGTTCATCTCCCATGAGCATGGACTTTCATCCAGTACAACAGACCCTGCTTCTTGGTATGCTGCTATTCTAAAGCCTTTCAATGGTTTTATTAACTTTATTGTTGAAAGCGATCTTTATTATTCTTATTCATATTAGCAATTGACTGTTTTTCTTGACACGATTATGTCAGTTGGTACTAATATGGGGGACATAGCATTGTGGGAAGTAGGTTCACGTGAGCGACTTGTGTTGAAAAATTTCAAAGTGTGGGATCTTAGTGCCTGTTCAATGCCACTGCAGGTTGTTTTTTCTCAGAAGTATTCAATTTTTACCATGCTGTGTTGTCCAAATACTGTAACTCGTAATATTATTATGTCTGAAAAGAAAACTAATCATTCATTTAATTTAGGCTGCTCTTGTCAAAGATCCCAGTGTTTCTGTCAACCGTGTTATCTGGAGTCCCGATGGTGCCTTGTTTGGTGAGTTGAATTTGTTTGAATTGATTTAGTTGAGAATTCAGCTAGGCCAATATCTAATATTTTTTGTAAACAACTTCTAAATAAACAGGAGTTGCTTACTCAAGGCACATTGTTCAAATATACTCTTACCACAGTGGGGATGATGTACGACAGCACCTGGAGGTAATGTACAAAATATTTGTAGAAATATAAAAACTGGAACATCATTTTGATTCTAATTATGCATTGGTTTCTTTTATTTATTTATTTTTTTCTAGATTGATGCTCATGTTGGTGGAGTAAATGATCTGGCATTTTCACACCCTAATAAGCAACTCTGCGTCATAACATGTGGTGATGATAAGACCATTAAGGTAAGTTTTCCAAGGCACGGCGTGATTTTCTCAAATGGGTAATTTGTTAAATGTTTCTTACTAATTTTGGTACTTCAAGGTGTGGGATGCTGCCACGGGTGCAAAACAATATACTTTTGAAGGTCATGAGGCTCCAGTTTATAGTGTCTGCCCTCATTATAAAGAAAACATTCAGGTGCAAGACATGGAGGTTTTTGTAAATCCTTGTTATCCTAAATGATCAGCCTAAAGAAAAGTTCTTGAATCTTTCTGATACTACGTGCTTTCTTTTTCTAGTTCATATTTTCAACAGCATTAGATGGAAAGATAAAAGCTTGGTTGTACGACAATTTGGGATCTCGTGTTGATTATGATGCTCCTGGTCGTTGGTGCACAACGATGGCTTACAGTGCTGATGGTACAAGGTCAATATTCTCAACGATGCCTACTTGTCCTGTTCTATTTCTTGTATGATCGACTAAGATATCTATTTTCATCACTTTCCTGTTCAAACATTTGGATTTTGTTTATGTATATTACAGACTTTTTTCATGTGGGACAAGCAAAGATGGTGAGTCCTCTATTGTCGAGTGGAATGAAAGTGAAGGAGCAGTCAAAAGGACTTATCTAGGATTCCGCAAGCGATCTTTGGGTGTTGTGCAATTTGATACAACAAAAAATCGATATTTGGCTGCTGGCGATGATTTCTCCATTAAATTCTGGGACATGGACAATGTTCAACTTTTGATGACTATTGATGCTGATGGAGGCCTTCCAGTAAGTTTCATTCATTTATTGCAAACTGGGGAGATAATCTCTTGGAAATGGTAGTTGCTTATAACTGCCTTATATGATTTCTAGGCAAGCCCGCGCATTCGTTTCAACAAGGATGGAACTCTATTGGCCGTTTCTGCAAATGAAAATGGGATTAAAATTTTAGCCAATGCAGATGGTATTCGATTGTTGCGTGCTTTTGAGAATTCTTTATATGACTCATCTAGAACATCTGAAGCCATGACAAAGGTAAACTTCTAGAATGTCATGGTGCTCTCCTGAATTTATCAACAAAGTCTAATGTAATGCTTGTTTTGGAGCAGCCTACAATAAATCCTATTTCAGCTGCGGCTGCTGTTGCAACTAGTGCTGCACTTGCAGAGAGGGGCTCATCTGTGGTAGCTATTGCTGGAATGGTCCGTTGGAACTTTTCATAGAATTAAAACTTGTCATTTTTTTCTGCATGCTACTTCTAGAGTTTTTTCTTCTTTGTTTCTCAACATACACATCATGGCATAAATGATGCATTTTATCATGCTGATCCTTTCTGGGATTGTAGAGCGCATCTCGTCATGACTGGTACCATAAACTATTTAACTGACAAGTTGATTGCATCTTTTCAGAATGGCGATACCCGAAACTTGGGTGATGTCAAACCTAGAATAACTGAAGAGTCCAATGACAAGTCAAAGATATGGAAGCTCACTGAAATCAGTGAACCATCTCAGTGTAGATCCATGAAACTACCTGAGAATGTAAGAGTGACAAAGGTATGTTATTTATGTGCTATCTTCGCTCTCTACTTTGTTGGCTCCAAAAGAGAGGATGCCCTGAATCCTGATTATCTCAATTTCTTTTTATGGCAGATATCAAGGTTGATATATACAAATTCAGGTAATGCTATATTGGCGTTATCATCAAATGCTATTCATTTGCTATGGAAATGGCAGCGGAGTGAGCGAAACTCTTCTGGCAAGGTGTGGTGTGAGATTATGTGAATTTACCTATATCATGTTCTTCTATGATAAAATTTGGAATAGGAATCATGTTATTTCTTTATATTGGTTCTTCAACCTGCAGGCTACTGCTAGCGTGTCACCCCAGTTGTGGCAACCATCAAGTGGCATCCTGATGACCAATGACATTGCCGACAGCAATCCCGAGGATGCTGTGCCCTGCTTTGCTCTCTCCAAAAATGATTCTTATGTAATGTCCGCATCTGGAGGGAAGATTTCCTTGTTCAATATGATGACTTTTAAGGTGATCTACTAGCCCTTGTTGTTTATTCATATTTTTGTGTCGCAATTGATTCAATCTTGATCTTTGCTTACTTGCAGACAATGACAACATTCATGCCTCCACCACCTGCAGCCACCTTTCTTGCTTTCCATCCCCAGGATAACAATATTATTGCCATTGGCATGGATGATTCCACCATTCAGATATATAACGTTCGTGTGGACGAGGTATCCATACCGTCTAATGTCTGAAACAGTATCAGGACTTGTGATTAGATCCTTGATGTTTATGGAGAGCTCTTTGTGCAGGTTAAAAGTAAACTGAAAGGTCACACTAAAAGAATAACCGGTCTTGCTTTCTCTCATGTGTTGAATGTGCTAGTATCATCTGGGTCTGATGCTCAGGTAATAAATGCATACCTTTTCTGCAGATCCAGAATCTAATTTACATAACATTGGCAATGCTGTCTTTAGAAGGTATCATGTTGATAGTCATCATTTCATCACCGAGTTCTGTGTTTTGCAGCTATGTGTTTGGAATACTGATGGATGGGAAAAGCAGAAGACCAGATTTTTACAGCTTCCTGCTGGGAGAGCTCCAACAGCGATGTCCGATACTCGTGTACAGTTTCATCTGGATCAGATACACTTCTTGGTTGTACATGAAACTCAACTTGCAATTTATGAAACATCGAAACTAGAATGTCTGAAGCAGGTAAACATTAAGGTCCAGGTGTTTTATGTGATTAACTTTACTCAATTATATATTTATATAACTAATTTGAATTGTAGTGGTTCCCCCGAGATTCTGCTGCTCCAATATCACACGCGACTTTCTCATGTGATAGCCAACTGATATATGCCAGCTTTTTAGATGCAACAGTCTCTGTATTTAGCGCTTCAAACCTTAGATTACGGTGTTGCATCAATCCTTCTGCTTATCTTCCTTCAAGCGTGAGGTGATGCCTTCTTTCACCAGCTGACTTGTGTTTATTCATTCGATTTGTCTCACCTGGCATAAAACATGTTCCTTTAGTGTCAGTCAATTATCTGTACTCTTGTTGTCAATAACTTATGAAACTAATTTCCAAAACTCTTGTATAGAAATTACAGCTAAATCCACCAAGTTATTTCTGGGATAAAACTTCACATTGAAGTTGGGTGCAGTTGGCAGATGTTTTCATTTGATGGATACAAATCCTTTCAAGGATAAGAATCTTGCACTCCCTTGTATACCAGGAACTAATTCTTCAAGAAAATAGTTTATGTGAAAGTAGACACTGTGGCTTGCATATGTGGAATAGATTTCCTGTGAATTTAATGATTATAAACCTTTAAACTATTGGAGTCTTTGGTTACAATCTAACAGAGATGGAGTCCACTAAAAAGAGGCAGAAGAAGACCAAAGAGGGCCTATTTGTTCAATAATGAAGTTATCATGACCTATTTGTTAACAATCTATTTAAAAATTTTGTTTATTACAATGGCGTCATGTGATCTATATAGCTGATCCTATCTAGTAGGAGGAGACTTGTTGATTAATTCTCTACGAAGCTTATCAAACTTCTTGTGTCGTGCTTATTGGTAAACTTAAAACTTTTGTTTTGTGTGAAGCAGTTCCAGTGTACAGCCACTTGTGATTGCTGCACATCCACAAGAACCCAATCAGTTTGCTGTTGGACTGTCAGATGGTGGAGTTCATGTCTTTGAACCCCTCGAGTCTGAAGGCAAGTGGGGCGTGCCTCCGCCCATCGAGAATGGGTCAGCAAGCAGCATAGCGGCTTCTACAGTTGGAGCTTCCTCGGATCAAGCTCAGAGATGATCCAAATCAGCCATAGACAAGTTTCTTTTACATACTTGGCTTGCTGGCCCTTCCACAAATTTGGTATGTACTTTGATTCACTCTGATAAACTCTCTATAGATCCATTATGTAGTGTGCAATAACTTCCTTGAAGCTATTTTTGCGTTAATTATCTGCAGTTTGTGATTCATGACTTAAAAATTTACTGAAGAATGACGCTCAAAGATGTAGATTTGACAAGTTGGTTCAGGATCTGTGTAAGTTATTTGCTCTAGGAACTTTTAATAGCAGTCTTCTTATGCACAAAAGGAGAATTCTAGAAATATCTTGATCTGTTTTTTTATCCTGTTATGCAATCTTTTATTTAGAATGTTGATCACTTGTGCTCTATTAAATATTTTTACCTTTTTCCTCATGTGCTTTTGAACTTTGTCAAAGTCTCAAGCCGTTGACCCATGTTGAATATAACTTAAAAAGGTAAATTACTTGCCTTTCCCCCTCTGGAGAAAAGGGGGTTTGCAATGTCTAATTACATTATTGTAATGATTACTTAACACATTTTAGGGTGTCTTGTTTTTTTTCAAAGGTAAGATGATTTTATATCTTAATATTTTTTTTCCCGTATGATTTTCATTTCATGCATTATTATTATTATTGTGCCATACGAGGGCATCGTTTAATTATATGATTACTTTAATTCACATCCTCTTGAAATGGAGAGAGTAAATTATATATATATATATATATATATATATATATAATATGCTACTGATTACTTGCAAATATTATGATTTATTAATAGAATGGCTTACATACAAGATTTTAGAGTCATTGATACAACCCCTCTTGAGAAAATGATAATTTTAAATAAAGTCATTGAGAATGAGGGAGGGGAAATAAATTAATTTGTAACTTCTTTTATTTTGAGTTCAAGAGGCAAGCCTTTTTTTTTTTTTTAAATTAAAGGGTCAAATACTATTGGCGATTGGAGACGGAAGTGCATGTGTTGAGAATGGAGGGCAATTTTGGTATGAAAAGTTTTAATCCCCCAATGAGTTTTATCAAAATCCCTTCTACATGGCTGGTCTCAATCCCAATCTTGACCTCCCAATACCTCCTACCAAATAGGGCTTAAAATTTTTGTCGTTTTGGAAGCCAAAGTTTGCCACCCATGATCCCCTCGTCCTCGGCCATTAAATAAATGCTTCATTGCAGAAGTGCCTAAATGCTCCATCAGAAGAGATAAATGAGATATTTTAAGAAATGAATGAAATGAATATGTGAAGGCATAAGAAATAAACGAGTCTTATTCTTTAAAAATCTAAACATTCAAAATAACTATCCATAAGAATCCAGATGCGTATCATTTTGAGTAAAGTACACCACACAAGAGAGAATAGTGAGTGAAAAGAAGAGAAAAAAATCTTGAGGGCCCGTGTGCTTTCAATTGAAGCAGAGTTTTGTTTTTTTTTTTTAATTTTGTTAGAAGGGTATTATAACTTTTAAATGTTTAAATTTAAGTCTAAAAATAATTAATGATTTGTTCTATCTAATATTGATATCGTTTAGAAAAAAGAGAAATTTTATCAGATATTTAAATTGTAAGTAAATTTAATTTTTTTTTAAATTAACAAAAAAAGAGGGTAGGGATATTTTGGGAAGGCAAAGTATTCATGAGTTGATACGATTTCTTAGCTATTTAAAAAAAAAATTTAATATGAATTCATTTGAATTATTAACCATGATATCTTGATATGTTGAATATAATAATATATTATTTATGATATAAATTAAATCTATCGTGTAATTTATATTATATTTAATTAGATAGATATCCTGATTAAATATTGCAGCATATCTAAAATATCTAGCTGATTAATTGATTTGATTTATTCTTTTAAATAAAATACTCCAACCTATTAAACCCTGTTTGAATAGATTTTTTTTAAAAAAATTTAAAGAAAAATTTATTTAAAAAATAACTTTAAATAAATAAATAAATATTTAAATAATTATTATTAAATTTTTATTATTAATAATAAATTATTAAAAATGGTCAATATTTTCTTCACATTTGTTTTTCAAATAAAGAACCTAATAACATTCCAGCTGTTATTTCGAATTAACCAACTAACTACCACAAAAGCGTTATCTCATTTTTATTCCATTTCTTCAAGCTCTTTCCAATTGCATAGAATGAAACATACAGTAATTTCACCAAAGCACAGTTCAGGTGGTCTACGAAGAATCCTCTCAAAGCATTTTTATCAACTCAACATATTCTACGGTGACAAAAACAAGCGAGGGTAGGAGAGCAACTGTACCAGAACTACATGGCGGCCTTGGACGTCCACCTTCAAATCAGAGGAAATGACCGGTGCACCATTTGAGCAGGTTCCAGAACCGTAAGATTGAGCTCGAACGAAATCGACGGAAACGGGAAGCTGGATTTTGCCAACAAGGTCGGCAAAAAACACCGACTAAAACCGGCGAAGAAGAGCAACGGAAGTCATCGGGGATTTGAGCGGCGAGCTCAGAGACTTGGCGGGCGATTTGGTCCTCATTCCAAAGGATCTTCTCTATGTGGCCTATCCAAAGCCATGGAAGAATTTCGGCGTTTTCGCTTGACGCCTTATAACTAAAAGGAAGACAGAAAAAAGTGAGTGGGAGTCAGGCGTATATCCCATGCCATGACAGCGGAATCTTGTAGGTCCACCGGCGAGCTCCAGCGACGGAGGACGCTGCAGAGAGACGACGGCGAGCTCCAGCGCTGGATCATATGCTTTATCTCCACGCTGTGTAGCTTAGAAATACGCATGCACCATCAGACTTTCAATCCCGAATGGATCGCAATCACGCCTCCCAACCAGATTCTCATACTCGACTTTCTGGAACCCAGCATCGACAATCATTGAAGCATATTTATCCTGCACATCAGTTGCAAGACAGATTAGTCAACATTGAATAAGATCCCAGCCAGCCACATCAGCAACCTTCTTTGACATTTGTTTTCCATCAGAAAACTCCTGCATTGTAATAGGCATATTCAATTTTTTTACTTTGATTGTCACCGGCTAGCTTTTCCACTTCGCTTTGCAGAGGTCCATGGCTCGAGTCATTGACATGTTTGTGTTAATGTGTGTTTATATTGATAGTCATCGTAGCGGTTATTTGTAGCTGTTCAAAAAGTAAAAAACGTCCATTGAAGCACAGTAGGCCAAATATGTAGTCTATGTCGCCTCCTGGATGTCGTCCCCGAAAGCTAAAGGGCATGTTTGGTGACATGAAAGTAGAAGTAATAAAGTGAAAATAAAATTAAATATTTTTTTTAGCATAATAGAAATTATTTTTATTTTTATTTTTAATTTTCATCAAAAAAAGCTATAAAATAATATGGAAGAAGTGAAAATAAAAAAATGAAATAAAAATAATAGGGTTTTATATGTTTAAATTTTAAAAAAATAGAGATAATTATTTTTATATTAGCGATATGGCTGGCGGCTAAAAAGTTAGGTCGGTGGCTGTATCCCTGACTCCGCATTTCTAAGTGAACTCCGACGGGAACTACAGTAACCGACTGTGAGAAGCTGGGTGCCGCTTTGTTCTTCCTTATTGGAGATCATCTTCGGTTATCACCGCTTTGTTCTTCATTTCTAGAAGGCAAGGTTCCTATTTTTAACGAACATAGTGGGTGATGAACTAGTGTTTGATGTGAAAATCTCGTGCGATACCAAAATTAGTGTTTTTGTCAAGTTCTCTTGTTTTTGTTACATCTATTGGCAATAATTTGTTGTTAATTCATTATAGGAATTGCGATTTTGAAGTTGATATGGAAGTAGATGATGATTACGTGGAGTATGTGCCGTGGCCAAACGGAGGGCCATGGATGCTCAGAAGGTTCTTGAACGAGAAGGGAAATCTTCCTTCACGGTTGATGACGATTGGGAGAAGTCAAGAGTGGCGGAAGCTAAACCAAGTCTTCTGGTTAAGGCTTCCCAATTGAAACGGGATCAACCTGAAATTAGTCCGACAGAGCAGGTTGTTCGACAGGAAAAGGAGATGATTGAGAACTTATCTGATCGAAAATACCAAATGTCTGTTCGAGAATTGGCTAAGGGAATCACTTATACAGAGCCTTTGCCTACAGGATGGAAGCCACCTTTACCCATTAGAAGAATGTCTAAAAAGCAACGTGATTTGATTCGGAAGCAGTGGCATATAATAGTTGACGGTGAAGATATCCCACCTCCAATTAAGAATTTCAAGGATATGAGGTTTCCTGAGTCAATTTTGAACAAGTTGAAAGTCAAAGGGATTGTGCAGCCAACACCTATTCAAGTGCAAGGCCTTCCTGTGATCTTATCTGGGAGGGATATGATTGGGATTGCATTCACCGGATCAGGAAAACTCGTCTTTGTGTTGCCAATGATCATGCTGGCTTTGTAGGAGGAAATTAGGATGCCTATTGTTCCAGAAGATCCATTTGGTTTGATTGTTTGTCCTTCGAGGGAACTGGCTAGACAAACTTACGAGGTGGTTGAACAGTTTCTGATACCATTGAGAGAAGCTGAATATCCTGAACTTAGGCCTTTGCTTTGTATTGGTGGAGTGGAAATGAGATCTCAGCTAGATGTTGTGAAGAGGGTGTTCATATTGTTGTTGCGACCCCCGGGAAGTTGAAGGATATGCTGGCAAAGAAAAAAATGAACCTTGATAGTTGCAGGTATTTAACATTAGGTGAGGCTGATAGATTGGTAGATTTGGGATTCGAAGATGACATAAGAGAAGTGTTTGATCACTTGAAAGCTCAAAAGCAGACTCTCTTATTTTCTGCCACCATGCCGACTAAGATTCAGAATTTTGCTAGAAATGCCGTAGTGAAACCTGTTATTGTCAATGTGGGGCAAGCAGGGGCAGCAAATCTTGATGTAATCCAGAAAGTGGAGTATGTTAAGCAAGAGGCGAAAATAGTTTATTGGCTTGAGTGCCTGCAAAAAACCCCACCTCCAGTTTTAATATTCTGT
This sequence comes from Leucaena leucocephala, assembly GCA_037074615.1. NCBI lineage: Eukaryota > Viridiplantae > Streptophyta > Magnoliopsida > Fabales > Fabaceae > Leucaena > Leucaena leucocephala. Next base: position 4,543,978 of record CM073558.1, on the reverse strand, counting down.
GAGAACAAAGCAGATGTGGATGGCATTCATGAATATCTTCTCCTGAAAGGAGTTGGAGCAGTGGCTGTTCATGGAGGCAAATATCAGGAAGAAAGAGAGTATGCCATTGCATTGCAGCCTTTAAGTCTGGGAAGAAAGATGTGTTGGTTGCAACGATGTTGCATCCAAGGGGTTGGATTTCCCTGATATTCGGCATGTTATTAACTATGACATGCCTGATGAGATAAAAAATTATGTTCATAGGATTGGTCGAACTGGAAGATGTGGCAAGACAGGCATAGCAACAACATTCATAAACAAGAATCAAAGTGAGACAACATTGCTTGATTTGAAACATCTGTTGCAAGAAGCAAAACAGCGCATTGTTTTAGCAGATTTGAATGATCCAAGGGATGATGATGATGAAATCACTGGTAAAAGTGGGGTCAAGGGTTGTGCCTATTGTGGTGGGCTTGGTCACCGCATTCGCGACTGTCCCAAGCTAGAACATCAGAAAAGCATGGCCATTGCATATGGCAGAAGGGACTATTTTGGTTCTGGCGGATATAGGGGAGAGATCTGAAAGGCGCCACTTCTTTTTGTATCAGTTTGTTTAGTTTATATGTATGTATATATAAATAATACCACTCTGTTATGTATAGTTGTATCTTATCTTTGTAGGATGAAATATAAAGAACCGCGTAACATATCTGTGCATATTCTATTTGGATTGATTTTCATCTGATAATGCTATACTGGGAGATCTCATAAGGATTGGTCTACATCAGGGATCATCCTTGAGTCCTTATTTATTTAATCTAGTAGTGGATGTTCTAACTAAGCCTATTCAAGAGGAAATCCCTAACTGCATGCTTTTTGCGGACGATATAGTTCTGGTGGGGGAATCAAGAGAAGAAATTAATTTTAAACTTGACTTATGGAGAAGTACTTTAGAGTAGAAGGGTTTCCGTCTGAGTAGAAGTAAGACTGAATATATGCATTATAATTTTGATAAGAGGCAAGTTAGAAGTAACCTGGAGGTCAAATTGGGAGATCAAGTTATTCCACAAATAGATAAGTTCAAATATTTGGGATCAATTATATAGAAGGGCGGTGAAATTTTGGAAGATGTTCATCATAGAATTCAGGCTGGGTGGTTTAAATGGAGAAAGGCTACTGGGGTTATATGTGATCGAAAAGTACCAGATAAAGTAAAAGGAAAGTTTTATCGCACTGCTATAAGACCAGTAATGCTTTATGGAAGTGAATGTTGGGCTTTAAAAGGACAGCACGAGCATAAAGTTGGGGTAGCTGAGATGAGGATGTTGAGATGGATGTGTGGGCATACAAGAAAAGATAAGATTCGTAATGAACATATACGGGGAAGAGTTGGAGTGGCACCTATTGAAGAGAAAATGGTAAAGAACCGTCTTAGGTGGTTTGGACACGTACAAAGAAGGTCAAGGGATGCGCCAGTGAAGAGGGTGGATCAAACAGTATGGACACCGGTTAAAAGGACTAGAGGAAGGCCAAAGAGAACGCTCAAAGAGGTCATTGAGCGGGATCTCCTGGTTAATAACCTATCCAAGGATTTAGTTTTTGATAGAGCACAATGGCGTCGTATGATCCATGTAGCTGACCCCATTTAATGGGATAAGGCTTGTTGTTGTTGTTGTTGTTGTAATGCTATACTGGGAGATTCAACAATGGTGTAGAGTAGACTGTACCGTATATTTGGTTCTTCCTGCATAAACTATTGGTTTCAACAATTTTTGTTTTTCCTGCATAAGCTATTGGTTTGGTTCTTCCTGCATAAACTATTGGTTTCAACAATTTTTGTTTTTCCTGCATAAGCTATTGGTTTCAACAATTTTAGTTTTTCCTGCATAAACTATGTAGGTTTTCCTGCATACAAGATTCAGCAATTTTAGTTTTTCCTGCATAAATTATTGGTTTCAGTTTGCATGCTGTGATTAAGGGTAGATTTTTTCATTTGAATATTGTTTACTTGAATCAGTTGTTGAATATGGAGTAATGTAAAAAGATAGAGGAAGACTAAAAGAATGTTTAATAAGGTTATTGAGTGAGATTTTTTTATCATCGATTTATATAAAGGTTTAATTTTTGATAGAGTATAATAATATTGTCTGACTCTAATTAATAAGATAATATTTATTGATGTTGTTGTTGAATTAATATCTAATCATTTTCCTTTGTATTTCTTATTAGACTGGAAATTTGAAGTAGGATGACTATTGTATGCTCAGACTGCACAGTCACATCTTTCACATCTAAAATCTCTCTGGCACTTGTTTTCATTTTTTGTTTTCACTTTTAAAGTCAGTTCTTCCTCTACACAATTGTTATGTTCCTGAAGTATTACTGGAAGATCTATGAACAGAATTTAAGAACTTAAATGAATACAACTTTTGGAGAATCATACTTTTGATAACTCAGATGGAAGAATCATAGACATATGGGAGTAGTTTACAGTTTCTTAGAAAAACAAATAGCAGCAAGGAGGGATTAAAATTATGGCATAGAACCTCTGGCAGACCTGTGACAGCTCGTCCATCCTATGTTGTATACCCTAAACAGATAATGAATTAATCAATTATAAAACCAGCAGTGGTAATGATGATGGTCTAGATCAGTAAGCTCTGCAATTCCATACTGTAACCCAATAGGTGTAAGCTCATTTTACCTTATGCTGAAATTGAACTGAAAGAAAGTGAATATCTATTAATATATTATGATTATATTCTTGAACAATAAAATCTAGAACAGCAAGTTTTAGTTTCTTGACAACCCTGCAGAAACATTAGTAATCACACAAAAGTTGAGAGGCCAACCTTGGACATCACTTAACAGATCTATCAGAAAATGAAGTGTTCTATATGCTCTTTAAGGGGTGTATTCCATACCCAAAGAAATATATATATATATATATATATCTACACAAATGCAGCAAGTATGTAATCGGATTTGGAATAGAAGGCAATAATACCTTTGGAGTCTTCATAAACAATTTCTTGTGGGAAACTACTTGTTCTCCTTTTACTTCACTTGTATGCCAAAGCAAGTATAGCATACAATGAAAGTAATGGTAAATTCTGTTCACCAACCTCTTCTTTTCTTTCACATGCCAAATTATAGCTAGCTTCATGTACTCCATATCTTCTTCAAGTATCTTCAAACGCTGATTAAGATGTTCTAATTCACCAACTGTTTACACCCTTTTTACTCTGCAATCCTTGATTCTGGACATTTCTCTTTGCCTGCTTCGTGTCAGTAACACAACAGAGACGCTCAGAAGAAGCATTGAAGAAAGCCTCTGAAGTTTCAATCACCCTTCTTCTCTTGTTGCTGGTACTGGCATTTACCACCTTAAGCTTCTCTAACTTTGAATGCTTCTCCCTAAAGCTGAAATGACAATCAAGTTCTTCCATTTTCTTCTTCCACAAGACCAATATTTCTTCACATTTTTGCTAGGAGCATAAATATTCAGTGACGGATTAATCCGTCACGTACCTGGCTTTCCATTGTGTCAATTTGAACACCTATAATAAAACTTGGCCACAAAGACGTTCTTAAAAACTGAACTCTTAAACTCTAAATCTCTGCCTCTCTGCATCATGCATATGAGTGTCACAAGGTGAGTGAAGAAGGATTTTGTATTCTTACCAAGAAATAGAAGTTGAGGAAGTTGGCTGGAAGGAAATATGGCAGAAGTGAATGATGGTTTCTTACTACACACTACATAAAGTAACTCTAAGGCTCTTGGATCATTCCATGGTTGAGACTTTTCCTATTATATCATGTTAACTTTCCTTCCTTAAAAGAGAGTACAAGTTTTGAGCAGATCCTGTTTCCTGTAGATTTGTGTTTTACTCTCTCGTATTTACCAAAGCCAGCTTCTTGTCGAATATATATATATATATTAGGATCAGTTTGACATTATCAATCAAGTTTAGTACTTTAAGATACCCCAATGATAAATTATATTATAAACTCAATTTCGTACAGTGGTTGGTAGGATCCATAACTACTTTCATGACAAAACGATGCGTAAGAAGCTATGAAACAGGAGTATTTTAAAAAATATTCGCACTTGACATAATGCGGATTCTTCAGATTGCTTATAAAGACACTTCTGATCTTCTTGGATCAGAACAAATCAATAGCAGTATACTAGGTTGGGAAACGACCAATAACCTTAAAATTAATCACATGCTTTTTCAACGTCGTTTACAAACTTTCGAGAATTCGAGGTCACATAGGTAAAAAGAAGTCTTCAACAAAATCTGCAACTGAACAGGAAATTTCATGTGCATAAAAAAAAAAAAAGCTCAAGTTTTTGAACCGAGTTTTCTATTGGAATTGCATACTTTATTTCTCCTTTTGTTTTGCCCTCTAATCTTGTACTGTACGTGGCAATTAAAAACTGATTCACAAGATAAGAAATGAACAATGGTATTTCTGGACTTTCATTTCCTTATCTATGTTACAAGGATTGGGTGTAACATGTTGCCCAATTTTTGTTTCTCAAGAAAGCTGAGCAAATTGAGGCCTATCCTAATCAACAGGAACTTCAACATCCATTTTTAGGTCTGAACCGCCAAGAATCTGTGACAAATAAAATAAAACATTAGAAAATGTATCACACATCTCTCCAGAATAAACTCCAAGTAATCCATATCAGATTTAAATATACAGCTACACTCGAATTATGTGCATATTTTTTCTTATGTCACCCATGGATATTGCACAAAATTATAAACTCTTATGTGCTAGTAAGCAACCAAGTTCTTTCAAAATGTTCAGCAAAGCGTATTCAAATTCCCAGTAATGTGAACTTGCTATCAATTCCAAGTTCCAACTAAACTGTGCGGGTCCCATGCTTCTTATGGAGTTTAAAGTAAGTCGTGCTGTTTGTAACTTATAAATGTACTGTTCCGGTCCACAATACAAGTCATTTCCTTCCAACTCATCTTAGTTCAAAATATAATGTAGTTCGCTAATATCTAGGGCATTAATTTTTTCCCTTATTTTGCACTTTATACCATTAATGAGCCAACCTACATTTAATGTATTCTTTTAACTTTTAACAATGATAGAGTTTGAAAGTGCTCAATATTTTTATATCTTTAATGAACCAATTCCTTTTTTGGTCCATGTACATGTCTAAATCTAGACTTATATTGTGGACTGCAGGAGTATTTTTTTTTTATATAGATTTTATTATATATTATACTGATGATTGATGATTTCCACATATCTCATTTTTGCATAAAGAAAAACCTAAAGCAGACCTAATTTTAGGACTAAAAATGCACTGGACAAACTGTATAAAGTATCTTCGTATAATTATCCATTAATGCCAGGCATCTATGGCTATTTTATTTATTTTTCCTATTTTCATTCTGTAGCTTTATCCAGTAACAGGTACAGTATCTCATAGGGACCTCCCCTTGTGGCCAAGGAAATTATAAGAAAAATAAAATTAAGAAACTCAAGTATATTCCATATTAAGGTCCACAAGTTAAATAAGCCTATACATCCAAACGAGCCAGATTTTTTTTTCTTTGAGAAAAAAATAGAATTTATCCATTCAATAAATGCACAAACCTTGATGAAGTCATCAAATGTCAAGTAGGAGTCTTTTGAGTATCCTGCTTCTTTTAGAACTTGGCTCAGGACTTGCTGAGGAACATAGAACAGAGAACAAAAATTAGTCAAAGTTCACTTTAAGCCTTAAGATATCAACATAACTGAGGAGGCATGCAAAATTAATTGTCTTGTACGATGAAAAGGCTCGGACGGAATTAAAAAGAAATTAGATTTTTAATCAAATGGAAATGCGATTTGTGTGCAGGTAATCCAAACAGCTGAGAAGGCAAAATGGATTCTTAAAAAATATTAAAAAAGAATTGTTGAGTGTGTTGATAGAGTATAATGACTTTGTGTGATTCATCCACCACTTCGTGGAATTTACATTTCAATATACCAAGATTTCAATATAATATCAAACAAGTAATGAAAGTGCTTCTTAGTAACTAAGCAAAACTGTGTAGATCTTTAGTGATACCTCTCTCTGTTCATCAGACATGAATGGACCAGTCAGATCCTTTAGGACTTCCAGCATATCTTTGAAAGAAACCTTTCCATTACGATCTGAATCGTATACTTTGAAGATAACTACAACAGAGAAATACGAGTAACTATAACTATCCACATTAACACCGATAAGGAAAAACCATACACAATTATTGTTTATAAATGCATGATGTCAATTTTGCGTTCATAATTTCTATTAGGTGGAAGCCATTACTACGTAATGTGGTAAACATGGTCAAAACCATGTTTCTGCTACAATTTCAAACACACCTTTCAGGAAAGATTCTTGGGTCGCTGATGTAGAAAGATCAAGTAATGGACATTTACATTTTTAACACATTTAAATTCCTATTCATCATTGGCTTAGTGCATGCAAACAGTCTATCTCAGAATCTGTTTTAGCCTATAAAGCTTGTAAATAATACCATAACTCAAAAATGATTACCTGTCTCAAAAGTTTTACATGGTTACGTTACCATGGACTTTTAGTCCTTCTCTCTGGCCCCTAAGACCCTACTTAATCCACTAACAAGTCTAAAGTCTATGGGCACGAAGTTCAGAAAATTCAACACATGTAATTGGCAGATCATAATCAGTCCCAAACTGACAAGTCTACTTTTTGACTGCTCAAGCTCTTCTACTTTGAATAAACTAACGAGATTTTTTGCTAGATTAGTTTATCACAGAGAACTAAACCTAAGAATTCTTTTTAAAACAGCCACACAAGTATAAAGAGCACATATGAAACTGCCATACAACTGATACATACGTTCTAGTTTTTGCTGTGCCCTTGCTTTGGCACTAAATGCAGACAAGAAGGCCACAAAGTCTTTAAAATTCAAACCATCCACCATCTTGAGCAGCCTCTGCAAATAACCAAATCATCCATCATATAGGAGCATTAAGAATTGCTGAGGTCCCACAATAATAACTCAGTATCTCAAAACGAAAGAACTCTTTACCTGAGAAAGTGGATTCAAAGAAAACTCAGGAACAGATAAGAACTCATCTGCTGAAATAAATCCCTTGGCACTACGATCAAGTTGACAAAATCTTTCATACAAGGCCAATATTTCCTGCTGGGAAACTGATTTTTACACCAAAGTAGACCTAGCTCAAAAGAAAGCAGCAAAAATTGGAGAAAAATGTTACAGCCAGAGCAAGTAAAGTAAGACGTACATAAATTATTGCAGTAGTCTTGAACTTCCTCAATATCATATTGAGTCAACATGGACGATGCACTCCCCATCTCTTCTCGGCTTCAAACTGCAGAAGAACAATAACAGGATTAATCTCTGTATAATATTCGCTCTTGAATAACAAGTAACAACCTTGTCCCAGTAAATGATATGAATACTACAGTACTTATTTATTGGCGAAAGATTCATAATCCATTTTGACTATTACATGATTAAATGAATACAATTAAAAGAGAAACGGGTGTATCAGAATTTTCTGGGGACCCAAACAGAGAGCAAGAAATTATGGGAAAGAGAGGGAAAATGGAAGACTGAAGGGCCGAAATCTAATCGGAATCTTATAGCTAAAAATGACGATGCTTTCTCCAAATGGGACTGTAGAAATATACACGTGGGTTGCTTAGTCATCATCGATTCCTGCAGAAGGCAGTTATTGGTTCTGTTCCAAATTAATCGAATAATCGTCTCATGGAACAATAGACGATGGACCTCTCGATGTTTTTAAGCCCAGAATTGAGTAACGCGCGGTGAAGTTAGAGTAGTGGATCTTGTATAAATAGCTCAAATTGACTTGAAGATCTAAAATTTAAAAAACAAAATATTTTTTAATAAAATTTTATGAATTTTATTAATATATTATCTAACCTAAATATAGATATATGTAACTTGCTAGTGATATATTATCATAACATGTTTATAGATACCCTAACTAAAGATTAGTTGACGTAAAAAATATTATACTTATACCCTCTACATTTGAAGTACATTATTCATACTAACTATTTGGGATGTAATATCTTTTAATTTAATTTTATTTATTTTAGGCATCTAGCCTTTATTTATATTAAAAAAAATAATATTATCAATTTTGTACTAAAAATAATAATATTATATATTATAATTATAATGAATAAATCAAAGCTATTTATGGGAACTCGTAAGTCAGATTGTTTATAAAGGTTAAATAAAAAGGACTTATATTACGATTAAACAAAGTTTTTTAAAATAAACATATGTAATTTTTTTGGAGATAATACTATTGAATATAAAATATAATCATCTCTTTAACAAGATTCAAACCTTACGAAGAATTCACCTTTTCTATTAGATTTAACTCAGATAGTTAAATATAGTTGAAACTTCAAATTGTGGATGAAAAAAAACTATATTTAAAATAGTTATTTATAGTTAAACATAATAATATTCAAATATAACACGAAAGCTTTGGATCTTATATTGTTAAATTTTTTTAGGTAAAATTAACATGGAAGTTTCTATAATTTATTTTAATTTTGAATTAGATCATTATAATTTTTTTTGTTTAAAGTGAGCCCTTATTATTTCATTGGTTAATTTTAATTTAATTTATATACTTTAAATAATTAATTTACATAAATGTATGAATATTAAAACTTTGACATGAACCCAAGAAAATTCTACAAAGAATATGAAATTTATAAAATTTGGGAAATGAAACTAAGAAAATTCTATAAAGTATATAAAATTTTATAAATTAAAATTAAAGATTTTTTTAAAAACTGTGGTATACCTTAATTTAAAAACTAATTCTCTAAAAATATAGAAATTGCAAAAATAAATTTTACCCTTTCTAATAAAGTTTTTTTTCTATACGCAAGGCTTATTTTGAATCCAATATATTATATTTAAAAGATTCAGCTATCTATTAGCTGTGTCAAGTTTTGTTAATTAAAAATTAATGATTTAATTAGACTATAAGGGTATAATTTAAACAACATAAACTAAGAATTAATTTTTTTAGAAGAACTTAATAGTGGGTAGTAAGTGAAAAGGAGATTATTAGCATTTTAACTTTAGGGTTAAGGTAAAAATTCGTGTTGAAAATTTCTAGTCAGCAATGCTAGTTATCCAAAAGTTTTTTTAGGAGTAATATTACTCTAAAATTTTTAAATTATAATAATATCGCCTTAACCATTAATTAAAGTTTAAATGTTAGTTGACTAATATACTGATGTAGCATGCCACATGGTATCCACATCATCATTTATATTGAGTTAATGTATAAATTTATCTTAGAAGTTTTTACTTAGGATTACTGTTTATCAGGAAGTCTTTTTTGTTCAATGTTGCATCAGCCATTATCCAATTTTATTTTAACTATTAGTTTAATTAAATATACTAAATCGACTAGTTTATATGCTATCCACTTTAATTTTTTCAAAGTCAAATTTATAAATAAAAAAAATATAAAAATACATTCTTCAAAGCTCTATCATTAACAAATTATCATATTCAAATATCATACTTCATTTTGGTACATGTTTTTAGCATAAAGTATAGTAGAAAAAAATATAGAAAATAATATATATAAGGAGACTCAATAATTCTTGAAAGACGTGAATAACGAGATTAATTTTTAGACTAATTATGGGCATATTTTAACATATGAGTATAAAAAGATAATATATGAAAATATCATGTTATTTTTTTAGAGATTTCTAAAGTATAATCTATTGAGAGTTATACTCGAGTAACAATGGAACTTGGAGGGATATATTTTTTATATAAATATAATTTAGAAAAAAAAATGAAGTAAATGATATGTATAATGATCACCTTAACATATTTAGTCAAACTAACAGTCAAACTAAACATGAAAAATTTTCTGGTGACATTGAACAAGAATAAAAACTTCTAGATACCTACTATTCCTAAGTGAAAATTTTTAGATAAATGTATACCTTAACTAGAATTAAAAATTGACATGAATGACACATGACATATCACACCAACATATTTAGTTAAACTAATGCTTAAATTTAATTTTGCGTAATGATTAAAGCGATATTATTATGATTTAAAATTTTTTAAGGTAATATTACTAAATTTCTGGATACCATAAGTGAAAACTTTTTAACCTTTTGCTTAAAAAAAACTTTAACCTGGAAAAAGGAGAAAGTAAGACATTCTTTTATATAAAAAGTAAGATAGGATTGATATATCATATTTTGACACATTATTTTTAACAAGTTTCTAGTCATTTGTAGGCAACAAATGGCTTTCTAGATTGAGACTAAAGTCAGTATGCTGTGAACTACAACAGCCAAAAAATATTCCAGGTAGCTTCGTTAAGTAAACGAAGAAACACACAAGAAATTTTTGGTTTTAACACCAAATAAAAAATATTAAATAAACTCCTAGTAGGACACTTCATCCATTTTAAAACCAGTCCTACACTTTGATGTTAACATTATTAAAACGACATTCTATGTTAACCTTATCTCACAAGGTTAAAAATTATTCAAGACATTCAATAATCTTATTGGTGCATTCCGCTTGGCCAAATGAAAATTATAATACGCTTGAGCTGTCATAGCGATTGCTTTGTTAATACTTATTTGATATGAGGGTAAGCTCAGATTTCATCATCATCATTACCATTAATGTATAGATAACACAGTTACAGCAGGAAACAAAAGAGACGAATGGCATTTTTATGGACCATTTTTGTAAAGACCATCCTGGAAGGAAGATACAAAAATTGGGGAGTGTGTGTCTGAGAAAATTTATCAATACGACGAATAAAGCAAGCTCCAATGTGTGCATGAGCCTTACATTATTGAAACCAAAATCATCATACTTCATTGTATCAAAAAAAAAAAAAAATCATCATACTTCAACAGGCATCCAGGTCACGGCATGGAGGCGGCATCGGCTCGCTTAATAGAGTGGTATTCCCTCCTTCAGGTCCAGCTTTGATCCGCTTGGGATTTTGGGTGCCATGCTATAATACGAAAAAAGAGTTAAATTCAGAGCATGAAATAATGAAGGGAAAATTATTAAGAAAAATCCTTCATTGCAAAAGTTATTACCCAAAAATACCTTACATTTGTTTAAGGACCCAATACAATCTATCTTTAGCGGGTACAATTCTTCATTAGCTACATGCAACCTATCTTCAACTATGTGTAAAACGGAAGACATTTTGCACATAGCTAAAAATATGTTGAACATAACTAAAGAATAATTGCACTCATTTAAGATAAGTTATACCTGCTCGCGGATATGGATCCTTTACTTTTGAGCAATAAATTTTGAAATGGAAGATTTTTCAGCAATTTTGCCTAGTGAGAATCTTAAACATGAACGGAACAATGAAGATGTCTGTGGTTGATAAATTCTTACCGGGGGCTTCTCACCCCTTCTCAGTGCCTCTACTATCTCAACTACTCTCGTTGGTGTTACATCTTCCTGGAATGAACATAAAACGAGACACGTTATGCTCCAAAATATTTCAGATGGAAACACAAGAACCATTACAATGATTAATATAGGAATACATACATAGTAGTTATAGGTATATCTTTCGGATCCGTTTGAGTAATCAGCCACTGTAATCATAGGAGCATTCACACAACATCCCTGCATGACACCAATGAATTCATTGAATCATACTTATCTGATCTCCGGCAAAACTGGATAACATGCATGCGCCTATTTTTTGACCACATTGATCTTCAGAACGTGGTAAATTGTTTGTAGCGCCTTCTTTTTTTATTCAGTTAGATATAAATTAATGTACAGTAAAGTTAGTTATTGATGTTTCTTTTAAATTTTTCTCAATAAACTTGAAGTAATTCAAAAACAATCCAAGAGAAGTTCTTCAAGAATATTGCAGCTGTACAGAATTTACAGTATAACATAAAAAGTGGCATGTCAGTGCTTCCACAACATTCTTCTCCACTGCCTAAATTTGTCAAGAATATATTTTCCACCAAGATAATACATTCTCAGTGCTGAAGAAACATATAAATCTGAAAATATTGCTTAAAAACTTACCATGCATTCCATTTCTCCAACAGAAAACAAACCATCCTTTGTTACTTCTGTAAATGAGATATCCAAAGAAATTAATTCTTATAAAAAACATCATTATTTCAACATGCCAAGAATAAAATCTGGTTACTGGAACGTAATGGGAGAAAAAACAAGATTGATAACTGACCATTGCGCTTCACCCCCAAGTGATTCAATAAAGCTTCTTCAATTTCTCGTGAACCGCGTATCATACAAGGTGTCGTTCCACAAACCAATAGATGGTACTTTCCTACCTAAGAAACACACCAATTTTATGCAGATAAACTTAAAATTGCATTATTGAGGATAACTAAACATGGAAGTATTAAATCATACTATGTATTATACCTTGGTCCGGTTAAACATTGAGTAAAATGTGGCGACCTCATATACCCGAATTGGAGCAACCTCAATAACCTTTGCCACCTAAGCAATTCACAATACAATTAATTAATAGAATATTTAAATAACTTCTGGCTAATACATATATGTATGCATTCACTGCAGCTTAAAATTTCAAATATCAGTTAGGCCATTGCATTAGTTTCAGAGTTCAATCATAAATCCATGGTAACTGGAAGATAAAAGTTAAACTAAACCAAAGAATGACAGGGAGATTTCTTCATACATGTGCATATGTTTTTCTGTGTCTAATATCAGTGTTCAACCTTGTTGCATACAGAAATTTCAAATCTACAAATTAGATCACCAACAGAATAACGCTTCAGCAAAATGAGGCATACATCACAAACAATCAAACATATAAATCTTCATTTTAACCACCCTAGAAAGAATTGCATAGAGTCATCTTTGTTGCTCATTAATCGAATTCAATCACCAACATCATGATCAAGAATAGGTTAGGTTTTCACGGGAGTGGAAACATTACTGAAATGTGAAACTAGTCCAAGCATATGATGATTATTAAACAATTTCAATTCAGCACTACTAGCAAGCGAGTATCATTGATAACAAAATAATGGGCACAACATGGCCTAAAAAATGAGCATTTTTTCCTATGGCACAGTGGAGGGCATGAATATTGAAACTAATTTATCACACTCCCACATCAACTCATTAACATTCGCCATTTCTCCAGTTGGGGCTATATTTATATTCAATCCAACATTTTTCAAGTAAGTTTTTCGTTGAAAAATTCTGTGTACCACCCTTTTATGTACAAAACTTCTTAAGAGTAAAAGACATGTTACTTTCATATTTTCCAGACTACCAAAATGAATCCTTTAAGCATGAGGTCAAACATACTGCATTCATTGCTGAAACTGGGAGCCAGCCTCCATGCTGCTGCTGTGCAAGATCCAGCAGAGGGATGACTGCAGATTGCTTATAGTTGGATGGATAGTGAGATAGAATCTCCTTAACCTGTATTCACAGCTCAATAACATCAGAATGTGTAATAAAATATGCAACATACATCCAAAAAGGCCATCACAATGTACCTATATTGAACTGTACATTTATCCTATCCCTTTGACACATTCTAAATTTGTAATGGAATCAATTGATAAAAGATTAATTCATAAACTCTACACTTAGTTAAATTGTCTGATTCAGCAATCTGTTTTTACATATCTGAGCTAAACTGAGTCAATAAAGTAGAAAAACATCTAACTTGTACAGGCAAAAGAATGATATTTATTGGCTAGGCATGAAAATTCCCTATAGAGCACATTTCATAAATCAAAAGCCATCTGCTAAAGTTACAAACTAACCCACATAGTTTTGTACTTTGGATAAGCAATAAAGGAATGTAGGATCTCACTGAAAATCAAGAAGCAATGGTAAGAATTGTATAAATTAATGATTAAGCAGTATATGCCTGCATCATTAAACAAAATTATCTTGACAAAAACAAAAACCTACTTTCAGAAGAAAATCCATATTAAAGTCAGTCTACTGATTTGTCAAGAAGCAAAATATATGTATTGATCATCGCTCAAATTATTCTGACATAATGTATGTTAATAAGGATAAAATGCATCTTAATTCTTAGCAACAGCCCAAACTATTCCACGTCCAAACACAGTTGACCGGGATTAGAATAGATGACACAGAAACTCGCTTCACAAACCAGACAATGAACATGACATTTGAACAACTTAACATACTAAGCCATACATTTCATGATTACCTATTGAAAACTCAAAATCAAGCCTGAGCATTGCCCTTATACAATAGAAAAGGAAGCAGTAAAGCACACTTTTATCCAGCAATGCATGGCATCTAACAACATTTCACATTTTTATTTTAACTGAATTACATTGTAATAGACTTTGCCTCAGTGGCATATCAAGTGCATAAGACGTACGCGTGAAAATACACTACATTCAGAATTTACGATCATAAAAAACCATAAAATCCAAAGCATATTATCCTTCTTCCTACTAAATAAGGGTGCCAAACCAATGCCCATTAACCATCAAGCTCTCGACCCCAGAAAGTTCTCTTATTATGCTCTTAGCCAACCAATAGTGTGACCTTAAGCATCCACTTAGCCAAACAATAGTGTAACCTTAAACATTCACACCTATCCACATAATCCAAAAAGAAACCAAGAATGCAAAAGGTTTTAGGCATCACAGATTTAACAAAATATATCACAAAAGAAGGACACTTGAAAAGGAATTTCGGCGGTTGCTTCCCCCCTTCAAATTTTTTTTTTACACTGTAGGGTGAACTATATTGATATACCATCACATATCAGACTTCCTCTGTCCTAAACGCATAACCGATAAGATTATAGGGCATTCGCATGAAAAAAGGAATCATTTTGAGCTCTCTATTTACATAACGATAACTGATCAATTCTGGCAACAATTAACATTAGAATTCTTTAACTCGAGAGCATTGAAAAATTACCTTCTGTTTGTTGGCATCTGAGAATTCCCATGGAAGGTCCGGATTGTTATCTGGAGAGTCAATGTGCTGCCGAATTCGTAGAGATTCACTCAGTCAAAATAACCATTGCATGAAACATACTGACGCAATACAAGGTGAAATTTTTTAAAATTTAAAATGAAAAAATAAAGAACTTACATAGTTCAGAGCCGTGGAGAAGGCCCTTGATGGCTGCAGGAGAAGAAAAGAAAAGAAAACCGACGAAATCAAGAAAATATATCAGAAAGTGGCTGGACCAAAAAGTTGAAATGAAAGCAAATTTGCAAGATAGAACTGAATCAAACCTGACGAAAGGCCTGACGGATCTCATTGATATGCTTCGCCGCGAGGCGCGCAAGCATTTTGGAAGACTGGTAGGAACTGGTCTGAGGAAGAAAGAGATCGGAGTTAGGGGCGTAGATACTCGACCAGGATTATGCGACACAGTAAGTGAAAGAGGTATAGGAGAGGTGGCAGAATAAGGACCGTTAGATCTCATCAAAGGATATAAAAAAATGGGCTTTCATTTTGAACTTTGTTTTTTGCATAAATCATAATGAGCCTTCAATTGTGGACTTCGATGAATAAACTGGGCTCTCTGTTTGTAAAACTGGGCCTTAGGTATGAACCTGTTGATGTTTGTAATAAATCCTTATGTATACGTTACCCAAAAAAAACTCCTTATGTATGTAGTAAGACTTGAAGGGCCCTTTAGTCCTAATATTTATTTTTGTTTACATAATTATTACTACACCTATTTAGAAAATTTAAAGGTAATATTCTATTCAAATAATATTTTTATTTATTTTAAATTTATATTTTAGAAAATGAAAAATAATAACTATTTTTATTTATAAAAGCGAATGTTTTTGCTTCGTTTCTTTTGCAATCTATAGAAGCAAGCCAAAGCTTGAAGGAAAACAACATGCCAAAAACATAACCGCCTAGCATATATCTTGTTTATCCTTCGAGAACATTCCCAGACATCCATTTGGTATAATCGGCACCAACTCTAAATCAAACGAACTATACATCACAAGACAAATATTTATTTTTGAAAGAGTTTTACTATTTAGTCATGACACCCTTTCTATACACATCGCAAATAACTAAATCACAAATTAGATGCCAAATCTCATAAGATAAATATTATTGGTAGGGGCCCATCATTTATGAGTTCAATTGATAAAAAAGTGAGACATGCGAACAATTAGAGCGTATTCGATCGTTAAAGAGTACTACTTTATTATGGTTCTAATTGTGTCGTTTGAGGAGATATCCTACATCCTAAGTGTCTAGATTTATATCCGAAAGTAATAAACGGCTCGCATGCCTAATATTAGTATCACCTAAAAAGAAGGAAGATTTCTCCCTACGTTTAAATTGTAAGTGAATCTAATATTTTTTCAAAAATTTTTGTAAAAATAAATATTATTGGTAGGGGAAAAATTCTCAACCTTTGGAGCGGTGCCATAATTAGTCCAGTGGCTAAGGAGGATGACATTAGTTATTTTTAAAAAGATTCCATCACTTTTCAGTATTTAAAATCTTGAGATAAAAATATCATCACGGCATTATTGGTGACATTGACAAGACTAAGAAAAATGTCGTTTTTATTCTTGTTAATTTGGAGTTTCTCCTATATATCATATCATGGTTGAGTGGAAAATACTAGAAATCACGTTAAAATTTCACCGAGAGCCACCGATTGACCTTAATTTCTATGCGCATGAATTTCTCTTGGACAATCATTGAGCTTAATACTTGAGTTGAGTCCAGACTTAAAAGAAAAGCTTCACCATAACATATAAACAGATATTTAGTGGCTGAAGAAGAAGAAGAAGGCAGTGAAAGACACAGAGAAGGGTAAAATATGGCAGAAGCAGACTCTATCGTTCCGGCAGAGACCTTGCTGGCGAGGCGTGTCCAAGAAATGGCCCTAAACCGTGAAGAACTTCCACCACCTTATGTTTGTAGAGACGATGATCCTACAAAAGTTATGTCCTCAACTTTGTGTTCAATACCAATCATTGACTTTCGCCTCCTCTCATCACCAGCAGAACTCCAAAAGCTTCGATTAGCACTCTCTTCTTGGGGTTGCTTTCAGGTCGCTCTTCATTCTATATTTCCATTTCATGGTTATATTATATACAATAAGATTTGAGTTGTTCCAGTTCTCTAGCAGGCATATTATATGCAGCAAGCATATTTCTGGTTTACATAGTGAATATATATATATATATATATATATATATATATATCTTGTTTACCATTGATTTTTTGTGGAATTTCAGGCTGTGAATCACGGGATATCGGTTTCGTTTTTGGATGAGGTTCGTGGAGTTGGGAGGGAATTCTTTGAGCAGACGATGGAGGAAAAGAACAAAGTATGTAAAGGGGTTAAAGATATTGATGGGTATGGTGCAGATCCAGTTCCGGAAGAAGGCCAGTCTCTAGACTGGTCTGATCGCTTGTTTCTTCATGTATACCCACAAGATTCAAGGAACTACACACTCTGGCCCACAAACCCACCATCCTTCAGGTATTACCTCAATTTTTTCTTTTTAATCATGCACATAAGTATTAATCAATATTGGAGTGTTTAATTTGAGACTGAAGCTAATATTGATTTTAATGGATACTTAAATAAGATGGAAAACCTTAATTCAAAAGTTAATTATTGAGATGAGAGAATAACTCATTTAAATATCTCACTCAAGGGATTAATATCCCCTGTTACCAAATCTCTATCAATTGGGCGCCAATGAGATGCTGATGTCTTGATGGCTGAACTCTAGGACACTTCACTCAATCTCTTTCCAGTTAAAACCTCCATGGATAGCTCTTTCCAAAACTTCCAACAACCTAGTTGGTAGCAATTGATAGGATATCCAAGTGGAATGGAGAATGTACTCCAAAAATTAGCTCTGGAGATAAAAAAAGCTCATTTAAATATCCTATTAAGCATCTAATACTGCTGAATGTGTATTTATAGCATCTCATATACTACAAAATCTTCATCAGATTCAATCTTTAATGCAGGGGTATTTTGGAAGAATATGGGAGGAAGATAATGGAGTTAACAGAGGTTGTTTGCAAAGGAATGGCAAGGTCACTGAACTTGGAAGAGAAGTGCTTTGTGAATCAGATTGGTGAGGAAGCAGTACTACAAGCAAGGTTCAATTACTATTCTCGGTGTGAGAGGCCAGATCTTGTTCTTGGCCTTAAGCCTCACTCAGATGCAACTGCTTTCACCATGATCCTGCAAGATAATGTTGAAGGCCTCCAAATCCACCAAGATGACAAATGGTTCACTGTTCCTACAATCCCTCACGCCCTCCTAGTTCTCCTTGGTGATCAAATGGAGGTATCTATTAATTTCTTGTTGAAACACTGCAACTTTTATTGGCAAGTATAAAAGTTTTACTGTAGCATGATATATGTGTTGTATTTAAACTTAACTTAAGTCAACCGATCAGATCAATGAACTGGTCTTCTGTGTGGTTTATACATGAATATTTTATTTATTTATATATTAATATCTGTTTTATTTAAATATCACTATTTTTTAAAATAATATATAAATATTTTTATATTTTTAATTAAATTATATTATTTATATGACGGATCTAACATTGAGTTGACCACGGTTATTGACCCTTAAACTATTGTCCCAACTGGTTCATTGCCTAGGTTCTCAATACCTTGGATATATGTGTGAATTTATAGCTGAATTTTGATGGTGCAGATAATGAGTAATGGGATGTTCAAGAGTCCAGTTCACAGGGTACTGACGAACTCAGAGAGGGAACGGTTATCAGTTGTGATGTTCTATCAACCAGCAGAAAGCAGAGAGGTAGGACCAGAAGATGGTTTGGTGAGTGAAGAAGAGCCCAAGTTGTTCAAGAAGGTTAAAGATTATCCCGCTGCATATTGGGATTTTTATCAACGAGGAATGAGAGCACTTCATGTCGCCAGAGTCTGAATCTCTGCAGCCATATTACAATAATAAATGTAGCTATATATGTCAAGTGTTGTGTTATCTACAAGAGTGTGAATCTATCTTCTTGTCTACATATGTTGACGGCCTACGTGCCTAAGTTCAGTATTTTATCTGTCTTCTTGTAGCATGGCACATTAGTCCTTGTGGTTCTTTTGAAAAGCATTAAGAATAAGAAAAGACCCTTCGATAGGTTAGATCTAATCAAAGCGACTATACCTTTATAGCAAGTAAATTAATGCTTGAATTTATATAGGAAGATGTATTTATATTTAATACTAAAAAACATTTTAACTATAATTATAAGAGATACATGTGTCTATCCAGTGGTACAATAAAAAATTTAGGATAGGGGCGAAATTGTAACAATATTTTTATTAAATGAATAAATAAAATATAATATTATAAATATAATAGTTTGAGTATAAAAAACTAAATATAATTAATAACTATGATGATTAAGTTAAATTTTGTGAGTTTACATATTTTGAAAACGATTCAAAATATTTTCTTGATTAATTTTAGTAAAAACCTCACGTTCAATATAGCACGTTATTATATCATTTAATTATTTATTATCTATCTTATTTCATAAATGTTTTTGATGATATTCATTGCCGAGAAAACTCTTTCAAATGTGGATGTGGGCACCAATAAAATCAATGTTAATTCAATAAAGTGATAAACTAATGTAAAAGTCAAATGAAAGTTAATTTCAACCATCTTCATCAAAAAACTTGCAAAGTCATGACAATACGAAAACTCTAGAACATGATCACATATTATAAATATATATGTGGATTTGTCATTCTAAGAGCAAAAGGTCACACAAGAAAAAATCATTAGAATAAATGAGCTAGTCGATGAAGCATACCATGATCTAATTTAAAAAGAGAGTTTATTGGATCAAAATAAACAATGCGCCTTAAGAATTTTGTAAAAATTTCAGTGAATTGATTACTCATTTCAGCAGCAGGGTTAATCACGCCAATCAAAATTTTGCATTATAGTGATAATGATAAGTAACGCATTGCCTGTCACGTCTCAAATGACCTGAATTGATATACTTTATAAATCCCTATTTGTCAAAATTCTTTGAGTTCAAATAATCAAACTCTATTTATATATTTTACTAAAATAAATTTCTGATTATATTCTATAATCTTTCTTAATCTCTTAATTTTTAATTTTAAAATTTCAAGTCTCAAATTACTTGAAAATCATGTCCTAATTATAATACTATAAATAAAAACTAAGATACTACAGTGGATTTCTCTACTTTTGGTCGGCGAGAGAGAAAGAACAAGAAAAAGACATGAAATTAAAGCACCGTCCTAATAAAAAAAATACATATAATAAAAAAAATACATGACTTCTAAAGAAGCCTAAGGATAAAATTAAAGTACAGTCACTAGGAGGGGTGACCGCCCTAACTTCTCCTACAATTCTGCCAATGTGTCTATAAAAAAATGCACTAATTACCTCAAAAAAGAAAATATCACATTCAATTTTAATTATAAGAGCTATTAACATTTTTAGATAAATTTAAAAAACTAAATAAATAAGTTAATTATAGATAATATAAGAGTTAGTTGACTAATTTAAGAATATTAATAAGTATATAATATGAATTAATCTTTAAAAATTAGATTTAGTAATAATTAATTAATTATTAATTGTATTAATATATTTAAAAAATTAACTAGATTTTATGTTAATGATGTGGAGGGAGTATATAAAAACATGCGTTTCTAAACGCCCTGAGAAGCAAGCATAACCAAACGTTAGCTTGTGAGGTAGAGTGAAATCTAACTACCGTAACGGTCACAAGGACACCAAGCCACGTGGCATTAAGATCGTCCAAAGCGGCTTTTACGGCAACCTTTTGCGGAGTCATTACACCATTCAATTTAGCTCCTTCTTGTTCTCTCCGCCGTGTACTTTTCTCTCTTCGAGATTTAATTCTAAGGTTTCTGATTACCCATATTGCAGATCCAACATAATTTCATAAAAATCATTTTCACATATATCATTTCATCGTGTGACCCAAAAAGAATCTTTCTTTGTATGCTACGTCCAAACCTTCTTTATCTGCTAATCAATGCATAAACTGGAATTTCAATAACAAAATTTTCCTACTACCAAATGTGACATGAATATCAACGTAACCAATTAGAGCTAGAAGAAGAAGAAGGCAATAAAAAGAATGGCGGACAAGGAAGTGTTCATTGCTTCACTTGACCAAGGAACTACCAGCACAAGGTTCATGATCTACGATAGCTTGGCTCGTATTGTCGGATCGCACCAGGTTGAGTTCACTCAGTTTTACCCAAAAGCAGGGTAAGTAATTAACCAAGGATGGTTGCTTCTGTTTCAGATTTTTTTTGTTCCATTCTTTGTTTTGCATTCAGTATCGCTCACTCTGCTGAATAATCTGGGGTGGTAGATGGGTGGAGCATGATCCAACGGAGATCTTAGAGAGTGTTAAGGTGTGTATTGCGAAGGCTCTGGACAAGGCGACGGCTGATGGATTCAATGTGGATAAAGGATTGAAAGGTATTGGTCTGACCAATCAGAGAGAGACGACTCTGGTTTGGAGCAAATCAACTGGCCTTCCTCTCTACAACGCCATTGTTTGGATGGATGTTCGTTCCAGTTCTGTTTGCAGGTGTTTGTCTGTCCCTTTTTGCACTGAAGCTGTTTGTAAAATGTTCTCATCCAAACTATAAAGGAGGAACGCACTTATTTTCATTTGTGTTTCCATAACAGACTTGTGCCACTTTAATATACTGTTCACACATATTACACATATGAGAATAATGAACATTACATGGCTTGCATAATAGATACTGGTGGTTCCAAAAATTGGAACAAGACAAAAAACAAAACAGTAGAAAGAAGAATAAAAAATAACAGTTGTTTTTTCTTTGGAAGTATATCACATTGGGGATACTTTAAAGCTTAAAATGTTAGGATTCGTCTATAAAACACATAGCAAGAATATTATATACAAATGTGGATGATGTGGACCGTCTGTATACGTTGTATAAATTATTATTTAGTCTGACTTGCCTTACGGTCTTTTTGTCCACGTTTAATGGGGTCAAATTTTGAATCTATATGCAACTTTCCTCTTCTTGATTTCTCTCTCTCTTTTTTGTGTGCCATTCCATTAATTTTCGTTCTCAGAATGGTTGGGTCTTTTTATTTTGGAATAGAAAATTGGAACAGGATTTGCCTGGTGGTAGAATCCATTTTGTGGAGATTTGTGGTTTGCCCATTAGTACATACTTCAGTGCCACTAAACTCTTGTGGTTAATGGAGAATGTGAGTGCGGTCAAGGAGGCTATAAAGAAAGGAGATGCTCTGTTTGGAACTGTAGACACTTGGTTGATATGGAACTTAACAGGTGGGGTGAATGGTGGGTTGCATCTCACTGATGTCTCAAATGCATCAAGGACAATGCTCATGAATCTCAAAACTCTTGACTGGGATGAGCCAACATTGAAAACCCTTTCTATTCCAGCAGAAATCCTCCCGAAAATAGTTAGTAACTCTGAAATCATAGGAAAAGTCTCTACCGGATGGCCAATCGCCGGTATCCCGATTTCTGGATGTCTAGGAGATCAACATGCTGCAATGCTTGGACAAGCTTGCCGTAATGGTGAGGCTAAATGCACTTATGGCACAGGCGCTTTCATACTCAAAAATACTGGCCAAAATATAGTTAGATCAAAGCATGGTCTTCTTACCACCTTAGCCTTCAAGCTTGGTCCTCAAGCTCAAACAAATTATGCTCTGGAAGGATCAATTGCAATTGCTGGAGCCGCAGTGCAGTGGCTCAGAGACAGTCTTGGAGTAATTAAAAGTGCTAGTGATGTAGAGGAATTAGCATCAAGGGTTGACTCCACAGGAGGGCTTTATTTCGTTCCGGCTTTTAATGGCCTGTTTGCTCCATGGTGGCGTGATGATGCTCGCGGGGTTTTTATAGGGATTACAAGATTTACAACCAAAGGTCACATTGCTAGAGCTGTGCTTGAGAGCATGTGTTTCCAAGTGAAAGATGTTGTAGATTCAATGAACAAAGATACGGGTGAGGAAAAAATGAAGGAGTTTTTGCTCAGAGTAGATGGTGGGGCAACTGTTAACAATCTTATGATGCAGACTCAGGTTTGGACTGTTTCCATTTCATCTATATTCTAAAGTTATCTCTTTTTAGCTGATTTTAGATAAACGTCTCCAGATCTCTGTCTTTTGTCCAAGTGTATTCATACCAACTACAAATTCTAAAGATTTCACATAACATCTTTTTCAACTTTGTTAACTTAATTTTATCTCTTGAATACCATGTCCGATATCTTAGAATCTAACAAATACAAGTATACAAGATATATACCGTAGAATGTGAGATAACAATGTACTGATAAACTTTTTTGGCATCTATCATTTTATTAGTCCTTCGTAGCCAGCAATAGTATTCTTACAGTTGTATGAGGCCATGGAGGTATTACAGATATGTGTAAAAATGAGCTTAATAGAAAATATCCTGAAAGTTCTTTTTTTTTGGCATTAATGATGTACAGGCAGACTTGTTGGGGAATGCAGTGGTTAGACCAGCTGACACAGAGACAACAGCACTAGGTGCAGCATATGCTGCTGGGTTAGCTGTTGGTGTTTGGACAGAAAATGAGATTTTTGTTTCAGATGAGAAGCCAAAAAGTTCCACTATTTTTTCCCCCAATTTAGATGAAGAACTGAGGAAGAAGAAGGCAGATTCTTGGTTTAAAGCTGTTTCTAGAACTTTTGATTTGGCTGATCTATATTGATGATTACAATCAACTATATATCTCTTATATATAGTCCCTAGCTCTGTAGCTAATTTTCTTTTATTTTTCTTTAGCACCCTATTACCCTCACGAATCAGATCTAGACTATTATAAATCACTCCTCTTGAATCTTTGTGAATAACTGCAGCTACTAGCTGGCATTGAAACTAGAAGAAAATGAAATTCAATAAACAGATATGTATATCTTTGATGTTTTATCCAAGGAACAAGGATTATTTTTTCCATACTAAAACACTATAGCTACCAATTTATGTCTTCTCAACATTGCACTAGACAAAAATCTATCAAACTATCCAATGTATCATCCTTTTGAAGAGCCTTTTTTAATGAATTTGGTTGTTGATAAAGTACGATAGCGTCATACGATGATGGAGTCGTACGATCTATATAGTTGACTTTAATTAATAGAATAAAACTTATTGTTATTGTTGTTGTTTCAAAGCATATGAATATGTTGAGACTTATTAAGTAAATAATTCAAAATGAGCAGACATCTATGATGTTAGAGATGATCCTCAAAAGGATCCATAGGAAACTAATCCATCCCTATTTGAAGAAACCAAATATTATAGACCTCAATTATATTTGAGTAACAAATTGTGTGTTATTTACAACTTGTAAACAATGTAATTTGTTATAAGTTTGAAATAACTAGATATAAATTTTCTCTAATTTTTTTTAAAAAAAAAACTCATGGTAAATGAGTATCCCCAAAACTTTGGTAAAATAATGATTTTCTTTTTATATTCTACTTGGGATATTTTTTTTTAAATGGTAAAAATTTGGAAAATAATAGTTGCTAAGGTGCCTATATTAATAATTGTCAAAGGAGACCTTTAAATAATGAACTTCGTGATGATAATCCCAAGCAACAAAAGCATGTGTTATTGTCTCCAAATCCTTTGGTCAATCTTTCATTTGTTATAACTCCACCCATCATTTCCATTCTTATCCCCAAAGCAAAAGCATCCACATTTAGAGAACCCTATATATAGAAAACACATTGATTGCTAAAATAAAATATCATAATGGAATATTTTTATTATAATGTACAATTGATTTTAGTATTTAATTAATTGAAGATGTGTCATTAGTTAATGCCTAACTTCCACATTTTTTTTGTTTAATCATAATTTACAATCACATTGTCCTCCAATGATGACTCTCATAATTATATTGGATGTTCCCTGGCAATCATTATTCTCTACAAATGACCTCTTGGGATTAAAAACCCATGGCAGTATTTAAAAATGATTAAGGGTTTAAGACACTTGGCATTAGGATAAAAGGAGGGTGGAAATAGTAGGTTGGAGTAGTGATTGTCCAAATTTTGTTTGTGTAATGATAAAATTTGATCAAGATTTTGGGGGGGGGGGGAATTATTTATTTTGCGTAGCATGATAAAATATTTTAGACCAAACAAACAAAAGTGGCTTCTTTACTCTAGACTGTTTAATTGAATTTGATGATTTATATTTGATGGTTTTTAAAAGTTTAGATTAATCTGTATTAGTAAGATTTTATTTGAATAGTTCAAAATTGCAAGAGAGGCATAGAGAAATCAAACAATTTTCTCAATATATTTCTTAAAATCACAATAATTCCTTTGAATCACAATCCAATTAATAAATGTGATTTTCAACTATAAAATTGTATGTTTACCAGACACTCCCTCCATAGTTAGGAAGAATATCATGTATTACAAGTTTGATGACCCCTTCCATTCCCTAAAAAGGTTGGTTTAAATGTAACGATTCTATTCATATTTTAATAAAATTGTGGGTTCAAAATATTCCTGCCAAATGTGAAATTTTCATTATTAGGTAGTTTATTATAAGTATTATTGGTATGTGTTTTAATCTTGATAAACCCATACAACCCAATTCACACTAAAGGTAAAGGCGTAAGACATGTGATCATTTAGAATATATTTAATTTTTAGGGAGTATTATTTTGTTGTGATTTAAGTCGTGGCGCTTGAGGATATATCATAACTCCTAGATGCGTAGGTTTACGTTTGAGGATAATAGACAACTCGCCTTACCTGATATTGGTATCATTTCAGTAGAAGGAAGACTTTGCTCTACCTTTAGATCGCAGGTAAATTTAGTATTTTTTTAGAAATTTTTTTAACAAGAAAAAAAAATTGACTACACAACAAGTGTATATAAAGATGAATATACAAGTGGGGTAATATCCACCTAATAGGTGGAACCCCTATTTTATATATCTATAGGCTCGTTTGATTTAATTTTTAAAAAAAATTATAAAAAAAATAATTTAAAAATTATTATAGAGAATAACTTCTAAAAAAGAACTTTTAGAAGAAAAGTGATTCTGATAAAATAAATATTTGAATAGTTATTATCATAATAATTTTTTATAGTTAAATTATTATATATAATATAGGATAAAATGATAGGAAAAAAATAAATAAAGTGATCATTATACAGCCTAAAACACTTTTGTCACTTAAAAGCTATTCTAAACAAATTATCTGAAATTATAATTTACTTCATAAAATATTTTATATATACAATAATTGTTTATTTAATTTTTTATCTAAAATATAGTTTGGGCCATAAATACTTTTAAAATAATAGTTTTAAAAAAAAGCAGATAGGCACTATATTTTTTTTTACAGTATCATAGTTATGCCAAAATTAATTAATCATGTCATGTTTCATCACAAAAATGAGATAAGTTTCATGACCCATAGTTTGTTTTTAATTTTTGTTAGTGATGAATTTCTTAGGGTGTGGGAATAAATTAGGTTGGAGATATATGTGGGGAGGTAGATGGACATGGACTCAATCGGGTAGGGTAATTAAATCGTGTGGGGGTCCCTATCACTAGGGGTGGCATGCCATTGCCAACCATAAATATCTCTTCAACGTGTGGTTCATAATTATTAAGGAGAAGAGTCATCATTTTCCATCATCAAACATTTTACAAATTAAAATATACTGCATCATTATAAATATTATAAAAAATAATTTTTATAATTTTAAATTAATTATAATTTAATATTTAATTTTTTACAATAAATAACTCAATCTATATAATTTTAAATATTATTAATTTTTATATTTTAAAAAATAAAATTATGTCTTTCATGAATATTAAAAACTAAAATTTTAAATAAATAAAATTATAGAAATTTAATTATAATAAATTAAAATTTAAGAATTAAATTTTAATTGAATTAAAATTATAATGATTAAATTATAACTAAGTCAAAATTATAAAGTTAATAAATTAATTTTTTTTTAAATATTAGTTAAATCATTTTATTTTTATTCTGTGTCTTTAATTGTCATTTTCATATGGAATAATACATTTATGCATAAATGTAAAAAACTGATTTTGTCCAAAGTAGATTGTTTGCATGTTTAACAATAAATATCTTGTCATTGAACTCCTATAAAAAAGAAATTTGTGAGAATTGAATAATAAGTAGAGCAAAGTTTTGTACTATTTCAAGATTAATAATGAATAATATAATAAAATATTAAAAGTTTGTGCAATTACCAAACGAGGTGCAGAAAAAGGGGAAAGCATCGAAACTAGAAGGAAGCAGCCTGTGACTCAGCTTTTGTTTAATGTCAAAGTGGTATTCCCCACCCAAACTACAGAACGGAAAACACACGGAAACACTCCAGACATGGCCGCATCACAAGTACTTTTTTTTTTATTTATTTAATTATTCTTTGAATATTATATTTAAAAATATACTGCATTACATGGATAATATAATTATTGCATGCCATTCATCACAATTTGGTTGTGCAAGTGAGTGTGTGTTTGAAAAACATAAAATTAAAGTTTTGAAATAAATTTTAGCCTAAATATTAGTTTAATAAAATTTTAAAATAAATAATTATATTTATTTAAAAATAATTTTAGATCAAACTATAATTTAAAATTAAAGTTTTAGATAAGTTAATGAAACTAGTTTATAAAATAATAAAAGAGTTTATAAACTATTCAATTACTATTTTTTCTTATTTTTTCTTATATCATCTCTTATATCTCTCATCTATAATATTTTTAATAAAATCATACTCTTTTTGTTAATTTTCAATTACAAATATATTTTTGATAATAATTATTTAAATATTTATTTATTCATAATTATTTTTTTTCATAAGCTCTTCTCCAAAAAAAATTCTAAAAGCTATATAAAAGTCATTTTTTATAAGTATTTTTATAAACTCTTATCTAAATAAACCATGAGTTGATGATATGATAAGCCTTGCCTGATTTGAACGTATATATTTTTCTTAATTTTTTTTTGTGAAATTGATTGTTTAATGTTATTATTTTTCTTCATATTTTTACTTTAATATATATTTTTCATGATCATCATGAATATTTTTTATGATTTCAATTTTGTAACTCTTTTAAAATTTTAAATTGATTTTTTTAACTTAATATTATAAAAATAAAGAATAATTTTTAAATATATATAGCTTTTATAACCTAAATATATATGTAGTTTTAAAATAATTACTTTTAGACAAAAATTATGTCAAATTATTTATAATTATGATATCAAGTTCTTTAATTATACTTATTTTGCTCTTATTAATTATTATAATATATATCTGTATTTATAAATTTATTGTGTTAAAAAATTTGACAATCAATAAAGTTGGTGATAGAATGAGATGGACCATTTGAATATAGATATAATTATAATTAGTATTATTAATCTCATTATCAATAAAAAATATAAATTAATGTCTATCATAGTGCCTGTTTGGAAAAATCCAAACCTTGGTTTTAAACCAAGGTTTGGCTCAAAACCTAGGTTTGGAGAAATTTTAAAACAAACAGTCATATTTGTTCAGACGGGTTTTTGGACTAAACTCTGGTTTAAAACCAAGGTTTCAGAAAAGCTGGTCAGAGTAGCTTTTAGAACAGTAAACCACGTTTGAACTAACTAATTACTATATTACCCCTACTTTTTCTTACACCCTCTCTCCTACTTTTTCTTACACCCTCTCTCCTCTCTCCTACTTTTTCTCTATTTTCTTTCTTACACCCTCTCTCCTCTCTCCTCTTATCTCTTATCTCTCCTCATTTAATACTCATACCCTTTTTCGTAATTTACCAATAATAAAATCTCTTCTATAAATAACTATCTAAACACTCATTTATTCAAAACCACTTTTTTTTTCATAATCTCTTCTCCAAAAGCCCTTTTCTATAATCTGTTCAAAAGTCCTTTTTTTCATAAGCCCGTTTTTAAAATCCTATCCAAACGGGCCCATAATAATAATATATGCATGTTTGGGTACCATCCAAAAGCAATTCTCGCTTCAAAACCATCTTAAAAATGCGAAACCCAAATATATAAAAATTAAAAAAAAACATTTTTTGACACAAAACCATGTTACTAGAAACCATTGATTTGACAAAAGTGAATTTTTGTCACTTTTGGGAGCACAAAAGAGTCGTGGCTATGTAATTATGGTCCGTTTAGATAGGATTTTAAAAATAGGCTTATGAAAAAAAAGGGATTTTGAATAGCTTATAGAAAAGGGCTTTTGGAGAAGAGATTATGAAAAAAAAAATAGTTTTGAATAAATGAGTGTTTGGATAGTTATTTATAGAAGGGGTTTTATTATTAGTAAATTACGAAAAAGGATATGAGTATTAAATGAGGAGAGATAAGAGATGAGAGGAGAGAGGAGAGAGGGTGTAAGAAAGAAATAGAGAAAAAGTAGGAGAGATGAGAGAGGGTGTAAGAAAAAGTAGGAAAAAGGATGTAAGAAAAAGTAGGGGTAATATAGTAATTGGTTAGTTCAAACGTGGTTTATTGTTCCAGAAGCTACTCTGACCAGCTTATCTGAAACCTTAGTTTTAAACCATAGTTTAGTTCAAAAGCCCGTTTGAACAAATATGACTGTTTGTTTTAAAATTTCTCCAAACCTAAATTTTGAGCCAAACCTTGGTTTAAAACTAAGGTTTGTGACTTTCCAAACAGGCACTATATATAGTGTCAGAATTTTCTTGCCCAAAATACCCTCTACAATTGTGGGGATTTTTCATTTTTCTAAACACATTATTTTTGTCACAATTTTTAAAACATATATTTAATCTTATATTATATAAAATATAAATACATATTAATTATTAATTAATAATATAAATAATATATTTTCCTTATATATTATTTAATTATCTATTACTTTAAAAAATTATATTATAAAATTTGCTTCTTTAATTTTTTTATTTTTTTACTGTCTATATATATCTTGACTAATTTTACTTCCATTTGTAATATTTATATTAATCAAAACATATAAAATTAATTTTTTTAATTATTTTTATAAAATAAAAATAAAAATATTATTTGTTATTATTTATTATTTATTACTATAATAATATATATGTATATTATTTATTATTTTAATAATAAATATAAATATAAATTTATATTTTATATAATTGTTATTTTATTCTATGTGATAATTTATCTTTTAAAAAAGTTATGGTAACAACAATCTAAAGATTTTTTTAAAATATTTTTTTATAAAAGTATATTATTAAAAATAATTTTATAATCAATATTTTTTTATAATCTATTTTTTAAAAGTTAAATTAAACACATCTATGATTGATGGAATTAATAGTGATTAGAGTGAGTAGTCGGTATCCCTTATAAAAAAATTTGAGAGTTTAAACCTAAATTGTGGATGAAAATATATACTCTCCTATGTTAAGAAATTCATACTCATAAGACTATATACCACATAATTGTGAAAAATTAATTAATATTCAAATGTAAAAATAAAATGTATATTTTTTTTTATCTTTAAGTTCAACTACATTGTGGGTCATACATTTTATAAGAAATATTTAGAAAATTGCATTATTCCATGTTGACAGTACATGCAGTCACGGGCATGTAATGTAACTATATACAAATTCTATAATCTAAAAAAATGTAATATATATATATATATATATATAATACTCTTGTTATCATAAATATAAAATTTAATTAATTAAATTTAATTAAAAATTTTAATTAAATTATTTATTATAATATATTTTTTAAAATATTATAATTAATTTTATTAATTTTATTTTTTTATAATAATAAGAGTAATTTAAAAAAATTGATAAATTTAAAATATAAATTTTATATTTAAAATATAAATGAATTTATTAATTAAATTTTATATTTAAAAGATTTAAAAATAAAGTAAGTAAAAAACACCAAGGTAAAAGAATAAAATAATAATAAGGTGTGGGGTGAATAACAGTATTTGACTATTTGTGGATCCAACTTCCAAGGTGAAGGTGAGGCTGAGCCTGCACTGCATCTGCATGACAGACACACTGCACATCAAATATGATTCATAGCCAGCTGAGCGGAGCCCTTTCTTCTTTCTTTCACTCCCTGACTCCCCCTTTTTCAAATTTCAAACTCCCCCTATTCTCCTCCATTTTACTCTCACCTTTCTCCTTTATTTTTCACATAAAATTAACAAAAGTCTCTATTAAATTATTTTTAAGAAAAAAAACCTTAAATTAAATTACAGATACTACTTTATATGTATAAAATAGATAAAATACTAATATTTTTTATATATAAAAATTTATTTAATTCTTCTCATCTATAAAATTTTTAGTGAGCAATTTTCTCCAATTTTTTCATATATATATTAGAAAGCATACCTTATATATTGTTTTATTTTTTTTATTATGATGAAATTCAAACTTTCATGTAAGTGAAACTATAAATTTTTTATTAAATATATGAATCTTTCTATTAAAGATAATACTATTAGAGATATTATGATATTAAAAATATGTGACTATATTTTATTAATTCTATATTTTCTATACTCTATTATACTAATTTTAGTAGTATAATTTTATTCATTTAATATAATTTACTTTTTTATAAATAAATATGTATGCAGTTCAATTTCAAACCCTCTATTTTCTCTTTCTCATTCATTATTGTGGATTCATCCTTCTTTCATCATTATTATGAACATGGGGTCCTCTTCTCACTATCTCTGCACTTTACTGCCTTTTTCTTCTTTTTCCTCCCCAAAACTTTTGCTCTCTCTTTTATATTTTCCCTTGCTAAGTGACAAACTTTCCATCTCAACCCCATCTCTTCTATCTCGTAGCAGCAACTAATCTTGTATATCACTCACAGGTTAAAGCTCATGTTCCTCTTCTTCATCTTTCTCCATTTCTCTGCTTCTCTCCTCTTTACTTACTGCTATAAAACAATCATCTTTAATCAACCACCTTTTTTCCTTTTCCCCCCTTCCACTTTTCAACAGCTGAGCACAACACCATTGCAAAGCTCTGTT
The DNA here is from genome assembly GCA_037074615.1 of Leucaena leucocephala. Classification (NCBI taxonomy): domain Eukaryota; kingdom Viridiplantae; phylum Streptophyta; class Magnoliopsida; order Fabales; family Fabaceae; genus Leucaena; species Leucaena leucocephala. Next base: position 4,511,757 of record CM073558.1, on the reverse strand, counting down.
GTTATCTGTTATCGCTTATCACTTGTGTAAGTAAGGGGTAAAGTATCTCCCTTTACACATACTTATCTTAACTCATCTGACTTTTACTCATATTTTACAATGGTACTGTTGAAAATTCCCAGAACTTCATTTCATTTTCATGCATGCATGGTTCTTTTACATTTCAAAGTAAAAATCTAATCTTCTAGTCCTAAAGTTTTAGTTCATTTGTATCTTAATTAGTCAATCAACTATTTGATTGGATGTCATTCGGTTCTAATAATCTTGTCTAGTTTTAAATTAGTAATTAAACTTTAATTTACTGCATACAACTCAATAATTATATAGTTTCAACATTTAAAATCTTAATTTAATGAAGTATATAATTTTATTTTTTAAAATAAAAAAATTAATATTTTAAATGACCAAAATATATAAACTGAGTTATAATTATAGGAATTAAATTATATAAAGTTAAAGTTTTAAAAAAAATATAATAGAGTTAAAATTATAAAGATAAAGTCCGTTTGGATAGAATTTTAAAAAAGGGTTTATGAAAAAAAGGTTTTGAGTAGCTTTTTAGAAAAGCGCTTCTAGAGAAGAGTTTATAAAAAAAAGTCATTTTAAATAAATGATTATTTGAATAATTATTTTTAAAAATACTTTTATTATTAGTAAATTATGAAAAATGATATAATTATTAAATATATGAGAGATAAGAGATGGTGTAGAAGAGAGATGTGAGAGAAGAGATAGTGTAGAAGAGAGATAGGAAATGATATAGAAAAGAAATGAGAGAGTAGAAAGGGTGTAGGAAAGAGAGGAGAGAAAATGTAAGAAAAAGTAATGGTAATATAGTAATTTGTTAATCTATAATCGTTTTTATGTTCCATAAGCTACTCTAACCAGCTTATCTGAAACCTTAATTTTAAACTATAGTTTGATCCAAAAATCTTTTTAAATAAATATAACTATTTTTTTTTAAAATTTTTAAAAATTTAAATTTTGTTCAAACTTAAACTTAAAATTTAGGTTTAGAGATAATACAAACACACTCAAAATAATTAATTTTTATGAGTAAAAACTTACACTAGTGAGTATAAAAAAGTAAATGAAATAGTTCTATTAATCTTAAAATCTTAATTATTATGTATGCATAATATGGAACTTACAAGGTGTTTTTTCTCCCCAAAAACTTACAAGTTAATTGTAAAAATTATCTCTAAATCCCTGAAACTAAATCAGTGGCAGGAACAGAATTTGAGTAAAGGTATGAGTTGAATGAATCTCTCTTAATATAGTTGGAAAAAAAATTACCTGGAAAAAATTAAAAAGAAACAAAACTTTCCTGACAAAGTCAAAAAATATGATTGAAGGAGTAATTATGTTCTTGTTTGATAAAGTTGTAAGAGTTGTAAATTCCCCTTCTGACTTCTGAGTCCACTTTTCCTTCCCTTGTTACTCCGTATATATGACACTTCCACCACACACCACCCTATAAAAGCAAAGCAACCTTATTTCCAATAAAATATTATTTATTTATATTATTTTACAATTAATTATACACTTCCAAAAAATAAATTTTAAAAGAAAAATTTGTCCCCTCTTTCCTCTATAAAACCCCACCTTCCTTCGTTCTTTCCCGCTTCGTCTCCAAAACCCTCTTCTGCTCGCTCTCAGCTTTTCATGGCTTCCAACACCACCATCCAAACACCCCCTTACGGATCCGAGCCGACTACCCCAAACACCACCTTCGTTCAGGCTGATCCGTCCAACTTCCGGGCCGTCGTTCAGAAACTAACCGGAGCACCCGAAGACCCATCAACCCCGAAGCTTCCCCTCACTCTTCCTTCGAGACTCGCGGCGCAACACAAGCCAACCACCACAGGCGCCGCCGACATAGGGATGAAACGGCCGGCCTTCAAGCTCCACGAGAGACGGCACACGGCGAAGAAGCTGGAGCTGAACGTCGTCGGCGTGGCCGAAAGACTGCCCATGTTCTTCAGTGGTGGGAACAGAGGAGTGATGATGAGTTCGCCGGTGTCGGCGTTTGAGCTGATGGCGCGTGGGAGCCCACGCACGCCGAAGGAAGAAGAAGAGAAAGCGATCGCCGAGAAGGGGTTTTACTTGCACCCAAGTCCACTGAACACACCACGAGGCTCTGAGCCTCCTGAGCTTTTGCCTCTGTTTCCATTGCATTCTCCAAGAGAAAACGAAGCCTAGTCTTAGCTTCTTAACGAAGTGTCATTATATTAAGTAATTTTTATTTTTAATTTTAATTACCAATTTAATATTATTATTCAATTGCTACTATTGTTCTTTTCTTCCTTATCTTGGACTTTTTTTTAAAAAATTATGATCGTCGGATTAACTCTGTCAATTCTACGGGTGAGATTTGTCTTGTTAGTAAAGAAAATGCGGGGAACTTCTATTTCTACGTTGTGAAATTAACTATAAGCGTGTTTAGATATATTTTCAGAAAAAAGTTTTTGGGTAATTTAAAAAAAATTAAAAAAGAATTTATAAAAAAATATTTTTAAATAAACGAATATTTTTAAACAAACACTTTATATTTTTCTTTTGATAATATTTAGAGCCAATACCCAATTTTTAGTTGACTTCAAGTAGTGTATGCCCAGTTTGATTAATTAAGTTTATTGCACGTAATGCTAATTTTAAAATAAAAATGGAAAAGTTGGTCAAAAAATAAAAATGGAAAATATACGAGAAAGTGATAAAAACTAATCCGATTATTTGAAGAAAATTAGTAAATATATATACATTATTAAATAATGATGATAAATATATAACTATTGTTATATAAATTAAATTTATCTTGATTTTCATAAATAAAATGAAAATAAATAAATATAAAACTAAAATTGTGGTGTCATGATTAAACATCTTAAATAATATATGATGCCTATATTAACAAAATTAAAAATTATACTTATCTAATTTTAAATATATAATACATTTAATTAATTTAATTAAATTAAAAAATAAAAGAATAATTATTAGAACATATTTTTTTTAAATTATAATTATTTTTTTAACTCTATTATTTTTTATTTAATTATTGTTAAAAAAATATCAATAATAAAAATAATATAAAAAATAATTAATAAATTTAATAAATATATATTATATTTTAAATTAAAATTAATTTATTAATTATGTCATATTTTTAGAATTAAAAGAATAATTTAAATTCAAAAATTTGATATGCAATCAACATTTTAAAACATTATAAACAAAAATTTGTTTAATATTTGTCATTATATTTATTTTTTAATATAAAAATTATTTAATTTTTTTAAATAAATTAAAAAATTAAATAAATTATTTAATTATAACTAATATAAGTACTAGTTGATTGATTTGGATACATTAAAGAGTACATAATATAAATTTATCTTTAGAGATTAAATTAGTGATAATTAACTTATTTAATTAATTTTTTTAATATCAAAAAAAAAATTAACTAACTCTTATATTAAATATTATTTTTTTAAAAGAATAAATACTATCTAAAAAAATAATATATATTTAGTTATTTACAATTATTTAATTTTTTTTGTGTTGGTTAAACAAAAAAAAATTAACTAACTCTTATATTAAATATTATTTTTTTAAAAAAATAAATACTATCTAAAAAAAATAACATATATTTAGTTATTAACAATTATTCAATTTTTTTTTATGTTGGTCAAACAAGTTTTATTTAAATTTAATTTTACTCATTATTATCATCATTATTATCATTACAATTGTTTAGCTTTATATAATATTTTATTTTAGTTTTTTTAATTTAATAAAATATTTTTTAATTCTCTAACACTAATACCTTTAATTTCATTAATAAAAAATATTAACATTAACTAAAATTAGGAGATTCAATTAATATTATAAAAAATATTAACATTAAAATTTAATTTAAATGTTGACAAAACGTTTACTGATACATTAAATTTATTTTTTTTAAAAATAATAATAATTGGCATAAAAAAATCATTTAAAATTAACAATATTTGAATTAAAGATTTGTGGTTAATTTTGTGCTTTTTCCATTATAGGAAAAAATACTTAGAAAATTGAAAAGATACCTAATAAATTACAGAATTGAATTGAAACTTTATATACAAATAAATTATTAAAATACACTTTTACCTTTTTTATTTTTTTTATTATTAACTGTACCACATTATATCTTTCAAACATCGATCATATTTTGATTCGAGAGATATTGTGTTTGATTTTCTAGATTGGATCACATCTGTTCTTGTTCTAATTTTGAATTTATTAGAGTCATATATATATATATATATATTCACTAGAATAAATTAAAGGAGGAAATTAAAAATAAAATATAGTGGATTATGCTATTGTCATTTCATTTTCCCAGATAATAAACAAATGCTACACTAAACTAATTTTACCAAAACAAGGTATAGGGTCTCTTTTTTAGTTAGACTACACAATCATTGCCTATGTCAATTTCACAATCATTGCAATAACCTTTTTAATCTTCTCTTCTCTAATCCATAAATTAATTCAAAATCATGGGGCACCTGCTTGTTCACATCACCTTCCCTACTATTACCGCCACTGTTAACAACTAAGTCATGTATAATAATAAATATATTATATTTTTCATAACTTATAAATAGTAGTATTTTTTTAAATTTATTGTATTATATATCAATATAATTATTGATTTTGGGTGAATAAAATATCTTTCTATAAATATTTATGTATTTTATACTCTTTACATTAATTTTTAAAAAATATTCAATTTTTTAAATGGATATGTTGTATGGAGGGCTATTTATTTGCGAAGAACTGATGCGAAGTATGAGTGAGAACTATGGTATTTAAATTTTTTTATATATGACTATTTAATTATATTATATTTGAGTATTATCAAATTTAATTGAGAATAATTATTCTAAAAATATTTTTTATATTTAAAATACTCGAATTTAAGATCTTATGAAGAAGCCAAAACTCCTTTCACTTTTAACTAACTATGAGATATTTAGCTCTCTATATATAAAAGTTAATTATTAATAGATTACAGTACATTATGAAGTATTATCTATGTAGTATTCATATTTAGTGGAATAAAAATTATTCTTATAATTATTAATATAAGATTTTTTTAATTAATTTAATTAAATTAACAAAATTAAATTAATTAATATAACATATTTTTTTTTAAAATACCATAATATTCTTCCTTAATTTCTTCCTTTTTTTTTAATTATTATTAAATGAATATTAATACGAGTAATTTGAGAAAATAAAAAAATATATAAAAAGATATATTATATTTATGACTAATATTAATTCTTTAATTAAATTATATATTAAGTATAGGAGAAATATGATTTATTATAACTTATTAATTTTGACAAATAGGCTATCTTGCAAGCACAAAATTTTACTCGACGATATTTGTATATATAATAAGAAAATAAAAAAATCAGAAATGGGGGTGAAGTAGTAAACTAATGCATTGTGTATCTCAGTGTATAGTTAAAGCAAAACTAAAATTTATTTCGAAGAAAAAGTTAGTACTCTTTTTTATTTTCTTTTTGGGTAGCAGCCATTAAAAATTTTAAATTTTAAATTTGAATTTTTCAAAAGCATTACCATTAGTTTCCAGCGAGAAGACATGCAAGATACTCCAAAGTTTGAAATGCTAACAGAGAATTTATTGCTTCGCATTCATGATTTCGCCTACATGCAATATATATATAAATAAAAAAATTATGAAATAATATGCCTTGCAAAAGCACCTTTTTTTTTATATCAAATTGGGTTGTTTATTATATGGAAAACAATATTTTGTTTTATACATTTAAGCTTAGGTAAGATTTAAACAATTTCTTCCTATGAAAAACAATTTCTTGAAGCGTTTTTCAATCATATTTTTTGTTGAACTTTGAATCCACCCATGGGTCTAACCATTTAATTAAGGATTCCTACCTAATTAAATACATAAATTAAATTGGAATTTAATTTATTATTTAATATCATATTTATGAGATACTTTCTATCACTCTAAAATATTTTTTCATGTGTATCTAATATAATAAAATATTTTATATATATCCAATATTTAAAAGTATTTTTTTTTTCAGTTGGAACTAGTACTTTTAAAGAATTATCTCTTGTTGCATCTAATGTGCCACTTGATCCGAATCCGATAAGTTGCTCTCACTTTCCTTTTATTTTCTGACATTTTCTAATAAATCGTTTATTATACTCATTTCACAGTGAAATTATTTTAAAGTAATTAAACAAGCTATAAACTAATAATTTAAATTAAAATATAAAATATTTAAATTTATGGAAAAACAAAACAGTTTGATTCCACAAAAATGAATCTATACATCTTCCCTGTCAATTGATCCATTCCCTTTCTGGAAGTAGAGATGTTAACTTTATTGCTTTATTGGTTAATTGACAAACAAAGCAAAGGGAGAAATCAAAGCAGAGAGCTCAAAGATTTTCACTTGAAAAAGACATTTGCTTCCCTTATACATCTTCCTCTCCAAAAAAAAAAAAGGCACACACACACTCACACACACTTTAGGTTATCTGCATGTATTGATGAGAGGTAGATATTAATAATGGGAATATGTAGAGAATAAGAAGAAAAGGAAAAGGAAAGGAATCCTTGAACCATTGAATTTTAATTTGTGGGTTAAAACTTCAAAAATTAAGGGTCCTACTATTAATCTATATTATGATGTTTCAAATCAAATCAGTCGCACGATTATTATCTCACAGATGCATGCACACACATTTACCACCAGCTTGTTCCAATAATAATAATAATAATGCAACTTTCTTAACAAGTTTTCTTCTTCTTCTTCTAAGCAACTCTAATTTCCAAGATTATATCATTTTCTTTACAATTTTAACCTGTCAAAGTATGCCTATAATTATTTTGAGGGTGATTTGATTGAGTTTTTGTATTTGATTGTGCTTGGGCTAATCCATTGTACATGAGTTACATCTTTTGGATGATCATAAAAATGGGAAAGAAGTAAAAGAAAAATAGTTTTAATGTTATATTGTTCCACTTAAAAAAAGAGCAGAGTGAAAATATGTTTATATAGATCCATTATTTTCTTATTTATTTTTCCATTTTTTCTAGGCCTTTTAAATAAAACATAAATTATTATATATTTAATTTTTTTTTAATTTTAAACATCTCTTGTTTTATTTTACATTATATTTGAGTAAGATCAAACTCTAAATAAGAGTTAACTTTTTTAAAAGTATTTTTTTAATATTTTATAGATTTGAATTTGATACCATGGTGACGATAAATATATAAATGGTATAATATTAATATGATGTATTAATAATTATATTTTTAGATAAATTTTTAATTAAAAATAGATATCCCTTAATAATATCATGGACTTTTATATTAAAAATCAATATTTTTGGTAGCTTTTTAATTGATTTTATATATAAAAAGAAGAACATCCCATTACAATTTTTAATGAAGGGTGAGCACTGAGAAGTATTATGGAACTATTTAAAATGAAAAGTAGGACATGATCATAAGATGTGGGAAAAAGCATGAAGTACACCAAATATATATATATATATATATATATATAAACAAGTGACATAAATAGAAAAAAAAAGCATATATAACAGTTTCATAGATAATGAACATTAATTATATAAAATTATAAATATGTTAATTACTCCAAAAAACTTTTGGCTAGCTTTCGTTTCTTTTTATCCTATATATCTAACTCATCACATTATTTAACAAACAATATTAAAGAAAAAATTATTTTTTTTAAAAAAATACTATTTAAATTTTAAAATTTTAAATTAATTTATTTATTATACTTTATAAGTTATTAACTATTTTTTATAAAATAAATAACATCATATTTTTTATTGTAATTCTTGATTTAAAATTTTAAAATTTAAATAATATTTTTTAAAGTTTTTTGTCAAAGGAATATACAATTCAAAAGTCACAAACTCAAACGATGCACCATTATGATCATAATGATTGCTTCATATAATATATTTGTTTTCTTTTTCAAGCCATTTATACCCTATGCAGATGCAGTGGCTCTAACCCACTCAGATGTGACATGTGTCAACTCCCTTTAGGAAATTGCTCAAATATCTTCATCATTATGCTCCTAATATGCTATTCAGCTCATCTATGTCTAGCAACTGAAATTTGTAGCACTATTGCTTTTTATATTAAATATATATAACTGTTTATATTATTATATATATATATATATATATTGTTATTTCACTGGTGAGACATTTTGCCTGCCCTTCTATTTCTAAACAACTTTTTTTTATTCAATTTGTAAAAAAAAAAAACAATTCAAAATTCAATATACATGAAGCTGAGAGAGATATATAACTCACTTAGGATTTAATTTAGGTGATGCAGAGTAATGGAAATCATTTGTTTGTTTGGTATGCCATTAACAAATCATCATAGAATGAAAATTATATTTTATCTAAACAAAATAAATATGAAATGATCTTTTTTAACCTTATCAATTCAATAAATATTTAAATATTGGTTCATATAAGTTTTAATTCGAATTCCACGCCAAAATTATGTAATGGGGATTATCTAATTTGTTGTAATATATTATAATTATTATTACATTAAATTATTTTATTATGCCAACCAAACGCTTTGAACAAGTAAAGTGTATCGAGATCTGTAATCCTGATGATGTTTGGAATGGAACTAAATGAGTCATCAATTTTTTTTCTTTTTTTAACAAATAAGAATTAAATAATTTGACTACTCCTTGAAATGAACGTACATGTTTGCATGCATGCATGCATGCACTTCATGGGACATGTTTTAATATTTTATGAAGCTTCAAGAAGAGATATTTATATTGGATGACTTGTACAAACTAAAACACTATGTGAAGTGGTTTATGATTAACTAAATTACTTGACTTATCGGAGAAGAATGGCAAATTATCACTTCAGTGCATGAGTTACGAAATTTAATACTCTATCCCCTCCCCCCCTTCAATAATGATCAAGAAGAATCGAAATTCAAAATATTACATATAAAAGATAAAAAACAATATCTGAAAATTATACAGTTGTCTTATGATTTTTAGCCTCTAAATTTCGTGGTAAAAATCAGGCCATATTTTTAATTGATGGGTTATATAATAATTCTTCCAGAATATAGAGATCACTAAAGTAAATATTACTTCTACCAATAAAACCTTTTTTTACGTATATAATTAGTTTAAATTTAAAATATCATATTTAAAGGATCACCTATCTATTGGCTTTACTAAAATTTATTAGTTATATATAATTTTTTTTATTATATAAAAATTTAAATAAATTTAACATCAATTTTCTATAAAAATTAAAATAAGCCTTTGATTGGTCTGAAAATTAAGTTGTTTTTGGATTAAGTATATATTTTCTTGGCCCATTAATTTTTTTGGGAAGCCCAACTATACAGAGATAATCAAAATATCAAACACAATAACCGAAGTACTTCTAGCGAGAAGGACAAAATCTTATAACAGAGAAACCGGACCACAAGATGATAAGTAATGAACTTCTATTTTATAAGAATTTAATTTCAATTCTTATTATTAAATAATTTTATAAATCTCTTATAATTACTTTCTAATTTCTAAATTTTATAATTATGTTTTAATTTTAGTGGAGATTCCAACCAACCTATTTTTTTTTTTTTTTATAAAAAAACATGCGTTTGCTGCTTGCCTAGGGTGAGTCACAGTCACTGTTTGACTAGAACCAAGACCTGACCCTGGCGGGAAAACACACTCTTTGCTGACACCTGAAACCCTGGAGTTCCCATGCCGGAGCTACCGGAGGTAGAGGCGGCTAGAAGAGCCGTGGAAGATAACGGTATCGGCAAGAAGATAAAGAAGGCGATCATAGCCGACGATTCCAAAGTCATCGATGGAGTCTCTCGCTCGGAGTTCGAGGCTTCCCTCTTGGGCAAGACCATCGTTGCAGCTCGCCGTAAGGGCAAGAACATGTGGCTTGAGCTTGATTCCTCACCATTTCCTTCTTTCCAATTCGGTACATTCCTATTTTGAAACCTAGCTTTCTCTTATGATCTTTCTGTTTATATCCATTTCTTCTCTTATAGTTTTTCTCTACGGAATAGGCTTCACTGGCGGTCTGTGTGCTGTGTTTCGAAATGGGAATGAGATAAAGAGGGTAGTTGGGTAAGGATGAAGAAATTGGAGGAAGAGGGACGGTTTTCATATTCGGGGTATATTAAAGTTCTGGGTCACCGGAGTTTCAATCGATTTGCAGTGAAGATGGGGAAAACTTATGATGCTGATAGTCTTTTACTTTGAAATTGTTCCCATTTCTTAGATAAAGGTGAGCTGATTCACAGAACAGATAAAGCTCTGAAACTGCATGGTTGGATCCATACTGAAGCTTTAGTTTTCCTCCCCTGATCTGCGCTCTGAATTTCATACTGGTTTTCTATCCAACAATTCTACCATGTTATGTATTATCAATATAATGGTGTGCCTTCGTGGTAGGCGATGCATTCAATCTTCTTTCTTCATATTTGTATCTGTTGCCCTTGGAATAAAAGGCGTGATTGCATCACTTTGACAAGTACCATAAATTTGAACTTCTGATTGACCAGTATTAATCGGATTAAATCCTCTTGTTGCAGCTGGATAATGGCTTGGAGGTGTCCTTCACTGACAAAAGGCGGTTCGCTAGAGTTCGCCTTCTCAATGATGTTGTGCAGCCCTACCTGCTATTTGCCGATGGGCATAAATACTTATTCACCTGTTTTTATTTGTTAAACTTATCATTAACTTTATCAATCTTTCTCCTTGATATAGCCAACATCAGTGCCCCCCATATCTGAGCTTGGTCCTGATGCACTTTTGGAACCTATGACACTGGAAGAATTGACTGTATCTCTGCAAAAAAAAAAAAAAAAAAAAACTGAAACCAAGGCTTTATTACTTGATTAAGTATTAAATTCTTATCCTTATTCTTCCTGATTCTGAGATTATTAAATTTATGATATAAAGTATAGTTGGGTCATTGTCATCCATTTTTCTGTCTTTGTTGTCTGAACTCAAAATACAATGTTCTATTTAGACAATATTTTAGTATTCAAACTAGAGCTTGAATAGATAGGATCTTGCTGAAGATGCTAATGAGAAACAAGGTGCTTGCTGAAAAAGATGGTGTTCTTTAAAGGGTGTGCGCACGCGTGCATATATATGAAAGAAGAAATAATGTCAAGATAGAAGAATGATACTGATGAAAAGGGTGGAAGATTTTTTATTTTTTATTTTTAAAAAAAGCAACCAAGAAAATGAAAGGTAAACAATAAACACTCAGCAAAGTTTCCAAATCCCTTTGCTTGCCTGAAAGAGACACTCCCTTGGTCAAACCCTTAGTTAAACACCACAAAGCAATATCAAACAATATCACAAGCAAACAGCCTTAAAATATGAGCATTCAGGTCCAACCAATGAACCAAATATTCCAAACTACTGCATAAACTGCATATCACCACAAAGTTTTCCCTTGCTATATTTGTCCTAAACGTTTGAACCATATAAAATAAACTGCTCCAAATCCTGTGGACATTCACAATTCTCACAATATCTTCTGGACTACTTGTTCCATGAGTAAGCAGCCACTCAGCAACGTAGAAATAAGTGAGCTTCAGTTTCTGCACTATTCATGCACATAATACAAATGTTATGAGGTGGATTACTTGTTATCAGATAATGCTAATTAGCCGAGTATAGCCCTTGTGAATTGCAGTCCCTTTATGTCTAATGCTTGTTGGATATAATTTTTCTTTTGGTTTGCATTGTTTTGAATATTGTAGATTGTAGATTCTAACTTAAAATATATATTTTTCAGCACTGTAGGGTATACATTTCTTAATATATTGACTTTCTTATCTTTGCAGAGTTTTATTTCGGGTATTGGAAATTCGGTTGCAGACGAAGTTCTGTTCCAAGTCAGTTTTACTTTCATTTTTTCCCCAATTTCTCTCCTTGTTTTCCACTTGTGTGCTAAATTGAAGTTATGCCATTTCATTTTTGGCTGGAGACTTCATATGGTTTATGAAGTTTTATTGTTATATATTTAGCTGAACTTTTGTCTGATTAATAATTTCTTGATATATTGATCAAGGAATATTCACTTGCCATTTATTGGACATTATCCTACCGCAATATCTTTTGATCATGTTTTTACTTGCTGCTCTTCAGCTCTTGTTATAACTCCTTTAATTATAGTGTGTTGATATGGCCATACTTCTTTATTTTACTTGCAGAAGATCATTTTAATTAGGTTTCTTTTGGCAATGATTAGAATTTTTTGGTTCATCATTGATCTTAATGAGTTTCAAAATCCCTATATTTCCAGGCAAGAATTCATCCGAGGCAGACGGCTTCTAGTCTGTCCAAAGAAAACTGCTCAACTTTGCACAAGAGCATTAAAGAGGTGGGATTCTTGTTTATTGAGAAATCAATTTAATCTAAGCATTTGTTTTTAAATTTAAATGGAACTTGTATAATTCATAAAAAAAATAGAGAGGACTAAAATCTGTAGGTTATTCAATATGCGGTTGAACTTGATGCTGATTCTTGCCGTTTTCCTCTTGAATGGTTATTTCATTTTCGGTGGGGCAAAAAACCTGGAGAAATAAATGGTGAGGAATACTTTCTTATATTCATTAGTTACAAAAAAAATTCAGTTTACAGGTCATTGAAAAAGCAGTTGAAGTTGGAGCTGATAGTAGCCAGTATCCTGCCGGTTGGATATTTCATTCACGTGAAAAGAAGCCGGGCAAGGCTATTGCGGATGGTTTGCTTACTCCCGTTGTGTGATAACCCATTTTCAATGTATATTTCCATCATCCAGTTATGGGATGGTTTTCTGACACGCTGGTTAAGCTGCAGAATTGATTTAAGAGAAAAAGATATGGGAAAATTAATCTTTTTGTCTGTATAGTTTTAATTTGGTTGTAACTCAGCTCCTGAACTTTGATGCGATGCAACTTAGTGCCTATAGTTTAACTATTTTATATTTTAGTCTCTATATTTTCGAAAATGAAATTATATATTTTATGAAGTATAAGGATTAAAGTTTTAAATAGTTTAAATTATAGGGACTAAATTACTCGAATTAAAGTTTTAAAATTAAATTATAATTGAATCAAAATTATTGGGACAAAAAGATTAATTTTTCCAAAATATATTTTTATCCATTCTTTTTGACCTTTTCTTCTTGATATATTGGGAGTGTTTTTTTGCCTGATGATTGCACTCTATACTCTGTCATATATACTGCTACTGTTTATATTTCCTAATGCAACAATTGTGGAATTTCATGTAATGGCAGGGAAAAAGATTGACTTTATTACAGCAGGAGGCAGGGTATGCCATTCTGATGATTGCTCTTAATTGCTTCTTACATCTTTTGCTTCATGTGCTCATGTTGATCTGCTTGAGCCATTGCTTTCAGACGAGCGCTTATGTCCCAGAGTTGCAAAAGCGAAGTGGGTCACAGGATGTAAAAGTAGCTGGCAAACCTAAAAAGCGAACTTCAAAGAAAAACAAAGGCGAATATGACGATGATGATAATGACGATGACACTGAGGAACCAGCAAAAGAAGAGAAGAATGCGGCAAGTCTGAAATCAAAAAAGGGAACAAAGGGTGGAGGTAAAGGTAGGAAGCAATCCAAAAAGAATAAATCAAAGGAAAGTGATGATGACGACAACGATGATGATGAAGGTGACGGTGCTGCTGCTGATGATGATGGCGACGACGATAATGCTGAAAAGAAGAAACCAAACCATGTGACAAAAAGTAAACAGACCGAGAGAATAAATCAAACAAAAGAGCTCAAACTAGTCAAAATAGTAAGAATGCGAAAAGGAAGGTTAAGTAGTAAGCATGCTTTTGGCATGTATAGCTCGTTTTGCCTTCTGCCATGAAAATGCCGTGGAACAATGGAAGAATGGGTTTTATGATGTTCCTGTAACTAAACTAGCTGTCTATTATTCTGTGTCTTTATATGATAATTAGACTGAGGCTGCTTCTGCAGATCATGACTGCCGTTTTAAATTAATGTTATTATTATTAGATCTATGGAAGGTGAGGAATGAGGATGCCGTCAGTTTTTGTAACTTCTGTTAAGGTAAATGTTAATTATTTGTTAATCCTCTGTTAGGTATATATGTTCCACTTTTAGAACCGGTAGTGCTATCCTTGTTATCTCGTATTATGAGAATCTTTGCAATTTCTCGTGCCTTAAGTATGTAGTTAAGAGTTGGATTCTTAATTATGGGTGAACCAAATCTAATTGAGAGCGGTTTCCTTTTCATTTTTCATCCCTCAAGAGAGATTAGTTTTTATCCCTTTATCTCATTTTTTCCCAACCACTCTATCGCATACAAAGCAGCTGATGATTTTACGTATGTATTGGCCCTAGTCCCAAGACTATTATATTTTTTATACAAAGTATCTTATTATTAAGTTCATACAAATTCATCAATCTTGATTCAGCACAATAAAACATTAGATCAAACATCCTTAATATTGAATAATTCACCGACAGGAAACACCAACATGCTCTCTTTGTACTTGAGACAACCGTTGAGAATCATCAGCAAGTGTGAAGTTCAATCTTTTGCAAGTGCCAAATCCTGTTTTTTGGTCTTCCAAATTGCCAAAAGATTAAAGGAACCGTTTGCCAGTTGCAAAAATAGGGAACACACTTCGAGCATAAAATCATAACATCAACACCGAATAATCTATTGTTACACCAGAAGAGACTATAGCATAATTCAAGCACTTATAAATAAAAAAAAATCACTAACTAATTGTCATTATTTGAATTCGACCAATGTTTTGGTGTCTTCTGGGTTTTCAATTGAACTCTGTTTTTCCCCCTTAGGGTTTTGTTCAGTGAATACCTATCTGTATTGTGAAAATTGCAAAATGGAGCTACGAAGTCAAAATTACTTCTGTTTTCTTGATTCTTTTATATATTCTAATGCAAACAACCCGTCAAAGACTATGATTTTACTTATTTTCCCTGCGTTTTCCTCCGAAGGCCATCTTGATTTTTGATTCCCGTTGACGTTCCACTGTTCCTTTCAGTCGCTGATTTTCGTGGGAGCAACCAACAATTCTTTACCTATAGTTTCCGGCTGTGGTTACATGATTCCTTTTGGCTAGCATCATTTTACGACATATTCAAGGAGTTGGGATCAAGGTTTGACACGTAACTTAGTCAAGCCGTGATCTTTCGACCTGTTATTGGCGACTGTCAATGGCATTCACATCACGAAACTCCGTCCACCTTGCCTTGAGCCTCTGAGCGCCCACGCCGGTGAAGTCTCCCATTTTATCTTGTTAATTAAAGCAAGTGAGATCTTTGTCTCTCTCAAATATTTGTGGGAAATATGATATATCTTGTGATTCTTGTCAAGAGAACAATTTCATGTGACTATCTATAACTTCTGTAACTTGGCTAGAAAATCTTGTAACAAATGCATTATTCCTTTTAAACAAGTTCTGTTTGTTATAATAGCAATTTTGACTGGTTTTCCTGGTTATCTTTTTATTGTGATCAATACGTCTCTTTGCATATGTTGTAGCACCAAAGTTGAAATATATGCTATACGGTATGATAACTGCTTAACTACGAATGAAAAACTGAAAATGCTTTGTAGTGGAAGAGGTTGAGTCTTGCAGAAGAGATTATTCTCATTTTCCTTATGTGGGCTGGGGTTAATGGTTAGGATGTGCATATTGGTGCTTAAATTGAAGTTCTTATCATAGTTGGCGTTGCATGTGAGAAGAAATAACTCCTCAAAATGCCCTTAAAACTGTACCTCAGGTTATTGTGTTAAATTGAATTTGGGTTACAATATACAAGCAACTGTGGAGAAAATTTGAAACATTTAAGTTTACCTTGCATGGAACACAAATCTTAATTTTATTAAAATAATCATCTTATTAGAAGAACTTTTGACCGTATAGCAAAAAGATGCAATATGCATGATGATAGATTGATGTGTGTATTCAAGAGGTTAAGTATCTCAACTATGATAGCACAATAGATAAACAGTTCTTTGTGCCATGAAATTTTATGTTGATCAGCTTAGTATCCATATATCTTCTATTTAATTATGTGTATGGTTAGTAACTCTCTCCTACTCCTTTTCTCTGCAAGAATCTCGGAAAGAAATGAAATAGAAGCCTATGAGAATCTCAAGAATTCACTCTGGAAATCAATACGTCCCTTTCCTGTGGCCAAAGGGCCCTTTTATAATAACTTACAGAGTGTTTTGCTGATATGCAAAGGTGGCTAAAAAGACGGAAACTGATTCTAGACGTGCCTAATGATCCTAGTCGTGGGCATCCCACTAGGTGTTGACTGATACAATGAAAATGGAATAACTGCACTGACAGAAAATTAAATAAACAGGAATTTAAAAAACAAGGAAATAGTAATTCAGTTTTCCACTCCAATAGTGTCCCTTGGTCGTTTCGGTCTCCTGGAATAAGTCTTCAATGTTTGAATGCTATCAGTACTCCTTCCCTGAAAAAAAGGCTTGTCCTCAAGTCGAAAAGAGGGGAATTGTGCAGAAAGGAGATCATAATCTTCCCATGTGGACTCCTCTACAGCCCTGGACTTCTAATGGACTAGCAATTCTAAGCTTCCGTCTGTAGACCAGCGATACTGCAGAATGCGCTGGGGTTGGAGTAGCAGCTCTACATCAGAGGAGAGGGGTAGTGGGGTTGGAGGTACATCCTGAGGTTGGCCTATTGCTGGTCGTTGCAGAGAGATGTGGAAGACTGGGTGGATCCTAGCCTCCGGTGGTAAAGCCAGTTCATACGAGACATTGCCAATTTTCCTGATGACCTTATAGGGTCCAAAGAATCAGGGAGACAGTTTGTCAAACCTGCGTTTGGCCAATGCTTGTTGGCGATATGGTTGCAGCCTTAACCACACCAAATCCCCGGAAGAAAACTGCAGGTCTCTTCTGTGCTGTTCTGCTTGAAGTTTCATCCTGTTTTGGGCCTTCAACAAGTGTTGATGTAGAAGTTTAAGCATTGCATCTCGTAATTCCAATTGGTCCTCCAACTCAGCCACCATGGTTTCGCCCTTAACATAAGGAATTAAGGGAGGCGGGTCTCGGCCATATACCAACTTAAAAGGGGTGGTATTTGCTGCCTCATGAAAACTGGTATTAAAAGAGTACTCGGCCCAGCAAAGGAATTGACTCCACCTCTTTGGCTGCTCATGGGTGAAACAGCGGAGATAAGTCTCAAGACAACGATTAACCACTTCTGTTTGTCCATCAGATTGTGGATGATAGGCTGTACTCATTTGCAACCGAGTTTGGCTTAGACGAAAAAGTTCCTGCCAAAATTCATTGAGAAAGAGCGAATCTCTATCTGAAACTATTGATCGGGGAACACCATGTAATCGAGCCACCTTGCGATAGAATAGTTCAGCTACTGTCTTGGCAGAATAGGGATGAGATAAGGCCATCAAATGACAATATTTGCTGAGGCGGTCCACCACTACCAAGATAATATCAAAGCCCCTTGATTTTGGTAAGCTGGAGATGAAATCGAGGGAGATGTCTTCCCATATTCTTTCAGGGATTGGGAGAGGTTGCAAGAGGCCGGCCAGTGCTAATGTTTGATATTTATTTTGCTGACATGTATAGCATTGTTGGATGTATCTTTGGACATCATTTTTCATCCCACGCTAATACAATTGCTCACTCAAACGCTTCAGAGTTTTAAGAAAACCCGAGTGGCCTCCAGAGGGTGTGGCGTGTGCTTCTTCAAGGAATTTAACCCGAAGTACTGAGTGGTTGGGAATGACAAGACGGTTGTGGTAATACAAGCGGTTCTGCACTATCATGAAGTGAGGAAATGAGCTGGGATTCTGATGCAGTCCTTCAATAATGCGCCTGGTGTCACTATCATCTAGTAATGCTTGAGGTAAGAGTAGAAGTTCCTCAGCCATGGGGAATACTAGATGGTAAAAGTCAGCATATTGAGGTCTTCGAGATAAGGCATCTGATGCAGAGTTGGTTTTTCCTGTCTTGTAGGAGATTGTGAAATCAAAGGGGAGTAATTTGATCAACAGGCGTTGTTGTGAGGGAGTAATGGTGTTCTGATCCAACAAGTACTGCAGACTATAATGATCTGTGTGCACAAAAAAATGGTGTCCCAGTAAATAATGTCGCCATTTTTGCAAGGCTAGTACCAAGGCAAGTAGTTCTCGATCATAAACCGATTTGTATCAATTGGAAATAGAGAAGCCCTTACTAAAGTAAGCAATTGGGTGTCCTGTTTGCATGAGGACAGTGCCTACACCGTCCATTGAAGCATCACATTCCACTGTGAAGGGGATTTGAAAGTTTGGTAAGTGTAGGACTGGTGTGGTTGTCAAAGCAATCTTCAAATCATCAAAGGCCTTTTGAGCTCTGTGAGTCCAGAAGAAAGCATCTTTCTTTGTCAAATCAGTCAATGGTCGAGCAATGATACCATACCCTCTTACAAACCTTCGGTAGTAGCCTGTGAGACCCAAAAACCCTCGCAATTCCTGACTGAAGTAGGTGTAGGCCAATGGGCCACATCATGAATTTTTTCATGCATAACTTCCACTCCTTGAGCAGTTACAATGTGACCAAGATAATTGATGTGTGTCTGGCCAAACGAGCATTTCTTTGAGTTGACATAGAAAGAGTACTGTTGCAAGGTTTGGAAAACAACATGAAGATGTTCTATGTGTTGATAGGCGTCAGTACTATAGATAAGTAAGTCGTCAAAGAAGACTAGCACAAATTTTCGTAAGTACGGTCGAAGCAGATTGTTCATGGCTGATTGGAAAGTGGCTGGGGCATTTGTGAGGCCAAAAGGCATTACAACAAATTCATAATGTCCTGAGTGAGTTCTAAATGCAGTTTTGTGGACATCGGATGGCAGAACACGAATCTGATGGTACCGCAAACGCAAATCCAGTTTTGAAAAATAGACTGCTCCATGTAGTTCATCTAATAATTCATCAATATTAGGCATGGGGAACTTATCTGGAATGGTGATCTTATTGAGACAACGATAGTCAATACATAGCCTCCAAGACCCATCCTTCTTGCTTACTAATAGTACTGGGCTTGCAAAAAGACTGGAACTAGGGCGGATAAATCCATATCTGAGTAAATTTGCAATCTGGTATTCAATTTCGTCCTTCTGATAGTGAGGGTATCTGTATGGCCTGAGATTTGGGGGGGTGGAGTTAGGTAATAATGGAATGGCATGATAGAATTTTTGATGCGGAGGTAGAGACTGTGGTTCTGAGAAGACTTCCTGAAACTGTCGACATAAGGCGTCCATGTGGGTTGCCATGGTGTCCCTTGGGAAGGTTCCTGCATTATATTGCATTCTTTGTAGCTGGATGGGTGCATTGGCTTGTGAACTAATTTCCTGAATCTTGTACTGTTTCCCATTGACCCAAAAAACCATAAACATCTCGTTCCAGTTAGCCTGAATGGTATTTAAGGATGCTAACCATTGAATTCCTAATACCAAATCCGTACTCTTTAAAGGAAACAGGAAGAATTGTTGTTTAATCACCAAGTCAGATATTTGAACCTAGACTTGTTCACAGACTTTGTTACATTTTATCGTTCTGCCGTCACCTATCTGGACCCCAAAAAGGGAAGTAGCTTGAGTTGGTAGGTTAAGACGATGGACAAGATCCTCTGAGATGAAATTGTGAGTTGAGCCACTATCAACTAAGATTAACACCTGTTGACCTGTTATTTTTCCTTCGAGTTTCATAGTAGAGGTTGACGACCTCCCCAACATTGCATTGAAGGAAATTTCAGCCATGGGATCCTCGGTTTCTTCATCCTCCATGGTTTGCTCGATATCCTCAGGTATATCGCTATCTTCGTCGACTGTTAGCAGTGCAAGTGTGGAGGTATTACATCGATGACCTGGCCGAAAAGGGGCTCCGCATCTGAAGCACAGGCCCTTGTCTCGCCGTTGATGTTTGGTAGCATCCCAAGTGGCCTGGTTTGTCGGAAACTTCGCTGGAGATTGAACTAACGCAGGGGTTGATGAGCTTGTACTAGAAGCTGTTCGGCCTTGTGACAGCATTGGGCTTGTTTGGTTGTGATTGGTGGGTCGGGTTTGGCTTAGGAAGGAACCCGACTTGGAGCCTCACCCTGACCCAGTTGCTTTCTCTAGCTCTAAAGCCAAACTCGACGCACGATAGACAGTCCGAGGTTTATGCAACCTTACCTCTGATCTCAACTCTTCCTTAAGTGCATTCAGGAATACCCCTAGGAGGCAGTGATCCGGCCAGTTCTTCACTCGAGCAACCCTCCTAGCCCATTCTTGTCTATATTCCGCCATACTCCCAATTTGCTTGATGCTGCAAAGGAACTCGTCTGGGTTTAGGAATTCGGGTGGGCCATAATGTTCATTCAGAATCTTAACCAACTCCTCCCAGTATAATAGTGTCCTCTTTGAATTTATCCACGAAAATAGATCAAGGGCATCGCCTTCGAAGTACATCGCTGCAATTTCTACCTTGTCCTCCTCTGGCGTCTGGTAATAGCGGAAGAACTTTTCTGCCTTCAGTGTCCAACCGCGTGGGTCACCGCCAGTGAAGCGGGGAAATTCAAGTCTCATGAAGGGTGACCTGCTACGCTGGAATGTTTCTCCTTCTTCTTCAGATTCTCCACCCCCGAGTTGTGCCTTCTGCTTCACTGAATTGCTCTGTGACTGCACTTCCAGGGAGGCCACTTTATCCCTCAACTCTTCCAACATATCAAGCTTTGCTGATATGACGGCCAGTGGGTCTCCGACTGGTGCCTGAATGTCCCCTGAGTTGGGGGCTGGTCTGGTGGTGGAAGATTGTGTCTCGACCATCTTGAGTTTTGATACCAAATTGGTTAGTAACTCTCTCCTACTCCTTTTCTCTGCAAGAATCTCGGAAAGAAATGAAATAGAAGCCTATGAGAATCTCAAGAATTCACTCTGGAAATCAATCCGTCCCTTTCCTGTGGCCAAAGGGCCCTTTTATAATAACTTACAGAGTGTTTTGCTGATATGCAAAGGTGGCTAAAAAGACGGAAACTGATTCTAGACGTGCCTAATGATCCTAGTCGTGGGCATCCCACTAGGTGTTGACTGATACAATGAAAATGGAATAACTGCACTGACAGAAAATTAAATAAACAGGAATTTAAAAAACAAGGAAATAGTAATTCAGTTTTCCAGTCCAACAGTGTCCCTTGGTCGTTTCGGTCTCCTGGAATAAGTCTTCAATGTTTGAATGCTATCAGTGTACCATATTGATATTGTTTGATAGTACTCTAGATGGAAGATGCCTCCATTTGCCATGAACAAGTGCAGGATGGTGAATGCATTGAGGATCAGAAAGAAGGCGGTGTAATAACTGAATTAGATGGTCAAAATGACTTTTCTGAAGGAAGAAAGGAATTTGTTGCACCTGCTGTTGGATGGAGTTTGAGTCCTATGATGGTGCCTACAATTATTATATCTGCTATGCCAAGGAGGTGGGATTTCGTGTAAGGGTGAAAAATTCATGGTTCAAGAGAAATAGCAGGGAAAAGTATGGTGCAGTTCTATGCTGTAGTAGTCAGGGTTTTAAAAGAATAAAAGATGTTAACCATTTAAGAAAGGAAACAAGAACGGGTTGCCCTGCAATAATAAGGATGAGATTAGTGGACTCTCAGAGATGGAGGATACTTGAGGTCACACTTGAACATAACCACCTTTTAGGTACTAAGTTATACAGATCAATTAAGAAGATGGGAACTGGAGCCAAACGGAAGCCGCTACCTGGTTCTGATAATGAAGTGTGAACAATCAATTTATACCGGGCACTTGTGATAGATGCAGGAGGTGATGTTAATGCAAACACAAGTACTAGAGAATTCAGGACTTCTTTGGAATCTTCCATTAAGTTTAACCTTAAAAAGGGTGACACACTGGCCTTTTATAACTACTTTTGTCGCATGCAACTGACGAATCCAAATTTCTTTTACTTGATGGATTTTAATGAGGAAGGACTGTTGAGGAATGTATTTTGGGCTAATGCTAGGTCCAGGGCTGCCTGTGGCTATTTTGGTGATGTTATTTGTTTTGACAACTCATATTTGTCAAACAAATATGAAATCGCTCTTGTGGCATTTGTTGGAATTAATCACCATGGTCAATCGGTGTTATTGGGTTGTGGTCTGCTCGCTGGAGAAACATTAGAATCATATATATGGTTATTCAGAACATGGGTTACATGCATGTCAGGATCTGTTCCCCAAACTATTATCACTGATAGGTGCAAGGCTATGCAGAATGCAATTGCAGAAGTTTTTCCTAGAACTCGTCATTGTTTTGGCTTGTCACTAATCATGAAAAGGGTACCAGAGAAGTTGGGAGGGTTGCATAATTATGGTGCAATCAGGAAAGCACTGAGTAAAACTGTTTTTGAGACAATGAAAGTAATTGAATTTGAAGCAGCATGGGGATTTATGATTCAGCGATTTGGAGTCTATGATCATGAATGGCTTCGTTCTATCTATGAAGATCGGGTTCATTGGGCTCCAGTATTCTCGAAGGACACATTTTTTGCTGGAATGTCTACAGCAAGTCCCGGTGAGACCCTTGAGTCCTTTTTTTGAGAAATATGTGCACAAACAGACTCCTTTGAAGGAGTTTCGTGACAATTATGAATTAGCTCTTCATAAGAAGCACAAGGAAGAATCTGCTGCGGACGTTGACTCAAGAAGCTCTACTCCCTTGCTGAAAACAAGATGTTCTTTTGAATTGCAGCTCTCTAGAATTTACACACGAGAAATGTTCATGAAGTTCCAATATGAGGTTGAAGAAATGTATTATTGTTTTAGCACTACACAGTTACATGCGGATGGCTCAATTATAATTTTCTTAGTCAAGGATCGTGTTTTAAGTGAAGGAAATAGAAGGGAGATCAAGGATTTCAAAGTCTTGTACAACAAGACAGCTGGCGAAGTTCGCTGTATTTGTAGCTGATTTAACTTCAACGGGTATTTATGTAGGCATGCACAGTGTGTGCTCAATTTTAATGGGGTGGAGGAGATACCCTCCAGATACATTCTTTCCAGATGGAAAAAAGATTACAAGCGCCTACATGTTCCTGATTACAACTCTGGTATCGTGTATGAGAATGACCTTATTCAATGGTTTAAGCAGTTATTTAGAAGCTCCTTCCAAGTTGTGGAGGAAGGGGCAATTTCTCTAGACCACTATAATGTAGCTTTGCGTGCTTTTCAGGAATCAGAGTAGGATACATGATGTAGAACAGAGACAGGAGTAACCTTCAATATGTAACATACTAGATAAAAGAACCATGTTCTTGCCCGGTACTTCTGTATATTTCTTTGCCTGCTTTTGCCGGGCGCTCTCTAGGTTGCTGTAGAATGTCCATAAAATGTATATATCATGAGATTTTGGGTTAACCCTTGTTTCTGTATCTTATCCGATTCCATTCTTCAGTCATTAATCAGTTACATATGCAAAAGAGGTTGACTGCTTATATGAGCAATTAATCACCGTGAGGGATCATTTTTCTCTTAAAACAGATCAAGAAAGATCAGGAGAGTATATTAAATCCATGGCCTTAAAGACGCATAAAAATATTTCAGGTATTTTATTGAAACCATGACTACAATAGACTTCCTGGGTACAAAAATAATTTATTGGTCAAAACTAAAGTTAAAATATGATTAATTCTATACTATAAACAAGTAATACATCATCAGATATTTGACCTCAGAAATAATTGCCTTGAACTACAGTATCAAAGGGTCTACCCAACCCTACAAAAAACCTAAATCTAAAATTCCATTTTCAAAAGCGCATTTGAAACATCAATAGGTAGTGATTCATACTGGAACCAATCCTTGGCACAAATAAGGGCCTCAAGCGTCATAGAGCCTAATGAGCTACGGCAGCAATTCATAGTTCTAAGTTTTGTGTCAAAAACAGAGTCTGCTGAGAGTGTGGAGACACGGGTATAGACAAAATATCAGACGCCATTCTCGACAAAGTTGGATACTTCGATCTGTTTAGTCTCCACCAGCTCAGTATGTCAAATTCTACTGCACTGGGCAGCAGGGGTTCTTCCAGATACTGTTCCAATTCTGACTTCATTTCTTGATTACGTGTAAAATCAGATATATAAATGTCAAAATCTGACAGCCCATCTTCGGCATCAAGAAGAGATTCATCAAAAGATTGGTCTTGACATGAATCAGTTCCGATCATAACTTCATGTCCTTCATCCTCATTTGATGCTGTAAAAGGAAGCAATTGTACAATATATTCAAGGAAGAGCTCACGAAGACCATCCTCAACAATTCTAATCCATGGCTCAGTATTCTCGTCAAAGATTTTAGCAAAGGTAAATTCCACTAGCTTTAGTTTATACCTTGGGTCCATGGATACAGCAACTGCCGAGATAAGGGAGCTTTCTCTCCAATACTGATCAAACTTCTCATGCAGAGGCTTAATCAAATTACTGAGGAAGGGATCCTGGCTGATGGATGTATAAGTCAACTCCAAGTGAAGTTTTGACACTTCATGGAAAAATAAGTTAGCAGTTGGGAATGGTAGGGTAGTTAAAATATTGGCTGCATCAAACAAATACTTCAAATATGTGCAGAGAGTTTCTATTTGCTTCCATTCACTCATTGACAGAATCATTCTGAAATCAGGATCAGAAGTATCAAAGCAAGCAAAGACTTCTTTCAATTCACAGGCACCAACAAGCATATGGTAAGTTGTGTCCCATTTGGTTTTGTCATCAATTATAAGATCCTTCATACAAGTTACTTGAAGCAGCTGCTTCAGTTCCATGAGACTGAAGTTTTTACATATTTCACACACTCACGAACTTTACCAATGGTTTCTCTCATGGCCCATAGTGCATGTAGTACAAGGCGACTAAGAACACAAGCATAACAATTACAGCTTAATAACTGACCATTGAGGATCACAGGGTTCTTCACAGAAAGGATGCCTCTAAGACTTCCAATTAAAGTCTCATTTGAGAAGGATTGATCAAGAGCAAGAGTAAACAGCCGTCCTTCCAAATGCCAATCAGTTAAGCAATTCAAAATAGATTGACCAACGGAATCATCAGAATCAGGGAATGGTACCATAATAACACTCAGAATTGGTCGATGTAAATTCCAATCATCATCAATGAAGTGCCCTCGAAGAAAAATGTAACCAACTGTCTGGTTTGAAGTCCATAAGTCTATGGTCAGGTTGACTCGTCCAGGAATTCCATCAATAAGATTTAAAAGATTTTTCTTCTCTCTCAGGTAGATACCAACACAATCTTCTTGAACAGAATTTAAGCTTGGTACATTGAACTGACGTTGAAGACTATGTACAAAGTCAATGAAACCCCGCTGTTCCACAATATGAAGAGGATAATCGTGCAAGATTATCATTTTAGTAATATCATGGTTGCTTCGGTCCTGATCCAATGACAAACCAGCAAACCCAGGTGTTGCTCTAGCAGGTTTTCTTGGTGGATCAACTATATCTCCAGAACCAGCAGTCTTGGGATATAGGCTTTGCTGATTGTTCTGGCGACTTGCTGGACAAATTCCCAATGCAATAGGCCGCTTTAAATGGCTCGTGCCAGCTACTTTAGACCCAGTTACGCAAGCAAATGATTTTTTGCACTGTTTACACTAAGCTCTGGTACACCCAGCCCCAACAGTTTCTACAGTGAAGTGTTCCCACACCATCGATTTCTTTCTCCAGCGCTTACCAGGTTGTGTTTCTGGATCAGGTTGCTCATTATCATCAACTGGGGTTAGAACAGAGTCAATCTCCATGAGAGCAGGTATTCCTTCAAAAAGGAAAGGAATGTTAAGAAAGCATCAATAGGTGGTTTAGCAAAACAGGTTAATTGAGGAAACTAAGTTTCCTAAAGACATTCAAAATCAGACAATAAAAATTTATTATTATTTCTGATTGAAGCAAATCCCATCCCAAAACATAAGGTTCTAGTTACTCAAGATAAGAGATATTTTCTTACAGCACTTTGTAGAGATGACCTGACAGAAAACCTTTGACGGTTCAATTTCAAATTGAAGCAAATTACATCCCAAGACACAAGGTTCTAGCTACTCATGATTAGAGATATTTCTTGCAGCAATTAGTAGGGATAACCTAACAGAAAATCTTTAGGCATAGTTCAATACTTAAATTGTTTCATCAGTCATTAACACTCCACAATTCAGCATTCAAAAATGAACTCGGAAATCTTTCAATGACATACATAAACATTCAAACCAAATTTGGATTTTAAGGGAATTTAAGTAGGCTATAGAATTATAACAACTCACACAGCATAGACTAATAGTAGCTGTGTACACAAGAACTAGAAGATCATAGGGAAAAAAACTACATGAGGAAAGTCCCTCGTTCATGTTTGATCCCTAAAAATCGAAACAGCCTATCTTTCATGAAAGATAAGAAAAAACAGGAGCAAGGAATCTGGTAGGGGAAAAAAACATATGAATAGCCATTAATTGGTTTCTTGCAACCTTGCATATTGTTTAGCAGTTCTATGACAAAGTAACGCAAATTAAACCTCATTAATGTTTACATCTTTGTTGAAGCCCTACAATCTATCAAATCGTCTTAATCACTTAGATGAGATCATGTATCAACACTTTATTGTTGGCTATTTTTCCCTTTGATAAAATTTTACTTGATAAAAAAAAAATTCTCTGTATTGAGATGCCCGTTAAAACCAAATGGCAATAAGAGTCCAGCTACTTCAAGGGGCTACATCTATATTTGACATCTGTCACAGAACTCATGATATCTCAAAGAATAAAGTATAGCAAATAATGTGAAACATACACTTAGGTCAGACAGTTGGGTAGGTTGAGATTTAGACAGAAGTTCAAGGCTTATTTCCGGAAAACGTCACTTTGAAACTTGGGCATATTTTCAGAGTAAATGACTTATTGGCACGTTGTCATGTTTATATTTGTCAGTGTCTGTATATATCCACACAAACACAGACACATGCATGCCACTACTTGTTTTTTAAATTATGAATTTTTACACGTGCTCATATTTATGCTCCATAGTTGGAATAGCATTCCAGCTTCAATGCTGTCCACTACCGTAGAATCATTAGTGGGATGTAATGATCATTCTACATGCTCCTCTTTCATATGTATATAGCGTTGTACCCAATATTGCACAAAACCTAATTATTTTAAAAGATCACGACGGTCATTTATCAATCATAAGCACTAAAAAGACAAGTTGCGATATAAAAAAACAAAGAACTTTCGGAAAATACTAATAGCCACTATTCCTGGAGTTTACAAAAGAGTAGAACAAATCCATAATTCACCCAAAAAAACTAAGATAAATCACGACAAATCACGTACAACGCTCAAATAAAAATCAATTATCTAACCAGTACAATAACACATGACGAAGTAGGGATATGCGCGAATGGATGTCATAATTAACCGGGAAGAAGGGGCGGGGAGGTTGGGGGAAAGAACCTTGAGGACGCCGGAGTTCTAGGACCACATGCTGCCGGCGAGGCATGCGGTGTCAACGACGACGGAGAAAGTGGTGAAAGAAGAGGTTCATAGCTTGGGAACTGCCGGAGAGTTTGGAGTGGAAGAAGATCCGCTAGCGTAAGTACTCTGATGAACCGAAGTTTGAAAAGTGAATTGAAAATGACTGTTTAAATCGAATGTATTATATTTATACATACATAATCCCCCAACAGCCAACAGCCGGTCAGAAACAGACACATTTCTTGCAAATTGCAACAATCATAATATTCTCAGTAAAAGGCGTGGCATATTTTATAAATTTCACCTAAGATATGAATGAAGATGTTTAATTATAAACGTAAATTTGGATTGTAAATATTATACAAAATAAAATAATTGAATTGGCTTTGGCTCCAGAACAGAACAAGAATTTAAACATTTCTTATCATAGTGGTCTAATCTTATAAACAAGAATGAGACAGATGATGACATTGACACACAAACAATAACAGAAAAGAGGGTACCAGGGATCATTGTTTGGAATGATTCAAGTCCAGAATTTGGCATGTTTTTCCACATTTTTCTTGAACTGCTATATGCCCAAATGA
Organism: Leucaena leucocephala; assembly: GCA_037074615.1. Classification (NCBI taxonomy): domain Eukaryota; kingdom Viridiplantae; phylum Streptophyta; class Magnoliopsida; order Fabales; family Fabaceae; genus Leucaena; species Leucaena leucocephala. Next base: position 4,483,483 of record CM073558.1, on the reverse strand, counting down.
GTGAGAGAGAGAGAGAGAGAGCATAAGCATAAGAAGTTCAAGAAAGCTGTGGAAAAGCAGGACTGGACTTGGAGAAGGAGAGGGAGGAGCTCTATCTAACTAATCAATCAAACATCAACTATATATATATATACACACACACATACGCACACACATATATAAGGGATAGATGAACTTTAAAGCTATACTTAGCGTATTGATGCTAAAAATACTTAAAAAAAAATTATACAAAAAAAAAAATATACACTCTCTCACACACAATTTAAGTCAAACTTTTAAGACGTTCATTACTTTTTTCAATTAATTAAATATTTATTTTAATTTTAAATATAAAATTTTAATTTATTCAATCATTCAAAATTTATAATTTTTTTAAAAATTATCTTTATTAATTGTACATATTAAAAATGACTTCCTTAAATATAGTATTTTTAATGTAAATAATTAAAAGGGTATTTTAAAAAAATTAAGATAATTTTTAAAATAACTAATTTAATTAAAATTTTATTAGTCTCTATAAATTAATTATCTAACTTCTAGAAGAGTATTAGGTATTTTCATAAATAAATAACATCTGGTTTTGTTTTTTAAAGATTTATAGTTCATTTAAAAAGGTAATAACATGCATTTAACTTTTTTAAAGCTTGTAATTAATTAATTACACATAAGCTATGTTAAAAGGAGGGTCAGAGGAGGACTGGAAACAGAGGTGAGCAGGGTACAGAGAGTCAGGTGAGTTAAATTCACAAGTTTACTGAAACAACATATCAGTTCGCCACGCTTTTCTTGTGAACATGAGCAGGTCAGAAATAACAATTATAACACCTTCAACAATCAAATTCATATTTACAACTTGTTTGAATGAAAGCTGTTTGGTATTTTTTTATGCCCTTTAGATAAGATTTATAGAGTCATTTTGGGAATAAGAAAAACGAACAATATGTTTTAATCATTGTTCTCAAGATTAATAATTAAAGTAAGAATGTAAAGCAAAAACAAATTATCTAATAAGTTGGATAAATTATTTAGTTATAATAAATATAATTCAATTTCTTTAAAATATTTTTATATTTATTTTTTGTCAAATAAAATATTTTTACGTAGTGTTAAATTATATAGGATAAAGGTATATCTATGATCAAAAATTAATTTTAGAAGAGTAATTAGTAATATAAAATATTTAAAGGTGCAATTAGCACCCCAAAACTAATTTAGAGGTATAAACAGTACTCTAAAATATTTAAATTAGTACAATTCTATATTTTCATTGACAGAAATACAAATTTATATCTAATGTATGTTATGTAAATTTTTTATTTTAAAATATTATTATTTAAAATATCACATGTGTCATATTGTTTAAAAAAGAATACTGAATAAACCCTAAATTTAACATTATATATAATTTATATATAAAAATTGAAAAATTTTATAGTTTATTTAGTGTAATGTATTAAAACAATATTACATATATCACATTATAAATAATAATGCGTATAAATAAAAAGTTTATGTAGAATGCATAAAATAAAAGTTTGTGTTTTGTTAGTGAATGAGCAAAATTACAACAATTTAAATATTTTAGGATGTTAATTGTACCTTTAAAATTATATTGGGGTGTTGATTGCACTTTTAAATATTTTAAGGTCCACCTTTATCCAATTATATATTATTTTATAAGTTAAACAAATAAATTTTAGAAAAAAATATTAATATTAAAGATAAAATATATTAAAATTTTATATTTAGTCACATGATTAATCTCTAACTAACTTTTATATTTAAAATTGATAAAGTATTATAAAATAAGCTACATATAAAGATCTTTTTGCATGTACCATTTTCCTATTGAAAATTTAGTCTCACCTACAATAGCTTAAACTTTTGTTGTTCGAACTCAGAACAAGTTATCATGAAACTATAGAAACTAAAGTTTTGAATAAAACAAATTATAGGGATAAAAAATCATGATATAAAATTGTAAAAATTAAAATTAAAATTTGATCAAATTATAAGGAATAACAATAAAATTAACTCAATCTAAAATTTAATATATAGCATCAAAGTGGTTGATTTGGACCCCTATATATATCATTTGCATCAATCAATTGAAATCCAAAAGATTATAATCTATCATTAGGAAAACTTGTCCAACAAGCAACAAACCTTGTAAACCAACAAACAAAACAACACTTGTTTTCCCTTTATAGGAGAGAAAGAGGGCTTCCCAGGATTCAGCATTTTGCAATGCATATTCAAATATTCAGACGAGTCTAAGAGTAAGTTGATACGATTAGAAAATAAAAACCGGTAAACTTAGCAAGATGAATTGGTGAGGGAGTTTGCTGAAGCACAAGGCGAAGAGCTAGTTGACACGAATTTGTAACCTAAAAAGGCAAAAAAAGGTAAGTCGGAGAGACAACTCGAGCTTTTCAGCGTTTAAGAACACTGTTCACAGACGTATACCCAATAATATTTATGAAATATCATACTTGTTGGATATTTTTTGTTTGTTGTGGCCTGCAGCGAGCTCGTCAAGATTGACAATTCTATTGATGTTGATCTGCAAGTCTCGGACGAGCTTGAATTGAACGTCAGCCTGAAGAAGAGCTCGAGTGATGTCGTTGAGGCATTCGTTCAAGACCTTCTCATCGATTATGATCGCATTGCTCATTTGCTGGGAGCTCCCAAAACCCCCCAAACTGTGCTAAAACCATCTTGATTCGCTGCTTGAAGAAGGAACAAAAGGATTGTTGAGTCTTACATGAATTTGTGAGTTGATATTAATGTGCCCATTGAATATATATATATATATATATATATATATATGAATTCTTTGTGCGTGCTGCATATGAACTGTGAAGACGATGTTTGATTTTAATAAAAATTAGACTTGCTTCATGGCACAATGATTAATTAAGATATCTAAGATTATTTATTAGGGTTATTTGAATAAAAATACTCATGAGATTAATTATGATTTAATTGGGTTATCATCAATCATCATATTTCTTAAGATTGTTTTACATTTATTTATTTTAATAAATTAGGATATCTAATTATTTTTATCTTTTGAAATTAAGTGTTTGATTAGGTTTCACTAAAATCTAGATTTTAAAAGAGCTTCTATTCTAAACTTTAATTTAGAAAAAATTTAAAACAAATAGTCATATTTATTTAAACTGACTTTTGGATTAAATAATGGTTTAAAATTAAGGTTTTGTATAAATTATTGATAATAACTTCTGGCACAGTAAAAAAATTTATAAACGACATAATTACTATTTTATCTATATTTTTCCTCACACCCTCTCTTCTCTCTTCTCTCTCCACTCTCTAAATCTTCTCTACCCTCTATCTTCTCTAATCTCTCTCCTCTATCATCTCTCATATTTTTAATAAAATTATACTCTCCATGGTAATTTGCAATAACAAAAATACTTCTAATAATAACTATCCAAATACTCATTTATTCATAACTATTTTTTTCTATAAACTATTATCTAAAAATATTTTTTTAAATTGTCTAAAAATTATTTTTTAAAAACATATTCAAACGGCCCTAAGATTAGGATTTTATTAAGATTTAAATTTAAATTTAAATTATTATTTTATTATTTTTATAGCTTTATAGATAGAATTTAGATTCTCTGTTGTATTCAAGCTTTTAATTTGATTAAATAAGAATTACTCTACTTTTTTCCGATCATGTCCTCCCTCTGATAGAGCAAAAATATTTAGTTTAAATTGTTAGTTGATTTAGTTTGATTTCCTCCCTCTTAATATTTTTCATTATTTCAATAAATTTAGACATCTTGGTAAATTTAGATTATTTCTATGATGTTAATATATTTAGGTTATTTATTTAATATCAGGATAGGATTAGAGTATCAATTACTGTGTGCGTTTGGTAACTTTAGTTTTAAAAGTTTTTTTTAGATAAAATTTTAATTTAAAAAAAATTAAAACAAATAACTATATTTGTTCAAAAAGACTTTTGGACTAAACCATAATTTAAAATTAATGTTTTAGAAAAGTTATTGAGACTAACTTATAGAACAGTAAAAGAACTTATAGACGAATCAATTACTATTTTACCCCTAATTTTTCTTACACCCTCTCTCCTCTCTCATATTTTCTATATTTAATAAAATTATATATCATTTCTGATAATTTTCTAATTATAAAATTTTTTCTAATAATAAATATTCAAATACTCATTTACTTATAGTAATAAATATCTAAACACTCATTTATTCAAAACCGTTTTTTCCATAAACTCTTCTCCAAAAATCCTTTTCTAAAAGCTACCTAAATATCTTTTTTTTATAAATTATTTTCTAAACTCTTATTAAAAAAAGCCTATTATTTAAAAACTACTTTACAACTAGTCTTTACAAAATTTTATTGTAAGAGGATTATTTTTTATAGACTGAATAAAAGATAGAGCATTTTTCTCTTCTTCCTCCCTCTTTCTCTCTCCCCTTCCCCTTATTTAACATGAAAAGCATTTTTAAATTTTATTCGAGTTTTTCCCCTACTAGTGATCATTATTCAATATTAAATGCTGTCAACTATTTAATTTAAGTATTATCAAAACCAGATAATATCATTTTGAGAACTTGAGTTCAGCTATTTTTTCATACTCATTAGCCAAGGCAAAAATCACTCAACAAAAATCTTGACAAGACTACCATCTTATATCCTTATGCACATCCACGCAGCTTCTAACAATAATTGTCAACATCAATATAAAATATAAAACGTATCACTATATAAATTATTCATAAAACGTGAAAACTTCCATTCAAACTACAAGAAATCATAATAAATTAAAATTAAAAAAAATGGCATTAAAAAACAAACATATGGTGCTCAATCAATCCCAGATCAAAACCACATTGTTGATGACTCCCGAAGAAGGACTAGGATAATATTGTAGAAGATTTAATTTCATTGATGGAAGTTTCTAGAGCTCTGTGTCAATCAATGATTGATGAATGATGTGTCAAACATTATTGTGACTTCTATCAGAATGCGTGTACACTAGATTTTTTCCTTATGGAATAACATGAAGAGTTATTCCTACCTTGAAACCTTCCTCGAACAAGTAGTACTGTGTGAGAATTGACTTGTGTCAAAATTTACAAGTGAAACAAATGAAAGAATACGCAAACCAAACTGTTCGTTTCTGCTGCGCAATGCTAACAAATGTCGATTGATCGCGATCGCATCTAAGAGAAATGGTTCTCATAGCCCTTGAACTTCCAGCAGTTTCGGGAAATAATGATAATTAAAATCTAGCCTCAGTTGGTAAACCCATGGGATGGGAGTACTACAGGTTATCTTTTAGCCACTTCAGAGCTCCATTTGCCACGGACCTGAAATTTCAAAAGTAGTTTTAAGTCAGCTCAGAAGTATTTTCAACGTGGGTGTGGAACATTAGCAATTCAACCTGTGTTTAAGAAATAGTAAAATTTGAATCCTTTTGGGAATTTGTGCGACACTATAATATTTTGTTGGCTAAATAGCCTTCTTTCTGTAATTTTCTTAAAGAGGAAAACAATAGTTCAGCATACTTAGCGATGAAGTTGGGGGTGAAGTTTCCGATTTATGAACAAGCAATCTATACAAAAATGATGATAAAACTATTACCCAACAAAATTCTTTAATTTGTTCCCTATGTCATCTTGGTCTTCTGACTGTTCAGTTTTTTGTTCAACCGCTGTTGGACTCTCAGCACTTCGAGCTACAGGATCTTCAGCCCTTCCCTCTGCAGAAGGTAAATATCATGGTTCACAGCTAAAAAATATGCAGTCTACTCATTGGCTTCTAAGACTTCTCTATTGTAACTAGTGAATGTGGTGAAAGGACCAATTCAAATGACATCATCTTTTTATAGATTCAAGAAGATGTCAGATGATAATAACTTCATTTCTGTTTGACAACAAATACATTATAAAAGTAGTAGCAAACAATAAACCACCTACTGGAAGAGTGAATGCTAGGACGGGGTTTTGAACGGCTACTTGTTTTGCTGCCTCTTGAAGCAAGTTCCTCAAGCAACTCACGCTCCTTTAAACTGAAGATGCAGAGGCAATTTTGTATAAATTTCCAATATAGGTTCACAAGATAGGAAATAGGAAAATACATAAAAGCAAGCATGTCCATAAACACACATTTATTAAAAAAGAAATGACATTTTTAAAATTATCTATTACCTGATACGTTTTGGTATTGTAACTTTAACTGTAAATAAGTGGTCACCACGTATGGATGGTTTGTTTAATTTTGGTGCACCTTTCCTTTCAAGGACAAGGACGTCTCCAGGTTGGGTACCAGGGGGAATTTGTAGTTCAGAAATGCCTTCAACTGTATTTACCTGTAGGGCAGTCATTCATTACATCCAAAGATAGATATATTACTACAATTCCAGAAGTGTAGACAAGATATCTAGTATTAGAAGAGAAACAAATGCAATAAAAAACCATGCATACTGACCAAAAACCATTTACCTTAACAACGACCCCTAGTATAGCATCCAGGTAACTGATTGTTATCGTTGAAGCGAGATTAATGCCATCTCTTTGAATTCCTGGAATCTCTTCCACTTCAAGATACACAAATAGATCTCCAGGAGGACCCCTACAATGACAAGAAGACCAAAACATTGTTTTTCATTCCCATTCTACCGTTAAAACCAAACTTCAAAAGCGTAAAAATTTTAAAAATGAGATCCACATTCTATCTAACTGGTTGCCCAAAGATTGTAATAACAAGGCTCAAAGATCATATGTAAATAAAGAAACAACATACCCTCGAGGTCCAGCATCACCCTCCCCGGCAACTCTCAGAATACTGCCTGAGCTAACCCCTGGAGGAATTTTTACTTTAATATTTCTCTTAACCCGAATACGTCCTTCACTATTACATTTACGACAAAATTCAGATATGATTTCACCATCCCCTCCACAGTTTGGACATACGGAAACCTAATAGAGAGATAAAACAAACAATATTGATTTCAAGAAGCGAAAAGTGTAAGGCTTCAACAGCAAGCAATATGATATGCATCTCGTCATAAATTGGTAGATGAGGATAGAGTAATATATGCAGTTGAAAGATGTACTGATAAAACAGGGAGAGAAATTCAGGAAGAAACCAAGCAAAATATAATATTGAAATACTCAATAACTTCCATTGATCAGACAGAGACACTTGAGCAGCATATGAATTGTTTCCCAGGAGCTAACAAAGGGCCAACCCATTTCCCCACAGAATTATATGTTAGATCTTGACAGTAGAGTTAGAGCTCCAGTCTGAGCACCACATATGAAGAATTATTATTCCTTTTTTCTTCACTTCAGAACTAGACAGAAAAGTAAGAGTTTTGCATCCAGATCCAACAAGAAAAATAAATTACCTGTGAGAACAAACCAAAAGGTGTTTGTTCAGTCCTCATCACTTGACCCCTCCCTCCACAAGTCGAACATATTCTCATCTTGGAGCCAATCTTTGCTCCAGTACCATTACAAGCTTCACATTTTTCCAAATGGGAAAGCCCAAATTCCTTTTCAGCTCCAAAAATTGCCTCAGAAAATTCCAACGAAATATCATAACTGCTGACATTGAATAGCAAGTCAATTCAAAATCCCAGACTCTGGAGTCTCATAGTAGTAGCATTAATCATTTCACAGAAAAAGAATTGGCATAAAAGCATCTTACAAGCAACTAAAGGTGAATCCAGCAGAGATATATTTCAAAAAGATGGGATGGTCGACTATAATTTTTTTTTAGATTAGGGGACAATAAAATTAGAAGCATTGATCAAGGTAAATAATTGTATTTTTTTCATTTTAGTTATATATCTTGGTATTGTGCTGTTAAGTTAATCAAAGTAACAAAGAGGATGAGCCTCAGCGCAATATAGTCGTTGCCATGAGACCTAAACATCCCTACTTGTGGGGGTAAGGCTGCCTACAACTACTCCTCCTTAAACCCCACACTATGAGAGCCTTATGAACTAGGTCACCCCAAAAAAAATCTAAGTAACATGTGAGTAAATTTTACTCCATCATTTATTTCCTATTGTTGGAAAGTCGATGTTCTAATTAAGCCTATTCAAGAAGAAATCCCTAAGTGTATACTTTTTGCGAACGATATAGTTCTTTTGACAGAGTCAAGAGAAGAGATTAATTTTAAACTTGAGTTATGGAGAAGTACTTTAGAGTCAAAGGGTTTTCGTCTGAGTAGAAGTAAGACTATATATATGCATTGTAATTTTGATAAGAGGCAAGTTAGAAGTAACTTGGAGGTCAGATTGGGAAATCAAGTTATTCCACAAATAGATAAGTTCAAATATTTAGGATTAATGATACAGAAGGACGGTGAAATTTTGGAGGATATTAATCATAGAATTCAGGCTGGGTGGTTTAAATGGAGAAAGGCTACTAGGGTTATATGTGATCGGAAAGTACTAGATAAAGTAAAAGGAAAGTTTTATCGCACTGCTATAAAACCAGCAATGCTTTATGGAAGTAAATGTTGGGCTTTAAAAGGACAGCAAGAGCATAAAGTTGGGGTAGCTGAGATGAGGATGCTGAGATGGACGTGTGAGCATACAAGAAAAGACAAGATTCGTAATGAATATATACGGGGGAGAGTTGGAGTGGCACCTATTGAAGAGAAAATGGTAGAGAACCGTCTTAGGTGGTTTGGACACGTACAAAGAAGGCCAAGGGATGCGCCGGTGAAGAGGGTGGATCAAATAGTATGGACACCGGTTAAAAGGAGTAGAGGAGGCCAAAGAGAACGCTCAAAGAGGTTATTGAACGGGATCTCCTGGTCAATAACTTACCTAAGAATTTAATTTTCGATAGAGCACAATGGCGTCGTATGATCTATGTAGCCGGCCCCATTTAATGGGATAAGGCTTATTGTTGTTGGAAAGACTAATCAGGCACATTTACCATGGTTTATCACATTAATGTCACACTGATGATAGTTTAATGATACTTGCTTATTCTATAAATGAAGTACTGAGCATGTTAGCTTTTTTCCTATTACCCCCTCCCAGTTTAATCCTATAGATCCTCCCAGCGATCAAATCACACCTCATCTTCTAATCATAAAATTTATGAGAAATAAATTCAAAATGTTAAATAGCATAAAAAAGATAGTATTTGTGTTTAGTTCAGCTCAGAAAGCAAAGAAAAATATGCTTAACATTCATCATCACAGCAGAAATCTCCAGACGTATATAAACATGTAAAACTAGCCAGAAATTCAGATAAGTTCAGCATTCTAAATACAAGTCTTAATTAAGAAATTTATTGCCTTAAAACTAATTGTATTTAAATTTCTTACATGGGACATATGAGCAATTTTCCCCCTTTTTTTAACTTCACATAACTTTGCAATAAATCATCCAACTGAGTACATGACTTACCGAATGTCTCCACCCTTGGTAACAGTACTACGGCGGCGTGTACCAAATCCTGTTGGATCCATGCCACCAAAGCCACCCATACTTGGCCCAAAAAATGTCTCAAACAAATCAAATGGATTAGTCTGCAAGAACAGAGTCAATTCATTATAAGTTTCACAACAGAAGAGAATCTGGGAGAAATACATGTCATTTGGCATGCATTTCAATTTTGGCCCACAAAGAAGACGGCATGAATACAGGAATGTCAATGGAAAACTCTTCAGAAAAGAAAAGGACCTATCAACCTTGTGCTTGTACCACCAGCTAATCGTTACATATTAAACAGTGAAAGCCCAAAAAAATAAAGAATAAAAAGTCATGTGAATACCGTATAAGCATTTGATCCTCCTCCTACCGCACTCTTGACTCCAGCCTCTCCATATTGATCATACAAAGCCCTCTTCTTATCATCTGATAGCACCTGACGTTCTTGTACTTCAGAATTGAAAGGACAATAAAACTCAAAGACGCAGGGGAAGTCTAAATCCAATGGCATAACAAAGGCATACATGCATGGCTTTGCTCCGGTACAATGCAGCCATTTTTCAAAACGTTCACCAGCTACTGTACAATTATAGCACTTGAAAAATCCAACAAGAAATGCATGAATCAAACTCTAGCCACCAACGCTTTGATGGCAATGCCTTTTTGGTCCAGGCTTTATAACATGCTCTTCAAAAGGATTGACATGCCAATGGAGTAGCAAAAGAGTGGAGGACAAAATTATGAATATAATTTACTGGCAATTTAAGGGGATGGAGACTATTGTAAACTATGTAATATTAGTGCTCGATAAGAACAAGGGGTTTTCTTTTCACCCCTTTCTATCGGTTGAAGACTAGAAAAGAAAAAAAAATTGCATACCTTGAGGGGAATTTTTTCAGACACAAAGTCGCCTCATTTCAATTAACCAGCAGAATCTTTTACATCTCAAGTAAATCATCTTTGAGGACTAAAATAATGTTACATGTATCTAATTCAATTTCAAAAACTATATATTACTGAATCAGCCTGAGCAACAGCTTCCTACCGAGCCCAGGGACATTTTAAATGCAGTTTAACAGCACATATAGAATAATTAACACCAGCTTATGCCATGTAACGATTAGTTACACCGGTACACCCGCCAAAGATAAAACATCATCACCACGACTACCTCATAATTTCTTATCAAATACTCAATTGCTTCTCCAAGTGTTGTTGAATGCATACTGCTTTAGCAAAGAACTACACAGGTATCCAGTGCATTATAAGGAGTTTAAATAAGTATCACTTTTGATGGTTTGTGAATCGCATGATGACATTGGTGCTTAAAAATTGAAAGAGGCAATAAATAACTCGAACAATCAACACTGTACTGTCCATGCATACCTCATATGCAGCACTAATTTCCTTGAACTTGTCAATAGCTCCAGGTTCCTTGTTCACATCAGGATGGTACTAAGGAGAGCACAAGAATTTAATAGTTAGTCCAAGAAGAATTAAGTTTAGGCTCGCAACTCTAGTTCTAACAACTAACAACGAGATTAAGATAAATTCTATCTGCACATGAATATCATTAAGAAGATCAAGATAAATAAATAATCCGAACTTCCTAAATAAAAATTTTATACCTGACGAGCTAACTTTCGATAAGCCGCCTTAATCTCTTTGTTAGTCGCGGATTTGGAGACTCCGAGAGTACCATAATAGTCGCCAGAAGCAGCAATCGCCGTTCGGAAGCTCCTCGAGGAGGACTTATTATTTAAAGTTGAAGAAGAAAAACGGGAAGGTGAATGGATAGAGATGAAGTTCTGATGTGTCAGAAGATGGACACCACCACATAAAAAAGAGGACGACGATGAAGACGGAGAAGAAGAAGGAGCGGAGGAGGGACGCAGACGAGGTTGAAAAGAGAAAGAAACAACGGCCATTGAATATGAAAGAAGCAAAAACGATGCGATGATTCAGTATTCTAGGAGAACAAGAAGAGGAAGAAGAAGCGCTTGAATTTGTTCATCTTTTTACCTCATAGGGCAAAGGGAGAGGATCTGAAGCTACAAAAGAAAGGCGTTGTGGGAACAGTTTCATAACTATAGGAAGAAAATAGGGTAGAAACTAGAAAGTGAAGGTGAAGTGGGACCCCAAAGATAAGTTGTGGAGCTGAGGAAGACGATGTTCGTCTACGGAACAGAACACGGTACAATTTCCCCAGCAAGATGAGGCCGGGAAACGATTAGGAGAAAATGGTAAAATAACCCAAGGTCGAAGGGGGATGAATCTGTTAAAACAGCAAAATTAAATGAGAAAAATAGGAATCCAAATTAATCGATTTAATGAGATTGTCAGGAAAAAAAAAGAAAACTATAACTTATATCTTTTTAAAAAATTTAATTTAGTATATATAATATTTTTTAATTAAACTTTTATTTTTGCTATTTATATTTTTTCTATATATTTTATATATTTTCGATCATATATTATCCAAAATGAACCTGTAGAGTTATGAGAATATACTTAACTTTTAGATTTGAAATCCCTGCTTATATACTTGATATTGGCTATAATTTACAAAAGAAAAATATGTTAGAACTATTAGTTTCTATAATTTTATTATGTTAGAACCTTTAGTCTTTATACAAAAATTAATAGTGCTAGCAAGTTAAAGATCTATTTAAAAGTGAAAAATATATTGATATTGAATTAAAAATTTAGAAAAAAATATACTTACTACAATATAATTTTCCCAAAAAAAAAAAACTCATCAGTCATAAGATTTGAGATCACATTAATTATTATTTTTATTTTAACATAACATGCTATTTATATTTTTTAAACTTATGCCCTAAAAATATACTAACCTTTGAATCATAGCTTCAACTTACTTAGTAACTGTCCAATTTTCACTAACTTAAAGTGTATTTGGTTGGAAGGGAGAGAAGGGGTCCCTCATTTGGTTAAGGAATTTTGAAGTGGGGCTAAATTTTTGTTGGACTAATTTATCTTAATAATCTTTGTGATATTTTATCAATGTGACAATGTCCACGAGAAAAATAAAATAAAAGATTATTGTTATATTAGTTATTAACATATCACTAATGGAGTCACATCACCTTTGAAAAATTTTATAAGAATTCTACCCTCTAAAAATCCACTTTCCCCACCTAACCCCCAAAGTCAAACAGACTTGCAGCATTCACATTTTGTTATTGCTTCTCAGTCAATACAATATAATCGTGGCGATAATATATCATTATCCTTCAAAGCACGTGTATTTGCTTAACCGTCCGTCAAAAGCACATTTGAATTATGTTGTAAATTAATTAATTAATATAGAAATAAAAAAAATATAAACGGCAGTAAATTAGTTATTAAATCTCCTCCTCCCATAAACCAAATAAAGGAAAATTAAAAATTTATCACTGTTCCTCCCACTTAACGTTAAAAACTCCCCTCGGCTAGCTCATGAAACTGGGCTTAATCGCTAAAAAGTTTTAGCTGAAGAATGGGCATTATTGATAGGCAATGAATATGGTATGGGACCTGAGGACTCGTAACGTCATCTTTGAATCTGATTCAAATGAGCTTATTGACAGAATAAACACTCCTCCAACAAATATAGGAAGTTATTCCTCCATTTAGAATTTGATTGTCAACATGAGTAGAAGGAACTCGCTTTGATTTTTGTTGCCCCCGATTTACTAAAATTTTGCCTCGACTACATCTGAATTCGACTCACATTATTTATTTAACTATAGTGGATGAGTCTTTTAATAGAGATTTTTTATATACACTAAAATTTAAACTTAATATCTCACTTAAATAATACTAAACTATTTATTATTTGAACTAATCTCCATTGATTTAAAGTTTTAATTTGTCCCTAAGGAGGCTAAGATGGTAGCAGAAAAGCTTGTGAAGGATGGGCCTTAGTAGCAGTCATGGGTTTAGTTTTATTGATACAGTTCCAGATTCTTTAAGGATCCTAGTACATCATGATATTTGTAATGTAGTATGTGATTGAAACCTTACCATTCGGAGACTTAACTAATAAAAGGATTTAACATAGGATTATTTAAAATATATTTAATTTTTAAAAAATAATATTTTATTATAATTTTAATCACGATATCTAAAGAGACATTCTAATTTTTAAGTTCTTAGATTTATACATAAAGATAATAGAATATTCACCCTATCTAATAATCGTATCGCTTAAGAAGAAGGGAAATTTCACACTGCTCTTAGATTATAGATAAACTCAATTATTTTCTAAAAATTTTTATAATAAAAAAAATAATATATAATTGAACTAGACGTCTTTTGATTAATTAAATTATTTATTTAAAATTTTATAATAATTTCATCTGGTTTTCATTTAGTTAAAAGTATAATTATTTTCAGAGAGTTAAAATGTAAAAAAAATTTCCCCTCTCCGAACAAATAAACTTCCATATTTAAATTTTTATTCTCCACGTTATCAATATAAAACTACTTATCATATCGAACAACTCATTAGTTTGGTTGGAGAGGTTTTATTAGCTAATAATATTGGTAACATGCGATTAGTTAATACCTGCTTTTCTTTTAGGTTTTATTTGGTGTAGTTGAAGGGAGGGTAGGTTAGATCAATTTAAAGAAATATAAGGAAACATATGGGAAGTTAATTAATTATATTTTTTATTTGGTTCAGAAGGGGAGGGGAGGGGAGGGGAGTTGAGTTAATTAGAAATTGACAAATATATCATTATCTCTTTATTTAAATTTATTTATTCTTTATTTATAATATTTATATCAAAATTATTATTTCTTAATTTTTAAATTTCAAAAAAAAAATTACCTTGTTTATATATATAATAAAATTAGAAAATATTGATAAATTTTTACATTATTATATATCATTTAGATATATATTATTATATATATATATATATATATATGCATATACAAGTCATTTATCAAAAATCATATGAACGCTCAACAGTACCTTATGTTTATACCAAAAAAAAAAATTACCTTACATGTCCAACAGTTGCTTTTATGTATTGCCAAGAAGAGGAGGGTATGATTGAAATACTAAAAAATCATAATAAACAATTGTGTCATTAATTTCTCTCCCTTCCAAAAACCTCCAATTTTAGAGGGGAGGTGGGTGAAGGTAGATTAACACTAAAAGACAAAAATTTTAACCTCCCCTCCCTCCTATTTTTTTTAACAAAACACACTTTCATCTCCCCTCCTCTCTCTTCTAAAACCCTCCAACTAAACAAAAAGCATGTGTACATCCATAGCCATATGTATGGAATGATGGCTCAGGGCAAAGTAGGAAGAAGATCCTATGGAAGCACCTTTAAAGTCGTGTGTATGAACAACTTTTCTCGAAGTGAGTCATCTCTTGAAACTTCTCCTATAGCAATATTAATGAAATTATAAAGACAACAATATGAAATTGACAAGATGGGTGGATAAAAACAACAACCATTATAATTCAGGTAGCAGCAAAACTCAAACGGCCAATTATATAAGTCATTGTCGTGGGCGAATACGATACATATGAAAGAAAACATTGTAATAAAAAAAAAACAGCGCGGAAATCATTAGACATAATTGAATTAATAGATAAATCTTGCTTATAATTGACAGATTCTTCTATCCCAGAATGCCAGGATATAGAATCACCCCTGAACTAGGAACTGCATTACAGCAACCATGCCTTGACCTACAGGAGCTAACGACACTATGGGAACACTAGGATATGTAATTCACTATGCAGCAATTTTGCAGCCCTAATATGATATATATCCTACTTATTGATTTAGTTAGAAGACATCAGGATTGAAGTGCCCCGGAAAGGAGTTGCACTGCTGAGCCTGCTTCAGATGCATTGCCAAAGCATAGTTATTCACCTATCCACAGAATCATAGGCACCAGATTCATCAGCATACAAGAAATGTAAAAAAAATTTATCAGGTCCCAAGGAAGAAAAGTGATCACCAAAAAATCCAATAACAAAAGTTTTGATACAGGAAATGACAACAAGTTGGTGCTGCTCATTTGTTATTGAGACTTTTCGATAATTACATTCTTTCTTTAAGACATTGTAGTGATTTCCCCCATTTAATCATATGTATAATACTGGAAAAGAAGAAGCAAGACAAGGGGAGGAGTCTTGAGCACGGAAATTTTAGAATTATTTCAAGTTTCAAACTTTCTTAATAAACATTTCAATTTTCAACTGGGAGAATTAGAAGGGAAATAAAGCTCGTTCAGACCTCAAGAGTTCTCAACTGTTCCTGGTACTGAGCCATCAATTGCTTCATCTGCTGCAACTCTTGACTCTTATTTTCGTACTCAATCTGACGTTCATGCTGGATTTTAAAACCACTCTTTAAAATAGTATTCTCCCTAGTCAGCCCTTCAATTTGCTCTTTCAACATCATATTTTCCTGAGAACAAAAGGGCATGTGTCATACAATCCTCACTACTTATCAGGAAAGAAGAAAAGGAAAAGAACATCAAGACTAGGGGGTAGTTAATCCTATATCATTATGTAAAGATATATGTAAATACATGCATTGGATAGCATTATAACTGCGGAACGGGCAATGAGACCTCAAGCCAACAGAGAGGGAAGGGGACAGCAATGAGACCGGCTTAATCATGATACTGTAGCAGATAATCAAAACCATTCATGGAAAGTCAAGATGAAAGATGCATGCCTAAGAGCTACACTACACTCTTGCCAATATTAACAAATCCTTCAACTCCCATTATTATTTAACTGTGCTCAGTTCAATAATCTCTAGCCCATAGCACGTCCAATTATGTTGCCCCCTAAATTAGCATGCGTTTTGACTTAGGTAGTTAGCTCATAACATTCTCAGTTATGACCTCAATAAGCTATTTTACCTGCGATTGATTCCCAAGACCCAACTATCATAGCAAGTACAGCCATCAGCCATACAGGTATGTTGATTGAGCCGAGCATAAACATATACCTTTTGAATAACGTGTGCTGCCTCAGCACTTGCATGGCCACTGATTGATCTCTCTAAAACCTCCAACATTCTAGAAGCACGGATTCTAGCATCATCAACACTGATAGCACTCATCATTTCCCTCACAAACAAGTCAACCCATTCTGCTCCATCTGCAGGAAGGTCGTTTGAAGTTGATTGGTTCTCAGAAGCAGAAGCACGCCCATCATCTCTCAAGGTACCTGGAAATTTTTCAAAATACTTCAGTTTCTCATTCATGAAAGGCTCCAAAAAAAAACAAATAAACTACTCACTGTTCAGTGTTTTAACCTGCATAATTCTCCATGCTGGTTTCAGAATATTAAATATATGTTTCCAAAAAAGCTACATCCGGTTCATGCTATGCAAGAATATAGATGTGCCCCTGATAAGTCATGGCGGCATGCACAGATGCTAATATCATCCATACATTCAACCACCAAAAGACTACGAACAGAGGCCAGAATATTGGCAAGTCGTAAGAAAAAGATTGTTCAGAGTAATTGAACGCTGTCTACTCTTGCTTCCCGCAGTTAAGTTTAGGGTTCCTAAATGCTAAATAAAAGACACTACTCTTGAAAGTGAATTCCAACATAAGTAAATGCCAAATGCTCCTTAAGCATGCTACTTTTAATTGCTTCTATAATTGAAAGGCTTGTAGAGACAAACCTGCAGACACTTATTTAACTCAATAATTTATTCTTTAGCCCCAACCAGGCTGTTAGAAAAACCTAGCATGATGCATCACAAAGTGACTAAGAGATAAAAGGCCTATCCTACTGGTAAAATTGTGGAAGAAAGAAATCCTTTTCCAAAACAATTCAAATTCACTAAAGCCACAAAGCATGGTTCATTTACGGGTGATGATTCCTAATTCCTAAATGAAAAATCAAATGCAGATACGGTAATACCTGTTACCACATTAGCATTGGATTGTTCAGCAGCACCAGAATTTCCATCAGCAGATCCCAAGCAACGCTCATGCAAGCTTTTGGTAGCAACATCTAGATCATTTCCACATTCTTGGAGAGCTATCTCAAGATGCTGAAAGGTTATATGCCAACCGATCAGAAACACGTGTAAAAAAATGTAGAAAATAGTGACAGCTATAGAATATTCAATACATTCGCTGATATGAAACAGACACACATCTAGTTAATCAACTGTAAATAAAGAAAATAAGGGGAAAAGAACCCCATATCTCAATCAACAATAAAACAAAGAAGATACAAACTCCAAACAGTTTAGCACTATCGGTATTCTTGCTATCATTATAATCATTCTTGTTATTGTTGTTATTGGCACGATTCCATATTCATTGCAAGAATGACAAAAATGTACAGAAAAACCCGACAGTTATTTAAAATCAAAGAATCAAGAAATTTAAAATGAAAAATTAATTTATCTGCTTTACTAATGTTTTCTGCAGTTTTCCCAGAAACAAACCAATTGCTAGAAATCAAACCAAACAGTCAAACCCAGAAGATAAGGAAAAACACCTGAACTTCCATTTGAGGGAACACCGCCTGAAGCTGATCGATGAGACTCGGTGCGGAGAAACGAATTGGAGAAGATGAGCAACGAAGCCTCTTCGATACCGGAGGTGACGGAGGAATATCTTCAAAGAAAGATCTCTTGCTCCCACAAACCGCAGCAGACATCGTTCCAATACCAAATTGTTCTTCTAACTTTCTTCTCCCAGTTCCTCCACCGACACTGATCCCCGAAATCCAATTGAAAATCCAATTATCCAAAGAGAGAACAAGGGTCAGGGAACTAAAAGAGGATCGAATCTCTGAGGGTTTTGTTGGGGTTCCCCTCTGATTTTTCAGTATTGCCTTGTTGCGTCAATTCGTGGGATTGGAAGGGAAAGGTCGCAACTTGGATTGATTGGATTGCGTAATATATATATATATATGGACCGTGAAGGTTTTATTGAGGATCGGTGCAAGGAAGGTAAAAGAAACGGCGTGGAGAGAAGGGATATTTGCACGTGCTTTCCCGCACCTTTGTCCCAAGTCAAAAGATCCATCCCTGCAAAAATTGTTGTCGGAAAAAAATAATAAAAATGACGGAAAGATATATCGGACTTTTTTGAGATATGACAAAATAAAACAAAATTCTGGAGGTTATCCGATCTGGAACCTGGAGAAAAAATGGTAGTTTTCGTTTTGAAAAGGCATTTTGGGGTTTTGAGGTTCTTCGTAATTTTATAAATTTAAATTAATAATTAATTTGATATAATATTTAGAATTCCAGCTATTTTGTTTCTTTTATTATATTATACTAGTAGCTTCTATGATAAAATAAGAACATATTAAATTAAGATATAGTAATTTGAAATCTTGTATCAGTACGTTTAGTTTAGTAGTATGAAAATGGAAGTGGAGATATAATTAGGTTTAAAATAAATTTTAAAAATTTATTTAATATGATAAAAATTAGTATATAATTAATATATTTTTTATAACCTAAGGGTAAAATGATTTAAAATATTTTTTATAATTTAAAAAAACTTAAAATTATCCAATAATTTTATAATTTAATATAAAATAATATAAAATATTTCACTTCTACTTATATTATTTTATTTTTTAATTTTTTTATGAAACTGAAACGATCCAAAATATTAGAGATAAAATTAACTTTTATTATAACGAACAAAAAAAATAAAATATTTTACTTCTATTTGCCCACTTCTACTTTTATTATATCAAATATATGGTAGGATCTTTTAAAAATTATTATTTAGGTATACAATCAAATCAATAATTAAATTAATTAAGACAATAGTCTAAAGGTTAAGGTCAATATGTTTAACTGTGTTAAATTGGAATCAACCTAATTATAATAAAAATAATATGTTTGAAGTAAAATATACAAAAGCAATCATATACAGCCTTAAACAACACATGATCTAACAATAATAAAATTATCGAAGTACAAAACTGGGGGACTATTATTTTCCTTCATTTACTCAAAACAACATCATTTTAGCTTTAATATTGAAAAATATAAAATCTAACTTAATTGATCATTCCAAAATTCTTAATCTAACCACCCAAAATATTGGCATTTGTTGACTTGGCTGAGTTTTAACACCTAATAAGAATTTGTGTTACCTTACTCAATTAGTCTAAAATAGTCAAAGTGTAATCTCACGGCCAAAAACCTAACTAATAATATATAGTGTTTGTTTAGATAAAATATAAATTTTAGTTTTAAAAATTTTTTTGACCTAAATTTTAGCTTAAAATTTTTTAAAATAAATAATCATATTTACTCAAAAGAATTTTGGAATAAAATTATAGTTTTAAACAAACTATTAAAAATAATTTCTAAAATATTAAATGAGATTATACACTATTTAATTATTATTTTATTTTTATTTTTGTCTAACACTCTCTCATCTTCTCCCTCTTCTCTCTACTTATGCGAAGACTCTATATAATGTTGTGCTCCTCTCCCTTCAACCTCAGTCACAAGAACAAGATGACGGTGGTGCTTGAATCTTTTGCATAAAAAATGCTGTCGCTCATGACGATGCTATTGTGCTTGCCGTAGATCCATCACGTATGACTTTATATGTGTGCTTGTTATCGGTGAAGAGGAGAAGAAGAATATCTATCAGGAGGACTTGTCGTCGTTTATGCTCGTCATCGAGTGATTACGGGGCTCGTCTAAGCTTATAGCCAATAGAGATTAAGAGACAGTAGAGGTTGAGAGATAGGAGACGGTGAATAAGAGAAGAAGATGAACAATGCATGATAATAAATTTGTTTACTAACGGGAGTTAGTTCGAGTGGTAAGCGGCTCGATATCGCTTAAACGAGGTCTCAAATTCGAGCCTTAGCGTATGCAGAAAATCCCCGTTAGGAGATTCACCTACCATAGTCAGGTGCATGACACGGATCGAATTCGGATGTAGTCAGGGCAAAACTCTGGTGAACCGAGTGGGCAACAAAAAAAATTATCTTATACATTTTTTAATAATTTATTAATTATAAAAGTTATTTTGATAAAAATGATCCTAACACTTATTTATTTATAATTATTTTTTTCAATAAGCTTTTTTCTATAAGTTATTTTTTAAAATTTGTATAAAAACTATTTTTTTATAAGTTATTTTTTAAAAAGTCTATTCAAATGGGCGTATAAAAGTTTAAAAATTGAACTGATACTAAAGAAAAGATCTAGAACCGAAACTCATATTTCCCCTTATATAATTTGAGTAGAAAATTATATAATTTTTTTTTGAAATTAAAATCCTCCAATGTGGGCTGTTATAATTTGGTTTGAAGTGAGGCTTTCCGTCTATCATGTGAAATCTAGTACTCAATACTCATAAATGTTACTTGCATGCCTCATCTCCCTCAAGGACAAGATAACACCGATCCTTTCTTGCTATACAAGAGAGATAAGGATGATATTTTCCTTCCACAGGGCATATTCGCGCGTTTGATTTTCTCATACACCAAGAAATTTGTATGGCCAAGATAAGTCAATAACAACTCACATGGTATCCTATCCCCATGTTGCCGTATTGGAAGACATATCTTTCGTCACGTTAATGGACGTACTAAATTGTTTTCACTTCAAAGATATATACAAATAAAACAACTAATAAAAATTAATCTGAATGATAAATAACTCGATATCGTTTAAATAATATTTTAAATTTGAGATGTGGCGTATACAGCAATTTCCCATTAAGAGTCTCATCCACCATAGCCAGGTACGCGATACAAGTCAGATTCGGATGTAGCCGGAATAAAACTCTAATAAATCGAAGGGGTAACAAGAAAAAACAAATAAAACATACTCAGAATTCTTATATGGGGGAACTATTATTATTATTATTATTAAGTTTTAAAAAAATTAATTATAAAAAATATTAATCAATATAAATTTATATATAAAAATTATTATTATTAGTTTCTGTTATTATAATTTTTATATATTATTAAATTTCATAATTTATAAGTAACTTAGTATATATAGCACACATTATTTTTAAATTAAAAACTAAGTATTTATACTCAAAATGTTCATATAATTAAGTTAGATTAGTTAACCTCTTTATTTTGGAAATATATAATGACTACATGACATTGTTGAGGGTGTGCTTGGATTAATGGTAAGACAGACAATAGACTTTATTGTAGTGGATTTATGAGATTGATTTTAAGTATAGTTGAAAAGTCAAGACAATAGTTTTCTTAAAAAAAAACATGTAAACACTCCGTACCAAAATCAATTTTTTTTTAAAACTCATGATTATCTTATATACTATCAAACAACTTTATACATATCAAAATCAATTATAAACCTAAACTGACGATTATCTCATACCATACTATAAGAATATTTAGATTAATTTTTTAAAAATAATTTTAGAAAAATATATAAAAAGAGTTTAGCACAAAATTATGAAAGTATTTCTAAAATTTTGGTTTGATGGTTTCTCAGATAGATTTTATGACTTCTTCTTAAATTATATTTTTTTAAAAAATTTAATTAAGCCCCATATTTTGATTAAATCAATTATTCTCATGAGTAAATTTTGTAAATTATGTTTTACTTAACCCTAATCCAAAAGCATTCGAAGCATATGCGGGCTATTTCATGAGAAACATATATAGTTGATAATCTTATAATTAATATTAATCAAAATAAAATGTTATGGTTGTGTGTTGGGGTAGGGGAAGCCAAAATACTATATGTGTGTTTAGATAAATTTTTTTTAAAAATATTTATATAAATTTTTTTTGAATAATTTATAAAAAAGATTTTTAAAGAAGATTTAATAAAAAAAATAGTTATGAATAAATAAATGTTTTGATAGTTATTTTTAAAATAATTTTTTGTATTGTTAAATTACTAAAAATGATATGATTTTATTAAAAAGAGGAGAGATAGTAGAGGAGAGAGAGTTGAGATGAGAGATGAGAGAATATACAAGAAAAAATAAGGATAAAATAGTAATTAAATAGTTTATAAGTTATTTTATTGTTAAAAAAATTAATTTCAGTAGTTTATTTAAAACTATAGTTTAAATCATGATTTAACCTAAAAGTATTTATAGACAAATATAACTATTTATTTTTAAAAAAAATTTAAATTAAAATTTTGTTCAAAAAAATTTCTAAAAGTATAGTTTGGATGCAATCCAAACACACCGTATTTTAAAGACAAAAACCAACCTTTTCCATAATATGAAATTAAATGAGTTAATAACTTACAAAAATCTGTGAGACATCAGAATCACCTCCTACTTTGCTTTAGCGTTCTTCCAAATCCCGTTCAAGTATTAATTAATTCCAACTACCCAAAATGCCCACTGCTCCAACTTCTCGAGTCCTTCTGTCCCTTCTCACAAACACTTTCAGTAGCAAACAAGGCAGGGAGAACTTTTTTTTGAGTCACCTAGTATTCAGGCAAAAATTTTAAATTATATTATTAAATATTTAAACAACTGATTAATACAAATATTTATAATCAATATGCTTTTCTTTAGAGGTATCTTTTAACCAAATAAAAATCAAACTTCAATTCTCTCACTTTATAATCACTAGACGCTATATCAATAAATTATTTGGTACAAGGGGTGTAACACGGGCAAATCACCAGAGGTGATTTATTGTTTTCTTTTCTTTTATTAAATTATTAAAGGAGTCAGAATATTTCTTTTAGCTTATAATAAAAAATAAAATTATTACTGAATAGTGATAACTGATAATATACACACCCATGTATATATTTTTATACAAAATACCAAACTTCACACATATGCAGCTTTAGAAATTTAATATTTAATACTACATACATAATCAAACTTACACCCTTTTCAGTAATTAAATAATTTATATACATCCAATTTTACGATATTTATACTTTTTATTATTTCTATTACTCGGCATATTAAATTTTATATTATTTATATAATTTTAGTAATCATGCATTTTAAATTTTTTTATTTATATAATTTGAATAATTTTTATTTTATCAAAATGACTTTGAAAAATAATGTATTTAAATATAAATCTCATTACAATAATTAATTTTTATGAAATATTTTAAATTGAACCCTCATTTTGCTTATGCTCTTTTTTTTGTTAAGTATAAATATCCTTTAATTAGAAACAATCATATTGAGATACTGTTAAATATTAAATATGAGCATTTCTTTCAATAAAAATTTTAATTTTAATTTATCAAAAATTAATTCTTTTTACTAAACTCTGTACGTTGGTTATGCTCTTTTCTTTCCTTTTTTTAGTTCTTTTTTTTTTTACTCTGATGCCCTTTGGGCCCCCATTTTAGGCTTCTAGCCTCATCCTGTATAAAAAAAACTCATTTTACCACCATTCTGGGCCCCCAACTCTTAATGGACCAACCCAATTGTTAAGTCGGCCTCAGAGAGGCGGCACGTGCGACCGCCATTACACTCATCGACAACCTATAAGCCATTTCCGATCCACTGGCTAGTAATTCATTTGGCTCTCTCTTCCCCAAGAGAGGAAACTTGTCTTAAACCCTAGAACTGTAAGCTCCCTGACGAGCACTCAAAGTTTCTTCGTTTGATCCACCCAAGGAGCTCTGGAAGTATAAGCAATCCTTGTTCAGTAATTGTACCATTTCTAGTCCGTCTGAGTTGGTAGTTTTTGTAAGATTTCAAGATGTGGAACAATGGTCAGATTGCTCCACCAGGAACAACTGGCTCTTCCATTCCACCGCCTCCTGCAGCTCAACCGTCGTACACGGTGCTGCCGCCTCCCCCGCCTCCAGACCCGGCTGAGACCGAGGCTGATGCTGAGGCAAAGCTCGAGGAGAAGGCTAGGAAATGGCAGCAGCTTAATTCGAAGCGGTACAGTGATAAGAGAAAATTTGGGTTTGTTGAGACGCAGAAGGAGGATATGCCCCCCGAACATGTTCGGAAAATCATCAGGTATGTGTCGTGGAGTTAAAGGTTTCTTACTGGTTATGGTATTACGAGTACTCTGTCCTCAGAACTTAAATTTGTGTGAATTACTGTATAACTACGTCTTCCCCCTTTTCGGTCAATCATTTCTGTTCTGGGCTTTCTGCGCTAGGAGCTTAGGCAAATGATGCGCGACCCGCGAGTGTTGCTTTCATTTCTTTTATTTGGTTTGAAAAAATATTCGCAAGTTCTGGTGGCGGTGCCCCAGTAGGATTTCTCTGAAATTCATGTCGCTGCTACTAGTTATGGGTTAGGATAATTGGTTTAACGTTGTGGCTAAAGAAGCACTTAGATATCAAACTTTCCACAATACTAAGCTGCCGGTTTGTCACTATGTGCGGATTAGAAACTGTATTGATGAGTGAGGAGGAATAAACCCAAAGCATCTCCTTGCACTTAACAGGAATTTTCTTCTTTTTTCTTAAACATGAATTTGCTTTTCTTGTAATGGAGGGATACTGTTGTCGTTTCACTAGTTTAGGTTTGATTGAGGTTCTAGTTAGCTTAAACATTGGTGTAGGGAATCATACTGATGAAACACCTTTACGCATGCAATGTTTGGTTTATTCAGCAGAAGGATATTTTTGGCAGTAAATAATAAATATCAAAGTTCTTGCTTTTTAGTCTATTCATCCTTTTGGTCCATTCAGCTTTGCCTTCATGTTGTCGTATTACAAAAGAAAACCTCTGTAATACCGGTGGTACCATCATTGTTATCTCTAGATTCACTTTGTAATTTCCTTTTCTGTTCTTTATTACAGGGATCATGGGGATATGTCCTCAAAAAAATACCGTCATGACAAACGTGTTTATCTTGGAGCGCTTAAATTTATTCCACATGCAGTTTACAAGCTCCTGGAGAATATGCCTATGCCATGGGAGCAGGTATTGCCATTTTTCATATGTTGGTGTTAGTCTTCTTTCCCGCTTATTCGCATGTCTTGCTATGAAGGCCCATTACTAATACTTGCTCTGTATTGTGTTCTATTAATTTAGGTCCGAGACGTGAAGGTCTTGTACCATATATCTGGGGCAATTACTTTTGTTAATGAAATACCATGGGTTGTCGAGCCAATATATCTTGCACAGGTAAGTTGGTTTCTCTCGTGTACTTATTATGCAAACATATCAGCTCATAGGTGTTTCATTGTCTTTTCTTCTCCCACATAATTCTGACTAAGTAAAATATTTTACAGTGGGGTACTATGTGGATCATGATGAGAAGGGAGAAGAGGGATCGTCGCCATTTCAAGAGGATGCGGTTTCCCCCATTTGATGATGAGGAGCCTCCGTTAGATTATGCTGATAATTTGTTAGATGTTGATCCTCTGGAGCCTATTCAGCTTGAATTGGATGAAGAGGAAGATTCTGCTGTATATACTTGGTTTTATGATCATAAACCTCTTGTGAAAACAAAGCTTATAAATGGTCCTAGCTATCGGAAATGGCATCTTTCCCTTCCAATTATGGCCACTCTGCATAGACTTGCAGGACAGCTGTTGTCTGATTTGATTGACCGGAATTATTTCTACTTGTTTGACATGGAGTCATTCTTTACAGCGAAGGCATTGAACATGTGCATACCTGGTATGTAGTTTTTTATTCTTACATATATATTTAAAATAGTTATTAATTCTGTTAAAATTTGATTATTTTGATATTGATGTGGGATCATTATTTTTATGTGATTTCCAAGGTTAAGAACTCAACAAGCTTGAAACTTATTAATTTTAAAGCTACGGAGTATGCACATTCTAATGAATTCTGTAAGATGGAAAAGCTGGCTTTGTTTATACTATTAATTTATCTTGCTTCTAAATAATGTAAGAAAAAATTAAGGAGAGGCAAAAAATGTGTATTTCTACGAGGTTAAAGTCAGGCATTAATTTTTTTCCTGGTATATCCTGCAGGTGGTCCTAAGTTTGAGCCCCTTTACCGTGACATGGAGAAGGGAGATGAGGACTGGAATGAGTTTAATGACATCAACAAACTTATTATCAGGTCACCTCTAAGGACAGAGTACAGAATTGCGTTTCCTCATCTCTATAACAACAGGCCTCGCAAAGTAAAGCTTTGTGTGTACCACACTCCAATGGTCATGTACATAAAAACTGAAGATCCTGATCTACCTGCATTTTATTATGATCCATTGATACATCCGATAACTAGTGCCAGCAAGGAGCGGCGTGAGAAGAGAACTCATGAGGAAGAGGATGAGGAGTGGGAATTGCCAGAAGGTGTGGAACCTTTGCTTAAAGATACACAGCTTTACACAGATACCACTGCTGCTGGTATCTCCCTACTATTTGCTCCTCGTCCGTTTAACATGAGATCTGGTCGCACGCGGCGTGCAGAAGATATTCCCCTTGTGTCAGAATGGTATAAGGAGCATTGGTAAGTGGTGACCTTCCTCCCTTAAATGCATGATTAGTTTTTCATTGGTTTAAGCATATCTACCCCATATTTTTGCCCTAGTGTGAAATGTAACTCTTATTCTTTATGTTTTCAACAGTCCTCCTTCATATCCAGTTAAAGTTAGAGTTAGTTATCAGAAGTTGCTGAAATGTTTTGTGTTGAATGAGCTGCATCATAGACCTCCTAAGGCTCAGAAAAAGAAGCACCTATTTAGATCTCTTCAAGCGACCAAGTTTTTCCAAACCACTGAACTTGATTGGGTTGAAGCAGGTCTTCAAGTTTGCAGGCAGGGTTATAATATGTTGAATCTTTTGATACATAGAAAAAATTTGAATTATCTTCATCTTGATTACAATTTCAATCTAAAGCCTGTTAAAACCCTTACTACGAAAGAAAGGAAGAAATCACGGTTTGGAAATGCTTTCCATCTTTGCCGTGAAATTCTCCGTTTGACTAAGCTTGTGGTAGATGCCAATGTCCAGTTTCGTCTGGGTAATGTGGATGCATTCCAACTGGCTGATGGTTTGCAGTATACTTTCTCTCATGTTGGTCAGTTGACTGGTATGTATCGGTACAAGTACAGGCTTATGCGGCAAATTAGAATGTGCAAAGACTTGAAGCACTTGATTTACTATCGGTTTAACACCGGGCCTGTTGGGAAAGGGCCTGGCTGTGGAATTTGGGCTCCAATGTGGAGAGTTTGGTTGTTCTTTCTTCGTGGTATTGTTCCGCTTCTTGAAAGATGGTTAGGCAATTTACTTGCACGGCAGTTTGAGGGACGCCACTCAAAAGGTGTGGCCAAGACTGTTACTAAGCAGCGTGTTGAGAGCCACTTTGACTTAGAGCTTCGAGCAGCAGTTATGCATGATGTGCTTGATGCCATGCCTGGTATTTATTATTTAGTATTTCTTACTATTTCAGAATTTCAGATTTCATTTCATTAAGTGGCTTTTGCAATTTTAGAGTTTTGCTAAGTAAAGGTGCTTCCCCCCTTTGAATGGCAGAGGGCATTAAGCAGAATAAGGCCAGGACAATATTGCAGCATTTGAGTGAGGCTTGGCGCTGCTGGAAAGCAAATATTCCTTGGAAGGTAAGGACTATTTATTTTTTGTTTTCAAGACTAACATGAATTTGCTAGTGAACTAGCAGAAGTAGATTTCTCATGTTGGATATGGAGAAAACTGCTAAGATATAAACA
The DNA here is from genome assembly GCA_037074615.1 of Leucaena leucocephala. Classification (NCBI taxonomy): domain Eukaryota; kingdom Viridiplantae; phylum Streptophyta; class Magnoliopsida; order Fabales; family Fabaceae; genus Leucaena; species Leucaena leucocephala. The sequence goes on along the minus strand of CM073558.1, from coordinate 4,455,407 downwards.
TTGTAGTAATTTCTTGGCATATGAACAGTAAGGCAGATACAATTATTGATGAAAATTATTTGGAAATATTAATTCTTTAAGATGCTTTACTAATGCTACCAGAGAGAAGAGCTAACTTATGCTTCTCTTTTTGTTTACAGTTCGATTGTTGATTTTCATACTCTGTTGTTATGTAGGTTCCTGGTCTGCCAGTTCCCATAGAAAACATGATCCTCCGTTATGTGAAGTCTAAAGCAGACTGGTGGACAAATGTTGCCCATTATAATCGTGAACGTATCAGAAGAGGGGCAACTGTTGATAAGACTGTATGTCGTAAAAATCTGGGACGATTGACACGACTATGGCTGAAGGCAGAGCAGGTGTGTTTAGCTTCCTTCATGAGTCACTAAAATGTTTTATGGCCTTTTTTATAATTCAAAATTTCAATCTTAGTTGTTTAGTTAATATATTTAATTTTTTCATCTTGAAAGTATAATTATTATATTTTTGCTTATTCCTTGATCATTTATCTTTGTGACAGGAACGGCAACACAATTATTTGAAAGATGGTCCATATGTTACTCCTGAAGAAGCTGTAGCTATCTATACGACCACAGTTCATTGGTTGGAATCAAGGAAGTTCTCCCCTATTCCGTTCCCTCCTTTGTCTTACAAGCATGATACTAAGTTGCTAATTCTTGCTCTTGAGAGGTTGAAAGAATCCTACAGTGTTGCAGTGAGGTTGAATCAACTGCAAAGAGAAGAGTTGGGGCTGATTGAACAAGCTTATGACAATCCACATGAGGCTCTATCAAGAATCAAGCGACACCTTCTCACCCAGCGTGCTTTCAAAGAAGTATGCTTATATTTAATTGGAAGTTTATTAACTTAAGGATATGGATATCTAGAGCAAGATTTTATGTTTTTTCCATGGAAATCTAGCTCAAGTTAGTTATGAATTTTTTTTTCTTGTCAGGTTGGGATAGAATTTATGGATTTATATAGCTACTTGATTCCAGTTTATGAGATAGAGCCTCTTGAGAAGATTACAGACGCCTATCTTGATCAGTATTTATGGTATGAAGGTGATAAGCGCCATCTCTTTCCCAACTGGATAAAGCCAGCAGATTCAGAGCCGCCACCACTTTTGGTTTATAAATGGTGTCAGGGTATAAACAATCTGCAAGGTATATGGGATACCAGTGAGGGCCAGTGTGTTGTGATGCTGCAGACTAAGTTTGAGAAGTTCTTTGACAAAATTGATTTAACAATGCTAAACAGGTACGCATTTTGTAAATCACCTAAATGTAATCAGGATTCAGTGCTGTCTGTTGAGTCCTCGTCCTTCTAACACTGTCCTTCTAAATTAACCTCCTGTGTTGCAGGCTTCTCCGTCTGGTTCTTGACCATAATATTGCTGATTATGTCACTGCAAAAAACAATGTTGTCTTATCATACAAAGATATGAGCCATACAAATTCATACGGTCTTATACGTGGTCTGCAGTTTGCATCATTTGTTGTCCAATATTATGGACTCGTGCTAGATTTGTTGCTTCTTGGACTTACTAGAGCCAGTGAAATTGCTGGCCCGCCACAGATGCCTAATGAATTCATCACTTACTGGGACACAAAAGTTGAGACAAGGCATCCAATTAGGCTTTATTCTCGGTACATAGATCGGGTTCATATATTATTTCGCTTTACTCATGAGGAGGCTCGAGACCTCATACAGCGTTACCTCACTGAGCATCCTGATCCTAACAATGAGAATATGGTGGGCTACAACAATAAGAAGTGCTGGCCAAGAGATGCAAGAATGAGGCTCATGAAACACGATGGTACTTTTTTGTCCTTTTATCTTGAGTGGGTTGTAATTAATGTTAGATCTTAGCTGTAATATGTTTGGCACTTTTTGTGTGTCCTTTCCAGTCAATCTTGGGAGAAGTGTCTTCTGGGATATGAAGAACCGTCTTCCTCGAAGTATAACAACTTTAGAGTGGGAGAACAGCTTTGTTTCTGTTTACAGCAAGGATAATCCAAACTTGCTTTTCAGCATGTAAGTATTTATTGCTTTTTTTTTCTCTTTTGCTGGCTCTTTCTGTACATGAAGAATGAACCAAAAGAATCTCTTTGTCACACCTCTCAATGACATATAGGTGTGGATTTGAAGTACGGATACTCCCTAAAATTCGAATGACTCAAGAAGCATTCAGCAATACAAGAGATGGTGTTTGGAATTTACAAAATGAACAGACCAAAGAAAGGACGGCAGTTGCCTTTTTAAGAGTTGATGATGAACACATGAAAGTGTTTGAGAATCGGGTTAGGCAGATTCTCATGTCTTCCGGATCTACTACTTTTACAAAAATTGTCAATAAATGGAACACCGCTTTGATAGGTCAGTGAAGTTTGAATTGTTTTATTAACTCTAGGAGCTCTGTCATTGGTTTATTGACTGAAGCTCTCGTCAGGTCTTATGACATACTTTCGGGAGGCAACTGTACACACTCAAGAGCTGTTAGATTTGCTGGTTAAATGTGAAAATAAGATTCAGACTCGTATTAAGATTGGATTGAACTCAAAGATGCCTAGCAGGTAAGTAATCGGATCCAATTAACTTTTTATCATTTGTGTTAAAATCTATACTAATGTGATTGTCTTCTATCAGATTTCCTCCTGTCATTTTCTACACCCCAAAAGAAATTGGAGGACTTGGTATGTTGTCCATGGGTCACATTTTGATTCCACAAAGCGATCTCCGGTACAGTCAGCAGACTGATGTTGGCGTGACACACTTCAGGAGTGGGATGAGTCATGAAGAGGACCAGTTGATTCCCAACCTTTATCGATATATTCAGGTGAACCCCCCAACCCCACAAAAGAAAAAAGAACAAAGAAAACAAAACAAAACCACCACCAAAATTTGTCACATTCTAATGCCTTCTGCGTATATGCGTTTTTAACTTACTAATTTTTGGATTGTTGGCATTTGGCAGCCTTGGGAGAGTGAATTCATTGACTCACAGCGTGTCTGGGCCGAATATGCATTGAAGAGGCAGGAGGCACAAGCACAAAATAGGCGTCTGACCCTTGAAGATCTGGAAGTGAGTTTTCTGATGATTTGTTACTATATATTGTGTGTTGGTTTTCGTAGAAAGAAGAGGCAATGAATGGGGAATGTCTTTAATTTTTATCTGCTACGAACCAATATGCTTTCTGTTTCTCTTGTATGGAATTTTATGTAGACTTTCAGACATTAACATGTTTCTTGTTTTAATTGATAGGATTCATGGGATAGAGGTATACCACGTATAAACACTTTATTCCAAAAGGATAGACACACCTTGGCTTATGATAAAGGATGGAGGGTGCGTACCGACTTCAAGCAGTACCAGGTTCTGAAACAAAACCCTTTCTGGTGGACACACCAGAGGCATGATGGGAAGTTGTGGAACTTGAACAATTACCGTACTGATGTTATTCAAGCCCTTGGAGGTGTTGAAGGAATTCTTGAACATACTTTATTCAAAGGAACATAGTGAGTTTTCTATCTCCTCATGGTCTAATGTTGCATTTAGTGGGTGCTTCCTAGCTGCTTAACCACTTTATGAAGCAGGAAATATTATTCTGAAGTTTGTCATATATAAAATTTCAAGTAATGTTATTCCTGCTGGGAGTAGAAAGCATAAGTGTTTAGTATTTAGCGCTTTCTATTGCTTGCATGTGATGTGGTAAATAAACCAATGACTAGGCAAGATTTCTAAGTGTCTAAGCTTCTAAACTGACAAATAAACTGGTTATTCAAGATAGAGATGACTAACGTCGGAACATTCAAAAATTAAAATATTAAAATTTGAGTTATAAACTATGATTAATGAATATAATAAAATATTTTACTGACTTGCTGCTTCTTTTCACTTTCAGCTTTCCAACCTGGGAAGGTCTGTTTTGGGAAAAGGCATCAGGCTTTGAGGAATCTATGAAGTACAAGAAGTTAACAAATGCTCAGAGATCTGGTCTCAACCAGATACCTAACCGTAGGTTTACTCTTTGGTGGTCACCAACCATAAATCGAGCCAATGTTTATGTGGGGTTCCAGGTGCAGTTAGATCTGACTGGTATTTTCATGCATGGGAAGATACCTACTTTGAAGATATCACTTATTCAGATATTCCGAGCCCATTTGTGGCAGAAGATCCATGAGAGTGTTGTCATGGATCTGTGTCAGGTTTTGGATCAGGAATTGGATGCTCTGGAGATTGAGACTGTCCAGAAGGAAACAATCCATCCAAGGAAAAGTTACAAAATGAACAGCTCTTGTGCAGATGTCCTTCTGTTTGCTGCCCATCGATGGCCAATGTCAAAGCCTAGTCTAGTAGCTGAATCTAAGGATGTTTTTGATCAGAAGGCAAGCAATAAATACTGGATTGATGTACAGCTTAGATGGGGGGATTATGACTCTCATGATATTGAGCGTTACACACGGGCCAAATTTATGGATTATACAACAGATAATATGTCTATATATCCATCTCCTACAGGTACTTTTAATTTGTTCTATTAGTTTGTTTTCTTTTATTATCAAGTAGACTATATGCCTAATTGTTGCTTTCCATGCAGGGGTGATGATTGGCATTGATTTGGCTTATAACTTGCACTCTGCATTTGGCAACTGGTTCCCTGGTTCAAAGCCACTGCTTCAGCAGGCCATGAACAAGATCATGAAGGTAGCACAACCATGCCAAAAAAGTCATGTTGTGGTGTAACATCATTTTAGTTTATTGCTAGAACCTAAGATCCCTACCCTTATTTTGCCCCGCCTCCTTCTACTGGATTGAACCTGGGTGGCCATGGTGTATGTGTAAGCATGTTTTATACTTTTTGATTTTGCAACCAGTTGTTTTACTGATTGTCTTGTGCTTGTGCAGTCAAATCCTGCGTTATATGTCTTGAGAGAGCGTATAAGGAAAGGGCTTCAGTTGTATTCTTCTGAGCCTACAGAACCATACTTGTCATCCCAAAACTATGGAGAAATATTCAGCAATCAGATTATATGGTTTGTTGATGACACTAATGTGTACCGTGTTACAATCCATAAGACATTTGAAGGAAATCTTACAACAAAGCCCATCAATGGTGCCATCTTCATTTTTAATCCAAGGACTGGCCAATTGTTTCTGAAGGTTTTTTACTCGATCCTTTTCTTCCCCATAGGGTTTTTCCAACGATTGTCCAGATTGTGACGTTTTATCCTTTACTGCAGGTTATTCATACAAGTGTTTGGGCTGGTCAGAAGCGTCTTGGTCAGCTGGCCAAGTGGAAAACAGCAGAAGAAGTTGCTGCTCTTGTACGTTCTTTGCCAGTTGAAGAACAACCCAAGCAAATTATTGTCACTCGTAAAGGAATGTTGGATCCTTTAGAGGTTCACCTTCTGGATTTCCCCAACATCGTTATTAAAGGAAGTGAGCTGCAACTTCCATTCCAAGCATGCTTGAAGATTGAGAAATTTGGGGATCTTATTTTGAAAGCTACAGAACCTCAAATGGTTTTGTTCAACATTTATGATGACTGGCTGAAAAGTATTTCATCTTACACCGCATTCTCCAGGTTGATTTTGATTCTCCGTGCTCTTCACGTGAATAATGAGAAGGCGAAGATGCTGCTAAAGCCTGACAAAACAATTATTACTGAACCACATCACATCTGGCCTTCTCTCAGTGATGACCAGTGGATGAAGGTAATTTTGATCTTACAGTTTTAGATTTTTCTTCACCCCTAGGTCTCTATTATTCTTCAATTCTCTCTCTTGAAATAACTTCACCCTCCCCTTCTTTCCTCGTCCTAAATCAGTTAGTAACCCAAGATTTGAGTTAGGTATTTTAATGGAGAACTGTTAGAAGCATAAATTAATGGACAAGATTAATGCAAAACCCATTAATGAGAAAACCAACCAATTGATGTAGTTATTTAATATGCAAATTTTCTTCAAGGTTAACATTATATTTCGTTCTGCTGCAATTGTTATTTGTTAATATAACAACCTCTACTGAATGCATGGACAGGTGGAGGTTGCATTAAGAGATCTCATACTCTCAGATTATGCCAAAAAGAACAATGTCAACACATCTGCCTTGACTCAGTCTGAGATTCGTGACATTATACTTGGAGCTGAGATTACTCCACCTTCTCAACAGCGGCAACAGATAGCAGAGATTGAGAAACAGGTTTTGATTCTTTTCTTGCTTCTTCCTAAATATTAAATCTAAGAAAATCTTCCACCATGGTTTGTTATTTACTCGAGTTGTTCAACTTCTTTTCAGGCTAAAGAAGCCAGCCAACTGACAGCTGTAACAACAAAGACGACTAATGTTCATGGTGACGAGCTTATTGTCACCACCACTAGTCCCTATGAGCAGGCTGCATTTGGTTCTAAGACTGACTGGCGTGTCAGAGCAATTTCAGCCACAAATCTGTACCTTCGTGTTAATCATATTTATGTGAACTCTGAGGATATAAAGGTCAGCTGTGTTTCTCCTATCTCAATTCTGTCAACTATATTATAATTTGTATCATCTGCTGATAGTAGAGTGGTTGTGCAGGAAACTGGTTACACCTACATCATGCCCAAGAACATTTTGAAGAAGTTTATCTGCATAGCTGATCTTCGAACTCAAATTGCTGGCTACCTGTATGGTATAAGTCCTCCAGACAACCCACAGGTTAAAGAGATCCGCTGCATTGTGATGGCACCACAATGGGGGACTCATCAGCAAGTCCATCTCCCATCAGCTCTTCCAGAGCATGATTTCTTGAATGACTTGGAGCCTTTGGGATGGATGCATACTCAACCAAACGAACTTCCACAGTTGTCTCCTCAGGTTCTTGCTTAACTCTGTTGCTATCCATTTTAAGTAGAACAATGCGAGGTTTCCTAGTCCACCCTCATAATACCATAAAAATAAGATGTAGACCCCAAATAACAAAACTATAAAATCAAGAAACTTTTATTTTTGTAGAGTATGCTATTGTTATGACATACTGTACATAGCCTCACCTGAGAAACATTGCAGGATCTCACTTCACATGCTAAGGTCCTAGAGAACAACAAGCAATGGGACGGCGAGAAGTGCATTATCTTGACTTGCAGTTTTACTCCAGGGTCTTGTTCATTAACGGCATACAAGCTCACTCCATCTGGGTATGAGTGGGGACGTGTCAATAAGGATAGTGGAAGCAATCCTCATGGTTACCTTCCTACTCACTATGAGAAGGTTCAGATGCTTCTCAGCGATCGCTTCTATGGTTTCTATATGGTAGGTCTTTCTATCTTCTATAGGGTTCTTCCACTTAATGTTGAGCCAAGTACATGTCTTGATGGTTTTCTGGTTTAATCTCTTAGGTTCCTGATAATGGACCGTGGAATTACAACTTCATGGGGGTGAGACACGCATCCGGGATGAAGTATGGAGTGAAGTTGGGGACACCTCGAGAGTATTACCATGAAGATCACAGACCAACTCATTTCTTAGAGTTCAGCAACATGGAGGAAGGGGAAACAATTGCCGAGGGAGATCGCGAGGATACATTTACTTGAAGCTTTTCTACTTTTTGTAATTTTGACCTGTAATTTCGCAGAATTTGTTGAAATATCTACTGATAGATAGTTGTCACAACGCTATTGCGGCACTGTAAATATGTTATAACAGAATTACCAGTCAAATTCCAATTGAGCTATAATCCAATCGACCGATGAATGAAGTTAATGGACTTAGCTTTTGCTTGCATGTAAAGTTTCATCTCTTGAAGAGCATTCAATACGGAACACAAAGTTGCATTGTTAGTAATTGTAAAACGGAAGGGCGAGATGTTAAACTTTGAATAGTATACTCTTCCGGAAAAAAAAGTTGAGAAAATAAAGTCATTAGTTAATTATAATAAATGTAATATTATTTATGTAAAGTACACTATGTAGCATTAGTGATTTGTTAAGACAGTTTATAAATTAAGTTAATTTTAAAAAAATATAAATATAAGAGAACAAATAGATTGAGGTCTAAGATCAACTTTACTGACATTAGGGAGGAGGAATAGTATTTCCATCTCTTCCCGTGTCTCTCGATTTTAAATGGAAACGAAAATGCGCTGAGGGTATTAGGATGGATCAACAAACAAGTTGCTATACAAAGTTTCTATCTAGTGCATAAAGCCTTTAAAGGCACATCGTAATGTACAAACAAAAGACAATGCAGATTTACAAACTATTGACCTTTTGAAGGCATATAACAACAGTTCCTCAGATGACTGTCCAAAATTAAATGAAATTGCAAGGCTAAAACCCAGAAACTAGAGTGACAAAAAAAGGAAGAAAAACCAGTGCATAAACATCGATTGCTACACAAACCCCAAGTACTCAAAACCATGCTTTCATATTGATATTGGCTAAAACGTCCCTGTCACCCAATATAAAATGGCACTACCCTTGCAGCAATAATAACAAACTCCCTTTAGTGGAAGCTTCACAACCAGTTTCAGCATTTTGGATTATTTATGGTTCAGGGGTCTCCTTCAACTCAGGTTTTGATTCATCTGCTGCTGATATAAAGTCAGAACTATCTTCAGCAGGTTGTATCCTGTCATCGTCGTTGGAATCAGCAGGTTGAGGGCTTCTGAAAAGTTCATGATTCTCTAGCTGAGAACACTTAACCTTAGATTCTCCCTTCAATAGCTCTACCACCTCCAGCATGTTGGGTCTCTTCTCCGGCTGATTCTGAGCACAAACAAGTGCAACATAAACAATCCTTTTAAGCTCTTCCTCCACGTAGTCACCATTTAGTCTTGCATCTACAATTTCACAAAATTTATTCTCTAAAACCAACGGTAGTGCCCAATCGGTTATTGACCGCTTCACCATCGCACTCAGTTTCTCAATTGGTTTCCTGCCAGTTGCGAGTTCCAGCAAGAGAATTCCAAAACTGTAGACGTCACAACTCTCAGATGCTTTACCTAACATAGCATACTCAGGTGCAAGATAGCCAAGGGTACCCTTAACTCTTGTAGTCACATGAGTCACCCCCTCAGGGATCAACTTAGCGAAACCGAAATCTGCAACCTGAGCCCCCAAATCTGCATCCAAGAGCACATTACTTGCTTTAATGTCTCTGTGGATGACGTGTGGAGTTGATTGGTGGTGGAGATATCTGAAAGAAATGCATTGTATGATTAATATATATAAGTGACAAAATCTATAAAAGAAACAGACAGATCAGGTAATTACGCGATTCCCTCTGCTGATCCGATAGCAATACTCATCCGTTGGCTCCAATTCAAAAGGCATTCTACCGAGTGCTGTCCATGAAGATGAGAGAGTAAGCTCAAATTTGGCATATAGTCATATACGATTAACCGTTCCTGTCCTTCAGCGCAATAGCCCCGCAGGCTAAGAAGATTCTTGTGTCGAACTCTTGCCAATATCTCAACTTCAGCAGCAAATTCCATATCTGCTTTGTTGCTCCATACTTTCAATCTTTTCACTGCGATCTGCATGAGTACACATTTTAAATACTGCAGCTTTACAGGGATGAAAATAATTACTAGCAACCAGCCCAAAGAGATTTCTGAAAGAGAATAATGTTTGCATCAAGTACTATTAAGCACATTTGAATTCGTACTGCTTCATTTCCACAACCATTCACTAAAAATCAGTGGGTCAGAGGTTTGGGAGCACTGGAAACATTTTATCGAAAACATTTTTTACGAGTCTACGAAACACAAACCCCTGTTGGGGGAATCCCAAAAATGACCCCAATTCAATTAAGAGAGTAAGCATCTCCTCATATGACTATTAGTTGACAGCCACTTAAAACATGTTAGACATAAAACATGAGACTGAACACTAAAAAATCTGACAAATACATAATCACTAGTACATATAAGTATGAAAATATAAATAAACACATGTTTAGCTAGCATATGTCAGAACATGTTTAAAAAGTATATGAGTTTCAAATACTCCCTCCAGTCTTGCACTAAAAACTAGATCTTAAATGTAATGCTAAATTTTAAATACTTCTCATCTCTAAGAGTACCAATTATAAGAGTCACATACTTGGAATGTCATACTAATCACATGGCTACTTTCTTTCAAAATGTTGGTGCTTCATAGCTTGTGACTAATAAAACTCATGAACCATCAATTTTTCTGCATCCACACAGTGCCTTCACAACTATTGTTTTTCTTGGAAAAAGCATCATTAAAATGTCATGTAAAATTAAGGAAAATTTTTGTAAGATGACTCAGATATCAAAGCAGACCCAGAGAATCATTGTAGATATCAACTGAACCATCATCTTTAGCAAAAGAGAAAGGAGTCTCGTATGACATTTTACAAATGTCCTTCACAAATGACTTTTGTCATGCTTGCTTCTTCTTCAGATGAAGCTTGTAAAGTAAAGCCCTTCCCAATATCAAAGAGGCCAGGAGAAAAATAGCAAGATATTTCTTCCTTAACATAGATAACCATGATCAGATGGAATGGGTTTTGAATCAATTTCAACCTTCAAAGTCTTGACATGGGCTGAGAGAAAGTATCAAATGTATGAAATAATCATTTATCATTTATCAAATGTGTGAAAGGCTGCTCTAGAATATCACCCGATTGATTACTAAAGGGTTGAAATGATAAATGATCATTGGCAACAAACGACCAAGAATAAAAACTAGAGAGAATCCCCTTACTTGTGATCCATCCCAAAGCTGGCCCCAATAAACACTGCCAAATCCACCTTCTCCAAGTTTATTATCATAATTGAAGTTATTTGTGGCTGAGTGTAGCTCCTTTAAGGAAAAGACTCGCCATGTTGGTTGCGCCTTCCCTCGTGCTTTGCTGCAAGTTTAGAGACTCTAACATCAACCTCCATTACAAAATACAGATACAAACAAGTCTAAATCCATCGAAAAATATAGTTTGAATTGAAATATATCCAGGTAATCAAACAAGGACAAAACTTAATTGCTTATATCCATTAGGTCCAGTTCATAGGTGAATTTACAAGTTCATTTATGCATTTTAACAACTAATAATGGCAAAATAACAAGTATGATTGGAGAATTTGCCCTAATGGCCTAAGTTTTGTAAGCACGCCCAGAAATTCCTATTCTGTCAATTTAGTTATAAATAGCAGAGTCTAAATGTTCTTCTCTTCACCTACCAAACTAGCCCAGTAGGTTGCTTTTAGTTTCATGGTTTGAGTCATTTGATCATCCCTAGAAAAAGAGAAAACCCAGACTCAAAAACCCTTCTCTTAGTTTCATTTTCCAGGAAACGTCTTGACTGAGTTCATATTACATATATTTGATCCAAAACAATAAGAATCAAGAAAAAAGATACAAATAGCAGTGAATAACTAAGAAACTATTGTAATAATTGACGTACCGATCCGAACCCTTTCCAAAACAAAAGCTTGGGCAAAAGGCCATATACCCTTCTGACCAATCAATCCCAACTTCTCGTATAGATAACTTCTCCGAACCCTCTAACCTCTCAGTCAAACCCAGGAAGTGAATAAAAATCCGAACTAGAGATTGACCCAAGAAAACGAGCACTGCGGAAGCTGTTTCTTTTCAGAGCAAAGAAGAATTAACAGGAGCGTGTGAGGGAAAAAGATGAGAGAGAAAAGATTCCAAACGTAGCACTTTGAGAGAAGGCGAAAACATGCTTCCGCGTATCGTCACACGAACGTTGGCGCTCAGCGAAAATGAAAACCCAAAAAAGAGCCAAAGAAGAAATTGCTTTATTTTTTTTTTCCCCTTCGCTGATGAAGAGATGTAGAAGCCAAGTCTTCTTTCTTTTCTTCTTCTTCTTCCTTGTCAAGCGTAAGTCCAGATGTTCACAATTTTCAGAAACACTTACATGGGGTCCATTTTCCATTTTAAAAAAAATAAGAATGAGGTAATAATATGCAATTTAAAACTTCATTATTATTTTTTTGGCTCTCAATGCAATTTGAAACTTCAAAAGCGGTTGTTTCTCTGGCAAAATAAGAAAGCGATTTTTTTCTCGAAACGTAATGTACTACTGTTTATGCCCAATATATTACCACAAATTATATATATATATATATATATATTACCATAAGTTCTGAGTAACTTGTTACTTTCCCTTGGATAAGATTTTGGCATCTAAGACACAGTTCTTTTGTCTCTTGGAGTTCACTACTTAACCTGCATTCTTCATAGGTAAAAAAATCCATTCGTTTCTTTTTAATTAATACTATAGGCCATCCAAGACTCAGGATTATAAATTATAAGTGTGAAAATTAACAAAGTCAGCATAGTATATCTCTTAAGCATGTTGTCAAAAGTTCGATGCAAATTATTTTTATGAAGAAAATCTTGTTGAGGGAGGCAATATTTATTTTTATAATCTTTACATCTTAAAAAAAATTAGTCTTCATTTTGTTTTGTAAAAATCATGAAGTATCTTTTAATCGATAATTTAGAAATTATTTTTTTTAAAATATAGATATTATTGAAATAATTTTTGTCTCTTCCAATTAATCTTTATTATATATATAAAGTTATTTAACTAAATAAAATTTGAGTATTATGAGTAACTCCCTTAAAAATATATTTTATATTCACATAAATTCAAAATTAATATCTTATTTTTAAATGTCAAAAAAATTATATTAAAACTAATGTCTATTAGTAAAAGAGTCTGTCCTACTCTTAATATATAAAAATAAGTAAACAAGATTATAGGAATATAGTTTATTTTATTCCTTTTTAGAAGAACAGGTAAGCAAAAATTCAGCAGCTACACAAATATTTAGAACAATAGGACATGCATGATTCTTTGTTGGGCATGAAGAACATGCATGGTTCTTAAATGAGTTAAACGGGTAAAAGTTTTGTGATAGGCTAATTCTTTAATACGATATGTCTCCTTGAGACTGCAAAAGACAGGACATGCATGGCATGTACTCCAGCTTCCTTTGTTGTTTGTTTCTTCAGTGCCTTTTTATCCCTTCGGATTTTTCGTCTTTGACAATTTCATAAATTTATCTCATAATCTTAAGAAAAATCATATAGTTAGTTTAAAATAAACAAATGCAGGTGATTCAATAAAACAATAGTTTTTCAGGTAAAAAACCTAAAACAATTATTTTCATCACAATATATTTTTTTAACATGAAAGGACAAGAAAACTTATGACTTCAAATTATAAGTAAAATTGAATCTAAGACATTCTCCTCATAAATGAGATTTTATATTACCAAGTTAATTGACTTCATCACAATATATCCTATACATATAGGAGTAAACAATGTAAATCCAAGACATTACACAATTGCTATTCACATGGTAAAATGTAATTCCCCCCCCCCCCCAAGAGAGAATTATATGTAGATCTCAAATATTAAAAAAATAATTACTCACATTTCCCAATCATTTGTGATTATAAAATTTGATATATAAAAATTGAAATTTAACTTATAAATAAGATTAAAATTTTAATTGATTTATTTATTTAGAGTTAGAATGTAACTTATTGAAGAAAAAAATAGTTAAAAATCGTCTAAAGTTGTTCAAAATATATAAAAAATGCCATTGGTTAAGGAAGATAAATTAAGTAGTATAGAATTCTCTTAAAAGAGTTAGATGAAGACTAAATAGATTAGTTAATGATGTTATTAGGTGTGATATCTTGCCAATAATATATCCAGGGTTTAGATGTTAATATAGTATAGTGATAATACATTATTTATATAGTCAACTCTCTAGTGAAATAAAATTTATTATTGTACTATCTCTGTTTCTTAATATAAAATCTAATAGATTAATTTAAGAAAATTAATAAATATAAATAAATTAATTTATAATATTATATTTATTATTTTTATCTAAATTAATTTATTTGGCTTATAAATTAATATATATAATCTAATGATACTTAACACATATTATATAATTAAGTCATTTATTTAATTTTTTAATCTATCTAAATTAATCAATTAGATCTTATATTAAAGATAGATAAATAATTTATTTTGGACATAATTATAAAAATGTATACTTAGGAAATTTGTACTCCCCACTTATAAAATTGTTGATTGAGGGTTGAAGAAATTTGAATTAATACACACGAATTATGTATAATAAGATGGATTCTTTTTTCCCAAACTATTTAGGAAAAGGTGTGGTTTTGGACAAAAGGTAAGTGGTATTATTGGCTGTGAAGAGATAGAGGGAAATTTTTAGAAACTATCACGATTTGGGGGAAAATATAATCCATTGATTTGATGAAATATTAATTGAATTATTAAGGAACATGTTTTGGTTGGGGGGAAAATGTAGTACCAGCTTTATTGGATGTATATATATTACAATAATTATTAATGACTAATTAAACTAAGTGATTAATTAATTAGGCGATATTAGGCTCATAATCAACTTGTCAATCATTGATGTCAGAATAGACTGCAAGTGCTTTTCCCTTAAACCTTAAAAGACAAATGAGCTGTTTCTTTATTTATATAATCCCCATTGGCTAGCTTGGCTTGCTGCCACCTCATCATTTGTATTGATAAGTATTTATATCCTCTCATGAAATAACTTCACTCCATTATAATATCACCAATATTTTTCACCCTTATTCTTATTTCCTGTTTGGTTAGAGGGGAGATAAGTGTTTATTCTCTCCTCCCCTTACCATATTGTTAGGGAGAATTACTTAGTTCCATTTAAAATAATTTAATAATTAAAAAATTTTATAATAAATGAACAATATATAATGACAATATCTAATATAAAAATAATAATAGATTAAATGGTTCTTACTTAATTTTTTTTTAATTATTTATATGGGATCGCATAACAATTCTCTCTATATTTTATCGTTTGGTTTGGTTTGAACAGAGGAAAAAAAAATGAGAGGAATATATGAGGAAAGAACTTGAAAACAAATTTTACTATTTTTTTGGAGTTATTCTCCTAATATTTTCTCTCTCTAATTTTATTTCCATGCAAACTAAAAACAAAATGAAAGAGAGGGGAAATTTTGTAATGATTTGGAGAGATTGTTAAATTTTCCCAGCTTTTATAAAACATGCTCCTACATTTTTTTAATAGGGATAAATTAAAAAAATATTAAATTAAAGTTAAATTTTATCTAAAAAGTTTTTACGTAAAAGCTTTAAATATTCGATTTGTTTGTAATCAATATTGTATGAAAGTATTAAAAATGAGCATTATCACCATTAACTATTAAAACTATTAATAATTAATATTAGCTTTTTAACAGGAAAAGTAATTTTACTCCTTTATAACACTTTTTTTTAAAGATATTGATTCAAAGTAATTTTTAGATACTTACAGTTCTATACAAAAATTTTAAGACAAAATTGAACTTTGAAGCAAATTTATAAATTTGGGAAGCAATGTGGATTGAGATCTCATGTTTATCAAAGCAAACTCTTAAACTATTTCTCCAATATTTAATATATAAATTAATTGACTTTTTTTTATAAATTAAGAAAATTAAATAAATCAGTTGATTATAACTAATATAAGAGTTAATTGATTAATTTAGATAAATTAAAGAGTGTATTATATGAATTTGTTTTAAAAAGATTAAATTTAAACATATTTAACTAATTTATTTGATTTTATTAATCTTTTTAAAAAAATTAATTAGATTTTATATTAAATAAGTTTAAAAGGAGTAGTTTCTATATTATACAAGGAGTATTTCTTTTCCTGATCTATCTCAGTAAAATACCCCAAAGTAAGACATGTTAGAACGGAGAAAGTTTGTTTTTATTAGTAGGACTTCAAAATCTCCAGGAGTTATGTTCTACCTAACAGTATAATATCTATTTGGTATTTTGTGAATGAGAGCCAACCTACCCAGCTAGGGAGCTGAATATTAATTGAGAGGCCAGATGCTGCGATGTGGTCCCATATTATTGGATACTCATTGATGAACACCAAAAGATCTAAACTAAAAGAATAACTTCTAAGTTTTAATCACCCTTTCTAAACTTCAACCTCCAGATTTCTCTACTACATACTTTGCCTTAGCCTCTTCCCTTCTTTTCAAGACAACACAAACAAACAAAACCTATATATATATTTGTATATATATATATATAATAGTCTGCTACTTACATACATAGATACAATCTCTGATTGCTTACAATAAAATCAAAGTGAAGAGAAGAAGTGATGAAGTCCTGAGCCCCAACAACCACCACCTTGTACCTGCAACCACAAGAACAGCATCCGATGAAACAACGTTTGTGGTGGTTGTTGTTGGCTGCTCTGAGGACTTGTGACTAACTGAATCATGCTGCACTATTGTACCCAGTGATCCTTCTGATGGAGAACCACCATTATTATTTGAGCTCTCATCATCATCGTCGCACATCTGAATACCATACTTATGAAACATTGAATCTTCACTATCCCTAAACCCAATTTTCTCAGCATAACAAAGCCCAGAATTGTTATAAAGCCTCAGCTTCTTCTTCATCCTCCACACCATCTCTCTGCTAAATGGCACTGACCCACTTAGCTTATTGTCATTCAGTCTCAGTTCGCTCAGGTTCTTGAGATCCTTGAAGCTTTTTGGAACCGACCCGTTTAAGAAATTTTTGTCAAGATGAACCACACGAAGGTTTGGTAATTTGCCCAGTGAGTCTGGTATTGGGCCGTGTAAGTTCATGTTTGATAACACTAGGGTCATTAGTTGGGCCATGCCTGTGAACCCGTCACTCAGTATTGTTGTTGGGCCAGGGCCCATTGGGTTCCCTTTGAGAATCAGAGCTTGCAATGAACTCAGGCTTTTGAGTGATTTTGGGAATGGGCCTGAAAGATTGTTGTAGCTCAGGTCCATTAGCATGAGCTGTTTAAGGCTGTTGATTTTCTCCGGTACCGGTCCGGTAAGGTGGTTGTGGCTGAGGTCCAGTTTGATGAGAGGAAGGCAGGTTCCTAAGGTGGATGGTATTGGGCCGGTTAGAAGATTTTGGCCCATGTCGAGTATGTTTAGGGATGGGAACGATAAACCGGGTATGGGCCCGGTTAATTTGTTGACGCTTAAGTCTAGTGACCTTAAGCCTGTGATCCGGTTCAGGGACAACGGAATTGAACCGTTGAGGTTGTTGTTGTGAAGATCCAGGACTCTCAAACGGGTGAGGTTGCCGAGTTCGTTTGGGATGGGACCCACGTGGCTGTTTTCTCTGAGGACTAAGGTTTGTAGCGTGGGGCCAAGCTTGCCTAAGAACGTAGGGATTGGCTGAGGATTGTAACTGAAGCAACGGTAAAAGAAAAGGGTCTTGAGATGGGGCAGTTTAGTGATGGACCGTGAAATGTAGGACCGGGTCGGGTCGCATGTAGGGAAAGCCGTGTCGTCCGAGAGAGCTCCGAAGGAGAGTGACACAACATGGTAGATGTTGTCCTTGTCTGGCATGCACTCAATGCCGTGCCACCGGCCACGACACACGTCGGGGATGTCGGTGGCCCAGTTGTTGCCGGTGGCTCGCATGATGTCATAGACTGCTTCTTGCTCATGAAAGTCGGTTCGAGCGCCGTCGTGCTTCACGGAGAACCCGGTCTGAGGACCGTCAACAAGAGATGAAGGCACACCGGAATCTGACATGATCGCCGAGAAAGATAGAGCGAGGTGGGGAAAAAACATGAAAGTTAGGAGTTGCAGAGGGAGAAAAAGATAGAGAAGCATCATTTTGTAGTGGAAGACAACAATGGGTTTGGGGGGTTCTTAAATAGAGAGAGAAAGAAGTGCATGAAATGAGGTTGGTGCACAGATTAAAGAAGGCCAATTTATGCGATCACGAGAACGAGGAGGATGGTTATAAATGGGACAGAAGAGAATGGGAGCATTTATGTGTGTCACGGGATTTACACCAGCAGTCTTCCCAAAAGGCACTCTGGGCCACTCTGTTAGTGAACGCTCCATACTTTGGGTTCTTATTGGGCCTCTTCCCACACCAAGGCCCATTCTTGTTTCTTCTTTGGAGGTGCTCTCCCTCTTTCATCGTGCCTTTCAACTCCTGGGGTCAACCCATCGTTTGTGGTTTCAGTTGACGAATGGGTGAGAAATATGATCATTTGGAGCGTGTTCGAACCCTGGGGAGTACCATTTTATTGTAGTTCCAGTTGCAGCGCTTGGGGAGGCATACTAACTCCTGGGTGTCTAGGTTTATGCCTGAGGGAAATAGACGGCTCGCCCTGCCTGACATTTGTATCGTTTAGGAGGAAGGGAGACTTCGCCCTACCCTTAGATCGTGGGTAAGCCCAACCCCTTTCCAAAATTTTTATACCAAAAAAAAACTCCTAGGGGTCAATGACATCGCCGAAAGTTGAAAATAGTCTTGCGGTCACCCTTAATTAATCGGGAGAATTCTACAACTCCTACATAAAAGAATTTATTATTATAAAATTTTATAAAATATCAAATTGTTGACAAGTCACGTGAGATCTGAAAAGGATAATTCTAATTATGTGGTGTATATGAGTTTGCATAAATAAAAATTTTATGTGCTATAATTAAAAAGTTAAGGAACAACAAATGATAACTCTATTTTTCTAAAATTATTAAGTCCAGATTATGAGTTATTATCCATATATTGCTCCCTAATTTTTTAATTATAGCACATAAAATTATCATTTGTATAATCTCATTTGTCATTTTTTATTGAAGGAAGGCAATATAATCATTTTATAATTTGAATCTCTCACATTAAAGTTTGATGGGATTTATCAATAATTTAATAATTTTATAGGTTTTTATAAAGATAAATTATCTTATATTAGACGTGAGTGGAATTCTCCCCCAAATTAATTACCTGCATGATATGTTTTCATTTTATAATAACATGCTTATCTTCATGTCTTGGCACCCACGTTCCCAGTTAAATAATCTATAATTTCCCACAAATTTCTCATTTTTGAAGTTGATGAAAAATTATATATATTGGAGGTATTTCAGAAAGAATTAGAGGTGTCACGTGAACGGGTGTGCCACAAGTCATCTACAGAACATCGACAGTTGGGAAGAACAGAACAAGCCACACAATAGTTCGAATCTTTGTAGAACAACACGTATAATCATATAGTAGCCCAAACAAAAAAAAAACAAGAAAGAAAAAGAATAAAAGACATGAGATAAATTAAAGTGGCAAAATCTACAATAATATTGCATAACATTGATGGTCTATGCGTCTATATTATTCCACTTCTGCTTTGTTTTTGAAACCCAGAAAATGCAGCAAACAAAGGAGGCGAATGCCACCATGCAAGGCATTGAAAGCATGAGGATTATTACAGAGAAGAGGGTGAAGGATTTGATGGCAGACAACACGAGGAGGCTAGTAGAGGTGCCGTACACGGCGTCGCTGTCTCAGGTGATGACCACGCTGGTTGTGAACAACGTGGTGGCGGTGCCAGCAGCGGCACCGGCTGGGCAATGGATCGGGGCCGGCGGGTCAATGATCGTGGAAACAGATAAGCAAACGGGAACCCCACGGAAGCATTACATAGGGATCGTGACCATGCTTGATATTGCAGCTCACATAGCTGGAGACGATCACTTGAGCAAGAACGATGCTGGAATTCAAGATCTTCAGGAAAAAATGTCTGCGCCAGTGTCCTCCATTATAGGTCACTGCGTCGAAGGTCTCAACTTATGGACTCTCAGTCCTAATACCAGGTGTGTGTATATATATATATATATATTCACATACAAACACACGCACACAACAGTTTGTAGGTTATATATATCATATATGCATAATAATTATTGAGTATTATATGTAAACTTTGTAGGCCATGTTCTAAAATAGAGCCAAAACAAGGATATAGATGAGACTAGCAGCAGATCATAAAATAAATATTTCATTCTATAACTAATTTATATATAAAAAGGTTTAAATTCGATTATAATTAATTTATTTATTTAATTTTTTAATCTATTTAAATTAGTTAAAAATAATTATATTATTATATTAAGAAGAAGGAAAATAATTCTGGTCGTGTTAGATGATATTGAAATAGTAATTCACCAAACTCGTGGTCTAAAAACATAAAACACAGTCATGAAAAAATGTCAGTTTTGTCAGGAAATCTTCTTATTGGCGGGGAAATCTTCTGATTGGGTAGAATGATGATTACTAAGGATCCGTGTCACGAGTTAAGCAACCCTCATAGAGTAATGAATTGGGTTTTTTAGACCAATCTCTTCTAACTTGGTCTGTTGTCATATTAATTATAGTAAAATCCTAACTTAGATTAGGCCAAAACTAATCAACGAGTAACATTCAAGATATTTTAATTAAATATCCAATATAATTGATATGATATGATGAAAATATCTAAGTTCACTTTTGTTTGGATACGTAGTTTAATGGATTGTATGGAAGTATTTAGCAAAGGGGTGCATCGAGCTATGATACCAGTGGAGAGCCAAATGCAGGAAATATCAGAAAGTGGAGGAATAGAACTGGTAGAATCTTCTTCAGGCTACCAAATGCTAACTCAAATGGACGTGATCAAGTTCTTGAAACACCACTCTGCTGAATTGAACCACGTTATGGGACGCTCTGTTGAAGATCTTTGCGCAGTTACAGATAATGTGTACGCCATCACTGAACGCACAAGACTTATTGATGCCATTAGGTGCTTGAAAGCTTCCATGCTCAACGCTGTTCCCATCATCAATGCCTCAGATGTTGGCCCAGACGATCACAAGCAGCTTATTAACGCAAGTCTCACAACATATTCGAGCCATTGTTAAGATATTAAATATATATATTTCTTCTAATAAGAATTTGAATCTTAGTTTGCCTCACAACGTTAGACCTAAGCTTTGTTGGTAACTTGAGTTATATATCTTTTTTGTTGAATGAGTATGAATATATATATATGTTTGTGTCGGGCTTCAGGTCTGAGTCTACCTTTGATAAGTAGGACTAGAAAACAGAAAATCTAATCAAATAGCTTTAGAGAATTAACGAACAAAGGAAGAACATTTCTTAAGAATAAAAAAAAAAGTTTCCTAATACATAGAGATTTCACCTTCATCCGCCTGATCCTATAAATAGGAGGTGCTTCCCTTACTTTTTCCTCACCCCAACCATTGAGCTTTCTGGTTAATCTCTGTCTTTTCCTTTTGTTTTTTTTTGTGGTGCATCTATTGTGCCACTCCTAACTCCTGTCTAGTCTAACCTTGTGTGTGACTCCCGTTTAAGCTCTAGTGGTGTAAATTTTGCTTGATTATTTTGGAGCTTTGGCCTGGATCCGACATGGTACCTGGTACGTTTCTCTCCTTCCTTCTTTATTATTACTATCTGACAGTTTTTAATGGCAGGGAAGAAGCAGGAAGGTGATAGGGACATTTTCTGCGACTGACTTGAGGAGATGTGACATAGAGACACTGAGATTCTGGCTAGGAAAAAGTGCTCTAAGATTCACAGAACTGAATAATGCAACAGAAACTCAGGAGAGGAGTACTACGACAGGCTCATCGTCGTCAAGAAGAGAACTAGTGACATCCAATGCTGAAACTACGTTATCTGATGTAATTGAAAAGGCAGTAACCAGACATGTTCATAGGGTTTGGGTGGTGGACCAACAAGGTTTGCTCGTTGGAGTTGTGTCGCTCTCAGACATAATTAGGGTTATAAGGACTTGTCTGCTCAGCACAAAGTGGTAATTAAATAGTTCTCTGAATGTTTTGTACAACAGAAAATTTCATAGCTTCTTATCCTTAGAAATAGAATCTGAATGCGTGATGCAGATTTGAACTTGGGTTTTATGAGAATCCACAGTACATGTGGTGGCTTGGACTCTTGTACGCAGTCGCTGGCACTTAATAACGATGCAGCCTCTTGTTTATTCTTAGTATTTTAATCTTTTCCCTTTTTATTTGGTTTTTTCATGGTTTGAATGCTCAACGCTTTTTCTTTTTTGATTTTTGTGTGTGTTTTGGTACAGAGCACATCTATGAACGCGCGCTCAGATCAGATCACCGACCGATAATTTGGAAGAGTTAATCGAGTTATATTTTATTTTATTTTTTCTGAGCCTAAAAGGACTATGTTTTGATTTAATAACAACAAAAGAAAATAAATCAATTTATTATATTTGTACTTTAATAGGTAGCTTTGTCTTGCTAGATTATATGTATATTTGTATATTAATATCTTTTTTTATTTAAGTTATATGGTTGATTCTAATTTAACTATAATTAGACTAATGATTTTTGAATTATTATTTTAATTAATTTAGTACTCTAGTATCTTTGAGATAAACCATAACACATATAAAAGCATGTAGATGTTAATGAGTTTGAACTAAATTAATAGACAGGTGCAATTAAATTATTAGGCATTGAATTAGGTCTAATTGGTGAGCATAAACTACAGATATAAAATTAAATTAATTACTCGTGGCATAGAAACATTTCTTCGCTAGCTACTACTTTGCGTGCACCTTGTCTTGCGGGGATCCAGTTGTTATTATTATTATTACAAATTTATAATTTTTAGGACAAAAAATATAATATAGGATATATATATATATATATAGAATATTATTTGAACTTAAAATTAAGAATATATAATCAGAATGTTATAAAACAACACAATACATTACACACAAAAAATGCTAAGTACTCGCATCATCTTGTAAATGATAGATATATACATACATATATATAACACAACTAAATCAAATGGATTATATATATGTATTCTTTTTATATATATATTTAACTAATTTAATTAGATTAAAAAAATTAATTAAATTAATTAATAAAATATTTTTTTAAAAATATACATATTACTTTTATTAACTCTTCTATTCCTTTTTTTACTTGATTATTATTAAAAGTGTATTAATAAGGATAATTTATGAAAAAGTTGATAGATATGATAAATAAATTGTATATTTAAAATAAAGATTAACTTTCTAATTAATTATATATTAAATATTAGAATAATATATATATATATATATATATATATATAATGACGATTTGCTAAGCAAATAAAAGTGGAAGAAAACCAAAACCTTTATACCACGTACGATGTTAATTATAAAATTTATTTAATTTTTTTATATAGATATAAGAAGTCAAATAAATCAATAATTAGTTATCAAATCTAATTTCTTTAGATAAAATCATATTATATATTTAACAATCTATACAAATTAGTCAATTATATTTTATATTAGTTATAATTTATTTATTTTATTTTTTAATTCTATATAAAAAATAACTCAATCTTATAATTAAGATATGAGATAGTAAAATGATATGCGTCACTATAGATATTTCCAGACAAACATGAAACCAAACTCGTAGGAATAAATCAAAATTTTGGATCTTCTTTTTTATTTTTTTTGGAAGGCCGAATGGATCTTCTGTTTATGAGGTATTATCCTTCAAATATTTAAATGCGATTTCTTGTATTTCAAGAATTGAAAGTAATCTAAAGCATTCCTTAAAAGTATGATTAAAATTATTGTATAAAAAAGTACAATTAAAACTAAACATAGGATGCATCTTCCATGAAAGGAATCAAATATTATTTACACGCTCTTCCCATGCCTTTCGTGGGTGAGGCATCTCCGAGATGGTTTGGGGTTGTAAAAGCAATAGAGAGTGCTCTATTAATGGCCCACTAGGTATAATACCATCATATTTAATTAATTAAGGGCAAAATCGGAAACACACGTAAAAAATATTTTAGGCTGAAAAAATGTTTGAATAAATACTATGTTTTTCATCAATTTCTCTCTGTCTCTGTCATAATTAAGTTTCAATTTCCTCCCTACTAAATGTTTCCTGAATTTAAAACATTTAATACCTTCTAGGTATTTTAGGAAAATAATACTACTTAAGTTGTTGAATCCACAATATAAATTATTTTAATTAATTTATTAAAATTAAAAGAATGATAATTAATTTATTAAATTTGTCTTAAATTAAAAAAAAATATTTTATCTATATTAAATGAAGTTTAGAATAAGAGAATGGAATACATTCACATTTACGTATTAATTATAGGGATAACGCATGTTTTTTATCAAATGAAATTAGAGGGATAAAATTGACATATAAACATCAATTACTTTCCAATGGGCTTACATTATATAAACTAAAAAATTATTGTAAAAGTAACTTATATTGTGAATTTGATAGTGATATTTAGAAATCACTTCTATTATATTTTATTAAAAAAATTAATATGCTCCTATATATATATATTCCAAAGAAAGAAATATCATTATACAAAATACTAGGTGAAGGGTAATAACATACAATTTAATCACATGGATTATAAATAGAACAAAAAATTAAACTCTCTTTATATTATAAATGGTATTAGATAAGTACAAATTTTTATATAAAAATAATAAATAATAAATTTAACTAATTTTAATAATCTTAATAAATTAATTAGGTCTTATATTTAATATCATAGTTCCTTCAATTTTTTTACCAATCTCATGCATTATGAAAAAGATTTTTGCATTATTGAATTTAAAGTATTCTTATGAATAATTAAAGAATGTAAAACTCTCAATCCATAGATATATTAAATATCCATTTCTATTTGCTTGACGTGGAATAATTAGAGTCCAATTTGGATGAAACCAAGCTCATCGGATCAAACCAAAATGTTGGATCTTCTTCTTCTTCTTCTTTTATTTTGGGCCAAATGGATCTGTTTACGAGGTATTATCCTTCAATTATTTAAATAATGCGATTTTTTGTATTTCAAGAATTGAAAGTAATCTAAAGCATTCCTTAAAAGTACAATTAAAATTAAACATAGGATCCATCTTCTATGAAAGAAATCAATATTATTTACACTATTATTTTAAGAAATTGTGAATTTTGTTCCCAAAATTTTTGTATAGAAATTGTGAATATTTAAAAAATAATAATAATCAATATCTATAAAAAAAAAATATTAAGAAAAAAAGTAAAACTACGCTCACTATTATTTTGAGAAGCCAGATCATAGTTGGGGGTATTGGATTGATTAAATTTTAAAAAAATCTATTCTCTAAACCAAATACACTTTCCCCGTGTCTTTACATTTTCCCGTGTCTTTCGTGGGTGGGCATCTCCGAGATGGTTTGGGGTTGTAAAGCAATAAAGAGTGCTATTAATGGCACACTAGTTATAATACCATTATATTTAAATTTTAAGATATATTTAGATATAATTTTAGAAATAAAATTATGAAGAAAAAATTGGCAGCTTATAAAAAAAGATTTTTAGTGAAGAGTTTATGAAAAAAAATAGGTTTAAATAAATAAGTATTTAGATAATTATTTTCAAAAGTATTTTTATTATTGATAAATTATAAAAAAGATATGAGTATTAAATGAGGAGAGAGGAGAGATGGTGTAAAAAATAAAATAGAGAGGGTGTAAGAAAAAATATGAAAGATAAGACAGGGTGTAAAAAAAAGTATGAGAGATAGTGTAAGAAAAAATAGAGATAATATAGTAATTAGTTAGTTTATAAGCTCTTTTACTGTTCCATAAATTACTCTGATCAGTTTATCTGAAATTTTAATTTTAAAACATAGTTTAGTCTAAAAATATGTTTAAATAAATATGACTATTTATTTTAAAAAAATTTTAAATTTAAATTTTGAGTCAAATTTAAATTTTAAATTTAGGTTTATATGTTTACAAAACTCGCACTCAATCTAATAACCAAGTAATTAATCTTACAATTCATGAGCTTTCATTCTCTTTTTATAGTTATATTTCCTCCCTACTAAATGTTTCCTAAATTTAGAACATTTAATACCCTCATTAAAAATAGATATTTTAAGAAAATAATACTAGTTAAGTTTTTGGATCTACAGTATCAATTACTTTAATTAATTTATTAAAATTAAAAAATGATGATTAATTCATTAAATCCGTCCTAAATTAAAAAAAATTACTTTATCTATATTAAATAAAATTTAAAATAATAGAATGAAATACATTCATATTTGCGTATTAATTATAGAGATACCTCATGTTTTTTATCAAATGAAATTAGAGGGATAAAATTGACATATAAACATGGATTACTTTCCAATGGGCATATATTATATATACTAAAAAAATCTTTTAAAAGTGATTTATATTGTGAATACTCCATATTCATATTTAGAAGTTATTTCTAAACATATTATTTTATCAAAATAAAAAAATTAATATACTACTATATATTTTTTTTCTAAAGAAAGAAATATCATTATACACATTAGATAAAGGGTAAAAAATATACAATTTAATTGCATGGATTATAAATAGAATTAAAAATTAAACTCTCTTTATCTTATAAATAATATTAGAGAAGTATAAATTTTTTACATAAAAATAACAAATAATAAATTTAACTAATTTTAATAATTTCTATAAATTAATTATATTTTATATTTAATACTGAGTAAGTAGTTCCTTCAAATTTTTTTTACCAATCTCATGCATTATGAAAAATATTTTTGCATTATTGAATTGATCACAAAAAAGTATTCTTATGAATAATTAAAGAATGTAAAACTCTCAATCCATAGATGTAGTAAATATCCATTTCTATTTGCTTGACGCGGAATAATTAGAGTCCAATTTGGATAAATTTCTTTTTGTAAATATATACTGTTATATTAATATGAGTTCAGTATATGAATATTTTAAATGGAAAAGAAAGCTCCGTCCAACCCCAACAGTGTTCACATAAACCGAAATTTAAAAATAAATAAATAAATAAAAATAAAGCGAAGTCGTGGTCATGAATGAAAGCCCCACCCCCACACACAAGCCTGGACCAATAGAAAGCATAAACTTCTCCAAACCCAGAAATCAGAATCAAACCCCTCAAATTTTCTTTGACGTCTCTCAATAAAAAAAAATCTCGCAGCGATTTTGAATTTTTCACATCATAACCATCTCAATCCTCTTTTCCCACCTAATAAATCCTCGAAATCTCCGTCGTCGTCTTCTTCCTCCCCCTTCATTTATACCACCTCTCCCTTCTCTTCCCAATGGCATTCCTCTCTCTCTCCTCCTCCTTGGTCTTCGATCACCATGGACGGCGTTAACGGCCACCCACTCTCCGCCATCGCACCCGCAACCACTACAGCAGCAGCAACAACATTTGTCACAACCGCCGTCAAGCGCAAGCACGCAGCCAGAACGGAGACTGCTTCCGACGTTGAGGTAGATCGCCGTGTGGAAGAAATGGGGAAGAAGAGCGTCTACCGTCAGGCGTCGTTCATGCAATGGACCATTTCCGACGCCGTCTACGTGGCTAGATTCCATTGGATTCCTTGCTTGTTCGCTCTCGGCCTCCTCTTCTTCATGGCCGTCGAGTATACCCTCCGAATGGTGCCCTCCTCCTCGCCGCCGTTTGATCTTGGCTTCGTCGCCACTCGGTCTCTTCACCAGCTCCTTCAATCGTCGCCTCAGCTCAACACCCTCCTCGCCGCCCTCAACACGGTACGTCGTTTTCCCTCCAGAGTTTCAGATCTGAACCTATTTGTTAAACGACATTTTAGAATCAAATCGCTCTTCTGGCTCTCTTTCTCTCTCTGTTATGTCGATGGTACATAAGAGAATCTAAATCTGTTGGACCAAACCCAAGCAGGTGTGGTGGTAGGACCAAAATCTGAGCGACCAGGCCCCTCTGATCTCTTCATTTATGACCATATTTATTGAATTAGTTTGTTCTACAGGTGTTCGTCGGAATGCAAACAACTTACATCCTATGGACTTGGCTGATCGAAGGGCGTCCCAGAGCCACAATCTCAGCTCTGTTCATGTTCACATGCCGTGGCATTCTGGGCTACTCCACTCAGCTTCCATTACCCCAGGTAAACAAACAAATACGAATAATTCTCCAGATTTGAAAAATATTGATTCAAACGGAAACATTATGGATCTGGGTGAGAAATGGAATAAAACATTGAAGAATTGGAGAGGGGTTTGATGATTTTTTATTGGTGTTGAACAGGGGTTTGTGGGATCAGGGGTGGATTTTCCGGTCGGGAATGTATCGTTCTTTCTGTTCTTCTCCGGGCACGTGGCGGGGTCAATGATAGCGTCGCTGGACATGAGGAGGACGAAGAGGTGGGAACTTGCGTGGACGTTCGATGTGTTGAATGTGCTTCAAGCAGTGAGGTTGCTGGGGACGAGAGGGCATTACACCATAGACTTAGCAGTGGGTTTGGGAGCTGGAATTCTGTTTGATTCATTAGCTGGCAAATATGAAGACAGCAAGAGGAAGAAGACGACACATTTAGCTGTCTCTTCTCCCACTAACGGCGCCACCAAAGAGCCTCTCCTTGTATCTTATTCTTCTAAGTAACTAAATACCCATTTTCTTCTGTAACATATAGTTTTATTCATACTCCCCCTTTTTAATCATCATGGTTTTCTCTTTTTAATCATATACTACTGTGCTACAGTTTGAAGAATGAACCGAAAGATTAAAATGGTAGTAATAAAATTAGCTAAACAGAGGAAGTAGTAAAAGAAAACGGTTTAATCATATACTACTGTGCTACAGTTTGAAGAATGAACCGAAAGATTAAAATGGTAGTAATAAAATTAGCTAAACAGAGGAAGTAGTAAAAGAAAACGGCAGGTTTAGGAACTTAATATTGTGTATGTGATGTTAGGCTATTCTTGTAATTTTCTTCCCGTAGTATGAGAAATGAGAATTTGTTTGTTCCTTATTCAGAAAGAATACCATTTTCTATTTTAGTGGTGACTAGTGTATTTTACAGAATTTGATTAATGAATCATGTATGATTGATGGACATGTGTTATTAGAATTCTTATGTAGTGGATCAATATTCTGAATTTCTGATTATATAATATACATACATAAATAGACCCATTGTTGTGAATTGTGATGTGTCGTTAACCCTTTCCCCCCACTTTTTTCTGCCTCGGTCTTTTGAAAGGAATTC
Organism: Leucaena leucocephala; assembly: GCA_037074615.1. Lineage (NCBI taxonomy): Eukaryota > Viridiplantae > Streptophyta > Magnoliopsida > Fabales > Fabaceae > Leucaena > Leucaena leucocephala. The sequence goes on along the minus strand of CM073558.1, from coordinate 4,426,419 downwards.
GTCAGGGTATCATTCATTTCATCACATTCGAAGTTGTTATTTATTTCCATCGGTTCATAATTTATTATGTATTTTATATTAAAATGTATATTTAATTTTTTATATTTATATCAAATTTATTTTAATCTTTTAAATTTTAAAAATATACTCTTAATCTTTTAAATTCAACGTAATCAACGTCACTCACAAAATGTTGACTTAACATATGCCAAGTCACCAAATAAAATATATTGATTCAAAATTTAAATATTAATACATTAATTTTTAATTTAAAATATATTTAAGAAGAAAAATTTAAATGCTGGTACAGTATTTTTTAATTTAAAATTTATCTAAAAAGTAGTTGTATTTGTAGAAGGCTAATTTTAATTTTAAAATGTAAAAAAGTTATATTAAAGAAATAAAATTTAAATTTATAGATATTTTATAATTAATTAATTGTTTATTCGTTATTTAAAATTTGTTGCGTCTGCTTTTTCCATTAATAAAGCTAACTAGTTTAAGTTTAAGGGTTTAAGAGTTTACTTTTTAAAATTAAGAAATTAAAGTAAAATATAAGATAAATATAAAAAATTAAATATATATTTTAGCCTTTATTTTATTTTTCTTTCAAATATCACAAGATATCAAGTTCTCATGGATACTTAATATAATATATATTTAATTAATTAAATTAAATTAAAAAAATTAATTAAATTAGTTAATATAATATATATATTTTAAAATACTTTATAATTATTTTTCTCAATTCTATTAATCATTCTATTATTTGAATATTGTCAAAATACTATAATTTAAAAAAATTGATAAATATAAAAAATATATATTATATTTAAAATTAAAATTATTTTTTAATTATGTTTTATATTAAGAATTAAATATGTATCTACTTTTTTTTTAATAAAATCACATATAAACGTCAGCTGTTAGTATTTGTTTAAAATTAAACTAGGATAGATATCATGAAATATAAAATGATGAGTTGAATTACAGTTTATATATATAAATATATATATATATATATATATATTAACAATAATTAAAGGTTACATAAGAGTTTAAAAAATTGTTTATAAAAAAAACTTTTTAACATATTTTAGAAAATAATTTGAAGAGTTTATAGAAAAAAGTGATTATAAATAAATTAGTATTTGATTAGTTATTACCAGATTTTTATAATTAAAAAATATTAGAAAATATATGATTTTATTAAAAATATAAGAGAATGTGGAGAAAATAGAAAATAGAGGAGAGAGTGTGTAAAAAAAATTTAGAGATAGTGTAAAAAAAAGTAAGATAAAGTAATAATTTATTAGTTTATAAACTCTTTTACTATTCTAAAAATTAATCTCAATAATTTATCTAAAATATTAATTTTTAAAGTATATTTTTGTCCAAAATCCTGTTTTAAACAAATATAAATATTTATTTTAAATATTTTCTAAAAAAATTTAGATCAAAATCCCCTTTTAAAATTTTGACTTTTATTTCTTTTCAAACACAAAGTTGGTCTATTGTTAGTCCAACCGTTAAACAGGCAACAGCTGGGTCAACGTGAAACTGTAAAGAAATCAAAAGATAATTAAACATTTTAGTTGAATTTAGAAAATATGTATAGATAATTTAATTTTTGGAGGGCATTTCTCTCGACATTTTAGTCTTGTATAATATAAATATATGATGCCATCTAGTGTATTTTTCTTTATTATACAAATATAATATTAATTTAAGTCCTCAAAAATCAATGTAGAATATACTCAACTAATTATTTTTTATTTACTATTATCTGACTTTCAATATTATCAGAACAAATTTAAATATCAAATTCAATTAAGATAACTCATATATATTCAATTAAAAGGTTTAAATTCTCATATTTTAAAAAGAAAAATTAAGGGAAAATTAGAACAGAGGAACTAGAGAAAAAATATTTATTACATAGGACCATAAAAATTATAATTACTTTAAAAGATTAAATATTAAAATTTAAATTTAAAAAGACTATATTATCTATAACTAAACCTCCTATATTCCCTTGGACTGCATCAAGTATTTGGCAGTTAGCCAGTTCCTTATTCCCTATTAGTCTTTTAAAGAATTGAAGGCACGTTGAGACGGAAGAATAGAAGAAAAAGACACGTTTATGTAAAAAAGCTAGATTCATTATAGGTGTTTAAAATAATTAAAATTTTTATATTTATTTTTAATAAGTTTTTTTCCCTATAGATGATCTATTCTAATTATCCCAAAAATCAAGTTCTTTTCACCTCATAATTCCAACATTTGGTTGTTACTGTTGTTTGTTTGTGTTTCATTTAAATATGGGGATAATTGCAAAAGTTGACTTTGTTTTTTGTCTGTATTAATTTGAATGCATTTGCAGTGATAGAATTAAATATAAAAAAATTAAAGAGTAAAGAGAAACTCAACATCCTAAATTAATTTTTTAAATAAAATTATTATTTTAAAATATTTATGGATATAATTCATATTCTAAAATATTTTTATTGGTACGATTGACATTCCCAAGCAAATAGACCTTTAACGATGTCGAAGGAGAAGAAGCTAGCCTTCCAAGATTTCTTCCCATCTCCTCCATTGCTGTCCTCCGAGAAGCAAATGTGAAAACCCAACACTTATTCCCATGCGAATTGCTTGGGAAGCGTGCTGTTATTCAGAGGTGGGATTTCTGGTTTTTGCTCCAGCGGATTCTTCAATTTCATCCATGACCACGGGATTCTTGATCGATTCAACTGCTAATATTATGGGTTTGCTGTTTCTCAGGATTTCTTCTGCCAGAGACTTGTAGGAGCATGTGCTTATTTTTCTGTTCATAAACATAAAACAGAGACCTTTCTAATGTCCAGTGCTTGAGTGTCTCTGGAATTCGATGATATTTTTTCCCCTCTATTAGGTAGTCTCTCACAAAATTCTTTCATTCATTTTCCGGGTGGGCATTATTCTTTTTCTACATATAAACTTCGTCCATTCCAGATTCTTTATTCTTGCGTTTTACAGATCCATCATTATAGGAACACTCAAATCTGTAAAGGAACACAAAAACACGAACAAAACTGTAACTTCATCTGTTTTTTTCTGGTTTCTGCTATTATTCATCGGATTCCTTTTCTTTGTTTCCATATACAAACACAAGTGGTTTTATCAAAACGATTCACACACACTAACATGGTCTCTCTCTTTTTCGCATTTATCTCATAAACACATTCAAAGTTTTAGCTGATTCAGTAGGCATACATACATATTCATACTTTATTGAGATATACATTCACACAGAGACACACACCTCCGAAAATGGTCGTCATTGAGAATGAGATAAACCCATAAATCGGTACATATGGAATCCCTCCCCCAACCCTTCGTTTCTTTTCTTCGATCCTTTTAGGCTTGCGATTTGGAGTCCACTGGTTTTGATTCTTGTTTACAGATCTTAGCCATCAACTTGTACGCTCATTACCCTCAGCCAGGCGGTGCCCAAGATGCCGATGCCATCATAGTCGCCGGTGCCGATACTTGTGGCAGACTCCGGCTTTGCCCAGTGATCAGACGGAAGCTTTGAACGGCGTTACGGGAATGTGAGCTTTATGATGACAATTGTACCTATAAAATTAGTTTAGGGTTTAAAGGTACTGGCCGTACATTTATCTAAAATTAAAAATACAATAAAGAGAAGAAGAATGAAGCGCGTTGTTGTGTTATGGTTCCTTGAATGGTCTTCCACTTCCACTTCCACCTCGTACGCGTTATTTAACCTTATTTTCAAATTCTGGTCACATAGTAAATAAATAAAACTAAAGCCCCAAATAAATAAATGTGAAACGCAAGGCAATTAAATAAAGTGGACTAGTTTTTATTACACCGTTCAAATCAACGTGTTTAGGGCTTTAGTTTTTTTTTATTATTATTAATGAATATACCACAACCATCTGGACCTCATGCTATTATTCTCAACAACCTTCTAACTTTTAAGGGAAAAGTGAATAATATCAGTTCATATTTTTTATTCTATTAAAAAAGTGTCATAATATCACAATTATATTTTATATCTTTTTTTTAATACACAAATTTAAAAAAAAATAGGTTTACTCACGATTTAAAAGTATAGTGAAGTCTCAACTTTTTTTTTAAATAATACTAATGTCAATTAGATCGAGCTGTCTATTATCATCAAGTATAAATTTAAATACCCAAAAACTAAGATGTCTCTCCAAATATCGTGGCTAAAACTATAATAAAATAATATTTTTAAAAAAATAAATACGCTCTAAATAATCGTTTTACCTCTTCACTTATTAAATCTAGAGAGGATGTGTATAATTGCATCTTTCTTTCCTAATATCTTGAATTTGTGTTTTTTTTTAGTTATCCACCAAATTTATCAAAATTTTGTCCCAAGTACATCTAGATCTGACCCGTATCGCGTACCTGGCTATGGTGAGTGAGTTTCCTAACAGAGATTTTTTGTATACGCCAGGAGTCAAACTCAAAAATTCATTTAAATAATATCGAACTGTTTATTATTCAGATCAACTCCTATTGATTGAATTTGGTTTTGAATCTGTTTGTTTTTTTCCAGCCAACTTTAGGGTTGTCAAAACAACCCAGCCCCACACGAGTCTGACTCATATGGGCTTAAGCTCATTTATATTTTTCATATAAAGGCTGTGTGTTTTTTATACTATTTATTATTATATATTTAATTTTGAGATTTGTGATAGTCTTCTTAATATAAGTGTATTATCTATAAATTAAATTTAAAAAATTTTAAAAAATTAATAGAATTTTATATTAGACTAATTTTATATTGGTTAAAATTCATAAATTTAGATAATTCAAATTTTATAATTTTCTCCTTTAATAATTTTTTTACAATTTTCTTAAACCCGATCCTAATTGATTGGGCTCAAGACCAGGTCCAAAACCCTGCATAATAATTCTTTTAAAAAAATTATATTTTTCAATATAATAATACATGTGTAAAATGGCAAATTAAACTCCAAAATTCAAACTAAATAATACAACAAGAAGTCTTCATTTTATATTTTTAAATTGAAATACTAATGATTTTAATTAAAGTAGAAATAGAGATTTCTCCCGTGCGTTGTATGGGAAGTAAAAAAATATTACAAGTGATTAATTATTTATGATTTTTATAAATTTTTATTATAATTAAAATTTTAAAATATTATAAAAATTTAAAATTTAATCTTTGAAAGATTTTAAGCCTTAACTTTGATCTTTAAAAGGTTCTAAGTCCAATCATGGTAATCAATCAATAATTCTATTAGAATAGAATTCAAAATCTTTTGAAGATAAAAATAATATTTGTGATTAATATTATTGATTATAACTTACAGATAAAAGAATTAAAAGTATTAAATCAAGTCGATTTAAATTAATTTTTTGATTTAATAATTTTATATTTTTACTTGCTTTTCATCAATGAGTATTGAATGCTCACATGAAACTTTATTCAAATCAACAACTCTCTGTGTAAAAACTTGCCATCAAATAACCTTTTTTAATTACATCAATAAAGTTTGAATACTTGATTATTATTAACATCAAATGATTTCTAACAGATAACTATTTAATGTAGGGAAAATATATTTACTACTAACAGGATATGTTTTTATTTTACTACAAAAGTTATTGCTGAAACAGTTAACATCTATATATATAAACTGTGGACACTGACAAGTTCAATCAAAACACTATTTGACTGCAAGGCAGCGCCAACAATGGCTATGAAGGAAAAGGAAGCAGACAAGTAATAAGGTTGTGAGTAGCTGCAATTTTATGTGGTACTGATTCAGAATGGAATTTACAATGTGGCATGTAGTATATGTCATATGAAGTATAATAACAATAATCCTATTCCTCAGGCTCAGAATCCAAGTCCAAGGCACATGTCCCATCATCTACATTGGCTAATGGGTTGTACAAAGGATCGTTAGGATCTGTACACCCAGGAACCAAATCCAAACTGCACCTGTCACCCTGCACATTCATTTCTTTATCTCAGCTTCTTTAACATTCACTACCACATCACATAAATCCCAACACAAGAGCGAAGACCTGGGGGAAATTAATATTTTGATTCATATAGTTTTAACTTGATTAAAATTTAATTCTTAAACTATGACTCGGCACAATTCAATTTTTATAGTTTTGATTTAATTAAATTCAGTCTTTAAATTTTAATTTATTATAACCCAAGTTAAAATTTAAAGGTTGAGTTACAATTAAATTAAAACTATAAAAACTAAATGATTAATTTTTTCAAAACTTAAAAAAAAAGTTGATGATTGCAATCTCAAAACCCAAGAAAAATTAAAACTGGTCAAGAGAAGAAAGGAGTAAATTTGGTTTGAGGAGAGGTGGATAGGATATATGGAGCTCACTGAAGTGGACCCCACTGGTTCTTTTCCCCTTTCTCTACTCTCTTTAACTTGAACTTTGGAAGTAATAAAACAATCATTCTGATAAACAATAAGCACATTGAAGATTTGAAGAATGTAGTGTTTTAGTACTCACCCCTTCTTTAGAAAGATTACCAATCATTGCACATCTGGTAACCACTATATTTGCGTCTGGGAATATTGCTTTCTCACATGCTCCATCTTTACTCAGTTCCTCTGCCAATCCCTATCACAACATTCATAACACTTCCAATTCAGGATCATTCCCACCATATGCCCAAACAAGGAAGAAGAAAGATAGGAAAGAGCGTTGAGAGACGATGAAGAGAGAACAGAATTCTATTGCATTGGTCTGATCATAACAACTCACCACACTACTCAAGTCCTAGGCCCCTTATTAAGCTTAAGGGCCAATCTGAGCTAAACTAGTAAATCATAACTGTCACAACTAACTAACTCCAACTCCCTTTCATATTTTCATGACACACACTTTTACACAAATCTATTCCTACTGGACTTAATATTCTTATATTTTGTAAAATGAGTCTGTTAGAGAATCTGGCATGTTTTACCCCGTTAAAGAAGTCAATTGTCTTGTTTTGCCACCGCTTAGGAACTTGAAACTGAAGCCTGTAGGGGCCATCCCAGTCAATCCCATTTGTAAAGGAGAAGATCAAATTCAGAGCTGAAATACCGGGGGGGGGAGGGGGGGAAGAAATCAGAACTTGATGAGAAGACAATAAATGGTTTTTATGAAGGAAAAAAAACACAAGCAGAGAAACGAGTGTACCATGCTTAGGAATGCCTATCTGGATGGTGTATATTGGGGCATCAGCTTTGCCTCTATCTTTTCTCAGCATTGCTCTTGGCTCGCCACCGCACATAATTGGCTGGTTAAAACCTCCTGAAAAGTGTGTATCTTCAAAAGTTAATCCCAAAAAACATGGCTAACAATATGAATAGCATCAAATCTGAAGTAGTATGAAGAACAGGGCAGCCTCATTATAACTTGATAAGTCATGTGATGAAGTCTCCTGAATCATGTGTGAAAAAACTGTTTGAACTTTTGGAGAATTAAATTCTTCTATTTTTTGTGAAAACTCCAGGTTGAATATTTGTGGGATCACTAAGTGAGATCATCGAAATTACCATTAAAAGCAACTCCAAATTCTTCGTTGGGGACAAGTTGAGTTGCCGCTGGATTATAAAAAAGTTTTAGCTTTTCTCCCTGTCAGAATGTGTAAAGGTATTTAATTTAAGGCAAGTAATTCCCAATGAGATGAACTCTATATTGTACCGTCATACTTACTGAGGTAGGAGGAAGACCATTCATGGTTTTCCAGTAGACAGGAGCCATCCCAAGTTCAAACATAGCCCATGAAGGAAGTTTGTACCTAAAACATTGCACAAAAAGATTACTCAATTCTTGAGAAATCAAATGTTCTTAGACTGCAAAGAACACTGCAACTAGAGACAATAACTATAAACTTCATTAAGAAAAAGGTGTCCAGTTCATACTCCTGAATTTCCTCAGCTGGAGCTGAAACAGAAATAGTAGCAGCAGCACTGATTTTTCTGCTGACTTTAACATTTCTCTTCTTCACGGGCGAAGAATTTGTCAATGGTACATTGAGAAAATTGTTGGCTGCATCAGAAATGATACAACTATTACAATAAGAAAAATACCAGACTAATGTAGTTTTACACGAATTCGGAGTTTAATGCTTTCTTCTATTCAAACTAACTATCCACATCTTCCCAAAACAAGGTGATGTAACAATGGTATCTTAAAGGAAATTTAAATTAAAAAACAAAAAAGCTTCTTTTCTCCATATCTACAGAAATCATTCTGATATTTCTGGACATTATACTACTGAGATGAGGAATTTGTTGATTCAGATAGCTCTATATAAGCCAAAATTCCCACACAGAAAAACAAAAAGAAGAAGCAAATTTCTCCTTATATCATTGATCCAAGTGGTTCATTAGTATCGGGTACTCTCTAAAGCACATTCCTTAATTAGTAATAACATTTTTCTTTTACCAAAGTTTCTAGACAACGTTATCAGAATCGTTGAATATACGGGAAGTTATTTCCTACTAGGATTTAAAACATGCGAAAAAGATAATAAGAGAGATAGATACTAACCGAGCGTGCTAGAAACGCCACAAGAGACGGACCGCTTAACCAAGAATGGTTGCGTGGAAGATGCGAAGATTGACCCATTTGTTGCTGCCGCCATGTTTCACCCCTTCCTTCACTATTGGAAGAGAGAGAGAGAGAGAGAAGAAAATAGTTGAAGTTCACTGCACTAGCTGGACATGTTTATAGATAAAGGGAAAGATATGATATTTTTCTGCATACGTATGTGGGTAAGAATGCAGATAGGGCAAGAAGTTTTGAGAGAGAAACATCGAAAAATCTTTGTAATAGAGACAAATAGAAAACAAGGGTCTATCTAAGGATAAAAAATATCTTGACATTATTTCTCCAACCACGTTCGTGAACAAAATTCTTGGCCAAAACCTTTGTAGCTTCACCGCCTTATCTCGTTTCCTATTCTCTTTCCGCTTTTCACTTTCTTTCTCTTTGGCCCAAACTTTAGTTCAAAATTTCAACTATAACCCCGAATTCGACAAATTATAGGTCTAGCAAGTGGCTAGCTTTCATTTCAGACTTCTACTTGCGCATTAGTATATCAATCCATCGCATCATCATTAAAACGAAAAATCCAGCAACCGACTTCAAGCCTCAAAGGCCTCGTTTCTCGTTAGCACCTCAGAAATACAGGGACGAGAAAAACACGGGCCTTACCTTTTCGTTCATGGCTCTGATCACCTCACCGCCAAAAAACCCCATTCTCCATAACTTTACCACCGTTCACAGCGCAATCCCTCGGCTGACTAAATCTGGGTCCTTCTCAAACAATGCTAGAACCCCCAAAGTCTCGAGCTTCAATTCAAATTCGAACAAACTTTCCCTGAAAACAAGCCCCTTTGGAACGGTGCCGGTTACATCTCTGCCAATGCGGCATTGACAGAAGCATTGGAACCAGCAGAAGAAGGGAATGTAAAGTACAGGAGAATTCTGCTATCAGACGTAGAGGTGAAGCGAGAGAGACAAGTTTTCATTGGGAGGAAATGGAATTCGTTGGATTTGGGCACTGCTGGTGTTGTTTTGGCCATGCATGTGTTAAGTCTCTTTGCACCGTTTTGTTTCAATTGAAGAGCTTTCTGGGTAGCCCTGCCTCTGTATGTTGTGACGGGTCTCTTTGGCATCACGCTGTCTTTACACAGAAATCTTTCTCAAAGGAGCTTCAAACTTCCCAAATTGCTTGAGTATCTCTTTGCGTATTGCGGGGTTCTCGCTCTTAAGGTAAATTCTGATTCTCAAGGCTTTCTTCTGAATCTTTCTATCATATTTTGGTTTTTCAACAAGTATTTTCATTACCAAATGGTACCACCAAGATACCTGGAATAAGAAAATGAGAAGTTTGGCTGTCAAATACTTATCTTCATGTCAAAGTATTGCATTTGTAAGATTCGTCTCATATTAACCATTTTGTTGGTGATTTTGATTGGTGTGCAGGGGAACCCAATTGATTGGGTGAGCACGCATAGGTACCACCATCAATTTTGTGATTCTGAGAGAGACCCACACAGCCCCTCAGAAGGATTCTGGTTCAGTCATATGAGTTGGTTATTTGATACCAAATCTATAGTTGAAAGGGTACGTATGAATGATTATGATCTATGAATCCCTCTGGTTTTTGTATACTATCAGTTCTTGACAAGCAGAACAAATAATCATAGTTCATAACGTTGTTGCGAATGTTATGGGATATGTATGCATGTGCAGTGTTGAGAACCAAACAATGTTGGAGATTTAGAGAAACAGCCCTCTTATAGATTCCTCCGAAGCACTTACATTTTGCATCCTCTTGCTTTGGGAGGGCTGCTTTATGCCATTGGAGGATTTTCTTTCCTTGTTTGGGGAATGGTAAGCAAATCTCTTTTATTTTCTTCTTCTTTATGAACTGAAGCTCATGCATATATATATATGGTATCACTGTTGCAGGGTGTGAGAATTGTTTGGGTGTACCACATCACTTGGCTAGTAAGCTCTGCTTGCCATGTCTGGGGGAAGTAAGCATGGAATACCAAGGACTTATAATGGGTTTATACTTACCTTGACCCTCGTTGAAATCCCCCCCCCCCCCCTTTTCTTTCTGAACTCTTTTTTTCTGTTAAGCGTTTCTTCCTACAAGTAGAAGATATCTAGTATTATTAGTAGCATCGGTTATGTTTTGTTCAAATCTTTCATCCTGTTTAACAAAATTCAAATCTCTTTTAGTTACTCTAATCATGGACGGTGTCAGAATTTTGCCCCATCAAAATTCTGTTTTTCTGTGATTTTTATTTTTTAACCTACAGCCATGTGTTTTCCGGTAATATTAGATTATATTCAAATAATTAGGTCAAGGCTAAAACATTTTTTGAGTAGCACTCGCTGTCCTAAGTTTAATGTATTTATTATTACTTAAAAAATTATTTTAAGAGTAAAATTACACCAAAAATTATTTTAATATATTAAGTACTATTAGAAAAATACTTTAAAATGGTGGATATATTAAAATTAGTTTAAGATACTTATTGCTGTTGAAAACTACTTGAGTGTGCTAAATGTTATTTAACCCTAATAGCTATACATTCAAATATTATTAGGTATGAATAATCAATGTTGTTTAAGAAAAATTGAGTGTGTTTGGATGATCCCTAATGATTGAGCAGGTGGGTGGCAGTGTCAGCATTTGGGAAGGGATGGCACAATAACCACCATGCATTTGAGTACTCAGCAAGAAATGGTGGTAACTGGACATGACTTGGTACGTTGTGAGATTTCTCCAGCTCATTGGCCTCGCCACTGAAGTCGAGCTTCCTTCACAAGCTCACCAACTAAGAATGGCTTTCAACAATTGAATTGATTCATAATATATATATAGGCTCATTCATGGCATTCATAAGGTGTTGCTTTCATCCATATGAATCATCATTGTTTGGTGGGACTAGCATGCCTACACAACACCATTTAGAGACCTTTATAGTTTTATAGAATGTTCGGTACAGAAGAAAATAGTGGAATCTCTCTTTTATTGTGCACCACATTGAAATAAATTAATATGCAATATATCTAGGAATGTTTGGGTTTTTGTGTTCTTGCTCAGTTATTAGTACTTTCTATTAGATCCAACCTTATTGGTAGTTAAATCAGTTTTAAAGAAATGGGAAAATATGTCACAAATATGCTCTACTTAACCACCTGCTTCCAAAAAAAAAAACTCCATTTTCAGCCAATGAACTTGCCTTGCAATGTAATTCATAACTGTTGTTTTGGGGCCCTTGAATTTGGAAATTGCATTTTAATTTGATCCATGAAAAGAAAAAGAAAAACGCGCACACACGAAATGAGGAAAAGAAGATATAATGAAAACATGGATATAAAAATTATGCTTAGAATGAGTAGGATATCAGTCTCCTGTGATATGATTGATATTTGGAAGAATACAAATATTTTTTTTTTTAAAAAAAAGGAAATAACTGAAAAATTGGAAGGAAAAGTAACTATGGCTTTATAAGGGTAAGACTGAAAATATTAAATATCAAATTTTTAACTGTTTATTGGAGAGATAAGAATATATACTACTCCCTTCTAATCTAAGTCATCAAAATATGATCTTCATTGGAACACAGTTATTTTCTTGAAGCTTGCAATGACATGAATATATGGTACCGTTATACTTTTTTTTTTATATACAAAAAATTTTGGGAAGGGGTTGGGCTCACTCATGATCCAAGGATAAGACAAAGTCTCTCTTCCTCTTAGGCGATACAGTTCCGTTATACTTACCGACATAGAAGGAAGACAGGAGTCATCCCAAGTTCAAACATAGCCCATAAAGGAAGTTTGTACCTGAAAAGAAAAAAGCATCCTAGTAGAATTTGTAACAATCCACAAAATGTTAATTCTTGAGAAATCAAATGTTCTTTCTTAGACCACAAAGAACACTTAAACTTGAGACAACAACCATAAACTTCAGGAAGAAAGCGGTTATGTCTAGTTGGAGTTCATACTCCTGAATTTCCTCAGCTGGAGCTGAAACAGCTACAGTAGCAGCACTGATTTTTTTTTTTAATAAAAAAACGTGCCTCAAGATGAATCTTGCTTATGGTTTATAATATAAACGGGCTTTTACTTTTTAGGCCACAAGGATGATCCACTGAATCCAGCTGAAGTTTTAGGCCCATTCTACCCAACAGTTAAAATATTTTTATTTTATATTCAATTATATTGTTTAACTTCACTTTTTATATAGCTATATATATATATATAATACTATTAAGTAATATTAAACATTAACAAACATAATTTAAGGGTATTTCTTCCAAGGCATTTTTTTACTTACAAATAGATTTAAACTTGAGACCTTATTTTTAGGTTCTCATAGTACTTTTCATTAGGTCTAACTCCTAGGCCTATACATATTTAAATTCACATTAGAATATCATAAACAAATTATAATATTAAAATATTTTTGGATTAATAGAATATTTAGTTATCGTCATTTTGGTTTTGATCCATGTAATTTAAAATTACAGATTTTGATCCATCAAGTATCATTTAATAAAACTCCTTAAATTATATTTTGCCTGTATATAATAACCTGGGTTGGGTTTCTCTCAGTATACCACACTCTCTATTTATCTCATAATCCAATATCTACCATCAGATCCAAAAATAAGAAATTAAATCTAAACCATCAATTCTTGGATCTAATGGTGGAGATTCGATTATGAGAGAAAAGGAAAAAAATATGATACTGAGAGTATTTTGTCCCATATAACCATCTCAAAATTTAATTTGTAGAAGTGTAAATAAATAATGAACAAAATTACTTAGTAAGAGATAGAGGTATTTGCGTATATGTAAGAGTTTTAAGGGATTTATTATAAAGTTTTAAAACTTAAAGAGATTATATATGCAAAACATAAAATTTAGGTGTGTTATTTATAATGTAACCAAATTAAAAATAAATATATAACATTATTGAATCTATATCCTGCAATCCAAGGTTAGGGAATCTCACGCCATTATATAGTACTCCTCTGATCTTATACTAAATATATAATATATTTATTAATTTAATTAGATTAAAAAAATATTTAAATTAGTTATTATAACATGTTTGTCCTAAAATATCCAAATTATATTCGTTAATTCTCTCTCATTTTTTTATTTAATTATTATTGAGAGAATATCAATAGGGATAATTTAAGAAATAATTCACTAAATAACTAATTAATTAAATATTATATTTAGGTAAAAAAAAAGTACTACAGCTTCTTTTAATGAAAACGAAGAAAAAGAATGACTCTCGTAACACAAAATTCAGGGGGGGAAATTTGAATAAACAAAGATACAAATACTTTAGGAAACAAAGTTAAAGGAACAAAACGAACAACCTTGAGCATCGAGAGCACCAAATGTTTCATTATTACTTTTAAACATTGACAGAAGAATTACCATGCTCTCTCTCTCTCTCTCTCTCTAATGACCTCGAAGTTCCACCAAATTATATATAAGGGACAACAACATTTGGAATTTCGAAGCCATACGATAATGTAAAACAAACCAAACCAACTCGTATTACATTAATCATCCAAAGTCACTCACAAAAGGCATTACTTGTTTTGTAAGAATTTATTATATTATATACACACACTAATATCGAAATAGAATAGTAGCTACGGCAAATATGCACGGGCAGAATATTTAAAAAGCACAATCACATGAAACCTAGCTATGCACACCCCTGGGTTCATTGTTTTTAGTTTTGAACATTGGTATGTATATTCAAACAAGCTAGCTTGTTCTAAAATTAATAATAATAATATTGTTATTATTATGCACACATTCATATGACTTGATCATGTTAATCATGGGTGCAATTAATTGATTACATTTGGAAAATTTGTGAAATAATTAAGTATGGACTGTCAAAAAGTTGGGTGTATTATTTATCTGACACTCGATAATAATGGATAAATAATATAAAAAGACAGTAATTATTATGTTAAGGCAGAGGAATTGCATGCTTACGTCATTACAGAGCATGCCTTGCAAGTAACGATTTCGAGGAGTCTATAAAATAAACAAACTACTCTTATATATATAAATTATTAATTAACATGCCCCCATATTATTAAGTTAAACTATGATCACGTTCGTACAAGAGTTTAAAAGATAATTTATAAAAAAAATATTTTCTAAAAAAATTTATAAAAAAATAATTTTAAATAAATAAATATTTAGATAGTTATTATCTGAAAAATTTTTGTAATTAAAAAATTATTAAAAATGATATAATTTTATTAAAAAATATGAGAGAGGAGATAGGGTAGAGAAGAGATGAGAGAGGAGAGAGGGGAGAGGGTGGATAGGAGATAGGAGAAATTAATAATAATAATAATAAAATAGTAATTAGATAGTTTATAAACTCTTTTACTGTTACAGAAATTAATGTTAATAATTTATTTAAAATTTTAATTTTAAACTATAGGTTGATCCAAAAATTATTTTAAATAAATATAATTATTTATTTTAAAAAATAAATTAAAATTTATGCTAAAAACTATTTTAAAAGTTTCCAATTGCTTAACCCATAAATGCGTTTCACACTTTGTACGGTTAAAGTGTATTTTTAACTCATATCATGCGTCTCTCACGTTGATGAATAGGAAGGAACACGATGTTATTGGATTTACCTGCCCAATGATGACATATATACAATTAATCTTTAAATCTAAACTGAAATTTTTATTTTAAAATTAAAACACTTGCCAAACAACCGTGTACAATTCTTAGGATATGTTTGGATTAGCTTTTGAAAAATAGATTTTGGAAAAAATAGATTTTGGAGAATAGATTTTAGAAAAAATAGATTTTGAGAATAGAGATGTTTAGATGATTAGTAGTATAATTACTTTTTATATTGATAAATTATAAAAAATGATATGATTTGATTAAAGTATGAGAGATGAGAGAGGGTAGAGAATAAATATGAGAGATAGTAGAGAAAAAATAGGAGACATGGTAGAGAAAAAATAGGAAATATGAGATATGGTAGAGAAGAGAGGGGAAAGAGGAGATATGATGAAAAAGAGATATGAGAAAGGAGAGAGGAGAGAGATGAAAGATGAGAGAGGATATAAGTATGTGTTTGGCTCTCACTTTTGAAAATATATTATAGAGGAAAACCATGGTTTGAACAAATGATAGCCATACATTATTTTTTTTTTAAATCAATTCTAAGACTCAAACCATGGTTTCCAAAAATTGAGCGCACAACAGCTTCTTGATTTGCCTCCATTGCTACAGTACATTGATGGGTTTATTAATAATTTAAATTTTATTTAAAAAAATAAATACTATTTAAAATCTAAAATTTTAATTTCTTTTATTTTAAAATTTTGGGAAAAAGATGATTTGCCAATGAAAGTTATCATCTTTCATATTTTTCGACGGTCATCTAGATTGATTAACTCTAATAAAATTTTCAATGAAAAAAATTAAAATTCAGGTGAATATTATAAATTTTTACCTTACTCAAATACATATGTATATGTATTATTTTGTAATAATTTATTGTGAATATTGATTAACTTTATGTAATCATCATATTGTTTTATGTCCTTTTTAAATTGTCTGTGAAAAAGTGATTCTGCTACTAATCATCTAAATATCTCCAATTTTTAAAATCACTTTTTTTCCATAATTTATTCTTACAAAATCTATTCTCTATAATCTATTCTTCCCAAAATATATTCTTCAAAAGCTAATCCAAACACACCCTAAGAAAAAGTAGGGGTAAGATAGTAATTGGATAGTCCATAAGCTCTTTTACTGTTCTAAAAGCTATTTTTCATTTGCCAAAATCAATTCTGGACAAAAATAGCTGTTTGTGTAAAAAAATTTCAAACCGAAGTTTTGCCCCAAAATTAATTTTCTAACCTAGCATCCAAACACACACTTAATATTTTATGGTATTTATTAACTATTTGAGAATTACCATATAGAATTTTGCTCAATTACATTATTCTAACATATATAGAAATTAAAGTAAATTTTACATGTGGAAAAAATGGCCAAAACGAATTATAACTTAATGTTACTACAGAGTATAGCATTGGGATAGAACTATCTACTATATAAAGATCCAACTCTTACTCCACAAATAGCAAGTTTATATGTTGAAGCTAAACTAGTACTAGTACAATCCAAGCAAGATTAGGCTTTAGTATATACTCCCTCCTCCCGGTTATTTATAGGGAAAATTTTATTTAAAGACCTTTATAGCAAATCAATATTAGATTATCCCCATATAATTCTGAAATTTTACTGTACCCAAAGACCAAAATGAAACAAAATTTTATGGGTTAAAAGATATGTTTGGCCCCGTTCTTTTTATTCTTTTTTAATTAAAATGGCCAACTATCAACATAGCTTCGACCATCGATTAAAAATATGTTTGTTGTCAATCGCATTATTTTTATTATAAATCTACTTATTTTAATTATTAGTGTATACATTAATATTTATATTTATAATAGTTATTAATTCACTTATATTTGTTATTAATAGCTTTATTTATGTTATAAATGACCTTATTATATTTGTTAATGTACACGTTGATACTTATATTTATAGGGTTTGTTAATTTTTATATTTATTGTTAATCACCTTATTCTTATTGTAAATAACCTTATTGTATTTATATTAATAGAATTTATTAATTCTTTTATATTTATTGTTAATTGTCTTATTTTTATTGAAAATCTATTTATTCCACTTGTTAATATAAGTATTGACATTTGAATTTATGAGAGCTCTTAATTATTATGTTATTTTTGTTATAAATCACCTACTACCCTTATTAATGTAGACGATCACACTTACATTGGTGGGGGTTGTTAATTTCCTTATTTTGTTATTAATTTTTGCTAAAAGGTTACAAAGGTATATGGGGCAGACTATAAAATTTTATTTTATTTTGGTCTGCGGGATACAACGAAATTTCATAATTATATAGGAGAATTTAATTTTTCTCGTATAAAAAATTTAAGTAGGGAGAATATGATATTAATTTGTTACACGAGTCCTTAAATGAAATTTTTGCTTGTTTATATAAAGTATATTTTTAAAGGAATCGATGGTCTCATATATAAATTACGTAGTTCATTAATTAAATGATATTTTAAATATTAACTCTATTACAATTTATGAAGAGACTTAAAGTTTAATGAGTTTTCCTATACTACTCTTCTAGGGTACGGTCAACCTATAGAAATATTGTTAGAGAATTAACGACTCAACTGTTTTTTTTTTAAAGTATGGTAATATAGTTAGATGCATTTTTGTTAGTACTCACGCGACTATTAAATCTATTATAAGTCTCTTTTGAACTAATTTTTATATATTAAAAAATAATAATTAAATTATTAAATATATTTTAAATTGATAAAATTATGTAGGTTTGACCTTATTAATTTTTTTGTTCTTCTCCTTACATTTAAAATCATTCCCACCCCTCTATCATATTTTCTTTCCTTAACGAGAAATAAATAAAGATAAAATTTTAAAAATTATTAATAACCCTGTAAGTTTAATATACCTATAAGTAGACTTATAATTAAAAAAAATCTTCGAGAAGAGACTTGTAATAACGATCCAAGTGATATATAAGACTACGCCTACATGAGAGAATATTAGTTACATATAGGATCATTGGAGGGAATATGATTGAATTTGGAAGTAGAAGAATTCCTTTATAATATGGGGAGCACCTATACTTTAGTGCTTGAATGTGTTTGGGTGTGGGACAAGGTAAATGTGAAAATGGAATGGGGAAGAGTAGCCAATGATTTTAGCTTTTAGAAAAAGGTAAGGCTCATTTCAGAGAGTTCATCTTTTGCAGCAGCAGAGAGAAAGACAAAAAACAAAAGCTTCTGAAAGAAGGCAAAACACTTTTCACCCACCCATCACTCCCATCACACCAAACCCCTGTTTATGGGGCGCCCTCTATTCTCTTCTCGTGCACCTCCCACACTTCAATGCTCCCTCTTGAGAAACTGACCACAATAACATAACCAGAACCAGAAGAAGAAGAAGAAACTAAATAAATTAATGGGAGGAGTTAGGGCACGCGAGGTGACCGGGTACTGGAACAGCAGGTGACTCAGTCGTTAGCTATAGCCTGAGGGTCGTAGCATGGTCCGGTAGATACCCCACATTCACCTCGATATTCAAACCCCTCAAACACACCCCTCCAGTCCCTCCCCTCCCCTGCACGCCTTCCCAATCTCTTATTCTCTTATTCACTTTTCTTCTTCTCCAGTATTTGTCACCTTGGTATTTGTGGCCTTCCCACAATTCATCTTCTTCTTCTCTCTCTGTCTCTGTTTAAATACCCGCGACAACAAAACAAACCACAAATTAAAACCAACGAGAAAGCGAAGATATTATCAAAAGACTTTATTGTGTCTCTGTGTGGTTCTTTCTTGGCATTATATCAGATTGGCGCCTGTGTGTAGTGTGGTGGTGGTTGTGAGAGAGGCTAGTGAAGAGTGAGTCAAAACGGGTCTCCCACTGTGGATGCTTGGGCTCGGCGCGGACCGTTTGTGGGCCGACATGAACCGCCTCCTCGCCTTCCTCTTCCACCGGGTATAATCATCATCATCATCATCAGTTTTCAGTTCTCAACAACGTTACGTACTTACGTCATGTTGTGTCATGATATGATATGAATGAATGATTCATTTAAGAATTGGTGTATGTTAATAACGGTATGCAGGGAGTTCTTGATGAGCAATTCCTGCAGCTTCAGCAGCTTCAGGATGAGTCATCTCCAAACTTCGTCTCCGAGGTTGTCAACATTTACTTCCACGAGTCCGAGAAGCTTCTCCGAAACCTCAGATCATTGCTGGTGGATAGGGAGTTGTCTGACTATAAGAAAATGGGAATCCATGTGAACCAGTTGATGGGAAGCAGCTCAAGTATTGGCGCCAACAGAGTTCGAAACGTCTGCGTCGCGTTTCGTGCTGCCACTGACCAGAACAACAGTGCCGGGCACGTGCTCTACTCGTCTACTTTCTTCTTCTCTCTCATTTATATATAAAGTTTAACGTCTTTTTAGCTACTTCTTACCTTGCATAGTGTCTGGTTCATTTCAGATGCCTGCGAGCTTTGGAGATGCTAGAGCATGAATATTGCTATCTCAAGAACAAATTACACGAACTTTTCCAAGTACTACTACTTTTTTACACTCCCTATATATCATTCCTCAGACAACTCCTACTTTATACTTTGACAGTGTCGGAGATTTATATATGCACATGGTGATTATCAATATTTATTATTATTAATAATAAATAATGCAGATAGAGCAAGAACGTGCTTTGGCAGCAGGAGTGAGGTACCCAGTGCAGAATTAAAGGGGGGTGTGAAAGTGAAAGACGAAACAAAAAGACGATGAAATTAAAGGGAAAAGAGAGACGATGTTAAGGATGGTTTTCTGGTTCTACTGTTCTAGTTAATTGTCCTATCTAGAATTCAAAGGCCTTCTTTTGTACTTTGTTGTGTTAAGGTCCTCGGTGATGATGATGCTTCTCTATGGGGGTTTTTTTTTTTTGGATTCTAGTAGTGTGTACGTACGTAGAGTCATAAAATTAACATGTTTTTTTTATATATATATAATGTCAAATGTAGTCGAAAAAGTTGGTAGAAACGTAGTACTACTTACTTGTATTCTCTAGTCTATAAGTTATTATAGCTAATTTATTATAATAAAAAAAATAGTAGTTAACTCATTAAATATTATTTATAGAAGCTTTTTTATTTTACCTATATTAAATAAAATTGTGAAAGAGAGAGAATATAAGGAGTCACATTTATGTATTAATTGCATGGGCAAAAATTGACAAATAAGCATTCATTATTTTCTAAATGACTTACTATTCTATTGTTAGATTTAAGTCTCTTGTATTTCATTTTCATATACTAAAGAATGCATTAAATTGATTAAAAGTTTCTATATTTGCCTCATTAAAAAAATATTATTGGAAGAAATGTCATTAATTATTACCTTACAAGGTTTTTATACTCATTAGTAGTAAAATTTAAAAATATCATTAATTACCTTATAAGTAATGATTATATTTTTAAAAAATTAATTTATATATAAAAATAAAGTGATATATTTTAGACTAAATTATTTTTTAAAAGTCATTTATATTATATACTGGGGCGAGGGAGTATATATTATATGATGTTTACGTTTCATGGGAGTGGGTCTCATAGTTGGACTTGGACACATAAATAACAAATGCCAAAGCTACTTTAAAAAATTTTAAACTTTGCATCATTCCTATCAGCTACAACAAAGCTAGCAAAGCTAAGGAAGAAGCCCCCTAGGGTTTTGGTTTTCTCGTTTTCAGTACATTGACGACGCATGAAATAACATCACTGTTACAGTATTTATAGCTCTGGTCTGGCCAACTTTTTTCTTGGGTACGTAGACAGAACAAACACTGTAGTTTCTCCTTTCTTCTATTTAATGAGGAAATGGGAATTTTGAAAGTGTTGACAGCAGTAGTCAAATGGCTGAAAGGCCAAAACGAGAGAGTACATGTTTTGGCACCTGCGATCACTGAACCTGAGTGTAGTCCAGCTCAGTTACAGTAACATTCTGTAGCCTTTACCACTATAAACTATCGTACAACTCTACTACGTACACTCCCCAGCTTGTTGCTTCTATGTTTTAAATATATTACTCCTTGTAACTAAATCTCATGTTTTAGGAAGAAAATTGCCATAATACAATTGAACCATTCCCATGCAAGCGTCTGGATTGATTGACTGCACGTGGTTTCAATTTTACAACGATTTTGGCCCGTTTAAATAAGAATTTAAAGAAAGGCTTATAAAAAAAATTTAAATAATTTCTTTAAAAAAAATTATGAATAAGAGTTTATAAAAAAAAATTTAAATAAATGAACGTTTGGATAGTTATTTTTAGAAATACTTTTATTATCGATAAATTATTAATAAATATATAATTTAATTAAAAGTAAGAGAAGAGAGAGAAAAAATGAAATAAAGTGAAAAAGAAAAAAGAGAGAGGAGAGGGTATAAAAGATATAAAATAGATGATAGAGAAAAGAGGAGAGAGGGGATAGGTGAAAAAAAAAGATGAGATATAGTATAAGAAAAAATATGAATAAAATAGTAATTAAATAATATATTTTTTTACTATTTCAAAACATATTTTCAACAATTTATGTAAAATTTTAGTTTTAAATTATAGTTTAATCTAAAAGTCTATTTAAATAAATATAATTATTTATTTTAAAATTTCTCTAAATTAAAATTAAGGTTAAAAACCTTTTTAAAATATTAATTTTCTTTCAAATTTCACTTTGTGTTTGAGTAATGGGTATTTAACCATCATAATTATTTAAAGTTAATGAGATTTACTCATTATACATTTATATTCTTGCAAACTAGACTAATCAAAATCAGTTAGTAATAACTTTATATACTAATGGATATAGCATGTAATTTCTTTTATAAATAAAAAGTTATAGGTTTAATTTTATTTATAATATCATAGTATTTAGTGTTTATTTTTTTAATTAAAAAACATTAACTATTCATATTACCAAAAGAAGGAGAAGAACCTTCCACGTTGACAAAAAAAAATACTGATATTTGAATATGATGATGATGATATATTAAGTTTAATTTTTTTAAAAAAATTAAATAAGGGTTAAAAACCTAACGTGGTGACAAGACAACGCGTACCTTCCGATTCAGCTGTACAGCACTTGTATGTATGGGAAAATGTGAGTATATTTTGAAGGAAGGAAAGAAAAACACAATATTGAATGAAGTCGTACGGCTCCATTTTACTTATTTCCAGTGCTTTATATTCTTTTTACTCTTATTATCCATACATATGAAATAATATACTTATTCACTTAATATATATATTTAATTCATTTAAATATATTAAAAAAATTAAATTAATTAATATAATATATAATTTTTTAAAATATTATAATTATTTTCTTTAACTCATTTATTCCTTCTTTTAGTTATTATTAAAATAGTATCAATAGGTTAATTTAAATTTTTTTAATAAATATAAAAAAATTATTTTATATTTATAATAAATATTATTTTGTTTTAACACATGAGTAGAACCTTTTTTGGGATATAAGGTCAAGATATAGTTTAAAAATTCAGAAAATATTTATAAAAAAATTATGTGATTGTTTAATAAATGAATCTTTATAACGACAGCGAGAATCGAACTTATATTTTTATAATATATGAATCTGTTCCTTACCATCTATTTCAACTCTCATTGGTATAAGGAGTATAACCTTTTTTTTTGTTATACAAATTTTTTAAAAAGAGTTAGACTCACCCATAATTTAAGTGTAAAATGAAATCTATTTTTCTCTCTTAAGTGATGCCTATAAAGAGTATAACTCTTTTTTTGTTATCCATCATATTTATCCGAATTTTATCTCGACTACATCCGAATCTGACCCGCATCGTGCACCTGGCTATGGTGAGTGAGTCTCACAATAATTTTTTTACATACGCCAAAACTCAAAATTAAGACATTGCTAAAATAATATCGAATCGCTTACTATTTAAATTAACTCCCGTTAATATAAACAGTATAGCTTATAGCTAGGTACTAGGGGAGGTAAAATAAATGTGGGCATGTTACCAAAAAATTAATATGGGCCGACTAGACCCGTCTAAGTTGGCCCATCATGGAACACTACATAAAAAAGGGCATGCTACTACCTAAGTCTTATTAATTTATTAGTAATTACCTATCATCTGTAAGTTTAATTGGCGAATGAATGAAACATACGATTATTTTGAGTATATTTGATCCCTAGAGAATACCATTTTATTGTGATTTTAGTCGCGGCACTTGGGAAGGTATCCTAACTCCTGGGTACCTAGGTTTACACCTGAGAGTAATAGACGACTCGTCCTGCTCGACATCAGTATCACCTAAGAGGAAGGGAGACTTCGTCCTACTATTGGATTGTGATTGAATCCAACCACTTTTCAAAAAATGTTGTATCAAAAAAAAATATTAATAATTAGCCAATAAAAATTGACACAAAAATATATTAATAACAAAAAAATATTAGTAATTAATTATATATCAAATATCAACTAATATTAAGTATAGTAGGAGGGGTCAGGTCTTAAAAACAACTAAAATTTAAATATTTATTAAAAAAATATATTTATATTTAGTGTGTTCGAAAGTTTATTGATTATGATTGCTTCCATTATGAGACTACCTATATTTAGTAAAAACATAACAAAAAACAATGAATTATATATATATATATATATATATATATTATAAAAAGTAATATTGTTTTCCACCAAAGAAAAGTAGTTTTATTTATAAAAAGGGGTTACAGAGATCGTGCTTCTACAGGGTGAGAGGGTTAATTATTTGCATGGAGCCAGCCAGTCGTGATTTGCTTCTATCTCAAATTAAAGTGACTTTAAGGAAGGGATTGATTACATATTTGAAAGGTTTAATCGGGGCCACGTTATTATTATCTCTATTTATGTCACATTATTTAATCCCACGCGCAATAATTAAATTAAGGGCCTTATTTAGTCACAATAGGCATATTATTCCTCAAACCGACGGCTTAGTCAAAGCTGGAATTTTTTTAGTATACGTATACAGAATAATTTCAAATCATATATTCCAATTAATTATATATACATATTATTGCACGGTTACGTGATTTAATCTTTATGCCATTCGCCTTTTCATTTTTTTAATTTTAGTGCTGCTTATATACTATTATTTCTAATCTTAATTATAAATTATAGTTAACTTTTTTATATAAACTTATAAAATTAAATAAATAGATTATAATATATATAAAAATTAATTAATAAATTTATATAAATTAAATAGTATATAATATAACTTCATCATAATAAATTATATTTATCTAAATAAAATTAATCTACTCTTATAATATCATCATATCTGTCACATGGATAATGAAAGGCTTCAAAGCCTTATAGTGAAGATAAATGCATATGGGAACTTACAAGTTGTTTCGAAGTCTTCCCTCGTGGAGTTGACTTCCATGTACCTCACGTGGAATTTTGAACATGTCCATGTTTTATCCAATTTTTAAAATAAGGATTCTTGAATGGATACAGTTTAATTTTAGCAGATATAGCTCTTTTTCTATTATATAAAATATATTTGTAGCTACATAAAAATATATTCTATTTTATTTAAACCCTGTTTAGATTAATTTTTAAAAAATAAATTTTAGGAAGAATAGATTTTGAAAATAAAGATATTTGGATAATTAGTAGTAGAATCACTTTTCATATTGATAAATTACTAAAAAGTGTATGATTTGATTAAAAATAAGGGAGAGAATAGAGAAAAAAGAATATAGAGAAGATAGAGGAGATAGGGTGAATAAGAGAGATGGGAGAGGAGAGAATATATAGAAAAAAGTAAGGGTAATATTATAATTAGATAGTCCATAAACTCTTTTACTGTTCCAAAAGCTATTTCCATCAACTTATTTAAAACCATAGTTTTAGCTAAAATCACTTTTAGACAAAAATAACTATTTATTTAAAATTTTTTCAAATCAAAATTTGGTCCAAAATCACTTTTCAAACCTTATCCCCAAACCCACACTTAGTTAAAAAAGTGTAACACATAGTTGAGAAAAAATTATACGGGTTGTATTTAAATTTTTAAATAAATTTTATATACCTTTAAGAAATAAATTTTATAATAGAAAAATTTTTATTGAGAAAATCCCAAAAAAATATTATTTGAATTTTAAAATTGTAAATTAAGAATTCCTAATAAAATATCTTATTATTTGCTTTATAAGTATAGTGTGTGTTTGAATAGGATTTTGAAAACAGGCTTATGAAAAAAAAGAATTTTTGGGTAGCTTATAGAAAATAACTTTTGGAGAAGAGCTTATGAAAAAAATGGTTTTGAATAAATGAGTGTTTGGATAGCTATTTAAAGAAATATTTTTATTATTAGTAAATTATAAAAAAATTATATGACTATTAAATGAAGAGAGATAAAATGTAAGAGGAGAGAGGGTGTAAGAAAAAGTATGAGAGATGAGAGAGGGTATAAGAAAAAGTAGGAGACATGGTATAAGAAAAAGTAGGGGTAATATAGTAATTTATTAATTTATAAGCTATTTTACTGTTTCATAAATTACTCTAACTAGTTTATTTGAAACCTTGATTTTAAATAATAGTTTAATTCAAAAGCCCATTATGACTGTTTGTTTTAAATTTTCTCTAAACCTAGGTTTTATCCAAGAGAACTTTTAAAACCATAGTTTAAAAAGTTTTTAAATAGGCCCATAGTCAAAGTATAAAAAATGAATTAATTTAGAATTTTAAAATTTAAATTATATTTGTTTGGAATTTTTAAATTTTTTATTTTTTAATTATATACATATAATAAATGCATTGAGAAAAGAGAGAGAGAGAAAATTTAAATTAAAACTTCTATAAAATGTGTTTCAAGTACTACTTTAACTATAATAAAAATCGTAATTATAAACATGTTTCAGGGACCAAGGTTGATGTGATTACATTAATATCTCTATTATGTTTTACTTCAATAAAGTCAGCATCGATTGCTAGTTTCAGTCTTACGAACTTCTTCTAATTAATTCACCATTTTTTTAATTAATTCCATTAAAAAGAAAATTCCAGGATTGCTGTTCCACGTGGCTATAAATTAACCATGCGCATATATGTAGCCTCACCTCACTTATATCTACCTCCACATTCAACCTTAAAAAGATAAAAAAGTATTCATATTGATACGCTTTATTCTTAATTTCTTTTCCCCTAGTTTTAATTGTTTTTTTTGTCCTTAGACTTTAAACTTATATTTAGATAAAAAAAATTAAAAAGAAAAAAATATTATGAGAAAAATTCTGAAAAATAATAAATTATTTACCATTTTATAAATATTTTCTTCATAGTACCATCTCTATCGATTTTGCTCTCTTTTTTATCCATCCAAACATATCCTAAGAGTTAAGAAACTCTTACTTAACAAAATTATTAATATTAAGTTACTATTTGTTTAGTTATAAAAAAAATCTAGAGACTAAATTGTTGAGAAAAGAAATTTAGGAACTAAAAGTTATAAATTTTCTAGAGTTATATAATATTTAATATCTTAATTTTATTTTTTATATATATCCAGTATTTTAATCTTATTTATGATAAAATTTTATCCATAATATTTTTAATTTTATACAATTTTAAGTATAATTTTTTTAATTTAGTATAATTTTATATATAATATTATTTTTTAAGTACCAAGAATAGTACTAAATTAAAAAAATTATAGGTAAAATTATACAACAAATAATATTATGATACTAGACGCATATGAAAAATAAGATCAATATATTTGATACTATATAACACTTTTTTTCTAAATGAAATCCTTCCAAAATTTAGTTACTTATAAATTGTATATTAGCTGTCCTTCCTCAAAATATATAAGTAGAGGGTTTTGTTACTTTTGTCTAAGATTGTTTAGTAACTTTGACGGGACTTTGATTAATTACACTAAAATGGACGATCAAACAAAATCTGCGGGGAGGTAATCTTGGTGAGCAAAA
This sequence comes from Leucaena leucocephala, assembly GCA_037074615.1. Taxonomy (NCBI): domain Eukaryota; kingdom Viridiplantae; phylum Streptophyta; class Magnoliopsida; order Fabales; family Fabaceae; genus Leucaena; species Leucaena leucocephala. The sequence goes on along the minus strand of CM073558.1, from coordinate 4,399,153 downwards.
CCGTTGTGAAAGACTTGTAGTTAGACCAGGATACAAAGGGCCAACATTGAGTATTTTAACTCTCAGGAGATGGAATTATGTTACTAAAAAAAATCTCTCAAGAGAAAGTATTTCTTTTGTTATTTTTAACTCTTAATTTAATGAACCCTTCAGTCTAATTAGTTTTTTACACCTTATTATCTCGAGAGCAACACCTTTTTTTTTTTTTTTGAAATTTTGTTAAATTATTTTTTATTTTTTAAATATAGTTGACTTTCAAAACGTTTTCATAATTTCTTGTTTTCCAATAAAATTATATTTTTTACAAAGATATATTTAAATTTTTGAGTGCCATCACAAAAATTGTATCCTATTAATGAAACCTACTTTGACAAAAAAAAATGTTCAGTTAAAGAATAAAAAAATTATTTCAACTTAATCTTATTTTTATATGATCAAAATAAAAAGTTAGATTAATTTATTTGAATTTTTATAAACATACAAAATGAAACATCCCAAAGAGATCCTAATAATTAAGGCTACCTACAGTTTTTAATATAAAATTTATTTATTAATTTAAATAGATTAAATAAATAAATTATTTATAATTACTATATATTATTTTTTTAAATAATATTTTAATTATATATACTTAAATTACTCTTAATAATTTTTTTATATATATGTAATTATATAGAGATACTTTAAAGAGAGAATTATAATTTTTAAATATATAATATATTATAATATTATAATTATGATTAAAATATATTCACTATTTAAAAATTATATTTATGACTGAATAAAATATATAAATATTAGTAACTCTTAGAAATTATGAACAATGGGTCATCAATAAACTTGCAAAGTGTCTATCTTGTTTGTAAAGTTTATATACACAAAAATATGTCAAGAAACCATTAATATACTCATTCAGTCATTTGTAGTAAAAAACTTTAAACATATTACACAACTTAATTGGTAAAAAATAATATGACCGATTTATCTGATTTCATATAATGGCACATATATTTACACTAATTTGATGAAAATTTAAATTATATGATTATGCACAACTTACTTAATAAATAATTGTTTTAGCTAAGCGAGTGTTAAATTTATCTAAATTCTTAAATTATAATTTTAAAAGAGTTTTATACTAGATTTTTTATATATTTATTTAAAATTATTTATAAAAAAATAATCCAGACACCCTTATTATTTTAAAATTTTATTTTATTTGGTTTATTTTTTTTCTTTGTATTTTTATTTTTTGTTTGGGATGGCTTTTGGCCACACAAACTTAAAAGAGTGAATATAAACCTAAAACTATGTTTCCGTTAAATGACTCATAGGCCAAAACTTAAGTTAAAATTGAATGTTTTTTTTTAACTTTGCCTTTTAGACTTTTCTTCATAATTTTACCTTTTAAAATAAAAATTTTAATATATTATCTAAATAAATTTATATTAAAATAATTTTTTAATAAAAATATTAATCACATTATACTAATTGATTTTTATCTTAACTTTAATTTATTACATTGTGAAGAATTAATATCATATAATAGACTCAATTTTTATTGGTTTTGATTTAAATTAGTAACACTATAATTGCCTTAATATGTCTATACCATATGATTTGATTAAAATAAAATGTTATATGGATGAGATGGCCTTAAATCATTGTACCTAAAAAAATTGTAATATTAATTTTGATTTTAATTAGAAAAGTTAAATAATTTTTGTAGATAAATTTAAAAAATTAAATAAATTAATACTTATGATTAAATTTAATATTTTAAAATAAATTTATATTATATATTTTTAATATATTTAAATTTATTAATTATTTCTTATACTTAATTAATTAATTTATTTATAAAAGGAAATGGCGCAGTAATATGCAACTCATTAGAAAAATTTGTCATCGTCAGTGTGGTTAGATTTTTTCCAAAAAACCAAAAAATTGTGGGGAGACAGCTACCGACTACCGTTGGCACCTACTTCATTTATTCTACCATTCCTTTTTGAGCCCACTCCGCATTCCCCATTTCATACACACGCTTTCATCTTCCGCATCTAAAAGCCACAGCCACTCTCATCTTCTTCCCCGTTCACTTCTCTCTCTCTCTCTCTATATCTATATATATTCCATTCCTGCGCCTTCCTCCTTCCTCAGATCATCCACCCTCTTCTCTCTATTCTTCTCCACTGACTAAACCTTCTTTTACAGAGTCTCAACTATGCAAGAGTCCTTCGTTGTCCAAGATGCCTACGTCTTCAAAGAAGAAACCCATCTCACCGTTCTCAAGACCTCCCTCTTCTTCGCTGGAGACGGCTTCACCGTCTATGACTCCCACGGCCAGCTCGTCTTCCGGGTCGACACTTACGGACCCGACTCCCGCGATAAGGACGAGCTCGTCCTCATGGATCCCCACGGCCTCTGCCTCCTCACCGTTCGTCGAAAGGTATTTCATCCCCCAATCCAATCTCACATCAAAATCCAGATATCTCATTATCATGGTTCAATACTTGAATTGAACTACTACTGCTTCCCTGTAATTGGTTCTTCTGTCATTTCAATCCCTTTTTGTAATTGGATAATTTGGTGTTTGTGAACAGAGGCCGAGCCTGCATCAACGGTGGGAAGGGTACAAGGGGGAGAGGAGGGACGGCGACAAGCCGATCTTCAGCGTGAAGAGATCGTCGATCATCGGGCGGTCACGAGCGAGCCTGACCGTGGAGGTGTACGACGACAACGGCGGCTCCGGCGGAGTGGAGGAGCAGCTATACTACCAGATCGAAGGTTGCTTCTCGCAGCGAAACTGTACGGTGTACAATGCTACGAAGGAATCCATGGCGGAGATCCGACGAAAGGTAGATCAGACAACGAGCGTGACGCTGGGGAAGGAAGTGTTCACGCTTTGCGTGAAGCCAGGGTTTGATGGGGCCTTCGCCATGGGATTAGTTCTGGTGCTGGATCAGATCAACGGTGACGATGACGTGGATAATGGAACAGATCCTACAGTGCACCCCACCGCGGAGCATTAAAACCGTAAGCTTATCCCTATAATACAAATTTTATTAATTATGAAAAAGATCCCACTGAAGAAGTGTCCCTGAGGGAGGGAACCAAGTGCGCCCTTTTTACAGGGCTCATGTGTCCTTCAAATAATGTGTTTTTTTTGTACTTTTGTAGTATGTAAGTCATTTCATGGGGTGATTTGTGTAAATTATTTATTAATATTTGATAAAGATATAAACATTAGCTTTTGATTAGTTTAAAAGAAAAATTCTAATGAAAGGCCAAGTGACTGGCACCAGGGTATATATTATTTTAAAATTCGTGTCGGCCTTGTGATTCAGATTCTGTTTTGGTAGGTTCAAAATATAAACTATCGTTTTGCCTTTACTCATAAGTCACAGTGAAGGGGAATAGTCAATAGTTAATTAAAAGGATTGTTTGTGAACTAAGTTGGGAACGTATAGCCAAATTGAGAATTATGTGGGGGGAATAGTCAATAGTTAATTAAAAGGATTGTTTGTGAACTAAGTTGGGAACGTATAGCCAAATTGAGAATTATGTGGGTTAAAATCATAATTTTAAAATAACTTTTAATGAAAATTTTAATTTTAGAAAAACTGTAACCAAATATTCATTTTTTTATAAGTTAATTCAAATATAAATTTTAGATAAATTAATAAAAATTATTTTTTAAATAAAAAAATAGTTTATAACTATTTAATTATTATTTTATTTTTATATTTTTTATACGTTTATTGTTAGTATGTTAGAAGTCCTCTAGTCTTTTCATCATTTTCTTTCTTCACTTGCCATTCACTAGAATGTGGGAGATCCTTGGAACTTTTTCACTTGCCATTCACTAGAATGTGGGAGATCCTTGGAACTTTGTCTTCTTCTTTTTCATTTTCTGTTGCTGTTTAGTGTCTACTATCTCTCTCTCCTTCACTTATTCTGCTTTCTATTCTATTACCATCGCCACTTCTCTCTCCTATGTTTTTTCTTCTTCCTCTTTTGTTGTTATCTCAACTATCATTGGCTGTGGAAGAAACTGGAGGTAATGGCTCGTGATGAGAGAGAATGATAAACAATAACAAATAATTATTTATTTATTTATTTTTTTATTTATAAAAATTATTCTATTAATTTATTAATCATAAAAATTATTCTAATAATAACTATTTAAATATTTATTTCTAAAAATAATTTAAATAAGTTATATATATAATAGTAATAACTAAAGTAATCAACATTTTTTTTTATAATCCATTGAATCGCCCAATATTTGATGTTATTTTATCATATTATCAATTATTTGAATACGTAATTAGTTTAGATCGAAATTTGGCGATTAAAATATGAGTCTATTTTTTAATAAAATTATATTCTAATTAAATAACGTAATGATTGAGAAATAAGGCAATGATTGATGCAAGTTGGTAAGTTATTGTGGATCCCAGATTCAGAGAGAAGCTACTTTTTGTGCTGATCAACTGTTGAAAAAGCTAATCATATGAATATTAAAAACTGATAGTTAAAAAATATATTGATTTTAATTATATATATATATATTAAAATAACCTTTTTTTTTTAAATAAAACACTATAATGAACACCTAAACTCAATTTCCCATTCCATATGTTATAATTAGATAGAGTCAATAAATAAGTTTAAAAAATGTAATTATTTTATAAAAATATCATTATTTATAGAAAATATGGGTGGGAGAATGAACGGAAAAATTAGAGAGAATAAGGAGAAAAAAAATATAAGAAAAATATATAATTAATTAAAGATAAAAATATATTAAATATTTAGATATTTTTAGAGTATATCTTATAAAAGAGAATTATATTTTTTTAATCTTTACTTTTGTTACTAAATTTTTTAAAAAAGAGTTGAACTCAACTATGATATAAAGAAATAGTGAATTCTTACTTCCTCTTAAGCGATACTAATATCAGGTAAGAGAGCTATCTATTATCTTTAGATATAAATTTAAGCATCTAGGAGTTAGAATATCTCCATAAATACTGTAACTGAAATTACAATAAAATAGTATTTTCCAAATATCAAATATATTTTAAATTATCATATATCTTATATCTTCATCAATTAAACCATATAATGAGTTTTTTTAATCGTGAACATTCTTATAACTATTAACTCCGTTCCTGATTAAGAAGGCCCCAATAATTATAGACATTTATTTATTTTTTGTTAGCTCAAATATAGACATTTATTCAATAATGATGATTTGATCAAAGAATAATCATTCCTTAAAAGTTTAGAATTTAAATTTATGACATCATACATATCAATATTTATTTCCACCTTTCTACAAACGCCCCTTTACCACACACACACACACACATAGAAAAGTTCACTCATTGCGTTACAACTAAATAATAAAACTTCTTCTAAGTAAAACTTTTCTCAATGCTCAAAACAAGAAGTCCTAGAAATTTGATTTTTTTTTATTATGGGGGGGGGGGGGTTTGTGGTGGAAACCTCATGCCCTTCTAAATCTGTCTAAAATAAATATTTTATAAAATTCATTAGTTTGAATATTTACATATATTTAATTTTTAAAATATGAAAAACATAGGAGTTTAATTAATGCTATATATGGTCCAATCTGACTCTACTTAAATTAATTAGAGTTCAATATAATTTTTTAATATTGCCACAAAAATTTTAAACTAATTAGAGTTTAATTAATTAGTACGGGCACATATAAACTTTTATAACTTAGTTTTAAAAGGGATTATGACTAAAATTTTAATTAATTAAAATTTTAAAATAAATAATTATATTTATTTAGAAGTATTTTTAGATTAAATTATAATTTAAAAATAAAATTTTAGGTAAACTATTGAGACTAACTTTTAGAATAACAAAATAATTTATAAATTATTCAATTATTATTTTACTTTTATTTTTTCTTACACTATCTCTCCTCTCTCTTATCCACTCTCTCCCCTCTTTACTATTTTTAATAAAACATATTATTTTTAATTATAAAAATTATTATAGTAATAATTATTTAAACACTCGTTTATTCAAAATCTTTTTTTTATAAACTATTATCTAATTTTTAAAAAAAAAAACTATCTAAAAATCCTTTTTTATAAATTATTTTTTAAAATTTTATCCAATCACATGTATTCTTTGCTTTTGTTTGTTAGGACTTGGAACTTAATTGGAAGTTTGAACTGATGATCATGATAACGCCACCCTCGTCGCCGTACACTGATTCAAATCCCAAACGTTTTGTTCTGATTTTATTTCCAATAATATTTCATAAGACATGTGGTCCTCTCTTTCATTGCTTTAAGAAATTGAGAAAACGTGATAATTAATTTCATCAATCCATCTCAATCTTCTCCGAACACAATTAATCTAATATTATGGTTTGACGGTATCTCTTATCAATTAATCCTCCATCCTCAGTTGCCAGTAAATGGCCAAATCCATGCAATTATCATTGAGCAGATGAAACGTGTTTACGAACGTCTGAGATTATATATATATATATATATATATATATATAATATTTTAATTTATTTTATTTTATATATTGATTAATTTTTTTTAAATTGATATATGATTTAGGATTACGGAGCATATAGCGTCTGGACCTATTTTTCTTATGTACGGAATTTTAAATTATTTTTTTAATACATCTAACCCTTTAAAATATACGTACCTTAAATTATTTTTTAATATATTTATCACTTTAAAATATTTTTTTAAATTTATCTAGTATTATAAATTACTTTTTTGTGTATCCAGGACCAAGGTATAAAAAATATTTTAGGATACTAAATATAACATAAAATATTTTAGAATGTTAAATATACATAAAAAAAAATACCTTACGGTACTTGATATACCTTAATCTTATAATTTAATATTATATAATAATATTTTAAGAAGGATATATGATATTTATTATAATTAAATAATTTATTTATTTTTTTAATTTATTTAAATTAATTAAGTCGGAAGAATAATATGCATTGTTAATATTTGTCTCCACTCATATGTTGGGGACCATTTTCATATTGACCTCATCACTTTAATTTGGCCCCAATGGAAAGACTAAGAACCCCTAGTCAACAAAATCAGAATAAAACCTTTACACAGGAATATTGCAAACTTTTCATTAATTCACACGTAAAATAAGGTTTATTCTCAACCATAAAATCACAATTGGTTCGACTGATTTTACACTTTATTCAGCATGTCTTTTAGCTCAAGCTTCGTAAACAGAAAATGGCCATTAAAATGTTTTACATCTGAGTGATTGGCCATTAAAAAGTTAATATTTTTAAAAAAATCAATTTTCCTAAATTTTTGTTTTCTTCTTTTTAATGGGTAACTTTTTTTTTTGTACAATTTTTTTTTAAAAAAATGTTAGACTTACCTAAGATTTAAAGGCAGGGCGAAATTTCTCTTCTTTTTAGGCGATACTAATATCAGGTAGTGCGAACTGTCTATTACCTTCAAGCATAAATTTATGCACCTAAGAATTATGATATTTCTATAAGTACAATGACTAAAATTATAATAAAATAATATTTTTTAAAAATTAAATATGCTCTAAATAACTCTATTTTTTTGCGGTTAGCACGGTCAAGCACAAAAAAAAACCCAAAAATAGTTTTTTAGACTCCTAAAGAATTCTGTGTGGTTTTCTTTTGTTATGATATGAAGTTATTAATTCATTATATAAAGTAGATGGTAATATCAATAGCAATAAAAAGCTCATAATAGCTCGTTAAAAAAGAAATCTATGAAATATTGAAATTGGAGAAGATATATATATATAAAGCGTGTAAAGCTATGTTCATACAATTTTGCCTATATATAGTCCACGTGAAACAAAACATTTTTTAAAAAAATAATAATTTAGATATTCTTTCTGAAAAAATAGTTCTGTTTATATATTGTTAAGAATCTGAGGACCTTGCACGACCGCATATTTTTATGTTATTAAGGAAATCTTCAAACCATAATCTTAATTTTAAGAATCACAATGCTCCGTAGACCTTTTGGTTTTGGATTATTATCATTTTTCACATCACAAGAGAATGTATTCTTTTGGCGTCTAAATTAAAGTTTTTTTTTATTTTAGAAAAAGAAATATTATCATTTGGAATAAAAAATTAAGTAGTTTAAACTTGTCAAGAATAATCTTTACCAACGGTAAAAATATGTATGAATTTTTTTGTTATTAAATACAGAGAATTGAGAATCATTAGTCGTTATCCACTCAATATATATTGTCAAGGTCAAAGGTTTATTTTGTTAATTATAAATTTATGATTTTTATTATAAGTTGTTATTATTATTAATTATTATCATAAATATGTACTTAATATTCTTCTGTTTAAATCATTTTCCTACTTTATTATATTTCATATTTAATATATATACTCTTTTAGATATATGCACGACAATTGCATAGAGGGTTTTATTCTATAGGATAAAAGGTATGTTGGGACAGCTAAAATTATTATTTCTACAAAAAAAAAATGCCATTAATAGGCATTTCAATTTTCAATTGGAAGGAGGCTCTAATTATACCTGTACGTGTCTCATTCTTAAATCAATTTAAATGGAAAATGACGAGTCAATTCCCTCGCCTTCGAGTCTATTTTTTGACATCTTTGCCGATTGATCCAAATTATTGTGGAGAATTGAAATTAAAATAAGAAAAAATGCTGAAATTTTTCTTATAATGTATCTAAAATTTGTTTAACAATCTATATGTGAGTGCAATTCATTTTTATCAAGTTTGACTAGAGAATCGGTCTCTCATTAGTAGGTCTAATCAAGAGTTTCACGGTTTAACTTTATATTTTTCTGTTTTTGTGAACTTGAGATATGGTGGCTTTCAATTAAAACAACGTTCACCCGGTTATATTTTAATAACTTTATTCTGTTGTATTATTTGTAGTTTATGCATAAATAATTGTTCATTTACTTATAGATTAATATCTTTTTTATTTAAATATTACCCTTTTAGATTATATATTAATATTTTTATATAGTTTAATTAAATTATATTATTTTAATTATAATTAGGTTAATATCGGTTTAATTACAATTAGACTACTAACACTTAAACAATTATCTTGAGTGGTTTAATATGATTCCTATTTTGAGTATCTTTTTTAACTTACACACACAAGCGAAAAATAATGATCTTCTCAAAGGTTGATACTATTTTAATTACAATGAATAAATTGCTTAGAATATTTAAGTAATTATCTAACTATGCGTAGATCAAAGGTTGTTTTTTTTTTTTAATATAAGAGTCAAATGAAAGCACACACAAATATATTAGCACACTAACATAGGTCGAACATGTGACCTGTCCCCAGTAGGGAGAGGTGGATGCTACTGAGCAAAGGGTAGTTAAATGGAAGTTGGCTCGATAAAGACACGTGGTTTTTAGTTGAACTACTTACTCATACATTAAAAGCTACAAAGGGCAAAGTAGGAAAGAAAAAAAGTTAAATATATATGAATCAAACTAGACTTACATCTTGGCTAAAAAAAACTTAGAGAAAAGGTTCTATATTGTAGAGTCATTATATTTAATTCTTCATAATTAAGAGCGAAACATGCATTAGTTTACTTGTTAATCATATGTTTAAATAATGATAATACTTATGTATTCAGTTTCTTATCACATTGAAAAGACAAAGCAGAATTGGTAGACTTAGTCTATTCATCTACATAGTACGTAAGATATATAATTTATATGATTAATATATATAATTTATATGAATCCATACTAGATAATGATAATACTTATCTCAACTTCTCAAATTATATTTTTATCATATGTCCTATTTTCTCTCCATAACTTTAGGGTTAAATGATGATATGAAAAAAATAAGATTCATCATAAAGTGTAATTAGAAAATTTAACATAATAATAATAAAAAACTTGACATAAGTTTTATTCTATAAATAATACTATATCTATTCTTTAATATAGGATCTAGTTAGCTTTTATGATAGATTAAATAAACTAAAAAAATCAGTTAATTATAACTAATATAAGAGTTAATTGACTAATTTAGATAAATTGAGAAATATATAATATTAATTTATCTTAGAGGTTAGATATAGCCATAGTTAATTAATTAATTTAATTTTTTTAATTTATATAAAAAATTAACTAAATTTTATATTAAGAATATAGAAGAAGAAGTCTGATTTGATAGCCTGTTTGAATATGAATATGAGTTTAAAAAATAGCTTACGAAAAAAAAAATTAAACAACTTTTAGAAAATGGTTTATAGAAAAAAATAATTATAAATAAATAAGTGTTTATATATATTAAAATAAATACTTTTGTGAGTGATAAATTACAAAAAAAAATATGATTTTATTAAAAATATGATGGAGAAAAAAAGGAGAGAAGAAAGAAGAGCAAGAGTGAAGAAGAAATATGAGAGAGGAGAAATGAGAGAAGGTGTAAAGCAACATATAGGTAAAATAGTAATTAAGTAATTTATAAACTTTTTTACTGTTCCAGAAGCTATTCTCAGTAACTTATACAAAATTTTAATTTTAAACTATAATTTAATCAAAAAAATCTATTTAAATAAATATAATTATTTATTTTAAAAAAATAAATTTAAATTTAGATGAGAAACTCTTTTCTAAATCCTAACACACCCATCATGATTAATAGTTGGGGCCATCATTACTAATTTTGTTAATCACATTAAAAACCCACGGGAAAGTTCAACGTTCGCTTGTGTTTCTTTAAAATACTTTTTTGGTTGCAAGGCGTTGGGATGGTGGAAAATCCCTCCTCTCTAGTCAAATTATAAGACCTCCCAACCCCAAATGCCCTCTCCACAGTTCAGTTCGTTTTTCTCAACTTGCTGAATTTTCTTTCTTCCATTATTTTCTTTGATGAAAATACTCATGAATTTCTATGCAAAAGAATTTGTGTACCAATTCTTGACTTTCATCTTCCTTTCTTTTATAAAATAAGTTTAACATATACCTAAATTCTGTGTTACAATAGTACGATGTTCTAATAGCATTTTGCTGCTATACTACAATAATAGAATGTATTTATTAATAGCAGTGAATATTTTTATTCACGTTTTTATGTCAAACTCAAACATGTTCCCTTGTGTAGTAAGTTAATTCCTTTGGGTTGAATATTAATTCTCTAGTGTTATTTATAAAGTAGAGATAACATAATTTTTTATCACATTTATAAATCATTATTATTTTTTTCAATATAAAATAAAAAAATTAGAAAATTATTAAATTTTAAAACAGATATAATGGTGTTTAGTGTTTTTCTGAATTCTAATAAAATATGTTAGAAGTGTCTTATAAATAGAATAAGATGATTAATAAATATGCTATTATTGAAAAAAGCAAGCATGGAGAAGAATCATAGATTGGATATATTACACTGCTCAAATGTGAGGGGGAAAAGGAACTAACAAGACCGGATCATCAACTATAACAAGACAAGAATGAATTGCCTAGTACGTTAAGGATACATTGCTGTGATAATGAGGGTTAATTAATTGAAAAGAATAAGGTTGAGGGTTAGTTAATTGAAAAGAATAAGGTTGAAACGAATTCTTCACACAATAATAAGCTTGGTGTGCCTTCAATCTCTGATCCTTAATGATGATTATAACGCTAAAAGAAGAAAAGCAACACTTGTTGTGACAGCCAACATGTGTGAACCTCCAATTCCCTGCAACAGGGCAAAATAAATGTTATTAGAAACATGCACCAAACAGAGATTAACATAAATACCCATGAAAGATCTATCTTAAAAGCTGCAAACTCGTGACTGTTTCTATGATAATTATCATCAAGTTTCTACACTGAAACATTTACCATATTGGTTTATTAAGCCTCCCCTGAAATTGGCCAAAATAGAGATGTGAAGAGTGGTTATATTTTTTCTTATAATACCAGAGCTATTAAGAAATACTCATTCAGTCATCCTTAATATAAGAAGTAATTAATGAGTTGATCTTAATACTAAATATAAGATATATTTTCTATATTTATTAATTTTTTCTAAATTATCTCTAATAATACTCCTTTAACAATAATCAAGTAAGAGAGAAAATGAATTAATGAAGATAATAGGGGTGTTTTAGAAAAAAATATGATATTAACTAATTTAACTAAGTTTCTTGATCTAATCAAATTAATTAAATAAAATTTATATGTTAAAGACCTGAATATGTGACAAAGTACTCATATATATGAAATATGGTGCTGATAAAACAAACATTTATGACATTAAAAGAAGATGACACAGCTAATGGCATACAAGTCTCTTGTAAATGAGAAGTTATGGTTCAATCTTACTTATAATCTCATTAGTATATGCCATTTTAAATAATAAGAAAGGAAGATGGCAGACAACATGGTATTTTTCAAGAAAGCTGTCAGGTTATTGATGTTGTCATAATATATATTGCATACCTTGAAGGAAAGAAGAGAAGAGGTTGCAGAAGAAGCCTTAAGGCCAGTGAAACCAATGTCATAGGCAATGCTTCCATCAGGCTTAAACAATCCGAAGTTTCTCTCTGAAGTGGGACCGGGCTTCAAGTTCTCATTAAACAAAGCAAACACATAAGCCCTTGCCTTGATCTTTGGCCTATAAGGAGTGCCCTTCTTCTTCAGAAGCCTTTTCCTCAAACGATAATTATAAGTCCTGGCATTCTCCACCGTCGCTCCGGCTTCATTCGCATCGCCACGAGAAGCCCAACCGGTCTCAGAAACAATAACCTCCATCTTCTCAAACTCAGCCTTCTCCAAAGCAGCATAAGCTGCATCAACCATAGCCTCAAACATGTTATCATAATGCAGCTTTGTCTTTGCATCATAAATCCCATGGCTTTTCTTGAAAAGAGCATAGTTTATGTCAATATGTTCAGGATCATTCTTATAGGCCAGAAACGGGTAGGCATTTATGAAGAAAGGGGTGCCAATCTGTAAAAAGAACTGTAACAGAGGTTTCATGAATGGAACAATGTCTTCTCTGAAAGTGCAGGAAGATGGAGGGTATGAATTGGCGAAAACAGCCTCAGAATGAGGACTTGAAACCTGAATTTTATCAGCTAAATCAATCCTATCAAGGGCATTATAGACATTTTTAGCTGCAGGAAGAAGAGCTTCCCAAAGCTGCAAATCTGTGCCTCCCAGAATCTCATTTCCCACTGCAATTCCTCTGATTTTAGTTCCAGGAAGAAATGGCTGAACATTCTCTTTGATCCAAGTCATGGCTTGATCTTCCCCAACGCTGATTCCTGGCAATAACTCATTGGGAAGTCCAACAACAATCTCAATCCCAGAACCTTTGAAGGCCGTGAGAACACTATGATCAGCATCATAGATTCTGATGTTCTTGATCTTCGCAGCTTTAAGGAGTGTAACAACACTGTGAGGTGATGGCAGATTATCTGCTATCCTACCATAGTTCACTCCATATGTTCCTGTAAAGAACTTATCCCCCACTACTGAATTTCAAACAAAGTAAAAAAAAAAGCCAGGTTTAGACAATCACATTTAAAACTAATCAAATAAGCAAACACAACTTTTCTGTAGAGTGCAGACATGAAGAATGTAATTATTAGGAGAAGCGTGAGTGAATGATGATGATGATGATACCATGGGAAGTGAATACAGAGAAGAGAAGAAGAAGCCACAGGAGGAAAGAAGAAGAGAAGACCATCTGGGAATTGAACATTAATGTTGTCATTTAGAAATGAAGAAGAGCATTCCAATGATGGAAAGAAATGTGGGGAAGGAGGGCGCTGTATTATGTTATTCAGTAATTAATGAAAGAAGAATCCATAAACAATCCTTGTGAGGATGCAATACTTTTCCTGCAGGCATGCCATTAGATTAGAACCCAAGATTCCGAGAAAGCTAACAAAAAGAGGAAAGATTCTTAACCTGAAGACAAAGATGGTGTGGGAAAGAGGATGCTTTTGTAGGGATTAGAGAATAGATTCTTCCTTTTGCCTCTCGATCTTAAAGTTCACTTTTTGTTGTTTCTTTAATATACTGCAGATCTTGTGTTCATTTACTTGTGTCCCTAGAAACCTGAAAGAAAACGACTCATCAAATAATACTTTTCGTGGCCTCATGGGTAACCCGGTAAACTGGGTTCTTAAACTTCTTACTAGAGGATAAACAACCTCGCAGATTACCCACGCCCTGAATGAATTACATTTTGGTGATTATATATATATATATATATATAATATGCATGCATGCATGTTCGAAGTAAAAATATTTTATTTATTATAACTAATGCCTGATAAAACGGGTTAAATTTCTTCTCCTTCCATGTAGGTTTTCCCCCTTGATATTTGATAATGTTTTACTATTTGATATATGTGTAGAACAAGAGGTTCTTTTGAATTCTATATCAAATTGTATTACTAATAAATTATTACTGTGTTTTAAAATTAGTTTGTTTAATTATTTATTTTCTTGTTTTATATATAACTAGAGATTAATTATAAATTTTTATTATGATTTAAAATATTATAAAAATTTGAAATTTGAACCCCCATTTTTATTTTTAAAAGATTTTGAGTCTTATGATAATAATTAATTAAAATTTTTATGAAACTGTGTCTTAAAATCTTTTAAAATTAAAATAAAATTACTTATTAAGATTATTGATTGTAACTTATAAATAATATAATTAAAAATAGTAAGTTGGGTTGACTTATATTTATTTTTAAGTGAAATATATAATACAAGATTTTAATAGTATAGTTAATTGATTATTGATTGGTTATATTTATTAATTATTCAATACTATTAAGTCAACTTCATGTACCTAATCAAAGGTAGCTTTTCTAACTTAAATTTTTTTTTCTTCATCCATAAAAATTTGAAAATTTGGCATTATTTAAAGAGAACTGAATATTTTTAACCTAAGCATGTACTTTTATTTAAAAGAAACATTTTACCATAGGGTTTATTTGAGCCCGAAATATTGCAATATTCCATTGGGATCATCGCTAAGCTGATTATTTGGCCGAAAAGGTGAATTAGAATTTAGAAGTGGGGACAAAAGGCAATAAAAAACAAAAAGGGCTGCTCTTTATTCCGTCACACGATTTCAGACGCTAAACATATACAAACTTCAAAACTTTATGAAAAACCAGGAATTGAAAAGATGGCATTTCTTATTTTGGATCAAGATGAGAAGCTGCTGTTAACGCATATGTATGCTTCTCATCAGATTCTTCGTCTTCTTCTTCAGCATCCCACAGAAATTTAGCATATGAAGCAGCCACGTAACTGCACATGATAAGCAGCTTCATCAACTTCCAACAACAAAGCCAGATCTTTATAGATATTGATTATTTATTAGATTAGTGATGAAATGAAAAATACAACTTTTGGCCCCTAAACTTCTCTTCAATTATTAATTCAATCATTGAATTTTAGACTTATAACAATTTAATCTTTATAATTTATTAGTTCAAAACAGGCCCTTAAACAACCCAATCTCTACATTTATCTATTGCGGACCAAACTTGTTTGGATTAGCGTGGCGTTTATCCTAACTTTATTTTTTGTAAATTGAAATTAGAGTAAAAATCAATTTATTATGATTTATGGTGAAGAAAAGTTGTTAGGAAATGTGAAAACTATTTATATTTATATTATAAACTTTTAAAAAAAATATACCTTTAATTAAATATAAAATTGAAGAAAATTTAAAAGTCAAAAGTTAAAAGATTAGTTAAGACATATATGGAAGAGATAACTATAAATTTTAAAATTAAATATTTAGTAATAGAGTAGGAGTACATATTAAAGGAGGTTAATTTCTCACCAATCATGAGGAGCGATTTGAACGGCTTGATCATAATACCCTTCAGCTCGATCTGCATTCTTCTCTGTTTGCCATATCAATTCTGCATAGAGACACAGAAGATTGGCATCCCCTGGATTTGCTACCATGGCCCTTTCAAGATATTCCTCTGCTTTACCATAATCTCCAACCACCTATTTACACTCTTAAAATCAGGAAAAAAAAAAAAACATGCACTGATAGATAACTATGTTAATTAATATATACCTCTTTCAAGAACTTTGCATAATTCCCAAGCAAAAGAGCATTGTCGGGGTTAGTTACAATCATCTTCTGATAATAAGAATCTATACTATTTTCCCCATCATCAGAAGAATCCCATCCACACCCATGTCCACCACATCCCTTGCTTCCAATTCCATCACCCATCATTTCAACTTCCTCTTCATGATTCTTCACCAATCTCTTACCCAAGCCAGAGCTAAGAACAAGTGCAGAGCAAGTTTCCTTAAGTGGGTTTTCTTCTACTTCATCACTTTCTTCTTTAACCTCAATACCATGGAGATCTGGTAAGCGATTTTCGCTGTTAAGCTTTGAAGGGCTGAGACAGTGAAAGTCTGTGTCGGATGTAAAGGATTGAGTTGCAGTTTTTGAGGTTGTCAGTGAAACTTGTCTTGTTCGAAGAAGATGGAGAATGTGTTCTGATCCAGGAAAGGAACAATGATGTAGCCATGAGCTTGGAATCGGAGCTGAAGAGCTTCTGAGTAGCATCATGTTTTGCAGTTCAGAAACACAAGATGGTGACAAAGAATAAGAAAAAGAAGAGCACTTTGCAGAATACTAAGATCCAAACTGTAGAAGCTCAAGTAGACGATTACTGGGTTCAAGTGTCAATAAAGTCAAATAACAAGTCTCCCATAGAATGAAATTAAGAAAGTTGTAGACAAATAAATCAAAAAACTTAAGAACATAATATTTAAAGATTTTAAGACATAAAAATGAACGGCCACGAGTTGGTATGGTATGTGAGCTGAGTGACAGAAAGTGGCGTCTGTTTCGCCTTAGCACTTTCCAACTCCAAATTGAGGCTAACCAATCGTGGTTGAACACCTTCTTAAAGGTAATTTTTCTCATCAGAAAACTTGCTTGATACTGGAGTTATGCATAGTG
Source organism: Leucaena leucocephala (assembly GCA_037074615.1). Classification (NCBI taxonomy): domain Eukaryota; kingdom Viridiplantae; phylum Streptophyta; class Magnoliopsida; order Fabales; family Fabaceae; genus Leucaena; species Leucaena leucocephala. The sequence goes on along the minus strand of CM073558.1, from coordinate 4,382,117 downwards.
AAAGGTTGACCCACCTGGTTAGCTTGTGTACCAAGTTATGCTCATACATGAAAAATAATGTATCTGATGGGGGGAAAAAGCAATCAAGATAAGGAAAAAGACAGCAGAGACAAGACAAATGGGAAATAGTAGTAGACATAATCTGGCTGTTGAAAACCAAGTCGAGAAAAATCCAAACATCCTCTCAAACCATGTACATAATTCCGCAGCATTTTCTCCAGTACTGTATCTGATATATATATAGATAGATAGATAGATATTTTTGTTTGGAGAAAGGTATATGTGAATTGGGCCAGGGATTCATTAAGACTAGGCATATTTTTAGATTAAAAAAAATATTTATAGATAATTTATTAATAAAATCTTCATGTTAGTTATAAAATTTAAATTTATAATTTTATAAATTATAAATATATATATTAAATTATAAAATTATAAATATATATATATATATATTAAATTACAGATAGTGTGGCAAAATACTCTCTCATTTCCTCTCCTCTGCCTTCTCTGTTTTAGTACAAAGGTTAGGGAAAACAACAAAAGATGTTGTCTTTATCCATGATCATATGGCACGCCTCCTAAGGTGGCATCAGGTAATGGAAAGATTGCAAACCACTTGCTCCCATCCCATCAACCAGTAGTCTTTAGTCTATATGCACTAATGAGTTTGGTGAACATATTAGCACCGTCAATTAAAAGTTATATTGTAAGACTTTTAATTATAGAGTTAAAGTATAGGTTTATTTTAAAAAAAATTATTTAAGTGGGTATCAGAAATTATTTTTTAGAGTAATATTATCCTAAAAATTTTTAAATTATACTAATATTATCCTAATTATTATTTAAAATTAACTTTAATTATTAATTAATTAAAATATTAATATAATATAATATCCATATTATCTTTTTATTTTAGATTAAAGTATAAATTTATCGTGATCTTGTTACTGTTATATGAGGTTATTAGCTACCGGCTTTCTCTAGCTTTTTGTCACATCTCGTAGTTCTGGATCTTTCTTCCTGTTGCGTTTCCAATATCCTTCAGGATATCTGAGCCATTTACCCTAGTGGCTAGTAGCTCACCTGGGTGGTCATCTTTATGCACCCTCTGTAGTGTAAAGGTAGCTCTTCCACCTACCTCGTCACCAGCAATGTTCTTTGTATGTGCAGTGTCTGAAATACAGGGTTAAACTAGCTCATGGTCTTTTGTTCTTCTTGTCTTCTTTATGTTGTGGCGGTTGTCTTGTGGTTTTCATGTGTTTCAGTGTTTGTATGTTTTTATTTTGCTTCGAGCGGATTGGGCCTCGTCGTAATGTTGAGTTTTCCTTATGATGTAGAGTGCCTCATTTTACCTTATTTTAATATTTTTTTTTGGTTGCCCTATACATCATTTATTAAATACATATCAATTAGAGTTACCCTATAAAAAAAAGAAATTGTCTTCCCACAATTTATTAAATACCTATCAATTAAAATTAATATATATAATAAAAAATATATTCATATATCATAAAAATATGAATTTAATTTTTAATACAGTTGTAAATATTTTTTTAGTAGATAATATCATAATACTCTATAAATTTTAAGACTATATTTTAACTTTGATAAAAAATTAATGTCGAATCACTTAAACTTTTTCTGTATACAAAAATTGTCTTCTTATCCTTACATGATGTACCAGTCTACCCAATAGAAATCATATTAGGGGTAATTTTAACAGTGAAAGAAAAAGATTGTTAAATGTGTGTAAACTTGGACTGCAATTCTGTCCTTATTGGGGAAATACCTGCCAAGCTGATAGATTAATGCGTCCAAAACAATAATAGCTCCAAATTCCAATCATCGAAGTGGATATCAAAAAGTTTACCCTTTATTTATCTGTCCATGGAAAACGTAAGGTCGGTCACTCTAGAAGGCGCATTTTATTTCCCAAGACCATTATCCCAATGCGATAGGGACAGTGTTGAAAGTAATTCCATGGGAGAAACGATTTTAGTTTTACAAAACAAATATGAATTCCAAATAGTAAGGACCTTAGAAATTAACCACTGTTTATTGTCACCCAAATTTTGGCAAATGCAGATGATCTTGATCAATGGCTCTTCAAGGTTGATTCCGAGTGTCTAAGCATATGCTATGCAAGGAATGACAGGTCATCATTGACTACATTTACAGAGGGATTAAGATCTAATTTTGGCCTGTAAGTTTTTGTATGAGTTATAAGGATCAAAAGTATTAAAAAATGAGTAAAACCATTCTAATTGTTAAAATTGGAAAACTTTTAAATATCCACGACTCTTACATTTTGAACTTATCCCTTTACAAAGAGGCTAATCACTGCCTAGATTTGTTGTGTGTAATAGCTTAGGCTGCTTTTAATTTTCACGGTCTTCTGATGTTGATTCTGTTCGTATCCCCTCTGTCAACTAAGCAAGAAACTGGATCAATCAAAGCATGCAAAAATTTTCAGGCAAAGAAATAAAGGCGCCTCAGGATCAGGAACATTACATTCCACCCATTCAAATGCTTTTTTTTCCACCACTGTATATTCTGATTCTGTCCCCTAAGCTATAATATGATACACACACACACAAGTGAAATGATTCTCATGTTATCTTCTACGTCTTGATCCTTTGTTTGGTCTATTCCTCCCATCCCATGCAGACGCCCAAAAGAACAGAGACATCCAGAAAAGAACAGCAAAGAATATCTGTACTCTATCTTTAATTTTGGACATAGATGTACAAAACGACTGCTCCTCAAAATCAACAACAAAAACATCCAAGTCAGTAGTTCGAGCCAATAGAAGAAGAAACAAGCAAATCAAGAGTAAATTGAAGTTGGGCCTATGATAACTGATAAACCAAATGTTTACGAAATATGTATCAAAGCTGCAACTTGCAAGAGAAATCCAGGGCATGCATGATTCATTCACAATATTACGCATCAAACAGATCATCATGTGATGGAAGAAACATCAGCATAATATCTTAATAACAAATACAATTCTGTAGTTGTCAAAACAGACGTAACTTATAGAAGTGATGGGATGCAAAATTAAATCTGTATAACTTGATGCACACCAGACAACAGTTCATTCCGAGCAATTTTGATGGGAAAAAATGATTTTCTGTTAACTATCCTTGCATTTTACAACAATAGAAAAATAGGTTTCACTTTCAATACTGCAATATATCATGTCACAATGTATAACCAACTTATAAACTCTTTTTGAAACCATTCTCAAGAAAGTAAACAAATTTCTTAGCAGCATGCTCAGTAGAAAACCTGATATCAGAGGATTAGAAAACAGGCTATTGGCAATTAGTACAGTCAAGTTATATCAAAGGAAGAACATTAAATGTGGTCTTCTGATAAACATGGTTATAACCTGATATGGTCAAATTGTAATAAGGACATGGTGTGTTAGTTTCAAATTCAAACAACTATTAAGTGTTCTTATATTCTCCGAATTGAATAGTGACAAATTGGATGCTTCCATTTTCTTGAACAAAAAATTAATGAAAAGCAGCAAAAACCTTGAGAAGCTCAAATGACCCCTTAGTCGTCTCAACTTCCCATAGATAAAGAGGAAAGCTTCTCTACCTATCATTGCCTATCTTACATCCAAAAGAGATAACTAAAGTCTCAAAACTTGAATTACTGAATGTCCGTTTAAAGAAGACAAATTTCCCCCCAAAAGTTAAAATTAACTTATGGACCTAAAACATTGTCTTATCTCTTTCATTTTGAACCGAAAGCAAATTTCTATCAAAACATAGTCACAAAATTTGTAATATCGTAGAACCATGGTCGTACACTTCATACCGCATTAATTTAAGCCCAAACTTGAAAACTAGAGAAATTGCAATTCAATGCAATTAAACAAGTAAAACTGATATCGAAATGGGAAAATGGCGTGAAAGTCCTGACCTTGAAGCTGCCGTGGATTATTTCCTGCGGGTGGGTCGGTTGGGGAGGAGGAGGAGGGCGGGGCCGGCGGCGCCACACCGGCCAGAACAACCGACGGTCGAATAAGAAGTAAGAGGTTGAAACAGAGGACGAGAAGGGATTGGGAAGAAGGAAGAATTGGAGGAATTAGAGAAAGCGTAGAAGGAGAGGAAGTAGAGAGGTTGTGGTGGTAGAGACAAGCGGAGCCAATTGAAGAGGAAATGATTGAAACCAAATCTGTTACCGGTCCCTTTGCATTGCAGTTTCTTGAGGTATTTGTTGGTTAACTGTCAACCCGAATGGGTCTTTGACCCATTTTTCCTTTATTCGGGTTGGGATGCTGGCCCATTACAGGATCACCCTTAAAATAAATAGATAAATGAAGTGTTAAATAACAATTCTGACCATGTGGGTCAATTAGTAAAGAGGTAAAATATATTATTATTTAAAATATATTTAATTATTAAAAAATATTATTTTATGATAGTTTTAGTTATAGTATTTGGAGAGGTATTTAAGCTCTTACGTATTTAGATTTACGACTGAGGGTAATTGACGACTCGTTCTACTTGATATTGGTATCGGCTAATAGGAAGGGAGATTTTGTCATACCTTTAGATCATAAATGAACCCAATCTCTTTTTAAAATATTTTTATAAAAAAGAATTCTGCCTCAAGTTTTTTGAATAAGCAATTAACATCCAAAATTTTAGATTGGAGCAATGTTCCCCTAAAATTACTTCCCCGATCCTATCTAATTAGTGAGTTAATTTTAATTTTAAATATAAAATATTTTTTTAAATTTACTAACTCTTTATTAAATTATCCATATTGATACCTCTCAACCATAATCAAATAAAAGAATGAGAGAGAAAATTAAAGAAGATAATTATGTACTTTAAAAAAATTTGTTATAATAATCAATTTAACTAATTTTATTAATTTAATTTAATTAATTTAATATATAATATATTTAGGGTAAAAGGAATAACAAAATATGATGCAATATCGGGTGACAATAGCTGACCAACATTGACTGTTAGATAAAGAATTCTAATTAAAGTTAAAGGGTAATTTTGTCCTAATTTTTTTCTAAACAAATAATTAGTATTCTAAATTTTTAATTAGTGTTGAATTGATGTGGCTAGTCTCCACATCAATGAGAAATATACATGCAAATGTAGATAAATAGAACATTTTAGAGTTAATAATATGTATTTGGCTTTTATAATTTATATTTATTTTAATTTTAATTTTATAATTTTAAATCACATATTTTGATCCTTTAAATATATATATATATATATATATATATGCAAATGTAGATGAGTAAAAAAGTTTTTGATGTAAAAGATGAATCTTATATATTTGGCCATTGTAACTTATAGTTTAAAATTTAAGTATTAAAATTAAGATGACGTAAATTATAAAATTAAATATTATATTAACATGACATTTTACTATTTAGATATAACATAACACACGCGCACACATCTAATCAACATATATATATATATATATATTATGTAAATTAAAATTAGTGTATATAAATATAAGATTATGGATAAAAGTAGCTCAAGAGAAAGATTCATGCATGCATTCCCAGTTCAAGCAACAGTAGTTTTAATCATTAAAATTAAAATTAAAATGTCTCTCAACTTCATATATCAGACATCAATCATCTCTTGAAACTGCGTTATTTAACAGTAATAATTAAAAAAAAAAGCCTTTTTAGTTTGTTTCATGAAAAAAATAAAAATGTCATTTTCTCTTTTATTTTTTTTAAAATAAATCACATCAAGACTGAGTTCCTTTGTTTCCATATTTGTGTCGTTGGGATTGAAGTGATCAGAAACAAAAAATAAAGAACACTACATCTTGTTAGAGTGATCAGCATTAATATAAAATCGATATATATATTAACTAATAACATTAAGATCTCTCTGTATTTGCTTCTGGAAAACGACAGAAACTCCAACTACAGTAACCTACTCTGCTCTTTCTCTAGAGATATAGATGATTAATTCAATGAAATCAAGGCTGAAACAGCTTATCCCCACAAGTGCATTTCCATGAAAGAAGATAATAAGGATCATCATATTCTTCCCCACCACGACGAGACCACACTCTGAAACCCTTGTTCTTCTTCCTCTGGTGATCAGGAACTACCAGTTTAGCCAAACATGGCCTACACTTCATGCACTTGTTCACACAACTTGGAGGCTTCGACCCTATCACCTTCTTGCTTTCCTCCATATCTGATCTCTGTGTGCTCTGCAACGACCCTAACCCACCTGCTACCAAATAATACACTACTCTGAGATTCAAATATGAACAGTGAAGACAGAAAATGAAGGAAGGAAGAAAGGAGAGATTTTGAGACAAAGAAAAGTAACAGATTCAGATAGATATAAAGGGTCTTATCTTTTTACCTGATTTGGTAGGTAGAAGTAGAAGAGTGAGGGAAAAGATGAAAGCCACAGTGACTGAAACTTGCATTCCATGTAGAAGGTAGGGTTTAGTTTTAATACTAGTACTACTACAAGGTGAAGCCATGGGAATGTGATGTAAGTCACAGTGAAGTGAAGGCAAGATATATATATTTATGATGGCGTTAAAAGGGAAAAGGAGAAGAAAAAGAAACAGTGAAAAGGGTGTGGTGGGTGTTTGAAAAGATTGAAACTTTGAATTGAAATGTGAAGAGTGTTGATAGGCGAAAGAGGAGGGTTAAGTAGAGAGATGTTTCCTGGAGGAGAGACAGAGAGCAGATTCCATGGGCCTTCACTTACCAATCAAAAGTGAAGTGTTATTTTTGGGGAAATGGTGTAGGAAATGAAATGAAACAGTGAGAAGAAAAGACAGTGAATTAAGAAGACAAGAAAATTAACCTTGGGTACAACAATGTCACTTTTTTTTTTGGTTTGTTTGGCACCAAATTACCCTCTTTCTGTTGTATTTACTTGTTACCGTATTCGGCCAAATTGTTGGGTTGACCCTCATGACCCCTCCTCAAGAACAAGACAACATTTGTTGTGTGTGTGTGTTTACGTTGTTGTGAAGTTCTAAGAGGGAGACGAATAAAGTTCCTTTTCAGTGAGTGATTTTGCCTGTGTCATCTGATAGGGATGCATGAGATCAAAATTTTATTATTATGATGATGACTTTATGATGACAGCAAATTCTGATTTTCAAAAGTCTGTATTCCAACTAGCATGCCCCTGATATATATAAATGAGGGAGTTTCCATTATGTGAAATTTGTACGTTTTCCTTAAAGTTTGCTAATGACATGTGAATAGAAGAGTTTTATTATTTCCATATGTTTTTATCATAGAGATAATATTTATTTTGATATTATTTATAGGATAAATAATTTTTTTATATAAATATACTATTTTACTTTTTATTTATTATTATATTAATTTTATTTGTATAGAGTATAATATATATTAAATATAAATAAAATTAATATTAAATTTTATGATATAGATAATAAAATTTAAATTTTTTTAATTTGTATTAAAAATAATTTATAAATAAATAGGACGAAGAGTTATCGCTTGAAATTCTGAACCATGCGTTTTTTGTGGTAAAAATACAAACTTTAGGCATGTGAACATTTTTCAATAAAGAAAATAAAAACACGTCGAATTCACCAAGTTGGGAAACAAGATACAAGCTTTCCATAAATAAAATATCATTAAAGAGTAAAAATGAAATCTTCATGAGGTGGGGGTCCAGTAATGAGAATAAAAGGAGGGGTAAGATAATTGCACGGAGGGAGTGAAAGAGGGTTGATAGGACGTTTCTCTTTATCGTCTCCTTCGCACCCGCACGTTACTGTTTCCCATCTTTCTATTGCGTCATCTCTGTTCTCTTGTCAGTCTCTCTTTTACGTCTTTTCATTCCCCTGTTCTCTTCTTCATTGGGCCTTCTCACCGGCCCACCCTATTGCCAAAGTGAAAATGGGCCCCCACTAGGCCTACTTGGGTTGGCCCTTCCAAAAGCCCCTTAAGCCAACTTCGCATGCTATCTCAAGTTTATTTTTGGTACAAAAAATTGAGGGTTTGCATATTTAGTAAATTATTTAGAACATGTTAATCATTCTAGTCATAACACTTAAAGATATTTTAATTTTTAAATATTTAAATTTATATTTAAAAATAACCGATAATTTACCTTGTCAAAAATTGATATTATATTTTATCCTACCATTAAATTGTGAATAAACTTAACTTTTTTAAAAAAAAAAATTTATATAAAAAAAATAAACAACGTGAACAACCAACAAATATATGTCACAATTGATAAATTGTTAAGTTTTTTAAATATAATGTTATAACTAATAATCTCTATAAAGATTTATCTTTTACCTATTTGACAAAATGCTCACTTCACATATAACCTCAATTTTCATAGGCAGAGGTAAACAAGAAGTGAATGGGAAACCAAAGGATGAAAAGGTTATAAGCACTCAACCCGGCCCACATCTGTTGCCAAAATGACAATGGGTCTACTCGAGTTGGCCCTTCCTGAAACTCCTTAAGCCCACTTCACGTACAATCTCAATTTGCATAGGAAGGGGTAAAACAGTATTTCTAAACATTATAAATATTTAAATTTATACTTAAATAATTGACAACACATCTTACTACTATTAATATTACTCCCCATCTATGTCTTAACTTATTTTAAAAGTTTTTGTAAAAAACGAAGAGAGAGGTGAATATGAAAACCAACAGCAGTTTGAATTCCAAGTTCTTGTGAAAATCAGAAAAAAGTTTAATCTTTTATTCATGTTTACCAGATATACACAGGTTATTCTGCTGAGCCAACACAACACATTTGTTATCCATACACTGAATGAAGTTTTACAATAACAAGAGCCCATCACATCATTGAATAGACACATGCTTCACATCCTTCTTAGGCTTTTCAGTTCTGGGGATAGTAACAGTGAGAACACCATCCTTCAACTCAGCCTTAACTTGATCAGTCTTAGCATCATCAGGAAGAACCAGACTTGTGTTGTAGAAGCCATAGCCACTTGAGGACCAGAACCCATCATCTTCTTCCTCTTGTTTCTCTTCCTTGTGCTCTCCCCTTATGGTCAGAACCCCGTCATCAATGGTGATCTTCACGTCCTCTTTGGGAATCCCTGGCAACTCGTACCTCAACTTGTAGTGATCGTCTTTTTCCTTTACTTGTCCACTCAGTGACCAAGGTGTTATGTTCATGTTCTCGAATAACCTGTTTATGTTCTCTGTCACTTGCATCAGTGCATTCCCCAGCCCTGAAGGGAAGAACTCTGTTATAAGATCATGAAAAGTTTGTGACTTTATGATGTCTTACCAATTTATGTAACTAAATGCAGAGCTATTAAGAGGAAGAGAGTAGGTACCAGTAAGGGCAGGAGGGAAGTCTCTGTCATCGTTCCTCCATGGCCATCTTCTTCGTTGTCTCCTAGGCAACAACCTCGACTTCTTGCCTTCGGATACAGTAACCTCGGAACTTTTATCAGATTTTTCCTTCTCAGTAGAAAAGCTTCTCAATAGCAGCTTCTGTGCGGAACCAAGTGGCCTGGTTTCAACTAAGGAAGAAGAAGCAGAGCCTACCCTTTGCTGCAATTGTTTCAGAGCTAAACGAGCCAAAGCCATTTTAGCATTTTTTATTCCAAGGGAAGATCTTGGAGGCAGAAAGTAGTTTTGTTGTTGGTTATGAGGTGGATGGTGATGGTAAGGCGATGAACTGAGAGAGGTTAAATAAAGAAGCGGTTTGTTGGAGTTGGATGCTTTGAGAAGTCTCCAAGAGGTTCTAGGATTTGAAGGAAGAGGGACCTCGAAAAGTAAATATTTTTATGGAATTTCAGAATAGCATTGGAGACTTCTTGTTGCTTCTCAGGCATTATGTGACGAACACACGAGGGTGTTCCAGAGTGGATTATATTTGCTATTTTTAATTTTTTTCCTTATTAATTAATTATTTTTATATAATATATATTTTTTAAAATAAATTAATTGTTTGATGTTTTACCATCGGATTAAAAATTAAATAATACCTTCATTCTAAAACTTAATAAGTGTTTTCCTCAGACATAATTTAAGCACAATACATAAAATTTAAAAATTGCCCCATCATTTCTCCCAGCCATGATCATATCCGCTCAGATTAGCCCAATTTAATCGTTACCCTTAGAAATTATTAAATTTAATAAAAAAAATGACTGTGAGACCCTAAAAAAAAGACCAAATTAACAAAAAACCCTACAATAAATAAATGAATAATATACAATAACAAATTCTAACCTATTGTAGTAAATGACAATAAATCTATAACTACTCATTTATTCTAGGAATTTTTAGTTATTATATTTCTTCAAAACCTCAATAATTCTCCCCATTTAATATGCCATTTGACACTTGACAAAAACTAAATTTATAATTACTAAAAACTTTAGTAAATGGCCCAAAAATAGTGAAGTGACCCAAAAACTCAGAAGTAGGGAGGTAGCTGGAAGAAGTTTTGGAGAGAAATTGTAACTCTAAATTACTGGTATGAAAAGGAAGGTTATTTCACCCCTCAAAACTGGCTCCTTCAATCACTAAAGATAGCCAATTGGCATCACTTAAAAAGAGACAAAGTTGAAGCATAGAGAGAAAATTACTTTCTTCATCATTGATAGATTACATAGGGCAGATAACGTAACAAGTGATGTACAAAAATGAAGTGAACTTAATCTTCCCCTTCTTAACACAGAAGCAAGAACTAAAATTATTTCAAGGATTTTAAATCAAACACCACTCGTTATTCAGTCGTATAGGCCCTCCTGTTCCCAAATGTCCACTAGAAAATCTACCATTTCCTGTCAATATCAACAACCGACAAGTCATCAGATGAACAATCTTATTAAGTGCCTGTTGGGATGGGATTAGCTGTGTAAGAATGATTTTGTGCTGTACAAGGTAAATATGTCAAGATTTTTGTGATGTAAAGTGCAAAATTAAGAAAATAAGCTGATCCAAACCAGCATTAATCTGAGAGATAATCTAGAAGTAGATGCTTACGGGAAGAGGGATGGGCTGCGGGAATGGTTTGCTGCTTCCCAGTAAACTTTCATACGTTGCATTCCAACTGCAAAGCCATATGCCAAGGCACAGACAATAAGTGCTGACAAATTACAAGAAACATATTTTCATAGATATTGACAGAAAAAGCAGAGTTCATTAGCCACAGATTCTATCCTATTTACCACACTTGAATCATGTTTTGTGTTCCTAATGTGCGAAAGATTTTGGTATGCCAGCAGTGGGATTGCAACCACTCGTTTTCCTAATTTGTTTGTTTTCTTAATTTTTTAACAAACAAATTAGCATAACCTCAAAGTCCCGTTATAAACTTAGTACAAACATCTTAAGACAAGAAGAAATTATTATAGAACCCATTGATATATGGATTTATAATCAAGAAAAAACAACAACTACTACATTTGACTTTTTTAAACTGTTATGAGAGAACATTCCAATACAAGTTTAAACTTGATTGCTCTCGCTTTATAAGCATCATTGATCAAAGCATGAATCAATGTAAGTTGATATACCAAGTCATCACTCCCACCACAGCTCCCGAAACATAAGGATTAAAAGTTAAGGGGGAAAAAGCTGTCAGTGAAACTAGTCCAACAACTTAAATTACCTTAATTTGGGTTCTCTCAGCTGCTGCGATTGACTTGGCGGCTTCTTATTTCCTACCCACTGTTGCCGTGTCTGATTCCAGAGAGTAAGACCTGAAACCACAGATTCAAAGTGATTTATTTTTCTTTCTTCTCCTTTCTTTGCTTAATTGAATTTTATAAGTGACCTTGCAAGTTAAATTGCTAATCATTCAGCTACCTATTTGCAAAATTTCATGGATTACAACTTCATACCGGAACATAACAATCAACCCGATATAAATTGAATGAATAAAAACATTGAACCTACCCAGCAACCTAGAAGACTCTGGGAAAAACAAATAAACAATGCTATTCAAAGCAAGAAAAAATTGTTTAATTATAAAATACAGCAGAAGATAAACGCACAGAAGATGCGCTTAATGTAATTGAAAAATGAGTAATAAGAAGATACCGTGATTAACAAATTCAATGGGGTTGCTTGTTTTGCCAGAACCACCATGAGGATCTGGGGCTTGGTTTGTTACACTGGTTGATGAGATGCTTCCCTGTGACTGTACAGCACTATTGTCCATATCAATCGTGCTGGTGGTCCAGAAATCGTCAGACGTATTAGGTTTCTTCACAGCCAAGCCTTGTTTTGAAATCCCTTTTGATTCCAGTGTAACTAATGTGGGCTTCTTATAGCGTCCAACACAACCACTGCTCTGTTACAATCACATTAAATTCTGTTATGAACCACAATATTAAAAGATTCTCTAAACAAGCTACCATTTATTCAGACACTGCAATCTAATACAACAACAAGCATTATCCCACTAGGTGGGGTTGGCTATATAGATCACACTGTAATCTAATAATCAGCCAATAATTTGGTTTACACATCAATTGAAAGTGTCATGTATGAATGATGCAGAGTCTATAACAGCTTTCTCGAGCAAACCATACAACTCATGAACATGTTTCCTTCACATGTATATTCCTACTCTGTTCCTTAAGCATTGAAGCCAAGCACTCCAACAAATATCCCATCGCGTAGAACTACTATTTGACAAGGATGATCATTAACAACTTCATAAAGACAACTTATTAGACATAGCAGGCACACTCTTTGTTTCCACCGGAGTGCGATCACAACATATAAACCTCCTAGGACCAACGGATATCAGAGAAATACCTTAATGTTGTCCACTATCTTGGTTTGAGCACTCCAGTTAGTTACGTTATCTAAACCATTCAAATGATTTAAAACATCAGATGATGGCCAAATTTATCCGAGGAAAAAAATCCCTCGGTATAAAATCAGGGTTGGAGGCTTCGAGCTGATCATGAGCTGGATGCCAGCCTTCTGTCAATTTTTTAAATGGTTCGATCCACCCAGCAACTTGTCATGTAAAATAGAGCAAGATGCCCGACCAGTTAGGAAGCATAGACGTTGACATGGACCCAGGGATACAGAACAAAATGTAAAATATCTTACATAATTCAAAGTGTCCTGTGGTGTCTGATACATGTGTTCAACAAGTGTCCATGCTTCTTAGCATGCCAGCAACCAGGTCTAGCTCTGACCTAAGCTAAATTAATCTAATTTCCAAAACTAAAAGTTTGGCCATAAAAGAAAAAATATTCCGGAACTAAGGATTCCATATGGATCGTTTATCCATCCGGATTACTCTTCAAGAGAAGCATAAAAATTCATAGAATTCGGAACTTGTACCATTATCATTAAAACCAACTATAAAAATAAGCTTAAACCTTTCACTTAGGATTGAAATCAGAAACATACCCCATGCATGCAGTGTCTGAAATACCCAAGAGCCTGGTCAGATCTGTGCAAAGGACTTTGCAAGGAATCAAAGAGGATGAAAATAGATTCCAGGAAGAAAAATCAGAAAGCAATGCTGAAAGCCCAGAAATTTGAACGATGAGACAGACAAACAAAACAAATGTGGAATATTTGAAGAAATAAAACTAAACAAACAAAACAAAAGAAGCAATCAAATTTATGGGTAACATGAATAAAGAGCGTACCTTGAAGATTTGATTCCCGAAACCGATAGCGTCCCTTCTGATGCGCAAGACACCGACGGGACGGCGATTCCGATTCCTCTTCTTCCTCAAATTCGTTCCGAGCAGGAGAATAAGAATATGAAAAAACAAAATTGGATTAAGGATTGAGTATTTATTATTTATAGTGGATAATTTTTTTTTAATTAAATTTATAACAACAATAATAATAATAATCGGTGCATGTTGAAACATATTTAGAGGGTATTCATGTTTGAACACGTAGACAAATTAGGTGATGAAGATGAAACTTCCATTCTTTTTCCTACTAGCCCAATACATATTTTCAGTCCCTTTCCCTTTCAAAAGAAGGAAAAATGTTTATTATTAATAAATGACAAAATTAGTATTTGATCCATATTATTAACTTATGATAATTGGTAAATTAATCTATTACAATTTTATCCCTATAATTTTAGTTCAATTAAAATATAATTTTAAAATTTTAATTTATTATAATTTAATATTTATAATTTTAACTATCTTTTATTTGAATTATATTTTTAATTTTTAATTGTTTAAAATTTTAGTTTTTAAATTATATGAAATGCATAATTTTATCTTTTAAAATTATAAAAACTAATATTTTATATAACTAAATTATAAGAGTTAAGTGAGTCAAAATTATAAAAATAAAATTTAATATTTTCTTAATAATAATATTAAGTGGATGTTGATTTAACTTGTTAATCTCTTATATTTTTAATATAAGAATTATGTTAATTTTTTTATAAATTAAATAAATTAATTAATTATGATTTAATTTAATATTTTAAAAAATTTATATTATATACTCTTTAATCTATTTAAAAAAATTAATTATATTTTATATTAAAAATTAAAAAAATATTATTTATCATAATAAATTTTTTTTTTAGGACTAGAAATATGTTATATCTTAATCTTATTAAAGTCTGTATCGAGATATTCGATATAAAATAATTGGTAAAAAATATCGCTATATCATGGGAAGTGCCATATCTAGAAGTTGATAAGTTTATTTTTCGGTCAATATTAAATATTTTAATTTTTTTATCGATAAAGTAGTTAAATTAAATATTTTTATCTGGTAAAACAAAAGCCATTTCTATGGTGAGCTGAGGTTCCCACTTTGACTGGACGGTACTGAAGATTGAAATAGTTGAATAGTGTAAAACAAAAATAAAAAAAAGAATCAAAATGAGTAGAAAATCATCCTTCAATCAAACTCAACCAAAATATTTCAGTTCCATTTGTCTAATTTGGGCCAGATTTCTAGAAATCACATTATTTTTAATTATTCATACAACTAACACGTCTCAAACGCATTTTTCCATTATGTCTTATCTCACATTAATATTATTTTAAAAAAATATTTTATTTTATTTTTATATGATAAGTAAGTCTAATTCTATTTTAAAAAGTTTTTTAACAAAAAAAAACATTTTCCATTCAGAAGAAAGTAATAGCAGCTAACGTGTAACATGCTCGTCATGTTTTCTCGTATGACTTAACCGGTTAACGAGTCTTCTAATCAGTTTGATAAAAAAAATTTATGGATCCATTAAGGTAGATTTTATAATTTTTTTATTAAGGCTAAAACAAAATTATTTTAAATAAAAAAACTCTATTTTATTTATTTATTTTAAAAAATAAAAATTCATTTGAATTAAATTAAAAGATTTATTTTTTTAAAAAAATAAAATAAAATATGAATTATTTTAAATGAGTCATTAACTAATTAAAATTAAAATAATATAAGTTATTATATTTTAATTAAAGTAAATTTAGATAATATGGTTCTGCTGGTATAAATAAATATTTCTCATATTTTTATTTAATATTATTTTTTAAGAATTATATATAAATATTTATATATATTTAAAATAAATTTAATTCGTTTGACCCTATTTAATTATGGCTAAACCATTGACCCTTTAAACAATATCTTGGCTTGTTCTAATTTTCAATACCTTTCAGTTTGATTCTTTAATTAGAACCTAATAGAGTATGTTTTAAAATGCAGTGTTGCATAAAATTACAAAATTATTAAACACTTATTTGTATCCATCAATTGCTTATAAGATAATAAAAAATTGAAAAAATTAACAAAATTAGTATTGTCTATGAACTATTTTAGCCAACCAATTAAAAAAATGCTAAAATATTGTATTGGGGTAACAAGTTTTCAATATTAGTATTAGTTATCAGCAGGGTTTTTCTAAATATATAAAACTTATATAACTAATATAGATTAAATAAAATAAAAATATGGATTAAAGATTAAAAATAAAAATACATTGTAGAAAGAGGACTTTGATCGCAGCAATAATTTTAGCCTGTGGGTGGCTCAAAAAAGCATCCAAATTCCAACCTTGCGGCACAACAGAAATTTCACTGCCATAGGTTAGCGTTGACGTTCTGAGTTTCACTGTTCAATTTCGTTCTGCCTAAAGTGCATATGCTCTATTTTTGTGGTTCTTTTCAATTCTGTTGTTCAAGTTCTTCTCTGTGTGTTTAACAGTGGAGTCCAAGTCCAAGACAAGTGCGTGTTTCTACATCGCTTGTCGCGTTGGCCATGGACTTCGAATCAAGCTACGATATTTCCGCCACTGCAGACTTCATCCACAGCCGCAACTTCACCAGAGTTGCTTTGCAAGTAAGACCTACTCCTTCAATTCTCCAGTTTGTTACTGCTCACGATAAAAGTTCACATCTTTATATCCGCAATCAGAACATATCAATAGAAATCATTATTTTGAAAAGCCCAATCGTGCAGAGTATAACTGTAAAAATACTCAACTTCTGCAGCTATAATGACTTTCTTTTTTTAATCTCTCAGTTTCCAGATAATCTCCTAAAAGACTCAACGAAAGTGGTAGCAGCATTAAACCAACGTCTTCAATCACTTAGAGAAATTGATGTCACAGGAACTGTGAATACGGCAGATGTAGGGTTGTACGTGATGGCAGACACAACGTATGGTAGTTGCTGTGTCGATGAAGTTGCAGCATTACACGTCAATGCTGATTGTGTCATTCATTATGGACAGACATGTTTTAGCCCGTAAGTGCTCCTGATGATCTCCACAAGATTTCCACAGCTAGACTATTTTTGCTTTGATTTTGGCATTGATTTGTTAATGCCATGAATCCTGTATCTTATCTGCATAAATAATTGTCAAGATGTATGTGATTTTCCCAATTGCTTATTATATTCCCTAGTTAGTTATTCATGCTAATATTTAGGATGTTACATTGCATTTTCTGTGATATGGAAAATGCACGCCTCTCAATTTCATTTTCCCTTTCAGTCCTACTGCGTATTCCTTTTTTCCTATTTTGGCAAGTTTTTCACACTTTCTGAAGCAAAAGTTGGTTGAGTTTATTTTCTATTTCCGTTGCTGTGAGGATTCAAAGTCTATCTCTTGTGCTTATTGGAGACTTAAGGTCCTATTTGATCATTGCAGGACAACAAGTCTACCAGCTTTCTTTGTTTTCGGGAAGGCTTCCATTAGCGTAGCTAACTGTGTTGAAAGTCTATCGAAATATGCTCTTTCATGTAGCAAGCCTATCATGGTATAACCAATTATCAAATATTTCTGTGATTGCATTATTTTTCCACGAAGAAAGAGTGATTAGATTTGTAATGAGTAGAAAATGAAGCATGATTTTTAATCATTTAAATGGCTATCCTGTAATGTTTATTTACCATTTGGTCTGATTTCCATCTCAATTACAGGTCCTTTTTGGGTTGGAATACGCACATTCAATACAGCACATTAAAACAACAATATTAGAAGCATTGAAGTCAAGTAGATCTGAGTCAGAAGTTCATTTTGCCGATGTTCCATTGTCATTTATGTTTCCATCAAAAGATATCAAAAACTTAAATGGGCTGCAGGAACCAGCTAATGGTTTGACCAATAATGTCAGTTCTAATGAGACTAGTGGACCTAGGTATAGCATTGGAGGATTGACTTGGAAATTACCTGAGGGAAAAAGCATGGATGACTTCTTGATCTTTTGGATTGGTCTTGATAATTCAGCATTTGCAAATGTTGTGCTTACATTCAATGCCTGTGAAATAGGTTGGTTATTTACCCAATGTCAAAAGTCCTCCACCTTTTGTTCTTGTGTTTCTGTGATTTTCTTTATTCCATGCAGCCTCTGTATATTGCACATAGGGATTAATCCTTCTTCATAATCGCACTATAATCTAACACTATAATATCTCTAACTTTTGGCTACCATTGCAAAATCTTTGCTCGTGGTGTCTACCTAGTATTTGTTAAATATAAATCCTGATTAACTTTTCTGCTGTAGATTCTTAGTAAATCATTGTTTTAATTGCGATGCTTGTGGTTGTAGTCAGATATGATGCAATTGAAAACCGAATGGTATCTGACTTGTCTCAACAGAGGAGGATTCTTAAACGTAGGTACATGTCCCAACATAAAACACTGTCCTCACCTTTAATCATCGTACATTTTAAATAATACTTATTTAATTTAGTTCTGGTGTTAACTAGTTG
This sequence comes from Leucaena leucocephala, assembly GCA_037074615.1. Taxonomy (NCBI): domain Eukaryota; kingdom Viridiplantae; phylum Streptophyta; class Magnoliopsida; order Fabales; family Fabaceae; genus Leucaena; species Leucaena leucocephala. Next base: position 4,363,913 of record CM073558.1, on the reverse strand, counting down.
GATTGACGTTTTATTCAGATATTACTTAGTTGAGAGGGCTAAAGATGCAAATATCATTGGGATTTTGGTTGGAACTCTTGGTGTAGGTATGTTTGTTAGAAATTTGGTTTTCCTTTAAAGGATATTGCCAAATTACTATTAGTTCATATAAACTTATATTGTCACATCCATTATTTAGGCATGATTCTCAATTCCTGTCCTACTTATTAATGTACTCGTTGCTAATACTTTCATCGGGTTGATATAAGCATATATATATATATATATATATATATATAACTTTCATTTTGTCACAAACAGATTCCTGAATGCTCTAATAGTTTCACAAGTTGAAAATGCATTTCTTGTAGTTATTAAAAACAAAAAGAAAAAGGAAAAAGAAAAGAAAAGGACTTTTCATGTATTGAACTGGTACTAGATCCCCCCATCTTGATTAGTTTTCCATATATAAAATGCTTCCATACTTTCAATGCTGAAGTATAAATATTAGCTTTTGCTTGATTAGACCATTCCTTTTTTTTTTTGGCCCCAAAACTTTTTTGAGTCTTTTGCTTTGCAATCAGTCTTCTTGGTGCCCTTACCACATGCATATTATTTTTTCTCTTTTTCATTGACTAAGAACAAAAATGGGGTTTGATTTGAAACCACTGATGCAGCGGGTTATCTTCACATGATACATCAGATGAAAGAACTCATTACTGGAGCAGGAAAGAAGTCCTACACTTTGGTCATGGGAAGACCAAACCCAGCTAAACTTGCTAACTTTCCTGAGGTAACATTTGGTTCATTCGAGACTTCAAGCATAGCTCTTTTACTACTGAACATAAAGTATCTATTGTTAACAGTTTGATTTTCATCAGTGTGATGTTTTCATTTATGTCTCCTGTGCTCAAACTGCTCTGCTGGATAGCAAAGAGTATCTAGCCCCAGTTATTACTCCATTTGAAGCAACAATAGCTTTCAGCAGGTATCCTATCATGTTATATCTCAAAGGAACTTGTTTATCGCCTTTATTTTTGCCCTTTCCTGGCATCGATTGCAATAATTTCTTTCCGTTCTATGCAGCTTCACCCTCACCGTTTCTATTTTATCTTTTAGTTCATAACTATACTAATTGGAAAATGACAATTTTTCTTTATAGGAATAGCATGCTTCCTGTAGTTCTTTTTATGAAATGATTGAGACTCAAATCCATTTTATGTTTTTTATGATGCTGCATTGTTGGAACTTATAGATTTTTTCATATTAAAATATCCTGTTTGCTGAGAACAAGTTCACCGGACCATTTCTGTCACTAAAAGGGATGTTTCTGTGCACGAGTAATAAAATACCACAGATTTAAAATATTTAAAAAAATGGAAATATCATGATAAAAAAAATCTGTATCAAAAAAATCTTGATTTATGTAGTAAAACATGCACTACAGATAGAATGAATTGTCAGAAGCTAGTGTCCATCTTTATTGATATCCTTACTCTAATGTCTTATACGTGCTTTCTTTTTAGAAGCTTGACAAGTCACGATTGTGATTTGCTTTCCTTGATTTTTATGCTGAATTATTTTATGTTCCCAGGGGAAGCCAATGGACAGGATCATATCTAATGCAATTTCGAGATCTAATAGAATTGCCTCAAGTGGAAGCTGGAAACCAGGAAGAAGCACGGTTTTCGTTCCTGCGGGGTGGATATGTGGAAGATAATGATAGCCATGGTAGTGTCTCACTTTCTATCCCTTGGTTCTTACTTGTAACTGAATGATAATGGAGTGGTTAATGATTCTGTCAATGATTTTTTTCTCTTACAATGCTGATGACTTGTCATTAAGCGAATATGGATTTTGATCTACTTGTCATTGCCTGTTCTTAATTCCCAAGTAAGATTATCTGTATTTCATTTAACTATTGATCACTTAAATTGGACTTAATCAGAAAATGCCAAAGACGATCAAGAAGTCCTTGCTTTAGTTAATGCTACAGAGAAGGCATTGCAATTGAGGGATAACTGTGGTTCTCTAATTAAAAGGGATGCTAAATCAGGAGCAGAGTTTTTCTCCACAAGATCTTATCAGGGTCTGAATATCGACAATGAAAACGCCGTACCCGAGCCGTATTTCATAGGAAGGAAAGGAAGGGCGTCAGGCTATGAAGACGAGAAAAGCCAGTAAGAAACTTAAGTTGCAGTTGTTGAAGATGAATGATCAGCATAAATGAATGTGGGACTGATTCTGAGATTCCTTGTTTTTCTCAATATAGGAAAGAGGAACATAAACCTTGGTTCTTGCTTTGTGTTGCAGGTACTGATTTTGGCTTAGTGAGTTTGGTTCATTTAGGAGTTCCACACTAACATGTTTGTTGTACAATAGTTCTAGAGAATTTTGAATATCAGCAAGCTTTGGTGTTTGCCACACAGGAAACATTTGCTTCATTTCAGACAAATTCCTTAACCTTCTCCTTTTTCTTACTGTGCCTGAATTTTATTTTTCACGTAGGGGCATGATTGAAACACCTTTTTGATATATATATGTGTGTGTGTGTGCGCTTTTCTACATTCATACCGTGTTTTTTTGGGAGATATTTCTCTAAGTTCTTGAATTCAATTTTTTTTATATATTATTACTGGATCTTATTATCATGCATCCAATTTCATAGGTCATGGTAATATAAGCATCTCTTCTAGAAATTGAATTTGAAACCTAGAAAGATCTCACAAGGCTTTGCCCCGTTAGGTTAAATCTATATTGGTAGTTTTTGAATTCAAATTCAATTATAGCACTGCAGAGCCAAGTTCATTTGTTTTTATAGTGGGTTCACTGTTCTATGTCATAAAAATTAGATAAAATTTTACATTAGCTATCAAAGGTTTAACACAACCCTGTTTTTTTGTTCGCACTTCAAACTAGCTATGTTCAACCGCACTGGGTTATGTGTCTGTTGGGGCTATAGGCCTTCCTAAAGGACACCATATTTAATCTAATATAATATAATCAATTATCTAAATTTTATATATATAACTTCAATCTTTAATATAAAAGTTAGTTATAAGATTAAATTTAATTTTAAATATAATACTTTAATTTAATATTTTTTAAATTTATAATTTTTTTAATAAATATTTCTATTAATTGTATATATTAAGAATTTTCCAAAGGGTATTTATGATGGAATATAGTATTTTAGAAAAATCAAATCATACTTATTATAAATAAACAATATAACTAACTTTTTTAATCTATCGAAATTAGTTATCTAACTTTTATACTAAAGATCAAAGGTAGTATTAACAAATCAAATATTGAATTCAACCATAATTTTAAATTGGGTTCTTTAGGTATTACTCTTCCAATCCTTAATATATAGCTTAATTTAAAAATTGATATTGATCCTAAGTATAAAATATATTTAATATATTTATTAAATATCTTCTAAATTACTTATATTAATACTCCCTTAATAATAATTAAGTAAGAGAGGGATAGATAAAATTAAGAAATATAATTAAAGTGTTTTAAAAAATATATATCATATTAATTAATATAATAAATTTTTAAAATAAAATAAAATTAATTAAATATATATTATATTAAAGAGATCATCGGTATTAGATAATGTACCTTATGTTTGTTTATCCTAACCAATCCATGATCTACGTGTCTAGCATTCCACCCAATAGGAGAAGAACAAATCACACAAAAATCTAGTAACTTAGGAAAGTGGGGTCCATTCAATCCTAATGTTCTTTTGATGTTTTAATTCATAACACCACATGAACCATTCAATAAGGAAATGTTGCGGATATTTTGTATGCATACACCTAAGTTATTGAACCTAAAATCGTACATTGAAAGCAATGCGTTGGAGATATATCCCGTGAAGATGGGAAAGTGAAACAAGAAATATCTGTAGGGTTAGTGGTGAGAAATCAAGTGAATGTTAGGTAACAGGATTTGGCTTGAGACAGATATGAGGTTATTTCTGGTGCATGAAGGGTTTTTGTGATTCATTTTGCTTCTTTGGTTCTTCCTCATGTGATGTCTTCCTACTCTTCTAACACTTGACGGATCTTGTTTGTCTGATTCAACTTGGAACAGCTCATGTCAACAAGAGTGAGCAATATGTCATTAGGTTCAATATCTCTAATTCTATTTATAAATTATTTTTAATATTTTTCATATAAATTAAAAATAAATAAATTTTATTAATTATGCCATAAAATTTAATAACGGTTTAATTTTACTCTTATTTAATATGCATTATGCCCTATAGAAACAAAATCAAATAATAAATAAATAAAATGTAAAATATGACATTTATATGAAATTTTCTCTCTCTATCCCATAAATAGGATCAAAATATACCTTTTTTCCTTGTCTTATAAATAAAATTAAAGTACTCTAATTGTAGGGATAATTTCCACACTCTCTTCGCCCATATCTTGTCTTTTTTGTTTTTTAATTTTTGTGAAAAGTGTGTATGTGAAATAGTAAATTGTAGAAAAATGCACTAAAGGAGTTAGTCGTATTCTATCATTTTTTTTATTAAATATAAAATTCTCTTAAAATATTATTATTATTAATTATTTAAATATATTTTATACCTAATATAATTTAAATATTATTATAAATAAATTTAATTTATTTTAAAAGAGTTAACTATAGTAAAAAATAATTTTATTAAAATATAAAAATAAATTTAACCATGGTTATAAAAATGACTTTTTTTAATAGATAAATAATTAACATAATATTAGAGTAAGCATAATAAAATTTATTGTAGTATTATACAAGTATTCTACACATATCTACAAGGAAAAAGTTATACAACTAATATAGTTTTAATTAAACTTCTGAAGTTTTTCTCGAGATTTTAAAATAAGACTATTACCTAAAAAATATTAATAATAATAAAGTGAGACAAACATCTCAATAACTAATAATTCTACTCATATGAGTACTAACATATGCTCATAAGATGTCAAGTGGGATCAATTAACAAATACAATATGTAAAAAATAACATATTATCGTAATAAAATCAAATAAATAACCCACCCAAATTCCTCCTATTAATCCAATCGAAATGCATTATTATCGCAGACCGAACCCATGGGTTAGTGGTAACTAACCACTTAAAAAGCTAACCAATCAAGTGGTATAGATATGCCAAAATCCACATAGTACCTTATCGAATCATATGTTCATTCTCCCTCAGTAAATAGGTAGGGCGCATCTCTCGATAAACTGGTGGGCCAAAACCCAACTATCGAGCTCCAATTGAGGCTATACCACGTGGTAGAAATACAACTCTATAATCACTTATCCCTAATATATAATTTTTAAGATAATAATATTAATCAAAATCTCAATATCCTAATAATATGATAAAAGGATTTTTTTTAGGATAATAACTTTATTCAAATTCTAATATCAAGATATAATAAGTTTATAATCTCAACTCACTTGTCGAATTAAACTTTAAATCTTACAAGACTATTTTCAATAAAAATCTTTAAATAAATTTTCTCAATATAATAATATCAATATCAATATATATATATATATGTATATTCAATTACTCACAAATATCACATTAGTACACAAAACAAGTAAAAGTAGTTACATCTCACTAAATATATGAATAATTACTACAAAATATCTAAAAGGTAAATCTTAATTTTGGGTGAGTTTAACTAAGGGCATTTTTAGGAGGGAAATAGATTTAGGATTATTTGGAAACAGAAAAGGGACTAGGAGAGAAGATTAAAAAGAGAGGAGTTGATTCAATAATAAAGTCTAAGGAATAACTCAAAGCTTTAACTCTATTTATAAAACAATAATAATAATTCAAATTCAAATTCATATTTAAATATAAACCTAAATCATAATAATTTTTTAACTAATAATAACAATCATATAATAAAACTCTGAGTAAAGATAATAGTAGGATAATCTAGATATCATCTTTTATTAAAAATAATAAAAATACTAAGTCATAATAATTTAATTAGATAACAATGTTAAGTTATTGATAAATAATATTTTAATTGTATTTAAATAAAAGAATAAAAATTGAGATATTAGATTAAGCATATTTTATCCTCCTATTGAAAACAATAATATTCAATGCACTATTGAGTATTAAATGTGGGTATATCTTCTAGTAGAAATTCAAATATTTATTCATCATATTATGAGAGACTAACTCTTTCTGTCATGTATTTCTTTTAGAAAAATTAAAAAAAAACTTTTATTAAAAATTTTACTGGTGAGAATAACTTAATCAAAGTATCAATATTTTATGTGTATAAAATTTATAAAGTATTAAAACTTTATTTTATAAAAATTAATTTCTCACTAATAAAATTTATAATGGGAATTTTTTCTCTATTTTTCTCCAATTTAACTTCTCACCAATAAAGTTATATGAAGGTACTAAATAGGTAATAAATTTTGCAATTATATGTGTGGATTTATTTTTGGATTTGGCTTCAATTAATCATTGCAATATGGAGAATATCTCTTGAACCCCGTTTTGTGTACAGGAAGAATTTCTTATAAAATGAGAATATAAGAGGGAATGGGAATTCGTAAAGGGACAGAATTTGACTTTAAAAATATGTTCAGTATGGTGGGGGAAAAAATGAAATGCTGATTTGCTTTATTTGGGCATATATGTATATTAAATTCACAGAAATGAAAGTTTTTAAGATATTAAGAGATATTAAAATATCTAGTATTCTTATTCCTTTTTGACATTTTCTTAGTTATCGGACAGTTCCATTCCAAAAGATCAAACTTAAAAATAAAACAAAAGAACATAATTAAACATGCAATAGAAGCAAACAAATTAACAAATCATAAAACCAATTAACATAAATCATGAAACCAATAAATCAGAATGGGACACAAAAATATGATTCTTAGGGAGTTTTAAAAAGAATCCATCAAACCCCTTGTAGAAGATAAAATTATGATTCTCAAAAAGAATATTTCAAAATATATTTTATTATGTGCAATTAATAGATCTTTATAATTTTTATTATGTAGAATGGTTTTTATTGATAAGTAGAGATTTTAATTTACAATAAGAATTATTAATAAAAACCCTTCTATTTATCAAATGTCTTACTTTTCTTATATTATATTTGAGGAAATAAATATAATATCCCTTTTAACAAAATTAATTGAAAGGTTTATTTTAATAATAAAAATAATATTTTTCTAATCTTTAATATAAAATTTAATTATAAAATTAATATTAATATTAAATATAAAAAATTAATATATATTTTTATATTTATTAAATTTTTTTAAATAATTTTTATTGATACTCTCAATAATAATTAAATAAAATATAAAAAAATTAAGAAAATTTATTAAAATATTTTAAAAATATATATATCAAATAATTTAATTAAATTAATTAAATATATAATAAAAAATATTTTATTTTATTTTTATTTAAATTTATAATTTTGTTTTTAAATTATCCTGTTAGTTACATATATTAAAGGAATTTATAAATATTAAAGTAATATTTTTAAAAAATTAAAATATCTTTACAAATAAAAGAGGTAAGAAATGTGAGGGTAGCAAGTAGCCAGAGAATATGATTGGTCATTGGCGTCGATGTCGTGAAGGAACAGAGAAGTAATTACAAGCACAAGTGACAGATATACTCCTACAAGACTCTGCCCATCATATCATAATAAGACCACTCACAGAAAATCATCTTGAGTTGAACAAAGCCCCCTCTTCTCTATTTACAGCCACCCATGAGTTCTCTAAGATTTTTCAAACCTCCCTCTCCACAAACAGAATAAGACTAACAATTAATTAATTAGTTCCTAAATCAAACGAAACCCAAGAAAACGCTTCACACTGAGTTGTCTTCGAGTTTCCTGTACTCTCACCTCGATCTGAAAACCTTGAGGTGACGATGATGACGACGACGACTTAATCAGCAAGAGTATCCCAGCCTGCTGTGCACTCGATCTCTCAGAATCCCGTTGTACAAAGCAATTCGATTTTCTGGCATTCGTCGGATTTCTGGGATTTCGTGTCTGCAGCTGCTCGATGATGCTCTGTTTTGCTTCCTCTGTTTTTCTCGGAGATCCTTCTTCTTCGTTTCGGTTTCTTCCTTCACATTATCTGCGAATTTCACCCTCTTCTTCTTCTTGCTTTCCCTTTTCTTTTCCTCTGGAAAACTCACAAAGAAAAATGAGCAAAGTACAAAACTTTCTCAAGCGAACGACGAGAAGAAGCATCGATCAGAAAGGAAAAAACAAAAACAAAAACAGGGAAAGTAAAGTAACCTGAGTATATGCAAGAGCGGAGAACTTTCTTGTTTGGGTGTTGGGAATTTGAATTATAATTGCCGGGAAGATGAGGGAGAGGGAAAGTCTTCTGCCTGAGGAAACCAAGATAAAGAACGGTGCTGGAGAGAAGCATAGCGGTGGTCAGAACAAGACCTTGGGAGATAGAAGCCATGTGAGAAGAAACAGAGACTCGTGTTGACCAAAACAAGAAGACCGCAGACATATATATAGAGGGGGTGGAGGGGTGTAAAGTAATGAAGAGTCACGGGAAAAGTAGAGGGGTGGATAATGAAGGAAGGGAAAAGAAAGTTCCAAGAAAAATGGGGGAAAGGGAGAAGAATGGGAATAAATAGGTAATTGGTTGAGAAAGAAGAAAGAGGCGTCTGGATTTGTCTAACCGGGGAGGGAGGGAGAGAGAGAGAGAGGCGAGTTTGGGTTGGGTTTTGCCAGCTTAAATGAAAGAAGTTATGGAGAGAGAGAAAGAGAGAAGAGGAAGGAGAGAGGAAGAGAAGAGGAAGGAGATGAATGAATGAATGAGATCGGTTGCGGTTTGTGTAGTTTTGCGACTTTTGATGAAGATGAAGTCTGTGGTCAAGTCTCAGTCTCAAGTCTTTAGGCCGACTTGGGATTTGGGGCTACCCTACAAGTGGCTTCCCCATTCACACAAGTCACAACATTCGTTGCCACGTCATCTTCCCCCACAAATATATTCAGGGACATCACTCAAACCTCACCAAAACGAACTTATTATTATAGAGAGCCGTTTAGATAAAAATTTAAAAAAGAATTTATAATTTTTTTTAAATAAATATATATTTAGATAATTATTTTTAAAATTATTTTTATTATTAGTAAATTATAAAAAATAGTATGATTATTAAATATATGAGAGATAAGAGATAAAAAAGGGTGTAGAAGAGAGATGAAAGATGAGATATATTATAAAAAAAGAGAGGAGAGATGGTGTAATAAAAAGTAGGGTAATATTATAATTAGTTAGTTTATAAGCTCTTTTACTATTTTATAAACTATTCTGATCAACTTATTTAAAATCTTAATTTTAAATTATGATTTAGTTTAAAAATCTTCTTAAATAAATATAGGGTATGTTTAGATAGATTTTTAAAAACGGATTTTTAGATAGTTTTTGAAAATGGGCTTTTAGATAATATCTTATAAAAAAATAGTTTTGAATAAATGAATATTTTAATTATTATTAGTAGAATGGCTTTTGTAATTGGTAAATTACTAAAAATGATATAAGATAAGAAATATTAATTAAAGCATACATTATTGTTCATTTATTATTTGTATCAGTGTTCATCGCACTATACACTCATTCTTTCCTCAGCTTTCAGCACACTCGGCTTCTTTCTTCCACCAATACCAAGGTTGAAAATCAAACGCTAACCAGTAGCTCAAGCATCGATGGAGGTGGCATAGAAACTGTGACGGTGAGCTTCAGCAGCGTGCTGGCTAGAAGAGAGAATAGAGGGTGAGAAAAAATAAAGGTAAAATAATAATTGAATTGTCCATAAGTTCTTTTACTATTCTATAAGCCAGTCTCACAAGCTTATCAAAAACTTTAGTTTTAAATTATAGTTTGGTCGAAAAGCCCGTTTAAACAAATATGATTATTTATTTTAAAATTTCTCTGAACCTATATTTTGCCCAAAATAGCTTATAAAACTATAATTTTCTGTGGTTCTAAACATGTATATAGTTATTTGTCTTAAAATTTAAATTTTACTCAAACCTAAGTTTTAAATTATGAGAAAACCAAACAAAATAAAAGTCTTAAAAAGTTATCAAATCGTTAACAAATCAATCATTTTAATTGTAAAATAATTATTTTATCAGTATTTATTAAAAATATAAGTGAGATGACATAATAATTTTATGATTTCAATTGATAAGTTATAGAGTCAATTTGGATAAGATTTTAGAAAAATACTTATAAAAAAAAGACTTTTAGGTAGCTTTTATAAAAAGGCTTATAGATAAGAGATTATAAAAAAAATAATTTTGAATAAATGAGTGTTTGAATAGTTATTTTTAAAAATATTTTTATTATTAGTAAATTACGAAAAAGAGTATGGGCCCGTTTGGATAGGATTTTGGAAAATGGCTGATAAAAAAAGGCTTTTATGTAGCTTTTAGAAAAGGGCTCTTAGAGAATAGTTTATAAAAAAATAGTTTTAAATAAATGAGTGTTTTGATAGTTATTTCTAAAAGTATTTTTATTATTGATAAATTACGAACAAATATATAATTATTAAATATATGAGAGAGGAGATATCAGATATCAGAGGGGGTGTAGAAGAAAGGGGAGAGGAGAGATAGTGTAAGAAGGAGAGGAGATATAGTGTCAGAAAAAGTATAGATAATATAGTAATTGGTTAGTCCATAAGCTCTTTTACTGGTCCATAATCTATTCTGACTAACTTATTTAAAATATTAGTTTTAAACCATGGTTTGGTCTAAAAGTCATTTTGAACAAATATATCTGTTTGTTTTAAAATTTCTTAAAACATAAGTTTTATCCAAATTTAGGTTTAAGCTTTTTCCAAACACATACTATGATTATTAAATATATGAGAGAGTAAAGATGAGAGATATTGTAGAAAAGAAAGGAGAGAGAGTGTAAGAAAAAATATAAGATAAAGGAAAGAAAGTGTAAGAAAAAGTATGGATAATATAATAATTAATTAGTTCATAAGTTATTTTACTGTTCTATAAGCTATTTTGACCAGCTTATTTAAAATTTTAATTTTAAACTATGGTTTGATCTAAAAGTTATTTTTGAACAAATATAACTATTTATTTTAAATTTTTTTAAAATTTAGGTTTTGTTTAAACCTAAGTTTAAAACTTAAATTTGGAAACTTTCCAAACACACACACATATATATATAAATAAATAATAACTTTATTTCTTTTAAAATATTCTCATTTGATTTATCTTCTAAATAATAGTTTATAGGAGAAAATTTATTTAAAAGTGATTATAGATAAGATATTTTAAAAGAAAAGTGATTTTAAAAAAATAAATATTTAGATAATTATTATTAAAATATTTTTTTATAAGTAAATTATTAGAAAAATATAAAATAAAATAATAGAGAAAAAAATATAAGGATAAAGTGGTCTTTATACAACTCAAAAATACTTTTATTACCTAAAAGTTATTCTTATAAATTTATCTAAAATTATAATTTTAAAATATAATTTACTCCATAAACTTTTTTAAATATTTGATACCTTTTTATTTAATTATAGTTTGGGCTAACAGTGTTTTTTTCAACTATATTTCCAAAGAAACTAAATAGGCACTAGATCTATATTATATGAATTGCTCTTAGTTATTATCTAATTTATTAATTATAATATATAAAGTTATAATTTATGTCATTTCTCTAGTCATTTTTATATAAATGTGGTAAATGATAACTCTATGTGATATAATTAATAAAATAGACTGTAATTAATGACAACTCTATTTTTCTTAAAATATTATGTTTAGATTATGAGTTATTATTTCTTATTATCTGACTTGTTAATTGTTATATATAAAATTATTATTTATACTATTTCATTTGTCATTTTTTATAAATAGAGGTAAGATATTTATTTTACAATTGGAATTTTTTCCTCTGAAATCCTATAAACGTATCAATAGTTTGATAATTTTATAAGATTTTATAGGAATATATTTTTTTAGGTAATACTTAAATGGGATTCCCCATATATGTATTTTAGCTAATTCATTCTTTTATTATTTAATATAAAATATATTTAACTAATTTAATTAAATTAAAAAAAATAAATTAGTTATTATAATATATTTTTTAAAAAAATATTTTAATTAATAATTATCTCTCTTAACTCTCTCTATCTCTCTCTTAATTATTATTAGAGTATTGCTAAAGATAATTTTAAAAAAATTGATAAAAAATATATATCTTATATTTAAAATTAAAATTAATCTCTTAATTAAGTCATATATATTATATTTATAAATTTTATTTATTAGAAGAACTTCAGCATATTTTCATACTTATAAAATAGAGATACTTTAAAGAATTTACGTGAGTATTTGAACTCATATCATTTTGGTTTATACAATATTTTACTGATTTTTTTCTATATTTTTTTACTGTTACATGATTTGAGAGGGGGAAAAACCTGAATCATACCAAAACTTAATGATATTTTGTGAGTAATTAAGATTTATTTATATATTTTTTTAAAATGATGTCATTTATTTGAAAAATTAAAAAAATCACATATTAACTAAATTGTTGTTTTTTCTTTTTTTGATAATTTTAGATAAGTTGTTCTTGTAACGAGGGATGGAGAGAGTACTATATTAAAATAGTTTGATAAATTGTTCTTGTAATAAGGGATAAACGATTTTCTTATAATTAAAATTAAAAATAATATTTATTTTTTATTAATTATTAAAATTAAAATTTATAAATTTTTATATAGAAATTTATTATTTTATTATTATTTATTAAAAAATATATATACAATTTTAAATTCACTTATAAACTTGATTTAATGTACGTAATTAACTGGATATAAATTATTTCCTATTATTATAATATCAAAACCCTCATGCTTATCTTAAATGTGCATTTTCAAGTTAAGTTTTATGAAAGATATAGGGAATATATTTATGTGGATGCATAAGAATAAAATGGCATTCAAGTTGAGAATATTTTACGAAATAATTTTTTTTAACATATTTATTTTATATAGCTTAACATCAATTTCTTCACTGTTAAAACGGCACTGAAAAGTAGCTGGACATGAGTCTCTACAACGATGATAACAAAACCTAATACATGTTCATTTTTCTTTTCTTTTCTTTTAGTTTCTTGAAAAAAATTTAAAAAATATCATTTAAATTTTAAAATTTTAAATCAATTTATTTATTATATTTTAAAATTATAAACTATTGAATACTCTTATAAAATAAATAACAATATATTTTTGTAAAAAAATTTAATCTAATATTTTAGAATTTAAATATATTATTTTAAAATTTTCCTTAATTTTTTTCTGAATATATAATTGTCTCTTTTTAGGCTGCCAAGCATATAAATGCCAATTGCCACTTCAATTATTTGTTTCAATCGATGTTTACGGAAAATGGAACAAACTGGATGTTGGACATTTAGGGAGAGATGTCATTTGGCCCATGAGTAGTTAATTAATTAAGTGGTTAATTAAATAACAGATTAACTGATTTAAAATTATATTTAATATTAGTAAAAAGCCCATTATAGTAATACCACTTCTAATAATATACTCGGATGATATTTAATATAAAATATATTCAATTAATTTTATTAAATTAAAAAAATAATTAAATTAATTAATATAATATATTATTTTAAAAATTTTCTAATCATTTTTTTAACTATATTCCTCTCCTCTAAATTAATTATTATTAATAGAATATTAATATATATAATTTTAAAAAAAAATTTATAAATATAAAAAATATAATTTATATTTATAAATAATATCAACTCTCTAATTATATTATATATTAAGAATTGAAAGAGTATATTAATAATTATTTTAATAATTTCATAAGATATATATATATATATATATTTACAATTTTTTACCAACTATTTATAAATTAGAATATAAGCATCATATTATTCGTAATTTCATAACAGCATAAAATTTTATGCATTTTAATACTATATGTTGATATGTTGTAAACTTGTGATTTTTTCTTCCAAACATTACTGTTCACAATTATAAATGATAAAGTTATTTGCAAACTTCATATTTTATGATTTATATAGATATTGATACTGATATTTATTTCACCTTGATATTTATTTATTTCGCCCTCTCTGGAATTTAAAAAAAAAAAACAGAAAATGAATCAATAAAATTAACTGTGGCTTGTCAACGTGATAAAGACTGTGTTGACAAAAAAAAAAAAAGTAATCTTATCAATTGATGAGTCAGTGTTACCTGTGATTATCAACCAATCAAGTATCAACACCTATCTTCAATCATGACAATGAATCAACCATCGTCTGACACATTTCACATGTAAAAACGACAAGAAGAAAAGTAAAACATAATTTTTAGAATGTAATATTAAACATAATAAAAATTAGGAAAATTATATAAAAAATTCTTATTTAAAAATTTTATTGATAGGAAGGAGTTAAATTTAAGTACAAATATAATGGTATTTTTTTTGTGTATAAATAAAAACTTATTTTTATGATTTTTTTTTAAAAAATTGTTCATATGAAATAATTTTATTTTTATTTAATAAAAATATATTCTTATTATAAACTCCTCTTTATGTTTATATTCTTTTTATTAAACAAAATATAAATACCATGATATATTCAAAATATCTAACTATCTCCCCCCTCCCATCCAAAAACCGATGCTATTGTTTATGGGGAAACCACGTGGACATGATTAAATATTTAGATCACAAAATAAGCAATGATTACATACTTAAAGAGGCTCTTGAGCATGTCTTAGCTTTATAAAAGGCCAAATAATTATCATGATTAGCTCCTCTAAAAATAGTGTGTTGTGTTGAGTGTCGGAGAGGGATATACTACAAATGTTCTTAACTGATAATAAAACTGGTTACAATTAATAAATGGCTTTTGTTTTTAAGTAAAAAAAAAAAAACTAAAATTACCTTTCATGATATGCAGGGCTCTATTTTTCTTCCCATGGTGTCAAAAATCCTATTTCCTCTATAAGGAGAGTATGGCCTACTTGCTCACGAGTTGTTTTTGTTCTCCACATAAATTAGGATGTCAAAATCAGAGATGGTTAATTTCATTATATAATCATAAAGGGTATATTTAAGAAAAAAATCATAAATACTTGGCATATTTTGTAAAATGATTTATATTATGATTGAAAAACAAAAGTTAAAGTATATTAATTTTATGAAATGTATTTTTTCTATTCCTTTTATATATCTTTGGTCATTTGTTATTTAACATTTTTTTAGATCATATAACTAAATTGGCACTTCGATTTAAAAAATTTTTTTACGCAAAATTTTAATTTAATTTTTTTAAAATAAACAATCATATTTATCTAGAAGTGATTTTGGCTAAAACTATGGTTTAAAACTATAATTTTGAATAAACTACGGAAATTAGCTTTTAGAACAGTAAAAGAACTTATAAACTATCCAATTACTATTTTACCCCTACTTTTTCTTACTCTCTCTTCTCCACCCTATCTCCTCTCTTTTCTCTACACCCTCTCCTCTCTCATACTTTTAATCAAATCATACCCTTTTTGGTAATTTAACAATATGAAAAGTGATTATACTACTAATCATCTAAACATTTCTATTTTTAAAATTTATTCTCTAAAATTTATTTTTTTTAGAATTTATTCTCTAAAATTTATTCTTTTTAGAATATATTCTTCACAAGATAATCTAGATAATCCTTAAGTGTGTCTAAACAATTGATTAATCTCAATGGAGCATTTGTGGAACCCCTTATATGGTCAGCTCTCACATATTAAGAAGAACATCATAGTTTGATTCCACATGGCAGCTTAACGGGGAAATTCCAGCAGATCAGCGAAACCTCTCACAACCACACCTTTATTGAATTCTGTATCGATTCACATCATGATGTTACATCTGGCTCACCCCACTTCAGGACCCTCTTATCAAATCACAGTTTCCCAGTTCTTCTCTCCCCAAAGTTTCTCATAAATTGTCTTTACAGAGTACAACAAGCTCTTGACATGGTATAATCTAGAAGAAAATGAAATTTATGTTCTTCAGGCTCCTACGAAGCGAGGTGTAAAGAAGATAAATATACACATGTGCGTAGAAAGATTGTTTTGAAGATTTAAACCGTAGGCCTTTAAGTCACATGGACCTTCGCATTGCACTAAGGCTCATGTGACGGTAGAGAAGAAAAAAACATACAGGAAAATAAGACAGTCATTGTACTAGATCAAACAGGTCTAGTCATAAAAGCCAACAACAATGCACACAGAATCAGAAACACTAAGAACTCAACTGACAATACATGGCCATCCTCGCATAGATAGTAACATCTACATAGACAAATCACACAGTACATTGTGTTTTATTACTTTAGCACCACCACTATAGTCTGAAAACCAGAATTTGAATTTGAAACAGTAAGATAGTTTATGTGAAGCAAGTATGCAATAAACTTAAGTTGTAAGGATTGGTGGCATGTAGTCGGCTTTGCCACCGAGGACACGAGCCTTGGTGTCTGGGAAAAATTCGAATCCTGTCAGCTCAGTGATTTCTCCTTCTTCAGAAATATCGATGGGATAGCGAAGCAGGTGTCCGGGAAGGTCGTGTTCCAGCGACTCACTTGAAAAGAGGTCCCAGTACTTGTCAGCCATCTGGTTCACCTTCCTGACACATTCTTCGCTTTGAGGTTGGAGGAAGGAATCGTCAAGCATGCCGAGGTGCTCATACCACAATGACATGCGGAAACCATGGATCTGACCGCGTGCCGGCTGCCTGTGGGCCAGATGATAGGGTTGATAAGCACCCATGGCAATCTCTGAGTCCCTGGCACCATCCATTGATCTCTGGTTGATGTTGGCAGATCCTATGATTATGTACTCGTCATCAACTGCAAAATAAAAGAGGAAGAAGCTCCATGAGCTGCTATCAACAAAGAATATCTTGGAGACAGCAAAAGAAATTTGGTATGATTGCTTTAACAAAGGATACCAATTCAACTTTTTTCAAACTTACCTATCATCATCTTCGCATGAACATAGATCATGAAGCGCCGAGCCTCTTGAGCTCTCAAATAATCAGAATCAGGATCAGGCCTTTCTGAAGGCTCGTACTCTCCAGGTTTCTTCAACTCGCGATTACCGAGGCAGAAGAATGTCAAATAGTTACGAGGATCTTCATCAATTCCATTGGCCCGAAGTGCCTGAATAACATCTCTGTACATCATCTCCATTGTCCTCCTCTGCCAGTCCAATATTGCCTGCACAGATGCACTTTCTGGGACACCCTCTGGCCACATTGGGACCACAACATATACAGTGAATCTTTCCCCAGCTTCGATCTTACTAACGATTTTAAGTGACAGCTCCTTTGGGATGACATGCAAAGCATTTATGTCCTCAGGTTTAATACCATCAGCACTCCAAGCAAAAGAGCTTCCAAGGAAATACTGATTTTCAATATAGATGAAATCCTTTGCTCGACGAATGGCATGAATATAAGCATCTTGAATACTACGATCAATAATATTATCCTTCCCACTAATGAGCCCAGCTTTGGCAGCATCTTCAGGAGTCTCTGGAAACCCAAAAGCAGCTCCACCATCGATAGATCTAAATAACTGAACATTCCATGTCTCATGATCATCAGGAAACATAACTGGGGATGGAGGAATGATGACATCTTGAAGCTCTCTCAACTGAACAAGTATATCCTTCCCACCTTGCTTCCTCCATCTCTGTTCAAAGTTATATAAAACATCCCAAGCAATGGGTCCCTCAAGCCGGGAATGGATGTCATGCCAAGGCTCCCTGGGACCACCTTTCGTGATCGCAGCACCAGGAAAGTTGGGTTGATGAAAGTCATCATGGTGTGCTGTGTCCAGAGTTCTGAACAGTGAATGGAAGGGAGTATCATACCTACCATCACAGAGATCAATACCCCCAACGAAACTAACAATCCTTCGCTGCTCTGATCCTCCACTTGGCAATTCACTGTCCACCACCACAATCTTCTGATGATGGGTGAACATGGTAGAAATTTGTAAGTCCTGAATAATGCTTCCCCCGTCGTCAGGATTTCGGGGGCATAAAACACAATGCACATCAGTGTCATGGAAGTAATGCTCAGTTTCTTGGTCATGAGTAGCCATCAATCCATCTTTTTTTAGCAAACCAACAGATGTTCTATCATCCCAAACAAGCATTAAAACCCTGACACCTTCACTTGCCTTTTTCTTGAGGAGCTCACCAAGTGTTATGTCTCCCCCGGGCTTTGGCCTCCTTTTATCCCTTACCAAGGAGATCTCGGTATATACGGACCAACCAGTAATGTATATTAAGTGCTTGGCATTAGTGATTGCATCAAAAACATCCTCCCAACATCTATGACTATCATATTTCTCACCTCCAGCAAGAGGTATTTCAGGGACAAATTTATCTGGGATATGAGCATCTTGGTACAGAGAGATCTTACATCCTTGTCTCTGTGAAAAGAAAGTGTATGGAACACCAGGATATTTACCACTCCTAACACCACGAGCCCAGCTGCGATCTTTGGTGACATCAAAGTATTGCAGTTTCACATGGATTTTTGAATCACCATGAATGGGATTCTTGTCCTCATCCAAGATTTCAACCCACCTATCTATTTCTTCACCATTCAAGACATCAGTAACTGGCACATGTGCTCTTCCAATCAAGGTTGCCCCAATAGGATTATCATCTTTCACAGTAAATATAATATCAGAAGCCATGTGAGCACAATAAATGTGAAAAGACTCATACCACCTGGGGTTGGAATGTTCATTTTCTAGAATTCTAGTCCTTCCAACTCTGGCCTTCTCAAGATCGATGGTTGCATAGAGTTTAGTAACTCCCTTTCCAAAACCAACTGCCTCCTCAAAATTTTCCTTGAGCTGCAAAATAGCAATAAAAAAAATCAAATATAAGGTATCAGAAAATGAAAGGGGCAAAAATAATATGACTACTTCTTACCTATTGAACATATATGTATTGCTGTACGTAAGTATTACTAATTTATCTACAATTACAGTATTCATCTGAAAAGAGAGGGCACAGGGCTAGAGAAATCTTGAATTAGCATGGCATTCTACAAGAATAATGAATGGATAAGGCAAAGTAGTCCAGCCTGTGATTGGGAAGACTCCAGCTGGCTATCATAAGTATAAAGTTTAGCTATCAAAGTGAAGTTCAAAAACCAAAGCTGGTACAAAGGATACTGAGATAACACAAGTTCATATGAAGAGTCATCTGATCTATGATTTGACAATTAATATATACCCTCAGAAGCCAGCGGCAGCAAGAACTCTCCCTTGACTCAAAATCAATTAATGAAACGCGAATACTTAAATTTTGACCAAATAAGATAAGGTATTAGATCTAGTCAAAAGGTCCAGCATATTTTGCAGTTCAATTCATATATCTATTTCAGCTTTGCCTGATCATGCTGACAGTCCATTTTGCTGTTTAATTTGCTGAATCACTACCATCAAGAGATTTCTTCTTTCCATGGTTTTCAATACAAAGGAAACACATATTTATCAGAAGGCAAAAGTTGAAAGTCAGAAGGCACGATTAAATCATCAGGTGAAAAAGCCGATCCAAATAGACGAATTACACTCACCTTGCTGAAGATATTGCCACCACCGCTCTTCAGCCTATCCACCTCAAAGATCGTGACATGGAGAGTCCCATGGAGCAAAATTTGCGCCATCTCTCACCTGCAACCGGATTCACACAGAGCAAGACAGACCCACTTCACATTAGATCACATAACCCTGTAAAACTGGCCGAAAGCGCTTAAACCTACTTAAATCAGCTCGCATTAAAGGGTGTGACCGACCCCAAACAAAAATCTCAGGGGTCGATAATTTGATCAAATCCAGTTGAGTGAGTTGGAAAGTGGTCTTGCGCCATGAGTTCAAATAGACAGATCAAAAGCTCTCAATAAATAGACAACAACAGTATAAAAGGTAATCATCAACCTTGCTATAACCCAGTTCATTATACAAACAGCAACAGAAATCAATTGCTAGAAATGGAGATAGAAGAGCAAAGAGACTAACCAGGGCAGACAGATCCGAAGATTAGAGGGAAGAGAAAAATGATAGTGAGAATCAGATCAGATCTTTCCAATGAGACTATTTATAGAAGAAAAGATATTTAAGGAATTCACCGAAGATACCCAAGAGAAGTGAAACAAAGGTGGGAAAAGATAGAGCAGAAAGTGATCCCAGTAAGCAACTTTGTATTCACTACCAACAGAAGGTTAATAGAATATGAATCATAATTCCTTTCATCTTCCCTGATGATGAGATTGCAACTTACAAATGACCACCCAACATCGAATCACACTATTGACATTCCTCTACTTTCTTTCTTTTTTAACTTTTACATTGGTGAAGACGCTACGTTGATTGGCCATTTTTTGTGGAAAGCATATAAAAATTTATCGCAAATTATATAGAAATTATGGTCAATGATTCCGTTTACCTTTTTTCTGCCTTTTACATTGAATTTAAGAAATATAAATCGTACTCCTTCCTAATCTAACTGAAAAGTTAATTTTAATTTTAAATATAAAATATATTTTTTATATTTGTTAATATTTTTTAAATTATATTTATAAATATTTTTTAAAAATAATAAAATAAAAGAATAAATTAAAAAATTAAAAAATAATTAAAGTATCTTAAAAAATCATATCTGATTAAATAATTTAATTAATTTTTTAATATAATTAAATTAATTAATATATTTTATATTAAGAACTAAAACACTACTATTATTTATAATTTATAATTTTTTAATATAAATACTGCTTCTTCTTAGTAAAATAATTTTTTTACATATAAAGTACTATTAATTTCCATGCAAATATAAGCCCTCAATTTTTCCCTCATTAAATATTTTTTTAAGTATCCCCATAAATTCTTTTTATTCAGAAATTATCCCCAATTGTTTTAATATCAAATGAAATATATTTATTCTCATCAAATTCTTTTTATCTTGTTTGAGAATATTGGGGAGAAAAACCAGTTAAAAAATTTATTCGTAAAAAATAAGTTGATAAATTTTTATATATATAAAATATTAACAACGATGTTTTAATTTAAGTTCTTAAAAAATTTTAACAGAATTTTTCCTTTTGTTTTCCCGCATTGCGTTGGAATATGGTCAATCGGTCTAGAGAGAAGTCGGCAGAAAAAACAAAAGGAGTTTTTTTTTTTAAAAAAAAAAAATCTGAGGGGTGTAAAATTTAATCAGTTATATATGTACACGTCGTGGGGAGCGTCAATTGTAAGAAACCAGAATTCTCTGCTTTAAATTCGGCTTTGGTGCCATATTTTTCAATATGGTTGCCTATTAATGTTGTTGGGGTCCCTCAATTGACCCGCGTTTATGCATTTCCTTTTTACTAATAATTTTTACAAAAAGTTTAAATAAATTTTAAGTTCATCCAAATTTATATACTTTTTCCTCTCGTTTGAAATGGAAGAATTATTTAAGAAATTTATTTTAATTTTAAATATAAAATTAATTTCCTTTCTCTTATATATTTATTATTTTCTAAAACTATTTCTATAATAAATAGAAGTCAATATAATATAATAATATTAGAAATAAAATTAATTTTTATTTATTTTAAATTCTCAAATTTTAAATTATAGATTATAATTTATTAACTCTTTTTTATCTAAAATATTAATCTTATAATATAATAAAAATATGAATCATTTTAAAGTTTATAGAGATATTTAAAAATTATTTATTAACAATATTTTTTATTGACAAAGTGATTTATACTCATAATTTAATAGATTATGGGTAAATGATTTATTAATTGAATTTGAGGTTTTATTTTGGAAGAAAAACAATAAAGATAATTTTTGCGGCGTGGCGCAATGTCATCTCTTGATTACTTAAATAATAATTGCATACGCATCCAGAGATAGGGAAAGAGGTTGAAAAGTGAACAAAACAAGAGTTACAACAAATCGATTAATATTATAGAATTCATATTTTACGCTTTTAGTTGGACGGAATATGGGGACGCACCCACGTGGGGGAGAGATGTGGACGGTGATTATGTGGATGTTTGTCTTGGAAAACTATAATTTTAAATAAAATAATTTAAACACCTCATATTTTTTTATAATTATTTTTTATAAAAATTAATCAACTATTTAAATATTAATTTTTTATCAAAATCAATTAACTATTTGAACACTAATTTTTATCAATAATATATTTTTTATTAAAATTATAATTTTAGTATAAATTAAGGAAACATCTTTTGTGTTTAGATTAATTTTTAAAAAATAAATTTTTAGAAGAAAATAGATTTTAAAAAAATTGATTTTATTAATGTATTTGAATTATTTTTTGAAATAGATTTTGCAAAACAAAATTAATTGTTAGAAATAGTTTTCCTATTTTTTTCAAAATTATAGTTTTAGGAAAAAAATAGATTGTGAAAAAAGTTTATATTTGGAGAGTTTACCAGTTATAAAAATTGATTATGAAAAATGTAGGATATTTAGATTATTTATTGCAGATAACCCCTAAATTGTTTACCCCAGCATTGTTACCCTCTAAGCATTAAAATCAATGCAATATTGTTATTTGGCTAATAGATAGTGACGTTAACTCTGAATTAACATTAGACTAAACGTGTGTAAAGTATTTGTAAAATAATAGTTTATTTAGATAAAAATTTAAAAAATAACTTATAAAAAAAATTTAAAAACTTTTAAAAAAAGGTTCTTAGAGAAGATCTTATAAAAAAATTAGTTTTGAATAAATGAATATTTGTATAATTATTTTCAGAAATATTTTTATTATTGATAAATTACGAAAAATTGTATGAGTATTAAATAAGGAGAGATAAAAGATGAGAGGAGAGAGGGTGTAAGAAAATAAATGAGAGAGGGTGTAAGATAAAGTATGAGAGATGAGAGAGTGTATAAGAAAAAGTAGAAGTAATATATTAATTAATTAATTTATAAACTCTTTTACTATTCTATAAGTTACTTTGACTAGTTTATCTAAAATTTTAATTTTAAATTATAGTCTAATCTAAAAGTCCGTTTGAACAAATATAACTATTTATTTTAAAATTTCTTAAAACTTAAATTTTATCAAAACCTCAGTCTACAACTTAGGTTTGGGATATTCCCAAACACACAATATCTAATACTACATATATTTTATAATATAAGATATAAATAATTAATTTAAAAAAATAAAAAATTAAATAAATTACTTAATATTTATATTTTTTAAAATTATTTTATTGGACTTATAAATTGATATTTTTTAGTTTTAATTATAAAAATTAATTAATTGTTTATATAAATTAATAAAAATAAATAAATAATTTAATTATAATTAAATTAGTATTATTTATTACCTATATTTTTATACTTATTTTGAATGATATTGATTGAAACTTGAAAGAGATAATCCTTTGAGGAGAATTATTAACAGATTTAAAAAAAGATTTAATTATTAAAACATATTAAATAACATAAATTTATTATTAATTCTTAAATATTTTTATTAATTCTTTAATTATTATTAGAATTTTTAAATAATTAAATTTTTTATTTAAAACTTCTTTATAGTTCTCTCTAATTTTCATGTAGTCTTTTGCTTTCGAAATAAAAAAATAAAAAACTTGTATGTAGTCTTTTAACAACAGTGCTCTCCATAATTGCATTTTACATTACTCTCCTACTGAACCAATTAGATCATTCCACCTTTGTACTGGTAAAGGTGGGGTCTCTTCCTTATTTTCTTCATATATTATCATCAACTTTGGAACAATTGAGTCCCCATGTGAGTGACTGATGAACTTTCACATTTTAAATTCTATTTATTTACCATGAAAGCTTCGGTTTCATTGAAAATTCTTAATATACAAGGTGCATATAAATAATATATGCCTTTTACAGGATCCAAAGTGTCTGAATTGTGAGCCACATGAGATTAAAGTGATAAGGGTGGAGTACACTATTAGGTAGATACGTTTTAACCAATCATCCCTAAATTTAGTTAATAAAAGAATAAGATATATAATTATTTAAAATATATTTAATTTTTAAAAAATATTATTTTATTATGATTCTAATCGCAATATTTAGAGAGACATCTTAAATTTTAGGTACTTAGGTTTATATTTAAGAATAATAGACAATTCGCTCTACTCAATATTAGTATCGTCTGAAAAGAAGGAAAACTTCTCTATCCCTTAAATCATAAATAAACCTAATCACTTTCTAAAAATTTTTATATAAAAAAAAGATAAATATGAATTATTGATAAAAAATTATCTTATATTCTCTTCAGTCTTATATAGAAATCTTTTAAAGAAAATTTTAATTTAAAATATAAAAAATTGATATAATAATTAATAATTATTTTTTATTTTTATCACTTATAAAAGAAAAATATAACAGGTAATAAATATATATTTAAAAATTATATTCTTTAATAATAATAAAGTAGATAAATTTTATTAGTTTAATATACATTAAATGACTTAATTAATATTGTTTAATATATATAAATAATTAATAATATCTTATATATTAAATTGAATAAAATAACTCATAATATTATAAATTTAAATTTTGTTATCAATGTAATAATTGGTAATATGGCAATACCTTTATAAGCTATTTTTAACTATAATGAGCCCTCATAATTTAATTTAAATAAACTTTTATATATTACAAAAAAGAGCATTGGGTAGATCTCATGATTTAAATCCACGTATTAAAAAAAGGTTTAAGTTGTGACTTCATCCGTATCTCATTTGTCCTTTACATTTGTATCGGTTCAGTTTCCCACGTAAAAACAAGGTACCGTATTTTACCCCAAGTAGCGTTTTTTTAGGTACTGACATTCATGCCTTATTAAGGGTGTGCTTCCACATTTCTATCGTACCTAATTTTTTTATAAAAATAAATAAACTATTTAAATATTATTTTTTTAAAATCAATTTTTTAATAAAATTAATAAATTATTCAAACATTAATTTTTTTTCTTACAATCTATTTTTCTATCAAAATTATAATTTTAGTATAAGTAAGAGGGAATAATTTTTAACAATAAATTTTGTTTTATAAAATATATTTTGTTTAACTAATCCAAACACACCAATAAAAAATATATTTTTATAAAATTTATTCTACTTAAAATCTATTATTCTCCTCTTTAAAATTTATTATTTAAAAGTTAATATAAATACACCCTAATTTTTAAAATTTATTCCCCTAACTTATACCAAAACTAAAAAATAAATAGATTGTAGATAAAAATTAATGTGTGGAGAGTTTATTATGTTTTTTGTAAAAAATTGATTATAACAAAATTAATGTTTAGAAAATTTATTGTTTCTCATAAAAATTTGATTATAAAAAAATTAATATTTAAATAATTTATTAATTTTTAGAACAAATTGAAGGTAAAAAGTGTTTAAATTATTTTATCTAAAAGTATAATTTTAACCATACTTTTGAGGATATCCCACCAACCACCAAATGGAAATGTAGTACTTGGGGCAAAGGTAACAAGTACACTTTAAGAATAGAAACACTGCTAAATTTCTCTTTTCAGGGCTTTTTCATTTTTTTCTCCTCTCTTTTCCAAAAGGCACAGCCATGTGCGATTATTGAATGTTATTTTTATTGTAGCGATTCTCATACTAATGTTCCCATATGTGGTATTTATATAATGACATTAGATCTCAACTTGATTCGGTATGAACTGATTTTTTTTTTAGCTGATCCGGTCAAAATGGATCGTATGGATTAAATTTTATATTTTTTTATTAAGTCAAAAAATGCGTCATTTTTCAATTTTTAAAAATAATAATATATTAAATTTTTATTTTAATAATTTTATTTTATTGGATTACATGTTGTTTATCTTTTCATTTAGATGCCAACTAATTGAATGTATCTCACTACATCCCTTAATATTTTTACCCGGCAATTCTTGTCTATGCGCTGCAAAAGTTACATGTATTTTGGTTCATATGCTCCGAGATATAATGCTTGTTTGATTTAATTTAAAATTATAGTTTAAAAAATATTATTAAACTAAATTATAGTTTATATCAAAATTAAACAAATATCTATCAAATATTTAAAATAATTTTTAAAAGTAAATTATAATTTTAGGAGGTCTAAAATTATATCTTTAGATAAACTTATAAGAATAACTTTTGAGTAATAAAAGTACTTTTGAGCTATATAATAACTACTTTACCTTTATATTTTTTTTATTATTTTATCCTGTGCTATTTCTAGTAATATAATATAGAAAATGATATTATCGTAATAATTATCTAAACACTTATTTTTTTATAAATATTATTTTTTTAAAAAACTCTTTTCTATACGCTAAACCAAATGGACCCATATACTACTCCTCTAATTATAAGTATAAAATTACTTATTTTTTTATAGGCTAAAAAAATTAAATAAAGAAATTGTATCTAATATTATAGTTAATAGATTAATTTGAGTAAATTAATAAGTATATAATATTAATTTATCTTAAAAAGTTAAATTTAATAATAATTAATTAATTTATTTTTCTTCTTTAATTTCTCTAAAAGAGTTAATTAATTCTTATATTTAGAATCACATGAATAATTAATAATATTGTATTCAATTCTTTTATATATATATATATCTCAAAGCATGTAGCTTAAATCTTTGACAATATTCAAGAATGAACGCGTGTGTGTGATAGGTTCATTTGGTGAAGACTTTATATGCAGAAGACTATTTTACCAAAAACCGGCGAGAACCACATTCCGTGGAAATATCCATGCATATAGCTAGTAAGAACCATCAATGTCACCACGTTCTCTGAACCTAACTCCCTCATCATGAGAATAATCACAGTTCTTCTGCAACTTCTTCTTCTTCCTCTACCGTGTCCTGAAATTCTCATAACAAAGCTTCATAAATGCTACAACAACCCATCTCCTTCTCTCACCTGCCCAAGACTTGACACGATGGTTGATTGAGCATAATTCTTGCAAAGCATAGACTTAATAAATTGAGAAAATCCTAAAAAAATATTACTTAAATTTTAAAACTATAAATTAATTTGTTTAATATATTTTAAAATTATTAACTACTCTTATAAAACAAATAATAATATATATTATTGTAGTAATGCCTGATTTGAGATTTTAAAATTTGAATGATATTTTTTTTAGGATTTTTCCTATTAAATTTTAACCATAAGTTACTTCTTATAAATAATTAAATGTGACTATTTTCATGGAAAAATTAACTGAGAAAATTGCCAGAAAACTTGAAACTAATAAACCAACCGCTATAATCATAATTTTATAGGTCATAAAAATAATCACAATTGTAGAACAATTCATTTTATAAGGATTTAGTGGGGAAAATAGTATTGATCATCAATGTTTCCTTAATTAGAAATTAGAATTTCAGTTTTTCCCCGTTGTATATACAAAAAAAAAAAAAGAATAAATTGGAATTTCCGTGTGGAAGCAAGTTCTATCAGTTAATGGATGGTCTATCTGTATATAACCTGTGTATCTGGGACATTTTAGTAATTGAGGATTTAGCACTACAACCTGGGAAAAAGAGGGGGGCGCGGGGGGAAGATCTCAGACCAACAAACCGAGAATCGGTAAATCAATTCGATCGACGCTGATAGGGAAAAAGAGGACCAGTAAGAAATTGAGACTATGATACTTGCCGTCGTCTTTGCCAACTCCGAGGGCAATATCCTTATCGAACGGTGCGTACCGATCTCTTCTTCCCGTTTCTGAAGACAACATTTTCTTTGTTTGTCATCGAGTTTTTGTGTCTGCTTTTGCCTTTGGTTAGAGATTTCACGTATAAGATTTGGATCTCACTGTAGTGTTGGGATAATTGTATATGCGGGTTGGTATGTATCTGATGTTCTGTTGGATCGGGATCGGGTTTAACAAGATATTAATCTGTGTAGCGTGTTGTTCTTTTTGTGTAAACAGTTTGAATAGTTGGAATTTGAGCAGAAAGCAAACAACCCAGCCGCGATTTAGTGAAATCTGTTTTTTGGTTGATTGAAATTTCAGTGAGAAGTGATAAGTTGTCTAGTACTCTAATTTGATTAATTTTCAGGTGAAAAACAAATGCCTTTCATGAAAGTCACTAATTGATTTCCAAATGCTGTTGCTTGAATTTGTTTACAGCATTCTTGACTTGTAGCACTGGGGCAGTGGTTGAAGGGAAAAAATGTTGATGATTATGTGCGGTAGATATAAAGGGAGTAAATATTGTTGAGCTTTGTTATATAACCTGGAAAATTGAGAAGTTTCTTGTGTGGTATCTTTTGAGTAGATCTGCAGTCGTCTAGCATTAAACATATACATTTAGTATAAATCTTATGATGATGTTTGAGCTTAGCTCTGTGGTTTACCCTATTGCAGTTTTCATGGAGTTCCTGCAGAGGAGCGACTGCATTGGCGCTCTTTCTTGGTTAAACTGGGATCTGATAACCTGAAAGGTGTCAAAAATGAAGAGCTCCTAGTTGCTAGCCACAAGTACATACTCTGTTCTCTCACTTTTCTCATGCCTTGAAGGCGTGATGCATGAATGCATACCTATATAAATTGCCTTACCTGAGTTCACTGTAGGGAAGTTTTTGGGAATTGCTTGGGTGGAATGACCTTTTAGATGGGCTGTCTGTTTATCTAAATCAGAATCAATGCTAACTGAGATGAAATGGTTGTTGAGTCTGTTTATCCGAATCAAAGTCAATGCAACATAAGATCAAATGTGCCAAGTTCTCCAGTGTGTTGTTAAATATGATAAAGTTTAGCAAGATAATAGTGCTAGTTACTTGAATAGAATAAACTTGAGATTGGAAAATTAGCACGTTTCAGAGTCATTCAAAGTTAAAAAATTGGGAATAAGTTGTAGAAGAGGAACCTGCACCATCCCTGCATGACAAGCATGTTCAATGAAATTTAGCAGTTTAGAGTGGGCAGTTGCTACAGCCACTAAAATCAGAAATTTGAATTGAAACAATTGCATTTCTTTCAAGCTTACTATTTGCTTCTCTGCAAACTTCTATTTGTATTCCTTGGCCTTGCCTTATGATTCCTTATCTTATGATATT
Source organism: Leucaena leucocephala (assembly GCA_037074615.1). NCBI lineage: Eukaryota > Viridiplantae > Streptophyta > Magnoliopsida > Fabales > Fabaceae > Leucaena > Leucaena leucocephala. The sequence continues at coordinate 4,334,657 of CM073558.1, read as the reverse complement.
ACTGTATTTTACTTGGAGAATTTATGTTTTGCTATCAGGTCAGTTTATATTGTATACACGGTGCTTGGGGATGTCAGCATCTATGTTGTGGGAAAGGATGAGTATGACGAACTTGCCCGTATGTATTTACTGCATCTCTTTTGATATTTTTTTTTGTTGATCAAATAACATTACAGAACTGTTTCATCTAATATAGGCTCTTTATCCTTTCTTTTTAATTTTTCTTCTTTGACATGTTGGTTTTTTTTTTTGGGGGGGGGGTTGTTCTTAGATAACATTTGATTGGAGTGACTAGTGCTTTCTGTCTTGAAAAGAATTACCTTTGGCTGGTTTTAAAAGTAGAATGACTGCTTTGTTAAGATTGCTAATCTAATAAACTTCTGCACAATAATACTGGATTTTGGCAATGCCTTCTGAAAATGAGTGATCAATGAAATGTGGGTCAAGCTTTGTATGTGACTCTACTGTGAACAAGGGTGAGGGTGAAGAAATCATTGGTTCTAAACCTTGTTTTTGCAGTTTCAAACTTACTAAAAGACAAAAAAAAGACAATGTGACTACAGTAATGTATGTTTTTAAAGATTTCCACTAGTACTGACAGCATTTTTGTCTTCAGTGTCTGAAGTGATCTTTGTGATAACCTCAGTTGTGAAGGACGTATGCGGGAAGCCTCCCACTGAACGCCTTTTCCTTGACAAGTATGGAAGAATCTGCTTGTGTTTGGATGAAATTGTTTGGAAGGTGAGGTGAAATTCTGGATAATTTCAGTATTATTTGATGAAATCACAAACATGAGTTTCTTGTCATTTTTTTGTCTGTTCATTCATTGGGCATGCCACATCTATGGTCTGCATTCATCATCTGTGTGAACCGTTGGCACTGTCCATTTAGTGGGACTATAAGATCATAGATGTCATCCATTTTGGATGAAACAAACGCATCGGATGTTCATGGTAGTATATACAATATGTCATAGTTTTTTTTTTCCCTTATGGTTATCTAAATGTGTCAGATTTGAGTATTATCGGGCTCAATGGGGGGTAGTTTTCCCAAAAGACGATTTTTACATTTACATAAACTCTAACTCGAGACCTTGTGCCCAAAGTCCCTTCCACTAGAATAAATGCTCTATTGGTTTATTGGTTAAGTTCTGTTATTTTCTGCCCCTACAATGATTGAACTTAGCTTCTTGCTTTTTACTTCTTGTGCGTTTCATTGTTGAGTAATTTCTTCTGGATTTTTTTATTGACGTTTCCGCGGTGTATCTTTTCAAGGGATATTTGGAAACCACAGAGAAAGATAGAATCAAAAGATTAATAAGGTTGAAGCCTCCAACAGAGTTCTGAATGGGAGCTTTAAAGGCCCCCTTTAGTAGCTTGGATAGTCCTCAGTTTCTTTTGCTCCATAGCTACTTGTGATGAGTTTTTCCCTTGGAAAAGGGCAAATATTCATATTATTTTTTTCCTTGTTAAATTTTGAAGATATGTAACAGTTCATAAGAAATGTGGTTATTATATCTTGCGTGGCCATGTACTATTCCATTCCTCCCTCCCCTTTGTTAGTGGGTTGGCGTACTAAGGGTCTGCTTACTAATTAAGTGCCATTTGTCTTGGTGCATTTGAGTGTACAAACCTTACGTTTAAATAGTTAAATCATTTATACGTTTAAATAGTCTCTTCCCTTTTCTGTATATAAGCTGGTCAGAGACATCTCCTAAAAATCTGAAAGATTAATGTAGTGAGTAGTCTTTTCAAATTTAAAAGGTCTTTTTCAATACGAAAAGGGCACTTGTTTTTACTTCTACCATTACTTGAGGCATATTTATTATTATTCGTTAGTCATAAGTCAAGACAGTTCTTCAACGCAACTCTTAGAAGTTAGAATTTGAGTGTACAAAACTTACGTTGTATAAAGTATAATGATGTAATATGTAGTTGAGAATGACAGTTGTCCAAAGTTCAACCACCATTGTAATTAGGCAATTGAAGTTTGGCATAGAGAAGATAATCCGCTTAGTTACTTCTCCAATTTTAAATATAAAAATTATTTTTTATATTTATCAACCTTATTCTTATTAATATTTTTTCAATAAAAATTAAATAAAAAAGAGAAGGGTTAATAAAGATTATTATAGTATTTTAAAAAAATATAATATATTAATTTTTTAATCTAATTAAATTAATTAGATTCTATATTAAAAACTATATGAGTAGTTTTAAAGTTACCTTTAAACCAAAACATGAAGAAAATACAAGATAACTAAAAGCCACAAATAAAATTAAATAATAATATGTGATTTTTTTTTAATTTCATGCAAAAGATTAAACTCACCTCTAATTCACCTTTGTCAAGAGAGAATTAGGGATTCAAAATTAGTTAATTATAAAATTATAGTTAATTTTTATTTGTATAAGATATAGTCCAATACTCAGCCTCAATGCGTACATAAGACATTATCTCTTTGGCCTATAAGAGTATTTTTTTTGGGTACAATAATATTCGAGTGATTGTTTTGAAGGATTAACCTCCAAGCCATGGTCAAGCAATGGATTAGGTGACAATGACATCTGTTAATAAAATATTCTCATTCCAGTTTAGATAAAACGTTGTATTTGAGATGATCCGGCCCTCTCTGCCCTGCAAGCCACCACTACCACCCATGCTGTAGGGGAAAAAAGCGAAAAGCGTAAATCTGCCAAGACCTGCCGACTGAGCCCCACTTTACCAAGATTCGTCATCCAAACCTTGAAGGGTGACCATTTTGGGTTCCAAGAAGTGACTTTTTGGTGAGGTTAATTTGTTTGTTCATCAAAAATACATTTCAGTCCTAATATAGTCCCGGTTTAGAATCCAAACTGAGTATTTAAAAAAATTTATAGTCTAAATTTTAATTTTATTTTTTTTAAAATAAATAGTTATATTTATCTAAAATAACTTTTGAATGAAATTATAATTTTGAATAAGTTATTGGATCTAATTTCTAGAATAATAAAAGAGTTTTTGGACTATTCAATTATTATTTTATTCTAACTTTTTCTTATGCTATATCTACTCTCTTCCTCTTTCTTCACCATCTCTCCTCTTTCTTTTAAACTATTTCTCATATTTTTAATAAAATCATACATTTCTAATAATTTTTTAATTATAAAAGTCTTTATGATAATAACTATCTAAACACTCATTTATTCATAACTATTTTTTTTATAAACTCTTATCTATAAATTTTCTAAAAACCTTTTTTTATGAGTTATTTTTTAAATTTTTATCCAAATTAACAACTAACAAGTAGAAAAAATATACATTTATGATGGTATTGTTAAAAAAAATTACAGATTCTCGTATTTTAAATAATTAAACTATCCATCATTTAAAAATAAAAAAATTAAGAAGAACGTGCATGCAAAATCCTTAAATAGGTATATCTTGATTGTACCAAAAAAAAAATTATATCTTGAAGTAGAGATTTAAACAATTAACAGACGTATATACTTTTCAAAAAAATAAATGTAGATGCCTTAATATACAAACAAGTGTTCCTGAAAATAATTCATATGTGTGTATAATTGTTTCAATCTCCACCACAAGATATAAACCAATTTGGTCATTTAGTTTCCCCAATTTGGGGGGTTTTGCAAGAAGTTCTTCTTAATTTTTCTTTTTATTTTTAAATGATGGGTAGCTTGGTCATTTATCTTCAAGATTTATTTTCAATCAAGTCTCTAAGTACTGCAGATTTATTTCTGATTTTATTAAGACTGATTTGTTAGTAAGTCCTTATATAGGACTACAATGAAAATTTCCCAACCTTTAATATTCATTTATGAAGAAATGAACAAATATATTTAAGTACACTATTTTCCAATCATATTTGTCTTTTTACAATCAAGCAGGAAATAAATTATTACTGGATTTTGTAGATCCGAGCAGACAAGAATATCTCCGGGAGAAGTAAGAAGACTGCTCCATTCTTCTTTTCATCGAAATAAATCCCCCGAAAGAGACCAATACGCTCTCGTCTTCTTCTTCTTCTTCTTCCGCAATGAAAACTCTTATTTCAGTTCTCATAATTATTGCCTTCATCGTTGCGTTCTCAGAGGCCAACCCATTATTCACTCAACCCCAAGCTCTCGAATCCTTCAAGCTCATTAATGAAACCCACCATCAGGTGAGTAACAAACACCCCCTTTTTAATCTTCTCTTGAAAAGTTACTTTCCTATAAAAACCCTAAAATCACACAAAGCAAAATATTATCCAGAAGGTGGAACAATGTATCGGGATTCTCAAATTCAAACTTAAATTAGCATTCTCAGATCTCAGATTTATACTCGATTGACCTCTTTCTGTTGCAGAATCAAGCGAGCTGCTCATACAGAGTGACGATAAAGACAAGCTGTTCTTCGCCTCGATACACCAGAGATCAGATCAGTCTCGCATTCGGCGATGCTTATGGCAATCAGGTTTAGTAATAATTCCTAATTCCTAATACTTCACCGTCAACATTGTTCTGAATCAGAATAATCACTCATAGAAATTGATCGATCTATCACTCTGTTCTTTGTGTCTTTCATTTTATCAGGTTTATGCTCCACGGATAGATGACCCATCTTCTAGGGCATTCGAGCGATGCTCTACGGATACGTATGATGTATACGGTCCATGTACGTATGAAATATGCTATCTGTATTTGTACAGGAATGGATACGATGGATGGAAACCAGAGAAAGTAACAGTGTATGGATATAACATTAAGGCTGTTACGTTTTACTACAACACCTTCATTCCCAATGGTATTTGGTATGGATTCAACTTGTGCCATGGTTCTACTGTAGTTTCTAAAGCAACAGTGTAGTAGTAATAATAATGGAGCAATAATGGAGTTCAGAGGATGAACTGAATTGGAGAGAATGAATAATGTAGTAATGGGTATCGGAATCATGGGATATTTGAGTCTTTGTATCTTTTCTTGGGTAGGTTTTTTTCTGAGTCTGGTTTGATTCAATCTACGTTGCCATGTGATGTTGGTTTATGTTTATTGTGGATGATCTATCTTATATATATATAAAAAAAGATGATCTTTTTTTAATATAATGTCATTGTGGATTTTAATATTGTGTCCTCTTCTTTTCCCATTGGTTTTGTCAAGTTTAGCTGCTTCTACATACATCCTAATCTCACATATCCTTGATAATAATGATTAATTAAATGTTAAAACAAATCTGTCTACAAGGTATTGGGGTGTTATTTTTTGTGGTAATGAGTAAGGAGGGCCTAAGCCCAATTGCAACAAAAACAAAAAATATACATGCTTGTATCCCTGACGAATCAGCGTCAGAGGAAACCCTTACAACCTTATCATGTTCATCCGCCGCCTAGCTTCCATGTCCGGCACTCTGAACAGTTCTTCATCGCTTTCTTATGCGTCAGTACTATTCTCACATCACAACAATGAAGCCTACTTTTACTTTTGTTCCTAATTTTTCATCATCCTCATATATAACATGAACAAACTCATTCATTTACATGAGAAAACTATGGTAGAATATAAATATCTCAAACACAATATAATCAATCTATATTATAATATACATAAGTATAAAACCTATATGAGATATAGCGGAAGATTTAAAGTTACCTCTCGTCATTAGCTTGATTGATCTAAAAAGAATTGGAACTCAAATTAGATACTTGTCAATAAGAGAACACTGTCATATAAATAACAGATTCTTCCAGCTGGTGATTAGGCACAGTGATAGCAACTTGTGTACTGCCGTCACTAGTGGGGAACCTTCGAGAGTGAGCTGAGAAACTAGGTTATCGCTCTGGATTCAGAAAAATATCGCACGATAAAACTGAATGGTTAATTTTCACTATCAGAAAATTAACCTTAATAAACTGATTCAACAACCTACCTTAGACTGGACCCAATGACTACAGGCTACACTAAAAAATATTTATTAATTATCTTAATTAATATCTAATAGGTTATATTATAATAAATATCTCACATTCTCTCACTTAGCCCATATGTTCAATGTTGTTGCCATGTCTAGGTAAACCGATGTCATGCTACAAGAATCATAGATATAAGTCTCTGTTTATCGAGTATTATCTTCCATATATTACAGGTAGCATCATCACTTAATGGGTATCATATTATATATGAACTCAATGCTCATCAGTTCCTATCTCAGTGTTTATCAATTTCAATAACATAAATGTATACAATCACAATTTGAAATGATAAATTATAAAATATGATTTCATTGCTCATACCTCCATTAATCAAAATAAGGATGAAGTCCTATATGAGGTATATGTGTGACAAAAATATTCGGCTTCAATCATTTCGTCAAAAGATTAGCCAATATATCCAATGTACTGGTGCGTTCAAAAAAAAATTAGTCATCCTGAACTCTTTTTCTCAAGCAAAAGAATTTAAATTCGACAAACTTGCTTCAAATTTTATTCTTTTTGTTATTTGCTATAGCCACCATAGTTACGTTATCACAGTATATTCTGATTGGTTTAGAGACTGAATCCACAATTTTAAACCTAACAATGAAATTCTTTATCCAAATAACTTGTGAACTTGCTTCAAAACACGCAATGTACTCATCATCACGATAAAATGAGCTGTTTGATTTTGCTTAGCATTTCTCCTCGATATAGTTATTTCTATCAATAGGAAGATGTAAACAGATGTAGATTTGTTCATGTTTACGTATCCTCCAAGATCTGAATATGAGTATCCAATTACGTTCAGACTGTTTGTTCTCCTATATGTGAGCATATAGTGTTTAGTGCCTTGTAGATACATAAACACCTTCTTTGCAGCTGTCCAATGTGCTTTTCCAGGATTACTTTAGTATCTTCCCAACATACTTACTGTAAAAGTGATATTAGGTCTTGTACAAATATGTGCATATAATAAGCTTCCCACTGCTGAGGTATATGGGATCATTTTCATCTGTTTCCTATCAAACTTAGTTTTTGGATATGGATTTAGACTAAACTTATATCCCTTTTCAATAGGAGCCATGTTATATGAACAGTTTTGCATTCTGAACCGTTCAAGAATTTTGACAACGTAAGCCTCTTGAGATAGACCTACAAGACATTAGGTTTTATCTCTGTAGATCTTTATGCTATGACATAAGAAGCCTCACCCATGTCTTTCATGTCAAAACTCTTAAACAGAAACTGTTTTACCTTACGCAATAGTCCCAGATCATTGGTATCAAGTAAAATGTCATCCACATACAAAATTAAGAATATGATCCTACTCCTACTAGCCTTGTGGTATATACAGTCAGCCATGATATTTTCAACAAAATCAAATGATGTGATCACTTCACGGAACTTCAAGTACCACTGCCTTAAAGCTTATTTCAAGCCATATATTAATCTCTTTAACTTGCATACCAATTATTTTTTACCTTCTGCAATAAATCTCTGAAGTTGTTTTATATAGACTTTTTCTTCCAGTTCACCATTGAGAAAAGCAGTCTTTACATCCATTTGGTACAACTCCAAATCAAAATAGACAACCAATGTCATGATTATACGTAACGAATATTTCTTAGATATAGGTAAAAAAGTTTCATTATAATCGATTCCTTCCACTTGAGTGAAGCCCTTAGCAACCAACCTAACCTTGTATCTATTGATATTATCTTGTGAGTCTCTCTTAATTTTGTAAACTCATTTACAGCTAATAGCCTTAGACCTACTAGGCAACTCTACAAGTTCTCAAATATGATTATTTGCCATGAAATTCATTTTATCAATCATAACATCATGCCACAACTTAGAGTTCATACTCTTCATAACTTGAGTGAATGTTAAAGGATTATTTTCAATATTTATATCACAGTCAACCTCAGCAGAATACACTACATAATCATCAAGTAATGCAAACATTCTTTATCTATTTGGCCTCCTTAATTTAACCCTTGGGTTGATCCATGTTGCTAAATAAGGACATCCTCTATCACATTTTATGGTGATTCCACTTGTATGATATGTTGACCATCCAGTATATGTCCATCTTGTTCAACATCTTCATCTTGAGTCACATAGTCTACATCATGTTCAATGTTAATCCAACAATGGGATGATCATTAACTATTGATATCCCTTCATGAATGATATCAATGGTTCGCTCTATGTGATTGTCTAATGGACAATCACTTCCACTAATCACATCATTCTCAAGAAACTTAGCATTTCTAGACTCTACAAACCTTTTAAAGGGTAGAGGACAATGAAACTTATAACCCTTAGACCTTTTCGCATAGCCTATAAAGTAAACTCTTAATAGCCTTGAGGTCCAACTTCTTCTCCTGTGAATTGTATACTCTTACTTCCACATGACAACCCTATACATTGAAATTATTTAAACTGGATTTTTATCATTTTCAGATTTCAAAGGGTGTCTTGGGCACTTCCTTTGTTAGAACCCTATTTAATATGTATGTAGCTATCTTGAGTGCTTCTTTTCACAGGGAAGACGGCAGTTTGGAGCTACTCATCGTGCTCATAACTATATCCAGCAAGGTTCTATTTATTCTTTCAGCTACACCATTCATGTCAGGTGATTCAGGCATAGTATATTGAGCTACTAAACCTTGCTTTAAAAGAAATCAGCTAATGGATCTGGCGCTTCTCCTTCACTAATGTATCTGCCATAATACTCACAACTACAGTCTAATCTCACGATCTTGATTGGTTTCTCAATATATTTTTCTACTTCTACTTTATATATATTTTTTCAAAGCATATAGTGCTTCAATTTTATTATAAAGCATATATACATACATATATCGTGAGTAATCATCAATAAAGGTGATAAAGTACTTTTGACCAAATGCAATCAAATCAAGGCAACAAATATCCGTATGTATAATTTCTAGCAATTCAGAACTTCTCTTAGAGTCTTTATGTGATTTATTGGTATGCTTTCTCCTTATGCAGTTCACATAATAATCAAATTTCGAATGGTTTAAAAATGAAAGAATTTCGTGTTTATTTAACCTTTTAATTCTGTCAATGGAGATATGACCAAATCTCTTATGCCACAGGTTATAAGAATTCTTATCATAACACTTCTCTTAGTACCACGTGAAACATAAAAAGATTGAGGCGAATCAGAAAAAAATTTAAATAAGCCATCAATCATACCTAAATTCGCAATCAAACTAAAATCCTCTGTAAAAATCATAAGTTTATTAGAAAGAACTAAATGATAATCAAATGGAATGAACTTTGACATAGAAATTAAATTTCTTTTGTTAGAGGGAACATAAAAAAACATCATAAAGTTCTAAAATATGATTATTTGAAAAGGTTATGCGAAAAGTTCTAATGGCTTTCATATGATCTCCTCTCTCACTGTTTAGAACAATTTCCTCATTGGGATAGAGATGCCTGCTTAACAGAAAGCCCTGCATGGTAGTTAAAATGTGAATCATCGAACCAGTATCAATCCATCAAGTGTCATCGTTAACGTTAGAAAAATTAGATTTAAAAGTAACATACAATGAAAGCATACCTCTCATCTCCATTATATGAAAGTATGCCTTAAGGCATAATCTAAGTCTAAGAAATTAAGTTATAACAAAACATCATCTCTCCAATCACTATAATTAATGTTACCATCTAAAGATTATTTTGTTGCTTACATAAGCCATAATCCTGAGGTAGCAATTGGATCTACAAAATAGAATAGACAAACATACAAACAAGCTCACGAGCTAGAATTTGAAACAATCACAAGTCACTGTGCCATATATGCATACTTAGGTCAAATATAGCATGCAAGCAGTATAAATACGTATCACCAATGTTTACCTATGGGCAAGACATTAGCATATCATGTATTTATCTCAAATGATAGAATTAGAACGCATTCGTAATTTTTTAATACATGTGAGTTAATTAGAAAATAGCAAGGTCATTCTATCCCATCCTAATTAAATGTAAAATTATGAGATATCTACCTGTGGACAAAGATAAATCATAATTATACATTTAATTACAAATGATATTTTAAATTCATATGTGATTAATAAATGCATGCAATGAATTCAATAAACAAGTGATGTAGATACTCCTTAAAAAATTATACGCTAATCACAAATATCATTTATGTGCATTGAAAATCTAAATATGTACAACTTAATGGAGTAATTAATTATCATCCTAATTAAATGTACAATTATGAGATATCTACTTGTAGGCAAAGATAAATCATAAATATACATTTAATTATAATTGATATTTTAAATCTATTTGTGATTAATTAATACATGCAACAAAATTAAATAATGATATTATGCCACTCCTCATAAAACTATATGCTAATCACAAATATCATTAACGTGCATATAAATTTAAATATACACAATATAATGGAGTATTTAATAAATTAATTTAATCAATAAATATGACTAAATAATTTAATTTAAATTTTCTACCTATTTCATGCATTTAAAAAATATTTAATGAATTAATTTCAACTCAAAATATTTTTATAAAAAATAAATTGTTAATTTAATTGTTAAGGGAGAAATTAGCAGGCAATTAAATAACATATAAATTAAAATTTATAAACACCTTTTTAAAAATTAAAATAAGAGAGAAATTAATTTAAATATTTATAGTGTATACAATAGTAATTAAAATATTTTAAAAAATCAAATTAAATGGCTAAAAATAATTTTTTAGAAATAAAACTAAATGCTCCATACACAATTTCTAGGGTCTAAAATAGAGTCTAAAATAATTTTTAGAAATAAAAAATAAAAAATTTAAACTCAAAAAGTATTTTCCATAAGCTAACAGAAAAAAATCCTTTTCAGCCCAAAAAAATGATGCCCAGTTGCTGCCAAGAAAAAATATTAATAGCAGCCCAAAACTCAATGACCCATTACGCAAACAGATAAAAAATGTATTGGTCCAGAATGATTAAAGCCCAATACGATATGCAAAAAATATATATATAAGAGGACCAAATCCAAAAAGCTTAAAAAACAATTCTTGACCCAGCATTCTAAATAAATGAAACGGTGTGTTTCATTATAGGGTAAAACAATATCGTTTTAAGCTCGTCTTCAACTTCCATCTGGATTCCTAATGCCATGTTTAGCTTAATATGAGGGAGGGGAAGGGAAAGATTTTAATAGAGAAAAAAAAAAAAGAGATTTTATTATTATTTTGTTTGGATTAATATTAAGAGAGGAGAGGGGAGATGATGAGTTTTTATATTACCTTGTTTGGTTCAAGAAGAAAATAAAAAAACTATTTTTATATAAATAAATTTATCTTATATTATTTTGTAGAATATTTTAATAAAATATAATATAAGGATAATATTAGGATTTAAAAAAATTATAGGTATATTAATATTATAAAATAATAATATCATACCTCCCATCTAAATTCTCCCAAATTTAAATGGGAGGTGTAGTTGGGGATATGGTTGTTCATGGGCAGGGCAATCCCCCTGCTCGGTGCCCTGCCCAAAAAAAGCATGGGCTGTATTTTGTAACCCGATACCCGACCCTACCCGATAAAAGCCCTAACTATTTTGGGCTAGGCGTGGGCGGCTTGGGCGTGCCCGTTGTGATGTTCTGCTCATGTTGGAAAAAATAATCTGTAATTATAAACTTCTAAAATAATACCATATTCATATGTCTTCAAAAGTTAAATAATATATATAATCTACTAAAAATAAGATAACAAAAAGATAATAATTAAAGTATTGAAATTCATTGCATATAAAAAAAGTTTTGAAATCTAAGTAATTTGTAATTGTAACTTTGTATAAATTTTCTAAATATTGACAAGGATAAAGCATCTAAAAAAATAAAATAAATAATTATAATTTATAATATAATAATATTATGATTAGTAAAATTAAAGAAAAAAATCAATATAGTTATAAATATTAAAAGACGTAACTTACTTATTTAACTACTTAGATTTTTAAAATGACCATTTAGTCATCAGTAACTATCATATTCTCCCTTCCAAATATAGTATCTAGGGAGAAAAGTAAAAAATAAAATAAAAGAATAAGTGCCCATGGGCAGGGCAGGCCCTGCCCGGTGCCCAGCCCGAAAAAAGTATGGACGACATATTGCAACCCGGTGCCCGGCCCTACCCTATATTTATCGGGCTGGACATGACTATTTTTTTGTGGGCTCGGATGGGTATACCGGGCCGCGGGTTTTATGAACACCCCTATTTGGGGAGGGGAGAGAAAATTTTAAAAAATTTGCCCTAACCTCCTAAATATTTTAGTGAGCTAAATAAAAGAAGGGGAATAAAATTATTTCCTCGTTTTCGCTCCCTCCCAAATTACCCATACCAAATAGGACTTAAAACTCAACCCAATCTTTGCATGACTTGGTGCTAACTCGCCGCCACCTAATAGTTTTAGGCAATCTTCCACAGCGGCTACAGCTTCCATTTACGAGGTCAAGTATGAGATTGAATAGCTGAAGGAAACTGTTGAAGACATGAACCCTATGCTTGCTGATGCATATCAATGGCTTGACGAGATCCTCACTCAACATTTTGCTCTCGTCATTTAGCATAGAATGTTCTCTCTCTTCACACTCATAATTAAATATAAATATACTTTCTTTCTTTCTTGAAAACAAATACGAAGGCAAGCATATGTTTGATTAATCATAAAATATAATCTATTGAAGTTCTGAGTATTCCTTGCGTCATTTGCTTTAGACATAGTTGGAGAATCATAGGTTTCTACAATTACTTCTTTCTCGCCATTGATACACAGTAATAAATACTCAAAGGATAAAAATAAAAAATTATGATATCTAGAGATATCTATATGTCATATTCTATCTCATATTATTATTTACAAGGATTAAAAATTAACAAGTAAGATAAAGGAGATCTCAGACAAGACTATAATACCACATATTAGAATATAAATATCTCAAATACAATATAATTAATACAGATTATACCATACATAAGTATAAAACCTATATGAGATGCAGTAGAAGACTTAAAGTTACTTCTCACCAGTAGCTTGATTGATCTAAGAAGAACCAGAACTCAAATCAAATACTTATAAATATAATAATACTGTCAGATAAATAATAGATTCTTCTAACTGGTGATTAGGCATAGCAATAGTAACTTGTATACTGTCGTCACCAGTAGAGAACCTTATAGAGTGAGTTGAGAAACTAGGTTATTACTCTAAACTCAGAAAATTATCGCACGATAAAACTGAATAATTAATTTCTACCATAAAAAAATTAATCTTAATAAACTGAGTCAACAATCTATTTTGGATTGAGCTAAATGACTATTAATTATTTTAATTAATATTTGATGAACTTGTGGATTTTGCTTGTCTTGTTGAGCCTGTGGTGATTCCGTGAAGAAGAAGAAGATGAAGCAGAGACTACTCCTTCCTTTCTCTTCAAGATGAAGATCAGAGCTTTTTTTTTATCAGAGAAAATTACATAATGAAGTGATTGAGTTATTAGTGTCTTGGAATCATCTTTCTTTCTCTTTCTCTTTTCAGCTTCTTCCAACGAAGTCATTCTTAGGTCTCAGCAGCAAAGATTTCACATACCTTCGAAGTTTGCAACAGTATAAGTCAGAGTTTTCGGATGTTTGGTTTATTCGGAGAGCTTCGACTGCTCCAGAAATTGAATCCAACTTTGGTTTTCACGGAAGAAATTAAAGACACTGGAATCTAAATCCATTGCTTGCCAATCGAAAATGGTAGAATTAAGCATGAATCGCCGAATCGAAGAGAGAAAAGGATAAACTATGGAAACTGGAGAGAGCCTAAAAAATTTTGTAAGACCCGCCAAAACGTAATTAAAGACAGAATTTCTCAATCAAACGCCATGGCAGGAACCGTGCCATGTCATAATCTCACATCAATCATCACCCAAAGTCGTTAGCCACATCCTCAAAGTGCTGAGTCATTATCCAAGGTGTCAGACCACGTCAACGGACATGCAATCCCATATTATGTCATCCACCGAAGTGGTCAAACTCCTAGATAGACATGTCAACTCTTTGCAGTCAACCTGATGTGTCAGTCCATATCACCAGAAGATGTGGGCCACCACCTGGACAGACTCCCAGTTAGCGTCCATCATGTCATAACACGTCACCGGACTTGTCATCTGTTTCTCCCAATCATCTGACCAGGTGGCAGTGAGATCTACTGCCATGTCATAAGCAGTGTCAGCGCCATATGCAGGAATGTCATAAACAAGCATGTGCGAATGGGCCTACGATTGGCCCAAATATTGTGCCATGGGACGAAGAGAGGAGCCATTATTTTGAGAAGGCCTTTATTTCCCTTAAATTTATTTTCTCAATTAATAATTAATTTGGAAAAATGAAAATACTTTCCTGTAGCATGATTAGATTAAAATATGTAATAAAGAGCTTTACAAACAATTTAATCGTTTTAAGAAAAATTAATTTTATTAATTTTTTTGAATATTTTTAAATATAAGAAAATATAATACTCATATGATCTTAAATATAAAATATAATTAGTGAGTTGATATTTATATTAAATATAATATATATTTCTTAAATTTATTAATTTTTTATCAAGTTACTCTTATTAATATTTTATCTATAATAACCAAATAAGAGAATGAAGGAATGAGTTAAAGAAAATGATTAATGTACTTTAAAAAAAATATACTATAATAAATATGTTATATATTTAAGATTGGAGTAGTATATGTTAAATATGCACAATATATTTTAGAATCTTCTATTTTAGATTAAACATATCATATAAATAATACATTAACTTTTTTTAGGAAATAATAATGTATTAATTATATTTAGATTTACATGGATGATACAATATATTTTTAGTTTATTAAATATGTTTATATTTATTTAAAATCGTGTATAATATGTGATTCATTGCGGTGGATTTATTTTGTTTCATTAAAAAAAGTAGTCGAGGTGGATGTAATCATTAGTAAGAGAACTTAATTATTTTGCTAAACAATATGTAATTAATTTTCAATTCCTAATCAGTTCCCGGCTTGATGACAGTTTTCGGCTTAAAAAGTGTCTTTTACCCGCTCAACTCGGCTCAGCTTAAACGACCCGTTAAACACACTGACCAACCATTCAGTCCGACAATTCGGTCTGGTGTGGGTCTGAAAACATTAGTCTCAAATGTTTTGTCACAAAAAAAGAGTTTCCATGTTTATAAAAATATATATTATTTAGTAATAATATTTATATATAAAATTTTCAAATATTAAAGATTTCCCTTCCCCATTATTTAATGGATGGATATATTTATTTTTTATTGGGAAAAATAATGATTACTTTTTTTAAATTCAACTCAATTCATATTCATGACATGTAAAGAAAGAAGAAGAATGTTATGACGTGATTTAATCCTTTAAAAGTTATAATATAACTAAATAATATAAATATATTATTATTTTTTTATTGTATAATTTATTATTATGTGTTTGTTTAAATAGGATTTTAGAAATGCGCTTATAAAAAAAAAACTTTTAGATAACTTATAGAAAATAATTTTTAGATAAAAATTTATAAAAAAAATAGTTTTGAATAAATGAGTGTTTGGATAGTTATTTCTAAAAGTACTTTTATTATTAGTAAATTATGAAAAAGGGTATAGATATTAATGAGGAGAGAGGAGAGATAGTGTAAAAAAGTATGAGAGATAAGAGAGTGTAAAAAAAAATATGGATAATATAGTAATTAGTTAGTTTATAAGTTTTTACTGTTCTATAAGTTACTATAATTAGTTTATTTAAAACTTTAATTTTAAACTATAATTTGATCTAATAGCCCATTTGAATAAATATGACTATTTATTTTTAAAAAAATTTAAATTTAAATTTTATCTAAAAGGATTTATAAAATTATAGTTTTCATGGTTTTTAAATACGCACTATATACTATTAAGTTATTATTAGATTTTTTTTTTAATTTTATCGTCATTTCTGAAAAAAACAGACCGGCATATATTTGTATTTTTTTTAAAAAAAAAAAGAATTCATCTGATATAACAAAATATTGTGGGAAGAAGCAAATGGAAACAAATTCTATTAGCGGGAAACTGAGTTGTTTTAACTGCCAACGCTAACGAGAATCGTTCGATCTTTCCTTCCCAAATTAAGTCTCTCTCTCTCTGTTTTCTCTCTCCCTCTTTTTTCCCCATGTCTCTCCCACTCCTAATAATCGGTGCAGCTTAGCGACCCATCGTCGCCGCCGCTTTCCAGCGACGGAAAAGCTGCACTCATTTCTCCCATGGGGAAAAGCCCTCCATCTCCGCCGTCCGACATTGAGACGGCTCATGGAGGCCGCAAGGGCCGGCCAACTCCTCCCTATGACGTTGAGACGGCTCACGGAGGCCACAAGGGCCTACCATCGCCTTCCTACGATGACGTTGAGACGGCCCATGGAGGTCACAGTAGCCGACCGTCGTCGTCGTCGTCTGATAGGGAGACGAGACGCGAGCATAGAAAGAGCCGATCAGAAACTCCGCAACCAACACCGCGTTTTTTCCCGCCGGTTCCAAAGCCGTGGTTCCCATGGCTTGTGCCGCTCGTATTTGTGGTTAATGTGGCACTGTTTTGGTATTCAATGTACTACAATGATTGCCCTGCAAAAATTGACAAAGATCGTAAATGTCTCTTCTCAGAATATTTGGGAAGGTTCTCTTTTCAACCCTTCAAGGAAAATCCCCTTATCGGACCTTCCACCAGAACGTACGTGAGCACTAGTTCCTAATTCTCTCTCATTTTAATTTATGCTTCAGATAGTTAGATTGCTTAATTTTCTTCAGCAAAGGGACTGAGGGAAAGTTCATCTTTATAGGGTTTTGCTTCTTTCTCTTTAATCCCAAATGTCCAATATGAAGCTTTCCCGGAGGGAGTTGTGGTTTTCTTTTGGGAATTAACAGGAAATGATATTTGTTGAACTCAAAGAACGAACAATATCCAGTTGAACAGCAATTGCAATGTTAATTAACTCCGGAGGAGTAATGAAAATGGAAGGGATAGAAAGGAATGAATTAAAATAGAGAAAATCACTATAAGATCATAAAGAACGAGCGTGAAACAAGTCAGCAATATGAATCATTTGTTATTTCCTGCAGCATAACTTATCAATGCATGTTGCATGTTGCATGTTGCTTATTTGTTGTAAGATGTTTTAGTGATTACATTCATTCATTCGGACCTTATAATAATTTTCCTTTTAAAATATTGACATTGCATCTATCTAGAGATAAATTTGTAAGTTTTACTTACCCTCCTCACTCCTCTCAAATTTACCCCATCGAGCATAAGCCGCCCCCTTAAGGAAGTTCAAAAACAGGATTAATTGATATTCTTAAGAGGATATTTTGGAGTTCGTACTCAAACCCACTAAAGCTTTTCAGCTAACAGCAGCACTTGAATGATTAAAGTCAGGATTTTTCATATTCCTATAGCTCTGCTTTGTTCTGCACAAAGTAGAAACTGAACTTCATTTCAGTAGGTTTGAGTTTAACCCTTTATTTGTTCTCACTTTTGCAGACTGCAAAAGCTAGGAGCCCTAAAGAAGGAACTAGTGGTGGATGACAACGAAGGATGGCGACTGATAACCTGCACGTTTCTTCATGCTGGAGTTATACATTTAATCGCCAATATGTTTAGTCTCTTATCCATTGGAATTCGGCTTGAGCAGGAATTTGGATTCAGTAAGCATTTTTGCTGAATTTTTCTCCATTGAACGTTTTGGAAGTTTATCAGGAAGTTTTTCAGTATATAGACTTTTCTCATCTATTTTATATATATATATATATATATATATATATATATATATATATATGCTGCAGTTAGAATTGGATTGTTATACTTACTTTCTGGATTCGCTGGAAGCTTAATATCAATATTGCATTTGGAAGAATCTGCAAAACCAACCGTATCAGTTGGTGCATCTGGTGCACTTTTTGGACTCCTTGGAGCCATGCTTTCAGAGCTTCTAACCAACTGGACAATTTATGAAAATAAGGTAACCTGTTCTATATACTTAATCTTGTTTGGAGGAGTTCATGAGAAACAAAAACAAAATGAGAAAATTAGTGAAAAGCCCCATTTGAAAATTTTGAGTTAGAAATACCTAAATTTGAATACTAGTACTTTTTATATATAAAAATATATTAGGTTTTTTTAGACGATAAAATTTTTAAATAGATTTTTTTTATCAGATTTTTTCAAAAAAAAATTTAACTTATATTTTTTTCTTTCTCCAGTGTGCAGCTCTTATAACCCTTTTGCTCATTAGTGCCTTAAACTTGTCACTTGGATTTCTGCCTCGGGTTGACAATTCAGCTCATGTTGGAGGATTCACGTCAGGATTCCTTCTGGGGTTTCTTCTTTTAATGCGTCCTCAATATGGATATGTGAATCGTAAGCATATTCCTCCAGGATATGATGTCAAACGCAAATCCAAGTTCACCTTCTATCAATATCTCTTATTTATCATAGCATTAATCATCTTAATTGCTGGGTAAGGAACTGATATCATCATTCTCTTTTCTTTGATCTTTCACCACAAAAATTATTGGGAGAATCACTATAAGGTCTTAAAGAAGCAATGCAATCATAACAAAATACTAATAACAAGTGAGTAGTATAGTACTGTCGTCATTTCCTATAATAGAATATCATTATATGCTACTTAGTACTCACTTGTCATGTGACTTTTTAGAGATCATATTCATTATTTGGGACCTTATAGTGATTCTCACTAAATCATTCAGCCTTAGCTAACCTGCTTCCTGAACTTGTTCTAACAAATTAAAGGCTATGTATGTATTCTGCTGGCAGATATGCATATAGCTTAATTAAGCTATTCAAGAAATAGAGACTGGAGAAAAAGTTGAATGCTGGGAAAAGACAGAATCAGAATGCTTGTTTCTTCAAACTTGCAAAGTATTAATCCAGAATCTCCCCGGTTCAGATGTGTATAAAAGGAATAAATGTATTTAGACCCCCAAACTTGAATTTACATAGATGCTTCTTCATAGTTTGGAACCTTTTTCCTGTTTTCCTTTCTCAGGTATATGCTTCTTCATATTATTTATAGGAGTATAAACAAATTCTGGACTTTTGAAGCTTGAACAAATTCTGAGATGATTTCACATGTTGTACATGTAATTACTAATTAGGGAAAATACTACTATAGATCCTTATACTTAAATCGTGTTTTGCTTTATTTTCATAGTCCTTCAGACGATTTTCCAAATTGCAGGGACTAATGCTTGAGATGGAGTAAATAAAAGGGATGGGAAGCAGCGAAAATAAATTACAGAGAATGAAAACAAAACTGGACTAAAGTGTAGGGATCTAGAGTCGTACTTTCCCATATAATTAATATTCTTTGATCCTATGAAATAATATATTTTAACTTAATCAATTTCGACTTCTATTAATATTTAAGAGGACAAAATTTTTCTCATTTTGTATGACCACATTCCTTAACTTGTGTCCATTAAAATACTGTTGAAGTTGTATTGAAATGGAATTTATGTTTTTGTGCTCCACTAAAATGGTCCTTTTCAATGACACAACCGGAAAGAAACAAAAGACTCACAATTTATCAAGTTGAAACTAACAAATGTGTGATGATTTTCAATTTTTTGAAAATTTCTTTTTTTTTAATAGAAGATATATAATTATACGTACAATATTGTATATATTTAGCATGAATTTTGGTTTAACTCTTTAAATAACATAAATAGTTGATTTTCTATATTTCAAAGTGTTTAATATTTCAAATAATGAGTTAAATATTTATAATTGAAAGGTTTTAAATTTTTGGTAATCTTTCATCATATTTGGAAATACCTAGTAGTATTCTAAGTTTATACCAAATTAGTTTAAATTCCTATTTTTAACGATGATTTAGTACAAATCAGAATGTTGATTAATTTCTTTCTAGGATTAAGATATTTATTACTATTATTATTATTATTATTATTGAACAAGCTATTTGAATCATACAACCAAAAATTAAGAAAGTTATAGGTCAAAGAAAAAGGAAACAAAGTTAGTTTATATGGTGGTTCGTGAAATGGATACATGGGAAACGGCTCTCTTGGCGTTCTGTGCTTCTGCCTATAAATAGTGGCAAAGTGGAAGCCATTGGGAGGTTGGTAAGAGTCAGAAATTGAAGAGCTGAATCAGAAGCGACGCAAAAATGGGTTGGATCGGCGAGACAGTGGAATCCATTAAATCTCTTCAGATCCGCCAGGTCCTTACCCAGGGTGTTAGTTTCGGTTAGTTCCTCTTCTGTCTCACCATACTCGTGAAGATCAATAACTTCAACAAAATTGACGCAATGCATTGGGGAAAAAGCGATTTTTTTGACCTCTATGTTTAGTTCGAACTGACTTTTTTGCACCAACAGATGGAACCAGGAAATAACCCTGAAAATTCTATCAAAATTTGACTTATGGTGTATCTGAGGAGCCTGCTGAATGTTTTTATTTCGTTATCTTCTTGTGCTCGTTCTATAGTTTTTGCCTGTTCCGTGCATTTTCGATTTACAAATGAAAGAGGTTGTGGTGGTCAATTATGGCATTTTTTAACAACTTGTCAACTCACCAGCTACATTATATTTATTGGTCACCACTACATTATATTTATTGGCTAAAGAATTACCCTCTCACCTCAGATTTTGTGTTGATTTTTGGCATTATACTGGTTCTGTTCTGATCTATCTATACTACTTTTATTTTGTCATTTATATTTATTCTGGGTTAGGCATGATTGTTACATCTGCACTGCTAATATGGAAGGCGCTGATGTGTGTCACTGGCAGTGAATCTCCTGTTGTGGTTGTTCTATCTGGAAGCATGGAACCAGGATTCAAGAGGGTAACTCAATCGAATATATGAATGCTTTAATACTTATCAAAATACGCATATCATTTGTCTTCTCTACCCTAATCATTTAGACGATACAAAACTACAATCATTAGCTACTGTACAATTACCATTTACTCTTTTTTTTCCCCCGTACACAAGAGGTTTGGGCTAATTCTAGAATTATTTTGTTCATCTCATAGCAGACACCAACAAGAAGAGAGAGGCTGCATCTTATATGAAAAATTGTCCATAAAATTGAACTATTTGTTTGATCAGTTAACAAATGTTCTCTTATATCATGCGCAGGGGGATATCCTCTTTTTGCACATGAGTAAAGATCCAATTCGTGCAGGGGAGATTGTGGTATTCAATGTAGATGTAAGTCCTCGATTATTTTTAATTTTTATTTTTCTTACTCTTTATATTTACTATGAATACTATGTTACAGACATCATTCTTTTTGTGATGTTATTATTGTACTGATGTAACTTCTGTTATTGAACCTTTAATTGCAATTATTCTTTATTATGTTTCAATCTGTGCATGCAAAACACATTCTTTGTTAGTTATGTACTTCGTTGATCCCTTCTGGAGACTTTCTATTAGTGGTCTGATTTGAGAGAACTTTAAGCTCAGTATCTTAGCTCTCTATTTGGGGGTCGACTGAAAATTTTAAGTTTATCTTATCTGGACATATCATTTACAATGTCTGCTCAATATTTATGAATCAATAATTGCTTACCACTTCAAATCTGTTTTTATATACTTCTTGTGCTCTGTTTTTAATTTCCTTCTCTTCCTAATATACTTGATTGTTTTTGTTTTATTTTTTTTGTGTTTAGGGCCGTGAGATTCCAATTGTCCATCGTGTAATTAAGGTAAGCTCAACCTTCCTGCCATACTTTGAGCATTTATTTTGTAAAGTTGCTGGTTGAGCCTTAGTTTGGTCTAAAGAGTTTCTCCTTGATTATAAATGTGACTGAGTCAGTTCTTCCATGTGCCTTAGCACATAATTGCCTCTTGCCTCATGAATTTGGGGGTCTTTTTTTGTCCCCCCCTTTGGTACTTTGGAAATTTCATTAAATATCCCTCTCTTGTGGAAGAGAAATGCTGCGATAACTTGTGTGGTAGTTTATTTGATTGTAGTCAGGATATTCCTTAAACTAAGTGTTATCTTCAAACGTTTTGAATGCTTTGAATATTACCATGTAGTTCATGATTCCTAAGATTGCATTTAAGGGTTGATTATTTTTAGGTTCATGAACGACAAGATACTGGGGAGGTTGATGTTCTCACAAAAGGTAGTGACTTATTCATAACTAAGTGAATTTATAAAAATACTGGAGGTTCTGTATGCTGGTTTTATTATACAATACCTGTCTGATTTATTGTTTTGGTTGTCCTTTCAGGGAATGCTAATTACTTTCTAATATTACTCACCCTCTACATACGTAACTTCCTTTTGCAGGAGATAACAATTATGGGGATGACAGGCTTCTGTATGCTCATGGTCAGCTATGGTTGCACAGCCACCACATTATGGGAAGAGCTGTTGGGTAAAATATATCTTCCTGTTGCACTTTTTTTTTTCTATTTTTTTAGGTTATTATGGTCTGGTTATCCATGGACTTTGTCCAGCTATTCCCTTCCTATTTGATCTTAAGGGAACACTCCCAATCCTAGAGTGCATTTTGGGAGGAATCCAATCTAGACTGTTATGGAGAAGGATACTGATACTATCTCTTCTTATTGAATGAGCTAACTCCTTTCCGTTGGTACACTTGCGCTATTTGTTTGTAGACTTGTTCTGTAAATCTGTCATGAGAACGCTATAGCTTGCATGTCAGAGCAACCTTGAACTCTTGATTTTATTGGGATTGTAAAGTTGTATGCTTTATCTCTCCAACTAAAACTGGCTCGTGATGTCGAAGTTTCATGCATTCTGGCTAATGCACTATAAGGAGGCTTAATTTTAGTTTGATTAAGCCTATAATTTGGTCCATGAATTATTGGAACTATTTAGTTTTGAACTTCGGGAATTAGAGTGCATTTCTCAATCTCCCAAAATAACAAATTCAATGCATTTTAGTCCTTTTGTCAAGTGATCACCAAATATTGATAGAACTAACTTGTAATGAATTTGTTATTTTCAAAAATCAACTTGCGCTTTAGCTGATTTCAGCAAACTCTTAATAGACTCAACAATTTAAGGATCAAATTATCAATTTACAGTTAATCTCATAGTGACAGTTCTTCCTTAAGATATTTGAATCTTCAATATATGTAAGATTTATAGAAAATTGTATTAAATATAAATCATGTATAATATGATTCACTTCAGATTCCAGGCAACAGGCGGGTCCTAGGACTAGTGTAGATAAAGGTGTCTAAATGAAAGATAACTTATGCTATTAGGTCTGATAGATTTCTTTTTATGCATTTAGTTCTGATGGATTTTGATATTGCTTGAATTTTTATTTCTCAGGTTCTTACCTTATGTGGGCTGGGTGACTATCATTATGACCGAAAAGCCTATCATCAAGGTGTGTTATCAGTGCCAACCCTCATTGAACTAAATCTATACTTTCTTGTATCTCTGAATTATAATGTAATTTTTGGATGGTCTGCAATTAGGAGCATGAAGTTTGCTAGTTTTCTAACCTTGTTTGGTTTTGGTTGCAGTATATTCTCATTGGTGCTTTGGGTTTGCTGGTGATAACTTCAAAAGATTAATACAAGATTATCATTGTAAGCAGATGCAGCACCTCCTTTAGGGTGCCATATTGCATTATCATTTGTATCATTTGACAAGTTGATGTTATGAATTAATCCAAAGTAGTTAATTTTGATTTTTTTGGGTCCTAATCTGTATGCCTTAATGGACGAATATTATTAACAATTTAAGGAATGTGGAATGTCACATCCAGAGGAAGAATAGCCCTTTCAGGGGGAAGCCCCCACCCAAAAAACAAACAAAAAAAGAAAAAAAAACGTTAAGCATAGGGTGTATCATTGTTACTATACAATCTTATTTTTCAATTAGCGAAAGGATGAGATATATGACTATTTAGAATGTATTCAATTTTTGGGGAGTACTATTTTATTATAATTCTAGTCACGACACTTGAAGAGGTATCTTTAACTCTTCAGTGTTTAGATTTACGCTTAAGAGAATAGACAGTTCACCCACCTAATATTAGTTTCGCGTAGAAAAAAAGAAAATTTTACCTTACCTTTGGATCGTAAGTGAGTCTAATATTTTTTTAAAATTTTTTGTATAAAAAAAACAATCTTCATAAGAGTCGGTCAAAAGTACATTTTTGGATAAATGTTATTAACAATTATTTTGCTCAACAAAAGAAAGGGTGCGTTTAATTAACTAAGAGAGTAATGCAATTGCATCTTGGGAAAATTCTGTCTCTTACGGATTTATGATCATACCTTTTCTTCTTAAGTATATCCAAGCATTAATTTGAAGCTGGCCATGAACTTATATCTAATAACATGTAAACCTCCCAATCTAATAATCTAATAACATGTAAACTTGCTACTAAACGAGCTTGATTCGTGTAATATTAGACTATTAGTATATATATATATATATATATATATATATATATATATATATAATTCTAAAGAAAAAATCCCCCTACTCAATATATTTTATTTCTATTTATCTTTATTTTAATTTTAATCTTTATAGTTTTAAATTATAAATTTTTGTTTCTTAATAAACAAAATAGTTTAGGTTTTAGTTAAAATATAGGAAGTAATTTTTTAAAAGGAAAGAAATATAAGAAACTAAAATTTATAATTTAAAACTATAAAAATTAAAATAAAAATAAATTATAAGGGTTAAATATTATATTAATTTAAATATTAATTATTTAATTCTTATATATTTACACTTACTTACAACTCAGTCTAATGACTAATAAAACTTGAAACATTGAATTATACCTAGTTAAACGTGAAGGATTAAGTTGTGAGGAGCTAAAATTAGGAATAGTGATAACTTTTCCCCACCAAAATTTCTGACTTTCCCTTTCAATTCTTCTATCGCGTGTGGGGACTCAAACAATAAAAAGATGGTTCGGCAGTACGCGAGTATAAAATCTAAACTTGAACTTGGGGGGAAGGATATCGGCTAATTAGCGATGACTCGTGGTTTGAGCAACAATATGCAACTGGCTCCGCTTCCTTGGGAAATCGATGTTCTAGTCGACGAGGTAGACGCCTTAACGGCTTAATCGCTTCCGCTTTCGGATTTGAGTAGATTTCCGAATCCTTCACCTGAGATTCTTCAAATATTCCGAAGTACTTCACGAAAGAGCTGATGTAAGAACAGCGTTTAGCATTTGAGCTCACAAATGAATACAATATTCAAAGTTCAAAATTTTCCTTGTTCTTTGTTCAGTTCCAATGTCGAAAGCAATTCTTTCCCGAATCAAACCCCGTCGTCACAACGCAAAAAAGACCTCGTTTAACCCCACTGCCTTCACTCCTCGTCTCAAGAAGCTCGTTTTCGACGCCGTCGACATCCTTAGAACCCACGAGGAATGGGAAGATTCCCTCGAAACCCACTTCGCAGAATCCGGAATACTCGTTTCCGATGTTGCGCATTTCGTTTTAGATCGAGTACACAACGCAGAACTGGGTTTGAAGTTCTTTGATTGGGCTAGCAAAAGACCGTACTCTTGTTCCCTAGATGGGGCTGCATATTCTTCACTGCTGAAACTTTTGGCGAGGTTTAGATTGTTTTCAGAGATTGAATTGGTGTTGAAGAACATGAAAGTGGAAAACGTAAAGCCCGCCCCTGAAGCATTGAGCTTTATTATTTGGGCTTACGGAGATTCTGGGTTGGTTGATAGGGCTCTCGAGTTGTTTCATACGATGAGTGAAATACATAATTGTTATCCTAGTACTGTGGCTTGTAATTCATTGCTTGAAGCTCTAATGAAACATGGGAAAGTAGGAATTGCTCGTCAATTGTATGATGAAATGTCTGGAAGAGATGAGGGCGAAGGTAACATTTTGGATAACTATAGTACCTCTATCGTGTTGAAGGGTCTGTGCAATGAGGGAAAAGTTGAGGAAGGTCGGAAATTGATTGAAGACAGATGGGGAAAGGGTTGCGTACCAAATATTGTATTTTACAATACAATTATTGATGGTTATTGCAAGAATGGCAATCTTAATGGTGCAAATAGAGTTTTCAGGGAATTGAAATTGAAGGGATTTTTGCTCACATTAGAAACTTATGGGGCTATGATTTATGGATTTTGCAAGTTTGGGGAATTTGAAGTAGTTGATCAACTTCTGACAGAAATGACTGAAAGGGGATTGAAAGTGAATGTACAAGTGTATAATGAGATTATTGATGCTAAATACAAACATGGTTTGGTAGATGAAGCAGTTGACACAATGAGGAGAATGATTGAGAATGGATGTAAACCAGATATTACAACTTACAATACTCTGATAAACTGTTCATGCAGGAGTGGAAGAATTAAGGAAGCTGATGACCTCCTTGAGCAGGCAAAAAAGAGGGGATTAGCGCCTAATAAATTTAGTTATACTCCCCTCATGCATGCTTATTGCAGGCAAGGGGATTATGTTAAGGCATCAAGTATGCTTATTAAGATTGCTGAAACAGGAGATCGGCCTGATTTGGTTTCTTATGGAGCTTTTATCCATGGAGCTGTTGTTGCAGGGGAAATTGACGGTGCATTGATGATCCGAGAGAAGATGCTGGAAAAGGGAGTATTCCCTGATGCTCAAATTTACAATGTTCTGATGAACGGCCTCTTTAAGAAAGGGGGGTTTCCTGCTGCCAAACTGCTATTATCAGAAATGCTTGGACAAAATGTTCGACCTGATGCATACATCTTTGCCACCTTGGTGGATGGGTTTATTAGAAATGATAAACTTGACGAGGCAAGGAAAGTTTTTGAACTCGCAATTATTGAGGGTGTCGACCTTGGAACAGTGGGATATAATGCCATGATTAAGGGTTTCTGTAAACTTGGAAAGATGACAGATGCTCTTTCATGCATCAATAGGATGAGAAAGGCGTGTCATGTTCCAGATGAATATACTTATTCAACAGTTATAGATGGATATGTGAAGCATGAAGACTTAGACAATGCACTCAAGATCTTTGGCGTGATGCTGAAACAGAAATGTAAGATCAATGTGGTCACTTACACCACTTTGATCAACGGATTCTGCAGGAAGGCAGATTTGAGCAGAGCTGAAAACGCTTTCAGGGGGATGAACTCTTTTAATTTAGAGCCTAATGTGGTCACATACACCATTCTAATTGGGGGTTTTTGTAAGGATGGTAAACTTGCAAAAGCAATATCCTATTTTGAACTAATGCTGCTGAACAGGTGTCTTCCTAGTGATGTCACATTCCATTATCTGAAAAATGGTTTAACAAATATTACACTTAGTGCAAGTTTTAATGAAGAAAATGAGTCTAATGATAATGGCAAGTCCTTGATTTTGCATTTCTTTGGAAGGATGATTTCCGATGGATGGAACCGAAGCTCTGCTGCTTATAATTCTATAATTATTTGTCTTTGTAAACATGGAATGGTTGATACTGCTCTATCATTGCAAAACAAGATGCTGACTAAGGGGTTCCTTTGGGATTCTGTAATTTTCGCTGCTCTACTGCATGGCTTATGCATACAAGGTAGGTCAGAAGAATGGAGGGGTATTATATCCTGTGATCTAGTTAAGATTGATCTCAAAACAGCTGTTGAGTATTCTCTGGCATTAGACAAAATTTTATACCCAAGGGTTTCAGAGGCTTCATATATTTTGCAGGCATTAGTTGAAGACTCGAAGTTGTCTGATCAACAAGTCAATGCATCTCAAGGTTATAGTGTCATACGGAGCTAGGGAATTCTATGAACTTACGAAACCAATCTCCGTGGCAGAATCATGGACATGAATGTATTTGATGAGGTTTCCATTTGCTTCAGGAATTTGAGAAAGATGGCTCTTTCAGGATCCTCATAGACTTGATGATACTACTCTGTCAGAAAGATTGTGCCAATTATCTCAGTTGATAAACATTTGACGAACATACTTTTGATGAACTGACAGGTTTTTGACATCGTTTGTTCTCCAAAAGTACAAAACATGAAGGCAGCTGTCAACAACAACAAAGAAATCTTAAATCTGTTTTGTCTTATGCAGGTAGTTTGCTGATATTTAAATTAAATTATCTTTATTTGTGTACATTTATGTAATACATGATTATTGAATATATGCCTGCTTGTCTATCACTTTTTGTCATTCCTTTAACTCGTTTCAACCTTCTAGAGAATAATTACACTGATTATTGAGTTTGACATTGAATATATGCTTGTTCGTCTGTCACTAGTGTGCTTAATTCTTCTCTATTTCGATTTCTATTTCAGTATTAAAATTCTTCTTTATTTATTTTGATTTTCTCAGATAATCACCACTACCATATCAGGATTACATTGCAAAAATTGGTTGGTAAACTTTTGTTAAAAGGCTCCGGGAAGATCATATATGGTTAAATGTCCACTACAATGTTGTTGTCTCCTCGTCAAAGCAACAAGATTGCATCACTCAAGCTATTTTGGGAATGCATTTCCTTTAAAAGCAAAATCTGAAGTGGGAAAAACTTCTGATTTTGTTCCTTCAACAACACTTCAGCAAATTGATCCAGTTCCGGGTCAAGGTGTGCCTCTTTCTTCGATACAGAACTGAATAAGTTATCAGGTATGTCTCCATTTGACCAAGTATATTGGAATTGATTTGCTGGTTGAATGAGTTTGCCCTGAATGAATGGTTCAATGGTTTTTTCCAGGTTTGCCACAAAAGTTCATGTTTTCTACGGTGGAGTAATACCAAGGTTCCCAAAGAACCAAAAAGTGATTGTTGCTCCGGCTTCAGATGAAGATCTTGGATTAGAGAATGGAAGACATATTTGTTCTTGATTAGTATGACAAGATTCTTGTATATCACTTGGCATCTCTTCCCCTCTCCGAATTGTGACTGCTTTTTTGTCTTTCTTTGTTTTGGTAAGAGAATTGTGACTTTCTGTTCGTGTGCATGTTGGTTTTGAATTTGGATTTATAGCACAGATAATTTTATATAATTTCTGAATATACAAAAAAATTGTATATAATCGTATTCTTTTAGTCATATTTCTGAAATATCTACTTTGATCTTTGTAGGCTTGAGAAGAGATGCGAAGGAAATTTTTTAAGGGTCGTGATAAGCAAGTGATGATGTTTTTAGCTACACTCATTGAAGAAATCCACCCTTCTGAGGTGATGATTCCAAATGTATGTCAAGATTGGGATAGTTCCAGTTTAATACGTTTTATTTTATTTCATCTTCTTTTAAAGTCTTGAGTTTAATTCTTTTAATTGAACCAGATCGTTTAATTAACAATGTATCTAAAAATTTAATGGTGAATAGTGTAATAGCATCGGGACATCTATGGAAATAACTCTATTTAGTAGGACTTCTTGTCGTATGTAGCCATCCTTAACCAAAATGATGGATGTTTAGGAATATGTAACTTGGTCATTTCTCGGAGCAAATGAGAGCATATAATTATAAACTAGTAATTCATGTTGATTGTCCATGTTCATCCCTCTTTAGCACTTTCTAACAAATTGTTATTCCAAATCTCGTTTAAGCGCTGAGAATGATGTTAGTTTGTATTCAGGAATATCGTTTTCACATCCATGAGATTAAAAGCGTGTACTTTATATGAAATAAAATTCGAGGTAAACACACTATTTATAATGACTTGAGAATAATTCTTCTTAGTGACTACAAGCAAAGAATGGTACAAATTTTAAATTATATATAAATATATAGATTGTCACTTTTTTTTGTAAACGATATATATAATCCAGGCACCACCTCCCTAATTCCATTTCATAAAGGCATTCGATGGTTTAAATAATATTTCTTTCAATTCTTTTTATAAGCACATATTTATAATTGTACATAAATTAAATTAAAGAACTTAGTTAAAATTAATTTTTCTATAAAATTTTAAAATTATTCTCAATAAAAACTATTAATTAGAAAAGTTTGTTTAATTAATTATAATGTTTTATGATTAGTTTAAGAATACTAAGTCACAAATTAATATTTTAGACAACATATTATATTAAAAAAAAAAAGCATGCATAATGTCCTTATAATATGGGGGAGGAACAGTGACTTCATTTCATTCCCATCTACTTCCCCTCCATTTCTTAGATGAAAGTTTTCAGAGTTTACATTTAATATTTTATAAAACTAATACTATAAATTTACATTAAAAAGTACATATATAAATTTAAATTGTTAAAATTTAAAAGTTTATAGCTATAGAGTACCGCTATCTCCCATCATAATTATAAAACTCAATATACTTTTTAAAAAAAAAGATTAAAAATATCTCTCAAAATAAAATCATATTATATATAATTTAATCTATTTAAATTAATTATCTCTTATATTAATTATAATTAATTTATTTATTTAAATTTTTAAATCTATTTGAAAAACATTAACTGACTCCTTGGAAGTACTATTAAAATATTTTTTTACAGCGAAAGGTGTAGAATCAGGGAACATAACAACGCATCCTCATTAGTTAGATGACGAAAAAGTGATCTCAACAGGCAACAAGAGGAATGAAGGATGGGGAACGCAAAAAGCCTTTTCTAAGGAAAAAAGGAGAAATTTGGAACTAAATGTTCCAGGTTAGTTTTGAATGAATTCTATGCTTGGCTACTACATTCCTAACAACAAAAATGCAAGTCATAACACAACATATATCTTCCCCAGATTCAGGGGAGCATTTAACACGCTTCATGCACCCTGCTCCTCAACGTCTCCATTTTCACCATCTTCGGCGGCAGCCACGGCCATCAACTCATCAAAGTCTTCCGTCTTCCCGAGTAATATTTCAATCTATACCAAGTTACAGTAAAATGTCAGACTAGCCAAGTGAAAAAACAAAACCCAAGAATATTCGATCAGGATGACTAAGACATCCCTAAAAGATGTCTTCTGGGAACAGCAAGTTGTGTTACCTTGGCCTTCTGGACAGGTCTACCTCTAGAATCATCCTTTATGTCCACGGTTGATGTCATGATTTCTGCATTAAGATTCAATCACGAGTCAAATTCATTTTTTTTCAACCCTTTCCCATAAGGCCCATCAAAATGAGAGAGGAATCAGAGTAAAATTTCCCAAATAAGGAAAGGTGAAGAAGATAGTATCTTACTCTTTTCAACAGCAAGTCCATTGTTTTTCAAAATTTCAGCAACAGTAACCACTGTGGCAATAGCTGAAAAAAAAATTGAAAATAAATTGAAAACATCTTAAAACATACGGAAGTGATTGGGAAAAGATGAGGCTAAAGAGAGAGAGAAAATACATTTCATTTTTGCGATGTTGTTTTACTGTCCCTAAAGAACTGTCCAAATAAACAACAGCAGGAAGGAAGCAGATATATAATGAAAAAACCTAGGACAAGTAAGCTTCAGCCTTGAGCTTAAATAGGCATATGACAGCATACTTAAATGTAATCCCCCTTACTTATCTCCAACTCAATATTTGAGAGCATGTAGAACAATATAATGATGATATGACCCACCAAAGTAAGGATAACAAGGAGGAAATTAAAACTATCAGTGTTAATCATGCCTACAATCTAGACTCTCACCCTAGATTCAGTATCGCTTTTGATTTGCTCCATTTTCTCTTCCTCCTCATTTTTTCCAAAACAAACTATAATGCCATACAGGTAAAACTTTACTTCATGAATTTGTGCATCTTTTTAAAAGTTAATTCTAAAGCAAAACAATTTTTCTTTCACATTATGGACCCGTTTGATTTAATTTATAGAGAATTGCTTATGAAGAATAGCTTCTTAAGCAAAAGTAATTGTAAAGAAACAAGTGTTTAGATACTTATTATCATAATGACTTTTTTTATAGGTAAATTACTAGAAAGGATATGGAGTAAAATGATAAAGAAAAAAGACAGTGATAAAATAGTTATTACACAACCCAAAAACACTTTTCACCAATCAAAAGCTAGTCCTACAAGTTTATTCGAAACTATAGTTTTAGACCCCCAAAATCATGGTTTAGTCTAGAAATACTTCTAGACATTTGATGGCCATTTGTTTAATTTTTGACTAGAACTTTTTAAACCATGGTTTGCATGCAAACCAAACAGGCACTACATATGCAATAAATTTACAATATTTCCAGGATTACTCATCAAGAATTTTTTGTTCACGTCCAATGCCATTTTAAGAATGAACTTTTTCACATTTAGAAACATTAAATACTTATACGGTAATGTTAGCTTTACTCGACCAGCTCTTAAACATTGGAGCATAGTCCCAATTGGCAACAAATTTACTGTTGAACTGGCATTCTAGTTCCCTCCACGCATCCATCTAGTTTCATTTCCTCTAAAGCTCAAACACGTATGCTGAGTCTACATTCTTTATTCCCCTACTTGAGATCGGTGTACGTTCTAAAATAATTTCATTAAGTAGAACAACTTTAAAAGTCATTATTTTAAAATTTGCTCAATACGCAGATAGCAAGAAATGGGAAGGTGGGAACACATTAATAAATTCTCCAGTTCTTCCTTCCTAAGCTCTGAGCCTCTGATATATATTTATCAACCAAAGCATCCTAGCCATAATCTAAAATTCTAAATCTGTAAGTCCAACGCTTTGCTCACTTAAAAGAACAAATTCAAATTACTAATGAATAGCGTATTCCCATTGTTCAGAACATAAGCACAAACATCTCATGACTCCTAATTCTAATGCTCCAACAGCTTCAGTGTAAGACCTCAAATTACCAAGGTGTGCTATGAAAAACAGAGAGAGAAAACAGAAACAAAATGAATATAAAAAGAAGGATTTAGTTAAGATTTGATACCCATTCCAAGTGCTGACAACTCAACCTCATTATGTTGTTGCATATACCTCTGCAATAAAAACGAAGTAACAGCCCAGTTAAAGAAAGCCAATGCATCCAATAAATGAATTATCAATAAAAAATATTCAATGTTTCAACACAAAACGGAAATCCAACTCCTTTAAGGAAGATGATCGAGCGTTTATCCTTTATCCAACCACCAAGAGTGAAAGAAACTAATTCTCGACAATCAAACTACATATTGGAGGAAAGGAAACTTCCAGAAAGAATAACACCATTTTTCACCCTCCTAAAAAAAGTACCAACAAAAACTGTAGGTGCGCGGCTAACCTTCGCCAAATTAACGTAGAAGAATAGGGGTTTTTTGGTATTAGAGACTTGGATACGATTCTTTTTGTACGAATCTGAAATATTGATGTTGTTTACACCCTCCGTGATGGCTTCCATTGCCGTGAACACAGATTGAGGAACTTCAGAACCCTAACCCCTCTGAAGGTTTCTAAATATGCAGACTACTCGAACTTCTTTTTTGTTTTGGTACAAGCAGACTACTCGAACTGAAACCACTGAACGTGACAATACGAAACATAAGGCACAACTTGTCCTCTATCATGGGCCGGACCTGCACTAGTTTCTCGTCCCATCAATTTTTTTTTATTATTCATCTAATTTATTAAAATTTTATTTTAATTATATCTAAATCTGACTTGTGATACACATTTAATTATAGTTAGTAAATCTCATAAGTTGATTGTGATATTCACTCTCCTCTCTCCCTCTGATGGCCCAGGCCCACTAGAAATCTCATCGTATAAATTAAGTCAAACAAAATTTAAAGAATAACATATATTTCCATGGGCTATTTATATAGGTTTTAGAAAAACGTCTATAAAAAAAATAAATTTTTAGACAATTTTTTAAAAAAAAACTTTTACATAAGAGGTTATAAAAAAATAGTTATGAATAAATGAGTATTTGGATAGTTATTACTAGAAGTAATTTTATTATTACTAAATTACTAAAAAGGGTATAAGATAAAAAAATTAATTATCTATCACGTCCCATCAACCTCTTATTCCACTTGATCTTCTTCTTTCCTCTTCTTCTTCGTATCAATCCACTTGTTCTCATCTTCTTCTTTCCTCTTCTTCTTCATATAACAGTGGAGATGACAGAGATATTAGCACCAGTAGCAACTACTGCTAAAGAAGATAGAGGATCAAATCGCCACACTACATCCACTAGTAAACACAAAACCAAGAGTTATCAAGGTTACTCTAGATTGGCGAAGGAGGTCAGGAAATGGTAGTGATGATGCAGGGAGAGGAGAGAGAAAAGATGAGAGATGAGAGATGTTATCAAAAAAATAGAGGTAAAATAGTAATTAGGTAGTCTATAATCTCTTTTACTATTATAAAAACTATTCTCAATAGTTTATGCAAAATATTTATTTGGTCTAGAAGTACTTTTGGACAAATATAATTATTTATTTTAAAAAAAAATTAAACTAAAATTTGGGTTATAAACCCTCTTAAAAGTATAGTTTAAACATTTCCCAAATACAAACTATATCTTCTATGAATTATTATAAATTTTATATTTAATTATGTTGACTGACTGGTCGTGACATTAATTAAAAACAGTTGCCGTTGCGTATTTTTTTTTAAAAAATCATTTTAATATAATCATAAAAAAATATTATAACAAACAATAATATGAATCTATTATTGTATTGTATTAAAATTTGCCATTGAATGCTATTAATTTTGTTATATGATTTTTTTTAGCAATTACATCTATTTTTTTAGACTAAGTCACTGTGTTTTAATAGAAAACGGGGTCATTATTAGGCATGCAAAACTCACAGAACATAACCATATTATGATGAATTCATAATCATGATTCAATTCATATTGGTGGGGGCATTTGTTTCCTGTTATTACTACTATTACTTACCCTGAAACTAAGTTGGATGACAAAACATAAAGAGAATATAAATTATATTATAATATATAAAATATCAAACAAATTGTATTATCCATAATTAATTATTAAACTTTTCTTAATTTACTGTTTATAAACTCCTTAAGTATTACTCTTTGAAT
The DNA here is from genome assembly GCA_037074615.1 of Leucaena leucocephala. Lineage (NCBI taxonomy): Eukaryota > Viridiplantae > Streptophyta > Magnoliopsida > Fabales > Fabaceae > Leucaena > Leucaena leucocephala. The sequence goes on along the minus strand of CM073558.1, from coordinate 4,299,656 downwards.
CTTTCCCTTTGCCCAAAAACACAAGCTGTTCATTTTGTATTGGATTTCTTCATTTTTGTTTGACTTTCTCTGCCCTACCGACAAATAGCAATCTCTATTTTGAAAGTGTGTGTGTGTGTGTATATATTAAAAACTAACACAAAATTATTCTAGTGATATAAAATATATTCCCCTTATGTTTCGAACTTAAATTTTAAAGAAGATACTTCTATTTGGATCAGTCATAATGAACTTTTAAAATTAGATTAGTTAATTTTTCAGATAGTTAAAAATTAGATATAAAAAAAAATACAGATACCAGTTAATAGTATAAAAAATATATATAAAAATTAAAGATTTTCTATTATTAATTTTTCAAGCTTAGACTAGCCACATATTTTATGTTATAAATTATAATAACTTGTTTAGTGCTCAATAAACTCTGCCTAAGCATATAGCCGATCCTAAGGCCGGGTAAAAGAGGAGGATTGTGTTGGGCCCCGACAGCTAACGTAAAACTTGTCGAATCTTATGAACATGGACATACGAAGAAATTGCGCTAATACTAGGTCGTTGCCTGTAAGTAACGCGATGTATGGCTCAAGTACAGTGAGAAGTGAGCAAGGGCCGCTGCATCGTTGCCCGGATGTAGTGTTAAATGAGCAAGGGCTACCGCTCTCTTATGGACGGAGGCGGCTAAAGAAGCTAGTTCAGGAGAGAAAGATCAGATTTGATACTTGGAATATTGGAACTATGACCGGAAAAGCGTGAGAGGTAGTGGGCGAAATGGTAAAGCGAAAGATTAACATCTTGTGCCTTCAGGAAACTAAATGGGTTGGAGGAAAATCTCGGGAATTCAATGAGTTCAAATTTTGGTACACAGGTAAAACATGTACGAAGAATGGTATTGGTATCATTGTGGATAAAGAGTGAAAGATGAATGTGGTGGATGTTAAAAGGATTGATGACAGAATTATATCATTAAGAATAATTGTTGGTAGGGATACAATCAATGTTATTAGTGCTTATGCACCTCAAATGAGAACAGAAACACATCTTAAGGAAAAATTTTGGGAAGATTTAGAGGGGTTGATTTAGAGCATACCACTTACTGAAAAGATTTTTATTGGTGGGGACCTTAATGGTCATGTTGGTAAGGAAGCAGGGCAATATGCAGGGACTCATGGTGATTTTGGTTTTGGAAAAATTAATAATGAAGGGCAATATATCCTTGAGTTTTCTTTAGCTTACAACCTTAAGATTGTCAACACGTGTTTTAAGAAGCGGGGGAGCACTTGATCACATATAAGAGTGGGGTCCACAGGTCACATATTGATTTCTTTTTGGTAAGGAGTCATGACAGAAGACTTTGTACAAATTGTAAAGTGATTCCAGGGGACGGAGTGACAACCCAGCATAGGTTAATGGTCCTTGACGTGCGTATTAAGTGTAGAAAGGAAAAGCGGCGACAGGTTTTAAACACAAGAGTGAAATGGTGGCAGCTAAAGGGGGAGAAGAGGGAAACTTTTAAGAGAACTATGTTAAATGAAAGGATTTGGGAGGCGCAGGAAAATGATAATATCATGTGGAAGGAAATGACTGAGAAGGTCCGAGCGGTTGCTAAAGTAATTTTGGGAGAATCTAAAGGTTCTGGTTGACAAGATAAAGAGACTTGGTGGTGGAATGAGGACGTACAAGCGAAAGTGAAGTCCAAGAGAAACTGTTTTAAAGCTATACACTTATGTAATAATACCGAAAATTGGAAAAAGTATCGTTTAGCTAAGAAGAAAACTAAGAAGGCGGTGAGTGCAACTCGTTTTAAGGCGTTTGAGGAATTTTATAAAGAGTTAGGGACAAAGTCGAGAGAACGAAAGATTTATAAGATTGCAAGAGACAGAGAAAGAAAATCGAGGGATTTGGATCAAGTACGATGTATTAAAGATGAAGAAGGCAATATTTTGGTTGCAGATAGTGATATCAAAGAAAGGCGGGAGACCTATTTTTCCAAATTGTTTAATGATGAGGGAGGAGGATCGAGTTATGAGTTAGAGGATTTAACAGGAGAAGCTGAACCAAATCTGGCATTTTACCGTATGATTCGTGTTGGCGAGGTTACAGAGGCGCTTAAGAAAATGGAAAATGGTAAAGCTGTTGGACCTGATGGTATTCCTATTGAAGTTTGGAAGTGTTTAGGTGAAATGGGGGTGGTGTGGCTTGCTAAACTTTTTAATGTGATATTAAGTTCTAAGAAAATACCGGATGAATGGAAAAAAAGTACTTTAGTTCCTATTTATAAAAATAAAGGGGATATTCAAAATTATGCAAACTACAGGGGGATAAAACTTATAAGTCACACTATGAAGTTATGGGAAAAGGTAATTGAACATAGGTTGATATTAGAGACTGATATTACTGAGAATCAGTGTGATTTCATGCCAAGTAGGTCTACAATAGAGGCAATTTATTTATTAAGGGGGTTAATAGAGAGGTATCGGATTAAAAGAAGAGACTTGCATATAGTCTTCATTGACTTAGAAAAAACATATGATCGAGTGCCAAGAGAGGTTCTTTGGAAAGCTTTGGAAAATAAAGGTGTTCGTATGGCATATATCAAGGCAATACAATATATGTATGAGGGGGTAACAACTACTGTAAGAACGTCTGGGGGCGAAACAAAAGATTTCCCCATAAGGATTGGTCTACATCAGGGATCAGCCTTAAGTCTTTATTTATTTAATCTAATAGTTCATGTTCTAACTAAGTCTATTTAAGAATAAATCCCTAAGTGCATGCTTTTTGCGGACGATATAGTTCTTATGGAGAAGTCAAAAGAAGAGATTAATTTCAAACTTGAGTTATGGAGAAGTACTTTAGAGTCGAAGGGTTTTCGTCTGAGTAGAAGTAAGACTGAATATATGCATTGTAATTTTAATAAGAGACAAGTTAGAAGTAACTTGGAGGTCAAATTGGGAAATCAAGTTATTTCACAAATAAATAAGTTCAAATATTTGGGATCAATGATACAGAAAGACGGTGAAATTTTGGAGGATGTTAATCATAGAATTCAGGCCGGGTGGTTTAAATGGAGAAAAGTTACTGGGGTTATATGTGATCAGAAAGTACCAGATAAAGTAAAAGGAAAATTTTATCGGACTGCTATAAGACCAGCAATATTTTATGGAAGTGAATGCTGGGCTTTAAAAGGACAGTAAGAGCATAAAGTTGGGGTAGCTGAGATGAAAATGCTGAGATGGATGTGTGGGCATACAAGAAAAGATAAGATTCGTAATGAACATATACGGGGAAGAGTTGGAGTGGTACCTATTGAAGAGAAAATGCTAGAGAACCATCTTAGGTGGTTTGGACACGTACAAAGAAGGCCAAGGAATGCGCCGGTGAATAGGATGGATCAAATAGTATGGACACCGACTAAAAGGGGTAGATGAAGGCCAAAAAGAACGCTCAAAGAGGTCATTGAACGAGATCTCCTGGTCAATAACTTATCTAAAGATTTAGTTTTCGATAGAGCACAATGGCATCGTATGATCCATGTAGCCGACCCCATTTAATGGGATAAGGCTTGTTATTGTTGTTGTTTAGTGCTTAATACAACCACCACCCTCAGAATTTAATTTGGGTCAAATATACATTTTTATTTATGTCCAATTGGATTATTATATGTTGTTTAACATGAGTATTCAGTATATTGGAATAATATTTTTTTTATAATTTTAGAATTAATATCAATCAATATCAGCATATACAATTTTAAACAAATTGTAATATTCATACAACAATACAAGTCATGAAAGGTGCCCTTCGATTTTTTAAACTCTATTCGATGGACAAGAAAATATATCTAATAAAAATATATAAAACATAGAGTAAATCATGCCTTTTTTTTTTAAAGCCTCGAGTAAATAATGATTTTAAAAAATAATGGATAATATTTTTATTATTATTATTCTAATTCGGTGGCATGTGCGAGGATTCATCTAATTGGAATATATGTAGAGAATTATATCATTTATAATCTACAAAATGACATTATTTTTCATATTTTTTTATTCCATATGGATATATCAATTAGCTAGAGTCATTTCGACCAAGAAAATTAGCTTAGACTCGTGTGTTATATTAAATTTCAAGAATAATTTATGATATTGAAGGAAAAATAATTAATCCAGTCATTATCCTTTTAATGTAGTCAGCAAAACACAAAAGTCCCTATTCTTCTAGTGAGTTGTAAAATATGCCTTTATTATCCTATTTTTTTACATTAATGTCTAATTTTGTGTTAAAAATTTTAATTCAATAACTATGAGTATCTGAAAGTTTTTTTAATAAATATTATTACTTCAAAAATGTTTTAAAAAAGAGAGTAATTTCAACTCAATTAATGTTAATTTTTAGTAGTTAGAGTGATTTTACTTATTTTTAATATTTATAGAATAATATTTATCTTTAAAAAAAATAATCATAGTTCCTACATAAAAACTTTAAGTATCTCTATTTTCTTTTAAAAAAATGCCTTATAGTCTGGGCAATCAATTCCATTGATATTTTAGATTTTCATACAATACAACAATGACCAACACGTGGCGCTAAGTCACTAAACCCATCGTGGGAAGGTAAAAGATAATATGGTAACTTGAGTGACATGATATAAATTGAATCACAATAAAATAATAATATACTATATCAAATTATTGATGTTAATTGCGATGTTTCAATTCTTGCATCAACATTTGAAACGGGGGACAAACGAGACAAACGAATAAAACTTCAAGGATTCATCTAGAAAAAAAAAACTAAAAATATGGGGACTGACTTCAAAATTTTTAAAATTATAGGGATTAAAAGTTTAATTTTTGTAACATTACTTGATGGCAAAACAGGTTATATTAATGACACAAATGACTTAGGGCTATTTATTTATATTCTTTTTTTTTCTCAAAACAATTTTATAAAATTATTTTTAAAACAGATATTTGAAAAAAAAACAATTTGTATGTGTAATTGTTTAAAAAAATGTATTTAAAAACAAAAAAATATAAAATTTATTTAGAGTAATTGTTATTAAAACTAACTTCAATAATTAAAAAAATATGATATGATCATCGTTGGCTATGGAGTGGCAACAAATGAAAATGAGAAGTTACAGTTGACAGGCAGACAATGGTGGTATTTATTAGTTACTACTAGTAGTGGTTGTCCTTGATTGGCAACTGTTGTAGGGGTTGTCATCAGCCATCAACGATGGTAGTCGCTATCAATTAACAATCATCATGGTGGTTCTCATTGTTCGATAATGATGGCAGTTATTCTCGATTAATCATAGTGGACATCGCATTTGTCGGGTGACAATGAACATTGATAGTGGATGCCAACAATAATAATAGTTGTAAGCTGTTATCAGGTGATGATGAATGACGATGGCAATAGTATGGTTGTCGTTATCCATCGTCAAGTGTTACCGAATGGTGGCAGTCGTAGTGGGCAGTTGTTAGGTGACAACGAATAACAATGGTGGTCGCAAAAAGCGATGGTAGCGATCAACGTCGACTAATGTTGGTGGTCTTCACCGGCTACTATTATTAATGTTGGTGGTGTTAGTCGTTATCAGCAACATTATGTGATAGTAAGAAATTTTTAATATTTGATCACTTTTTCAAAATTAAAATAAAAAATATAAAAAATAATAATTTTACAAAACATTTAAAACTTATTCTTAGTATTTTATTTTTAAAAACAGTTTCCAATTTTTTTATTTTAGAAAATACTAAAATGAAAATAAGTTGTCAAATAATTTTTTTTTTATTTTAAAAAACAAAAACAAACAAGCCCTTAGACGGTTTCACTTGGAAAAAGTTGCACGGTTGGTTGGATAGAGATTGTTGTCCATCATCACTTCACCAAATCGGGAAAGTCTGGATTCAAAAGGAATCATATGACCTGTTTGAGTGATCGGTGCCTTTGATTAAGATATATAGAGACATTAATTTGCAACTTTATCATCATCAACCCAATACTTCTATATCGGAATTGTCTCTCTAACGATGGACTCAGTTTTCATTCAACATTCGATTTATAATTTTATTTTCCTTCGTATTCCAAAATATCATATTGTATTCATTATCAAAATTGATAATGATCTTTACCCACTCCAGCATATTTGTCCACTTTTTTTTTTTAATTATCCACCCGATTTACTAAAGTTTTGCCCCTATTACATTCGGATCTGACCCGCGTCGCGTACCTGGCTATAATGGGTGAGTCTCCTAACAGAAATTTTTTACATACGCTAAGGCTCAAACTCGAGGTCTCATTTAAACGATACTAAATCGCTTACCATTTGAACTAATCCCCATTAGTTATTTGTCCACTTTTAACCTAATCTAACTTATCAAGACATTAAGCTAACAATCCAAAAAAAAAAAAACCTGTGGTGAAAGACCTTGAAAGCAATAGCAACTCACTGCCATTAATCACAACGTCAGCATATCTTTGAATTGAGAGAAAATGACAATAAGCACTTCTAATTATAGAATATAATCATGTATGTATTAGGTGAAACAATAGCAATATCTAGATATACGTTAGGTCAATGAATTAGCATTAACTATTAACTAATTAATTAATATTCCATGATCATCACTTCATTTTCAAACATAATTGAGAAAGCCAACACCCCCACATACATTATTTTACAAGTTTGAGGTGGTAAGTCATTAAGCGTGAAAATTACATTTTGAATTGTTTTGTCCCTTTTCAACCTCCTTTAATTTCTTTCTATATATAATATATTAGATTTTTTTATCAAATTGTATTATATAATAGGTAGATATCATCAAGTAATGTTAAAATTATTATTCATAAAATTGAGGTAAAAACTATTTATTTAATTTAAAAATATTTAAAAATTAAATAAATTATTTAATTATAACATGTAATATAATGTTATTAAAATATTTTTATATAATATTAAATTATATATCGATTTATAAATAAATAATAATAATTTTAAAAAATAATAATAAATATAAAAGATAAATTATATTAAAATTTTATATTAATGACTAAAACTTATTTTAATATTTTTTAATTAGGTTTTAGGATAAAAAAATATTTTTTTAATAATTTTAATACATACACTCACATGCATACACACACACACATATATATATGTGTGTGTCTTTCAAAATAGTGTTAAGATAACGAGTTTCTATATGTTCTAAAATGGTTTGTTCTTTTATATTGAATCGATAGGATATTCAATTGATAGAAGATATTTAATATATACAAAATTTTAATAACAAGTAAATATATTATTATTTATAATTATATGATTTATTATTATAAATTACTTAATTATTATTAGACTTTAGAATAATTAATTTTTTTACGTGACTTCTAAGTAATTCTCTGAATTAATTTGTCCATATATTGAATCAATTGTCCCTTTATAATAACATGATAGAACTATTTTCTCCAACAATAACACGAGAGAATTTGACATTTTTGTTGGTTGATAATTTATAAATAATTTTATTTTATTTTATTTTTTATTTCAGAGGTTTGCTCTAATTTTAGCGAGCCTCAAACATCCAAAACTTGTACATCAGTTTTATAAAAGAATGCAACCATCTAATACGCCTTACCTAGAAATCAATCCGAGTCCCCCTTTAAATGAGGAGTTTTAAAGCTTCCGATATATATATATATATATATATATATATAATGCAGAATATTAATAATTTATTTTTATTTTTTATATAATATCAAAATATTAAAAAAAATATTATTACTACTGGAAAAAATGGCAGCAAGGTCCCAATATAATAATATATACAGGCACCTGATACTTAAAATTTTCTGAGAAATGTTTTACAAATATTAATTATAAAGTGAGAAATATGTTTAAAATTTAAATGCCTAAATTTGTAGTGAAACTCTTGAATTTATAACAGTTTAAGTTGATATAATTGCACTTCATTTTATAAAAAAAAAAAAATTGTCCAGGAGCTGACTATTTTTCTTTCAATTAGTATGTTGAGACGAAATCGTCATTTCCCCTTGCTACTATCACTTCACTTCAAAAAATCTCATAATTTCCACCTTATTACCTTATCAAATCAATAATTCTATATATATATATATATATATATATATATGATGCAATCAAGTTGATGTGTTTAATGTATAATACCCGCTCCGGTTTTAAATTAGGTAGATCAAAATTTTTATTATTAAAATTAGTTTAAAATAATAAATATGTAAAAGATACAATTTTTCTAAAATATATACCTGTCTTTATGGAAATGATGAGTAAAAAAAGAGAGTGATTGGAAAAAAGATAAGAGAAAATAAGTGAGGCAAAAAAATATAAAAAAAAACATACAATTAAAAATAAAAAAATAAAGTGTATTAAATTTTTAGATAAATATAAAATATTATTTATAAATATAAGGATCAACCGTATATAAGAGAACGTTATAGTATGACTTAAAAATTTATTCTTCACACAAAAGCTTCATTCTTTTCATGAGTTCTTTTTTTTATTTCATAAAATAAATTTAAATATTGAATGGTTTATGTGTGACAACAATTTATAAAACCCACTACTTTTTAGTCCCTTATATTTTTCCATTCGCAAGGTAGCATTAATTAAGGTTATGCGGCGATCTCACTATCCCAACTCGACCTGTTCCTGCCTGAGGCAATGTAAAAAAACAATGCAAACCATACCAAATTCAGGTTAAGCCATATATGATTAGGACGAAAAGAGTGATGGATGGTTGGTTACTCCTCTTTGTCTCCGATAAAATATCATTATATTTTTTTCAATTTAAAATATAAGAATTAAATAATTAATGGACAGATATTAAAAAATCAATTACATTCATTATTAATAGTATTGCTATTAAACTCATGAGTTAACTCTCCGAGTCTTGCTAATTGAGTTTATTGTTTTTATATTTATAACTTATAAAATTGAGTCAATTTGTTATTAAATTTGTGCTAACTATTTAAATTTAATTATATTTACCAATTTCATATATAAATTTTTTTTGTTAGATATCATAAATTATGAATTTAACTAATTTAATTTCAATTGTTTAGTTTTAAATTATATTTAAGAATTGTTATTAAGTTTATAATTTAAGTTTACAGTTCGAGTTTATATCTTTATTATAAGTTTATTTAAACTCTTAAGTTTAACAACCTTATTTTGTAATAGCAAAGCTATGTTAATTTTTTTAAAATAACAAACTTAATTATTACTCTTATTGATAGATATTTTATTTTAGTATATGCAATTAACAAGAATAATTTGAAATAAAAAAAATTATAATTTAAAAAATAAAATATATTAAAAATTAGAGTAAATGTCTCAACTAGCTCATATATTTTATATTAGACGGAGTATTTATATACACACATGTGTATATATATGTGTATGTATTTAGAAAAAATTGTTTCTTTTTCATTGTACTTCTTACGGTTCTATATATAGTAGTTATATTTTGCAAATATTAAGATAATAAATGTTAGTTTAATATTTTAATCAGTAAAAAATTGACTTGTAACTTAAAATATCATTAGTTTAAATTTTGTTATTAATGTAAGGACAGTGACTTTATTGGTGGGTAATCTGTAACTATCTCTCTAAATACTATTTAAGTTTAGAGGTATATCCTGATCGTGATGAGTCCCTAATACTTATAAATTTAAAAGATAAAATAAAATAAAATATTATATTTGATTATAAAATAAATTTCACTATTAATTTGTATATTTAGGGCAAAATGATAGCTAGATACCAGCAAGCAAAAACAAACCTAACAATTTAGGATCCCTTCAAAATTCTCTCTTCCCACCTTCTAATGCTAATTTATCGCCAAATTTATAGTATTTATAATAGCTACAAATATACTGGATGACATCATTTATAGTCAAAAGACTATAAAATTATAGTAATTTAGAATCAAACCCTTAAAAAGTTATGTATTTATATCATTTTATTGTAACTGTTATAAACTAATTGCTGTAACTCTATTTTTTTTATAATAATATTAGAATATTCAAAGTCATTGAAACAAAATTTATCTAATTATAAATAATAAAAATTAGATTTAATAGGAATAATTAATTTTTTATCATATGATAAATTAAAGTTTTAATTCTCACAAAGAAAATTGTCGATATTTAGGGTAAGATACTACTGAATAAAATTGTCTCCCATTCAATAATATTTATGCTTAAAAAAATTCCCCGTCGTACAGCGTGTCCACTTTCATGATTATCCACACGCAAACCTTGAACGGGTGACCCTCACTCTACTCCACATCCTGCATTCTCATCCCCTTGGCCCACCTTTTATCACCTAGTACTTGCCACATAGCCTTTGAGCTTCCTACGTTATCTTTTTTTTTTTTTTTTTCCTTCTCGTAGTAGGTGTTTTTCCATAAATCAATAATAAAGCTTCTCTTTTTTAAAATATCATAAAATCTTAACTTCTTTTTTTGGTTTGAAGGATTTCATAAGTTTACTATGAAAAGATATCCCTTTAAATGTTATTAAATTTGTTTCGTGGATAATTTCATCTTGTTCCGTATGAAAGGTCATTTTTAAACTCATTAACATTTACTTTTCCATATTTTTGACCAAACAAAACATTTACTTTTCAATATTAGAAAAATAAAATTACTATTAGATCTTAAATAACAAAATGTAATTATTAAAAAATCTTTTAAATTAAATGAGAAACTATGTACTTGTTATTATTTTTAGTATTAGGATTTATCATTGTATAATATTAATTTATTGTGAAATTTTTTAATAATTTTATTTTTTCTTTATAACCTCATAACAATTATAGCTATTTGTTTTAAGAATAATACACAACTTTTTAAAATTAAGAGATACAATGCTATTCTTTTAATACATATATACTCATTTTAATATAAAAAATATTTAATTAATTTATATAGATTAATAAAATTAAATAAATTAATTAATTATATAATAAATATAATATAATTTTTTTAAAATATATACATATAATATTATATTATATATTATATTATATGTTGTATAAATCAGTATGAAAAAATAATAAATATGAGAGAAAAAATTAATTAAAATATAATATTTAAATATTTATTATTAAAATTAACCCTCTAATAACTCTTATTTAGGATTGAAGGAGTATGTTTTATTTTTTATCTAATGTGGAGACATATAATCTCTTTACTAGCTAATATTATTGCAAACTATTCCAACAATTTTGTTGTTGTATTTGGATAAAATATATTTCATTTTATTCTAATTATAAGAATTATTTAATTTTTTAAAAAAGATTTAAGAAGTTAAATAAATTAATTAATTAATTATGATAATATCTAATATTTTAAGATAAATTTATATTATATAATATTTAATTTATCAAAATTAGTCAATTAACTCTTATATTAGTTATTTATTTAGTTTTATAAATTTATTTAAAAAAATTAATTAACTTATATAATTATAATTAGATCTAGCAATACTTTTCTTTTAGCAGAATGAGAGGGAGTCTGAGGTTAAAAAGGTAAAATACAAATTAAATAAGAACAATAATAAAAAATGATTGTGAGTGTATGTAATTTTTTTAATAAACTAACTATGAGGTGGATTCGAAGTTATGGTTACGATTTTTCGACAATAATGTATAGTCATCGCCGCTTTTTTTTTAAAAAAAAAAAATACGATGTATGTGTTGTTCTTCACATATACATAATGATTGAATTGATCAAACGAACTCTTTGCATCCATTTTTTTTAATTTGATTTATTAATTATTAATTAACCTAATTGATCGTAGATTTAAAGGAAATTATCTTAAACTGAATTAATGAGCTTTTAATAGAAGATGTTGTCAAAAGAAATAAACACTTTTTTTTAACATGTAATTGAGAAATTAGAAACTTCTATTTTGAGTTTTTTCTTGATACCGAAGAAATTTCGTAACATATTAATTTTTTTAGCTTATTTAATGCACAGTCGGTCTCAAACATTAAAAATGTATTTTTTTAATTAAGATTTAAATTTTATTATATCATTTCCTTATATTAAATCTAATATTTGTTAGTGCATAATTAATAAACTTAAAAATAATATTAATAGGAGTTAGTCTAATAGAAATAGGAGATATAGAGTTCGAGAATATATATAAATATTTTTAATTAAGTTAAATAATATTTAATTATATATATATTTATAAAATCTCCACGCCAAAATCATGAACTTGAAATATGTCATTTTTTTATATAAATTTTTTTAAAAAAAAAATTGGACTCATTCACGATTTAAAAGTAAGGTGAAGTCTCCATTCCTCTTAAGTAATACTAATGTCAAGTAGAATAAATTGTCTATTATTTTTAAATATAAATCTATATATTTAAGAGTTAGGATGCATCTTTAAGAGTCATAATTAAAACTATAATACAATAATATTTCTTAAATATTAAATATATTTTAAATAATTATATATTTTATCTCTTTATTATAAGATAAACTCACATTATCTTGACCGGTTTAAAAAAATCAAGTGTACGCGTAGATTGATTGGCTCATCCTGCTTATTACAACAACTTTGACGTTACTATTTATAATAATGACCCCACCCTAAGGCGTTGGAGCTGGCATTGAGGCCTATCCTATGATCTAAGGAATTAGTTTTGATGCTCATCTTGTAGCGAGATCTACATAGTACAATATAAAACAGTTGTGGATCATAATTCTCAATTGATCATTTTTAATTTAAAACCTTATTCTTTTAAATATGTCCATTAATAGATCATATTTATTTCTTTCAAAAAAAATTAAAAGTAGAAAAAAAAAATGAATCTAGATGGTCTGAATTTCGGTTCTCATCCCCCTTAATAAACACCAAAACCACTCCTTACAATGAAACTTGTATTTTTCTTGCATATTTTTAAAATTCAAAACAACATTATTTCATCAATAAGGTTAGATTTAATATAAAGAATTATTCTTTTATGATATAATAAATTAATATTTAAATTTTTATAAAGAAAGATAATTATATTTAGTATGCTTGATTGTATTTTAAACTAAATTCATCTAAAACTCTTGATAGTATAAATAAAAAAAATTATTAACCAATTTATTAGTTGAATTTTAATACCTGGTATTTTTCTAAGGTGGGGTTCAGTGTACAGAAACGAAATCAGTTGTCAATATAACAAATCAAGCTCCTAACTTCACTCCAAATCTCACAAGAAAAGTCGTTCATAAAATAAAATCAATTTTAAAAAAATAAAATAAGCTGACGTGTCCGTCCCCACGCAAATGCACTATCTGACAACTAATTACCCCTTCCTACTCAGCACGTGTAAATGCCGTGTTAGAGAAATCCATATATCGCACGTTTGAAAATTTCGTGAAAACTTTAGAGCATCTCCATCCTCCATATTTTACCTTCCTCACTTTCTATAAATAGGGCATCACTCATCTCGCTTCTCTCACTGGTCCTCCGTCATATTCCGCTTCTTCTTCTCCTCCGAATTCTCTTGCTTCCATAATTTTCTCTCTGGTAGAGTTTTCTCGGTTCATTTTAAAGGGAGAAATAACATTTTCGTTGTTAATTTTCTGTAGAAAGAAAATGAAGGAGAGCGCCGGAAACCCTCTGCATCTCAAGTCCGTTAACCACATCTCCCTCGTCTGCAGATCTGTGGAAGAATCCATAAACTTCTACCAGAATGTTCTTGGCTTCTTCCCTATCAGGAGGCCTGGCTCTTTCGATTTCGATGGCGCCTGGTAATTTAATTTCTAAACCCTTTAGCTCCATTAAAATAAGCTCAAGGAAACGTAAAAGCATTGTTTTTCTTACATTTTCTGTTTGATGATCATGAACTATCTAAAGGCTATTCGGGTACGGCATCGGAATTCATTTGCTGCAAGCAGAAGTCCCAGAGAACCTTCCCAAGAAGACAGAAATCAACCCGAAGGATAATCACATATCCTTCCAGGTGAGATCAATAATCAGATCATGCTCATAACTACTGTATTAGAATATATTAAAAAAGTCCCATGAACTAATTGAAGATATACGATCTTGCAGTAAATCTTATCAAATTGGCTTAAAAAATAGAAAGACAACCATAATATATATTCCTAATTCTCTGAACTGTAATAAAGGCGTTCCGTTTATGTACTGACGAATAATGTGATTTTGTGTGTTTTGAAGTGTGAGAGCATGGGAGGGGTGGAGAAGAAGCTGAGGGAGATGGGGATGGAGTACGTGAGGTCCATGGTAGAGGAAAGTGGGATACAAGTGGATCAGCTGTTTTTTCACGACCCAGATGGTTTCATGATCGAGATATGTAACTGTGATAGTCTTCCTGTGGTTCCATTGGCTGGTGAGGTTGCCAGATCATGCTCTCATCTCAACCTACAGTTGATGCACCAGATTCAGCATGTAGTCCACCCTTAATTAACCAAAATCATCCGTATCAGATTTGAATCACTCTCTCAGCTATATCTATCAATCAACGTGATTCATTCCCGAAAGAGAAATATAATACATTTAGAATAGAACTGTTGATTTTTTTTTCTTGAGTTGTCTTGGAAGGATTCAAATCAATAATAATGAAAGAGGAAGAGGAACTAAGTCGTTGACACTTGTGGTTCTTTGTCTTCTTTCACATATCGATCGATATCTATATCTCAGTTTATGTGGGTTTTGTTTTAATTTTGTGGTTAGGTTGGTTTGATTTGTAAATAAATAATTGCATGGGTTACGTTCTCCAATAGTTACTTAATTAATTATGAAATGGTGATCGATGATTAATTAGTAGAATTGGTTTTGTACCATTTGCTGGTCGCTTCTTAGTATAGTGATATCTTTAATTTGCTGAGCTATCTATTTGTTGTCGTTACTTATTAATGATCAAGTCGACCACTTGCAGCTTTTATTATATCATCGTATAGGGTCCTTCATTTTACGTACGTCATCGCCACCATTATATTGTACTGCTGCTATGCTCATCAACAGTTCAAAAGTCTTCCCTATCCCTTTGCGAATGCCAGTTATTGGGCCAAATTTTCAATCTTTTTTAATACGCCTGGTATCCTTCCTAACTTATTTGGCAAATGATAAATGATCTCAGTTAGATCATAATTATATTATATTTGTATTTATGTTAGTATTTTTAATCAAAATTTCATCAACTAACATAATTTAGTATTTATATATATATATTTTATAACATTATGGTTAATTTTTTATCCAAAAAAACTATACGAAAAAACTTTATAGATATTTTTACACATTTTCCCTAAATTATGTTATTTCTCTAGTCCTTAATATATAAGCTAGTTAGAGGATTAAATCTAATCTTAAATATAAGACATTAATCTATTTTATATATAATATTTATACTTTTTTTTAAACTAATTTACCTAACTTATAAAATAATATATAATTTAATGTTATATATGAATACTTTGGGGAGATCTTATCATATTTGTTATAATTAATTAATTTTTTTATTTCTTTAATCTACCTAAAGTAGTCAATTATATTTTGTAGTAAAGATTAAAATGAGTAATTTATAAGTTAAGTAAATTAGTTATAGGACAAAAATAAAAGAGATAAGAGATAAATTAAAGTAGACTGAAATTTTATATTTAAGATCAAAACATACCACCAATTAGCTCTTATATTTATAATCGAAGGAGTATCGTGTTGGTTTTAAAGAACATTATGGTGGGTGGCGTTATAGATAATATATGGATGAGAATAATGCAGAATCAATTGTTTTGAATGATGGATAATCCAGTTAGTAATCTTAAACCAAATTCCGTCGCCTGAATTATCATTGCTTAGACTTGCCTTTGTTTTCGATAACGCGATTATGAGGAATGAATCCAAGTTGAGTCTAGTTTGGACTGACCTCCAGTTCACATTGGAGTTCACGAAAAAAAAAATTATACATAAAAAAGTATTCAAATTATCTTGATATGAGTTTCGATGATCCGTAATTAAATCCACTCTTCATAGACATGTTAATAATATAATATTTTCTATGATTAGTAATTTCATTATTATTTAGTGGACATACAATGACCCTTTTCTTTCGGCAGCCTAAAGTTTACCCACATTTTGTCTCAAGCTGGAATACATCGGTGCATCAGTGTATATGTACTTCCTTCAATGTTTAATATAAAATTTAGTTTACAGTGAAAAAATAATATATATTTTTTAGAGAATTTTGAAGTCTAGCTAATTCTGACCAAATCAGATTACGTGGGATCTTTTCAAATGACAAGCTCTTCTAATAAATATTTAAACTAGCACAATCTCTTACCACCTAAGTTACCCATTGCTCGTTGATAATACGTCGGTATATATATATATATAACGCAAATAGTAGTATTTTATAATGTAAATTGCCTTAGCTTCGTTTATGAGAGGGGATGAGAGGGATGGCATGAAAAGCTAAGTATAACTGCTCTCCTCTCCTTTCTCAATGTCAATTCAAACACGTGACATGCAGGAGGACCTTAAACCTTACAACGAGCATGACACTTGAATATTGACAAAAAGGCTAATTATAATTAAGGTACAAAAGCTTTATATGGTGAAGGGAGGATGTCTATATATAATTATGAGCGGATGCTAGTTAATTAATATGACTAAATTGATTAGATGAATAAATTAGTTAATTATAATTAAATTTAAAATTTTAAAAATAATTCGTATTATATATTTTATAGTCTATTTAAATTAATTAACTAGTTTTTATATTAGTTATAATTAACTAATTTTTTTAATTTTTTTTAATATATCTAAATTAATCAATTAACTCTTATATTAGAGACTAGATAGAGCATTATTTATCTGAGTTTAAATAAACTAGAAACGAAGTTAGAAAAAAATAATTGAAAGACAAATTTGCATCCTCTTACAATGTTGCACTTGCACGCTAAATGCCAACTTTTGCCACTATTTTTTGTTACATTTTTTCTGAATTTTTTTGTCTATTTTTTGTTGATTTGTATATCAATGAATTTGAATAGACTATACATAGATATTTATGTGCATGATGCATATGTAAATAAGTAAGGTACATTGCATTATGCCCATCCATGGCATTATGCAACTTAAATATATATGCATGCACCTTTCCCACAATTTCCCCCCTCCTTCCACCGTTATTTGGCATAAATTTGACACTAAATCAGGCAACTGAATTATCATAATCATATATATATATATATATATATATAACTAATTGAAGTGAATCTCATGTACTTGTATAGATTTTGAGATGGGTTCTAAAGTTTTTCTAAATGAACTTTTCTTTTGTGTAATTTTTTTTAAAAGGGATTGAGCTCACTCACAATCTGAGAGTAAGGCGAAATATCTTTTCCTCTTAGACGATGCTAATATCAAACAGGGTGAACTGTCTATTACCCTCAAATATAAATTTAAGTATCTAGGAGTTATGATACCTCTATAAGTATCGTAATTTAAACCACAATAAAATAATACTTTTTAGGAATCGAACATATTATAAATAGTCGCATGTTTTATTCCTTCGTCAGTTGAACTTACGGATGACGGATAAGTTTTTTAAAAGGAAGTGATAACCAATAATGATTAAAGAACCATTGAACTGTTGACTGGACTTGTTAACAACTCAATTTGGATCAAAATATTGTTTTCATGTCTGAGCCAAGGTGGATTAAAGTCGAGTTGCCATTAAACCAAAACTTGAAATTAGACCATAAATCAGGACGAGTTTTGAAAGATTGGACGGATTTTTGGCCTAATAAAAAAGGTTGAAATTTAAAAACAAAGTATAAAAATTAAACAAAATTGAGTATATAAAAAATCCCAATATATTCTTCAAACCATTTGTAGCCACATGATATTATTTTATTTTAAAATTTATATATATGTGGTGTTATTATGTTGACAATTAGACTTAAATTTATCTCTTATATCTATTATAATTAATTTTTATGTCATTACTTCGATAGTTGATCTAACTACTTGGACCATCATCAACCATGAAAACTAAATACATGAAGTTCAAAATGAATCATATTTTTACTTTGTGTCACCTATGAAAAATTTAAATTTATACTATTTTTGTAGATAAATTAATGAATATATAGAATTATTATTAGTCTGCTTTCAAAACAATAGGGTTTAAACTTTAGCTTTTGGAGACACATACAAAGATTTGTCAAGAAAATATAAAATGAAGATTCGTATTTTCTTGTTGGGTTTGTAGCCACCTATCATTCTGACACTTGTTAGAGTGACTTGGGCTTAGGTTTTGAAAAATAGATTATGATATATTTTGAGAAAAATATATTTTAAAAATAGATATGTTTAGATAATTTATAGTAGAATTATTTTTTATATTATTAAATTATTAAAAATAGTATGATTTGATTAAAAGATGAGAGATGAGAGAGGGTAGAGAAGAGAGATAAAAGAGGAGATATGGTAGAAAAGAGAGAGAGGAGATATGAGAGAGTATAGAGAAGATATGGAAGATGAGATATGGTGGAGAAAAGAGGAGAGGGTGTAAGAAAAAGTAGAAATAAGATAATAATTAGATAGTCCATAAATTCTTTTATTATTCTAAAAGTTAGTTTCAATAATTTATTTAAAATTATAGTTTTAAACGATAGTTTTAACCAAAATTATTTCTAGATAAATATAATTATTTATTTAAAAAAATTTAAACTAAAATTTTACTTTTAAAACTTTTGTACCAAATAGGTACTTAGATTTTAGCTTAGGCGAGAGGGATGTCTCATTCATTTCAACATTACCAACCCCAGTTTATTCAATGGATAGATAGATACATATAAAAGGAAATTATTACTCTTTAAATATTAGATATAAAATATATTTAATTAATTTAATTTAATTTAATAAATTAATTAAATTAGTTGTTAAAAAATATATATTTTTTAAAACACTTTAATCATATTTTAACTCTATTTCTCATTTTTTTATTTGATAATTATTGAAAGAGTATAAATAAAAATAATTTAAAAAAATTAATAAATTTAAAAATTAAATTTTATATTTAAAATAAAGTTCAATTCGGCTATGTGTTTAAGATGGAAGAATATTTTGAATAAGAGTCCATCATTTTAATCTTAAAAAAAAATGTCACGAGTTGGCATTATATATGTGAGTGTGTCCGTGAACGAAATAAAAAACGGACAAAAGAGAAAAGACGGTTTGATTTATTACTAAATCGATTATTTTAATTTGACTCTACTTTCTTTCGTTTTTCTAAATTCAAACAATTTATTCAATTCAATATATATTTTTTAAATTAAAGACCTAACCAAACTCTTCATGGAGCCTTTGCTCTAAAAAAAAGTGGACTCCTTAGTGTTATTATTTTATTTTTGTTTTTTGATTATTTTTATAAGAGATACGATTACTCAATGAAAATTTTAAGAAATAAAAATAATTAAATGATAATTAAAGTCAAACAGGCTGTCAGGAAAATCATCATCCAGTTTAGGTTTCTTTTAATGATTGGAGGAAGAAAAAAGAACGTTACAAAAAGTAGGAAGTGGGCTTGGAAGCTCAACTGGGTCACATCACATATGTATAAGATTAAGGGTGTGTTTGGATTAATTTTTAGAGAATAAATTTTAGAAAGAATAGATTTTGGGAAGAATAGATCCTGGAGAATACATTTTGGGAAGAATAGATTCTGGGAAAAAAATGATTTTAAAAATTGGAGATGTTTAAATGATTAGTACCAGAATCACTTTTCTATAGACAATTTATTAAAAATGACATAAACTAATATGATAATTACGTAAAGAATAAATTTAATCTTAAATTTTTTTATTTAAGTAATTACAAAATAATACATATACATATATATTTTAGTAAGATAAAAATTTATACTATTTACCTTAATTTTAATTTTTTTATATTAAAAACTTTATTAGGGTTAACTAATCTATATAACTGTAAAAAAGTATGGAAGATGATAATTTTTATTGATAAATTTATCTTTTCTCTAAAATTTTAGATTTAAAAAAAATAATATTTATTTTTTTAAATAAAATTTAAATTATTAATTATAAACCCACCATGTGGCAGTGGGTTCAAAGTGTATGTATAGGAGAAGCGACACTTTCACATAAGCCTCCTGAAATTCTACTCTTGTGTGTGTTTGATCCAAAAATCAAGAAGATGAAGGGAGAGAGAAACTGTGGAAGCAATGTTGTCACCAATTTTTTGAAATCATGGTTTATAAGATGAAATCATGGTTTCAATCCCATAATCGATTTTTGATGTTTTATCATTGTTTGGGGAAAAAAATGAAAGAAACTATGGTTATACTCTAAAATCAATTTTATAACCTATATGACAAACACACGCTAAACTCAAAATTGTAACAAAAAAAAAAGAGACTAAACTCAAATTTAAGGAGAAAAAAATTTAGTTTAGCGAAAAAAATTAATCTTTTATAATGATATAAATTAAGGTTCATATTTTTATTCGAGAGATATCTATATTTAATATTAAACAATATATAAAATAAAATTATTTCTAGTAGAAGAACACATGTACTTAGCCAAAAAAAAACTATCATAATGAGTATTAAAATTTTCAAAATTGATAAAAAAAATAGTGATAATCTTTAATTTTCTCATATATCTATATATGCTCCCGAAATTTTTAAATGCTAATAATCTGCCACTTGTTCCAATTGTTCGTGAGCTTGAGATTGAAAGTCAGAATAACCATATATATGCATAATATCATAACAACCAAGGTTAAAATTCAAAGAGATATCTATATTTAATATTAATAATATTTTAAATAGGATTAAATTCAATTGAATGATATTTATATTTAGAAAAAATTAATCTATTATACCCCTACACTTTTTTTTTGGGTACAATATTATCCTGAAAATAAGATTGTCCCATCAGAATGTATAAGCCCAAAGCATAAATATGGGCTATAGGCCCACAAAAAACTAAAATATTAATGTTGTAATTAGAGGGTAATCCGAGTAGTAAGCGACTCAATATTACTTAAACGAAGTCTCAAATTTAAATATTAGCATATATAAAAAAATTTAGTTGAGAGACTCATCTACTATAATCATATGCACAAAATGAGTCAAATCTTGATATAGTTAGGATAAAATTTCGATAAATTTGGTGGGGAAAAAAAAGTCCCTTCACCCACTAAATACCATCCCATAGCCATAGAGAATGGAATAAGTTTATATCATATAAGTTAGATTTTTTTTATTGTTATAAAAGTTTTTTAGTAAAAGATATTATAAATATTTTTTGAATCTTAGGGCAATACTCTAGTATTTGTAAGAAACCTGAACTCATTTAATTTTTTATGCAAAAGAAGAAAATAAATAAATAAATAAACACCACCCCATAATAGCCATCGAAGATTAAAAAAACTACAATTTGCAGAAATCAAGTCACAGGCAAAAGCCCATGGAGGCACTTTACCATCTATCATTTCGTCTTCTTCCCATATCCCTAGCCGAAAGGTGCCTCCTAACTGCTTCAACTGCCACGACACTGTCCACTGCTCGAATATTATCACCATTTAAAGCTGGGAATTACATTAATTAATGAAAAAATTATATTGAAGTCTTAAGGAATCTAATTGTAAAAAAATTTTACAAATTCATCACACGATTGTGAAATTTTATGGTACTTAGAATTAATTTTTTTAAATTATAAAATAACAAACTCCCTCTAAAAAAGAATAATTTAAACAATATAAATGACAATTTTATTGAGAAAAATAATAACTCAAACAATTAAAATAAAAATTTTTAGAAGAAAGAATAATAATTGGGAATAAAAAATAACAACTAAAAGATTTTTTTATAGGCAATTTTATCATTTTATAATTTAAAAAAATAATCCTAAATCTCATGAGATTTTATAGTCGTTTCATGATTTTTTAAGATTTTTTTACAATTATATTCTTTGCATGAGACTTAAATATAATTTTTTTAATTAATATAGGGGCATATTATTGAGAAAAATATTTAATTGGATTTGATTGATTTTATATAACCTTAATTTAGAACCTATTTATATTTGTTTGTAAAATATATTCGGGTGGTCACATTAATGGTCAATGATGTTTTACCAATTTGGTTGGAATAAGAAATGCGCTACTAAAGTAAACCTCTGTCGTAACTCGGTTAAAGCTCTAAAACCCATCAATCGCCCTTTTATATATGGATATTAAACTCATCAAATATGGAAATAATGATCTTTATGATAATTGGAATTTAATAAGTCATGTCATGTTCTAACAGGTCACGAGAGAGAATTTTGAAGTTGATATACTAGCAAAATGTGCTCTAACGATACCTCTGTATTTTATTTGATTTCTTTAAATAATTTCTTTTTTGTTTCCTTTTTTTTGTAATGTTGAGAAGTTTGTTACTGTTTTCTTTTTTATAAAAAAAAAGATTAGAGACTTTATCGCCGTTACTAAATCATTACCTTTGACCATGCATCTTTAGAAAAGCTAATAAGTATACTGCCTTGCTTGCTCATTAAGCTTATCATCTGATAATGTTTTTAAAAGATTTTTAGGAAGAAATAAATAAGGAGAAAGGAGTTAAGAAAGTAGGTTGTCTAAAAGAAGTTAAGATCCCATTTAATTTAACTTCTAGATAAGAGTTTAGGTAGACAAAATGATTTAAAAGTAATTTTATAAAAGAGTTTTTAGAAAAAAATAATTTTAAATAAATAAGTGTTTGGATAGTTATTAGCAGAATGACTTTTGTAATTGTTATAAAAAAAAGTATAAGGTCGAAGTGTAATTTTAATATCACACTATCGTTGTCCTCCATTTCCACCTATCCCCCATCATCCACAACAGCACACCATCATCTTCCATTCTATAGACCACCCATAACCAACAATCGCAACACAAGATAGAGACAAAGAGCAGCGATAGAACTAAAATATCGACGGCAGAACAAGGGACGACGATGATAGCACACAAAAATTAATCAGGAGGAGACAAATCATAGAGAGAAAATAGAGTTGTCGATGAACACATGAGTTAGCAAAGCCTAGAAGCCGAGGAGAGAAATCATAAAGAAGAAACTCTCATGGAAGACATGAAAGAGCTAAGTCACATAAGAGAAATAGCAAAGAGCAGAGAAAGAGCGGAGGAACGTGAAGAAGGAGAGAGAGAGTGAAGGAGTGTGAAGAAAATAGTTGAGAGAAGAGAGAGAAAAAGTAAGGCTACCATAATCGATAGAGTGTGGAAAAAAAGATAAAGACAAAATGGTCATTAAGTAGCCAAAAAGTTATTTTTTTCATTTAGAAACTAGTCTCACAAATTTATATAAAATTATAATTTATTTTAAAAATTCTTAAATATTTAATAATTATTTATTTAATTTTTAGACTAAATTATAGATTTTATAAACCACGATTTTTATCTTATATAAATAAACACTAAACTATAAGTGCTCACGATAGTATTAGCTAATGGTGAGAATGCTATTAATCACTGGAAAGTTATAGATTTTTGTTGTGAGCTACACCCTAAAGTAAAGTATTAGGATTTTAGATTTTACGAGATTGATGCTTAGAAACCTTGATTGATTGTTATGGGCGGCCTTAAGATGCCTCTTGTAACAATAACGTGTTTGGAATGGGAGTTTTGACTTTTAATGGATTTTTTTTTTACAATTTAATCTTAGTAGAGATTCTTACTCATTTGACACTTTTGGCGTGTAATAGGGTGAACTGGTAATTGTGCTTTATTGGACTTTTTCTTGACAAATAAATTTTTAGAAAGGGGTTAGATTTATCTATGATTTAAGAACAGGATAAAATATCTCTTTCTCCTAATTGATATCCATATTAAATAGGGCGAACCGTCTATTACCCTCAAGTTTGAATATAGACACCCAAAAGTTAGGATACATCATCAAACGCTGAGACTGGAACCACAATAAAATAATATTCCTTAAGAATTAAATGCGTTTCAAATAGTCATATGTCTCACATTTTTATCAGCTAAACAAGCGGACGAATGGATTGCTTTTTGAACTTCAGAAAGTGTTATTTCTTATTTTTTTTGTACAACAATTTTTAGAAAAGAGTTAAACTCATCTATGATCTAAGAGCATATAGAGTCTTATTTTCTCCTAGATGATACTAATGATTGGGTAGTGTGAACTATCAATTATCCTCATGTATAAATCTAGATACTTACAAATTAAGATATCTTTTTAAAAATTATAATTAAAATTATAATAAAATAATATTTTTTTAAAAATTAAATACGTTTTAAATAATAGTTTGTTTTCCTCTTTGAGTAGATGAAGCCTACAAATGATGAGTGAGAAAGTGTTATTTCCCTTTTATATTGATTTGCGTCGATTCTTGATTTGGGCTTCTAAAAGAATTGATTGGGCTTTTATTAATGTATGAATAGGTATTGTGCCCAAAAATTGGATTGTGGATCTATATGGGACCTTTAATAACGTTATTATGATGGGAGAAATACTAAAGTTCTAATTATGATATTTAAAAAAATATCTTAATTTTTAAATATTTATATTTATATTTGAGAGTAATAAAGAGTTCATTCTACCTGATATTGATATCGCCTATAAAAAAAATTTTCCTATAAAAAAAACTTTACTCTACTCTTAGATTATAAATAAGCTAATTTTTTTTTAAAAAAATTATATTATCCTTTATTGAAAAAAAAATGTTGATTATATCATATTTGAATTATAGTTTGGATCCTTGAAGGTAGAGTTTTCTTAGATACCGACTTATGATGACGATTGTAACACTATACTTTTATAAATAAATATTTGTTTAGGTAATTGTGTTTGAGATACAATTGAAACCCTCTTCTAACGGTTATTTTAAATATTAGTTTATAACTTTATGAATGACTACTCATTTTTGCCATGCCTAACTAGTCATTTTTTATCATCAAATTCTATGTAAAATGAGTAAAATTTTAATATCTTAAAGATAAAAAATTATGTAATTTTAAACTTTTCATGATTTTTAAATAAAGATACTCTAAAATTGTGTATTTTCCTTTTAATTTAAAGTATAAATTTTTTAAAAAAGAATTAAAAAAATTTCAAAACTTGCCCAAAATTACGGGGAAATAGAGAAAGTAGTTGACACCCCCAAGTCCGACCCAACCGTGTTGGTAAATAAATCATATGTTTTTGGTAGCAAGTGAAGGCAAAAGCCTAAAATCCATGAGGGATTGCAATCCTATCACTTCTTTTTAATAAATAAGGTGTCTCCCACTTCGTGATATAGCTATCTCACCATTAGGCCTAATATCTTTGAGCAAAATAACATGTGTCTAACGTAATGGCAACATTGCACTTTCTTAAATGGACAATATTGTTTTCCCAAAAAAAAAAAAAAAGACAATATTCAAAGATTAAATCATCAAATCTATGTCAAAGAATATTCAAAGGACAAAAATGTCCTTTAATTTTAAATTAATACGATTGATGATTGATAATTTATTTTGCTCTCAACAAAAATAAAAAAAATGATTTATTAATTCTCATTTAAATAATTCAAATCAACAAATTTCAATTTTAAGGTACCTATAGCCCCCCCCCCCCAAAAAAAAGCAACCATATACTTCCTGTTTTTTTTCCTTGTACTGAACTAAATGTAAATAATGTATACTGTTCATAATTGTTTCTTAGATTCCATTAACTTCCACTAGAAAAACACTATAGAAATTTAGAAAAAGAGATGGGACCAAAAGAAAAACAAGCATAACAGAAATGACAGACAGAGGAACAGAGCATACAACTTCACCACATATATCCCTTCCTTTTCATTGATAACCCCAAGAACAATTCTGACAAAATCATCTTCCTCATTCCTAAGTTTCCTCAAGACAGCTGTCAGATAGCATCCTTCCACAATTTCAAATATTATAATTATAATTAATTTTATAATTATAATAATCTATACAATTTGTAAATCTAATACCAATAATGGCTACCACTATATATTAATAAATAATTTCAATCTCATAATAAGTGATCTCTTGCCCACCATGTTGGTCTTTTCAAAAAGGCAAAACCCAATCATGCTCTCCAACTTGCATTCACAACCTTGAACAATCATGTGAAATAGATCCCCTTTCAGATTTGTTATCTACAAAGACATCATTTTTCCTTTATTAACCCCACTGCTCCACTCATAATTACAGCCCATCCTCCTCAATTAAGATTTGGGAGGTAAAGTCATATGGTGTGATATTCTTCTTCTTTTTTTCTAACCGACAAACAAATTTTAATCCCTAAAATTTAAATACCATATTATTAATTAAAACATGTATCTAAAAAAAATTATACATTTTTTCCCCAAAACTTACAACTAAAAAAAGAAAAACTCAAACCTGAACAGGGTACTCTGTTTTTCTAATTTTCACATGAACCCAACCCTTCTACATACGCTGAATCGCAGCGGATTGAAGAGACGTACCGCTCATATCCGACGGGAATTGTGTCTCCGGTGACCGGAAAAATCACAGAACACGAACTATCTCGATCTGTGCTTACCAGGCCTTGTTGTCCTGTGACCCTTGTCCCCTGTTTTCCCAAAAGCGCCGCAAAATCCACAAGCAGAGAGCTTCGGAGACGGCGGCTCAACTGCCGGAGACACTTTTCCGGTCCGGTAACCCAGTCCACCGCCGTTGGAACGACTCCGGTCAATGGTGTTGATTGGTGTGAGGCTGGTTCCTGCATGAAGTTCTTTAATCTCGGACTTATCACGGTCATCTTGTTCTTGTTGTTCGTGTTCATCTTTCTGGTTGGCTTTGTTCAACTCTTCTGATAAGAACCTGTCATCCCAAACAAGACCAGATGAGCCTTGTCTCCTGAAAGAGACTGCAGATCTTTGAAGGCCAGCCATGGAAGGGATCTTCTTTGCTGAGTTTTGATTACTATTTGTGTGTGTGCGAGAGGAGAGAGAAAAGACGAAGAGAGTTGTTGAATTGAAGAAGATGAAAGCAAGGAAAAACAGAGAAAGTGGCTTATATAGGAAAAGGTTAAGTAAGTAATTTGCAATATTGGAGACGAAGTCAATGTGTTGTCTGCCATTTTTATAATCTTTAGTTAAGTTGGCTTGACGCTTGAGTGCGGGAAACGGTAAATTACTCGTACTCAAGTATTGAATTTAATTTTTTTAAAAAAAATAAAAAAAATCTAAAACATCCAAAAATTATATTGTACTGAATTTTGGCTACTTTATTATAGGAGGGGTGTTCATAAAACTCGTGACCTAATATGTCTACTTGAGCCCGCGAAAAAAAAGCCCAACCTAGCCTAATAAATATAGGGCAGGGTCAGGCATCGGGCTGCAAAATGCAGCCCATGCTTTTTTCAGGCTGGGCACCGGGCAGAGGGGTTGTCCTGCCCTGCCATGCCCATGAGCACTCATTCTTTTATTTTTTTTTTACTTTTTTCCCTAGATGCTACATTTGAAAGGGAGAATATGATAATTACTTGTGACTAAAGGGTCATTTTAAAAATATAAGTAGTTAAATAAATAAATTACGTCTTTTAATATTTATAACTATATTGATTTTTTTTTTTAACTTTATTAATCATAATATAATTATATTATAAATTATAATTATTTATTTTATTTTTTTAAGATGCTTTATCCTTGTCAATATTTGGAAAGTTGATATAAAGTTACAATTACAAATTACTTAGATTTCAAAACTTTTTTTTTTATATGCAATAAATTTTAATAATTTAATTATTATCTTTTTGTTGTCTTATTTGTAGTGAATTATAGATATTATTTAATTCTTAAAAATATATGAATATTGTATTATTTTATAAGTTTATAATTGCAGATTATTTTCCTAAACATGAGCATAACATCACAACTTGGTCATGCCCAACCCGTCCATACTCAGCCCGTCCATGCCTAGCCCAAAATAGTTAGGATTTTTATCGGGTAGGGCCGGGTATCGGGCTGCAAAATACAACCCATACTTTTTTTAGACAGGATACCAAATAAGGGATTTACCCTACCTACCCCTACACATAAACACCCTTACTTTATTATATTGAGTTGGGTAGGATCACAATTCGCAATAGTAGCAAAACTCTCCTTTTAAGTTTGAAAAATATAAAGCGTTTTAGCTTTCTGTAGGAGAATTATCATAATCAAACAAAAATTTCATTCTTTGCGAATTAAATTCAAAATTCTTGTTTATTTTTAGAAAGAAACAAAAAATACAAAAAAATTGATTTCTGGAAAATTGTTAAAACAAAATCAGGCCTACAATTACATTTAATTTTCATTTTTAACTATAGAGGACCATTTTGGCCTTTCAACAAAATTAAAGAATATCTAATGAGGGCGCATAGCAGTGATTTAGAATTTGTTAAATTTGTAAGCTTAAATTTGAATTTTGGTATTTAAATTAGATTTAATTGGGATCCCCACTTCAAAAAAACGTCCTATATTTAAAATTAAAAATCTTTTCATATTTATTTGTGATTAAGTTACTTTATTAAATAAGGGAAAGAGTTGGTAATTTTTAGTTATGTTAATTGCTCTGTTAACTTTATATTTAGATGGGAAAAATGATAGAGGAAAGCATATTCTAAGAAAAAATTTCTAAAAGTAGCATTTTTTTTTTACTATTTTTAAAAAACTTTATTTTTAGTATTATCTTCTTCTTATTATTTTCCCAGTATTTTTTTATTTATCCAAACATAGAGTGGTGGTAGAATTTAGTTAAAGATGTTTTATAATTTTAAAGGGATTGCGTATTTAAGATTTGAATTCAAAATCATTAGTTAAGGCTGGCATCCTTTAATAAAAAGAGATATACAATAATTGGTATCAAATTTAGGCCTTACAACTTAGAAATAACAAAAAAAAAATGTCAAGAGATGGATAATATCTGACACTGAATGATTTGCTTGGAAAATAAAAATCTTATTTTCAGTTTCCAATATGGTTTAGGAAAAAATTAGTGAAGATTTCTAATTAATTTAACCACTTCTTAACTTCTGTGAAGCATGATGTTGGATGCCACAAATGGACCCTTAGGAACAAATAAATAGAATTTGAGAATATCCTAATAAGCAATATATACAAGATTTGTCTAGTTTTAAATTTAAAAATTATTTTTATATATTTATCTAAAATTATAATTTTAAATTTCTAAAAATTATAGTTTAATTTAAAAATTATTTTAAATATTTAACTGTTGCTTATTTAATTTTTAATTTAAACTATAGTTCGGCCAAAAATTACTTTTAACAACTGTAGTTTTCATACAAAACAGACATATTTGTATATTTATATAAAATTCAGTTTATTTTTTTAATTTTTATACAAAATTTTTTTAAAAGAGATTATACTCATCTATAATCTAAAAATAAAATAAAATAAAATATATCTTCTTCTTATATGATATCAGTGTAAATATAAAATTTAGTTTACTTGTAACAAGATAAAGAAAAAAATGTTGATTATAAGATGAGAGTTTGGTCTAATAGATAAGCTGAAGCTGAATACCGCAAATGCCAATACGCGAGGGTCTTTTTTTTTTTTAATAAATAAATTTAAATAAATTTAATATTAATCCCCTATTAAAATTAGAGTATGTTCAAAAAATATTTATAAAAAATTTATAATATTACCTATTTAAAAAAATCCTCATAACAAAAATAAAAATTAAATTTATGGATTATGAGGCCATCCTTTACTATAATTGATAAAGAGGGAGGGAGCGTTTAGTGTGTTAGTTCCACTATAACATCATTCTAGATTCATTTAACTGGTTAGTTGTTATGTAAACATTAGCGACATGTATGGCATTGTAAGTCTTATCAATAATATCCTAGGGCAATTTTTTTTGTTGTTGGAGAATTTAAATAGTTTGGATTCAATTTAATTATTTAATTTTGTATATAATTATTTGATGTCCAATACAAATTAGATCATATTTGACATTATTTCATATCCAAGTCTATAGATGAAAATAGGCTAAGGTTATGGATAAAAATAGACCAAGTCAATCAGATTTTGACTAAACAGGATGAATCCATATATATGCTTTTTTTTAAAAAAAAAATAAGCATGGGTTTTTAAAAATTCTATTAGATCTAAAATATTTTTAAATACCTATTTATAACGTAAGTCTCTAAAAATAAATTATAATTTAAACTTTAAAAGGCATAAATAATATTTGAATTTATTAAAGTTTATATTTATATATGTTTGGTAAGCTTTAAGACTTATATATTTATAAATAAAAAATTATAAGTATATTTAAAGCTTACATATAATTAAACATGTCAGGTTTATAGGCTTAATAAGTCAGGCTTTAAAAATATTTAATCTATTTAAATCATTTGACCTTTAAATAGACCTAAAGAAAATCTAGACTATTTGCTAGATAAGATATACCTTACTACACTCTAAATAGGTCAAACTATAAACCTTATTAAAAGTTTAACATATTTTGGTACCACAGGTTAACTTTCTCAAAATAATATATTCTATTAGGATCAATAGCTGTTGCTAAATTTTATTTTTTGTTTTTGTTCATCGTACTCTCTTAATTTGTATGTATAAATTATTTTTATTCATAAAAATATAAATACAAGAAAAAATATCATCTAAATCAATTTTAAGCGATTTATTATATTATTCTCTAGTAGAGCTGATAAAACAGGCCTAATCCATAGATTGGGCCCGTTTTCTGTCAAAACAGGGCGGGCTCGGGCAAGTTGCACAGCCCGCCCAGTCCTAGTCCGCCAGTGCTGGCAGGCCGGGCTAGCCCGCCAGTCGTTTATTTTTTTATAAATTATTAATATTATTATTTATTTTACCCAAATATTACTTTGAATACTTTTATTATTGAATACTAGTAAAGATAATTACCTATTTGTTAATATGTGTTGACATATTATAATTGATTAATATTATGTTAATATTTATTTAGATTTATAGTTATAAAAGTTGATATTTTTTTATAAAAAGTAAATTTTTTTAAGAGTATAATATTAACTATATTTTAATTATACTAATATAACATTAGAAATTTTTTATTAGTATTCTACAAATTTAGAAATAATTTTTTAAAAATATTAAAAATTAAAAAAAAAGAGCCCGCGGCCCGCCCCTAATACGGGGTGGGCTCGGGCTGGCATTTTGGGGTGGGCCGCATAGCCTGTCCTGCAAAAGCTCACTTTTAAAATGGGTTGGTATGTTTTTGACAGGCGAGCCTATTTTATCTTCTCTATTCTCTAGTATGGGAGTGTGACCAAAAATTGTTTTGCCAAGTGTGAAAGTGTAAATACAAAAGTTAATGTTGGTTTCGGAACTCGATTTTCGTTAAATAAGATTAAGAATTGGCATTTTATAATTGTGAAAATAAGATCAAACATCAAAATTTATATTTAATTAGATCTGAAACTACTTAATTTTAATTTAATAATATTACATATGATAAAGGCCAAATTATACCAAAATTTTCTGAATTTTGAATAAGTTTAATTTTTTTGACAAAAATTACTATATCATATTAATAAAAGTATTTAATGTGACTTAATAATTTTAAAATTTTTTCATAAATTTTAAGCCAATTCCCTTAATAAATTTAAATTTTGAAATATCTTGCAGGCTATATGCAACTTACTTAAAATTGAGGAGAAATTTGTAAAATTATTAAATTATATAGGATGCCACATCAAATGTTATATTTATTTTATTAATCAGACATAGCGATTTCCATAAAAAAAAATAACAATAACTTAGCGACAAGGGGTCTATGATAGACAATAAAAGATTGAGGGGTTAAATTTAAATTTTGAAATATAAAATGCATTATATTCAATTGATCCAATTTTTTTTTAAAAAAATATAATTAACTTTGCAATATCAAATGATAATTAAGACTAACAGAAGAAGGTATATTCCTTATAATATAATAAATTAATATTTAAATTTTTATTAAAAAAATATTTATATTTAATATTTTAACTGTACTATAATAGAATTGTCTCTAGTAGTTATTTTGTGGTTAAGAAAATAAAAGCTTGCAATAAATAGAATATAATCTATTTTTTTGGGCCAAATAGAAATATAAGCATGGACCACAAAAGGATGGAAAATATGTATACAAACGAGAATAGTGACTTGTGAGGAGGCAAGCATGAGGGAGTGTAGTAGTGATAATAACCTTATCATAATCAATAAATGAAAGCCACAAAATGCCTTCATGTCCTTATCCCTTCTCTCTATTCAAGAAACTTCCCCTAACTCTCTCCCTCCAATTCAATGCTTCCCATACCCTAAATCAAATCTCCATCTTTAATATGAACGGAATATTTTTTTTTTAGTACTATTTCTTTTGTCCTCACATGCAATATCATTTTTTTAATCATCAAACCATTTCAATAATGATATTCACTTTGACCATGCCCATTCCTACTATCATGTTTTTCTCCACTTCCGTTTTCACTAGCCACCACTATTTTTTCCCCTCTCTTTCTAACAAAAGATTCTAGAGTTCTCCATCCCAGACATTTAAATAATTATCAATCATAACAAATAGATTTATTTTATTATATATTAGATATATTCTTAATATAATAATTAGTTGATATTTTTTATAAATTAAAAAAATTAAATAATTAATTAATTAGAATTAAATCTAACTTTTTAAAATTAATTTATATTATATACTTTTTAATATATTTAAATTAATCAATTAACTTTTATATTAATTATAATTAATTAATCTAACTAGTTTTTTTAATATATATATATAAAAATATTAATTAATTCTTATATTAAAGAATGGGATAATATAATTATAAAATCACAACAACAACCAGATTTAAGAACCTTAATTAACCTCATAAGAGAATGATCAATAAAAGTTTAAAATTGTCCAAGCCCCTTAAACACAATGCCACGCATGGCCCTCAATTTTAAGGACGTCCTCGGTTCTAACATAGATATGTATGTGAATAAGCCCTTGTATTCATTTCTCTTGGGATTTTAAAGGGTGCTCAACTTTAAATCATTAATCAGCATGTCCTTTCATTGTTAAATTTATTTTCCTCTATTTCAGTTTAGTCCAATTGCTTTAGGTTTTTTCAAGACTTATGTAATATTTCTGTTTGTTCTTTTGCTTTTATTGTACTCTAACGGTCTTTATATTTAATATATCATTTTGTTTTTTTATCGAAAAAAAATAAGACTCTTGTAGAAAAAGGAAAAAAGATGTTCAAATTTAACATTTCAACATAAATAAAAAATAACATAATCTCAATGCAAAAATCCCACCAAAATACAATTTGAATTTTAAAATCCTAAATAAGTTTGATTTTCTAAACTCTAATAACTATTGATTATATTTCATAAGCAATTAACAACATATTTTTATAAGAATTATCGATTTGGGATTTTGAAATTTAAGAAGTATTTTTATAAGATTTTCCCTATCAGAGATTTTACGGGGAGATCAATTATTATATTATTTTTAAAAATGGGCTAACTCCTACATGTGATTGCTTACTGAATGAAGTCAAGTGGGCAGTAATGCTTAACTTGAATTAATCTTACTGGTCATACTGACTGACAAACACAAACGTTGACAACAATATCAATTAGGTTTGGTTTACCAAACATCATCCAATGGAGTAAATTCAGTTCATAATGAGGAGAGCATTGAATTTTGTTGAGCAACTACATGATCAAGACCAAGAAAACGCGAGAAGAAATTTCAACAAACATTTGATAAAAGTTGCACTCATCTCCATCCGCAATCACCTCATCATCAACGTTATCACGAGCATTGAAGATTGCTCAAATAATGGATCAAGCTTTTTTTGATTTTGTTGCTGTGAGCCACTCAGTTGATGCGACAATTCAATGAAGTGACATTCAAACGTGGTGTTAAGACCCAAATGACATGATTATGCAATGAGAAGACGTTAAATGGTGATATATTATTCCAAGTGATTTTCTTTATCTTGGTGCATGACAATTTCTCTTGTTACATCCCAAAAATTTAATTAGTAATAGTGAACATATATTGTGCATGGAATTAGATTGATAGTCAAATGGCTTTTGATCAAAACTTTTCTTATAGCACAAAACATTTTTTTTAGACAATTTAAAAACTCAGCCTACCAATAGGAATTGATCTGAGTAATAAATTACTCGGTATCATTTAAATAAGGTCTCAAGTTCGAGTCTTAGCGTATATAAAAAATCCTTATTAGGAGACTCATTTACCATAACCATGTGTGTGTACGGATCGAATCTAAATATAATCAGGATAAAATTCTGATAAAAGAGTGAGGAAAAAAAAACCCATAGCCCATTTTCTTTTAACATAGGGCAGGCCACACACCCACCTAACCCAATTTTTGCCACTTGGGAGTATAGAACTCACAATTTCTCTCATAGAGAAGGTGTGAGGCCTCATGTGAGTTAGAAGACAACATAATATATTTAACTATAATGGGAATTCGAAATCAAAGCCATGATACGGTAAACAAATTTAACATATTTCACAACATGTTTGTAGCTCAAGATACAAAATCTAATTAGCTTTAAGATAAATAATATTAGTTAAAACCATAATATGTAAACAATTAACCAAAATTGAACATAATAATAGCTCAAAGTTTCATTAATACATTTAGGTAAAACTCCAAAAGTTAACATAATGGTACAAAATTTATAAAAACAACAATTGCTTAACTAGCTAGCTCACATTAAATGTGATGAACGAATTTAAACATGAATATATGGAAAAGCATCACTAATTATAACTAGTAAATGAACTATAACAACACTGACAATTCAAATGCAGATTCATTTCATGTGCATATAAGAGATTTCAGCAGAAATCAAAAGATACTACAATACAGTAATACAAATGACTTCATAAATTTGACAACCTAAACTCATACTAGACGACAGTGTGATAATTCAAACATGAAATCAAGGAAACATTGGTTTGGGGTTGATGATCTGACCCACAATTATCCTCTTCCTAATCACGAGGCAATGATGAGAATAATGAAACTCCGCAGAGGTATGTGTCCAATGTGACTCTGAATTGATAAGTTCACTCGCTTTTTGCCACAAATGATTTACCATTTTTTAGCCAGTTTATGTACTGCTCTTGCTCTCTTCTATGTAGGTAGTGGAGAAGGAACATGATCAGGTTTTCTCCAATTCCCTTGTCTATCAAATAGTTTTTTATCGAATCTTGCAACTCAGTGTCCAATTCGCTTCATATGGATATCATAGACAAGACATGAAAATAAAAAAGTATTAAAAAGATTAAAAAACAAGGATGATACATTTAAGATCAGCTTGTCAAATGTCCAAAGAAGCAAACAAAGACAAGTTCATCTGCTTAATTTATGTCTAAAGAAACTTTCTAAAAAACATTAAATAAGAGAAAATGTTCATTATAATCTATCAATAAAGAACTCTAGCAAACTCAGATACTGTTGTCAATGAGAAGATTTTAAGTTCTGACCTTAACCATTAGTTTTACAATGCTTACTTTTGTCATAAGTAAAGATTTTGTCTTACACGCTTACTTTTGTCAAACTGCAAATAGAAGTGAGATAAAAGTCAACACATGAGAGCTCAATGAGTATAGGTTAGATAATACGAAATTCAAGAAGATTGAAACTGCGTAGTTTTTAGTAAGAAAATAAACTATCATGAACCTAAAATGATGTGAAAAAAAACGGTTAAGGTACTGTTTCAAATTCAGCAGGGAGCTAGGAAGCTTAGAAAGATAGATATTTGACAAGTCTACAGTAAATTGGTCACAGCATGTTATTTTAAAGTCCACAGAAGTTTGTTTGTGAACCAAGGCATATGTAAGACAACTGATTAGTTTGACAGAGGGGCCTTCAAGGCAAATAATCCGACAGAAGCAAATTAGACCAGTGAACAAAATGGGTGGTTAGGACATTTAGACTAAGTAAATCTTCCACAACAATCTAACATATCAGGAATGCTTTATATTTAACATAAATCCACTTCTTCCTAAAACAGAACAATTATATGTTGGGTTTTCTTTGAGACTCATAAGAATCATTTCCTTTAAATGACTCAGTATTCACTAAGCATGGCCTACTGCCCTTTAAAACCTCACAGCCTCTACCCTCTCCTTCCTAAAGCTAAGTCAAATTCAGAAATAGTATCAGCTTTTTCATCCAATTTCTACAGAGACAAGTGGAATTATTCAACAAGTTATCCTCAAGATGAACGAAATATACAAAAGCAAACCATCTTGTGGCTAGATTATGCGTATTAACACATGGAGTGTAGCCTAAGCCAATGAGTAAGAGTTCAAAAAAGGAGACGGATGCATTTAAGCAAGAGAGAAAGATAACACAGGCAAATAAGGACGTGTGGTATTTTACCTAAATTTGGGGCCTCTGTAAATGGTAGATCCATAAGAAGCACTCTTTATGTAAAATTCTGGTTCATTGATAGATTCCTCAAAAGCATGACAGTTAAATTGCAAAATGGAGCTTATAGCTGGCTTTCTAACAAATACATTCATAAGAACATCCCTTGGAAATGCATCGCCTCTTTCATGGGTAGGTGTTGGGCCAAAAATTGCCGAAACCGCAACTGCCTCACCAGAATTGCATCTTTTCCTCAAAACTACATCTTTGGAATGTGGTGAATCCCAGTCCAGCAAAAAGTCTCCCAAGGAACCAAATATTTTATCAGCCTGCATCCAATGAAGGCGCATATATAACCCAACAAGTTCTATGGATAACACACAACCCTGTAATCTAACATACACGTATATGTACAGACAAATATATTCTTGAAATGCACATGTTGAACTATAAAATGCACCTGCAAGCACAGGTATCTCTATTCTCTCTGCGTGCTACAAAATGGGGGAACTAGCATTTCACATCAACTAGAATAATTTCCAAAGAGTGGTTCAGAAACCAGCAGAAACATATTATTCCAATAACATTGACCATTCTGAGTCTAATAATTGACGTTGAGCATTAATCAACTAACGTGCAAAGTGAACCAGACTCTTTCCAGCTCCAAAGGAGTACAAAATTGCTGCGAAGGTTTTATGAAAGATTGGGAACAAAAATGCGAAGGCTACTATTTTTTAAAGCATTGAGATTTCATAAGAATAAAAGAGGAATCATCAGAGACAAAGAGAAAAAACATTTAATAAGTTTAATAAGAATAAGAGAAGGATCAACAGAGAGAAAGGGAAAGAACCTGGGATTGGAATTGAGTTCGAATTCGATCTCGGACTTCAAGACCTTGAGCAATTCCAGGTCTCGAACAGCTTCAAAGCCCTTTCGCAACTCTTTCCCCTTCGGCGCCATGCTGTCCCTCTCGAGCAACATGAATTGCTTAGTCCAGTGCCTTCGATTACTTTTCCGCTGACGTGTTTAATTTCTTTGGCTTTTCTCAAAACTAAATACTTCATAATAAATATTCAAATTATTTAACTAAGTATAGTATATTTTTTAAAAAATATTTTAATTATTTTTCTTATTTTCCTCCATCTTCCTTCTAGAGTAAAGATATAAATTTATTTTAAAAATTTTCAGAAATAATATTGTCCCAAAATTTATTTAGATTAAATATTACTCTAAATAATTTAAAATATAATAATATTGTCCAATCTTATTAAAAGATTAACATTAATTATTAAAAATTTAATATTGATAATATTATAACTGTAAAAAGTAACATTATTCTATTTTATGCCTTTGAACCTATAATTTTTTTTAAAAAAAGATATTTTAAGTAAAAACTTTTAAAATAAATATATATTTTAACCCTATAAATAAATATTTATCTATTATCAATATTAAATAAAATTTATAATAAATTGCACGAGTTATAAACGATAGATTATAAATTCAACCAAAAAAAAATAGATTAGTTTATCTATAATATATTAAATTTAAACACACACACACACATATATATATATATATATATATATATATATGAGACTAAAGTATAAATGCTCAAAAAAAAAGTTAAGTCATTAATATAAATATTTTAAAATATTTAAACTGATAAAGATAATAGGTAAAGATAGTGGGTATGGAGTAACCACTTTTTTTTTTATCTATTATTTAATTATGCATGACTGAGGGAGAAAACATTATTATTGTTTTTTTAAAACAATACAAAACACTTTTCAAGTAGCTATCTACGTAAATTGTTATCTTCTTTTTTGGTAAGACAGAATTAGACTCTCTTCTTCTCTCTCTTAAATGTAGCAAAGACCCAAACATTATATTGGAAACAGGTATGATTCAGCCTTATAAAATGTAATTAAACAATATTTATCTCATTTCTTTCTTTTTTATTCCTTCACGCACATATATATTGACATTTTTTATTACAATGTTTTGAATATCTCGTTAGCAAATTCGGCATTGACATGATCTTCACAAGCCCAATATATACCATAATTTTCTAATATTTTAAGTCAAATCTTGAAAACAAAAAATCAAATGCACTTAATGAAATTTTCTAGTCACAGAAAATCCAATGCCATATCCCTGTAATAAATATAAAAGTTAATTTTAATTTTAAATATAGAGTTTTAATTTACTTTATCTTTTATATTTATTAATTTTTTAAAACTAATTCATTTAATTCACAAACTAATTCTCATATTTTTAACATAAAATCTAATTAAAATTAATTTTAATTTTAAATATAATATATATTTATTATATTTATTATTTTTTTAAAAAATATCTCTATTTATACTACTTCACAGTAATCAAATAGGAAAGATTAAAAAAATTAAAAAAATAATTAAAAAATTTTAAAAAAATATATCAGATTAATTAACTTATTTAATCAAATTAAATTAATTAAATATTTTTCTATACTAAAAATCAAATAAATAATATATAATTTAATATTACGTATACTCTAAAGAGATATTTTAAAAAGCTTAAATTATATTTATTATAATTAAATAATTTATTTAATTTAATCTCTTCAAACTAATTAATTATTTCTTCTATTAAGAACGGGACAGAAGTATACTGTTCTCCCACTGAACAGCAATCCACAGATTAGAGCTCAACCATAACCAATTAACCATTGAGTTTGAGATTTAAACATTTATCCTCCTTATAGAATGAGGTATGTTACTATATATTTGCTTTCAAAAAAAGTTATATAATCCATACAAAAACATTTCAACCAAAAACACCATTGGAATCCTCAGAAGAGTTGGGGGCAAAAAATGGCAAAACCACAGCGCCATGAACAAAATGACAACATAGCCTATTATGAATGACAATAACAAGGACTTGAGACTTGACCTATCTATGTTCTTTTTCGCTTAAACTTCTGCCTCAACTCAGGAAATTGTAGAGGGACGGGAAGTGTGGCATAATATACTCTACCGTCACGTTCAATCTTGCAACCCAGGCTCTCATAACGTTGTCTAACAGGCACTGCGCTCATCTTCAGGTCCTTCGCTATATCGGTGTAGCTTGTTCGGAACTTGTCACAGAATAGAGTGAGCACTAAGATATAACTGATGAGAAGATTAATCTTCTCTGTAGGCAGCCATTTTGATTCAGGAACAGCAAACATTGTTGAAAACTTATGGCGCAACATGCCTGGGATTTTGTGGGCCTTTGCAGATGATGAACAATCCACAGTGGGCTGTTCTTTAAACTTTAAGAGATGATTGATATAAGACAATATGCAACAGGCCTTCCTCTTTTCTGACTCATCCTATAAAAACACACAAAAACAGAAAGACCTTTCAGAGCATGAATTTAGAGCTTAACTTTAAAGAATTTAAGAGTTTGGTATCTCTGTAGTGGGGTACTCATAACCTCAACAAAATTTGAGGGTCCTATACGTTGCATGAAATCTGAGAAATGAGTTGCAATGTTTGTGAATAATGAATAGTA
This sequence comes from Leucaena leucocephala, assembly GCA_037074615.1. Classification (NCBI taxonomy): domain Eukaryota; kingdom Viridiplantae; phylum Streptophyta; class Magnoliopsida; order Fabales; family Fabaceae; genus Leucaena; species Leucaena leucocephala. The sequence goes on along the minus strand of CM073558.1, from coordinate 4,259,614 downwards.
TCTTATAAAGTCTTTATATTAGACATAATTTTTTATACTATATATAAAAAGTTAAGATAGCCAACATTTTCCACCCTTCAATGTTGGACAATACTAACCAGAAAAGCAAAACAACTATTGATCCAACTCAGGTTCCAAGTGACCAAGAAACAACTGATACGCAATTTGATATGTGGAGTAACTAGGATTTTGTTGTATGAATACCTTAATCTTCTTTAATCTATCTATCCTGTTGTAGATAAATGTTGGGTAACCTCTGAAGTCTGCTCCATCCCGTTGCAAAAGATTATAGATATCTTCAAGGTGATTCCACTCTACATTAGGTATAATCTTTTCCAGAGGATATGCCTGCTCAGGTGTTGTGGCAGAAACATCGTGTGGGGGAATATTCCGGGAAACATGAGCTTCGGTACTTTCAAGAGCTTGCTTGTTTACAGCAACATTTTTCACTTTCACATCCAACTCCTTTTGAGAATCAGGATCACCTTCTTGTCTGAGCGCTTGCAACTTTTTAGCCTACAGCCAAATGCAAATTGTAAATAAGTTCAAGTAGTGCTAAAAAGATCTAATATGTTAAGCTCATTCATAGTTCCTTCAATTGAGTAATGAGTAAAAAGTCTCATGACACAAATTTATTATTTTATCTGCGACAAGAAATAAACTTCACCAGAAAAAGCAACTTCATTGATAGTGGCTCTTTCGAGTTCCAACAAGCATAGGCATCACATTATTTACTCACATGCCACTGCTAATATCTTTAACAAGGTGAAGTAAATAAATAAAAAACATATCAATTAATACAATAGCATTTTTACATTCAATAGTATGATCCACACTACAATGATTCCACGTTGCCACATTTAAACCAAAAAAAAAAATGAAACAAACGGAAACAACCAAGGGAATGGACGAATGGTAATAACCATGTTCTATCTCATTCTCATTGTGCTCTTGAATGTCAATTTATTAAGTGATTAACTATTATCAACATGCGCAAACAAGGTTCGAATCCTTACTTGAAGAGTGACCACATTTAGTAACCTCCAATAGGAAAACACCCGTGCCTACCAAAAGAAAAAACTATTATGAAAATGCGAGAGCATACCTTTTTTATTGACGACTTTGTTCCCCATAAAATAGTAGTTTCTCTAGCTAGTTCTGCCCTTTCCTGGGCTGTCATCTCTACCACGGTTGAGTTTTCAGGTTCTTTATCAGAATATTCTAAGCCTCTCACTCTAGGGTCCAATCTGAATATCTGAACAAGCAGTACACACGTTATGTGTTTACTTTCTAAACAGCCACTTAGCCAAAAAAATTATTACTTAAAAAAAGAAATTAAGAAAAAAGCATGCACTTTTACAATTACCTTATTGGCAGCAATAGGCACAACCTTCAGGGAATGGGTTTCTTTATCAAAAACACCAAGTGCATACATGCACTTCTGTCCAGCTGTAGCCTCGCCAGAATAACTCGTACCAACAAAATCCACCGATGACCCATTAGGGCTCACCACAAGCTGCAACCTTTTGGGCATTTTCTTGTTTCGATAAAGCTTAATTTGAGAACTCGTAGAACCCATCCCAGATTCGGAATCATTGTCTAAATCCTTCTGAGGATCGAAGGCAGAAGGAAAATAACCGACAATCGGAGGGATTTCTTCTGGGTGGTCATTGAGGACTCTTACCTTAGCCCGAACTGGCGGGCGCTCCTCTTTCTTCTTTTTCTTCGCCTTCTTTGCTAATGGTTTTAACCCCAGTGGATGCTCTGTATTTTCAACTTGAGATTTTGTGTCTTCAGCGTCTGAGTCCATTGATTGGGAAAAAATAAACTAGACTCCAGATGTTTCAGGCGGGAAGGAACTCGAAGCCGAAGCACGAAACTACAGAAGCAGGAGCCAGGAAGTATACGTGTATAAAGGGAAGGAAGGAAGATGATAAACAAAGTGGAGTGAAGGAAAAAGGCTGGGAGCAAAGCCGACTGGGGCGGGGGAAATTGTGGGAGCTAGGGCTGTTTCCCCGTGAAGTAAAAACAATTTGAATCGGGTCGGGTCGGGTGGGTTGAGCCTGTTTGATGAATGAATCTGCAATAAATGGATAATATAATTCTTACCTGAGTCGATATTCATATTTCACTTTGTCTTTAAATTATAGATTAACTCAATTATTTTTTAAAAAAATTTATACTTAAAAAAATGGACAATATAATCATTGAATTGAAGTTATGGGGCGGGGGAAATTATGAGTCCCATGAAAACTGAAACAGTGACACTACACATCCATTGGCTATAACTCCTACAAGGTGGAATTTAATAAACGGGATTAATTAAAATTAAAATTGTAATTATCTATCAATAATAAAATAAGATAGTAAGCAATTAAAAATAGAAAAATATACTGGGGCTACCTAAAACAAGTAGTTATGCTCCAATATGTATTTTCATTATTTTAAATTCATATTGTTCTATATTTTTATAAGATTAAATGAACTTTGAAATTTGCAAATACAAATATAAAAAATTTATTTTGCATGATTATTTTATCAACACATACATCAATATATAAACAAAAATTGAAATATGAGACGAACCTTCCAACGTAAAATAAAGGCAATAGTTATAATAAATAGAAAATAAATGTTATCATTATAATTAAATTAAAAAAACAATTTTAAATGACTTGGCCTGCTTTTCTTTTCTTTTTCAAGGCTAAATAGAATAGGCTATATTTTTTCCACTGTGGTGCTGGGCCCTTCTACTTTAGCAGAGTCTAGAGAGATGCTTAGGATTATTTTTGGAATATAACCTTTGCTGCTTCTAGTATGGTTTACTTTATTTTCAGTTTCTCCATTTGTATTTGAAGTTTCCACTTGTCTTTATAGGCTCATTTAGATACAATTTTATAATAGATTTATAAATTTTTTTTTTGATAATTTATAAAAAATAGGTTTTGGATAAAAGTTTATAAAAAAAATAGTTTTAAATAAATGAATATTTAGATAATTATTTTTAAAAGTACTTTTATTATTAGTAAATTACGAAAAATGATATATGTATTAAATGAGGAAAGATAATAGATGAGATGAGAGAGGGTGTAAGAAAATGTATGAGAGATGAGAGATAGTGTAAGACGAAATAGAGGTGACATAGTAATTGATTAGTTCATAAACTTTTTTACTGTTCTATAAGTTACTCTGATCAACTTATCTGAAACCTTTGTTTTAAACCATAATTTGATCTAGAAGCCCATTTGAATAAATATGATTATTTATTTTAAAAAAATTTTAAATCTAAATTTTATCCAAAAAAAACTTATAAAATTAAGGTTTCTTTAGTTTCCAAACAAGAGGGGGAAAAAACTATCTTACCAACCTTACTTTCCAGTGAGATGGTGCTTCTGTTCTAGTTGTTTCAAGAGAGACTTCTAATATTTAAATCTTCTAATTTTTCAAATATAATTTATTTTTTAATATTTATTAATTACTTATCTAACTTATATAGTTAAAATTGGACACCCTTTTATAATCAATTAAAAAAAATTCATCTCACATAATTATTTCATATGATACAAAATTAATTAAAATAAGCTACTCCAAACATAAGGATAATATCGAAAAGATCATTAACAGGGAGTACATTGAAGATTAAATATATCAATGCTATGATTAGGAGAATGCGAAAGCGAAGCAAGGCTATTATTGGATTATGAAGGTTTCTACAAATTTCTCATATTGTTGCAGACAACCTAAAATGGCAGGTTGGAGATAGAACAAAGAATTAATAGTATTTTAGAAGAGAAGAGAAGAAATTGACAGAAATCAAGGGAGATAGACAGCAGAAGACCAAGAGAAATAGACAGGTTTAGAGGAGTTTGTTTTATTTTAATCTTTACATGTAATAATAAGAAATAAACTTTTGTCTTAACGCTGAAGGAACTGAGATTGACACTTACATGAATTACAGAATTTAATGACTTTTTTGTCCTCCAAGTTTCTCCAACGCGTCCTTGTTCTTCCCTCGAGAGTTTTGAATTTGATCTCTTGAAGGATTGTCAAAATGCATCCGTCATAGGTCATGCCTGCCTGGACAATGAAAGTCATGGTGGAGAAACATTATGTTACAAACATAATAGGGTTAAAGGTGTAAACTCACCGTTAGTATTCAAAAGATATTCTGAAATTTTTCAAAATAATATTATCATTATTACTATTTAAAGTTAAGTTTAATCAATGATAAATATGTGGACATGGCGTGCTATGTAATATCTTCATCATCATTTATTTTAAATTAAAATATAAATTTATCCTAAAAAATTTTATTGGGTATCCTTAAGTTTTTTATTAAATATTGTATTGACTATTATTTATATTTAATTTGATTATTAGTTTGACAAAATATATTGATAAGACTATATTCATCTCATTTTTTGAGATCAAATTATAAATAAAAAATTATTTTTTTTAAATTTTATTATTAATAGAGTATTACTCTCAAGATATTATACTTTATTTTAGGAATAATATATATTATTTTTTAAGAGGTTATTAAAATATAGTATGCTGAAAGTAATACTATGATAACAATGGAGTTTGGAGGGATGCCTTATTTTTTATTTTTTTATTTATAAATATGACTTAGGACAAAAATATAAAGTGGATGATATGTGTACTTATTAATTTAGTATATTTTGTCAAACTAATAGGAAAATTGAACCTAAATAAAATAATGGTCAATGCGATACTGAACAAAAAAACTTTTTAGATGCTCAGTGCTCATAACAGTAAAAACTTTTGAGATAAATTTATATCTTAATTTAAAATAAAAATTAACATAGATGTTAAATAAGTATATCTTTTAAAATTTTAATATATCTTAACCCCTCAAGTATATCATATTACATAATTTTCAATTACACGGTTTAATTCTTATTTTATCAAACTAATCTGTCCTAGTCTACTAATATTCCGAGTATAAAGCACTTCTATTTATAGGTAAGAAAAACAAACGGGGCGGGTTTTCGGATTTTAAAACCCGCCCCAACCGACTGCGTCCCGCGTCCCCCTTGAGTCTTGGCGAATTCACCCCTCATTTCAGTCTAGGAGCATACTTAACTTTAGGGCTTTAGAGCCAAAAATTTAAACCCTTTCACTCTCCTGGTGCTGGTGAAGTCGGTCCTCGGCAAGAGTCATGGCGAACGAACAAGACATGGGTAGCTGGACTGATCTGCTGCATTCTTCCACGAAGCTTCTTGAACAAGCTGCTCCTTCTGCTCAGTTCCCTCCACTCCAGGTTCACCTACTCATCTTCTCTCTTTTACTTTCTGTTTGATTCTCGATTAAATAAGCGAAAAATGGCAAAATAAGTATCAAAATACCATTCTTTCGGGTCTCAAGTCCTATTCCGTTGCTGACTCCGAAATTTAGCTTCCTTGAGGGGTTAAGTGATAGCTGAGTGGTGGAATCTTCTTGTTGAAAAAAGAGGTGCATTTTGAACTACGACTCTCAATTCTCTTGTGCCTCCGGATTCAGTGCTCTAATTACATTCTGGGGAGTTAGCTAGCAATCATGAGACGCTTTAATGTGTGCTTGGTTTCTGATGGTAGAAGCGTAAAATAAGAGCGGTTCAACCTGTTCCTTTTAATATTTCTTTGCTACCCCCACCCCGCAAACATACATTAATAAGCGAATGAAGATAAGAAAATTGTCGTAGTGTCACTATTTGTATTTAGAGTCTGATAGAACACTAATTGTATCCATGTTCCATTTTGTTTTAGTTGGGTCGCTGGGACATCTAAATTAAAGACACTGAAACTCTGGTTAATACTCACGGAATGTTTCCAATCATGCATGTTTGTGTATATGCATATTTAATTATCTACATTTTGGCTGTGAACTGAAATAGCTTCAATTTGAACAAGTAAATGTATAAGATTCACTCCTTCCAGCTTGATTTGTCACCCATTTCAAATTATAGTTTGCGGATAAAATTCAGTTTTTTGGATCTCTACCATTTGAATTATTTTTCATTTCTTGTTCAGAGGAACTTAGATCAATTGGAAGCATTGTCTAAGAAGCTCAAATCCAAGACCCTAAGGGCTGAGGCGCCTTCTCAATCTATTGCTGCTACAAGGTACTTTGATGATTTTCCCCCCAATTTGGTTATAAAATAGTTTAATCACTTAGAAAGTGCAGCGTAATTATTGATTTGGGGCTCCCTGATCTGTTGAAAATATTTCAAAATATGTATTCCTTTCATTTCTCCTAATGCAACAAGAGCATGCTTATACATTTCTGGTTAATTATTATAACACCTTCTCAATTTTTGTTGCAATGACAGGCTGCTTGCACGTGAGGGGATAAATGCGGAGCAGCTTGCACGGGATCTGAAATCATTTGAGTTGAAGGTAAATAATATTAATAATATACATCTTTATGCTTCTCTATTTAAACTGTTAAATACTTGTAATTTTGTGACTCTGCATTTGCATTTTTTATTTGTCTGAAGCATACAATTCTATTTATTCCACGTCTTATAGATATTTTATGTATTCTATTTTTTGAATCTTTCACGACTATGATTTACAGAACACATGCTTCCTTATTTTCTTGATATATTTATTTTGTGGCAAAAGTAATTCTCTCTTTGAAGTTTGAAGCTTCTTTCCAGTTGCTTTTCTTGGTGCCTTTTGTTGATGTTGTACTCTTTATCCATTGACTCTTCTATTTTTATTTGAAGACAACTTTTGAGGATGTTTTTCCTGCGGAGGCTACAAGTGTTGAAGAGTATCTGCAGCAGGTAACTTTGAATCCTTTATTTTGATAGTCATCTTAGATTTATTTCATAATTAATTTGGAGTCAGATCTTTGATATGTTTGACTTGCACCTTTTTCATTTAACCAGGATCATCTTCCTTATTAGGGATCACTAATGACATTTTCACATTTCTTGCATTTAAACCTTCAGTGAGCGGAATTTTTGACAATATTGTGTACTTTGTTCCCCTCAGGTTCATGAAATGGCTATGGTATCTGCCATCCAGGAAGCTCAGAAGGATAATCTTAGAAGTTTTAATGATTATATGATGAAAGTTTTAGAGGTTTGTGGTATTGTCTTTCATTTTATATTACTAAAACTGAGGCTATGATTATTTGATCTTCAGATCTTTGTGTATGAATGAAGTAGGTATTTGTATGAGCAATTAACTTTGTTGCATATATGTGGTTTGTTATGGAACAGATAATCATTGCATGTTAAATTGGTGATTGGGACAGGTTGATGTTTTGGTGGTTCTCAAATAACTTGTAATGAACTAATAATGAATGTAATGTTCATGTCCAAGCTCAGTCTTCTTACATCTTGATAGAATTTAATCTTTGGCAGGAGGATTGGCAAAAAGAAAAACGTGATTTCCTTCAGAGTTTAAGCCGAATTTCAACATTGCCTAGGACAAACATGATTGATACCAGCAACGTGGGTACCCGTCCAGGTCAGTTAGTGGCTTCTAGCCCTCAAGCATCGTCTGGTATAACTGGTACAGAGATTGTTCCTCTTGCTAGCAAGCCTGTTGTGGAGAAAAAAGCAGCAGTCTATGCCGAAGTAGTGAAAAATCTGAATAAGTCAAGGGAGGGTGGGTTACCATTCAAAGTAAGGCCTGTTCTTTCTGAAACTCTCTTCAATTTGGAATGAGATTTCACTGCATTATATTTAAAAATGTGTGGCTGGAGTTGCTCATTTGACAGTCACTTTGTCTTTTTAACTATCAACTTAGTTCTTGACGAAAAAAAATAACTAGTGACCTATATGACAATGAATATTTAAATTTTATTGGTTGTCTGGCCTATCATCAATCTACTTGTGTATTTGTTTTGATATGTTTGCCATACTATATTTCATTTGTCTGTTCTTCATGTTCGTTGCTGCTCTTCATGAGTATGTTAAACCACGATTTTGGTTTGTTTGTGTGTGTGCTTACCTTGTTTACATAGGAACGTTACTTATTCTTGATTCTTTTGAATGGTTACTAGCCTGCTGCAGCTTTCAAGGGTGCCTATGAAAGTTTAAATATAGATGCAAGTGGTGGGAAATCAGTTAGTATGCGGAAGATATGGCACCTTGTTCAGGTTGTACTTGTAGCATACTCTCGACAGAAAAAACTGAGACAAATCTTTACATGCAGTTTCTTGATTTTAGTTGTAAAGTTAATATTTCTTGTCAATGAAACAGATGTTGATGGATGAAGATACGGTGTCGCAGCAGCGTGTTTCAAGAAGGATGTCACTGATTATTGGTGCGAGGCGCCACCTTGAATGGGGCCATGAGAAGTACATCATGGATACCATACAGAGTCATCCCGTTCAAGTAATTTTAAATTGAGTACTTTAACAAGATTGGTGTTGTCTGCGTGCTCTTACTTATATTTTGTTATGTTACTTTGCTTTAGAAGATTGCTTGTTCTGCTTCCATGGACTCTTTCTGTTTTTACATGCTCTTAAGAACTTTAATTTTGAGAAATACATACACAGACTTTTCAGTTTTCCCCAAATTTTCTTGTTCTCTCTGCTTGTGCTATGTTTATATTAAACAGAGAATTTATGAATATGCATTCATTTATCAAAACTAATTTTCTGCTTGCCTTTTGATCTTATGGTAGGCTGCTCTTGGTGGTGGTGTTGGTAATTTGCAAAGAATCCGAGCCTTCCTTCGGGTTTGTTTTTTATATGCATATTTTCCAATATCAATACAGGTCCTTATTTTATTTTTAAAACTCTCTTATTCTATTGCTGTGCAGATACGGTTAAGAGATTATGGGGTTTTGGATTTTGATGCTGGTGATGTTCGGAGGCAGCCTCCTGTTGATACCACATGGCAGCAGGTGCTGAAAATTATTTTATTTTTCTCGAAGCTTAGTTATATTTCATTGTTTCTGATTGTTGATGATTGCTTAGTTATATTTCATTGTTTCTGATTGTTGATGATTTTGTTTTGAAATTAATCACAGCTTACTAATATAATTAATAATAAGAATAATGATTAATTCTTTATTTTTTTAAATTAACATTTATGATGGGCCTAAATGGAAATTTTGGCTTCCCTCTTCCCTTTTAATTAGCCATTCAGTTGTGGTTTTTATTATTTCAAATGCTAAATATTTTATACAGTATACAAGGACATAATTTGAGTGAGGCCTCTTATTTTTACTTTTGGTGTTTACTGCTAGACTTCTTCATGGTTATGTTTTAAATCATGAATCCATGAGAAGAACTATTCATATTGAGGTATCCAGTAGTTGGAGAGTTAAATTGGTGTGTTTGATCTGTATGACTGGTTTGATTGGCGTTATATTATTGCCGTATTTTATAGAATTTTGATGCTTTGTGTTGGTATAGCATTTTCATATTGTGTGGAAAAACGTATCTCAGCAGTCAGTAGTGCAGAGAGGTTTCTCAAACTAATATTTTGATTAGGCCTGCCTATTTTTGTTTCATTTTTCCTGAGATAGCTTGAGACTTGTGCTCATTTTACTAGTCTCTTCCTTCTTTACATGCCAGAGTATTGCAAGTTAATTTTTTGAATGCATGTACAGTAACTGATTTGTAATTGCAGATGAAGCGAAATGAACTTGGGAAATGGGAATAATGACAGTTTTTAAATTTCTCTCCTCTTCGTTACTTTAATAGCTGCATTAGATCTGATGCTTATGCACGTTCTTTCCCTTGAAGTGAGCTTTAATGTTTTCGCATGCCCTGTTTATTTTGAATCACACGTATTTGTTGGCAGATATATTTTTGCTTGAGGTCTGGGTATTATGATGAAGCAAGAAATGTTGCCCTCTCTTCCCGTGCTTCACATCAATTTGTTCCGCTGGTACAGACCGTGGTCACTTCTTTTGTATTGCACTTTATACTGGGATCTTTCTCAGTGATTCATTCTTTGGACAGCTCACAGAGTGGATCAATACCAGAGGTATGGTGCCGGAAGAGATTGCGACTGCTGCATCAGATGAATGTGAAAGAATGTTGAGGACTGGTGATCGCATAGGTCGAGCTGCATATGATAAGAAAAAGTTACTGCTGTATGCCATCATATCAGGATCCCGAAGACATATTGATCGCTTGCTTAGAGATCAACCAACTCTCTTTAGTACCATTGAGGATTTCTTGTGGTTTAAATTGTCAGCTGTGCGGGACATCCCTAGTGGATCAACATCCATTGTTCTAAGTGATGGTCTGGTACCATACAGTTTGGACGATTTGCAGACTTACCTGAATAAATTTGAGCCATCGTACTATACAAAAAATGGAAAAGATCCTCTGGTATATCCTTACATTTTGCTTTTGAGCATCCAATTACTTCCAGCAGTATTATACATGTCTAAGGAAACAGGAGATGAAGGTTACAACATTGATGCTGCCCACCTATCGATTGTGCTGGCTGATCATGGGGTACTATCTGAAGGTACTGTTGCTGGGCAAAAGTTGGGGGTGATGGATGCTTGTGCAGAAGTGTCTAGCATAATCAGGCAGTACGGATCTATGTATTTACGTCTTGGTGATCTCCAAATGGCTTTAGAATATTATGCTCAAGCTGCTGCTGCTGTGGGTGGTGGGCGGATGTCATGGACTGGTAGAGGTAGTATTGATCAGCAAAGGCAGAGAAGTTTGATGCTGAAGCAACTCCTAACTGAGATTTTGTTAAGGGATGGTGGCATATATCTTTTGCTTGGTACAAGAGGTGCTGGAGAAGAAGGTGAATTGGGCCGTTTTGTGACTGATCCAAAATCAAGGGAGCAATTTTTAATTGAGGCTGCTTGCCAGTGTGAGGAGGCTGGGATGTTTGACAAAGTAATTTCTTTCTTTTATGCTACACCTTGTTTGTGCTTATTTTACCTTCATTTATCTTTCTTTTTTTAATCTATCTCCCTTATTTATTATCCTTTTTTTCTGGATTGCCGGGTTTTCATCCAAACCTATCGTTGGTTATGCTTATTTAGGATTTATTTTATTTTTCTGGCGTTCAGTCAATAGAAATTCAGAAGAGAGTGGGTGCCTTTTCGTCAGCACTGGATACCATCAATAAGTGCCTTTCCGAAGCTATTTGTGCTCTTTTCCGTGGTAGAATAGATGGTGAGAGCAGGACTGCTGGCCTCATTCATTCTGGCAATGAAATTTTGGATACATATTCTTATTATCCACATGTCAGGTAATTTTGAGACTTTTGCCCTATCTCATTGTTCTATGCATGTTTATGGGTTTAGGTGTTGTGATATTTATTAGTCTGGTCAATTGGTCATCTAATATGTTATGCACAGATTTTTTTTATATAAGAACTTTGAAAGAGTCATGTTAGTTCTTTTTTCTTCTTTGGATGGAAAGCTAATGCTTGCGGGATGTAGAGAAATATGCTTCAAATGCTTGTCTATTTCATCTGAAAAGAGGGTATATATACATAGAAGGTGAACCTAGGTAATTATGGCTTATTGAAAGCCTATTAACATAGCCTATCCTACACAACCTATGGCTGTAGAGGTTGTGTTTCCGTGTAGCAAACTCTATATACAACGCACAATACAGTGTATAATACCTTCCATTATCCTATTCTAATACAGCGGGATCAAACCCGCTATCAGTCACTACCAGAGATGAGGTTGATGCCACTCAGCTGGATGAGCTATATTTCAATGATGAGATCTAAGTCTATTCTATTGGAAATCTCAATGGGCAGTTTTATTATTGTTTTAGTTGCTGAAGCTTTCAGAATAATAAAAGATGTTTAAGATGTTCGCTGCAAATGAATTGCAGCACTAGGAATTTGGTTTTTGACTCTTTGAATTTAATTCGTTTGATCAATGGTTATTAACTATTTGACTATATCTTGGCATTCCTTTTATTTAACATGTGCCATAATATTGATTGAATTCCCACTGCAGCCTTAAAGAGAGAGATCTTGTTTTTGCGCAGCAAACTGTGTTGAGACAACTTGAGGCAATATTGTCAATTCACAAGTTGTCAAGAACAGGGAATTATGTGGATGCACTAAGGGAGGTTGCTAAACTCCCATTCCTCCCTCTAGATCCTCGAGGTCCTGATATTGCTGGTGATGTGTTCGAAAATTTATCTCCTCATGTCCAAGCTTGTATTCCAGATCTTTTGAAAGTTGCTCTCACCTGTCTGGACAATGTGACAGACACCGACGGATCACTTCGTGCCTTAAGGGCTAAGGTATGTATTAAAAAGGAGAACAATCTTGTTATTATCTTGTGCATTCCTTTGTATAATTGCAAAGCTGTGCCAGAGAGTCTAACACGGCTATGGGGTGTAGAGGTTTTTTTTTGGGCTATTTACAATAAATGATGCAGTGCTAGTACTGCTGAATAGGGAGAATACAATATTAAATAAATTTTATCCTAATGCAAGAAATGAAAGATGACAATAATGAAATTTCAGTTAATTTGATACAAAATAGCACCACAATGTAAATACCCATTCAGTGTGAGGTATACACTAATTGGAATTTAGTATTTTACTGTTAATTAGTATTTTACTTGTTTATCCATTATACTAAGCATGTTCCATTCGTGTTTTCCATGGCAAGCAAATTGCATGGAAACTTTTATTTAGCTTCCGTTGTTTTTGTAATGTTAAAATAATCTTAGATTATTATGTGACGTAGTTGGTTGAGTTACTTGCATCCAATTGAGATGTTAAAACTGCTAGTTAATATTTCATTTTATAAATGGAAGTTCTTGTTGTCTCATAGTGATTGAATCTCCCTGATGCAGATTGCGAGTCTCATTGCAAATAACTTGAAGAGGAACTGGCCTCGTGATTTATATGAAAGAGTGGCACAGAGCTTGTGAAAGTACAACAACAACAACATGGGATTTTAGTTAGTTTTTTTTACTTGTATAAGACAACAGACTGTGTTTGATGAATGAATGTTTTATAGTACTGCATCAAATTGTAAAGTAATGTGGGTGGCCTTTCTGTTGTACGCCTCATATAGTGGTGTGGTCGCCATCCATTTACATCCCAAGCTTTGCCTTCCCATCCAAATGGGATCTCTCTTGTCCAATTCTGATTCTTTTCTAACTAGTTGACATAACGCTATTTTTGTAGTTTTTAAATTAAAGAGATAGACACTAAAGACTTAAAATTACTAATAAAATTGAATCCACGACTTTACTTATAGGGGAATTTTTATGCCAATAGGTTGTGGAGCTATTGGCTTATTTTTGTACTTTTAAGGGAGACCGGATAAATTCACTTGTTATAATCAAGTTCCATAGTTGAGATTTTTCTTAAATAGAAAATATTTCTATAAATTACTAGTATTTAAATATTCAAGTATGAAAGTGTGTAGCTTTTCAAGATGACTACTGTTTTTAAATCAAACGATACATACATTTTGTTATTAATAATATTAAAAAGTATGTTTATTGAAGTCTTTTTGAGTTCTCAAAACTGTAAGAGGATTAAAAATACAAAACTATGAGCTGTGTAAAGTCAACTAGTTAGGATACATTCTATTTTAAAAAAGCTCTAGCATGCATGGTGTGATGATTAAGACGGGGGAAAATAAGAAGAAAATAAGGAGAAAGAAATACTATAAAGGAAAATTTCTTAAAATGGTAATTTTTTTTTACTATTTTCAGGGGTTTTCTTTTCTAATATTATTTCTTTCATTATTTTTTTCCCAGACAAGAGAGAGAGTTTCATTAACTAAGCGATGTGCCTCAATAGATTCTTGGCGAGAACAGTTTGCGATTTCTAGCATCCTACATCTTCCAACAAAGTATGCCAAAGAGGGATTTCATTTATGAGTATGAAAATTGTCCGTAAACCATTCAGTAAAGGGCTTAGCAAAGAAAGAAGCTTGCAGATGAATCTGGATAATAAGCTTCCATGAGGCAGCTGCTAAGCAACAATTCCTGAGAACTTGTGTCTTCTGACTCTTTCCCTTTTGGTAAGCAGCCTATTGCTCATGACAAGCCAAAGAAAGTCTCTGATGCGTTGTGCTCCTGGCCAATGCCATACCATATAGTCTTATTCCAGTCATTTGATAGGCTGACTGGGTTAAACAACAGTTTCCACCAAGTGAGGGTATAATTTTAAAATTTAAAAAATATTTATAAAAAATTTATTAATTTTTCTATTAAATAAGTATTTATAATAATAGTAGAAATCGTATTCTTATAGAATATAAATTTATTTTTTATTATTTATGCTAATTCCTCTTTAGTAACAAAATGATTGATAGTCTTGTGTAAGAGCAAATGACAAATTACGTAGAGGCCGCAGTTCGCAGACCCACTTATCTACCCAAAATGGGACTTGATTACCATTCCCAATTTTCCAATGCAATCCTAATTCCATGCTCTCCTAAGCATGTTCCAGGCTTTTCTACACACACTCACACACTTATTGAAGTTTTGATTTTAAAGTTTTAAAAATAACGTTACAACTTTTCATTGTGGCTAAACGTTAATGAAACTTCACAAGTTTCCAAATTTAGATTCCTCTTAATTTGTTGTGTTGTGCTTAAAATGAACACATAAGGATGTCAATATAAGCTTTGTTTTTTCATCTTCTAATGTGAACGGATAAAAGATAATACGCCCTCCTCCCGGCTCCTAATATGAAGTTCACATAATCATTTTATGCAAATTTAAAAAATTAGTTAAAGAATAAATATGCATGATATAAAATGGGCTTTGGGAAAAGAAGCATTACATATATACTATTAATTAGAAATAAAATTAAAAAAATAAATATTAAATGAAGAGACAAATATAAATTGTACTTTATAAAATAAAATCAGCTCCCTCGTAATTTTTATATTTTATATTTCGAATTGGAAGGAGTAATTTTCAATTCTCGTTGACCCTCGATCAACAACTTCTATTGGAGGCATTGGAAACTGTACATCAATAGCTACGTTTAGCCATCGTGACTGTTCTAACTGTCAATATTATAATTTCATTATATATATATATATATTAGGGTATTCAACTCATTTAAATATATATATACATTATTTTTCTATAATAATTCTCTTTCTTTTTCTGGTTCTTACATGGTATCAAAGGATGGAGGGATGTCTGTTGCCCCTACTACCCTCTAAATTTGGGTAACTTCTCAAATCTTTCTTGTGTTCCTTTTATTTATTAGATTTTATATAAAATAATTAAAATTTTGATATCTTATAAAAAATATTGTACAATTTTCTCTCTTTCTTTATAATTTTTTTAAAGATTTAATATTATGAATTAAATACTTATAGATGTCAATATGAGCATTTCATGGCAGCCTTTGTAATTTAAACGAATAAAAGATGTGGGCATGTATTATTTGCTTGTAGGGTAGGAATTGGAGGTAGGAGAATTTTGGGGAGAAAAAGGCGGTTGAATTGAATTAGTGTCCAAATTTACTAAGCATACAATTCCCTAAAAAAGTAACCTTGCAATAATTCGATGGATTGTATTTTTTTTTTAATATACCAGAAAAATAAAAAAATCGATGGACTGTTCCTTTTTCTTGGCATGCAAACTGAGCATTTATGATATAAACAATATTTAATGCACAAAAGAAAATAAACGGATTATCAGATGGGAGGAATTTTTTTTTTCCCTCCACCAAGGAGTAAAAACCTTTTTTGGCAAACAAAATCAAAGCAGAATTTGGGTATTGGGTTTTTCCCCACGGTCAGAGAGAGCCTGCAAAACTCAAACTTGTATTCTCTGTCCCTGTCCCTGTCCCTGTCCCTGTCCCCTGTCTCTATCCTCTGTCTCATTATATTGGAGAAATCTCAAAAGTCAAAAGGTCATTGAAAGATTTGCAGCCAATCCCCATGTCTTCAACAAGGAAATTGGTTAACTCAATTTGCTCTTTTGCTTTTCTCATATATTTCGCTGTTATCATCTTTCAAGTCCCAATTTTCAGGTAATGCTCCTTTTATATCATCCGTACACTATCAATAAGCCCCAAAAAGAAAATGGTGTGGAAAATCACTGTTCAGTTATACAAGTTGAGAAAGAGAAACAAGGAAGAAAAGGAAAAACTTAAACTTCGTGCGAAAATGTTCAGATTTGTGTCGGAGTTTGCTCTTTTTATGTATTCAATTGAGTTTGACATAGTTACATTTTATTACTTGTCTTCTTTATTTTGTTACGCTGTTTTCCCTCTGAATTTTTATCTTTGGCTTTTGCTAAACTCTAAGAATGAGATTATCTCAACTCAGGCAAATGCTTAATACCAGGGCATCGTCTCCAATAGAGCAAAAAACCTGAATCGTTTACCCAGAAATGAGGGCTTTCTATAGATATTGATTTAATGTTTAGAAGCCCTATTTCCCTTCTTTCTTTTTTTTTTGTGTTAACCAAGAAATGCATCTCACAAGAAAGAAGTGTAACTTAGTCATATATCCTTCATAAACGTAGCATCATAAACCTGCAAAAAATTGCAGAAAATGGAACTCTTGAATATAAAAGTAAACAAAAAACAAGTACATGTTAAAGATTCATTTGGTTCATTCAAATGTCTTCAAATGCTGGGGACAAACTTGATATATTATATTATCCACAAATTCTGCTGTACTGATAATTTAAAACATTATGGTTCATAACATATACTATATCACTGTTTGCTTCTCAGTGTTCCATGCAGAATCGGAATCTGTAAGACCTCATTAGAAGTCACTTCTTCTCAGTTAATTGCAAGTGATATGTTCCCTGCTTTCATTGTTAAGGCTCTTCTCTACCCAGGAGCTCTTGCAAAGGCTCTTTACTATCACAAAAACATCCCAAACTTCAGAAACCTTCTCAAGTTATACAAGTTCAATTCAAGGCACACAACCCTAACATCGGACCTCCATCGCCTGGAGGTTAGTAATCTGACGGAACTACATCTTTATACCAAAAGTGGTTAAGCTTATTGGTAAAAAGAAAATATAGTAATATCCATTCTTATCAACTTAAGCTTGATTACTTTATGAGGGGAAAAAACTGGACTTATATCAGTAAATGCCAAAAGTTTTTGCTGTCATTTTGAATTTAGGTTGATCCTACAGGTTCTAGCAGGAAGCTATTTGTCTGTGGCAGGAGCAATTATGGGACTCATAAAACCAGGGAGAATGGGACTCTTTGGAATACTTCTTGTGATATGGGGTCTTATTAGAGAATCCATCATGTTCCAATCTGGTTTGGATCAACAAAAAGCTGCTCATATTCGTCCTGCTATGTGGATTGCACTTGTTTCTGCATTCTTGTCCATTAAAAAGGATGTCAGAAAGATTATACGTACTTTCAGAGGAAACCAAACTCTGAAGTATAAACATGTCTAGCTTTCTGAAATTGAAATAGGATAATGATTTAGCTGTAATGCCCTTGGTTTAATCTGACAGGTACGTAGTTATATATCTGTTTTGTTCACTTCTCATCACAATCATGGATGAATTGTAGATATATCGCTACTTGACTGCATTTTCCATTGCTATTGAGTATTGAGAAGATACAAATGGGTATCAGCATTATTGGGCTACACAGTATAGCTTACTGTGCAATGATGAAGAACTCATTATAGTCTTCTGAATATATATATATTTTTTAATTCTGGAT
The DNA here is from genome assembly GCA_037074615.1 of Leucaena leucocephala. Classification (NCBI taxonomy): domain Eukaryota; kingdom Viridiplantae; phylum Streptophyta; class Magnoliopsida; order Fabales; family Fabaceae; genus Leucaena; species Leucaena leucocephala. The sequence goes on along the minus strand of CM073558.1, from coordinate 4,242,008 downwards.
TAATTTTGATGCTGAACTTAATCATGTATTTAGATATTCAATTTTATTTTTACATAAAATATCTTTTTTTTTTCCATGGGAAAAATACTATGAAGTTTTAAGAAAGGAATGTAATCATAAAAAAATTTCTACAAGTGAACTGTATAGACATATTATCATTTCTTATACCAGAACTTGTTATCATATGTTACTTTATTGTTATGGGACGTTTTGGTGATTGCATTTTTTCCTTGGGAATTCATAATGATTTTTCCCTTTTCCTTTCTTCAAATCAGAAATGGGTGCTGAGCTTCACAGAATAAAAATTAAAGAAAATGTGTCTTAAATGGAATAATAATGAAATCTGAGATTTCCATGGGATAATATTATTTAATCACACTAGGCTCTATATGTTGTACCTGATTGCATCCAACAAAGGAGACATCTTGGGACCTCCATCTATAGTTTTGTATCTTTGAAGTTTTAACCCAGTGATAAAGAAAAGGCTATGAATATATAAGCTAGATTACATAAAGCTAGCTCCAAAGGAAGACCAAGATTCCTTCATAAAAGCAAATACAGTTATGCGGTCATCATGGGTTCATCTTTTAATATAAACCACAATGTACTTTATAAAGCGTATTCTTAAATTCATGAATGGAATCCTATGCAAGTTGTTCTTTGTTTGGTTGATGCCATAAGTGAATTAGACCTCATTATAGATCAAAGAGCGTATTTAACCTTCTATTATATGGTCCACAACACATTCATTCAGGAAAAAAGAAATTGGTCCTGATTTCGGGATATATGAGAAAAGAGATTCATCTTCACTTAAACCACGCAAGCAAGTACAATAATTAGTTGAACTACAGCACAAACGACCAAAGAAAAAGTAATATTAGAACACAAAAAACATGGCTATAGTTCAGGTACAAAAGAAAAACATGGATATAGTTTCTTTAACTAAGTGGGATGTGGCTTCTCTCTAATATTGGCTCTGAAGCATGCTCTTTTACTCTTGCTATCAGTTTTGAACATCCCCAAGAAATAAATAAAGAAATATTCCAACTTGATTCTCTAGTATTAAAATAGTCCATGCATCTTCCTTCGCTAATCTCTGTAATCCCTGAAGACAGAGCCATGAAATACTGTAAATAAGTTTATAATTACTGTAAGCATAAATGATAACCCAACAGTATATATATATATAGATTAGGAAGTAGAAAATATAGATTTATACCAAAATTGGATGAACTCAGTTCTAGTATGTGTCCCTCGGGGCACTGCATTTAAAGCATTCCATTCTGCTTGCAAAGTTATGCTCATTGCACCCTAACCTGTTAAATTAAAAAAATTTGGTGTCATAGTCATGGAACTTGCAGGAAAAAATATTATTCAAATGGGTAGGGAAGTAACCTTTATCTTGCACTTAAAAGTTAAAATCACTATCAGAATGTGAGTGCGAGAGAGAGAAAGAGAGATTTTTCTAAAGTACTTGCAGATCTCCAAATGCAGTCAAAGAGGGCCCCAATGAAAATCAAAGTACTTGGTTATTTCAAAAACAGCAGCCAAGCAAAAAGCATAATTTGTACCCTTAACATGAACCAATTATCAAAAGATATTTTTGTGTTATTAGCCATTAAATACTTTATGGTCAAACTATTTTTGCTTCCGAGTTATAACACCTGGTTCTGTAGTTAATTAAAAGAGAGAAAACATAGAATTGTCAATAGGTCTCTTGTTCCTGTTTGAATTGGATTTTGTTGAAGACAAAATACATAAATTATTATATAACTAACATATAGATATACTATAATTACCTATTGCAAATCCAATCACCAGATTTCCATGAAGGTCTGGTGGAAGTAGGAGAAGAAGCAAAAGGTCTAGAAGAGCGTAGAAGGAAGTCAGTGTTGAAGGAAGAAGATAACAAGCCATCTTTGAAAGCACCACACTTGAAGCAGCTTGAGCGGCTGGCAAAGTTGTGAGCTCCACAGTTATTAGCAGCACAATACCAGTCTCCAGGACGAACATCTGATCCAAATGATGATGATCTGCCTCCTCCTCCTCCACCATAATATTCTCCGTACTTTGATTCTCCACATCTCTGACATGATTCTCTCCTCTGAAAGTTCATATGCTGACACGACTTGCAGTTCCAATCTCCTGGCCTGCTGCTCATTCTGCATTACAAGGATTTAATTTCATTGCCATACTAACATTCATGATAAGCACTTATACGTTTCATAATATTTAATACATTTTTCTTGGTAAAAAGATCAATTGAATATACAGAAAAAAAGGCTATTGGAGGCATTAGTAAGGAGAGTTGAGCAAATGGTATTTCATCCTATGGAAAGAATGTATAGAGAGATCAAAAAGGATGATGAGATCTCATGGTGAATGACATATCTGAATACTTAGTTGTTGATGGAGTCCAATAGGCTGCTGCTGCTGCTACTGTTGTATTATTTATGGTATCTTCCGAGATATTAAGATGGCAGATGATATCATGAATGAATGTTATGCAGCATGAAATGGTTAATGCTATTTCAAAAATACTATAATATAGATTAGAGACTGATGATATTCGCCTTATAGCCTAATAGCATAGAAACTCTCTATAAGTGGGAGGTCATGGGTTCGATCCGATTATGCTTGCAATATCAAACCACTAGTGCATGCCCTTTTAAATAAAAAAATAGAGTGATGCTATTCTTAGTGGATGTTAGGTGATATGTTATACACAAGGAGGGAGATGATATGTGGGAAGAATAGGAAGGCATACCTGACGGACAATAATGGAGTAGTTGCAGTATATAATTAAGAAATATTTAGTGGTGAAGAAGTGATGAGAGAATGAGAAGTGGGAGAATGGTTTATATAGAGGAAGAGAGAGAGAGAGAGGTCACAGAAAAAGAGAATAAATTTGGTACTTTTGAGAGGTGGTCAATCAGTGGCAAACTTTGATACAAAAAATGGATCAATGAATTGAAAGCCAAAAGAAGAAAAAAGAGGTAAAGTTAAGTTGGTATGTGTGGCAATGCATGCTTCAATTATATTCCAAACAGAGCAGGATGATGCTTTCAACACCCACACACACACATTTGAATAGTTATGTTGTTTTTTTAGGCAGTGGGTGGACGACAACATCATTTTGTTGCCAGTTTTTTAATATTAGTGTCCAATTTTATCTACGAAGTTTAATGAATCACTCCTTAATTTCTCTATTTCTTTTTCAATTTTTCCATTATTCCTAATATTTTTTATGTGACTATTGACTAAATCATATTTAAATATCGTTAGGTCTAATTAGGAGTAACTTTTATAAAAACGTTTTTTGTATTTACACATTCAATCTTGAGATTTTTATACTTAAGCGACTAAAGTCCTCTTTATCCCAATATTTTAGGAAAAAGTACTTTTAAATGCCCCTAAATTAGTTAAAACCCAAATTAATTCCTCAAAATCACAAAATGCAAGACAAAATCCCTTTGATCAAAATGTGATTTTAGAATTTAGTGAAATGACCATATCTAAGCAAGTGATTACTATTTTCACAAATTCTTATTAGTCCCACTTTAGTCATTTCAATCTAAGCTATTCATATCAAAATTTTGTAGTATATGAATTTCTTAAAAAAAAGAAGAAAATGCAAATTGTACCTTTTAACATCAGGATATTTGAATATATGAAATTAACGCTGAGGCTACAGCTAAGCATGCTAATATTATAATGTGTCTATTAATTATGCCAAAGTTGGAAACATAAAAAAGCATACACTAATATACCAATAAAATAGTGCCCAAAACACATATTTCAAGAAACAAGCTTTAATTTTTTTTCTACTATTAACCCATTTCTAAGAAAATTAATTTTTTTTATACGCCAACGAATTAATTTATCATAACTAAAAACAGTATGAAATGAAATATAAATGTATTTCTTTCACTAACAAATTAAAAGCCAGCTAAGCCAACAATTCAAGAGCCACAGAAAAAGTGCGTGGGGTGATTCTTGTAACCTAATGGAGGAACAAACCTATTGTAGAAAGATCTTATCAATCATATATACCAATACCATGAACCCTAGAAAGGCCATTTGACAATGGAATATTATTAATTAAGGTAATGCTAATAATTAATAATAATATAGAATCCATGCCAATCAAAATGGGTAAATAGAAAGAAAGGACATGGCCTCTTGTCATTGGACAATTTCATGATCATAAGTTGTTACCATGTAATGAATACATAGTACGTGAGTTTAATTGGCGAAAGGATAAAATATGTGACTATTTAAAATGTGTTTGATCCCTAGGAGTATCACTTTGTTGTGGTTCTAGTCGCGATATTTAAAGAGGTATCCTAATTCTTGAGTGGTTAGGTTTACGCCTGAGGGTAATAGACGACTCGTCTTACCCGACATTAGTATCGTCTAGGAAAAAGGGAGACTTCACCCTACCCTTGAATCGTATGTGAGCCCAACCCCTTTCTAAAAAAAAATTTATAACAAAAAAATTTATTGCCTTAAAATACACGACAATTTTTTTTTTATATTTATCGAACTGAATGTATATATATAACATTAAAAAATGGGATTTTGTTTTAAAATGAAAGACTGAAAATTGGTAAAAACTAACTCACTGAAGGAAGGAAGTCTACAACTAAAATTTTCTATTTACTGGAAGAAGAATATTCATGACAAGAGTTTTAACATCTTTTTGGTAATCTTAATGAATATAGGAATTCACACCCTTGACATGAAATGAAATGAAATAATTCAGTCATGCATGCATGAGAAAGGAAATTTTATTTGATGAGCTAACAATTTATGGCAAAAAGGAGCATGTTTCAAATTTTGTTTGGGAATCAAAGCAAATTTGACAGTCAGAGTGTTAGGCATAAAATACTTGCTACTTTACAACTTGAATATTCCTTTATACTCCTCTTAAAGTAGAAAAAGTAAAAGTAGTAATGAATTAAAGGTAAATAGAAATAAAACCCACTAACTCCATCAAATTAATTACTCTGAGAAATGTTTGATACATATGTATATAACGACTGTTATATATATAATGAAATGAAAGAAATTGAAAGCGGAAAGAGACCAGATGGGGAAAGAGGAAAAGAAAAGGGGGAAATGGCGAGTTTCAATAAAGAAAGAAAGAAAGGAGAAGTTGATGATGGAAGAAGAAGCAGTCTTTGAGGCAAATATTTTGACCATCTTTTTCTCTATTGCTGCTGCTGCGGCTGCTCCTCCTCCTTACTTATTTTATTCTCTCCCTCTCTCTCTAAGCCTACCTTTATCTATCTATGCCTCTTTGCAAAAATATTTTCATTTGAATGTGTTCTCTATTTACAGAGGTGTTAGCAAGAAGTAAAGAGGGGGAATGGGGAGGCCATTGATATGATTTTATCAAAATATATACTTCTCTGCTATCCCAAGTGTGGGGATAATTATAGAGTTTAATTTAATTCTAAATATATTATTTATCTATTTTATTTCTTAAATTTATAATATTTTTGAAAATATCATTGTGAATTGTATATAATAAGAAAGTTTTTATTAAAAGTATATTCTAATACAAATAATTATAAAAATATTTTAAAAGAATTAATATAATTTTTAAAATAAATAAATAATTTAATTAATTTTTTGAATGTCATAGAAGAATCGTATCCCATGCAAAGCACCTCACAATAGCTATTAGTTATTTGTCACTTCACACATCATTCTCCATGTGATAATGTCACTACACTGCTTTTCAGAGGCAACAAAATGCTACCTACCTCTCTTGATATCTACTCTTTACTGCTATTGTTTCCTTTTTCCTTATCAAATAGATCCTCCGTTGTAAAGGTATGTATATCACTTGATCTCTAAAGGCGCTCTCTATTAAGCTAAGTACACCGAATCTATTTTCATATTTAATTTCTTTGACTATCCACATCACAATCTCACCACGCCAACCTCCATTTTCATTCTTCACAATCAAGTCGGTTTCTTTTATTTCTTCCTCTTTCTTCTTTTCTCTAAATATTGGAGAAAAATTCTCCAACATTAAATATATATACTTTTTCTAATAAAAATAAAAATATTAGTTTATAACGTTATAAAAAATTAATTTATTTTATTAGACTTAACTTGCTTTAGTATACATTTCATATAACAATAACATAGGCTTCCGTGTTATTTATAAATTGTAAATGTTATGACTTATCTCTAATTCTGTGAAAGCAGAGGATTCCTTATCAACTAATATTTCATTACTAATATTTAATCGATTGATAGTAACTAAATCCAAAAAAGAAAAACTTTGTTGATCCCTTTTATTTATAAAGAACTAAATTGAAAATATAGTTCTATAATAAATTAAACTAAAAACACTTGATTCGTGAGAATTGCTTAGGAGAATCAAAATAAAATTATTCAGGCGTCAAAGTTACTCTTCAATTTTTTTGTTTGAAAAAAAAATATATGCATACCAAGTTTACTGCAATTTCTCATTCATTTCTTATATTTCAATTACTAATTAATAATAACTCTTAAACAAAAAAGGAGCTACTCCATTAAGCTTTAAATACACAAGCTGATGCAAACGTGGCAATATAAAGATTCAATTTGATTTGATCACTCTTCCTGTGTAAAGTAGGATCAACATTAACAGGTTATGGTTCACCCACATTTTTTTTAAATAAATGACAAATGAGATTACAAAATTATGGAATGCCTTTCAGCCGTTAATGGACACAATGCCATTTTTTTCCAATTCAACCACAACTACAAGCATGGCCAATTGCTCTCAGCTAGAACTATGCGTCATGAAAGTTTTAAGAACAAAAACCACCATGTTCACTTCACTCACTCGTAACATCATCATCACCATCTCCTTCAATGTCCTCATCACTGACAATTGCACCGTCAGATTGTTCTTCATCTTCAGAATTTTGGTCGGTATCCATTGCACTGTCAGATCCTTCTTCATCACTATCCTGGTCCTCATAGATAACCGGCACTGTTCGTTCTCCTTCGTCTGCCTCCTCATCAATATCCTTGAATAGAAAAACCATGAATAAGTTAAAGCTAACGTTGTATTCTGCTAACCATGTATGTAGAAGTTTAATAATGCTTACTCCAGCGCAAAGGAGATCTATGGTGCTTGACAATTCAATGGCAGATTTGAAATTGGAGACCCTAGAGCCAATTAGCTGTACAAAACAACAGATTCAATTGAGGAAACTACTATTTGTGTAATAATGAAAAAATACTCAAGAATTTATCGAAGCAGTAAATTAAAATTTCAAAATTTGTTTTCAATCAGCAGCAATCTTGTCCCAGCACAACGGCAAATCTATAATGAGTCATGATCCAACAGTCCACCTGATTCAAAGAATTCAAATCTTGGAATGCAGATTCCTGGGATGTTATTACACTCGCATGTTCTAGAGGCAGACACTTTAGCCATGGAAGAGCACAAGATATAATAGCACCCCTATGAAAGAGGAAAAGAAAGGACATCATGTATATTAGTATTAAGAACTGAATGTGTAAATATATCGAAACGCTATTAAGCTTACCCAACAAATACGGTCCAATTACTATAATGATGTTTTTACCTGGACTCAGCAATATTGGATACAAGGAAGTTAAAAAATTTATGGACATGAGATGTCTTCAATTGTGAAATTGTCTTATGGATAACCTGCAAAAAAGGATACATCATGCACATCATACAAGAGCCTGATGATGAAAATAATTTTCTCACACAAACATGGTTCAATGGAAAAAGGGGGAAAACCAAAAAACCTTCTCATCTTGTGTAAACAAGCAGTCTAGTATTAAGGCATGATCATCAGCATGCAATGCTTGCTTGAGCAAAATATCAACTGAGTTTGCCCTTGGAGCCATTTTTGGGACGGAAGATTTTTGTTCCTGAACACTCCTGGATTTGTCATTCTCACCTTGCAAAGTGAGACAAGCAAGTTTATCTCCCATTGTTGGTTCATTCACATCAAAATCAAGGACCCCATCTGCTACCTCACCTTGATCTACATCTGGTACCAGTATAAGAAGAAAAACTTAAATATTCCACCAGGTAAATCAAGGGTGAAACTATACACAACACAAGTCGTGCGCAGAGAACATGTAGAATAACTTAGATGGCTAGCAAACCTAATTCTTATGCCAACGATATATAAAAATATGGCACATTTAGCATCAGGTAACCATATATAGATCACACCTGATAATGAATTTTAAGGAAACAAAAAAGCACTTCTATGATTCACAAAAAAAATAGGCATTTTTATGACCCAACAGCTTTTAGATTTTGGCATCCTGTATCGGGTATAGAAGTTTGTCATAAAAATCATAAAATACAAACAATACAACAGTGTAGGTATTTTACAAGATCCAAAGGAGAACACATGCAGAAACAAAGTTTAATTAATATTTCCATAGTATTACAAAAGCAGAAATTGGCATTTCCATGACAGACCACTTGTTAAGAAGAGAAAAAGGTTAAAATGAAATAAATGGTTCAAGTCAAGAAAAAATGACATACTCAGTGGAGGTGAGACATGAGAGAAGGGAATTATGCTTATTAACATCCATCATTCCATGAACAATCAAACATTCCCTAATTTCTTACCAAAATTCACCTCCTCTGTTGTGGTTGGAACATCAGGAACAAGTTCAGCTTGCCTTTTCTTAGCTTTTTCGCTTTCTGCAGGCAATGGAGATTAAAACACTTAGAGAAAATGTAAGGGAAAACCTTCAGACCAAAAAAAGAACGATAAAGTAACATTTTGTCATATTCAATTTCCAAGTGATCATGGGCTTCTCAGTAATTTACCACAAACAATGTCCCCTTAGAGTAGGAAAAGTATTTGAGAGTTGACAATTATTACAACATACTAAATAATGGAAATCCATAAAATAAAGTCACCTATTTTGCATAAAATCAAGTGTAAGAACCAAGAAACTAGAAACATGAAGAGTATATCATACTTTTCCGATCAGACTTGACATGTTCATTAGCAGGTTCACCATCATCTGCTACGAGATGAGATTTCTTCAGTTTCTCCTTCGCCATCTCAGTCAATAATCCGGTAAGTTAATATACGACTCTGAAGTATCAGAAAACAATTAGCTAGCAACAGAGCCAAAATCAATCACGAGGCAATCAAAGGGATAAAACGAATAAAAACGACAGAAAAGCGGTAGAATGGAAAATGACCTTAGGGTGACAGTAGCAAATAGAAGAAACTGATTGAATGAACTTTACGGCGTCTTTGAGCTCCCTGGTTCAGAGTTGCTGGAAATATGACTGAAGAAGACGAAGGTTTAGGCGTCGGGGGTTTAATTCCGGCAAGAGGACGAGGGTTTTGGGCTTGTGGATTTAATATTATATTTTTCCCAAAGTATTTTTCTTTTCTTTTTTAATATTAAAAAACCCACAACCGAATTGCTAAATATTATAATAAATTACAATAAATTTTAGGAAAAATGGTAGAAAAATCTTTCATTACACAGATTTATTACTTAAAATTATCTAAGTAAGTTATTGAGCCTATGCAACTTATATTCGCATATGCAACTCTTTTTCTATAATATATAATATATTTTTAGTTATATTCAAATGTTTTTTATTTTACTTATGATTAAAAATAAATTGCACATAAATAAAAAAAATATTATACTTGTTAGAGATAATTTCCACTTGAATCTTAAACAAATTTAATTAATCTTTAGACAATAAATTTTAGAATTTTTTTTAGTAATTTCCCCCAAAACTTATTATAATTTTATTTAGAAACAATCTTGACTATTCAAAAAATTATTATTTATTATCACGAAAAAAATTGTTTTTAAGAAAACAAAGAAAAGAAAATTTTAATTAAAAGGAAGAGTGTGGGATACACGCCGAGTCGGTAGCCAGAGCAACCTCGCTTCCTGTGTCTAGCTGCAGAAGCCGAGTTCAAAAGAGAGGAGGGAATATTATTATGGCGGGTTCACTGCCGAACATCATCTTGAAGCGATTCGCCGCTCGTTCTCTCAGCAAACCGGTAAAATCTTGGAGCATCAACCTGTTGATGCGAACATGATTAATCTTCGATTCTCGCATCTCTTTTGTTATGTCGTTGTGTGGAATGTGTGAAGTTACAAACTTTCTGCAATTTGCGTTGATTGGTATTGATTGTTTTCTCGTTTCGTTTCTATTGTCTTGACATGTTCAATCTATTATTGCCAATTTCCGAGCTGCGTTAAGTTAGAATTTGTTCGTTGCGATTGAGATGGCGTTGGCATTCCCTTATGCAAATGCGTACTGCCAAACGGCCTTTGGAGGATTGTGACTATACATTGAGATTGTCTTCTTCTTTTTCTCTCTCTCCAAATTATAAATCCGTGTAGAGCTTTTGGGAATATGGTAAACAATTTCTTAGGTCTTACTCGTTACTCCTGTTTTATTCATCTGAATTTTTCTGAAATTATGCAAATATTCTTTTATGTTCAGAATTTAAATGGACCTATATTTCTCCTTGGCTTCTGTGTTGTTAACTGCTCAGTAAGCGGATAGGATTGCAAATTAGTGTTGCCTTGTCTACATGGGCACTTGATTAGGCATTGTGCATGCTTAATACCTCCTCCTGCTCAATTTCCTTACCCCTAGAGTTGATTTCAGAAAGGTGGCTCGTTAATATTAACTTGAGTTGATTTAACTTTGCAATATTGTGCTAATCAGTGTTATAACTTATGATGCTTATCGTTTATCAATGAGTTGCGATCTTCTTTCTATTGATCTTTGCTCTAACATGGTAGCAGCTTGGTGGGTCACTTTACAATTATGGATTGAGATTTTCAACTACTGCGCCAAATGATCCTGACACACATGATGACTTCAAGCCAACTAATAAGCTTGAGAATTCTGGCATTTCTTTGAAAGATGTTGTTGAGCAGGTGAGTGTACATCAATATAATCTTGTGCATGTAAAATAAGTCAAATGTTTTTCCCCTTTTAATCACACAAGAAATCTGTAACTTAAAACTCTGCTTAACTGGCAAATGTGTGCAGGATGTCAAGGACAATCCAATTATGATTTACATGAAAGGCGTGCCTGAGTTCCCACAATGTGGATTTAGTTCACTTGCAGTTAAAGTTTTGCAACAATATGGTAAGTACTAAAATGCCTGTTGCGTTGTTGCTTAAACATGGACATATCTTCTCTGAACATGTCACCTAATTTGTCATGGAAGTGCTGTTTCCCTCTGTTATCTAAAAGTTGTATACCGATCTAACTTTTGAGGAAATGTTGTACAGATATCTGGTATAAAATCCTTAGTTTAATAAATCACTATGGAAGGTGTTGCCTCTTTTGATAGATTTTTTCTTGCAATATTCTGAAAGTGCTTCTGGTTTGAAGAAATCATTGTAAAGAGTTACATGACAGTAATGCTTATTGACTTCTGAATATAATCTGATTGGTGGATGGATTGTTTGGAGTTTTCTGAATTTAACCGTCTTTGAATTGTCGGGACATGATGAGAAATTATGGCATGGCAAGCACAAAAAACTTTGAATAGAATGAGACAGTATTGGTTAGACCTGTTACCTGTGAGATACTTGACTTGGGTGTTTTATACACTTGTCAGATAAAGATATGAGATTTACATACAAATATTATTTAAAAGATGAATGAACCTTAGACTTGTCTTGTTTTTCAACCTATGGCTTACTTGTGTGGGATGAAACCACTTCAGATTTATTCTTGCTATTTTGATTTATCTGCTCCATCAGACTATATTCTCTAACTCTTAAGTTCCAAACACATTCTTCTCATTGCCAATCTCTCTCGTTGTCTTAGTTTACAACTTTTTCCCCTATGGTTAAGCTATACGAGAAATTTGATAGTAATATGAATTGGTATTGTTACATGATGACAATTCTAGAAATTTCATAGTAATATGTTTGATCATTGCAGATGTTCCATTTAGTGCTAGAAACATTTTGGAGGATGCTGAATTGAAAGGTGCTGTAAAAGTCTTCAGGTAGCAATGCTTGTTGGCCTTAGAACTGTCTGATTCATAACGTTTGTTATGTCACAGTAAAAATTATCGCTAATTTACAATTACAATGGTTTTCTAAGGGACTGTTCGTTTAAGCTTAAAAAAATAATTTTTTTTTTTATATTCTAGACATTTTGTGAAAAGTGATTTATTGTGTAGAGATTTTATAAAAAGCAGAAATTATATTGTGTTTGGTTACAATAATAAAAAAGTATTTATTATTTAATGACAGGTAAGCAGCATCTTTTGTATGATGTCTAATGTTCGTTCTTTGCAGTAACTGGCCTACGTTTCCACAAATTTTTATCAAGGGAGAGTTTGTTGGTGGATCAGACATTATTCTCAATATGCACCAGGTTAATTTTCATTCCTGGAGGAGTTCTTATTTTGTACTTAGTCTATTGCTTAACGATACTTTACATCTTATGTAGAATGGTGAATTGAAGGACTTGCTTAAAGATGTCTCGTCCAAGAAGTGAAAGCTCAACTGTATGATGAAGTTCAAGTTTTTTAAGATTGGGGTAGTTTGGAAGAACTTGTTTGATGTGATCTATTTATAATTGAGATGCCTTTATTATTGGTACCGGAATCTATGGATAGTTATAACTTAATGAATAAAGAAATTGTGTTCCATGGATTTGTGGATGATATGAATCCCCTCTTGTTGAAACAATAGTAGAATACTTTTTCGTTGGGCTGAACTAAAATTGAGTTAGGGAAAACCATTAATACCCTATAATATCCCTTAATTTTTAATTTGGTATCTACATTATTTTCCCTCTTTATTAAGTCCTTTAATTTTGACTTATTAATACTGTTAACTATTATAATTTTATTCTGTTAGTATTGTTAGCTTATGTACATAAGCTAATTGTGCTTATATAATTTAATAAAGAGAAAAAATGATAGGTATTAAATTAAAAATTGAGAAAAAATGTACGTACTTTCAAAATAGTTTTCTATGGAGATATTCATAAGTAGATCTAGTTTATTAAAAAGTAAATAAATAAACTTATCATAAATAAGTGTAACTAATCATTTTTAACGTGTCATGTGAAAAAGTGGCATGCTACTTCAATTGGCCATAATTATCAAAGCTTGCAAGTATGGAACATTGAGGTATGCTCTCAATGATATCTGCCATTTTTTCTTTATGACTATGAATCAAAGTAACTTTGGAGATAAAGAAGCCACCGATTTAAAGCTCAACATATCTAACAATACAACTGTTAGTCTCTAGGTTCTTAATAATATAACGCAACAGAAAAACATGAAAACACATATAGAGAGCATCATTCATCAGGAACATAACTAAAAACAAAAAAGGCCCATAAATTAATTCTCCTACACCTTATGTGTCCATAATATTATATATATATATATATATATATATATATGGATATACCCACCAACCCTTCAATGATAATGATCTACCTATACCAAAGCATGCTCTTTATGTTTTTACCCCTCAAGCCCCAGCCTTGAGCTAAGCCAATTGCAGATTTCATCCATCTCTCTAGGAACTGTATAATGACCAATCCTGTACACAAAGAAAAACATTAAGACTCTAGATTTAACTGATATATTCAGAAGGGAATAAATAATCGCCACAAGAAGAAAATAACTTACGCATCATAGGATTTGAATGTTATATATCGAAATCCTGCAGAACTTAAGCACTGTGCTGATTTCTCTCCATATTTGAAGGGAACTACATCATCACCTGCAAAATGATTTGCATATAGGCTTCTATTAACAGCCAAATCATTTAAAATTCATATATTTTAATCATGAAGTAGCTGAGGGACTTTTGTGATATATGCAGACACGTACTTATTCCATGGCACAGCAAAAGGGGTAGTGAAGCTGCACGCCTTCTTGCTTCATGTGACACTTCTATCTTGTTTCTTAAACTCCTGCATAATATTAAAAATTTTCAACCACAAAATATCAACTTGTCAGCATGCTTTTGCAGATCAATATTGAGAAACTGATGAGAGAAAATGAAGCTGGATTTTCTTTGTCATAACCTAAAGTGACTAAAGTCGTACCTTGATCCTGGAAGCCAACCGCTTAATCCAACGACTGCTCTTAAGTTGACAGAGTATGGAATGCCATTTCCATACCTTCCCATGGCAAAACAAGTTGCAGAGTATAGGGCTGTTGCTGCACCCATGCTAAATCCTCCAATACCAACTTTCACTGCACAAAAGTTTGGCATGTTAGCAAAATTCATCAACAGATTCAATCTACAAGATATCAATTACAAGTCCTTGGATCCTAATTCCCATTTACAAAAGTTTCCACAAACTTGATGTTTTACTCACTCAGACCACACACAGTGAAAGAAATAAAAAAGATAAATTTGACATAAAATGGAGTTTGATCACTTTTCTTCCTTCCTTTTCATTTCCCCTGAATGATGTTATAATGATAAAGTAAATTGAATTCTTCATTACAGAATTATGTGAGTGTCTGAAAGTTAGATGTAGGTGGTACCATCAGCTGGCTCTGTAGACAGTAAGTTAGCAATGTGGGCTGCCGAAGCATCTAAACCCTCCCAATCATCAGGACCATCTTCTGAAAGTTCTCCCACATCAAACCCTAACAAACAAAAAATTTACCATGTCGTATTCTTTTAGTGCTTCGATGTGTGTGTGTGTATGAATTTATTGGACTAGAAGAGAAGTTTGTATTACATGCAGTGCAAGGAAAACCGCCAAGTACAGCTACAGGACGGGTAGGAGCAGTGGGGCAAATCCATTTGATCTAAAATCATAAAAGAGTAAGAAACTGTGCCAAAGATATATTGAAGCATTTAAGAGTAACTATCCAATATATATATATATATATTCTTACATTTGGAAGAGGAAGAGATTCCAAAAGCTGAGAGGAGCTGCAACGAACAAAGAGAGCATTTGGAACGTATTTAGTATATGCTCAACTTCCAATAGTTAAAATGAAGGTTACATTATATCATAGTATACCACATTTTCATCCAACAGAATTTATTCCATTTAGAATCTCAGCAGAAAGAAGCTGAACTTTGAAAGCATTTAATATCAAGAAAACACTAATATGAAGCCTGCCAATATGTTTGAAACCCCTTGAGTTCCAGAACCATGCATTTATCACTCAAATGAATTTGCAGTATACTTTACTCATTTAAAAGAGGAGAAGAAATTTACCTTTTTACTTCAAAATCTTATGACTACACAATTTAGCCCCTCAAAGTTTTTCATTCTCTACTAGTTAGTCCCTCAAACATGCATATACATTTACAAGGACTAAACTGTAATTTTAAGATTCATACCTGGAACCATTGTCACCAAGACCATGTAACCAAACAATGGTGGCTTGGTGTTTTCCTTTTGGCCTCACAACATCAGTTTTCCCAAACTCGAGAGTTCTTCGACCAGTTCTACTTCCTGCATTTTTCACAAGCAAGAAAAGCTAAAACTTAATAAAGGAAGCTGATAATAGAGTTCAAAACAAGTAGAAAAAATGACAAGAATCATCACAAACAAAGAGTAAATATCATTATACAGCACATGGAGGGAAAAAAGACAGATGAAAATGTCAAAAAAGTTACTTCTTTAAACGAGGTACAAAACACAAACAGTTAAAAGACTATAAGAAAAGCTCCTGCAGTTTACAGAGAAGAACAACAAACCTGAGCCCATATGAGAATATGCATAGCTCATTTTTTAAGCTTGAAAACTGTTTTGAAAGCAGCCCTCAGCTATATTGCAATGACTTGTATATGAGAAGGGGATCGATCTGCAATGAAAGAAAATGGAGAATGGTAGTGTATTTATACACAGAAGGGTCTGGTGGAGTTGGAATAAAGCGTGTGAATATGCATTTGCAAAATGTATATGAGTGAGCACAAAAACTATATTATAGACCCCGCCAAAACCACCTAGATAGATATCGGCATCCATGAAAAGGAGAGAACTAAAGACAGACAAAAGAAGTAAACCCTTTTATCAGCTTTTCACATTCATCCGTTTCTAAGCATAGAGAATCTGTGCTTTCAGGACAGTGGCTTGAAAATAAAGGAAGCCACAACGATAACGGAAGAATATTACTGAAAACCTGAGAGAGGTGGGGGAGAGAGAGAGAGAAAGGAGAGAATAACCTAAGTTTGCAAAAAAGAAAATATCTTTCTTTTCACAAATGATTTGTTTATGAATTTCTGCATGATTGATGGATTACCATTAACCTCCAACCCATAGTTTTAAAAATTCTGAAATATTATATTCTGAGGGACAAAAAGGAAGAAATCAGCAGAAAAAATTGCTTATGGGAAAGAGAAAGGGCGCTTCTGGGTATTTCCCCCCAGGTTTCTAGTTCTTGATAGATAATAATGATAAACAGCTTATCAAACTGGATTCCATATTAGAATTGACAAGAAAAAGCACGTAAGCTTTTTACAATAATCTCCCCCCCCCCCCTCCCTCTTGCTTTCCACTATGCTCGGCTGCTTACAAAAGTTTTGTTTGTTTATCCCCATGAGAAACAGAAGTCAAAAGAATAGTACAGTATATAGTACCTGCTCTTGTATAGGTGTGTGTGTGAAAAATAACAACCAAAAATCATGAAACTTTTTCCATATTTAGAAGAAAAATATAGGAGAGAAATTGCAGCTTAAACATTTTCAGGAAGAAATCATCATAGTTGACAAAATCTCATTTCTAAATTATTATTATGAGATTAAAAAGAGCACACATCTTCTTCTTTTTCCATTGCCTTCTTGCTAGCTAGTGGAATCCAACATGAAAAAAATGGTTCCACTTGCTAACTTCTTTTATTATTGTCTTTGATGGATTTTCCTGTTGTTGTGTGTGTCCCCAAGTTGTGCAGGGATTTTGCAGCTTTGATTCCCAGAGTAACATGAAATCCGTAATTTATTGTGAAAGTGGTGGATCTGGTACATATCCCTGCCCTCATCGTCTCAGAGATAAAATTTCAGATTATACGGAACAGACAGAGAACCACTATATACATATAAGTCAATGAGTACATTCATTGTGCACCACTATGTATGTTCGCCTATAAAATGCAGCTTTCATGCAGCTTACCTGGAAAAATCTTAAAAATTTTGCTCATCTCTATTCTTTTTCTTTTTTTTTTCTGAACTTCTAAAGTTTCATTGATGGAGACTAGAAAATTATGTGAACTATTCAAATAGGGAATGCCCCCCGAATCTTGAAGAGTTTGATCATGATCTATAAAAAAATTATTGACAGCTAGAGCTAACATTAACTTGAATCTTTTTTTCTTTCCTTTACGAATGTATGTGTTATTTGAAATCTTTGAAGTTATGAAAGGTCTATTTGAAAGTGAAAGTTTTTGTGGAAGATTGGTGAGAAAAAGATTGCAATATCGTATTTGATGTCTGCGTAGCATTAAAAAATTTGTTTAATACTAAAGTGAGTCAATATCACATGATCGTGTATTTGTAAACAACAAAAGTAATACTCATTTACAAATTGGCTTAATTATTAGTCAATTGGTAATCTCACTTAGAAGTCGTTTTTTTAGGCATCAAAACACTGTTAAATATTTACTTATATTTTAAATATAAGAGCTAATTGAAAAGTTTTCTTTATTTATATATGTAAGACCTTAATCTACTTTATCGGCTAAATTTTTATTTCTCCGGTCCTAAATATAAAACATAATTAGTGAGTTGATCTTGATTCTAAATATAAATTATATTTTTAAAATTTATCAATTATTTCCCAAATTATCCTTATTGATACTCTATCAATAATAATTAAGTAAGAGAATGAGGGAGAGGGGGGGTTAAGAAATATGATTAAGGTGTTTTAGGAAAAGTATATTATAATAACTAATTTAACTAATTTTTTTAATCTAATCAAATTAGTTAAATAGGTAATATATTTAATACTAGAAGAGTGATTTTTTTCTCAAACCATATCTATTAATTGTATATATTAAAAGTGTTTCCACAAATAGGGTAGTTTACAATACAAATTACTACCTCATTCTTTAAATTTATAAATATTAAAAAAATTAGTTAAATTAATTGTTTATAACAAATTTGATTTTATTGTCCTAAATTAACTCTTCAATCATGTGGATTAGAATTAATCCTTGATTAAAATCTACCTTAATATGTGTAATAAATAGAGATATTTTAGATAAAAAAATTATGTAAAATGAATTGAGATCTTATATTTATGACTAAAATAAATCTTTTATATAGCTTTTATATTTAGGATTGGAAAGAGTATTAAAGAAAATATTTTAGAAGAATCAAAAAATAATTTTTTATTAATAATAAATTTATTTATTATTTATAAATTAGTTATCTATGAAATAACTTTTTTTTTTTAAAAAGCCCAGAAGTTCTTAAAGGTACGATTGTAAGCTAGGTTCCATTCACATTAACCAACATTCACTGTCATATTGTAATTTGCTTTAAAAGAGAGAGCACAAAGGATCGCCAATATAAAACTGATTGACTTATAGTTCAAACAAGCTGGTGACATGGCAGAGCCTAATTGGTTGACCACATATGGTTAAGCATCTAATATCCCTCTCCTATGTCAAAAAATGAGTGGAATTTTCTCCGTTTAAGAGGAACTTAGGGGCAAACTTTTTGGTTTTTGTCAACTCATGCCCTACCCCACAAAAAAAAGAATGAATATTGAAAAAAATAAGGAAGAAAAACGAATAGCTCAAAAAACACAGAGAATAGTTGAATCAGAGAGAGAGAGAGAGAAATAGGAGTATTTGTTAATGAGGAGACAAGATATGCTGCTGGCACTAAACCAGTATATCTTATTGGAGATTAATTAAAGTACTGTGTGGTGGGTGTAATCTTGCAGATTAGGCTGCTTATATATGCAAAAGCTTTATAGTAAAGGAACATATTGATTGCCCAATTGAAAAGAGTTTGTAATTTTTTTCAAAATCTCAGATGCACCAAGTGCTACTAACTTCACCATTTTCAATATATATTTTACAACTCTCTCTCTCTTCTACAATATTAGCTGCCATGCACACTTTGAAAAAATATTCCCTTAGTTTTCCTTTATAAAAAAAATTAGTAAAAAAAATTCTGTTTAAAAATTTTATTAAATAAACTCCAATATTAATATTTTTTATGTATAAAAATATATTATATTTTTAAATATAAACACTGTTTACTATTTTTTTCTTTAAAGAAACAAAGTAAAGGATTTGGGGCCTCTTAGAAATTGTTTGGTTGGGGAGTTTTGGAAGGGAAGGAAGGGTATAGGAGTGGACAGGACTAAAAAATGTGTTTGATTGAAAAAAATATAGAGGAGATAAGAGATTTTTTGTCATTATGTGTTCCCCTCCCTTTCCCTCCAAAAATGGGGGTTTTTGGAGAGAAAATAATTTTTTTACCCCCTTTTGACCAAATTACTTTTTATATATTTTTAATATTTCAATTGTACCTTTAAATCTTTTTTTTATTTTCTTCACACCTAATTTTTTATTTAATTGCTAAAAATTAATAAGCATAATAAATTATTTATATATTATATTAAAATATATAATAATTATAAAATTAATAAGAAATAAGGTTAAAATTTTATAATTTTTTTTTAATTTTTTTAATTTTATTATATATATAAATGAGATAAAAAAAATTTAAGATTGATAAATTAAAAAATAATAATTTTGTTAGTAATATTGTAAATAAAGAGTAAATAAATTTAAATAAAGAGATAAGAGTATATTTATCAACTTTTAATTAACTCCTCTCTCATCTCCTCCCTTTCTAAACTAAATAAAAAATATTATTAATTAACCTTTTTTATTTTTTTATTTTTTTTAAATTAATCTAATTTATTCTCCTTAAAATGAACTAAACAATGACTAAGGGAATTTTTTAACTTGAGCTCTACGCTTGAAGCTAGA
Organism: Leucaena leucocephala; assembly: GCA_037074615.1. Taxonomy (NCBI): domain Eukaryota; kingdom Viridiplantae; phylum Streptophyta; class Magnoliopsida; order Fabales; family Fabaceae; genus Leucaena; species Leucaena leucocephala. The sequence continues at coordinate 4,222,040 of CM073558.1, read as the reverse complement.
AGAATCAATCAATTCGGCTTTAGATTGTTCATTATATGTAGGCCAAGAAGCTGGTGCTCAGCTATGGAGTAGACATTTGTGAACCATAAGAAGGAGAGTTTCTAGCTTCACTTTTTTTTTGGGGGGTCACTCAAACAAGTTGTGAACTCATTAACTGATATGGATAAAATAAGTAACTTGTTCTTCTCTGTTTTAGAACGAACAAACAAGGACATTTAAAATATTATGCTATGATGGGACACTTACCTAAGTTAGGGCATGTAGCCTCTTTTTACTGTTTTGTTTAGTCACATTGATAAGACACCAGATTCAACCTCCATCAACGGAAATTTTAAGCTCATCAGAAGATGTTCTTTAAGAATTAAATTAATTACTTTTTTTTTTTAAGTAATGCACCTTTAATATGCTTAAATATTTATTTATAAGTAATTTGCCTGAATTTTGTGTGGTTGGTTGGATTATGATTTTCCCCCACCTAAAGTAGAGCGTTTTGCACATTATGAAGTGGCTCAACAAATTAGGCTGAAGAGTGGCCAATCAATTGTTTATATTGCAAGAATTAATTATGAATTTTCCTCTCAGTCAATAGTTTAATATTTTCTGAGAATATAAATAATATTATTTTCCTTTTTCTTAATTTTATATGAATTTTTCTATTGCATGCTATTAATATCAATATAAAATATAAATACATAACTAGTTATATTATTTGCATATATAATTATTTGATCTCCTACAATACCAAATCATATCTGTGTATTATCAAAATAGTGACATATCTTTTAAAATAATTTTTTTATTTATAAGATTCAAATTCTCAACTCTAGAAAATCAAGTCCCATCAACTTAACCCAATAACTATTAGTTAAATTATTCTTTTTTTCCTCATAATATAAAATTTAAATAAATTGGGTTCTCAAGATTCACTAAAATTAGAATATATATCTAAATTCAAATAGTATTTATGGACATATTTATTATTTTTTTTACTAATAAAATTATTACATTAATAGTAGAATTTAAATTTATAATTTTATGTGTTATTAATTAATTTTTTTTATCAACTGAACCTTGTTGATATTAGTTAAATTATTTTATTTATAAGCTAGATAATAATATATCTCCCTATAACATAATGTATAGAAAAATATGTGGGGCTAGAATTAAAAAAATGGGGATGCATGAGAATAAAGCCAATAAAACATCTTTTTGAGAAGAAAAGTAGGAATTAAGATAATAAACAAATTATTATTCCTAGAGATACAAAAGCAGTATTCGATTGCCATGCAAAATTCAAAATGATAGTTGATGTCGAGGGTCCCTATATGGAGTTAAGAGACAAATCTGGTTTTAAAAAAAAAAAGACAAGGAAAAGTTGGGATGTCATCATTAAAATTCAAATACAAATGATAAGCCACTTTGATATATATATATATATATATATATATATTTGCAAATTATGTCAGGTCCTCACTTAATCATTACTTGTTAAATCCTTTCATCAGATCAGATCATGTTATCTGATGTATCTTCCATTTTAAACAAAGCTTAATTAATTAATTAGCATATATATATATATATATACATATATCGTTCTTCTCTTTAATTTGAGATGATGATGTCAGCGACAGGGCAACTTCATGATGTAAATTCCTCCAGTTTTGTTGTTAGTGAAACTGGATTTGTATCTCATCAATAATTCAATTCACAAGACAAATTCAATCGAGTGCTGTGGGCCTGCGGCATTTGTTAATTATATCCTATCAACTAATTGTATTAGGGTATAAAAAAAGAGTTAATTTAAGTAGTAAACAACTCGATATTATTTAAGTGATATCTTGAGTTTGAGCTTTAACTTATATAAAAAATTTTCTGTTAGTAGACTCACCCACCATAGCTAGGTACGCGACGTGGGTCGGATCCAGATATAGTTGGGGTAAAGTTTTAGTGAATAGGGTGGGCAACCAAGAAAAAAAAGATTATCGACAGGAGTTAGTCCAAATGGTAAGCAACTCGATATTGCTTAAGTGAGGTCTCGAGTTCGAACCTTGGCATATGCAGAAAATTTTTGTTAGGAGATTCACCCACCATAACTAGATGCGTAACGCGGGTCGAATCCATATATAGTCAAGGCAAAGCTCTGATAAATCGGGTGGACAACAAAAAAAATTGTTTTAGGTTAATGTTTAAAAATAATTGACAGTTCATCTTGTATAATATTAGTATCGTTTATGAGAAAGAGAATTTTCACCCTACTCTTAAATCGTGAATGAATCTAACTTATTTTTTAAAAAAATTATACTAAAAAAATTGTATCATTGCCAATGACCTAGGTCTTAACAAAATTTAAACGAAATAAATTAATATTTAAATTTTTATTAAAAATGAGTTTATATTTATTAGTATTTGATAATTATTTGAACAAACTAATTAGAGGATATTTTAGTATATGATTTAATTAGAGAGTTAATATTAATTTTTTAAAAAAATTATTATAGTATTTTTTTAAAAATATTATATTAACTAATTTAATTAATTTTTTTAATTTAATTAAATTAGTTAAATTATATAAAGGACTGATGGAGTAATATTTTAATATGGTATAATAGTATAATAGTACAAGAGATTACACTCCTTTTATATTATTTATAATACACTTTAATTGAATTATATAGATAAAATTAATTAAGAATTTTAATTTCTTAAAAAAATTCTCAAATTACCCTAATTCAAAGTATAAAGTCATGTTATAAAAAAAATATTAGGTCCACCTTTAAACTATGCTTAGCAAAAAAAATCTCACTCAGATGAATCAATTAGATATGTATGTGTTTTTTTAGAAATAATTTATAAATACTTCATTAAATTTTATAAAATGTCTCATATTAAACACTAAACAAAAATTTGAATATATATATATATAAGAAATTTTATTAGTTTAATTCAACTTTTTTCATTCGTCTATTTTTTTTCTTCCGGTTTTTCATTCATCTCTTGCAAATGTTTGTTTTCCACATTTTGTTATGGTAGATGATGATCAATAACTCCGTTTAAATAATAAATTCTTCATCGTTTGAGACATGAGCCTTTGAATCTATTCTGTTCGGATTCTAATTACCAGATTTAGATTTTATTTAGTTCATTATGCTTGAAAACATTTTTTTAAAAAGAGAAAAAGGCATTTGGGAAGACACTCTCATAAAAGTAATAATATTAAGATGTCATTTCAGTATGTACACAAGTCCACATTATGCTTTTCTGTCATTTCCGTCGTTCCCTTTGGCCAAAGATCTGAAGGTTGGTGGAAATTCCTCTATATTCTGCAAATAATAACAATAACAATAACAATTTCTAATTTCTATTTACTATGTACTATTTTTTCTAAGTATATATATATATATTAAAAATAATCTTATTTGAGATACTATTACGCATGCGTAGTTTACAGAACAGTTTATTTTCCCAAATATAAGTATTGGAACATGGAAGGTTTTCCTTCAAATATTCTTTTGAGCAATCTGAGAAAAATCATGGGAGTCACTATCATTATTGAAGTTAACCAACAGGAATAACAGCTCTAGGCCTCTAGCAAATGACCAGACTGCATCTAAAATAATCACATTTTGTCTATGTCAAAATTTGCAAGAGCATCATAACAATGTACACACCAATTAAAAGCAAACAACATCAACGCCTCTTGGATTTTAAAGACTCGAGTGTGTGCTAGACAAAATCTCTTCTTCTGTCCAAAATTTGTTCAAGAAAGAAAAATCGGCAAGCTTACGATCAATGATGGTCCTCATCATCGCCATGTCCGTCGGGTGGACCACCGGGTCCAACCAGTTCAAGCTGTTAAAACATGAGGTCAAATAAGCAGTGCCATTATGTAGTATAATCCCCTTAAAAAGTATTACCTCTAACCTTAAATATAAGAGCTAAATAAAAAATTTAATTTGGTCCTAAATATAAGACTTCAATTCATTTTATTCTCAATTCCATATTAAGTGATCAAGAATATCTGATGATTCTTGTTGGAATAAGAATCACATTAAGCAGATACAGAAGAAGATACATGCAGATATGCTGAAGCTGATTCTATGATCATTACGATTGGGGAACCAGAAACTTGGCAGCCAATAGTTGGCCCTTCAGGATGTTTCTTAAAGTAGAGGGGCTGGGCTAACGGTGTTAATAGGGTAAAACTAAAAAATTTAATTGAACTAGAAGAAGCACAGCTACCAAATGAAAATTTAAAGGAAAATATGAGTATCTGCAAAATGGGTTTTCCATTTTAAATCAACAAATGTATATACCTATACTATATACGTAAGTTGAACCTAAAAATTAAACATATATATTAGATGGAACTCTCAACTCACCGAGAAATACTGTGCGCACACTGGACATTCATGAGGCTTGCCTTTCTCCAGCCAAAACCAGACAACATCGTGCTCATCCTCTGCAATAAAAAAGTTGTCCACCTCAATGCCATAACTAAAGTATATAATTTTATCAACTTGTGAAGAAACTCACACACAATAAGACATATCTAAAGATAAGAAGAACCCACCGCCTTCGCCTCCAGGGCATCCGACTATCCTTTTGTCATAGTAGGACTTAACAACAGCAGGTGCATCCTATGAAGCAAAATAACAATGAGATTAATATAAGATAGAACATGCTTACTACATAGTTTTACTTATAACTGGGGAAAAAGTGAATGGGAACCCAAAATAAATAAAATGTAACCTTTTCACTCAGGCAAGTTTTTGTTTTTTTTTTTTTGTATATTTTGTATAAAGAAGGAAGAATGGATCTTACATCTGGAAACTAGGTCAATCAAATAAACAATGAATGTTATCAAACTTAAATGTGACAAGTAGAATAGAAGAACAGAAAAGCATAAATAGCAAATAGTACTAAGTCCATCTGAGACAAAATGGAAGAAGTAAATGAGATACTTTAATAAAAGAGGATGAAGATGATTTCCCCCCCCAAAATTCATATCACAATGCAACTAAACATAGCATGATTCCCAGACTTCGTTTTATTTTAAAAGGGCATTATTGTGTCCACTGTAAATTGCTTCAAAGGAAGACCATACTGATGATAAACAGGTTAGGTTCCAGAATCAGTAAATATCTATATTTTAATCCATTCATTATGTTACTTCCTTTATTTTTCATTCCACTTCCCTGTATTCCATTTCCATACATCCAAACAAACAAATTAGCAAGCATTTTCAATACTAAGATCATTCAAAGTTAGTTATTCGAACTAATGTGGAGTGGAGGAGCTAAAAGTTGACAGTATTTATTTAATTTTATAAATCAATAATTATGCATTACCTCGCTGCCTAGCGCCTGCTACGGAAACAATGAAATAACAATTTATTAAGGAAACTATTTGTGGTTTGTATTGATTATCATCTGTAACAAGCTAAATAATTTTTCATATGAAAGGGTTGAATTTGGATATAAAGGCATATTGGAATTCAAATTAAGGATGCCTTAATTTACATACATATCAAATACACAATGTTAAGATATTCTGACAGTTATCTTTTATTTCCTCCGGGTTTTTTCTGGCTACAAAATAAGTGGGTGCACGCAACTATAAAACCAGAATTAGTTTTTCTAAAAATTTTGAAAGCATTAGAAGACTTACCTTTGTACCAAAAGGGCCTTCAGGATAGTTTATATCCAGGAGCTGTTTTCCCTGACAGAAAGAAACAATTAAGAAATATGAATCATCCTTCAAATACCAAAATTATCCGCTCAACACCAAAACAATGATACTGCACGATACACAATCCACTTAGGAAAAACCAGAAAAGGGCAAGAGTAGTCACCTGAAGATCTGCCTCAATCTCCTCACGCTCATGGCCAGTAGCGATAGGCATTATATCCTCAACTGTCTTTCTGATCGCAGCATCGGCTATTTTATAATGATAAAAAGAAAATAAAACAACGCATTGTCAATTAAAGGATGAATCGCGAAAGAAAATATCAGTAATAAAAGAAAAGAGATTACCGGAACTGAAATGACGAGGAAGAACAGAAGAGGAGCGATGAACAAATGAAGAAGCGTTGATTGCGAATCGAGCAGGGGTAGAAGCAGATCGGGAAGATGGAGAGGAGGAGATTGTGGCTAGCGATTTGAGTTGGGAGGAGAAAATTCTTCGCCACATCGTTGGTGAGTCACGCCAATGACCGATTCAGCACCGAAATGATTAAAAGGAGAAGGAAAGCTTTGTTTTCATTCTCTTTGGAAAAACCAGAAGAGGCGAGTCACGACGATGCGCTTGGCTAGTTGGCCAATTAATTCAATTAATTTCCCAACAATATAACATCAACCGTTCGCTATGTGCTCGTGTGTGTGTGTGTGTGTGTGTGTGTTTCTTTTTTGTTTTTTTTTGGCAATTTTTTCATTTTTAATATTTGAGTGAAGGGAATTTTTATTAATTAAAGTATTGGTTAGGAGAGCCTTAAAAAATAATTGGAATTTTGTGTACCAATAAGAGGCAAGATTTTGCATGTTCATTGTTCACAAATGATTCGTTTTTTTTTATTGGATGTTCACAAATGACTCTACTTATTTGCTTAATTAATTATATTCTGGCTTTAATTTCATTCATTTAAAGCAATTCTTCATACGATTGGTTAGAGGCAAGTGAAAGTGAAAGTAATCTTTCACTTCTCTTATTTAATATCATGAAATTATTTTTATTTTTATTTTTATTTTTTTAGATTATTTAAATTTCATCAAAAGAATTGAGAATTAAAATAATAATAGTAAAACTATTTTTTTTAAATAATTTTATCTCAATTATATAATTTTTAAATAATTTTAACTCTTTATAAGTTATAAAAAATATTTTAAATAATTATATTTTAAGTTATAAAAAAATACATTAATTTCTTATTCACTTTCATCCTACTAAATAAATTTTTAAAATATATTTTTAACCTAATTTTATTTTTACTTTTATTTTTATTTTTATTAAAAATTCTTCTACCCTACTACTATGTACCTTTTATGAATATGCTCCCTTAGCTTATTTGTATGAAAGTTAATAAATGAATTATACTATTCATATACATTATGAAAAGTATCATTTGTTATAAATTTTATATTATGAATTATAGAGGAGAGAAAATGTTTATTTTAATCTTATTTATTTTGTGCTTGGTCTTCTGTTTTGTAAATTTCAAGGATAAGAAATACTTCAGTGATTGTATTTATTTATTTTTTTATTTTAATCAGAGTAGGAAGGATTATCATTCAAATATTTATTTTTTTAATGGAGGCATTCCTTTTTCCTGAAGTAAGTAGTTAGAGATTCAACTCCCTAATTTTATGGGCACAGAGTAATTAAACTTAATTAAAGAAAAGATAAGGTAGGGGGTGCGTAGAAATGTTGTTGACCACTATAACCGGACGAGAAATATTTATATGGTATGGGAGTAGCCCGTTATTTAAATTTTATTTAATTAAAATATAATAATTTAATATATTTTAATTTTAGTTGATTAATAATTTATATAAAATAATTTGTATTTTATTTTGTTAAAAATAAAATAAATCATGATTTTTTTAGATGAGTTATTAATTAAATTATTATATTTTAATTTAATAGAATTTGGATGATTAAGTCCCAACTACCTTTGGAAAATTTTTATTAAATAATATGGCATAGAGGTAACGATGAGTTTCACCAATATGTTTTAATAAAAATAAAAAAAAAAGAATAATATTTCAAAATCTTGTATGGAGAAACAACATATCTTCCAAGTCTCAACAACCTTTGATAATGGATCAAATAACTCGTTTGGGCCAATTTGATAATTTGGATCAACCAGGACCTTACTAAACCTCGGGCCAGTGGGGCCCTATTTCCTTATTTTGGGCTTATTCTCGGCCCAAATAACATATTTCTACTCATTCAGTTTGAAGGAAACTTCATATAAGTGATATGACCAGAAGATAAATGTGATAAATGGACCATAATACTGGAGAAAATAATGATTTGGTTCTTATAAATTAATTTGGTTACAAACTACAAAGTAGTTCGTCCCTAATCCCTATGATTTTGAGGCCCACTGTTCATTATCGGCATTAGTCTCCTAGTTTTGGATCTATAAAGTACACCATTTGGCGAGACTTAAATCTTACAGTACAGAACTTGTCCTCAGCTTCTTTAAGTATTCCTTTTAAAGAAACAGCAGAGTCAACACTGTGATCAAGTTCAAATATAACGTTTTGGCCAAAGTCCTTTAGATATTGGAATCCATTCCCCCCTCTACTTCACCGGGATACACTTGCAATCCCTTCACATACACACAAAACAATTACAAGTCAGTTTTCTTATATAAATGAGAAATTAAATAGAATTAATTAAATAAAATTGTGATTACCTGTGCATGTCTTTCCTCGCTAAAGCTAACATTTCTGACCTTCAACTCCCCCCTACCAGTTGTAGTCTCATCTAATATCTCTCCATCTTCCATTCCCCTTGATCCCACCCCGTTCGATTCTACTTCCTTCAAATTTACACATCCATTTATACAAAAATCCTTCAATTGTATTGGATCAGAATAATCACTCAATTTACTAAAAACGCTTAGAGAATTAATATTAATGAAAGAGAACAATGAATTAAAGCATGGCATACCTTGGAAGAGAGCTTGAAGGAAAGACGCCTTGGAGCACAAGTAATCTCTTCATATTCAGCAGCATCAAGTTCCCTTAAATGGTGAGGATTGAAGAGCTTGGGAAGAAGGTACTGCCTTATTATGATGAGCACAAAGAAGGGCAAGGGAAACAATATTCCTGCTATTGGAATCCATTTCACCCCAAAACAAACCAAGAAATACACAAATTGAAACAGTGTGAAGAACACTATCCCTCTCATTGGAACTGTCTCCACAAATGAAGCATGGTTCCCTTCCAATACCCTGCCATTATAAGAAGAAGCAAGGTCAAGTAGTTATAGATAATTCAAAGGGAAAACATAGTTTTTAATTACTCCCTATGAATTATAGTCAATTAGGGTTAAGGTCCCTACGATTATTACCATATCAATAATATGTTATCTTTAAAGGTTTTAATCAGGGTTGACCATAATTCTAAGGACTAATTCTTTAATAAAAAATAAAAAATATTATCATGCAGTGTGCACAATCTGTGTAATATACCGGGGAGAATATCTAGTTCTTTTAATAAAATAACAGATATTTTGATCAAAGTTTACTATAACTCTAGAGGGATGAAAACTAGTGTTTTCCCTTATTCAAATGAGAATTCACTGTGGTTTCCAATTTCCCGCACTTACTTGTATCTCTTATTAGGGGCCACCAGAAGGAATAGTATCCTTTCCCAGAATTGGTTTCCTGGAAGACTATCAATGGCCATGTAAGCAAAGTAACCCCACAGAACTGAAGTGGGTATCTTCTTTAAGAGAGGCATAGCAAACACAGATGCTCCAACAAGTATTGCTTGTAACAGATTGCTCACTCTTTGCTCTTTCACTCTAATGGGCAGATGTTCATCAATGTGTCTCTCAGGATCAAATGTTTCCTTTTTCTCTTCCTCTTTCAGGACTGCTTCTTTCAGGTCCTTCAATTCTTTTGCCACTGAAGACTGCAAAAAGGAGCAATCTACTTTAGAGTAAGGAAAGAGGTGAGCATGAGGAAAAAGGTGAGTTTTTTAATGGGATAAGGTGACTTACAACTGGGCTTTTGTCTATTTCTACAAACACGGCTTGCATGCTTCCATAGATCTCAGAGTTACTTGCATTGCGCCTTTTGCTTTCCTTCACACTTTCCATCATCTTCCTCCGAATCAACTGTAACTCCATATTTAGCCAATCAAACAAGGCGCGCGCGCACATGCATATATATATATATATTGATCAACTTGTGGTCAACTGTAAAATGAACATTCACACACCTGTTTCTTGAGAACAGCGAGGCTTTTGGTGTGCATGGGGGATTGAGGAAGAACTCCATTGGAAGGCGGCAAACCAAGCAACCCACAAAGCAAAGTCTGAAAATTTCTTCATGGGATCAGTAACAAGAAAGTTTCACGATCAAAACACAACTCTTATAAGAGGGCTATAAGAGGAATTAAGTGATATACCATGACTCCTAGCAGCAAAACATCATAATGATAAGCAGAAGGCTTCTTCAGATTGAATTCGTTCTGTTGTGCCATTTGAGAAGCAACGCTATGATCGAAGAAGTAAAGACCCGCAATCATCAACGCCGGTATAATAGCACCAAAAATATATGCAGGTGGAACCTTCCCCATGTCCTGCATTCAATATTATTATATCAATATATATTTAAACAAGGGCAATATTTCTGTTTTAAGGGCAAGATATATATATATATATATATATATATATATATATATATATTACTTTGAGGACTGTCCAATGGTGCAAAGAAGAAGATTCCCAAGCAAGAGGGGTAAAGAGCCTTCTAGGGATTCCAGAGGGAAGTTCCCTTGGTACTGTGAAAGACAAAGCTGTCCACACCACCACCATTAAAGGAACTCCATAGTCTGCAATGAAACTTCTCAACTTGCCTGCACAACAAATTATATAGAGACTATTAGCTTCACCTTGTCTTTTGTTGTCCTAATAGCGAAAGTCATAAAACAATTTAAGAAAATTTAACAAAGTAAGACATGAAATTTAGTTTGTCCATGTGTGATTTTGAAGTTGTACATCTTGTCTCTGTTTTAAAACATATATCATATATGCTTCATGGTAACAAACCTGTTCCATATAACCATGAGCTGGCTTTTCTGGTCTTCAAAGAACAGAAGAGAAGGCCAACGGTGAATATGATTCCAAGTAATCCATTTGCATATAGCCATTGAAATTTGTACTTCTCTGATGTTGGGTCTTCCGCTTTTGGAACCTTAAACTCACTTACCACTCCCTGGATTTTTCAGGGGGGAAAAATTAAGTTCAAACTTGTAACTTTCTTTGTTAACGACAAATATTAATTCAATGTATCAAACGAACTGACCTTAATAGCCTCTTGAATGAACAATACAGTGATCAACATGCCAAAAAGCTCACCAGCAATTCTCGTGAATCTATTGATAATGACACCAGCATTGAATGTAGCTAGAAGAAACAAAAATAAAGCTGTCCAAACACAAACCCTGAAAAAAAAAAAAGGGTCATAAATCTCCAATTAGTTTCAACCCATGAGAAATTCTTAGCTGAACCAAGGTCATAAAAGACAACTACGAATTAGGGGGGAAAATTGCTATAAGATGTAAGTGAGGAATGTAATCATTAAAAGGTCCCACCACAAGGGAGGATACAAATATAAGTTCTACCGCAGGAAATAACAAATTTCTAAACTATAAAGATCAGTATGGTCCTTACCATCCAGCCCAAGCCAAGAAGAGTTGTCGCCTTAAATCATCCCTGTTTTTAGCAAAATTGTACAAGTAAGTGTACATGATGATAGTGGGTTCTGCAACTCCTACTATAAGCAAAGGTTGGCCTCCAAGAATTGAGTGTATGATTCCACATATAGCAGTTGAAGCCAGTGTTTCTACCGAGCTCAAGCTTCCATCTTTAAACAAAGCCACCAAATATCAATAAGAAATATTCATGTTTAAGTGTAAGAAAGAAAGACATGCAAACTATGAACCAGAAACCCCAAATCTATAGTCTTGCAAGTTTTTGAGCAAAGAACTAATTTTTCAAACGCGTATCGAACCTGTGTCTCTACTGAGTTGTTCTCCAAAGGCAATGACAGGAAGTGCAGAAGCGAAGAAGATGTAAGTGGCTGGAGCCAATATCCTGTAAGTAACGAGAAAACCAAAAAGATTTACTTAGAAATTTGAACTAAGCTTCATACTCTGAAGTTAATTTACCGTAAGAAAATTACCCAGTTCCTGAACAGAGACCAGAAATCCAATCTTCTTTGTAACACTTCGCTCTTCCTCGAACATCATCAACTACACCCTTGAAAGATGCCTTCAAGTGCTCCATTCCTAATGGAACAGGGAAAAAAAAAAGAAACTTTGATGACTCGGGGCTGATAAAGATTTGAACTTTTAAAACATGTAATAAAAAAAGCAGAGTGGTTAAACTATCAAAGAATGGATGAAGAGAGAAAAAAAAGTACGGAAATGAATAGTTCAGTATGAGCATTTCCAGAAAATTTTGGTTGTGAAATTGACACAAACAATGATATTAATGCATCTGTGAACTGCAAATGGAAATATCAAATATTTTTAGTCTCTGTGCTACAAAACAGAGCGTGTGCATATGTAAGCCGAAAATTTCTGCTTGATCAATTTGAAGATCTTTTTGACTTCAGATTAATGTTTCTGAGAGTCAAATAAAACATCAAAGTGCGAGCCAAACAGAGTATGAAAGCATAAGCAAACTTGACCCAACTTTACCGTATTTTGATTCTTGAAAAACAAGAAAGGAAACACGAAACCTGAAAGAGAATCTCATGTCACCGTTTTGAACTCAAATGTGCATCTTTTCAAAGACCCATTTCCCAACAAAACCTTAAATGTCAATAAATGTAATCAATGCGAACGGCTAAAGCTACTAAAGAAACAAAAAAAAAAAAGAATCGAAGAGAAGATTCCTACATGAGAAGGAATATTAGTATTCATATTTTATAATACCAGAGGTGTAGAGCGGGTCCCGGCAACAATGAGCGGCGAGATTCGCCGGAGATGCTGCCGGAAGTTACTGGAGTTGGTAAGTTAGACACAAAGACTCAATAATGCTTGGAGACAAATGGTAATAATAGGAGACCAAAGGGCAAGTGTTGAACGACGTGCTCCTTCAAACTCAAGCGTTCCTTCACTCTTTGGCCGTGGACTCATTTGATTATATACCAAAATAAACTGAACTTAGAATAATCCTCCCAGTCCATATTTAATATTAATATCTACCTCAGATACTGACCTAACTATATATTATAAAAGTTTACAAACTAAAAATTATCTATTAAGTTTTACCCCTTTCAATATTTATAATTAAACATGTTAAATTTATTAAAATTTATGGCATAAAATCAAGAGGCAAGTAATCCCTTATTCCCTTATGAACCATTTGTTTCAAATACAAAAGATACTATTTTTAGGGCAATTTTGGCCATTTGAATTGAATATTCAATGGTACTTTTCAATAAGATAATCTATCATAACCATCTTTATTCAATGGCCATATACATAATGAACCTTGGTCGAATAAGATATCTATCATAATTATCTCTGTTATAAATATTTAGATATGATATAGAATTTGAATTAATTAATTAATTAATTAATCATAAAGAGCATCATAACAAGATAATTTTACTAAAATTTATTTATTGATTATCTTTATATAATTTTATTAAAAAAAACTGAGCGATTTGAGAAGACAATGGCTGTAATATCTGGACGTGGGGGAATTTCAGCGGCAATTGAAGTGTTTATTGTTATTTTTTTTGAAATTGGAAAAAATGAACGGTGGAAAATTCAGAAGATGGTCAAAATTCAAGCCCGCAGATTTGAACAAGAAAATTATTCATCGTCGTTTCTGGTACCCATACTATGAAACGCTTGAAAATGAAAGATCTTTGAAATAAAATGTTGAAACGACTGTCGTCTCATGCAAATGATGTGGCTACGTCATTTGATTTCAATCCTCACAATCAACAAAGACAAGTCACTATTGTTGATCTTTGATTTCAGAGAATTAATGGAGGGTATTTATTTTTTATTTAGATTTTTTAAATTCATATAATTTTTTTATATTTTTATATGGAAGGAAACATAAAATAAAAAATAATAGTTTAAAATAGAAAAAAATACCTTTTTAAAATTTAAAATTCTAAAACGAGTCGCAATTGATGGAGACTCGTTTGAAAAGGCAAAAAATGAAGACTATGGTTTTGATTATTCCCATGTTTCGCGTGTGAGATTGTTTGTAGAGAAGGACAAAATTGCTTCCTATTGGAAATTTCTGTTTCGAAAGTTTTGACTCATATGATATGATGGATGATTCAGGACCTTATTCATTACTTTCTCCAGTCCTTTTAAAAAGATATAATTTTTTAAATTGATTCAATCCTTTTTATAAATTACAGTTTGAAGTTATTTGATTTTATCAATTTTACCCCTAATATTTTATTCTACCTCTTTACCTCTATTCTATCTCATTATCTTTTTCTCATATAGCCTCTTTCATTCTCTTCATTATTTCTCTCTCACTTACCTTCTCATAAATAAGGAAATATTTCGATGAAAGATATTTTGTATATTTATTATTTTTAAGTAATTTTAACAAATTTATAAAAACAATTTTGGATCTCATTCAGTTACTTGGGTCTCATAAAAAGAACTAGAGAGGGGACTGTTAGCATATTCTTTTGGCCCTGCTATTTCAAAAAAAAAAACAAAACACGTAGATCCCTTAATAACAAAGTTACAAATGTGTTTTGAGACAATAACATTTAACTACAGCCTCAAAATTACGACATTTATTTAGTATCTGATTGAGTCATATTCAACTATTGTCACACTTAAAAGTAATTCTCCCAACATGAATTTTTTCCCCCGCGCTTGACCTTAAAGAGAAATCAACTCCTTTCTATTCGAACCAGCTATTATTAATATTGATATTATTATAAATTGAATAAAAGAATAATAATCATAAAATATTATATTAGTCATAAATCACCAAAAGTTTACATATATTCACGTAGATGTTTGAAATACAAGATAATCTGAATACAAAACTTGTGAGTCAGCCCTTAAATTTACCTTCTATCCTATCTGTGGAAGCATTAGTATGCTTTTCTGTGCCAAAATTCTCAAAATGTGTTAGATTGTTCTTTATAAAGTCCAACAAAAATCAAATTAACTCCCATCAAAGCATATATACGATTTTAACGGAGCCCTCAAATATTGCATTTCATTGTGAGTCTGCTCATAACATCATGTATCTCCTCCTTCTGTGCCTGTAATGGAAACAGCTCAAGCTAAAACTAACTAAACATGAGAAACTAGGCCAAGAAGTTTGTGAGCGATGCAATAGCAAAAGACCCAAAAAAAAAACAGAGATCTTGTTAATTCAAGGGTTTACTATGAGAACAGATTCATTATTAAAAAACAAAATGTGCACATTTCTTGTAATTTGGCACAAAGTTCATCCACGCGTCATGATGTTATTGGAAAATGTCACAACAAGCACCTTTAAGAGCAAATATCAATATAAGTTCTGTCTAAAGATAAATGGGTTTTGAGGAAGCTGAATCACCTGATGTAATACATCCCACCATGCATTCGATTTGTGCTGTTGTTCAAGCCAATCAATGGCCATTCTATACTCAACCGTATTGGGTTGTGCACAATGTGATGTTGATACTGCATTTCTCTGTCAACAAGCAAAGATCATATAAATTAAACATTTTACAAAATCGTAAGATAAAAGGGTAAATAGAGTCATCCAATCAGCCAGGTCAGTTGAACTACCATACCATCTCCTCAGTTTGCTTATGAAACTCAAATCTGTTCATGACCACATGGCCTGGGAAGTTAGTTTGTTCACCGGTTTCTCTCACCCTTCCTTTTGTGGCACTGACAACCCTACATTTTCAAGCTTCACGTTATAATTCCCTCTTTTTTGGGTCACAGAGGAGACTCAGAGAGAGACTAGAGAGGAGTATGATAGAGTAGGGAAAGGGACGTAGGTAAGGACCCTATCCTTAACATAAGCTCTCAAGAGAGACAAATGCCATATAAGCTATCAACTTATTGGCATGTTGGATGTCATCCTAAGCTCTAAAGTCCTACGTTGCTTACTGCCTACTCCTATAAATAAAACTGAAAGAAATCATGTCAGCGAAATCACCTTCCATCTCCAAGAACAAGGCATCTCTTATTCAACTGAGATAAGGCAGATTCAGCAACATCTTTTGTCTTGAAGACAACAAATGCTCTACCTATCAGCAGGCATCCAACAATCAAGAATTAAATGAAATGTGTCATGTGGCACTGAGAGAGAGAGAGGGCTGCAACCTTTTGAAGGGTAAGAGTAGGGTATGAATTACCATAATGTGGTTTGAGAGTAGGGTTCCAATCTATCATCTTTGCGTAAACGCTCTCATTGAGGGTATGCCAAATGAGATCCTGAAAATGAGTACGCCAAACCCTCTCATAAGTCATATGACAGTACAGTATATGTCATGGCATCGGCTTAATAAGAGAAAGAAGAAACAAGATATTACTTTGTAAGAAAGAAGAACGAAAGGAAAGACCAGTGGTAAATTTGGATCATATACAATACCTCTACTTCAGATGATGTACAGGATGGATCAAGATTATTCAGTAAAATCAGGCAGCCTGACTCTTGAGCTTCCCTTAGTTTTTCTTCCCAAGGCTACCCAAAAACCAGAAGGAAACATGTATAATTCTAAATTTTATGAAATATATTAAGTAGTATATCCAGCACAAGATGCAAGATTGAGAACCTAGCTAGAACATCAACTATTATCAGTTATAAATAAGAGCTCACCGGTTGCTTAATCCATCTTCTTTTCTCCTGCAACCATGGAGGAAATAGGGTTACAAAACACACTGAAGTCATGTGCAAAACATGTATTTTTAGAGTTTACAAATTATGTGTTCGTTTACTACTAAGACTCTGAATCCTTTTATCTTGATTTTAAACAGGTCCTCAAGCTGAAGAATTAATACGAAACATTTCAACAGGACATTTCAGCAGTGACAGATTAAGGACTTCTATATCATTGTATAAAAATTGAGAGATTTTAAATCGCCTTAAGTGAATGAAAATGCTTCATTGCTGTTCTAAAATCAATATCATGGCTATTTATAGAGAATATTATCATAAATCAAGCAACCTATCAACAACTACAATTAATGATGCTTATGTTTATGAGACCTAAACTAGGGAGTATATTTAGGAGACCAATCATCTAAATAATTACATCTACTCAACAATCATATTTAATAACAGCATTAGTTGCATCTAACACCCTAACTCAAACACAAGATGGGATAATGGAACCATCTTAAGTTTATCCACCAGTGTATAAACAGTCTGTCTTGTGTGATTTGGTAAATAAATAACTCCCTCCAATCCTATTTATAAGACACTTTTAATAGAATTACATAGCTTAAGATGGTTAAAATTAGTTAAGAGTATTGATTTTTTCACAAATTACTATAACATTCCAAAATTACCCTTAATTAAATCTATAAACTTCTACCCTTGAACTTTAAAGTCAAATATGCCACCCAAACGAACCAATTAGATATGCGGGTATTTTTTGAAATAATTCATACATGCTTCACTAACTTTTATAAAGTATCTTATGTTAAGGACCAAGCAAAACGCCTAGAAGGTGTCAAATATAAAGGATGTGAGTAGCTGGTTGACCTAAAGTACCAATGAAAAGAAGATGGAGGATCTGAGAACATCCCAATAGCAAAGGGTTTTGTTGTCAGAGGCAAAGACAAGGAAGAACGAGTTGAATGAGAATACCAAATAAGAGACAACTAGGAGGTGACATTTAGGAATTGGTTTAACTCAGTCAAGAACTAATTTAAAGAAAGATGAATTAGATCAATAGGAAAAGAAGAAGGCAGGTTCACAAAATGGACGTTAGATAGAAGGCATTTAGGAGGCACAAGAGGGCTTGGAAAACAAATAAGAAGAGCAATTTAGAGGCTAGGGGGACCAACACAAACTCGATAATTCTCAAAGGAATTAATTAAATGAAAATACTTCAGCAAAGTGAGCAAACATGAACTTTAAGAAATTGTCAAAGGAATGAATCACCATATAGAAGGGCTTTAGGAAAGGAAGCAAGCACAAACTTGAAGAAATTCCCATTGCAATGAATCACCAAACAAAAAAACTGGAGTGATTCTCAAAAGTATAAATCACTAGGTAGAAAATTTATAGTGATACTTAGAATAACAAATCAGTAGGCAGAGACGTCAGTAATTCTCGGAGAAATAAATCACGAAGCAGAGATGTCAAAGTGATTCTTACAAAAAAAATGACTTCCTAAACAGAAAAGTCAAAGTGATTCTCTCATGAAAGAAACACTAAATAGAGAATAACAAACTTCAATACTATTATTTCAGATGAATAATACTTGTCCTTTATTGATATTTAGAAGGGATATATATATACACACACAATAGAGAATCCTAAATACTAATAAAATAATCTCATATCTTATCCTATATATTAATTATAGGATATTTACATATCTCATAATATATCTTATATCTCTAATATCTCTACAAATACTAAAAGAGAAGGAAGGAGGATAGAACTTTGCAAAACATATGGACAAAGCTACTACACTGTATACTCTAACTCTAATACCATGTGAGATTCAAAATGCTTGAAGTGAATAAAACTACCCCATTGACCTTCTAAAATGAGTACATGGCTATTTATTGAAATATCCTCACAATGCTATCTACCCACAACTACAATTAATGAGGCTTATATTCACATTTACATAACAACCATATTCATAACATCATTGATTACATTTAATAAAAACTACGCATCCAATAAATTTAGGATATTAATTTCTCACAATATAGGTCAATTATTTTTTTTTCTTTTTTGGGATATTAATTTAAGTAATTTCCAATAAATTTGTTCAAATATGCAAACCATAATGAATTTTTCAAGACATACATTGCCTGGCCTTCCAATGACCTCCATAAATTCTCCGCAATGTTTTACTACTTTGCTCAATCCAAGCTCAGGAGCACCTTCATGAAACAGCTTACTTCTCTTGTCAAAATCTTCTTCCATAGTTGATTCTTTGCTTTGACTACTGGAATGCGTCTGGTCTAGCATCTTCCTCTTTTTGTATGGAAAAGAATTTAATAATTTGTTCTTTTGCATGGCAATGTCAGATTTCACTTGAGCTTTACCATCAAATTGGAGGCGAGGCATACCAGAAGGATCAGTCCTCTTCTTAATCACAAGTCCATGCTTTGATACCGGATTACTGATCTTTTGAACCTTCTTCCTGTTGAAGATTTCCTCCACTGCAGAACAAAAAACATTGAAATAATGTCAGGAAACTAAAGAATCTGGGCATGCCACCTTACAGCGACTATAGACTGCTCTCACTTAAACATTCTTGAAATTGTCACAGATCATGGGTCAAGTATTTCCTCTGCTTTGTTCACAATTTAGTTCATCAAGATAACATGCAATAAACCAGAGAATGATAACTGACCTTTGACTCCACCAATAACAACTGCAAATTTATTCATTATTGAAAGGCGTCCAACATTAAAGCAATGCTTAAAAAAGTAGTCTGCCATCTTTAGCTCTGCTTCTGATGGCTCAAGATTTCTTTCATCCTTTGCAGTGCAGACAACATTGCATTTTCCAATTATACTTTCCTGAGAAAGGAATTTATTTTTTGGGTGAATATAACATCAACTTACTTTTACAAGATGACAAAGATGCTAAAACGATTACCACTTTTAAAATTGAAAATTTCACAGGAGATAATTTTTTAAAACAAAACATAATTCTTCGAGCCGTTGTTTGTCACATAAGCACTAACACCATGGCAACACATCACTCATATCATAATGCTGGGTTTTTTTCTTACACTTTCTGGATGAGAGGGAAGGGGAGAAGCTTAATCATAAGGAAAGAAAGCCATGAAATAACTAGAAGGAAGTTCTCAACAAAAGGAAACATGGAAGGAGGTCACATTTACATCTCTTCCCCTGGATCCTCCCTCTGAGGGACCAAAATTAGGTCTTCTTCTCCCCCTTTCCCCATATTTCTCAGTTCCAAATCATATCTCACTACTTCGCAGCTAATGTTTAACACCGTACCAACAAACATGACAATTTGAAGCCTTCCATCAGAAGGCATGCATGCAAACATGCACCTTGTACAAGAAAAATGTCTGCATGGTTGATGAGGAAGGAAACAGTTAAAAGCTATAAGAAAAGCAAACAGTGTAGCAGTATAGTATCACCACATACATATGTACCTTCTTTCATTTTTATGGGGGTTCGAATCTGATACAGTGAATATAGTTTTTAAACGAAAAGGAAGACACTATATCTATAGTGATTCAAAATATTCTTTTTCCGTTTGCAACCAATTTCAGAAGATTCTAGATTAGCACACAAAGCATCTTCGATCTTTCTATAAAAATGGGTCCCAACAATGCCAACTGTTGAATAAATTTATTAACAAAGCATTTATAGCAGCTTTTGCATGTGTGATCATTAGTACTTTAGTATTATACGAAGAATAACAAGTTTTAGAAAGTTATTGCCCAATACAAAGACAAGAAAGATTAATGTATAACCATATTCCATCCATTCAGGCTCCTTAAACCAATAAGTAATGCATATTCCTTCACAAAATTTTCCTTTCATTGTCTCTAAATCTTTAATACTTGCACAAATAACATTCGGCATTATAAAAGTTAATAATTTAGAAAAATATTAAATAAATCGGATTACCAAAGAATTGACATTTGAAACACCTTTGCCTTCACCACATGCTAGAAATAACTCTTTCCAATGTGGCCGATAATCTCCTAAGGAGCTGCGAATGTCAATAGGACGGAAAAACCAGATAACTCTCACCTTCTTTTCATGCTTTGGAGTCTCAAATATCGTCACAAGCTTACCAATAGATGTTTCAAAATCACCTGTTCTGTAAAAGTAAACACAATCATATAGAAAGTACTCCACGCCCTCATAAGTGAATGACTCGTATAACCGGACGTCTTTATTATTCCGACCAACTCCCCTCTTGTTACCCCACTTAAAATTTATCTTATCTTCACCATTTGTCTCTGGTGGCTGTGGCATTGCGTATCATCTACAAGTAGTCAATGCTCAACAACAAAAGGCGGAAACCTGAGATAAACGAGTAAATTATACCCTGGAAACTATAAAGCATAAAGACTAATTATCAGAAGACGAAACTAAATAAAATATCTAGCATAGAAAAACAATGACATTGAAAATCCACGAACTGGGAGATGCCTAAATTAGTAATTATATACTTAGCTTAACGTAAATGGAAGTAAAGAGCTAAAAAATTAGTGCAGAGAACCATCTGAAGATCACAATCAAAGAATAAACCACTAACAAAGGGGCCTATCAAACTCACAGTAGAATGAACTAAAGAAAACTGGTTGAGATCACAAACTATAAAGCTGCAAGCACACTTGAGCAGGCTTTCAGGCTTACGAGTAAAAATGAAAACCCAAAAGCCAAAAATGTTAGAAGAAGGAGAAGATAAGCAATGCAAAGGACCAGCTACAAAAGAAGATTTCAACGACTATGATCATCTAAATATTAACGGAAAACGGGGTAGTACAATGCTTTCGACGATTCTGAGCTAACTAAACATTGCTCCCGAGGTTTATCTCCCGCGAATACAAAATCACTTCGTCGTCATGAAAGTTTGAAATAAGCATTTAAAGGAGAACAATCATAAAACCACACAGCCTGCTTAACCCTGATTCCAAAATAATCAAACGTCGCATTTACTGCGGAAAATGGCCGTAGCAAAAGGAAACACTAGAGCGTAAAGAAGAATAATCCCCCTTTCCTTAAGCAACCGACTGATTACTGGCATCGCCGGGTGATATCTGCAGTACTCGCTATCAACAGTTTTAGTAGCTGGCAAACAATCAAGCTTACGGCACACAGCAGACTGAAACAATCAGATAAAGGAGACAAAACCAAAAACCCAGGAAAACGATTTCCAACTACGAAAAAAAATACTCATACTCTGAATAAAAAAAAATCGAAACAGAGCAAGCATCAGTGAAAAAACCATCAAGACCTTAGAGAAATTTTGTAACGGTATCAACACTTTTGCATGGAAGAAAACGTAACGCGGGGGGTAAAAACAAAGAAATAAACCTACCATTTCACATTGATGCATCAGTAGAAGAGTCTAGAGTTACTATTCAGAAACAGAAGATGGAAGAGTGAGTGAGTGAGAGAGTGAGAGAGAGAGAGGTGTGACAATAGTATTGAAAGAGGATGGAGACGTTTTCAAACCCGTTTTTAAAAAGGAACCAGAGTCACAAAACCCATGCCGTGTCTAGACTGTAGAGAGAAACGTGAAGCAGAAAAAGAAAAGGGACGGAAGGAAGAAACGCAGAAAATGAGGTTTGAGTGAGTGAGTGTGAGAGTGAGCTGATACTTGTAAGTCGAGGAAGATACTGGGAAAATAGCAGATCACGGAAAATTGCACCGACAATTACCATTAGAGGCGAGGGTACTATTAGTTAGTGTTCATTAAAATAATATAATTTAATTAAAATATAAAAAATATTTATATACAATTAAAATATAAAAAATTACATATATTTTTTAAAAAATTATATTTAAATAAAAGGCTTCTATCCATGAAAAAATAAAACATAAACTACAAAAATCAAGTTATTAAAACACGATTATGATATATATATATATATATTTTTACTTAAAACTATATCGTTTAAGACTCAAAAAAAAAATGAAATCCAGCTCAATTAACCCATACGGAATTTCCGATTAAACCAACCAAAGACTATTTATTCATTGATTTTAAAAATAGGAATTGAGAGAAAATAGGGGTCAAAGGTGAAAGCATTTGTCAAGAGAGCATAAAACATAAATATTTTCTATTTTATACAATTCAATGCAGACACACACACACAAGCGTGTCCACCACATCCAACAAGTGGAGATCACATCCGAACATAGCTGATGATGTTGTCATTAAGACAGTTTGCTGTTGTTGATTGGCAGAAAGCTTTTGCTGTTGATTAGAAACTAGAGAGAGCCCAAATTCGATGGTCAGTTTTAACTCCATACTCAATAATGATTATTTAATTAGTAATTAACCAATTGGTAAAGAATAATTAACCAATGACTACCTTCAAATGTATATTGGTCTAAGAAGGCAACACATTTTCTCATTATGAGAATATAAAAATGATTTTACGAATAGGCCTAATGCTAATGTACGCCGTGTTTGCTTTATGTTCAGGGTGCCCCCACATGGCCAGTAGGCCACCCCCGTGACTGTACGGACGTGACAGTGACACGGTCTTTCCCAAGTCCAGTATTTTATAAAGTCAATAGAAATTTCCATGGAATAAACTAACCCCACCCCCACCCCACAATACATTATTACACTACTTTTAAATGAATTGGAACAGACAAATAAAAATTATATATGTTAAAAAAATATATTTCAAAGAATAAACTCTTACACCTCGCTCGCTCCCCCAGTCTTAAGTTAATCCATAAATACGGTTCTGTAATTTCTTGACTTTGGCAAATTCTGTAATTTTCAAGATTTTCCTCTCTCTATCTTTAATATCACTTCTTGATGAAAAATCTCTGCCGGCAACATAAAAACAAAATAGGAGAAAAATGAAAGAACATGCTTAAAGATCAAATCTTTGCACCATATGTCCTATGTACTATGACTCAATTTCTCACTTTCTTTAAGGTAAGTTTTACAAGGCCAATATTTTTATTTATCGTGATATTTCATTTTAAAAAATAATTATTGCCCATAAATTACTTTTATCTTGATAGTGTGTTTCAATCGAAATCAAAAGCTATGGATCATGCATAGTCTTGTCTCCTTTTACTCAATTTTCTTTTGTCTTATCAACTTTTTGGATCTAATTTCTTTATCAAAAGCTATGGTCTACTTTTTTTTATATATAGTTGCATGAAGAATTATCATCCTATCCTGACCCTAGTCTAAAGCAGGATAAGATTAAACAGAACCGGATATAGGATATAAAACGTGTCTTACCCAATATAAGATAGAGATATTTTAATCTTGACCTATTCTATAAATATTCTTAATTGACAATTGTAATCATTTATTGCAATAATATTAAATAATCTCTTCTAAAATGAAGGATAAAATTTAAAATATATATTAATTATATTTAAAATTATGCAGCTTTAGCTTAAAATTTAGATCAAATAAATCTAGTAATTTTTTTCTTTTAAGGGAGCAGTGTCTTTATATCTACTTCTCTAACTCTATTTATAAAATAGAAAAAAAATTATTTAATTATATTCATAGGTTATTTTATTAATTTTTTTATAAAAATATATAATTTTATCTTTTATTTATTATTGTGTTAGTTTTATTTTATAAAGTAAAATTATACTAAATAATAATAAAGTTAAAATTTTAACAGGATTAATAAAGTTTAAAAAAATTTTATTTGTATAAAATTTGTTAAAGATTACTTATAAATATGATCAGAAGACTATAAAGTTGAGGCAAAATTATATATTTATTTAATAAATTTAAGGATTAAAGGGCATTATGCTACGAAAGTATTTCACATAGAGTTAATATGCTATGAAAGTTTTATGAGGGATACTATTGTCCTATAATTTTATTTTTTTTACAATGTCATAACAAAAGTTAAAAAATATAATATTTTTGTCTTGTTTATTATCTAAAATTAAATTTAATTATCAGTATATTAATTAACTGATAATTAAACTTAATTTTAAATAATAGTCAAGGCGAAAATGATATATTTTTAAATTTGTTAGATGATATTATTTAAAAAAGTTAGGATGATATTTTTCCTCATAAAATTTTTAAAATATATTAGTTTATTACAGAATATTTATAGAAAAAAAATACCCTTTAACTTTAAATTAACGAAATAATTTATATGAAGTACAAAAGAAGCACTCTCTCTCCTCCTTTAGGTACTGAAATGAATACGACAAAAAAGAGTGTATTTATATTTATAAGAACGAATACAGACAGCTATCCTTGGGGCCAAAAGATTGTAAGGAAGTTAATAAATGTGAGAGCAAAGGGTAAGCTATTGTTGGGGAAAAAAGGGAAGCTATTTTCACAAAAGGGACAATGAAGCAGGCCTGAACTAATATGAGAGCCGTGGAGTATCTGGTCAATGCCACTCCCATTAGAGACATAATGGGACAAAACCATATTCAAATTGCTCTAGTCAACCAAGAATAACTCAGTTTTAAACCCAAATTCAATCATCCCATAAATACTCAATTCTTCTTCCTCATAGTTACTCTTCAATCTTCATAATTCTTCAACATTCTTGTTCTCATTGGCCAATCCACTTGTTGTATAGAATTATTTACTATTTTTGTATATTTTGAAGGTTGCATATACTCTTATATTCCTATTTATTATGTAAATTTTATTCTCTTTATATAGAGCGTATATTAAATAAAAGTAAAATTAAAAATTTATTAAATTTTAAAATAAATTTATAATAGTTAATATTTTTTTATTTTAATAAAATATGTTAAAAGTAACTTATATATAGGATTAGAATAATACATCTTGACATAGTTTTTTTATTAGAAGAGATAGAATGTGAAATCAAACATAATATTTTATGTTTTGATTCATTCTAAACTTTTTATTTTTATTTTATTATATACCATATTATTTAAAAAATAACACTTGACAGTTGACATATAATTTTGAGTATTTTTAAATATTTAAAAATATAATATTTAAAATATTATTTGACCACATACTTTTTAAATAAAAATAAAAAGTATAAAATACTTTAAAATATTTATTTTGATCATGTATTTTTAAATAAAAATAATAAAATATTTTAAAAAGAATTTAAATTTTTATTTGACCATGTCTTTATAAATAAAAAATAAAAAATGTTTAAAATTATAAGTCAAATGTTAATTATTATTTTTTATATGACATAATATATAATAAAAATTATAAAAAAATATGATATAACAAAAACTATTAACTTTAATAGTAGTTTTGATGGTAAGATGATGATAGTCAAAATATAAAATATTATAGTTTTTAATTTAAGCTTTTAAAAATTAAGAAGTGATGTATAACTAATTAAATTCAAAAAAATTTGTGTATTTTAACTTTAATTTTAACTATATTTCTTACCATATATGAAACAGTTATTTTTCTTTTATATGTCATGCTAAAGTCCTTAATTTTTAACTCATGCATAGGTGTTCTTATTTTCATTAAATTTTATTTATGTTTTTTGTGACGATATTTCTTTTACTTTTACCATGTGAATTTTCATATTTATTTTCACTTGCATTTTAATACTTGCATTGCATTTTGGGGAAATCATCAATAAAAGGCCATAAGTAATCATCAATAAAAAAATTCAATGGTAGTGGAAAATAAAGAATTGTTTTATTATTTTACAGTTACTCGGCTAGTATTAAAGAATTGTTGTTCTAGTACTCATATTGTGTTTCTTTGTTCTAGATTTCATGCTCAAAAGCTTAGGGTCCTTTGGGTTATAATTCTTCTCAAACAAGGCCAGCCATGCGTTAAAAATAGTTAATGGGCAGCCATAAACTTGAGAAAGAAAAAAGAATCTTAAGTATAAATTAATAGAAACATTTGTTGTTAATAACTCAAGATAGACATGTAAACAGGAGTGAATAAATTATTGAAGTTGTTCTTTCCATTTTTTTCTTTACTTCAATTGGCTTTCTTCCCATCATCTACTTATTCTCTTTTAATATGTATTGGTGACGCATAGACCTGAGCTTCCTAAGCAAACCGAAGAGATGGTATGGTAGTTCAACTTATTTGGTCGATGGACTTTATTTACCCTCTTTATCTTATGATTCTGGAAAATGATAGGTTCTTCACTCCTTGACAGAGAAATGCAGTAGCAACATCACATTGTGCACAACCCAATACAATTGAATATGGATGGCCTTTTGTTGGCAAAAAATACAGGATATATCATATATACATTTGGTAATTGAGCTTACTCAAAATCCACTTATCTTTAGACCGGACTTAAATTGATATAGCTCTTAAAAGTGTTTGTTTTAAAGTTTTCAATTACATCAGTATTTAAATTTGCGTATTTTGTTTTTTAATAATAAATCTTCTCTAAACTTCTGATTGTAAACTGTTAAAGTAATAGGAGTTTCATTATGGGAGGTCAATATTTGCTAACAGTCGAGTTATAGAATCCACTAACATAATGTACACTTGTACAATTTTGCTAAAAGTACGCATGATTTAGGTGCACAACCCTTCTTATGTTGGACTATAGATTTTAAGAAAAGGTTTATAAAAAAATAATAATTTTTAGATAACTTTTAAAAAATGGCTTCTGGAGAAGAGTTTATAAAAAAATAATTTTAAATCAATAAATATTTAGATAGTTATTTCTATAAATATTTTTATTATTGTTAAATTATGAAAAATGATATGATTATTAAATATATGAGAGAGGAAAAAGGGTGTAGAAGAGATGAGAGATGAGAGATAGTGTAGAAAAGAGATGAGAGATGGAGTATAAAAGAAATGAGAGATGGTGTATAATAGAGATGAGAAATGGTGTATAAAAGAAAGGAGATATAGTATAGAAAAGAAATGAGATAAGAGAGAGTGTGTAGAAAATAAATGAGAGATGAGAGAAAGTGTAGAAAAAATAGGAGGGAGTATAAGAAAAAGTATTAGTAATATAATAATTAGTTAGTCTATAAATTATTTTACTATTTCATAAACTACTTTAACCTATTTATCTATAATTTTAATTTTAAACTATAATTTAATTAAAAAAATTTAAAAAAATATAATTTTTTATTTTAAAATTTCTTGTAGCACCGAGTTATAAATACAGTATATATAGTAATTAGTTAACAACCATACCAAATTTTATAATTTAGAAATTCAATTTCTTTCTAACAACAAAGATGATTGTGATGGTGGTGATTGGTGTTGAACAATTTTATGTTTTGATCTTTTCATTTATACAAATTTATGATTTCCTAGATTTAGGTTTTGAAATTTGTATATGTTAGACCTAGGATTTCGATTGAGACATCTTTGTGATCAAACCCTTGTGATTTATTATTTCAATTTATGATTTGATATTCTTTATTTAATATCCTTAATTTTCTCTTATAATTATTCATGCTAGATTTACATGATTAGTTATAGGATTTTCGATTGAATATCTATGTTAGAAGAACAAATCATTTATTGTTTAATTTATCACATGCTAAGTGGATCTTTATTAATCATTTTTGATACAATTGTATGCTAGATCTAGATATAATTGTGGATTTTATGATTATGATCATGACGATTGTCTGAGATTTTGCATATTAGGGACTTAGTATACATAATTGTTATAACTCTAATATATTATTGAACGATAATAGCCACGCATCAATCCTCAGGAACGCTCAACTTACTGGTAATCGTATCATTTAACTCTTTTATTTTATTGTAATTATCGCTTTAATTTAATTGAATATTTTTCTCTACCCATATTTATTTCTTAATTACTTTAATTAATTATAATTAAGCTACATATTGACTCCGTCTTAAGATCAATTTAGAGTTAACTCTTATACATATAGAATTAAAATTAATAATTAATTTGAGTACTAACGACAACTAATATCAAAACAGAGTACTTTAATTTTGATTGAAACAATCATCAATCAAATTGTAAGGCATATATCAACTAAGAATTTCTGATGGGTTGAAATTAATTGGAGATTTATGACTTCTTCAGCTTGTAAGCAAATAAGGGATATATAAAATTGTAAGCATATTAGTCATATAGCAATCAACTTGACGGTTGTTCTCGACAATATTAAAATTTTAGAACGTATATTGATCTAAGCCAACACATTTTCTTCTATATATTATTGTTTTTTATAATATAACATAAAGTTTAACGAAATTAGAAACACTCATTTTAAAATTCTGTGCATAATAGAGAGACTCATAGTTACATAATAATATTCTTTTATTTTTAGTATAAAATATATTTAATTATTAAATTAAAAAATTAATTAAAATAATTAATATGATATATTTTTAAATATTTTAATTATTTTTTAAAATTATTTATTTTTTATTTATTTGATTATTGTTGATGAAGTAGAATAAATTTTTAAAAATAATTTTATATTTATATTTAAAATTATTTGTTTATTAAATTATATATTAATTTGATTGCTAATGTACGCAGGTCGTAGGGTGTATTTGATGTGCCGGTGGGCCCCACAAGTGGTGTCTGTACGGATCCGACAGCGACGGGGTCTTTCTCAATTCCACTCGATGCCAACTTCAGGATTTTCTCATGTTACACCACATTATATTACTACTTTTTAATTTTTAAACATAATTTCTCTTGTTTTATTAAAATACTAGTTATTTATTTATTTCAATTATGTACGATGTTGGATTCTATTTTCTCAAATATCCGTATTGACATTGATAATTATTTATTGCAACAATGCCAATTACTCATTGCTCTTAACTGGGAATGAAGGGCATAATTGAAAATATGTATTAACTACTTATATTTAAAATTAGGTAATTTTGATTTAAAATTTAGATTAAGAAAATTTAGTAGTTCTTTTTATTATAATTGAGACACAAAGAATTATATAATCGCTCTACTAATAAATAATGGGAAGAATTTTGTCAAGTGTAAAAGAGCTCTTCTTTACAAGTGATTATGGGGATTTGCCAAATAAGCACTAATGCTCTTCATAATTTTTCAACATTACTCCCCTAATTTTATTTATAAAGAAGAGAAAGAATAAATTATTTTTTCATATTTATAAATCATATTATTAAATTTTATATATAAATATACTATTTTATTTTTTATTTTTTATTATGTTAATTTTGTTCTTATAGAGTATAATGTATATTAAATAAAATTAAAATTAAAAAATTATTGAATTTTAATATATAATTTATAAAATTTAATTTTTTTAGTTTATATAAAATATGTCAGAAGTGACTTGTATAGACTTCTTTACTATTTTTTTCTTAATATATATTTATAAGGTTAAATATACCTCTTAGCATAGTTCTTTTTATTAATTACAAGAGAGAGCATGCATGATAAAAAATGTAACATAAGGTCAATAAGGACACGCTGTATGCCATTAGGCCACAGACTATATATATATATATATATATATATATATATATATATATATATATATATATTACATCAGGAGAGAGATTTTGCTCCTCATTGCTAATTTGGTTAGAATTAATGAAGGTTAGGTATTCCACTCCCATTATTTTTTGTTAAAACAAAGTGAAAGAATGAATCCTCCCTTCTGAGTTCTAACCATCCCCTCCTCCCCCTTGCCTTTGGATATTTTTTTTAGAACTTTTTGAAACATAATAATTTTCTCTACATTATTAGTATTATCAATGAAATTTGGAAGACATATCAATATAAACTTAAATACATAATTCTAATTAAATGAAAAATAATAAACACTCCTAACAGAAAGCAAGATATTTGAGATATTGGAGCTTAAGTTTATTCCAAATTTAAAATATAATTAAATCAAGATTAAATGTGCAACCTCATTCAAATTTTAAGCATTTACAAAATCTAAAGAATGAAGTTGGTATAACTTAAGCTCTTTTTTTTGTATAAAAAAATTTAGGTGATCCCTCCCCAAAATTATGATATAGTCTCAACATTCACAGAAAACACTTAAAATAAACTCCTAAAATAAGCCAAGTTTACTGTGTTTCTTTAAAAGTCAAGTCTGTCTAATTTTGTTGGGAGAAGCCCAAGTTGCTGGCTTGTTGAAAATGCCGAGTTATTAAATTCTTGAAGAATATATGATAGTGGCTTTTTGAAACAGTCATGTGCATTTGACTTAACAAAGAAATTTGTAACAAGAAAAACTTATCAAAGAAATAAAGTGCTTTGGATTTTTAGAGAAGTTAATGATATCCTCTAATTAAAAAAATGAAACAAATAAGTTATATAATTGATATTTTTAGAAATTATACGTATATAAAAATATACACGTACAATATATGTAAAAATAAAATTCCAAATAAAGTGTTGGAATGTAGCACTTTTTTTATATGTAGGTAGAAATGCAGAGGCTCATGGAGAATGCAGTAAATGGAAAGCTCATACATGAAGTCTTACCAAACACTCTGACCATGCATGCTTATAATTCAAGATTACACTTTCAAGCAAAAGTAAGATGCCAGGTATTAGGGTTGATCATTTTGGTCCTAACTACTGATAAATTTATAGGTACATCTTTTATTCCCATTAGCTTCTAGTGGGAAATGAAATTTACTGTTTCAAATGAACACAAACATTCTATCTGTTTTTTTTTTTTTTTTTGAATTAAAGAGATAGGCATTGATGGCGTAAGATTATAACTGGGATTGATTGAATTTAAACTAATGATCTCTCATTTACTAGGAAGTTTTACA
Source organism: Leucaena leucocephala (assembly GCA_037074615.1). NCBI lineage: Eukaryota > Viridiplantae > Streptophyta > Magnoliopsida > Fabales > Fabaceae > Leucaena > Leucaena leucocephala. Next base: position 4,190,719 of record CM073558.1, on the reverse strand, counting down.
AACATTATAAACTACAAAGAATGAAGGAAAAAAAGAGAAGGAAGATACCTGATACAGCTCTAAAACTAGAGCACCAGAATAAGCCCCAACAGTAGAGATGCTTTGGTCTCATTCTCTCCATGTGATGATATTGCTTAATAATAATTAACCCAAGACTAACAAGGGAAAAGGAAACTTGAAAGGACATCAATGCCCCTACAATCATAGACTACAACGCCATGATTATGAATACAGTCAACTTGATAAATGAGACCTTAGTATTGGCCTTGCGAGTTAGATGGAGACAAGAGTCTAGAGATAAAGGGTGTCATGGCTGCAAGCAAAGCCTTTGGGCACTCCTCATGTGGAAGGTGGCCGCATCCAGATATTGCAACTAGCCTCTGCATGAGAATTGGTAAGAGAAGCATGAGGATAAAAAGGACAATTCATGATGCAGAAAGAAAATCATGCAAAATAAATGGATGAAGAGAAATCGTAGTCGGTAGGAGGATGCTTACAGAATTTACAAGTTTTGAAGCCATAGCTAGGCAAGATTTCAGAGAAACCAGGGAATCTTCAGCACCCGCAATGACCAACACCGGCATGTCTTCTACAGATTGAAGCAAAGATTCTGCATTTTTGGTTGAAAGTATGGTTTCAGATGACAATTTTCCAATCTCATGAAGCGCTTCGTCCCATCCTTCTACACATAATGGAGCCTGAAAACATAACACAACAGTTTCAGCTTTTCTTCTGACTTTATTCTATGAGCTTAACTAACTTTGAGACTTGAAACTTAAAATAAAGCATCACCTCTTATGTATATGATAGGTACCCAAACTTTTGGAGAGCCCATCCCCAAAAGCTAGCTGTTAGGGAGGGAGAGCCAAGAGCTTAAATACCCCATCAAGCAGCCCATACTACCCGATGTGGGACTTTGCCTATACAAGGTCCCTATCAATATACCCTCCCCGGAAAGCCGACGTCCCGGCGGCTCCACACTACGGTGCTTCACTCGGCCCTTGGCCGGATCGGCGATCGCCGGTCAGCTACTCCGCAGGTAGCCCTTTCCATTTGGTCGACACCTGGCTCTAATACCATTGATAGGTACCCAAACCCTTGGAGAGCCCATCCCCAAAAGTTAGCTGTTAGGGAGGGAGAGTGATAGGTACCCAAACTCTTGGAGAGCCCATCCCCAAAAACTAGCTGTTAGGGAGGGAGAGTCAAGAGCTTAAATACCCCATCAAGCAGCCCATACTACCCGATGTGGGACTTTGCCCATACAAGGTCCCTATCAATACACCATCCCCGAAAAGCCGACGTCCCGACGGCTCCACACTACAGCGTTTCTCTCGGCCCTTGGCCGGATCGGCGATCGCCGGTCAGCCCCTCCGCAGGTAGCCCTTTCCGTTTGGTAGACAACCGGCTCTGATACCATTGATAGGTACCCAAACCCTTGGAGAGCCCATCCCCAAAAGCTAGTTGTTAGGGAGGGAGAGCCAATAGCTTAAATACCCCATCAAGCAATCATACTACCCGATATGGGACTTTGCCCATACAAGGTCCCTATCAGAGAGCCAAGAGTTTAAATACCCCATCAAGCAGCCCATACTACCCGATGTAGGACTTTGCCCATACAAGGTCCCTATCAGTATATTAACATGAATAGATTGTACTATGGTTTAAAGAACAGAAATACCTTATAGAGTCTCAAAACTTCTGATGTCAGCTTGGTATCATCATACCAAGCACGCCGATTCACCACTTGAGTGATTTCTGTTCTCAGAAGAGGACGAACCAAGTGCTTCTTTCCAAGTGAAGTATGGAGAATAATCCTTGCGAAGGAAGGAACCACTTCTCTGGAGAAGCTAACGTTTAGCAATACAACCCCTTCAATGGTAACCTGAATAATAATATGCCAAGCAGATTTCAAGACTTCTTCTCCCAATGTGAATCATTAATCATTCACTAGAAAACTAGCAACCTCATAAAATTGCATGTTCAATAGCAAGTAATGTTTTAATACATACACGAATCATATACCAAGTAACTTGAAGGACTTCTCATGTAAATAAAATCTGGTTGCATAATGAGGCTACATAGCACAGAAAAGTAAGAAGAACCACATACGTTGGAGCAACTCATCTCTGATTGAACTTTTTGAGCAGCCTTGAGAGCAAGCAGCCCTCCATCATCATGACCGATAAGCACTACTGAAGAAAAGCCAATCTCAGAACAGAAAGAGATAAGCAAGTCAACCTGAAAGAATCAATCAAAAGGAATTTTAAGGACAGAAAGTTTAAGTACAAATAACCATACAAAACGGGCTGATTGAATATACAGAGAGAGAGAGAGGACCATACTATTGAATATATGAGTTCTCATTTCTGTTCCAAATTTTCCTCATTTACCAGTTTTCTGCAACCTCTGACACATAACTCACACGATTTCCTTTCTTATTCATCCTATTAAACTACTCTTAAAAACTAGGAAAAGAAAGGTGCAATGAATAGGCTCTAAGCCTTAAAAGCCAAAAGTAGACTATCCGTTCAAAAAGGAAACAGCATTCTCATCATACTCAATTATTGAAACCTTTGTCAATGGCCTTATAGCCTAGAGGCATGAAAACTCTCTTATAAATAGAAAATCGCCGGTTTGATCCCACTTATAACTCAAGATGTTAGTGATTGCCCCTTTAAGTAAAAAAAAAATGATTGAAAACTCTGCTTAGCCTACGCCTTAATTCATTATCCAAGACTGTCAGGAGAAATATAACTACTGTCCGGCAAAACAGTGCATACTAATCATAAGAAGTAATCACCTGACTTTCAAGCTTATAAGGATTAGGCAAATTTTGTTCCTCCCACTCTTCCTGACGCAGCCTTGAAGTTAGCCCCCAACCAGGCCTGTCAAATGCAGCAACTAAGCATTTACATTGCCTAGCCAAAGGACCCATCACATGCCTCCAAGAGAAGACTCCTCCACCAAATCCGTGCACTAACACAATACCAAATTGGCCGTTAGGCCGCCCAATACCGTCCTGATTTTGCTCCAAAGACATTGAATCCAATTTACTTCTCTCATCTTCTTCATGAATTCCATCAAGGCAAAAAGAATGGGTATCTTCTGAAGGAACACGAGAAGTCATAGGACCATCCAAAAGAGGAGAATTTAGAGATGAGGCGTGGAATTGAATACTATAGCTCCTGTGGAGTAGTCTCTGCATTTTTTGTGACATACTAAGCAAAGTCCTATTCAAGTTGTTTAAATCCCCAGACAATGATGAAGAGTTGCAACTAGAATTTGGTTCAACAAAGGACGTGGATGACAATGAATGTGTAGGAGAACCAGGAAAGCTTAGCTTGTAATGGAGAGTTAACCCTTGGCATGTAATGAATAAGCTGTTTGAATCTGCAAGTAGACTGATTGGCAGTTCTTCCTTGTGAGATGTCGCATATGGTCTCCTCTTCATCTCACTGTCACGTTTTGGAGTTCTTCCCCCAGAAGGAGTAGGAGAACGGGGGATCTTTTGATAGCCAGAAAAAACATGCCTGCATGAAAGGACCTGCATAATGGACATATATAAATTAATTAGTTTTTTGGAAAATTTCATATAAGGGTTAAGGTTCGATTTTATCCTGAAAGTTTTTGTGTATGAATTGTGGGTAGTCGGAAGTTTTTCTTATATTAATATTGTCCAGGAAGTGTTAAAAAGGAGTAATGTCGCCCTTATTCATTGTTAGTTACGTGAAAATTTCTAAGACAAAATTGGATCTTACCCTTTCAGAAAATTTCTTTTAGTTGCTGCAAATTGAACCCAAACTACAGAATCCGATATGCTAAGCACAAAGAAGACAAGATAACTCACAGCTTCGTGATCAACTCGGTGAAGAAGGAGCTTTCTCCGAGCTCTGCATCGGGTTCTATAAGCAACTACAGTATGGCCAAGGGCCAACACAACTGAGGATAGAAATAAGACTGGCATTGCCCATGACTTCTTCAAGCGGAGCCTCTGTTTTGAGCTGGTTGCTGAAGCTCCCACCTCAATTTGAGAATTTACAGTAAAAACACAAAGTTTGACTGATAGAAGAACAACAGAGATTAATGAACAGAGAGTTACAGTTCCAAGGTATGGACCATGTGATAGAGCAGGGCCTTCACAAATGGTATAGACACCTGTAATCATCAAAGAATCATAAGCGGAACATGAGAAATGAACAAATAAACAAGAGGTGTGGATCCAACAGCAAATGTAACCTCGAAGCTACAGAGTAAGAAGTGAGAAAAACAGCTTTCCTTCTTTAAGGTGGTAGCAAATTTAGACAAAAAACCTCAGGAATTACGACATCCCTCTTATCTCCCACCACAATGTCAATTAAAAAGAAAATAAGAAGGATAGAAAACGAGCCTCTCCCTAATTACTGATCAACCGTAACTGCCTGATTTAATACTAAGCAACTGAATATAATTTAATTATTGAAACTAGATAAGCTATGTAAGATTAAAGCTCTGACAAAAAATAATAAATTCAAATCAAAAGATGTAAAGTAACAGTTCAAACTTATTAGAAGGATGAATGGTATACCAGAAATTATTTTGGAGATTTATGTGATAACAAAAATTTTCTAGAAAACTAATTAGGCAGCATTGTCTCCATCGCTTCACAAAAGAAAAGAAAACAGATTCATTTAATAAAATAGGACAAATTCACTGTCAAGCACGTTAACAATAGAAGAATCATGATGAAGGGCTAGAAGTGAACCAAAAAAAAAAAACTCAAAGAGGAGATAGGAAGGGAATCATACAGAGAATGATGAAGGATCTGACGACCGAAGCGAGAGGAATATCTATCAAGGAGCTCTTGAAAGCGTATTGACGCCAATGCTCTTTGAAACCACGGCAGCTCACGCACATAAAATTAGAGAGCAAGACACTGGGCACCAATACATCCACTACTGCCACAAGCACCGGCAAAGACGAAACAAGCAGAGACACCAACATCGCTACCATGAAGAAAACCGTGCGAAAGCACCTGCGAGACTTCTCAAAGCATTGCCCTCCTTTCGCCATGAACAACCAACAAAACAGAATACAATCCGGTCACCTCAATTCCAACGCCCGTTCCAATAAGGACCCGAATGACGGGCGCTTATACAATACAAGATGGTTCATTCAACACCATCTTGTTATCGCCAACTATAACTCCAGCATAGAACAACACTGCGCCCTCCAAAGGCGGATCATCGGCCATTATCCGGCGACGGTGGAGAAGAAGAATTGAAAGTTCAATGTTGAAGAAGTGATTGCGAGGAAGATGGCGAGGAAGAGCTAGGGTTACAGTGGTGAAGATCACAATAAAAAATCGAGAGAGTCTTGAAGAAGGATCGAAGCTCGCATGAATTGCCAGCCTCTTTCTCGCATTGTCCTCCATCTTCAGCTCTCGCAGAGTTTACTGCTATTTATATTTTTCTGATTTAGTATTTTTGTTGCTGGCACATTATTAAATATAAAAATTGAAGAAATAAAAACAGCAACTTAGGGTATAGCGTATAGGTGTGTTTATAAATTATAATAATTAATTAATTAATTAATAATAAGGTAAAGATGCTTGGGTTGTATCGTTAGACAGAAAATCCAATGAATAAAATAGAATAAATGGTTGGGGGAAGAGGAAAAGGCATTATGAGTCAGGCTGTCAGCTGGCAGCTCTTCGTTTTGTGGATTGACGAATTCGGCCTTGCCAATGGCGCTATCTCATCTCGAGATTCCTTCCACCGCTTTGTCCCAATCACCGTTTTTAAAAGCAAAACAATGCAAGAGCCCTTAAATAATTCAATTCAATTAAAATATATCTAAAGGTTCAAATTATACGTTGTTGGTATTTGTAAAAATATATACCACTCTCTCCCTCTCTATTTCTTTTTATAAATTTTAAATTTATAAAAGTATGTTGTTTCTTATAAATTTTAATTTAGATTTATCTAAATATTTTTTTTAATTTTATCCATCTTTAATTATATATCTCTCCTATTTCTTTTTCATACTCATTTTCTCTCATATATTTTTTCTATTCATTCTCTATCTCATTTTTTCTCTTTATAAATAAGGGTATAATTAAAAAAATAATATATTTTTTAATATTTATTATTTTTAATTAATTACTTAATCAATATAAATTAGTTATTGAAAACTTATAAATAGGACTAGAGAGTGTTATCAACTATACACTTAAAATCTAATTATATAAATTAATAAGGAATTAATACCGTAATCAATGTCATCACTTGTTTCAAATATTTATATTTGACAATATGATTTTATTAATATATACCGTCTAAGTTATTGGGGCATTAATATCTCATCTAATAATATATTAATAAATTTATTTTTTTATATTTTTTAAAATCTCTAATGCATTTGATAATTTGAAAGGGAAAATATTTTTTATGGTGGAGAGAAATTGAGATATTATGAAAATAGGAGAGAAAAAATATATCTCATGTATGTATGAGGGTAGATTCTAGTTGGATATTAATACCTTATCAATTTATATTATAAAATTATTTAAATATGATTATAAAATCTGAACTGGCCTATTTATCATTTAACTGTGTATTAGAAGATGTGATATATATATAGTTGATTGGTGATTAATTGATAGTTGATGGGTATTGGTTGATCTAACTCAATAATTTTAATTCATATGTCTATAAGCCATAATTAATAATCACAATCAATAATCTCATTTTAATTTTTAAAAAATTTTAAGTCTCTAATGGTAATTAGTTAATAATTCTATTAATTGATTATATAATAATTTAATTTTATAACTATAATGATAATTCATAACGATAATAAATTACTTTAATATTTAAAAGATTTTGATTACTATTATAATAATTAATTATTAATTCTATAAACAAATTTTATAATGTTTTAAATTTATGACCATAATATTAATAATAATTCATAATAATTATAAATAATTAATCAAGAATAATATTTTTTTACACTCTCTAACTGATTACTATAATGAGTTCATATATTAAAAAAATTAATATATAATTTTATAAATAATTAATTTAATTAATTTTTAATTTTTTTATAAAATAGGGATGCATATGATATCTCAAGGAATAGACTTATAAAAAAGTTTTAATAACAAGTTAGCAGTATAAAATTATCATTTTTTATATTAAAATTTATTATTATATCCTGGGTTGTCTTTAGATTTTAAAATAACTAATTATTTTATTTAGAACCTTATAGTCATTTTTTATTTTACAATTTAGTTATCTAAATCATATATTTAATATATGATAAAAGAATTATTAATATGTAATAATAACTGATGGAGAATTTTTTTCAGTTTTTAGATTTACTCCATTTAATACACACACACACACACCATATATAAGGATATAAAGAAAATAATTATTGTTTTTATTGCAATGACTTAGGTTTGTTAAAATCTAATAAAACAATAAAACTTTTAAATAATATATCAATACGGACAAAAAAAGTTTTTTTATTATTTTTTGTTAAGACAATTAGACCCCCTCCCTTAGAGGGGAAGGATCCACAAACAACACAAGCACAGACATCCAACCTCATTAAACCTATGCTTTTCTTTATGAGATGAAACATATGGTGCCATTAAAACTACAGGGCTCTTGGCTACTTTTTTTTTATCGTATTTATCCAAATGTTTTTAAGAAATTAAATTTCCAATCTTAGACCGGCTATGCTAGTTATATTAGTTATGGTAACTAACTGTTGACATTATCAAATAGTTATATTCTATCTGATAAAATTATTCGATGGCAAAAAATGGTAGAATTTGATTAAAAAAATATATTAAAAATAATTTATAAATAAGATTAAAAAAATAAATTGAATAACTCTTACGTCTTATATAGCGGAAATTAGTAGCATGAAATAGATGGGAAGGGGTGTGCAAATGGGGGAATGAGTAGAGAGGTGGCGGAAGAGGATGGGGATAGGGCAGCGAGCTCCCCGAGAAGTTAACGGTCACCAACATTCAAACATTAAAAATATAACTGAAAAGGGAGCTAGGCCCCATATTTGTTGGAATCACCCTCACTGCCACCTGTTGCCATCATTTTGCCTCTCTCCTCCTCCTAAGTCCTAACCACCCTCTCGTGCCCTCTGATCATTATTTTTTTTAAAATGGTTAATTAGTAATTAAATTATTAATCATCATATAAGTTCTTTCCTTTTCACCTGGAAAAAAATTATTTTCATAAACGTACTATGAATTTTAAAAAATATTGTTTGCCCCATAATTATATAATTTTCTAGGCCTAATATAACTCAAACTAAAAGGGCTTAAAAGAATTTTATATATTATTAATTATAAAAATTATAATAATTGTATAGTAAGTATAGTATTAGAAGAATGTACTCTAAAATTTAATTATTAAAGTTAAAAAAATCAAAAATTTATGAGATTTTTGTTTAAAAATAACCCTTAATATAATGTAAGATTGACATTTGTATTTAGAAAAAAAAATTAGGTCTAAATCTCAAATAAGAGAGAGAGAGAGAAAACTAACATTTAAATTTTTTAAAAAATATATCAATTTAAATTTAAAACAGTTATAAAACTGCATGATGATTTCTAAACTTTGAATCCATGTTGGAGTTGGTGACCAGAAAAATATCTATACAAGTCTTACAAATTTATATTTAATTTTAATTTATAAGAATTAATTTATCCTGTAGATGATCGAATGTCATTTTTGTCCACGTGTGTAACAAAATTTATTTTTAAAAAAAAAACTCTTAAAAGTGGGGTGTGTGTTTTAATTGGCTAACTCGTTGACTTAAATGGGGGGGAATTCTGACAAGAAAGTCACGCTTTCATGTGAGAATGACTTTGTTCTCAGTCTCTAGGATACGCATCACGTGCTTCCTTCTATCTACTTATTCTCTCACTCTCTCTCTCTCCCCTACCTTCTTCCACTTTTTGTTGTTGTTACTTTTGAAATAAGATAGCCACACCATTAAAACTGAAAACCGTATAAATGAATTACAAACAAATTGTTACCCCTATATGATCTTGATGAGAGAATGATTATGCCTTCTTCCTCATTTTCCATCATTCACTGTCCCCTCCTTTTCCCAAACCCCTCCACGGCCTACATATAACTACATTCTTAGTGATCATATATTTCTCTTACCGTATAGATTTAAAGAAGAGATAGATATATGTATTCTTACTTATACAGGTAAAAATGATGTTTTGAAGATTTAAACACATAACCTCTAAATCATATTACATTAATCTTACCGTTATTTTGAGGCTAAACCTCTCTATATCACCTTTGATTCCTAATACATATATATATATATATATATATATATATATTAGCACAAATTCAATATCCCTCCATTTTTAAACTTTCAAAATTTTAATCTTATGATGTGTTTAAGAAGGAATTATTCACTATTACAACAATGAGATGCTAAAAATCAACTACTAATTAATTAATTCGGGTTGACATAAGTGATACTAACCTTAAGTTAAAGAGAGATCTAGATTTTTTGCCTCAAAAAAAAGAAGAAGAAGAAGAATAGGTACATTTAATAAGTTTAAGAGTCCCTAGTTGACATGGCACCCACACCCCCCTTTCATAAAAGATATTCTGTGTCCTATGCCCCAAGTAACACAAAATGAGGTGTGTGTGGGGTTCCCCAACCCTATGGGGTTTTAAATTGTTAAAATTAAAAAAAAAGATATAAAATACACTTAAACATGTCAAAACCACTTCTATAGAGGGAAAAGAAAAAAAAAGATTAACATATAGTTATAGTTGGTCTAGCGGTGTAATAACCTATTAATTTTTTTAAAATCTCGAATTCAATTTTTAGATAAAGTATCTATATTGAGAGAGGTAGCTATTAATTATAAAATTATATATTTGATAATAGGATATAGCAAATAATATTAAAGAAGGAAAGAAACACAAAGAATATAACTGGAGAGAAAAGAACAGAAGAGGTTATGGGAATGGCGTGGGGCTGCCTGGAAGTCTGCAAGTCACAAGCTTTGGGGTAAAGGTTATATATATATATATATATATATATATATATATATATATATATGCATAATTCTGTCTATACTTGAAACAAGAAATAGGATTCTCTTGCATTTTCAAAGATACATAAAAATAATTGAAAGTACAAACGTAACCAGTGGTAGTATTGATGCTCTCTCTTTTGCCAGTCCCTAAAATAGTTGTTCATTTCCTTTTAAACAAAATAATAATAATAATAATAATAATTGAAGTTACATACGTGAACAAAATATATCCTTCTTTTCCCACACACAAACTATCACTTAACACAGAGATGATGATATATACATGCATGCACGGTCTTTGCATTGCAGCTGTAAAAGGTAAAGAATCTCTTTCCCTCTTGTCTTCTTTCTCACATATTATAGTGACAACAACATTATCATATATATATATATATATATATAATATGAAAAATATGGGAATCTCTGCCTCTATCTCTCTCGTGTTAAATGTTCTACGACCAATAATACAAACTTTTAATGTAAGTATATCAAATATATATATATATATATATATATATATTATATACTGGTGGAAGGAATCGTTTTAGCTTTAGCTAGCAAGCGTGTGGGGAAACAAACTGCATTTTCATTTTGAAACAAGCTAGCTAGTTGCTGAGATAATATGATTAAGTAAGAACTTTATTACATATGTTGATATATATATATATATATATAGATATAGATATATAAATATATGTATATATGTATATGCGCTTTATTTTCTTCCACTAATTAATTATAACCAATGCAAATCATTATACATTTCCTTTTTTTATATACACTATTTATTATATCATATATCTAGTTTTAAGAATTATAGCTATCTTCCAAAAATTATAGCTACCCCTAATATAAACTAGTTATCTAATAATTGAATTTGAAACTTAAAAAAAATTAATAGAATTTTATACTACTAGTCAAGTTCTCATAGATCATTATATATTTCTTTGTATTATGATTATGTTATTGACCAATGGGACCAATATTTCCTAATTTCCATTGTCCATCTAATATGAGATGGTTGATGCAAAAAAACTAATTTAATTAATTTATTTAATATTTATAAATTAATTTATGTGTCAAAAGGGAGGGAGCTTCATTTTCAGCTGTGGCATATTCTTTAATTAGCACTAAGATCACATTGATCAAAGTTTCAGAGGCCTAAAAAAACAATTGATGTTTAATGATATTTTAACATCCCCATCATCAGTAACATTATCTCTAATCCTAATTATAAGATTTAATTAATTTTTTAGATGAATTTAGAAAGATAAATTAATTAATTATAATAAAAAAATCTAACATCTAGAGATAAATTCATATTATATTTTCTTCAGTCTATTTAAATTAATCAATTAGATATTATATAAATTATAATTAATTGATTTGTTTTGTCTCCTAAATTTATAAAAAAAAATAATTATATCTTATAATTAGGATTAGAGATAGTATATGTTTTATTCTTTGTCACACTCTCCTAACAAGATTCTTTCAATATGTACTCTTGTTTCAATTATATTCATGTAAATACATGTGTGTATTTTCATTTATATAATTTTCTATTTTATACTGAATATAATTGGTACAAAATTAACTTTACTTATAAAATTATAAATTTAAATATCGATATTAATGTAAAGACTTTATTTATAAAGTAGATATATAAGTATATTTATAAGCACACTAAATCTAAAGTCATGCTATAGGGTGATGAATTCTTAGGGCCCAATTTATCTAATATTATTTTTAAAAACAATAGTGAGTGTAAATTGTCAGGCACACACAATAATTAAAAAATAGCGAGTATATACATATCATTTACTTTTTTTATTTGAGAAATCAATTAGATGATGAGAGATTAGAATTAAATTCTCTACTTCTGTAATTATTTTGTTTGGATTATTGTCTCATTTTTATCCAAAAAAAAAAAATATATTGTAAGCCTAGTTTTGTTATTGTTCATTTTCCATCTTTCCAATAAAGCCGCATCATAACGAGAGCCAACTGCCCAACTGCATATAATAAAAAGCTGAACAGTTCGTTATCTTTGATATATGTAAACAAGAAACTTAATTAATTAAATTGCATCCACTCATGTTTCTGTCACTCTCTGAAATATAGTCAACGGCTCCTAGTGCTTTTTTTCTTAAAAAAAAAAATAGAGAGAGAAAAGAGAAAAATAAAAGACAGTATTTAAAAAGAAAATAAAATAGAAGATGACAAAGTTGAAGCAAGTAAATATTGGCTGGATAATGTCGAATTAGGTATATGACAGAGTCAGAGACAGCAATGAAAGAAGACAATGCCTAATGATAGCTTTTCTTGAAATTATTATTTTTAATTATAGTTTAATCCGCCATATCTTTGATACCACTACTTGGCATAATAAACCTTTATTTTTATTTTTTATTTTTTGCTTATAAGTCATGTATATATAATAATTGTTTTGACTTTCAAATTCTCATAAGGAATAACTACTTTTTAAAATTTTAATTTTATATAAATAACCAATTTACTATTAATTAGTCAATAATTTCATTAATAGTACAACACATGGCACATTGACATTAGTAACCATAGATCACTCTAAATCTTATTTTCGGGGCTGATAGTCTTCTTAGATTTTTAAGTTATATATAAATGATTTTTTAAACTTCAAATCATCTGCCCTAAATTCTTATTTTCTATTAATAGAATAGATAATAATAGACTAATTATTGTTAAAAAAGTATTTGTATACTTGTAAAGGTTTAGGTTTATATGAATTTATTGTCAATTTTTTTTTTAAAATAGCTACAGGTTATTGAAAAAAAGTATTAGTACAATTTAATATGAAAAATACTTAGGTACTCAACCTTATATACTTCATACACTTTTGTCCAATCAAATCAAAACAATAAAAGTTTAAAGTGTTAATAATAAGAATTTGTTATAGAAAAAGTAAGTGGGTTTTAATATTTTTTTTACAAAAAATTAAGGTGAATTGGGTCATGTAGATATGTCACGGTTAAGATGTATCTTTAAACTTAAAGAGTACTTATAGATATACTTAGCTCAAAGAGTATTTATAGATGTACTTACATATTGCTTACTAATAATGTCCTCATAATGACAACGAGATTTGAATTTATAATCTTATAAGTTATGAGCTAACTCTTCATCAAGTGGACTAACTAATGATGTCTTTACATTGGTAATATAATTTGAACTCATAACCTTATCATTAGATTAATATGTTATAATTTTAATAATAAAGCTTAGGAGCACTTTCATAGATAATAAGCTTGTTTGGAAGAGCTCAAAACCTTGATTTTAAAAGGGTTTTTGGCATAAACATCAGTTTGGATAAATTTTAAAACAAACAATCATATTTGTTTCAAAATATTTTTGGATCAAACGGATAAACTATTGGGAATAGTTTCTGAAATAATAAAAGAGTTTATAAACTACATGATTACTATTTTACTCTTATTTTTTCCATTTATCTCTCCTCTTCTATTCTCCATCCTTTCTATCTCTATCACGGGCGTCATCTCCAATGACATCGATGAACACGACGCTCTCCAACAGAATTGACGAGCACAGTAAGCATGGCGGCTTCTTCTTCCTCTCCATGTGTCTTCTCCCTCTTTGCTTTTCCCCTCAAATTTGTCTCTGCCTTGTCCACCTCTGGTTGTAGTGCGCATGCTCTTCTCGCCTTATGCTCGTTGTTTGTCACCAGTATAGAAAAGAAGAAGATGACCTGTGCGATGGAAGAAGAATAGGTACATTTAATAAGTTTAAGATTCCCTAGTTGGCATGGCACCCACACCCCCCTTTCATAAAAGATATTATGTGTCCTATGCCCCAAGTAACACAAAATGAGGTATGTGTGGGGTTCCCCAACCCTATGGGGTTTTAAATTGTTAAAATTAAAAAAAAAGATATAAAATACGCTTAAACATGTCAAAACCACTTCTATAGAAGGAAAAGAAAAAAAGAGATTAACATATAGTTATAGTTGGTCTAGCGGTGTAATAACCTATTAATTTTTTTTAAATCTCGAATTCAATATTTAGATAAAGTATCTATATTGAGAGAGGTAGCTATTAATTATAAAATTATATATTTGATAATAGGATATAGCAAATAATATTAAAGAAGGAAAGAAACACAAAGAATATAAGTGGAGAGAAAAGAACAGAAGAGGTTATGGGAATGGCGTGGGGCTGCCTGGAAGTCTGCAAGTCACAAGCTTTGGGGTAAAGGTTATATATATATATATATGCATAATTCTGTCTATACTTGAAACAAGAAATAGGATTCTCTTGCATTTTCAAAGATACATAAAAATAATTGAAAGTACAAACGTAACCAGTGGTAGTATTGATGCTCTCTCTTTTGCCAGTCCCTAAAATAGTTGTTCATTTCCTTTTAAACAAAATAATAATAATAATAATAATTGAAGTTACATACATGAACAAAATATATCCTTCTTTTTCCACACACAAACTATCACTTAACACAGAGATGATGATATATACACATGCATGCACGGTCTTTGCATTGCAGCTGTAAAGGGTCAAGAATCTCTTTCCCTCTTGTCTTCTTTCTCACATATTATAGTGCCAACAACATTATCATATAATATATATATATATATATATATATATATATAATATGAAAAATATGGGAATCTCTGCCTCTATCTCTCTCGTGTTAAATGTTCTACGACCAATAATACAAACTTTTAATGTAAGTATATCAAATATATATATATATATATATATATATATATATATATATATTATATACTGGTGGAAGGAATCGTTTTAGCTTTAGCTAGCAAGCGTGTGGGGAAACAAACTGCATTTTCATTTTGAAACAAGCTAGCTAGTTGCTGAGATAATATGATTAAGTAAGAACTTTATTACATATGTTGATATATATATATATATATATATATATATAGATATATAAATATATGTATATATGTATATGGCGCTTTATTTTCTTCCACTAATTAATTATAACCAATGCAAATCATTATATATTTCCTTTTTTTATACACTATTTATTATATCATATTATCAGATATCTAATTTTAAGAATTATAGCTATTTTCCAAAAATTATAGCTACCCCTAATATAAACTAGTTATCTAATAATTGAATTTGAAACTTAAAAAAAATTAATAGAATTTTATACTACTAGTCAAGTTCTCATAGATCATTATATATTTCTTTGTATTATGATTATGTTATTGACCAATGGGACCAATATTTTCTAATTTCCATTGTCCATCTAATATGAAATGGTTGATGCAAAAAAACTAATTTAATTTATTTAATATTTATAAATTAATTTATGTGTCAGAAGGGAGGGAGCTTCATTTTCAGCTGTGGCATATTCTTTAATTAGCACTAAGATCACATTGATCAAAGTTTCAGAGGCCTAAAAAAACAATTGATGTTTAATGATTTTTTAACATCCCCATCATCAGTAATATTATCTCTAGTCCTAATTATAAAATTTAATTAATTTTTTAGATGGATTTAGAAAGATAAATTAATTAATTATAATAAAAAAATCTAACATCTAGAGATAAATTCATATTATATTTTCTTCAATCTATTTAAATTAATCAATTAGATATTATATAAATTATAATTAATTGATTTGTTTTGTCTCCTAAATTTATAAAAAAATTTATTAGATCTTATAATTAGAATTAGAGATATTATATGTTTTATTCTTTGTCACACTCTCCTAACAAGATCCTTTCAATATGTACTCTTGTTTTAATTATATTCATGTAATTTTCTATTTTACACTAAATATAATTGGTAAAAAATTGACTTGACCTATAAAATTATAAATTTATATCTCGATATTAATGTAAAGATTTTATTTATAAAGTAGATATATAAGTATATTGATAAGTACACTAAATCTAAAGTCATGCTATAGGCTGATGAATTCTTAGTACCCAATTTATCTAATATTATTTTAAAAAAATAGTGAGTATAAGTTGTCGGACACACAATAATTAAAAAGATAGTGAGTATATACATGTCACTTGCACTTTTTATTTGAGAAATCAATTAAATTATGAAAAATTGAGATTAAATTCTATACCTTTATAATTATTTTATTTAGGCTATTGCCTCACTTTTATCCAAAAAAAAAAAAAGGTTGTAAGCCTAGTTTTTGTTATTGTTCATTTTCCATCTTTCCAATAAAGCCGCATCATAACGAGAGCCAACTGCCCAACTGCATATAATAAAAAGCTGAACAGTTCGTTATCTTTGATATATGTAGACAAGAAACTTAATTAATTAAATTGCATCCACTCATGTTTCTGTCACTCTCTGAAATATAGTTAACGGCTCCTAGTGGTTTTTTTCTTTAAAAAAAGAGAGAGAGAAAAGAGAAAAATAAAAGGCAGTATTTAAAAAGAAAATAAAATAGAAGATGACAAAGTTGAAGCAAGTAAATATTGGCTGGACAATGTCGAATTAGGTACATGACAGAGTCAGAGACAGCAATGAAAGAAGACAATGCCTAATGATAGCTTTTCTTGAAATTATTATTTTTAATTATAGTTTAATCCGCCATATCTTTGATACCACTACTTGGCATAATAAACCTTTATTTATTTATTTTTTCTTATAAATCATGTATATATAATAATTGTTTTGACTTTCAAATTCTTGTAAGGAATAAGTACCTTTTAAAATTTTAATTTTATATAAATAATTAATTTTCTATTAATTAGTCAATAATTTCATTAATATTACAACACATGACACATTGACATTAGTAACCATAGATCACTCTAAATCTTATTTTCGGGGCTGATAGTCTTCTTAGATTTTAAGGTATATATAAATGATTTTTTAAACTTCAATTCATCTGCCCTAAATTCTTATTTTCTATTAATAGAATATATAATAATAGACTAATTATTGTTAAAAAAAAATATTTGTATACATCTAAAGGTTTAGGTTTATATGAATTTATTGTCATTTTTTTTTAAAAAAAATAGCTACAGGTTATTGAAAAAAAGTATTAGTACAATTTAATATGAAAAATACTTAGGAACTACTCAACCTTATATACTTCATATACTTTTGTCCAATCAAATCAAAACAATAAAAGTTTAAAGTGTGGATTTTAATATTTTTTTTACAAAAAATTAAGGTGAGTTGGGTCGTATAGACACTTTACGATTAAGATTTATTTTTAGACTCAAAGAGTATTTATAGATATACTTAATTCAAATAGTACTTATAGATATATTTATATATTGCCTACTAATAATGTCTTCATAATGACAACGAGATTTAAATTCATAATCTTATAAGTTATAAGCCAACTCTTCATCAAGTGGACTAACTAATGGGGTCTTTACATTGGTAACATAATTTGAACTCATAACCTTATCATTAGATTAATCTGTTATAATTTTAATAATAAAGCTTATGAGCACTTTCATAGATAATAAGTTTGTTTATAAGAGCTCAAAACCTGGTTTTAAAAGGATTTTTAGCCTAAACCTTAGTTTAAATAAATTTTAAAATAAGCAGTCATATTTGTTTAAAAAGGCTTTTGGACCAAACGGATAAACTATTGAGAATAGTTTTTGAAACAGTAAAAGAGCTTATGGACTATCCAATTACTATTTTACTCTTATTTTTCATTTATTTCTCATTTTCTCTTCTCCATCATTTCTGTCTTTATCATCAGCGTCATCTCCAATGACATCGATAAGCACGACGCCCTGTGCTCATCGATAAGCATGACGCCCTCCAACAAAATTGACGAGTCATCTCCATGTGTCTTCTCTCTCAAATTCGTCTTTGCCTTCTCCACTTGTGGTTGTAGTGCGCATGCTCTTCTTGCCCTGTGCTCGCTGTTTGTCACTAGTAGAGGAAAGAAGAAGATGACCTGTGCCATGGAAGAAGGAATAAGGTGAACAGTGACTATGAATAGTAAAATAAGAAGTACCTATGAATAGGGTCGGATAGATAATTAATATTTTTTATCTTTATTCTTTTTAATAATTTACCAATCATAGAAATCTTTCTCGTAATAACTATCTAAATATTTATTTATTTAGAATTATTTTTTTCTATAAATTATTTTCTAAAAATCTTTTTTTAAAAATTATCTAAAAATATTTTTTTTATAAATTATTTTTTAAAAATCTATCTAAATTGGCCCAATGTGGCGAAGTTGGGAAAAGAAAGGATGATATGACACAAGTTGCTTTTCGTTTTGGGTGTCAGGCTAATGTTATTTCTTTTTCTTTTTTCGGTCAAAGGCAGGCTAATGATATTCAAGGCTTACTATAAGGCCATGGTACAAATTCAATAGAGGCCCAATAAGCCCAACTTTTCTGTTCCAAGCACCCAAGCTTCTACTCAGTCTACCCCCCCCCCCCCTTTTTTGAAATTATTAACTCAATTCGCCCAAAACCTATACAACAGGCTTACTACACGTACTAATATTTAAAAAAAAGTTAGTAAATAATATACTTATATCCAATAAAAATATAAATTTAATTTCTATTATTACTGTGAGAGTTTTTTTAATAGATAATTTTATAAGTTTCCTGTAAGTACTCTCTGAGTTTTAAAATTGTATTATAACCTTAGTGGAGGATGGATGCCGAACCTATATAAATTTTTTATACTTAAAAAAAATATTTTGATGAAAGGGAAAAACCCAAGAATTTGCACCTAAAAAACCAAGAAGAACAACCCAGCACACACATCTTATTTCACAATATGTGCACCATATTCTAATTTCCTAATGATGATTTTTTCCCCAAAAGGTCAGGTTCTCATTCATCGTGTAAAGTTTAATAAATAAGTAGTAGAACTGTTTAGTGGTTTATATAGCGTGACTCACCAAAAGTTTTACATTATCCTTTAGTTATTTTTTTTAGATATATAAAATAATCTAAATTAATTAATTAATTAATTATGATAAAATCTAACTACTTAAAACAAATTTATATTATGTAATCTTTAATATATTTAAATTAATTAATTATCTTTTATATTAATATAATTAATCAATTTATTTAAATTATTTAATATATATAAAATAATTAAATAATTTTTATATTAAGAATTGAAGGTAGTATGTAAATGTTGTAAAGCAACTTAAGAGTTTATATAAAGTTCAATTTTTTTTTCATTTTTAATTATGGATGTTTCTATGTTGTTATGAATTAATTTAATTTAATTTGTCCTACGCATATAGATGTACATGATTATATATTTATTTATTTTTCTCTGAAAATTTAAAATTGATCACATCATATGTATGCATCACAAGTGCGGATCACCTTCCCAACATGTGGGACCCTCACTACCTAAATCATAAGCAAAATTGTAAGTGGTCCTTAGTTACCCATCCTATAGCTCTTTCACACATTTTTATTGAGCTAAAATATTTATTATTATTATTTTCTTCTTTTTAGATAGGTATAAAAATAAAAATAAATAAATTAATTATAATTTATATAAAAATTTAAAATTAATATAAGAGTTAATTTATTAATTTAAAAATATTTAAAAATATATAATATAAATTTATTTTGAGAGATTATATTTAATCATAATCAATTATTTTATTTAATTTTTAAAATTTAAAAAAAAATAATTTAAACTTATAATTATAACAGAATAAAATATTATAATACACGTGAAACACATGCTTTGCATAGCATCTCTGCTAAAATGTGTAGTTCATGACTGATATATATATATATATATATATATATATAATTTATGCATCAATATATAAAATAATCAAATTGTTTACAAATTCGAAAGTAAAATGTAATTAGTACATAACATGCCGTGTGGAACCTCACCATTTTGAGTTAGAATAGTCAAAGGAACAACTCAGATTATAAAAAAATAATTCCTCAGCCAGCCAATGATAAAGTGGTGGCCGATGGGTCATGAATCCCGAAAAAACGAAATTGAGTTCACCAACCCCATTGGGCCCCACCATCCAGCCACCCTCCCAAAGATAAAATAAACAAATTTTAATTATTAAAAAAGAAAAGAAAAAGGAAATGGATTCACCAACTCCCCGGGCGTGTTATCTCTTGAATGATGGAGTTGTAGGAAACTCACATTGGCTTCTTTATAATCAAAACCAAACGCAACTTCCTTGATTTGCCTCTCAGCAACAATGGCTTCTCCTGAAACTACTCATCCTAATTTCTGGGGCGATACGCCCGAGGATGAGTATTACGCTTCTCAAGGAGTTCGCAACTCCAAATCTTACTTTCAGACTCCTAATGGCAAACTCTTCACTCAATCTTTTCTTCCTTTGGATCCTGCAACTCCCATTAAGGCCACCGTCTTCATGACTCACGGTTACGGCTCCGACACCGGCTGGCTCTTTCAGAAGATCTGCGTCCACTACGCTACCTGGGGCTACGCCGTCTTCGCCGCCGACCTCCTCGGCCATGGCAGATCCGACGGTATTCGATGCTATCTTGGGGACATGGAGAAGGTCGCCGCCACTTCCCTCTCTTTCTTTCTTCATGTCCGCCGGAGTGATGAGAACAAGCATCTTCCGGCGTTCCTCTTCGGCGAGTCCATGGGCGGGGCCGCCACCATGCTCATGTACTTCCAATCCGAGCCCGACACGTGGACTGGCCTAATCTTCTCGGCCCCACTTTTCGTCATTCCCGAGAACATGAAGCCCAGCAAGGTAATTCCAATGCACCAATTCCAATATCTAGTTTTTTTTAAGATTTTAGAATCATTGAGTCTCCTCGTATAAATTTATCACGAACAATATTTGTAATTAATACAGAATATAAAATTATTTTAGGTTGAAATTATTATTTTGGGATACAATGTTTCATTTTTTATGATTTTAAAATTAATATCTCTCATTGTATAATTTTATCATTAATAATATTTAAAATGTTTTGAATCTCAATACAGAAAAATTGGTGAAATTTTTTAATTATAAAATTTATTGTTAAAAAGTATCTATAAACTCAAGTTACTAAAAAATACTTGCGTTTATTATCTTTAACAAATTGCATGTATTAATAATAGATGATAAATTTTGTGTTACAAGTGAAATGTTGAGGTTGGTGATTTTCTGGTGGATGACAGGTTCGATTGTTCCTGTATGGTCTGCTGTTCGGGATGGCTGACACGTGGGCGACGATGCCTGATAACAAAATGGTGGGAAAAGCCATCAAGGACCCTGAGAAGCTGAAGATCATAGCATCCAATCCAAGAAGGTACACGGGTCCACCTAGGGTTGGTACAATGAGGGAGCTGGCTAGGGTGTGCCAGTACATACAGGATAATTTCTCTCGAGTAACGGCGCCGTTTCTCACCGCCCATGGAACTGCTGACGGAGTGACGTGTCCGTCGTCTTCCCGTTTGTTGTATGAGAGAGCATCCAGTGAGGACAAGAGCTTGAAGATTTACGATGGGATGTACCATTCTTTGATCCAAGGGGAGCCCGACGACTGTGCCAATCTGGTGTTGAAGGACATGAGAGAGTGGATTGATGAGAGGGTCCGGAGGTACGGGCGTAAGGAATCTCAATGATTTGGGCTTCCAATAGGCCTATAGCCCAATTTGATGCTGGGGCCCACCTATGTCTAATGTTCCCATTTTCAGGAAATGAAATTATTACTAAATGAATTTCCCCGGTATAGATATGAGTTGATGATTGTTTTCTTTGAATATTACCATTATAACATTTTGCAAATGCTGCTTGTCACATGCAAGTCCAAATCATTTCGTAATTTGTTGTCAAGTGACCCAAGTTCTTTTTTTTCGTTTTTCTTTTTTCTTTTAAAAAATCATCATCAAAACATAACAACACGTTATTTAAGAGTTGGTGTAAATAACTATAGGTTCAATTTTTTTTTATTTTTTTTAAGACAATTAATGTAAACTCATGACCAATGCCACAAAACATGTTGATGTCAAATTCAAGCTCAGAACCTTTACAAAGCGAGATCGAAACGCTAGCATTTGAGGCAACTGGTCATCACCTTATATTGTTTTAGTTATACATTAAAATTTGACATAAAAATATAACAAAGTGCTAGACTTATCATCAATATGAAATTATCGTAAAGGAAATATTGCTTAAAAATTTTCATTTGGAGAATTTATTGCGTATATAGATTATGTTTAGCTATACATAAATATTTTTTATTCGACTTCTAAAATAAAATATGTATAACTTATCTTAGTTGGTATTAGGATGTACTAAAAAAATAAAAAACTTATTTATATGGTTTTGTCTGTCCAGACAACATGTATTTATTTATTTGCCAAACTTTTATTCAAAGAAAAATGTCTTACCTTCCTCATTCCTCAAACTTCGAGGGTCCTGTGGTGGCTGAACCAAAGGTATTTGCACACCTAGCAAATATTCCTTTTGAGATGTTTGTTTTTTTAAATTGTTTTTTCTCCCCCTGTTGCCTTCTCTCTCACTCTCATGAGTCTATGCCTTCATTCTCCTTCCTGAATCTTGAAGCAAGGAACTGACAAATGGACGCTGTTCTTCAGACTAAAGGATTTCTTTCTCCTTCAACATACCCCAGAAATAGGGTATTCCATCCATCACAGGGCTTGAAGCTCAGATTTTTCTCGCAGAAACCCAGAAGTCTTAATGGGTGTTCTTTATCTACGAATGGCTTCCAAAAGTTACAGGGTTTCATGTATAATAAAGTCCAGTACTTCGATCAAAAGGACCGAAACTTGCTCATCTGCAAGGCCAAAGCTGCTGCAGCAGCAGCTGATGATGATCAGCCTATAATCGGAGAAATGGGAAATGGGAAATCAAAATTATTGGGCATTGAGGTAACCACACTCAAGAAGATCATACCACTTGGGATGATGTTCTTTTGCATTCTCTTTAACTACACAATCCTAAGAGACACCAAGGATGTTCTGGTAGTGACAGCCAGGGGAAGTAGTGCAGAGATTATACCATTTCTGAAAACATGGGTGAATTTGCCTATGGCTGTTGGGTTCATGTTGTTATATACTAAATTGGCTAATGTTCTGTCCAAGCAAGCTCTTTTTTATGCTGTTATTGTCCCCTTTATAGCCTTCTTTGGGGCTTTTGGTTTTGTTCTGTATCCACTTAGCAATTATGTTCACCCTCAGGCATTCGCTGATAAGCTTCTTAACATCCTTGGCCCAAGGTTCCTTGGTCCTCTTGCAATTATGAGAATTTGGAGCTTTTGCTTATTCTATGTAATGGCTGAATTGTGGGGTAGTGTGGTCATTTCTGTGCTGTTTTGGGGATTTGCCAATCAGGTATTTTTGCGGCCTTTAATGTGATTGTGATTTTAGTGTCCTAACCATGGGATCTTGATTAAGCACATTCTACATTTTTCTTTTTGAACATAACATTATTCTTCACTAACTAATATTTAAACCAGGTTGGATGAAATGTAGATATGATTGCCTAGTTTGATTAGCAATTGAATTGTTTTACTTTTTTCTGTTATTTTGATATCAAATTCTTAGGTAGCTAATACATTGATCAGATTTAGATGTAATCCAAAAGGTGGATGAGTTCCATAAGTATGATTATGAATGAGATATTGATGCACAAGAGAAAACTAGCTTGATGTGAGAGTCTACTAGGAATAGTATCCAATTCAATCGTTCTTTGTAGTTCTTTAATTTTATATTATATCATGGAATTTTAGTCTGATGAATCTTGAGTAATCACAGTGTTGATTTTGTATTTGGTTAATATCTTCAAACACCTACCTATACAGCAGTGTGTCTGTTGAGGGTTGTCAAGAAGGACGAACAAAAGCAGTAGCGTATCTAATTTTTCTATCAAGTGATTTGTTTTTTTTTTTATTGTAACTGAGTGAGAATTTTAGTGATTTTTCTCTGTGTTTAGAGAAAGCACTCACTACAATTTTCCTAATGTGCAAAATTAATGATATTTTTGTTTTCTTATTTATCGGTGTTGGTGTTGGTTTGTCCTTACAGTTGCTGACATACAATGACTGAAACTTTGTTTTGTTATGCAGATAACTACTGTTGAGGAAGCAAAGCGGTTCTATCCTTTGTTTGGACTTGGGGCCAATGTAGCCCTTGTATTCTCAGGCCGGACAGTAAAATATTTTTCAAGTCTGAGGAAAAGTTTAGGTCCAGGAGTTGATGGTTGGGCCATTTCTCTGAAAGGGATGATGAGTATAGTTGTGCTTATGGGAGCTGCAATCTGTTTCTTCTACTGGTGGGTGAATAATTTTGTTCCTCTTCCCACGCGTAGTAAGAAAAAGAAGGTAACCTTCTAAAACAATGTCATGCTATTTTTAATACTCCTCTTATTCAATTTTGATCTTAAATATAAGATCTAAATCTATTTTATCTTATCATTTTTTTTCAACCTAATTTACCTAAATTATAAACTGATATATAATCTAATAGTATTTTAAAAAAATCAAGTCACATTTATTATAATTAAATAATATATTTAAATTAGTTAAATAACTCTTAAATTAAATACTCAAGGACTAAGAGGAGTGTTACATTTGTTTATGAGGCATGAGTAAATCCCCCTTATAATTCACCCGTTTTCTCTTGTCTGATCCCCATTTCTTACATTCTTTAGTCTATTAATGGATAACTGAGTTACCAAGGAAACTACGGAACTTACTATCTGCTTTGATTTGGAATATGCTAGGTGACATTTCTCTCTAATTGTGTACCTCTATAGGAAAAGCCCAAAATGGGAACAATTGAAAGCTTGAAGTTCTTGGTGTCTTCAAAGTACATTAGAGATTTGGCAACTTTGGTGGTTGCATATGGAATTAGCATTAATCTTGTTGAGGTCACATGGAAATCAAAGCTAAAAGCTCAGGTAATATCATTGATATGAGTGTGGCAGGAATGTGCTGGTATTGATTTTGGTTTTATAGTGAACATTCTGACTAAGCTCTATGTTTCTTTCTCTGCAAATTATGCAGTTTCCTAGTCCAAATGAGTACTCTACATTTATGGGTGACTTCTCAACTGCAACTGGAATTGCTACGTTCACAATGATGCTTCTGAGTGAATTTATATTTGACAAATATGGATGGGGAGTTGCTGCCAAGATTACACCGACGGTCCTCCTTCTGACCGGCGTGGGTTTCTTTTCTCTTATACTGTTTGGAGATCCGCTGGCGCCGGCTATGGAAAAGTTTGGGATGACACCACTGCTTGCAGCTGTATATGTGGGTGCCATGCAGAACATATTCAGCAAAAGTACTAAATACAGTTTATTTGATCCCTGCAAAGAAATGGCCTACATACCCCTTGATGAGGACACCAAGGTATGGAATGGAATCTTCCTTCACACAGGATATTTAAAATTAGAGTTGTTCATGGGATGTGAAGTTCCATGGATATTACATCGCCCAATATGGTGGAATTGGGCCTATTCCTAACATTTGGGTTAAATTCAAATCCATTCTCTTCAGCCTAGCGCTTTAAGTCCAAGTGGGGTCCCTAGCTTAGGCCAAGCCGGGGCCTTACACCTGGACTTGAGCAATTGGCTTCCGGACTCAGCCCAAGCTTTACAGCTCTGTTGTTTTTATATCATTATCCAAGTGGGCTAGATTCAGACATTGTTGAGTCTAATTAGGGATAACTTTTACAAAGGTATTTTTTACATTCACATCAATCATTTGCTTAAGTGGCTAGAGCCCATTCCTCTAGGACCAACACTTGTTGGTCCAAGCTCTACAACTCTACATAGCATACAAACAAACATATTTGAAACCAAATTGGCGAGAACACTTTTCAAGTTAGATCTTAAAACATGGCCTGCTGTATCTAATTAAATTTGATATGTTCTAAACTGTTTGCTGTGTAGGTCAAAGGGAAGGCAGCCATTGATGTTGTTTGCAACCCACTGGGGAAGTCAGGAGGTGCCCTAATTCAGCAGTTTATGATCTTAACTTTCGGTTCACTTGCTAATTCAACTCCATACCTGGGAGGGGTACTTCTGGTGATTGTTCTTGCTTGGTTATCAGCTGCCAAGTCCTTGGATACCCAGTTCACTGCATTGAGACGAGAGGAAGAACTCGAGAAAGAGATGGAAAGGGCAGCTGTTGTGGCTGAGATTGAGGATGGAAATGTTGTATCACCATTAATCCCATCATCTGATGAGTCTGAAAGCATGAGTTAGGTGGCCCTGTTAGTTGGAGGCCATTACTCTGTATATAGCA
Organism: Leucaena leucocephala; assembly: GCA_037074615.1. Taxonomy (NCBI): domain Eukaryota; kingdom Viridiplantae; phylum Streptophyta; class Magnoliopsida; order Fabales; family Fabaceae; genus Leucaena; species Leucaena leucocephala. The sequence goes on along the minus strand of CM073558.1, from coordinate 4,164,401 downwards.
TAAGTTTGGTGCTTACTTCTTCAGTCCATTTGATTTTTCCTTATTGGCCCTCATGGATGGAGTTTTTGTCCTTTCCACCAAAGTTTTCTCCATGCAGAATCTTTTTTTTTAAAAAAAAAAATTAAGAAAGAAAAGGAGGAGAATTAGCAACCCACTCTTGTAATGGCAGACCATATGAAGGTTTTGAAGCTAAATTAGATCTCTCTGTTTTTTTTCGGCTTTACCAATCAGAAGCATAGCCGAGGATAAACGCTATTCCCTTGCCCAATCAAATATAGGCCGATCAATACTTTCGTTGGGCTAGACCAAATGATAAATGGAGTGGGCCCAATACCCCTAGCTGCATTTTTCTGCTTCAAAACCAACAAATAAATTTATGGGATAAATATATGAAATTTATCAAGTGATTTTTTTTTTATTTAAGCATATACATCCTCCTAATGGAACCAACGGGGGTATACCGGATACCTATTTAGCAAAGAAAACCAACAAATAAAATAAAATAGTAATTTCACAAGCTATTTGTCATCTAAATGTTAGTATTATTATTTATAAAGAATAAAGATAGATAGATAATTCAAATATAAAATTGTTAGCTCTACTTTTTGTTGCCTAAGGATCTTTATTGTCAGAAAAACAAAATCACTTGAGTCTTGACAATGCAATGCTTATCGAATTCTTATCCTTACTTTCAATGAATCTGGTTTATTAAAAAGCTGAAAAGAAGTCCATTAATTGTATTAATAAATTAAGATAATAAATAATAATAAATAACAACGTGCATATATTAGAGGTAACTGGTAAGTTAGAATAATGTACAGAGATGGTTCAATTAGTTCAATTAATGGTTCCATTTTTGGCCAGAAAAAGTGTAATGATTCATTTTTTTTGAACTGATAATGATTCATTTATATATTCTGTTTCATCCATGATTTACCAGTCTGGTCTAGTGTAGAAAGAAAAACCTGGAAAATTGTTTGCTATTCCCTTGAGATTCGAATGATATTGTGCGCATGCCAAGAGGAGCTGGAGTCCCATACACAGTAACATGAGATAACGAGAAGATAGAAGAGAGACGTCTGTTTCAAGTTGCTTTCATGCAATTGAGGATATCTTCTTCACCATCATATCATCTTCCAAGCGTCACCAGAACCCACTTGCTCCTTCTGAGTCAGGGAATATTGTACTCTGTTCATAAACTGTGGTCCTTTCCTTGTCCATCTCCACCAAAAAAAATCTTACTTAACTCCTTCTATGTATGCATTAACCAGAGATCCCTATCACCAAAAGGCCCGCCATAGCAACGAGCTTCTTCTTCTTCTCATTCTCATGACCACCAAAATGATGACGATGCAATCCGACCCAGCAGATGGCTGCTTCTCTGAGAGCTGGTTGAACGATGCTTGCATTCTCGACATCGATCTCTTCGTGAAAACTCTCTCAGGAATTAAATCAAAAGGCTTGTGTGCAGACCTAATCGGCTCCGTAATCACTCATTAAGCCTCCAAATGGCTCCCTGAACTCTCTTCAATCGCCGTCACAGAACGAAGCCTCACTCAATTCCAAGAATCCCACGAAAGCGTCGCCGTTTCGTGGATGAAGAAGCGGTTCTTCGTCGAAACCCTAGTGGGCGTTCTGACTCCTGAGAAAAACTCGATCCCCTGCAATTTCCTGCTTCGACTTCTCAGAACAGCGAACATGGTCGGGGGTCGAAGCCGCATTCAGATCGGAGCTTGAGAAGAGGATTTCACGGCAGCTGGATGAGGTTTCGTTGAAGGAGCTAATGATTCCTTCTTTCAATCACACTTGTGGGACATTGTTGGATGTAGAGCTTGTGATTAGGTTGGTGAACGGGTTCGTGAGTTTGGATCGTGAAGGAGCATAGAGTGCTGCTGCTTTGGTTAAGGTGGCTAAGTTAGTGGATTCGTACCTCGCCGAGGCCGCCATTGATGCTAATTTGAGCTTGTCTGACTTCGTTTCGCTCGCCGGAGCTCTTCCTACTCATGCAAGAGCTACAGACGATGGCTTGTACAGAGCCATTGACACTTACCTTAAAGTATGTGACACGTGTTCTTGTTTTTCTTTTCCAGAGTGCTTAATTATGGATCGAGTTAATTATCCATCTATCAATCTATTAATTAATATTTAAAATTAAAGCGACCTGCTATATATATATATATATATATTTGTGTGTGTTTGATATTAGTTTCATGTATGTTAAGGCCAAAGGTTTATTATTATTATTTTAAGCGGCATGTCATGGGAAAATTATATTTTATTTCTTTCATTAAAAATTAAGGAAAAATTGTTGACAAATTCCTCAGCAAAATTTATTGTTTAAATGTATTTTAAAGACTTGTATGCAATTCTTCCTCTACTAAATATAATTTCTCCTTTAACTATATGTGAAACTAAAAATATTTATATATAATAGATATGTTGTATGTAATTAAAAAGAGGAGGAGAGATTGCATTTATTTATTATAATGGTGAATTTTTTAAAAAGATTTCAAAACTTAATTACAAATAACAAAGTCAAAATAAAATATGAATGAAATATTCAATTTAAGTTTTGAAATTAATAAATTGCAAATTCAATATTGAATTATGTTGGAATTTTAATTAAGGAAAGCAAGGATCTTACGGTGATTTTGTGAAAGGCGTATGCAGGGGTAACGGAGCAAGAAAGGAAGGGATTGTGCAGGCTGATAGATAGCAGCAAACTCACGGCGGAGGCGTCACTTCATGCGGCTCAGAACGAAAGCTTGCCGGTCCGATCAGTGTTACAGGTGCTCTTCTACAATAAAACCAAACTGAACCACCACCACCCGGAGTCGGAGCAGGCGGCGAGGTGCTTGTCGAGGCGAGAAGTGAAGGAGATAAACAAGCTGAAGGAAGACATGGCGAGGCTGCAAAGCCAATGCAATTTGATGCAGGCGCAGATGGAGAGAATGACGGAGAAGAAGAAGCTGGGCTTCTTCTGGTGGAAGAAGCCTGCCGGGACAATACCCACCTTCACTGCTGCTGGCGGCGGAGGGTTAAGTAGGAGTGTGGAGACGAATAACACTGCAGATTATAGTGATGACGATAGGGTTGTGGGGTTACGGATACAAACGCCTATGAACATGAGGACGAGGCTGCTCAAGGCTAAGACTCATCATCCCAAGTGGAGGAGATCCATGTCTTAATCATTCGCGTTCAAACAAGACTAGACTAGAGTCATAGTCATATAAATCTGTGTGTGTGTGTGTGTGGGTGGGTGCAATTAATCTTCTATGTTTATGTGTCATAAAATATAGGCTTATTTTTAATTTTTTTAATTTTTTTAAATAAACAGTTATATTTATTCAAACAAATTTTTAGATTAAATTATAATTTAAAATTAAAATTTTAGATAAATTAATCAGAATAGTTTATAGAATAATAAAAGAACTTATGAACTAATCAATTACTATATTATCCATATTTTTTTTTACATTTTTTCTCCCATTTTATACTTTTTCTTACACCCTCTCTCATTTCTTTTCTTATACCCTCTCTCATCTCTCCTTTCATCCCTTCTCATTTAATACTCATACAATTTTTCATAATTTACTAATAATAAAAATATTTTTAAAAATAACTATATAAATATTTATTTATTTAAAATTATTTTTTTATAATTTTTTCTCTAAAAATTAATTTTTAAAAACTGCTTAATTTTTTTTTTATAAATTCATTTCTAAAATTTTATCTAAACAACTCTATCCATGCAAGGCTTCTAGTACCGCAGGAACATGATACTATCATGTATTTTGCTTTTTTGTGTGAATTATATTCATTTACGAGTTAGCCAGAGATTAGCTAATATATACAAGTGTACTTAGTTTCGTTTTGCACAAAGTACACTTATTAAATATGCTCCTTTAATAATATTAAAATAAAAAATAACTAAAAAATTAAGAAAATTAATTAAAATATTAAAAAAATTATAATATATATTAATTAATTAAATTAAAAATTTTTAATACAATTAAATTAATTAAATATATTATATATTAAAAATATAAAGAGTATTAATAATTAATAAATTATTATTAATAATAATAATTTTTTTATTTTTAGAAATTCATTTTTTTTCATGTTACGGGTTTATTTTTATTTTGCTACATATGGAATATCTTATAAGTTTTGGTCCAAATAAAATGGTACATATTTTTATAAAAAATATAAGGACTAATGTTTTATACAAAAAAAAAATTTAAAATATTAAAATTTAAAATTTAAAATTATATATAGATCAAAATTAAAATTAAGATAAACTATAAAGGTTAAAATTATCTTCCTTTAACTTTTAATATATAATTTAATTAAATAATTGATCTTTATCTTAAATATAATATTTTTTATATTTTTTTATTCTATCAAATTACTACTATTAATATTCTTTCAATAATTATTAAATAAGAGAGGGAGTAAAGGAATTAAACAAGATTAGTAGTGTATTTTAAAAAAAGTATATTATGAGTTAACTAATTTAACTAATTTATTTAATATAATCAAATTAATTAAATATATCATATATTAAGAATTAAAGGAGTATTAACTAACAAATAATTACATAACACTCAGTTGTTAGCATAAGAGTAAATTGACTAATTTTACTAGATTAATAAAATTAAATAAATCAATTAATTATAATTAAATGTAAACTCTCAAAATAAATTTATATTATTTATTTATAATTAGTCAACTAATTTTATATTAAAATAAATAATTAATTAATTTAATTTTTAATATATTTAAATTAATCAACTAATTTTTATATTATTTTTAATTTTAATTATAAGGATTAATTAATTATATATATAAATTAATTAATTAATTAAAATTAAAAAAAATAGTGATTCCAATATAGAGATAAAAAAATAACATAATGATTCCATCTCCTTAGATGCTCCACCGTTCAATTGCTTCAAAATATTAAGAATCAATAATTCCCTCACTGAGGTTGACAAGAACTAATTATTAATTCTTGCGTCACCCTCCTCTATCTCAAAAGCATTGGTTCTGCTCTTGACTTTTTGGTAGTTTTCAACTTTCTTGCGTTCGGAAATTAGATATTTTAAATGAATTAAAACTCATCTGTCGCCTCATTTATAGCAATCTCCATCATGCTTTTTAGTTCGCTTTCTTGGTTTAACCATTGTCCTTATTTATATATAATACCAGTGTTTGGATTCTGAAGAAATTAAGCAATCATAGATTCTGATTCAGCCGCCATTTTCTCCGCCACACCATGGCAGGACACTCTGTCTTCGATGATCAACCCACCATCACTACTCCTCTACTACGCGACCGGTGGAGCCGTCCTCGCCTCCCGGACTCCATAAAGCTTAAAACTTCACTCTGGTCGGAGCTCTCTGGTGCCGTCGGCGATCTCGGCACGTACATCCCAATCGTTCTGGCTCTTGCTCTGGTGAACAACCTTGACCTCACCACCACTCTCGTCTTCACCTCCCTCTACAACATCGCCACCGGTTTGCTCTTCGGGCTTCCCATGCCGGTTCAGCCCATGAAGTCCATCGCTGCGGTCGCCATCTCGGAATCGCCTCCCCTTACTATTCCTCAAATAGCTGCCGCCGGACTCTCCGTCGCCGCGGTTCTCCTCCTCCTCGGCGGCACCGGACTCATGACCTTCCTCTACCGTTACCTCCCCCTTCCCGTGGTTCGCGGCATCCAACTCTCCCAAGGTCTCCAGTTCGCTTTCTCCGCCATCAAATACATTCGCTACTATCAAGACATTTCCACCTCTAAATCTGGTCCTCCTCGTTCCTGGCTCGGCTTCGATGGCCTCATTGTCGCTCTCTCCGCCGTTCTGTTTCTCATCCTAACCACGGGCGCCGGCGTCGACGATCACAGTCACAGCGGAACAGCGAATCTCAACCAGGAAGAAGAAAACGAAACTCGACCCGACCCGAAGCTCAAGGTTCGAAGGAGATTGCGGGTTCTATCAGCAATTCCAGCGGCTCTCATAGTGTTCTTATTCGGCTTGATCCTCTGTTTTATCCGTGACCCGTCTATATTCAAAGATCTGAGATTCGGTCCATCGAAGATTTCTCTAATACACATCACGTGGGAGGATTGGAAAATAGGGTTCCTCCGAGCAGCGATTCCGCAGATTCCACTATCAATTTTGAACTCAGTGATAGCAGTCTGTAAACTGTCAGGCGATTTGTTCCCGGAAAGAGAAGCTTCGGCGATGAAGGTTTCAGTGAGCGTCGGGATGATGAACTTCGTAGGGTGCTGGTTTGGCGCCATGCCTTGCTGCCACGGAGCCGGTGGATTAGCCGGTCAGTATCGATTTGGGGGAAGAAGCGGAGCTTCAGTGGTATTTCTAGGGATTGCGAAATTGGTACTTGCTCTAGTTCTGGGGAATTCATTCGTGAGGATTCTGAACGAATTCCCGATCGGAATCCTGGGCGTGCTCCTGTTATTCGCAGGAATTGAACTGGCCATGGCTTCAAAAGATATGAACACGAAGCAAGAATCGTTTGTGATGTTGGTTTGTGCTGCTGTTTCACTCACAGGCTCTGGTGCTGCTCTAGGGTTTGGATGTGGCATAGTGCTGTATCTGCTTCTGAAATTGAGGGAATTTGACTGGTCTTGCACTACGAACAAGTCAAAATCTTCTGGGGAAGAAGAAGAAAGCAGCTCAATTGCGTAAACAATATCCGGTTCTTGCTTCACTTTTTGAAGCCACGAAGGTGCAACTATGGGGTTATGCCACTTAAGAGGATCACACAAACAACACAGTGTGATCATGTGGCAGCTTCCCATTTCCTGAACTCTTTTTTCCTCCGCTTTCTTTCGTTTTTTACCAGCCTCTTTCTCTAGCACCGTTGGCCTACTTAACCTTTGTGTATTGTGTAATATGTGTGCTTTTTTTTTTTTTTTTCCCGTGTTGGTTCAATTTTCTCTCGCTTTTCTTGGTTTGGAATATGTCATATATGCGCCTAGCAAACAAAAGGAGAAGGGACTTGAAGCCATTCAAACCAATAGATGTCAAAATATTTTTTCAAGTGAGCAGAAGAAAAAATGAGGGGAAAAAAATAAATTTTATATGTATTTCTATTTTCATGGTATTTTCTTAATTATTCAAAAATTGTTTATAATTCATCTCTCTCTATATATATATACTTTTTTGGCCAACATTCATATATATATATATATATATATATATATATACCTACCTAACTACTAATTATTAATTATTTATTACGTAGGAAGGTAGGTGATTTTGATATACAATCCTATAAACTTTTTAGTTTAGAAGTTATCATTAATTTCTCTTAGAATTTTGTAAAAAAAAATTATATATATATTTTTGTCAATATAAAATGTCTTATATAAACATGAAGTATTATAAACAGTTAATACTAGAGGTATTCATAAAGCCCGCAGCCTGATATGCTCATCTGAGCTCGTGAAAAAATAGCCCTGCCCAACCCGATAAATATAGGGAAGGGCCGGACACCGGGCGCAACATATCGTCCATACTTTTTTTGGGCTGGGCACCGGGCAGGGGGATTGCCCTGCCCTGCCCATGAGCACTTATTCTATTTTTTTTTTATTTTTCTCCCTAAATACTACATTTTGGAAGGGAGAATATGATAGTTACTGATGACTAAAGGGTCATTTTAAAAATTTTAGTAGTTAAGTAAATAAGTTACGTCTTTTAATATTTATAACTATATTGATTTTTTTCTTTAATTTTACTAATCATAATATTATTATATTATAAATTATAATTATTTATTTTATTTTTTTTAGATGCTTCATCTTTGTAAATATTTAAAAAATTTATACAAAGTTACAATTATAAATTATTTAGATTTCAAAACTTTTTTTATATGCAATGAATTTCAATACTTTAATTATTATCTTTTTGTTACCTTATTTTTAGTAGATTATAGATATTATTTAACTTTTAAATACATATGAATATGGTATTATTTTAAAAGTTTATAATTACAGATTATTTTTCCCAACATGAGTAGAGCATCACAACGGGCACGCCCAGCCCACCCATGCCTAGCCCAAAATGGTTAGGGCTTTTATCGAGTAGGGCCGGGTATCGGGCTGTAAAATGTGGCACATGCTTTTTTTGTACAAGGCACCGGGTAGGAGGGTTGCCCTGCCCAACCCTACCCATGAACAGCCCTAGTTAATACAATATTTAATTTTTATAGTTTATTATTATTTTAGTTTTAATTCTTACAGTATTAAACTATAAGTTTTAGTCTTTTAATGGATAAAATAATTTATTTTTTTATTAAAATATATAGACTAATTTTGATGGAAAGAAATTTGAAGGATAAAAATTTATAGTTTAAAATTATAGAAATTAAAATTAAGTAAAAAAAATTATAAAGATAAAATATGGTATTGATATTTTTACAAAACACGCATTATATTTGAAACGGATTTAGTTGAACTAAAACTATGGTAAATAACCAATACAAGCTAATACTTAGTAGCGTACTACAAACAAATAAAGCAGTTCTTTTTGGCCAACACAAATAAAACGACTTTTTTTTGCCATAATGTTATAATCAGTAAAATTATTTGTTCAATATACTACACTACTACACTGTAGAAAATATTTATAAAAAATCTACATTTTAAGTTGTTCTTTACTAGATGAAATTTAAATTTCTGAAAAAATTGTTTACTACCAGTACAATTTTAAAGATGAGACAATTTTTTAAATTACAAAAATTGAAAGTTATTTTTTGATAAAATGACTTTAAAATTATTTTGTTCAATATACTATACCGTAGAAAATATTTATAAAAAATCTACACTCTAAATTGTTCTCTACTAGATGAAATTTAGATTTTTGAAAAAGTTATTTACTACCAATATAATTTTAAAGATAAGACAATTTTTTAAATTGCAAAAATTGAAAGTTATTCTTTAACAAAATGAAAACAATTTTAGTTTTGTCTCTGCTTAAATAGTGTTTAGGTGTGCCTTCTCTCCATATTGCTAATCCACAAGTAGGATGGTACTCACCACATGCACATCATGGTTTTTGTCTCCCACATCTGGCTTCAAATCTTCACAAAGCACACGAAACAAATTAATTGGAAAAAAATTTATAAATATCGGTGAGCTTATTGTGCTTTTTATGATATTATAACTATGTAATTTTATAATCATTTATAACCAACACTCACTCATGTCGTTGACCAACAATTAGCAGAGATAGCATTGTATCATGCATCTGCAACTAGATGGATTGGAGCCATCCCAAAAGAAAAATGGTCACATCCATATGATGTTGAAGGTCGACGATTTGGACACATGACATGTATTCAAAGATATTTAAAGTCTACCAATAATTGATTTAGTCAAGGTGACTATGTAGAGTCAATAACTATTTTGTGAAATGTGCCCAATAAGTTCATGCCTAAATTGCAACTGGTAAGATGTTTTTCGAGACATTAATAAAGAAGTTAGACATAGTGACACAATCTACAGCGTTGTTCGAGAGTTTAATAGAATATCAACATCAGGTTGTTGAGCTATATAATATTCAATTACGCCAATTTCGCTAGTATTGCAAGGTGAATTTGATTGAAAAAAATGTGACTATGGAGAGTTTCAAGCAGAAAAGAAATATATCTATGTATGCATGCTATTGTTTTTTTATTTTGGTTGCCCACCCGGTTCATCATAGTTTTGCCCTGACTATATCCGGATCTGACCCGTGTGCGCACCTGGCTATGGTGGGTGAGTCTCTCAACGGGGATTTTCTGCATACGCCAAGACTCGAACTCGAGACCTCACTTAAGCGATATCGAGTCGCTTACCACTCGAACCAATCCCCGTTGGTTATGCATGCTATTGTTGCTTGTGCAAGAGTAGGCATAGATCATTTACAATATGTGGATCCTATTTTTAAGTTGAAAACCATGCAAATGACATATAATAATGAGTTCTAACTAATAGGAGATGTGGCTTATTGGGCCAAAACTTGATTATCCTATCCTAATATCAGACCAGTCAATAATTCGAGAAAAATATTGTTCTCGTTCAACTCGCATACATAATAAGTTGGATTGGCCTACACCCGATGAACTTAATAAGTGTGGATTATGTACACAAATTGGTCATAACCGCTCTATTTATCCATAAAGTTTGACAAATAGACGATGAATTATGTATTTCTCTTTTTTTAAAAATATTATAGTTAACGAATAAGATGAAATTGCAAGTAGATTATTTATGTTTTATATTCTTTGGACATTTTTTAAACTTTGCAGATACATTTGAAAATGGCACGACCAAAGATTCATGTACAAAACATGTAGGGAGAAGGGGCACATTTGAAAATTGCAGAGAGAGAAGGCACTCCTTACCACTATTTAGATAGGAACAAAATTGAAGTTGTTCTGTCAGTGAACAATTTTTAAAATTGTTTTGTTAGAGAATAACTTTTAATTTTTACAATTTAAAAAATTATCACATCTTTAAAGTCGTATTAATAGTGAATAATTTCTTCAGAAATCTAATTTTTTTTTAATAGAGAATGACTTTAAGCTTTTTATAAATACTTTACACAATATAGTATATTGGGCAAATACTTTTACTGTTTATAGTATTACCGTAAAAAAGCCCAAATAAACCACATTAGAGAATAGAAACAGGAAAAAATATTGAATTAATATTTCAATCAGGTTAAACTTGCAATTGCTTTTACCCACATGAATAGAAAAGGGAGAAAGAGGTGAATAAGGACGAGAGAAGAAGAAATATGAAAACAGAGAGAGAGAGAAGAAGAAGGCATTGTATTTTAATAAGGATATTATGATTATTTAACTACCTTCTGGTCCTTCAATATAATTAAATTGTGGGTCCCTAGTTTGCTTAAGCTTAAGGAAAACCTTAATGTCGTGTGAGGGTTTTCATGAATCCTGAGCCTATCATCTACATCTACGGGCCCTGGAATTTTGATTAATTAACAATTATGCATTATTTTGGTAAAAAAACCATAATAATTATGCATTATTTTTTTAAATAATATTAATAGGAAAAGTTAAATGATTGGAATCATAAAAGATCTTAATGCTAATCATAAAATCAATTTATATGAGATATGTGATAAAAGAAACACCTTATAAAAGTAGAGGAAAAAAATTTTCATTTCCAAATTTTATTACTTAAATATCTAATTTTTTAAGCAAATTTAACTAAAATTTAATTATGTGTAACCTATCTTTAATTATGTATAAATCATAAAATAAAAGATATTTATACACAATTAAATATATATTGTTTACAATTTAAAAAGAGTTTAAGCCTATAACCTAATTCGAATCTAGAATATTACATTTAAAAAATTTAATTATTTATTAATTATATTAAATTTTATTTGTTTTGAAAATTAATTAATATAAATAAAATATATACATACATACCCAAATAATAATCGTGGTTGGACACAACCTCAACCCATCCATATTGTTTGGTATATAACTAGAGAAATCTCCAATAAAAAATATATTAAATTAATTATTATTATTATTATTATTATAATTTTTTATTATGATTAAAAATTTAAAATTTTAATTTTAAAAGATTTTAAATTTTATAACCATAATAAATCAATAATCTCATTAAATTAGGATTTACAATCTTTCGTATATCAAAAAGATATCATTCATTAAGATTATTAATTATAGATTGTAAAAATAATAATTGAAAATATTAAGTTAGATTAAATTATAGTTATTTTTAATTGAATTAAATATTATAAAATTTTAAAAATATAATTAATATGAGATATTTTTTATTTAATTATATGTGATTGGCTTAATCAACTGAGTATTTTATGCATTAATAGTGCAACCTTCTATTAATCTTATATCATTTTTATAGATTTTATATTACATATTATTATTTTTATCTTTAATATAAAAGTTGGTCAAATATTATATTTAATTCTAAATATAAGATATTTTTGTTATATGTATTATTTTTTAAAATTAATTTATTTAATTTATAAACTAATATATAATTTAATATTATATAAATATATTTTAAAAAATTATATCATATTTATTATAATTTATTTATTTAATTTTTTTAATTTAATCAATTAATTTTTATATGTTGTATATCGACATTGAGGGAATAATTTAATTCTGTCAACAAGCCCTCTTATGTCGGTTGGAAGTTGAAACATCAGAGATGCCATCTCTACTATTAACAATATATTAGTGGGGAGGAAATGATCCGCTTGATCGCTTCTCCACTTACTTGATGCCTCGCCCACGCGCGTCCTAGGACGTGGCCATACATAATCATTCAGCTATATAAACACAAAAGTTAAAAATTCTTTCAAAATTTTCCTAATTCATTTGTGAATTGAAAATCATTATTTTTAAAACAAAAATTTAATCAACTTAACCGATTTAACCAATAAATTTAACCATAGTATTAAAAAATATTGGTAATAATATTAACAAGTTAGATATAACATAATATATTACTTATTCACAACTAAATAAATTAAAATTTATTTTTTTATAAAAAATATATACATATTTAATATTTAACAGTATATTAAATAATATTATTTTAATATAAAAATATTATTATATGTGTATATATATAATTCTATAACAATATCACTTACTAATAAAACATGTGACATATTATAATTTTTTATTTTTTATCTAGTCCTAAAACTAAAAGTAAAATTGTTTAATTTATGATAAAAAATATAGTTTTAATTCTTTAATTATTCATAAAATTTTAAGTTAATGTGTTAAATCAAATGCAATAGTATTTTAAAAATTTATAGAGTTATTAAATCAGAGGATGAGTAAGATGGAGCGGAATATCACTTAGGTTTGATGTGTGTTAAACACCTTTAATTTTAATTAATGTGAGGTTTAATAACTCAAAGCATCGCATATTGGCAATGAGTATTTGGTGTGTGTTTTGGTTTCATGCCAATGTGATACCAACTATATTTGTTGACGCAGAATTTGAATATCATTGAACTACAACTGTTGAGGAACAGTCATTTTTTAAAAAAATTCTGCTTGGCCAACGATTAGGGCTCAATCATGTGTAAGCTTTTTTTTTTTTTAATTTATTGGTTGAGTTTAATGAATTATTGCGTTGTTTTCTTTTTCTTTTTTATTTTTCCATGGCACATTTGTCTGTCCAGTGACTGACACGCGCCGCCAACGGAGTGAGGAAAGAAACCAAATTAACCCCAACAAGAAGACTATTTTCAATTAGGTTACAACACCCACCAAAGTAGCAACAGTTCATAGTCCCTTCAAGTCTTCAACTTCACCCCAATTCTTCTCTTGGCTCCATCCAAGTGTGCTTGCTGTCATTCTCTATTGTAACATTCTCAAGTCCAGATCTTACAAACTGGGTTCTGTTATAATTAATTACTCGACAATCCGGATTTGGGAATGATTATGATCTGAATCCGATTGAGGTTCGTCTTTCTCTCTTTAATCTCTATGACCTTCCATTCAAGGTCGCCGATTAGAAGCTTGAGCTTACTTTCTATGAATCGTTTCCTCGATTAATCTTGTTCTGTGAGATGTTCTTCAAATTCGTAGTAGCTGCGTGCACATATTCAGCAGTAGTGGATGTAATGAAGCAAAATTTTCTACAGAAACTTCAGGGGACGGAAAAATAAAGTTATTGAATGTTCGTGTTTCTCTGATATTCTAAATAAAGTAATTGAATCTTGTCTGCTGGAATCATGAAGTTTTTGTTTTCTGCTATTGCTCTTTGGTCTGTTTGCTGTTTGTTGGTAATTGGAGTCACAAATTCACATCTCCCTGACGCTGAGTTTCGCTTTGGAAGGAATTCTCGTCCGACATATAATTATGACCGGATTGAGGAAGTTCGGAGGCAATGTAGTTCAGTCTTATCTTCTGCCTCTGAATTGAGATCTGGATATGATGTGGTTGATGGTATGAAACAAGATCTTTCCTTTGTCAACGGTGATTGGAGTCAAGATGGAGGTAAGTTTCCCATAATGCCATTCTATGCCGGGAAATCTTCTGGGACCTTGCTGCCATCGGAAGACCGGACTCCATTGAAGTTGGTTTCTTTTTGGGTAACAGACATTGATCATGCCCATAGAATGAAGAATTCAATTCCTGTCAATGGATTCATGATAATGGGCATTACTAGAGATGGTTCTTTTGTGGATAATAATGAATATGGTGGAAATGCTGATTTCCAGTTATGGCCCGGTCTTTCTCAGCTTTTGATTCCCTTTCAAGGGTTTTACACAGAGTCGAAGAAAAATGGCGGGGAGAGGGTGTTATGTTTATTAGGGGACACGATGCTTCCAACTCGAGAGCCTGATCCTGCGAATCCATGGGGATGGATGAAGAACTCTGGTGGAAATAACGATGAAATGCCTCTGTCGGAAGATGATCAAATCATGTTAGTTCTTCACTATCCCATGACATTCACATTAACTAACAGGATTATCAGTGGAGATTTGAGAAGTTTGAATCGTGAAACGAATACTAAATACTTCGATGCGGTTCGCATAACATCCCTGTTGGGCAGGTCGGCAAAGTATTCGTTTGTTTCAAAGGATATTGTATCTAAAGCATGTAATCCATACCCCTACAAGGATAACCTGACAAGTGATGGCATCAGTGTCTATAAAGGTTCAAGATTTTGTGAAATCCTTGAAGAAATCACCAGAGGCCAACCTTTATCTGTCGTGCCAAACTGGAGATGCAATGGGACGGACGATTTCTGTAGTAAATTAGGCCCCTTTGTGTCAGATAAGGGAATCAAATCAACAGATGGAAGCTTTAAAGATGTTAAAATTTACATGCAGAATGTTATCTGTGAACAAGCCGCTACTCGTGGCAATGCCAGTTCTGCTAGAGTATTTACAAATTTTAGAGCTGTTTCTCCATTGGAGAATCAGTACACTGCGGCGAAAAGATCTGGCCCTAGCAACATGTCTCTTGCCGCTGAAGGGTTTTGGAAGTCTTCCAATGGGCAGCTCTGCATGGTTGGTTGTATCGGGTCCATTGGCGACAAAGGAAGTAGCTGTAATTCTCGGATCTGTTTATACATACCAACCTCATTTTCCGTTAAGCAACGTAGTATCCTTTTCGGAAGTTTGTCTCCAATTGATAAGAGAAATGCCTTCTTTCCCCTATCATTTGAGCAGCTAGTGCAACCTACAGAGCTCTGGAATTATTTCAGGGTCTCCCATCCTTATTACAAATATTCAAAACTTAATTTGGCTGGCGCTATACTAGAAAAACATGAGCCCTTCAGTTTTCGAACTGTCATAGAAAAGTCATTGCTCAAATTCCCTAAACTTGAAGATAATGAGGCATATCAGGATAGCCTGTCTCTTCTCTCGGAAGATCTCTCCTTTCATATATCGGGTTTTGCCGATCCCATGCCTAATATCCTGGCTCCGAGAGTTAACATTCAGATGGAGATTATATCTGTTGGTCCCTTGTTTGGGCGCTTTTGGTATCAAAATGGTTCGACATTGGAACCAGAAACTCAATTTCATGTTGAGGATACATATACAGAAAAGCAGCTTCTTGTGAATGTATCTGCACAACTCAGTCTTACTGGAAAAGGTTATAATAATTTTACTGTACTTTTTCTTGAGGGTATTTATGACCAACGTGTTGGGAAGATGTATCTAATCGGTTGCAGAGACGTTCGAGCATCATGGAATGTCTTGTATGAGAGCTATGAACTAGAAGATGGACTGGACTGTTCAATTGAGGTGGTTGTGGAATATCCTCCCACTACAGCTTGGTGGCAAGCCAATCCCACGGTTAAAATCTCCATCGAAAGTCAAAGGACCGACGACGACCCTCTTCGTTTCGGCTCAATAAAGCTTCGAACTTTCCCGATCTTGTACAGGAAGCAGCGGGAGGATATCCTTTCACGCAGAGGTCTCGAAGGCATTCTCCGCATCTTGACGCTGTCAATGGCAATCGGTTTCATTTCAAGCCAACTGTTGTATATCAAAGACAGTATTGATTCTCTTCCATATATTTCTCTTGTTATGTTGGGTGTTCAAGCTCTTGGTTACAGTATTCCTCTAATCACAGATGCAGAAGCTCTCTTCAAGAAGAAGGCCTCGGAATCTTATGGGGTATCATCTAGTGGTATAGAGAACAGCACGTGGCTCCATGTGATTGATTATACTGTCAAACTGTCATTGATCATAGCTTTGCTACTAACTCTACGGCTTTTTCAGAAGGTATGGAAGTCGCGCCTAAGATTGCTGAGTCGTTTGCCACACGAACCATTTCGTGTCCCCTTTGAGAAATGGGTGTTTATTTGCACGTGCGCCATTCATGGGATTGGTTATATTCTTGTTCTGATAATTCATGGTGCAAAGACAAGTCAAAAGCCACTTGTAGCAATTGATGGAGATAATAATTCTGTGATTCTATCTGGTTGGGCAGGGGAATTGGAAGAATATATGGGTTTGGTGCAAGACTTTTTCTTGCTTCCTCAAATTTTTGGCAACTTTATTTGGCAGATCAACTGTCAACCGCTGCGGAAACTATATTTCGTCGGAATCACGGTTGTCAGACTACTTCCTCATGTTTATGATTACATACGATCTTCTCCGGCTCCAATGAATCTTTACATGTCTGAGGATTCTGAATTTGTCAACCCAAATTTTGACTTTTATTCAAAATTTGTGGACGTTGCCATTCCTCTGACTGCAATTGTTCTTGCCATTATAGTTTATATTCAACAGAGATTGGGCTATGACAAGCTGAGCAAGAGTCTGACATTTGGGCGGCATAAACTTCTGCCGCCGAGTTTCAGATACGAGAGATTGCCGTCTAAGTCTCCTGAATCCGAGCTTGTACCGGGTGTCAATGGTAGTTCTGCAAGAGACAATGAACATGTTGATGTAGAATGATGTAGAAATTTCCTTCTTGTATATGAGAAACTAATGGCTTTTGCACTAAATGATAATTACGATTATGGCCTTTTGTACTGAGTTTTCCTTGACGTATTTTATACCGACTTATTATGTATGAGTTGAAATCTTCATATTAAACTTTTTTTAATAATTTCTTTTTACCGTAGAAATTGGATGACATTATGTTATGAACTTGTGAGCTTCTGATGTGATTGCTTAGGTTTTGAAAGCCACTAAATATCAACAAAGAAGAAGCACTCAATAAAAACCTTGTTTTAGTTTCAAAATACTCACCTTCCTTAACATAACAATAAATATTTATATATTTTAAGAATGTTACGTGATTTGAACTCCTTACTAACAACTCAACTAATAATTCATTTATAAAAATTTATTATTTATTTTATATTTTAAAAATAAATATTTTAATTTGAAAAAAATAAAATATTATCTGAATCAAATTAGAAGATTTATTTTTTTAAAAAATAAAATATAATTTGAATTAGTTCAGATAAGTTACCGACCAACTAAGATTAAAATATATTAACTTATATTTTGATTGGATAAAGTTTAGATGACATGGAACTCTTAGAGTATGTAAATATTTCTTTAATATAAAACTTAATTAGGGAATTGATATTATTCATAAATGTGAAACATATTTTTTATATTTATCAATTTATCTTATATTATCCCTATTAATACTCCATCAATAATAAATCAAGTAAGAAGTGAATGAATGGAGTTAAAAAAGATGATTATAGTATTTTTAAAAAAATATACTATAATAACTAATTTAATTAACTTAATTTAATTGTATTAGTTAAATGCCCTATATTAAGGATTTAGGAGTATAACAATAAGGGACAATTTCAGATAAGGAACAAAGTAGCCAATTTATTTAAAAAAAAAAACTCTAAAAAACTCTGAAACTTCACTGCAGTCCAAGGGCTGAATTGAAATTAATATTATGATGCAAAAAGACAAAATACCCCACAAATGAAAGAAAGAGGAATAAGAGTATTGACAAGAGGAATAAAAATATTAATAAGACTCATATTTATCTTGTTAAAGCCTATATTTAATTAGTTAAAATCTCTATTTTTTTGTTAATGCTTCCATTTTTTCTTACCTATATCTTCTTGTTAATGTTTCTATTTGTCATGTTAATGCCCTTATTTATTTTCTGAATCTTTTTATTGTTCTTGTAAATTCTCCTATTTATCTTGTTCATGCCTCTATTCATTTTGTTATTTTTTTTATTTTTATTAAAGTCCATATTCTTCTTGTTAATACCCTTATTTGTCTTGTTAATTTCTTTATTATTCTTGTTAAATCTTTTATTCTTCTTTTTTTTTATTGGTGGGGTATTTTTGACTTTTGACATTATAAAATTAATTCCAGTAGTAGTAAATTTTCAGAATTTTTTGAAGGTTTTTTAAAAATAAATTTGTTACCGTGATCTTTGGATGAAAATTTCCCTAACAATAAAGTATAACGTGAAGCATTGAGATCATCTAGTAAACTATAATATGTGTGTGTGTGTGTGTGTGTGTGTAAAGGGTTATGATTTTTGGAGCACAATCGACTGTGAAATCTGTCCCCATTTTACTCAAATAACCTTTAGTGCCCACAAATTAGGTTTCGTTATGATTCTCCCATAATTTCACTTTACCCCCACATTTAAAAAAAAAACAAATTATTTTTTTTGGTACAAAATTTTTTAAAAAGGAGTTGGACTTACCTACGATCTAATGACAATGCGAATTCTTTTTTTCTCCTAAGCGATATTAATGTTAGGTAAAGTGAGCCGTCTATTTCCCTCAGAAGTAAATTTAAACACTTAAGAATTAGGATATCTCCTTAAATGTTGTAACTGAAACTATAATATAATGATACTCTCTAATAATTAAATGCGCTTTAAATGATGGCAAAAATTATACATGTAAGTAATGCTCACCCAAAAACCGATTCATACATTTATTTTTTATGATGCCAAGGATTTAGACATTTTTATATTTGATTATCTAATCGTTCTTACTAACAAGAGGATTTGAGGAAGTGGATTTAACAATGTTAGCAAACGGATGTTGCTTATTGCAACATAGCTTCCATAGAATCAAATATCAGTACTTAGTACTCAAACCAATTCATAAGCTTCAAACTAGAAGATGTCTCAATATTTAATATTTTTTATTCTATTTTTATTTTAATTAATTACATATATCTCTCATATTTTTTTTATCTATTCTTTCTCATGCCTTCTCTTATTCATCCTCTCCATAAATAGAGTCATTCTTGAAAAATAAATTATATCTTTTATATATTTATTTTTAACCAATTTTAACCAACTTGTTACTCTGCATAATTTAGTTTTTTTTATAAAGTTTATGTGAGTTAAATTTTGGGAACTACCAAGGTAGCCTATCACGCCTTCTCTTCTCACGCCTTTTTTATAAGTTGCTTACATATGCAAGCAACATGGATTTAACAAGGTTCTTGCTCATCATACTGATTCTTTAGAAGTTCTTCAACTGATAATAATAGACGGATGATGACTCAATCATATGTTGAGGATAGAGATTAATGAAGTGGGGAATATGAAAGCCACTGTGTTACAAATTATTAATGGTGAACTAGAGATTTCTCATGTGCGCGTTACATATACAATAAAATAATATATTATAATTAATTAAGTAATCATTATTATAAATTTTTATCATGGTTAAAAATTTGTAATATCATAAAAATTTAAAATTTGATCTTTACAAGATTTTGAACCCTACTTTAATCTTTAAAAGATTTTAAACTTTATATGATGATAATTGATTAGTAATCCTATTAAAATTAGGTCCAAAATTTTTTATATATCAAAGTAAAATTATTAATTAAGATTGTTGATTGTGACTTCCAAACAAATGAGTTGAAAATATTAAATCAAGTCAATTTATATATATTTTTAATTAAATTGAGTATTATAAGATTTTAATAGTATAGTTGATGATTTAATGCATTATCTAGCTAAATATATGAATGGACATTTAAATTTCCCAAAAGAATTTCAAGATCTGCCCTCTTTGTTTCCATAATTGAGGAGAAAAGATAACACAACTCCAATGTCAAACGTGTTTATGTCTTGCCATGTCCTTTTCGTTCAAATTTCGTTGCATCACAACTCGTAATCCATAATCCATAACTTGTCTAAAAATGAACACAATAATAATAATAATAATAATAATAATAATAATAATAAATGCTGAATGAACTTATACTGATTATCTTCATATTTACAACTCCTAATGTGGTGTACCCTAAATCGAGCCGAACCGTATGTAGCATATCTCGGTTTTTATATTTTAATTGGTGGTCATAGTAATTAAATAAAATATAATTATATACATATATAATAATGGGTTGGTACACTCAATATTTTAAAATATTTTTTAAAATGCACCTAACACTCTAAAATATTTAGTAGTATAATGTTATCATTGAAATACTTAAAATAAAGCAATCGCCACCCATGTGCTAACGAACATTGATGCCGTTTCTCTTGTTTGAACAAAACTTTGCATTTTCATGTCAATTGAGCTCGCACAATTATCTTCGTCCTCCCTCCAAATTGTCACCTCTACCTCAATTTTTTTCTTCTTATCCTCCTATTAATAATAATTATATTTAAAATATTATTAAATATTAAATATAGATAATTTTTTAATAAATATTTAAATTTTAATTCATTATATTATAAAAGATTAATTATACTTAACCCACATAGGGAGGAGTTTAAACAACCTCAACCTCATTTGAGTTCTCCGAAAAGTAGTTTCTCTAAAGATTACCAAAAGCTCAAATATTTGTTGAGGGTGTAAATTTGAATCCTTTCGACTTTCTGCAGAGCACTCCTGATGGAAAGCCATGGGCATTGAGTATCAAACCTTTCAAACTAATCCAGGAGTCTTGACCTCCCCATTTTGATCCATGAAAGATAAGTTACCAAATTTAATTTTTCAAAAACTTTGTAGTTCCATTCATCTTCCTCCTCCACCACCCTCTCCAACTCTCTCTTTCTCCACGCTCACCACTGTGCTCTCAACCTCCGACATGGTCGCACACTTTCTTTCACCTTCAAGATCGAAGCTCCTCGACCCAAATCGACCACCTACCTCTCCTCTTGTCGTCTAACTCCCACCATCATTGAACCTTCAAGATCCTTGCCGTCCTCTTTCTCCACCTTTCTCTTTGATTATTTCTTCGATTTGCTTGAAGATTTCTATGATTGATTTTTTATTTTACTGGGTTGGGTGCGTGGTGACACGAAGGGAAAAGAAGACAAGACGCTGCCTTACATTAAAGTAGTGGTCGTCGAATTGGGTTTTCAATTGGCACAAATAATGGGAAGGTAACGGCGTCAAGGTCTTTTAGTAAGAGGGTGAGTATTGTTCCGGCCAAAATTGCACCACTAAATATTTTATATTTTAAGGAGTTACGTACATCTCAAAAAAATATTTCAAAAAATGTTGGTTACACTTTAACTCTTAATAAAATAAGTTATTTTTAATGATTTTCTATAAAATAACATATTTAATTATATGCATTTAAAATACCCCTAATAGAAACATCCTTAATATATATAATTATATAGAGATATTTTGGGGTGAAAATTATAATTTTAAGAAATAAAGTGAATTAATATCTTATATTTAAAATTAAAATATACTGATTATCATCTAACTCTTATATTTAAGATAAGAGAAAAAATAATAAATAAATTCATAATAAGTCCAATTGTCAATCTAATAATATCTTATGTCTTCAAATAGTCTGAAAACTTATCGAGCTTTCTAAGAGGGTCGATTGCTTTGTTGACAAGTTGTTTAATTTTTTCAATATTTTCCATTAGGCCCTAAAACTTATCCGGTTCTAGGGTTCTGGTTAAATAATTAAATAATAGCTCAACTCTAGTTTAACCCAACTGTAAAAATGATATTCAGATCCTAACTAAACTGTTAGTAAGTTCGGTAGACGATCTAATTACTCCAACTATTTTTTGAAAGCAATGTTCTCAATACAAGAGAAATATAAGACAATTAAGTTCTGTTATATATCATATCCATAAATGTCATTGTCATGAGGGAATTCCTCCTAAACCTGGGATTAACAACACTGTATCAGCACCTAATCTTACGTTATATAAAGCTAAATTGTGCCAAATAAAAGCTTAATTACGTGGCAATATGAATATATAACAATATGATGAGTAAAGTTATCAAACTCAAAAGTTTAAATAAACTCACGACAAGCACATGAATTTAAATCATAAACTTAAATACTAAACTCATAAGAGTTTATTTTTATTACTAAATAGCTATTAAAAGTATATGATCAAACAGCTATTAATATATAAGTAACTTCAAGAAAGGATCAAGAGCAATACTGGGTGCGTAGGAATGAACCATACCACTTTGTAGCAGTGACTCAATTTGCTGAAGCATTTCAATCATTTCATATCTGTCGGAGAATTGGTGACAAACTCGCAGACCCATTCGACAGGTCAAAGAACCACCCAGCTGCATTAACCACTAAGAAATATGGTGTTAACAAGAAGGAACTGCAAGAAATATGGTCTTAACGAGAAAGAACTGCTGAAGGCTAACTTCTCAAGAGAGTATTTACTTATGAAGAGGAATTCATTTGTTTATATCTTCAAGAAATGCCAGGTGGGTTTTATAAAAAGAAGTCTCTTTTGCTCATTTTCCATACGTAGTTTCTTTGCAAAAAAGAAAAAAAAAATGTTTCTTTTCTTCTTTTGTGTATTCTTATGTTAGCACACATGGTTTTGACTCGTAATATTTCTCTTGATGTTATCTAACTGGCCATCATTTCATTTATAACCATTACACTTTTCCTGAGAACAGAGATGCCCCGTGATTCTGTGGAGCATGGTGGAGTCTATGCTAGAGCTCTGTTTTTCACATTAACTATGATCATGTTTAATGGGATACCTGAGCTTTCAATGACCATAGCAAAGCTTCCTGTTTTTTACAAGCAACGAGACCTCTTATTTTATCCTTCATGGGCTTATGCGATTCCCACATGGATCCTCAAAATCCCTATTACTTTTATAGAAGTTGCTGTCTGGGTATTTCTTACTATGTAATTGGATTTGATACAAATGTTAGCAGGTAAACAAGCTTCCTTTTCTTATTTAGACTTAAAGCCTCCAATAACTTGTTCTGCATTTTAGCATCCTAAATATGACGTGGGATTATCTTAGTCATGATGCAGATTGTTCAAGCAATACCTTTTGCTGTTGCTGGTTAACCAAATGGCTTCTGGATTGGTCCGAACTATTACAGCACTTGGTAGGAACATGATTGTGGCTAAACACATTTGGGTCCTTTACATTGCTCGCTCTTTTCGGATTGAGTGGCTTCATTCTTTCAAGAGGTGAAATAGGTAAAATGTTTCAAGTTTAGATCTTTCGCTGACTGGAATCTTATGCAGTGTTTTATTTCCTTCATTCATTGCCAATGAAACAGAGAATATCAAGCCCTGATGGATTTGGGGATACTGGATTTCACCTTTGATGTATGGTCAAAATGCAATAGTGATCAATGAATTCCTTGGGAAAAGTTGGAACCATGTAATACTTCTCAACTAGAAACTTTTCAAACCTTAAACTTTTAGCCATGAAATATCTGGCTTAACTTATCTGCTTTGTTATGCAGACCCTCCCAAAGTCAACTGTTCCATTGGGAATTCAAGTTCTGAAGTCTCGTGGGTTTTTCACACATGCATGTTGGTATTGGATAGGGGTTGAGGCATTGGTTGGATTTATGATTCATTTGAACATCATGTTTGCTGTTGCTCTCGGCTGCCTTAATCGTGAGAATCTATCTTCTAATTCTATTCCTTGAGCTTCTTACACTAAATCATAATTTTAAATAATAAATTTGCATGATAATGTAGCTTTTGGCTTACCCAAAGAACCAGAAGACAAAAATGCACTACAGGCAAGACCCAAGAAGGAGTCAAATTATCATGCACAGGTGATTAATATCATCTATATCACTTTTCTCAAAAATGAATGAACACGTTAGGAGTTTCTTTGTAATTTGTAGTATGCCTTGACCTCTCATACGCTGTTTTTTTAAAACAAATTGCAGAGAGTTCAATGAGTTGTAGGCAAGATAGGAGGAAACGACTTTTGAACCACATTCCATCACCTTTAGCGAAATTATATAATCAGTTGACATGTCATAGGTTAGTTACTTTCAAAATTACTTCTTTTAATATTTTAATATAAGAGCTAATTGACCTTTTTAGATAGAATAAATAAACTAAATAAATTAGTTAATAATGACTAAATCCAACTTCTCAAGACGAATTCATATTATATTCTCATTAATCTACTTAAATTATTTAGTTAACTCTTATATTAGATATAATCAATTGATTTATTTGACTTTCTTAATTTATTAAAAAAATTAACTAACTCTTTTATTAAGTAACTGAGGGAGGTAATATAATTTAATAACAGGTTTTACATCAAGCTGAAGTGAGCATTTATCTCTAATGTGCTTGCTTGTTTGCGCATGATTGGCCTGCTCTACCTTTCCTTGGTAGACCAAATTTTCTCAATAGCATCTTGTGGATTGATAACAAGGTCTTGTTTTAATTCTTTCGAATTCAATTGGCAGGAGATGAAAGATAAAGGTGTGCTTGAGAGTAGGTTGGTGCTTCTGCAAGGTGTGAGTGGTGCATTTCGGCCTGGTGTTCTCACTGCACTAATGGGAGTTAGTGGAGCTGGTAAAACTACTTTGATGGATGTTCTAGCTGGTAGAAAAACTGGTGGTTATATCGATGGTAACATTAAAATTTCTGGATACCCTAAAAGGCAAGAAACTTTTGCTCGAATCTCTCGATAATGTGAGCAGAATGACATCCACTCTCCCCATGTTACTGTATAAGAGTCCTTCTATTCTCAGCATGGCTTCGTTTACCTCCCGAAATCGATTTCAAAACCAGAAAGGTAAGCACCTAAAGTTACATGCATAATACTCCCCTTAGTCATAGCTACTTGACTAATTTAGGTAGATTAAAGAAATTAGTTAAATTAATTAGTTATAACAAATATTTTATAACTATTTGAATTTGATTTTTACTATTGCTGAGAGTATCAGTAGAATTAATTTGAGAAAAAAAAATAATAAATATAGATTGAGACATCTAGGACTAAAATCAACCTATAGAATCAGTAGCACAGGAGGAGTAAATATTTCCGATTTTTTTCTTATAGTTTGAGGTTGATTATCTGATTTTGGATCTGGTTAACTGTTGTAGATATTCATTGAGGAAGTCATGGAACTTTTGGAGTTAGAACCATAGAGGAACTCATTAATGGGTTTACCTGTTGTGGATGGTCTTTCAACTGAAAAACGAAAAAGACTAACTATTGCAGTTGAGCTAGTGGCTAATCCATCGATAATCTTCATGGATGAGCCTACATCTGGATTAGATGCAAGAGCTGCTGCAATTGTTATGAGAACAGTTAGGAATACGGTGGACACTGGTAGAACAGTTGTTTTGCACCATCCATCAACCAAGCATCGACATATTTGAATCTTTTGTTGAGGTAAGAAATGATATTTCTATTACTTACCAGCAAAGTTTGTGCCTTTTAGCTCCATTCTTCACCAGAGCATTGAAAATGAACTCTATTTACATGTGTTCACAGCTTTTCCTCATGAAACGCGGGGGCCAAGAAATATATGCTGGGCCCTTGGGTCGTCATTCTTGCAAACTGATCAAGTATTTTGAGGTTGGGTTTGTCTTAAATTCATGTTTGTTTAAGTTTATAATAATCACATCAGATGCTGATTTACTGTTGTTAGTAAAATCAAAGATGGGTATAATCCAGCAACTTGGATGCTGGAAGTCACAAGTTCAGCTCAAGAACTTATTGGGCGTTGATTTTAGGGAGATACATAAAAACTCTGAATTATATAGGTAACCTAAGACAAATGGACATAAACTTATATAGTACAATTTGTTTTTGTCATGGGTCTTTAAAATGAACTAAAATCCTATTATTGATGGATGTAGGAGAAACAAACAGCTTATAGAAGAACTCGGCAAGCTGGCTCATGGTTCTAAGGATCTTCATTTCCGAACTCAATACTCGCAATCTTTTTTCAACCAATGCTTGGCTTGCTTATGGAAACAATGTTGGTCTTACTGGCGCATTCCACCTTATACTGCTGTGAGGTTTCTGTTTACTACAATTATAGCCTTGATGTTTGGAACAATATTTTGGGACCTTGGATCTAAAACGTAAGTTCACGTTTGGAGAATTTCTGTTTAGTCAACTATGTTTTGTTTTGCCCTTGTATTCTGATAAATTTTTGTGACACTCAGATCAAAGAATCAAGACCTATTTAACGCGATGGGTTCGATGTACACCGCTGTTCTCTTCCTCGGTGTTCAGAATGCTGCTGCTGTACAGCCAGTTGTAGCAATTGAAAGAACTGGTTTTTACAGAGAAAGAGGTGCTGGAATGTACTCAGCATTACCTTGTGCATTTGCACATGTAACTAAATTTTTTTTAATAGGTTTTAATTTGAATAATTTTCTTGGTTTGTTGTGTCTCATACTAAAGCAAATCTGGCTTTAATTTCTGGTGCAGGTCATAATAGAGCTACCTTATATTCTTGTTCAAGCTGTGACATATGGTGTCAGTTTTTTCAATGATTGGATTTGAATGTTGAGAAATTCTTTTGTTACTTGTTTTTCATGTACTTTACATTGCTCTACTTCACATTCTATGGAATGATGGCTGTGGCTGTCACTCCAAATTACCATGTCGCTTCCATTGTTGCTGCTGCTTTCTATGGAATTTGGAATCTCTTCTCAGGATTCATCGTCCCAGGACCCGTAAGCGATACCGAATGTTATAATCATATTGAACTTGATAACAATTGAGTCCTTCCACCTCAACAATTAGATTTTGGGTAAGGTTTTCATCCCACTAAGTACCCATCAGATCTCATTTTGATGCCTACTATGTTCTTGTTCCTAATATGTTGCAATTCTTTATTAGAGCATTCCTGTGTGTGTGGTGGAGATGGTACTACTGGGCAAGTCGTGTGTCGTGGACTTTTATATGGATTAGTTGCATCACAGTTTGGAGACATGACAACCACGATGGAATCAAATAATCAGACAGTGCAAGAGTTTATAAGACATTATTTTGGTTTCAGACATGATTTTGTAGTAGTTTGTGCTGCTATGGTTGTTGGATTCGCAGTGCTCTTTGCAATCTCCATTAGGATTTTCAACTTTCAAAAGCGATAGATACATAGATACATGCATACATATATAAATACATAAATACATAGATAGATAGATAGATAGATAGATAGATAGATAGATAGATAGATAGATAGATAGATAGATAGATAGATAGATAGATAGATAGATAGATAGATAGATAGATAGATAGATAGATAACCCTGTCATATGATCTTCTTCGTACGTTCCTTGTATAGGCTACATACATATAGTTAGTTTCTATTGCTAATTCATATAAACAAATTACAAGTTTTGTATTTGTTAGTTAGCAATGTTAAATATTGTTCTCATGGCAGCCTCAGATAACTTCCTCCATCATTCCTATCATATATATATATATATATACACACACACAAAGAGAGAGAGAGAGAGAGAGGGAACCATGTGCATCATACAAATAATCTGTTTCATGTTTTATTTCCTTCATTCTGATAAACCGCAAAAAATAATAGGAGTGTCCTAAGTAGTGAAACGCACGGTAGTGCTTTTGTATGTGTTACATGTTTTTGCCATGCGTTAAATCGCCACCTTTAATTTGTCTCTTCTCTGTGCTTTTGGTTTGGATATATGTTGTTCGTCTTTGAGATGGAAGAATGGTTAGACCGAGTGGTGCTGTGTTTGGTTCGTCGTGTATCCAAAACAAGAAAACGCACGTTTGGCTTGTGGGTTAGGTTATGCCGCCAAGCACCAGATTCCAACGTAACAGATCGATTATGTCATATTAGTTTTGTTTCATAGTTTCTGAAGTTTGATCGATGCTGGGATTGAAGAACTGGCCCCGTGAGTTTTCAGCATTAGAAATTGGTCTTCTCAATCATCCACCAATAATGTTATCATATTAGCAGCAGCGAGATTTGAATTCAAGATCTTATAGAGTATGATTCAATTTCATATTTTTATACAATGAAACTCATCAAAACCCATTATTCACTGTATGTCAAATTAAAACATATTCAAATGAAGTATTTTAGAGTGATATTCTTCAGTAAATTTTAGCTACTATATTAATAATAAGTAAATTAAATTAATAATAATCATGCATGCAGAAACACATAAGATACAACTTTTTTAAGCAAAAATTTGTAAACACAATCAATTATTAGACTTCAACATTATTCTTCTTCCAATAATTGTCTGTTAATTTGGTTATGATTATGAAGATATTTTTATCTCAAGCTTATTGGTCATTTGTTGTCATGGACAAATATATTCTATCGTATAACAAATGATATATAGTTTAATCGGAGTAGATAAGAAGTTCAGAAGAAAATAAAAAATATATATTAAAAATTTATACGCATGTTATATAGAAGAACGGAAAACCCCTTGAAAGTATAAATCAAATTTTACTAGTAAAGCTCTTCCAACGTTCTAATCCTTGACACTTCACTTCTCAATGAAGACACCAATGTTATGGGTACAAATCTAGAGAAAGAACATGTCTCAAAAGATTATCATGTTGGGTGAGAAAAATCCTTAAACCTATAAATCATAATATACTTGTGAGGCTCCATGTGGACTCATAACAGAAAATAATTTATCCATAAATCTAATTTTTCATAACAACCATAAATTTCTCATATTGAGCTAGCAGAAGATTTAGGCCAATGTTTCAGGAGAAGAGAACCTCCTAAATCAACGGGATGGTAACGAGTAACTGAAAAGGTTGGTATATATTACAAACTGAACTATTATACACAAAAATTCAAACAAATGAATAGTAAAAAGAGAATCTAAAAGTCTCAGAGAAACCAAACACAAGAAACCAAAACAGAAAATGATTGCATGCATATCTGTATGATATCATGCATCTTGGAATTTTAAGCCCTCTGTATATACATATATATATATATATATATATATATATATATCATATAATTAATATATTTTATATATGAGAGATGGCTTAGAGGAGGTTAAGACTTGTTCACTGAAACACGTACCTTTCAATCATACATCCAAACACAAAAAGTGTATATATAATACCAGAAACAGCCATTCACCAATTTGCTACCAAATCTTTACAAGACTCTCGTGCGCTGCATCCAAACAAAACAATCATAATCCATCCTAGGGCTTAGAAATAGGCGATGCGAGCTGGCCAGATAGTCAGCCTGTGCCCCACCTATTTATTTTTTTATGAGTACGGGCTACCTCAGCCTGTATTAAACGGGTTGGGCTGAACCCGTTTGGGTTCCAATGGGCATTAGCAGCACGTTTATCAAAAATAAAAATATTTTTTTATTTAAACCCATTTGAAGTTCTAATAACAATGAAAATAAAATAATAATAGTACACACATGATATAATTGTTCATCCTAAAATTAGAAAATAAAATATCATAATAATAGCTACAAATTTATAACCACACAGTCCACAATGCTTACATAATATAATCATTCATAATCTTAATTATTCAATTTGATTATGATTAAACATCATCTACATTATATTTACTTGTTATGATTGTAGATATAATTACCCCTACCTCTACAAAATAAATTTAAAAAAGTATATTAGTATGTAATAACAATAAATTTAAATAAATATAATATAATAAATTAATAAAAAAAATATACGATTAGGCATCCTGTAGCCCGCATATATAATTTACTGTTTGAGCTCGTTTAAACCCGCATGTTATGGGCCTATTTTGGGCGGGTTTAAACAGGTAAAATGATACCGGGTTACGGGAGACCCACGAGTTATTGGCTAATTGCTCACCCCTAATCCATCCCAATACATTAAAATATTACTACTTATTGTCTAATTATAATTATAAGAGCTAATTGATTTTTTTAGATAGATTGAGGAAATTAAATAAATAAATTAATTATAACTAATATAATAGTTAGTTGACTGATTTTAATAGTTTGAGGAGTATATAATATAAATTTATCTTAAGGAGTTAGATTTAGACATAATTAATTAATTTATTTAGCTTTGTATCCTTAATCTATTTAAAAAAATTAATTAGCTCATAATTAAGAATAATAGGGAGTATATACTATATGTTGGAAAAGCCTACCAGTCCGTCTTTAATGAACAAGTCCAAACTCATTATAAATAGAGACCCAGATAAAAATAAGAAAGTATGGGCGGGTGTGTGTGTATATATATATATATATAATATCTTTTGGTTAAATTCACTCGAGTTCTCTATAGTTTTAACAAATTTTAATTTTAGTCTCCATATATATATATATATATAAGCCACGTGAATTTTAGTCAACAGTCCACATCAACGTAGCTACTTTAACCTTGTTAACACTATATCAACGAAGTTAACATCATTAAACTCAAATTCAAATCATTATAAAACCATAGGTCGGCATAGAGTATAGAGATAAAAAATAGTGAAAAGAAACTATAGTTAACTAAAACTAAAAAGTTGTTAAAAGTATAAAAAGTTAGAGCGGGTTTTAAGGTATATATCCCTTTTAGTTAAAGGAAATGATCTACAGAAAGCTGTAAAAATAGTTTCATATACATGTGTGCGTGCCATGGGTGGCAGATGAATATTATGAACATATGTTATTACTAATATAGTATTTAATATAAAATTTAATTAGAGAGTTAATATTAATTTTAAATATAAAATATATTTTTTATATTTATTAAGAGAGAGAAAATGAGTTAATAAAAATAATTAAGATATTTAAAAAAATATGATATTTTAATTAATTTAATTAACTTCTTTAATTAAATTAAATATATTATATATTAAAGATTAGAGTTGGATTATAAGCCAGCTTTTCTCTACACCAATTTTAAAAATAGATTTTAACACAAAACTATGGTTTTGTGAAAAAATGCTAAATAAGATTATTTTTTGAAAAATCAATTTTAGAAAACAAACCATAGTTTATGCTTTAAAACCATGGTTTATGAGAATTGCTCTCTCAATAACTTTTGACTGCCACATTACTTCAGTTTGTGTGTATAGGGATGTATTTGGATTAGCTTTTAGAGAATAGATTTTGAGAATAATAGATTCTGGATAATAGATTTTGAGAAAAAAATAATTTTAAAAATTAAAGATATTTGAATGATTAGTAGAATAATCACTTTTCTATAGACAATTACTAAAAAGAACATAAACTAATATGATAATTATATAAAGAATAAATTTAATTTTAATTTTTTTATTTAAAAATTATAAAATTATATATATATGTATTTGAGTAAGGTAAAAATTTATAATTTTCACCTGAATTTTAATTTTTTCCCGCTAAAAATTTTATTAGAGGTAACTAATCTAGATGACCGTCTAAAATTTTAGAAAATAGTAACTTTCATTGGTAAATTTATCTTTTCTCCAAAATTTTAAAATAAGAAATTAAAATTTTAGATTTTAAATAGTATTTATTTTTATTTTTTTTAAATAAAATTTTAAATTATTAAAATAAACCTATACACACAAACCGAAACAACGTGATAGTCAAAAGTTATCGAGAGAGCAATTCTCATAAAATATAGTTTATTTTTTAAAATTGACTTTTTAAAAAATAATCTTGTTTGGTACTTTTTTCATAAAACTATAGTTTTATGTTAAAATCTATTTTTAAAATTGATCCTAAACACTTATATTTTTATCATATTGAGGGTTGCATATTAGTAACCAAGTGACTCTTACATGTCAACTACAGATGTATAAATTCAATGAGTCTAAGCAGGATCCTATGTTCATGGAGACTTATTGCTCGTGCGGTTGCAAACAAACAAACAAAACCCTCTTAATTAGTCTCTCTCACACTTACGTCAAATTGAAGTAATTATTAAAACATCTCATCATCATTCACTAAAATGTGAAAGCAATAAAATCTAAGTTATTATTTATACACAAAAATTTGATTGATGTGATGGATTGAGATTGCTTCGATTTCTTTCTGGATTAAACGAGGGTTACGTTTGATTCTGATATTTGACAGAAACACTTGAACCAGAATTACGATTCATCTTCTAATGGATTCATTGGCTTGCTACTGCATAATTATTATAGAAGAGTACAAAATATGTCATATCCAACAAGGGATTCTCATCAATTTCATCCAAAAATATAAAATATTGAGTCCATATTGAGACACAACTTCTAATGCTTCACCACACAGATCGATTAACAAGAGGGTTCGGTATGGTTTGGACATGCAATGCAATTGTTAGTTCCAAGTTGACAGATTTATGATTTATCTCTGTCCTTTGCTTTCAGAAGCATTTTCGTTTCAATGTATTTAGTTCACTTTAATCATTCTCATTTGTGACTCCATGAAACCGACATATATATAAATGATTAAAAAAATAATATTATAGGACAACTAACATATTTTTTTTTATAAATAATTAAATTAACTAATTTATTTAATCTTTATAAATTAATTAATTAGCTTTATATTTAGGGTATAAGGAATTTAAGTATATACTAATTTGAATTATTTACTGTGGATCATGGAGAGAACTTTTATCATTATTGTTTATGGGTCTTGTGGAGGTGGCTGTCTGGTCCACTATTGGTCAGTGCTCATTATTTATTGAAGATTTAAACTCGTTGGCTTCCATCGTGGTTATAGTCACTGGTTGGCTTTCGTCATACTCGTCAGTGTGGAGGTGGAGAGAGAATAGGAGAGTTGAGAGAGAAGAGTTAAGGGAAAAAAGAAAAAAAAATGAACAGTGTAACATATGTGAAGTATCATGCAAAAGATAATAAATTATTTTTTCTATCTTATACCATGTGTATTAATTTACTAATGATAAAAGTTATTCTAATAATAATCATCCAAACACTCATTTATTTAAAATTATTTTTTTTTCTATAAACTCTTATCTAAAATAACTTATACAAAAGATATCCAAAAACTATTCTTTTTTCATAAACATTTTTCTAAAATCATATTAAAAAAAGTTCTATATATAGAAAGGAATTTATAAATGTAATTATCAAACTATCATTAGGATCAAAGAACATATATACAATCTCTCGAATTTTCATCTTTAATTTGATAATATTCGAAACTCATATTGTGTTAAACTCAAATATTATATATCTATATCTCATCAACTTTGTTAAATATGTGGTTATACGTAATAAATATGCAGAAATACATAATGACAGAAGTTGAAGGAAAGATAACAAAGCAGAGGCACAGAAAGCTTTTCGATTGAAGAAAGAAGATGATTGATTGATTAAGATGTGATTATGTAATTGGTGTCTAATAATTAAGCACCATTAATTTGTTATCAACAAGAGATTATGCAGAGACCAATAGATCTAATTGATCACTGTGTTAAAAAGTTGGGTTACGTCCTTAATGTCATTATCATCATCAGAAAGTAGGATACATTCACTATTGATCAGTTATTATTACATCAATCTAACAATATATATATATATATATATAATATGGTTTGGCTCTCATTTTCATTAGATAATGAGTGAGAGAGAACAATTGATGATGATTACGATTAAACTATATGACTTTTTTTGTGAAATGACAAATTACACGGAAATTAATTATTGAAAAAGGTTCAGAACTGATTGGTTTCACTTCAGAGTGATTTCATCTAATCCTAGCTAAGTTCATTTCCCTTCAATAACAACTTCATGATGGAATGTGGGATGAAGGATAATGATGAAGCAGTATCTGATTAATTCTTATATTTTATTATTTAAAGATTATTTTGATTTATCTCTATTTTTATTATTATTTATATACCCTAATTAGGATTAGTTGTTGTCGCCTCTGTTGCTGTTATTGCTTTTATTATTATTATTCCTATAATTAGTATTGGTGTTGTCAGTTACGACAGACATTTGTTGAATTGAATTACGGTTATCTTTTTCTCTCCCACCTTCTCTATTTTCTCTCTGATTTTGATCTCTTTCCTCTACTCTCTTTCTCTTCCCTCTAAAGTTTTACATCACTTCACTTGGGAAAGCTAGTGACTAATATACTAATCTCTCTAGAAGATTATTAAAAATAGTTTTATTTAATGAAGATGGGACTTTTAAGCTTTGTTTAGGAATACAATAAGCAACGAATACAGTTGAAGAAAAATCAGGAAATAAATAACTGCAATTAATTATTTTTGCACTGTTTTACCCATTATTAATTAATATAATTAGTTGGGACTTGGAGTATAAGAAATAATTAAAAATATTCAATATATATAAGATTGTTTTAGTCAAAGACCATCAGATTTTGCTTCAGTCTATATCTTTAAGGGCCTTTTCTTTTAATAATTTGAATGTAAAAACCCAAAGTGATTATTATTTTGAAATAGAGGGAGTAACAGTATATTACAATTGATTATCCACTTTAATCATCATAACTAATTGTGGCTAAGTAATTAAGGGATTTCAAAGCGATGATATAGCAATGAGAATAAATAAATTTATGTTTTTCTTTGCCAGAATAAGAATAATTTTAGGGAGAATGAAATTTAGGTCTCTTGTAAAAGAATTATTGACACTCTGGTCCCTTAAAATAATAATCCTTTTATATATTATTTTTTTTATTCTCCTCACACATAATTTTTGATTTGATTGCTAAAGCATAATAAGCATAGTAAATAATTTATATATTATATTAAGATATATAATAATTATAAAATTAATGAGAAACAATGTTAAAATTTTTTCAAAATTTTTAATTTTTTTAATTTTATTATATATATAAATGGGATAAAAAAATTTAATATTCATAAATTAAGAAATAATAATTTTGATGTGAATATTATAAATAAAAACTAAATAAATTTAAATAAAGAGATAAGGGTATATTTATCAATTTTTAATTAACTTTCCTCTCATTTTGTTCTGAATCAAACAAAAAAATATCATTTTTCTTCCCCTACCTTTATACTCACAACCTCCCATACCCTTCCCTATCCTCCCTTAAATTAATGTAATATATTCTCCCTTAAATTGAACCAAACAAAGCCTTTAAGATTAACAACGACTATGATATGCTATTTTGTACTGATTTTTGTTTATTTATAATAATATGAATGTATTTTCAACGGGGATATCATAAGCTGTGGATTCTGAAAGGTAGCCAATGTTGATGAGCACGTGGTTTTGTACAGAGAATTATTCAAACAATTATTCAATTCATTGACTAACTATATATTTCCCCTATGCAAGGGGAAAAACAAATAAAAAATACTATATATATATTTTTTTCCGTGTCCAAAAACTAGTACATTACATGTCAAAGGTTGTAATTTTTATTTTGGATCTTTAGAATAAATTACTGATTCAATGGATATAATTTCATTTTATATTTTTTTTAATTTATTATATATATATGTCCTCCATTGGTAAGAAAATTTCAGCAGTGTTTGGCAAAGTTAGGATAAATCAAGTGAGAAAAGTTCGCCTATATACCTTCCTCTTGTTCTCTTTATGTAAGTCACTCACGCAACAACAACATTAATACAAACATTATCTTACTAATCAGAGTCAGTTGTATAGTATTATTGTGCTCTTTATTAACAACAAATATTTTTTGATATAATGTTCACTAATATATCTCCATTTAATAATTTTATGGAGTATTCTCTCTTCAGTCTTTCTATGCCTCTTTTAACTTGACCCCATTAAAGAGGTAGCTAGAGAGAATATATTTTTTTTTAACCTTGTGGCATTTAATTTACCAAGCATAAAGTTGAAAACCAATACATTTTATAGGCAATTTTAATAATATAACTTATTTTTGTAGGTTAATTACGTGAGATAATTAATTAATAAATTGATGGGGTTAAAACGCATTGATCATTTTTCCTTCTCTACAGACCAAACGCGAAGCATCAAAATCATTTGTGTGGAACACTATATTGTCGTTTGTGGGGGGAAAACAGTGTTTTGGTGCTTTGAGCATATAGGCATGTGATTAGCTACCTCTACTCACTCTGACTTGGTCAAAGAAAAATGGCATTTTAATTTGTTTAATTTCATAGGGTAAAAAAGATTCCTCATTTAATTATTAGATTAAAACGTTTCATATTTAGACAAAATCAATCAAGTTTATATATGAAAATTAAATATTTAAAAAAGAAAGCGAGGAACTAAGTGAATGGAAGCTCTACACCCATCAACTTGTACATTGTGGATAAAAACATCATGCATGTTGAAAGTACCTATATCTGACATTATATATATATATATATATATATATATATTAAATTATAAGTTAAATAAATTAATTTATAAAAAATAATAAATAAAATAAATTGAGTTATTATATTTAGACTCAACAAACTGATGACTAATTGATAATTTTATATATCAAATAAATAAAAATGACGGAGCTCCAGATATGTTAAATTATATATAAACTTATATTTTTGGACTAAAACTAATATATATATATATATATATAACCACTGAATGTGGGTACGGTATGTAAATAGTGGAATGTCTTTCTTGTGGACACTCATATACGCACACTTCCAATCGATGTGGGGACTAAAGCTTATTCTCCAGTGGATGTGACCCAGCAAGCCAGCCAACAACAGCTGTTTATATATAAACATACAAAAGAGGCCAACACGAATAGGGTTTAGTTTAATGTAAGGAGATAATTTCTCACTAACGTAATAAATTAAGTTTAAATTTCCATTGAGAGAGGTGTACATATGTGATACTCAACAGTATTCTAAATAAGATTATTTTTATTAAAAGGATATCTATACTTAATAAAATATATATAAAGATGCCAGTAAAAATAGTCTAATTAATAAATATTTGACTTGTAATTTATAAAATTATGAGTTTAAATTTTAATATCGATATAAAAATATTATTAATAGGTAATATATAACCTTTGTAATAAGCATTCTTTTAGTTTAAGGTATATTCTGATCTTAATAAATCATAATATCCAACTTGCTTTTTAAAAAAAATATAAAAGAAATTTGAAGAGTTGTGGGGTGGAAGAGGTAGAGGAAAATAAGGAGAGAATAGTGACAGACCGAGAAAAGGGCAATGGAGGTTTCAGTGGATCGGCACTTCGGGACATACCCAACATGTCGCCTTCTCTGTCCTTTACTTTGGCCATATCTCCCCCTATCCCTTTCTCCCCTGCCTCACCACATACAATTCTTCTCCATTTTATTTATATTCCTTTCTTATCTTCTTCTTTGTAAAATTATACACTCAAACATATTTATCGTCTATAGTTTAACTAGTAAAAGAATGAGACATACGATTATTTAGAACATGTTCGATTTTTAAAGAGTATCACTTTATTATAGTTACAGTCACGATATTTAGGGAGTCATCATAACTTCTGAATATCTAAGTTTATATCTAAAGGTAATAGATAACTCGTCTTATCTGATATTAGCATCGCCTAGGAGGAAAGGAACTCTACTTTTAGATTGTAGGTGAGCCACCCCTTTTAAAAAAAAATTATTCCAAAAATAATATTAATTTTCCTAAAGTACTACTTCAATATTCAATCATTTGTACAAGAAACCGCTACATTAATAGAAAATCCTCCTTAACATATATATATATATATATAATTAATATAACTAATTATATTTTTAACTAAAAAACCCTATCAAATAACTTATACATTTAGAACCTGGAGAAGATATCTAAGGGTAGTAAACTACATCAAAAAAAATATGCATTGTATTCCCTCTAGTCCTTGTAGCTAAGCTTCTTCTAAAAAGATATTTTTTTTTATGTATTTTCTAGTTTCATAGAGTATTAAATATTTTTTTTGTATATAGGACATTGAGAGAAAGTATAAATTAATAGTATGATGTTAGAATTTAATATATAGTTTAATGACAATATTAAAAATTACATGAATTTTATAATTAATTAAATACTTTTAAGTGTTTTTGTTTTTATTGATATGTGTTAATTAGTTAAAAGTGATTTTTATATATAGGAGGGAATAAAAGTGTAACTATATATGAAATATTTGAAGCACGAGTAAAAATCAAATCACCATTTATCATAAGGAGAAACAAATGATTTAACCGCAAATATATAAAACTAAGTGGCCTAGAGGAGTCAAGTCAATAGGGGGAAAATAAAATAAAATTGTATTATCCATTATTTTTATTATTATTAAAATTGGTATCGTTCTTCTCTATATCTAGCCCACTTGTACGCTGTTATTTTTGTGGCTGCGGGTGTCGTTTCCGTCAGCAAACATGGCGTTTTTGGATGCGCACAGCCGGACACACGACAGTGCCTCGTTGAAATGCTTCGCTTTTGTGCCCAGGTACTCATGCCACGTCACCGGCCGGTAAAGTGCAGGCCTACTCGGACCCACCACCTTTGGATGTGGCGATATCTTCACACTCGCTGGTGGCCCATACAGGTACGCCACCGATAGCCTCTGCCGTGTCCGGTTCACCAGCACCCGGTGCAGCACACTCGGGTACAACCCGTTCGACAAAATGTGAAGCAAGTCTCCCACGTTAATCACGAGCCCACCCCGGATCGGCGGCACGGTGACCCACCCGGTCCCCTCCTTCATCACCTGCAGTCCACTTGTGGCATTTTGGTAGAGAATAGTGAGAATTGTGGAGTCGGTGTGTGCGGCGAGACCCATGGCCCGATCTGGGTCGGGGCAAGTTGGATACGAGTTGAGCTGGAGGGCGGCACAGGCCCCTTTCAATCCTTCATCTTTTGGGCCAGCCCATTGGATATCATGGTTTGAAATTCCCAAGGAAGCTAAGACGAGCCATGTTAGGTTTTCGGCAAGCTTTTTCATGGCTTCTTCGTACTCCACGACAACATCGCTGTACATGTAGGGGGAAAAGACAAAAAACCACCCAAATGGGAGTGTTAGAAAAATCAAAACAGTACTGTTACTCGATGAGAACTTAGAAGGACATCCGAACAAAAAAAGCTATAAACAAACAGAAGAAGCAAGTGGACTTTGGTGCTTATATATATAGAATCCCGGGACCACCTACCCATCTCCTTTGCAAAATTTGTAATCTTTGCTAAATTTTGCATTTAAGATAAGTAAAAAGTCTTCTTTTTTATTATATTTGACCACATAGTACCTACCATATCCCATATATCTCTCCCTCGTACTTTCCCTCCTATGATATTTTTTTCAATCTCTGTCCCTAAATTCGTGCGAAGTATCAATTGAGTGATTAATATATATATATATATATATATGAATTACGTTAATTACCTGTATTTGGGATAATCATGAGGCCAGAGTTGGCGGAAATGGTCGAGGGGGGAGCCAACAATGGTGAATCCTTCGGACCACATGAGCTTGGGGAAGAAGGAGGAGATGCGAGCGAGGCCGTAGCCGGAGACGCCGTCGGGTGAGCGAGCCGCCTTGAGCTTCCGGTGAGTGGGGAGGGAGAAGAGGGACTTGCCGGCGGACTCAATATCTTGAAGAAGACTGGTGGCGATGCCGTGGTTGACGACCTGGAACACACCCCAAGCCCTGCATGCATGGCCTATGAGCGTTGGAGCATTGGGGTCGTCGAGATCGATCACGGGGGGGACGTCAGCGTCGTCGTCGACGGTGGCAGCAATGGGGCGGTGATCGTCGAGATGAGTCCATGCGTAGGAATCGGGAAGTTCTTGAAGGGAGTGGAAATCAGGGTTCTTGTGGTGAAGGTAAACAGGGTGGGCTCTGAAGGCTTCAGAGAGAGAAGGCATAATGGATTCAGTAATGAACAGAGCAAGTTCAGTTAATCAGAGATAGCAGTTTTAGCTAGTATAAGAATCTGGTTGCGATAAATATATATATATATAGAGAGAGAGAGGGTTAGAGAGAGAGATAAAGATGAGGCGAGTAAATATGATTGTGGCTAGTGAGTATATATAGAGATGATGGGGTAGATGGCGACGACCTTGCCCTACCAACACAGAGAGGGGAGAGAGAGAGAGAGATTTATTTTATTATTCATATTCTTAATATTTTTTGAGTGGAGGAGTTCTTAGGAGAAGTAGACAGGAAAAATGAAATAAGAGAGTGAGAGAGAGAGATGAAAAACGATAAAAACTTATATTTCATTTTTGAAAATTCAAATATTTTCTTTTGATTTTGATCTATTCCGAAACGAAACGAAACTTTTAACTTTATATGTATTAAGGGGAAGAAATACTTCCTCTAATTATTGTACGTCTTTACACAAGATGGAACCCTGGCTTGTCTATTTCCTGTCAACTAGGTTAACAGAGAGAGATATCAGTTCAAATTAAATGATATAGTTTATGACTTATTTTGATTATAAATATAATATTTTAATTTATTTTATTTTTAAAGTTTATAATTTTTTTAAAATTATCTTTATTTATTTCAAATGTTAAATAGCTTTTTATCAATAGTGATAGTTTCCCAAATAAGATATTTTAAAAAATCAATAAATATTATTTATGAATAACTAAAATAATTATTTTTTAATATTTATAAATTAGTTATCTAAATTCTACGATTCAATAGAGTCCTTTTTTTATATGGTATGTACTGTCTAATTAAACATTGATTGTATGTATCTTAATGGCAGAATTTGATGTGAGATTAGGTGTCTATTTAGATTTGCTTTTAATTGACACATTCATAAAAGTTTTGACAAAACTCCCTTCATATATTTATTTCATGAACTATAAAATTATGGTTGAAAAGTTATATTGAAGTTTTAAATCATGAATTCAACCAATCACTAAGTGGAGTAGGTAGTAAATTGATGGTAAATACGAAAGTGAAATGACGAAATTGTCCCCAATAATATTCATGTGTAGTCAGAGGTGGGGAAGGGAGGGTCCCTCGTGGATGAACATGTGCCTTTGTCTTGTCTCGGAGCTGGAAAAAAAATTCAAATATCCAATTAGCACTTCCAACATGGTCTTCAAGCTCTCTCTCTCTCTCTCTCTCTTTTACAAGACAAGCACACTATATTTCGATTTTCTCAAGGATTATCAGGTTACAAGACAAGCACAGTGATTGAGAGATGAACCCATGTTGAGCAGATATGATTTTATAATGGATTCAGAAGCCTCTCACCAAAATCATAAACATTGATGGGAAAATAACTATGGGGAATGCTTCTTTTTAACTTCGTGTTTGTGCTCATTTCCTTGAAAAGTGGTAAAGTTTCTTTTGGTTTCTAGTGCCTTTTGGATTTTGGCTTTCCTCGTCTCTTGTATGCCCTCATGTTGGCCTCCTCTTCTCTCTGTTTTTTTTTTTTTTTACTTTTAACCCTCTAGTTCACTCTGAGTTAATTCTCAAATAATTAATTATTAATTAATAACTTATCAAATTATGGACTCAAATTTTCACTGTCATTATGAGAGTCTTATTGATAAACGATCGAGCTATATCTTTATAAATATTCTTTGTGTTTGAAAACATATTCTACCTCTGGTTAGTCATTGTTACCAAATTTATCTAATTTTTTTAATATAAAAAAAATAAAACATAACGATACCTCCCTTATTTGGTTTCATATGAACATCTAAGCTATCTAACCCTATCATTTTATGATTACTTGTGAATTGGGTAGAAAGCTAATTTGATGTATTAATTCACTTTTGAATAAATTGGATGTATTGCTTATTTTATTGTTATGTTCCATAATTTAAACTTATGGTTACATACTTTTTGTAACATTCGAATTGATGAGGCCTTATTAACGTAATGGGTTTTTTTTTATCAAATATTCCTCCAGTTAACGGATCAAAATTCTAGATTAATAGCACCCTCTTTTAAAGTGTTTTTTTTTTCAATATATCAAACAAGGAGTAATATTATATAGTATATACTCACTCATATCCTTATTATAAGTCAGCTCTAACTATATCACCAAATAAAAAAAGTCGCTGACTCATTAATTTTGTCAGAAAATGATTTTTTTATATCTTTATTCATATTTAAAAATATAGATAAACATTACATTGTAGTTCAAATATCCATTTAATAAAATGTAATGGGTTAATATTTGGAAAAAAATAATTAATGACCTAGCTACCAAGTGACTTATATATATATATATATATATATATAATTTTTTTCAGACGCCTTATGTAAGAGACAGAAGTGATGACTATCATCCTACTCTATTTTGTCTTTAATATAAGTGTTAGTTAATTTTTTTGAGTAAATTAAGAAATCCAAATAAATTAAATCAAATACTTCAAGATAAATTCATATTATATACTTTTTAATATATTTAAATTAGTCAACTAGTTTTTATATTAATTATAATTAACTAATTTATTTAGTTTCCTTAATATATCTAAAAAATCAATTAGCTCTTATAATTAGGAGAGAAAATAGTATTATTTTTCATTATTCCTTCTCCTAATAAGGTTACAACATATAAAATTTATTGAAAATAGCATTATTATTGTTGGTCATTCATGATAATACTATTTATTTTTCAAACTCCATATAATACAAAGAGCACACACCTAGCTATATACTCCAATTGTTTTCTATAACCTTATCATTGAGTTTTCTTGGGGGGAAAATACAATTGCAGATCCCACCAAAAAGTAAAAGAAAAAAAAAACTATCACAGAACCCTCTCGTCTACTATTTATTTTTTGTCAATAAAGTCAGCTTTTAATAGCATAACACTAGGATTTTATTAAAATAAAGAGAGTTAGTTTTTTAAATGTTTGAGAGAAATGGGTATAATTTACTGTAAAATTATATTTAAATAATAAAAAAATAGTAAAAAAATCTTTATTTAAAAATTTTATTGGTGAGAAGGATATGAGTTTAAATACATGTATTCTATATAAATTTTTTAAAATACCAATACTTTTTATATATAAAAATATATCAAGGTACTTTTGGTCAATAAAATTTTTAAACATTAATTTTTTACCTATTTTCTTTAAAATAAATGCTTCACGCCAATTGAAGTAGTATTCTAGACTCTAACCAAACCAATTAGTATTAAGTATAAGAGACTTTGACTGTTTAAATATAGGATCTTAAGTTTAAGTTTATAAGAATGCAGAAAATATCTTTGAAAGAGTTATCATCAATTAAATTTGACAATACTCAAAACTAACTAAGTCGAATAGCCATATGGAAAAAAATATCTATAAAATATAGGTACAGTGCTTATATATATATGATGAGTCTGCTTAGATAGGCTTTTGGAAAAGGCTTATAGAAAAAAAATAGCTTTTAGGCAATTTTTTGAAAAAGGGTTTTTAGATAAGAGTTTATAGAAAAAAGAATAGTTTTGAATAAATGAGTGTTTAGATAGTTATTATTAGAAAAACTTTTGTGATTGATAAAATACCAGAAAGAGTATGAGATAAAAAAATTATTTATTCTTCAAAAATTCTAATGACCACTGTAGCATTCTTCCTCCTCCCTTATAGTGACTCTAGTGACGAAAAGGCACAAAAGGACTGTCGACTTTAGCATCACATGGTGACAAAAAATAAGAAGGAGGTAACGAGCATGACGACGAAGAAGACGGCAATAAAGACAGTGATGAGGACAAAGAGAAGAGAGAGAAGATGATAGAGAGTGTATAACAAAAAGTAAAGATAAAATAGTATTTAAATAGTCTATAAACTCTTTTACTATTCTAAAAATCATTACTACCAATTTATCTGAAACTATAGTTTAACCCGTAAGCCCTTATGAATAAATATTCCTATTTATTTTTTAAAAAAATTAAACTAAAATTTATATCATAAGCTTTTTTAAAAATGTAGATTTCAAAATTTTCTAGACAGGGGCGATTGGGGGGGGTGTGAAGAAGAAATAAATAGAAAAAGTTGAATTAATTTATGTATGTTGCATTCAAATGAGTGTTGAGATCATAAGAGTAAGAAACAGTGATGGCCCTCTGGTTGTGAGAGATGTGAGGTAACAAGAACATGATTATGGACTAACGGGGGTTAATCTGTAGTTGTAAGTAACTCGATATCACTTAAGTGAGATTTCGACTTCGAGCATTGGCGTATATAGAAAATCTCTATTAGGAGACTCACTCACCATAGTCAGGTGCGTAACGTGGGTCAGATCCTGATATAATTAGGATAAAACTCTGGTAAACCGAATGGAAAAAAA
Source organism: Leucaena leucocephala (assembly GCA_037074615.1). Taxonomy (NCBI): domain Eukaryota; kingdom Viridiplantae; phylum Streptophyta; class Magnoliopsida; order Fabales; family Fabaceae; genus Leucaena; species Leucaena leucocephala. The sequence continues at coordinate 4,120,043 of CM073558.1, read as the reverse complement.
AAAGAACATGATTATGGGACACATTGGCCTTTGTGTGTTGTGGGTGTCATTCATTCAAATTACCAATCTCACTCACTGCACATGTCCTTCACGTGGCTCCAACATGCCCAGGTCGGCTCCATCCTTTTCTCTATATCTATATTCATTTCTCTTCATTAAAAAAAATAAATCCATTCATTTTTATATATATTATATATTATTTCATATTTAAACCATTTAATTAATTAGCGTATGATTTGAAGAGATCATACATGTATACGGCCTAGAATTTAAACGTGACTAATTAAGTAATAATTAATCAACTTCATTGGTATATATAACATACATATTTTCTATTTTAATATTATTATTTGATTGTTCATGTTTCTAACTAATTAATTGTTTCCTTGACATTCATCCCATCGACAATAACATATCATACTCTCATATCTATGATATAATATCTCGATCTTTAATTTGTGGATTTATATATGTACTGTCCATTTCATTTAATTTAAAAAATATATAAATAAATGAAGTTTTTTATATTTCCCAAAAATGATGATGATGACACCTTTAATATTATCTTTCTGATATTGCGATGATATATATTTTAGACTTGTTATTACATACAAAAGAAAATTATTTTGTTGATACCTATTTTTTTTTATCTTTGTAATAAATTATTTTATTTATATTTGTTAGCACAACTAATAGTGGTAATAATGTTCTAATAGATTAAAATTAAATAATTTAATAAAAATAATAATATTAATATTAAATTTAAAATTGAAAGAAAATATAGGTACCAAGTGAACGGTTCTCCTTTCTTTCGTGAACAAGGGTCACATTTAATAATGATTTGGAGATACAGAGCCTTTGACTATCAATTTTAGAAATTTTGAGTCTTTAGATGTCAATTTCATTATTAAAAAGGAACTGGGGCATGTGAAACGGCACATGCATGAGATTTCAGTGAGCATATAAACGACAACAAGTTTTTTTTATTTTTTATTAATTAGGATTAATGTTTCCGTCCATCAATATTATTCAAGAACCATTTTATTTAATTGTTTTTTAAAGAGAATATTAAAGGGGAGAGATCAGATGGGCTATTATGAGACTATAATTACGTGTTCATGATGAGGAATTAATCTTTATCCAAGTGATAATCATATAATTACATATGGATTATGTAACTTTATTGTTGTTAAGTGCTAATTAAAATAAAGGAAAGCACTTAATTGAAGGATTATAGTTAATCAATCAAGTTCTAAGTAAACGTAGATACATCATTATCCCCTGTTTTAATCATCCTTAAAAAAATAGATATGAGAATCCTATATCCATGCATGTGTGGTTGGGAAATTATATATATATATATATATATATATTTCTTTTTTTAAAAAAAAAAGAAGAAGCTCAATGCTGGTCCTAAGAGTCATAGACTATCCAAATTTGGAATGATGCCAAGATTTTTTTTAGCTTTCCACTTTTCCCCTATATATATATATAGTGTATGTGCATATGTGTGTCTCTCTAAAACTATAAATAATTCAATATATAGAATAATTATATATAAGCTATAAATAATTCAATAAAGTAAAATTATTAAAGCATTGACAAATTACTTGAGTTCAACCAGAGAAAAAAAATATAAAATCTAATATGGTCGATTTGTTTAAAACTCTTAACCAATGTAACTAGAAAATAGGTTAACGGATTTAGTGGTTTAATCTGCCAACACAAACAAAAAAGTGCATTTACTAGGGGTAAAAAAAAATAGCATATGTATGCTTTTATTATTCCAGAAAATGGGGACAATATTTTTTAGTTGGAATTAGACTTAGGTTTTGAGTGGCGAGTGAATTATTGGTAAAAGAGAGGACATGCCTGCAATATTTGTCGTTTAGGGTTTTGAGAGAGAGAGAGAATCTGAATGATGGGTAAACAAACGGTGGAGCACACAGAAGCATTTCTGTCTTCAAACTTAAAATGATGAAGTACCTCCAATGTGGCCCTCCATCCATATAAAGCTTGTTAATTATGTGTGTGCGAGTGTGTTCATCACTTCAAACGGTTCAGATCAATATATATTGTATTACTTTCTCAATAACTAATTTATAATAAAATATTAAATTAATTATTTATAATAATAAATTTATTTTAATTTTTTAACTTCATCTCTTTAATTACGGATATTAGAATTATTTCTTAGTTGGAAGGTACTTTAATATATATATAATTAATAGGGATATTTTGGTCAATAGTCTTATATTTAGAGATAAAATAAATCTTTTATCTAATTTTTATATTTAGGATTGGAAGGAGTATCTTACAATATTTAGAAGCAAAATATTATATATGATGATGTTATGAATAATCTCTAAATTATATCAATAATAAAAAATATGGGATATTGATTTCTAATGATATTTTGAGTTTCACCTTAAACAAATAAGATCATTATCAACATAAATTTTATATCTAATCATGAAAGTCGATCCCTATAAAATATCCCATAAATTTTGAAAAAGTTATACAAGTATATAAAAGGATATATCGATCACAAATATCGATATGTGATTTTAATATTTGTGGAAAAGACAAAAATACCCTTAAATTATGGACATTAATTACTCTAATAATAAAACTGATAACATGTATAATAATTTTAACTACTTTGATAATAAGATTGATAACTCCCTTTAATAATAAGATTTACTACTCCCTTTAGATCCATGGGCAATTTTATATTTTCTCACAAATATTAAAATTCTAAATTAATACTTATGACTATTTTGTCATTTTATATATCCCCATGCCTTTTTAGAATTTTATAATTCAATTGGTGTTTTTTATGGGTTTTCCCTATCTAATATGTGTTAATTAATTTTTTTTATTCTTCCCCACTATTTTATTCTTTCATATGTTTGTCTAATTACATTTAAAGAAATTAGGTTTTTAATTTTTTATAAATAATTTAATATTTTAAAATTTTTAATTCAGGATTTCCAAATTGTACTTCTTTTATTGATTTAAGTGTTTATTTCTCATCAAATACTTTAGAATGATTTTAAAATTTCAAACTTCCTAAACAAAAAAATATCTTTACCTTTTAATACTTGATTGTAAATAAATATCTCAGACACATGATGATGGTATCAAGAACCTTTTTTTTCTGCTAACTCAAACTGATGGAGCATTAATATATTATGCATAAAATCGAGGGAGATTATTTACAGCATAAAATAAGTTATATTAATATATATTATGCATGACTTATACCAAAGGGTGCTTGGTTAGACTACAAAGTGGACAAAATTGAATTCGGATTTTATTTTGTTAAAAAAGATATTTGGGAGAAATATTTTAATAGTAAAACCTTAACTTAAATTAATCTATTATTCATATACTTAGTAATAAAATTTAGAAAAAATATCAGCTATTAAGTGATACAAAGGGTTAAAAAAAATATTATGCATGATTAATAAATAATTAAAAAATTATTATACATAGTTATATTTACTTTCATATCCTGATTCTGACTTTTTGGCACAGAAGAAGCCAAAGGAGATAAATAGTGTGTATATATAAGCTTGGCAATCAGAAATGCTGGTTCGGGGCTGTGATTACACGTGTCATCAAGGTATTGGTCCGTCCAAAACCTAGTCACTATAACTTAGTAAACTCCGTAGCTACCTAACTTTAGGATCGAACGTAAACAGAGTGCAAACAAATTGGAAGCCATAGCTAGCTACCTATAATGGTTGGTAATTAACGCGTTTCTATTTTTTTTCACCTGAGATCCAAAAATTGAGGTATAATGAATTATATTTGATTAAAATTTTATATTATATATAAATATAAATATTTGTATTAATAACAGATATAGTATCTATATATATATATATAGTAGGCTAGTTATAAGTAGTATGCGTTGTTATCTATACCACCTCCAGTCCTTTAGTTAAGAAATTAATTTAGTTAATATCAATTAATAATTTTAAATTTTTAAATCACCCTCAATAAAATTTATTAATAAGCATATAAAATCATTTTTTAAATTTTAAAAAAGAAGAATTAATTAAAAATATATGTTTAAAATTTTTATTTGCTAAAAGGATATGGTATGTTTAATTTTATAGGCGGAAAATACTAGCACTCTCAATTTTTATACACAAGATGACAAAAAAAAAATCATAATAGAAAGTACCGATCTTATAACTAATAAAGTTTTTAAACAATTACTTTTAACTAATTTTTCTAGTAAAAAAATTTCCTAAGATAAAATAGAGAGAAAATTAGGAAAACAATCCCTTGTTAATTTTTTTTAATCAGAAGTGTAAATTAGAGTAAAAAATTATTAGGTCTATTAGGTCTTACTCACCAACAAAACTTTTTAGGGGTTTTTTCCCTTTCAAATAAATTATGTATAGAAAATTAATCTAAATAATTTACCAAAATCATATTTTAAAATATTCTCAATCTAATAATTGAATTTAATTAATTCATTTCAATAAACATAAGTCGTATAAGCAATTGCTGGCCGGCCGGCCGACTCATCGTTGTCGTGTTATGAACTGAATGGTCCTAATTTTGTTGTGTATTTTGGGTTCATGTTTGTGAGAAAGATTCATTCTATATATAATAAATGCCACAGCACAGGTTTTGGTCATGTTCACTATTATTGAATAAGATTCATGGATTTGGGGCAACTGTGCCTTTGATTTGTTTGGTTTTTCTTCCTATATTATCATGCACCACGTTCAACTTCTTCAAGAGCCATCATCAACTACTATCTTAGTCATGATTTACCATGTATCTTCCTTTGTTTTCTGCAATAAAGTTAAATCACATTTGACTATTATATAGATTTTGCTCCAATGAAGCTTGTTAGTCAAACCCTAATATCATGGATTCCTCAACGACCACAGGCCATGTTTATATTTGACTTCATCATTAGCTATATCTTCTACTGTTTACGCACATGTTAATCTTTTGTCCTTATTCATGCAAATTTCTCAGTTTATTAGTTCAATTCTCTTTATAACGTTAATACTTACTTCTTTAAATCATTTAAAAAAAAGAAAGAAACTCAAAGGATGAAACCCTAACTGGCCATATATATGCACAGACACTTTGGCTTTACCCGTCTTTGTTACTATTAATAGGAAAGTTTTCATCACGGCAATGACGATCAGGAGGTGTGCTTTGTTTGATTTTATGTTAAAAACTACTAAAGTTACAGTTTGGTTAGTTCCAACGTAAATTCATATACTTGCTTTCAACAAGTAAGAGGGTTATGTCTAATAAAAAAGATTGATCTCTCTTGTAATATGTCTAAATGTTCGTTAATCGATCGTGGAATTTCTCATACATATGTAAAATATTGTAAGCAATATTGTTGAAAATGTGGAAAAACTTTGGTGGGAGAGAGCTTTTTGTCGTGTTGCTGAAGCAATATGAATGATTGCGGTAGTGTTATTGGCGTGCACATGCATATGTAGAGATTTCAAGAAGCCAAAGTCAAGTTCATCAAAGTAATCCTTATCAATTCACGACAAGAGACCCACACACACACGTGTCCAAATTAAATTCCCTCCTCCTCCTCCTCCTCCTCCTCCTCCTCCTCCTCCTCCTCCTCCTCCTCCTCCTCCACATTTAAATAAATCAAAAAATTAAATAAATAAATAAATTATAGTCAATATCAGAATTAGTTAAATAATTTAAATAAATTTAAAAAATTAAATAAACCAATTAATTATAGTCAATATAAAAATTAATATATTATTAGCTAATTTAGGTCATTTAAAAAATATGTAATTTAAATTCGTATTGAGTAGTTTGATTTTGTCATCATTGACTAATTTATTTAATTTTATTAACATACTTAAATTAGTTAACTAACTCTTATATTAAGAATCAACGTGAACATAATATATATATATTTACGAAATTGAGGTGCCAGCTGACGTTTAGTTTTTCCTCACTTTAAATATTCAAACAAAACCAAACATTACGTTCCAAATCAATAAAACACGTTCCAAATCTTAAGTATTAGACATATGTATTTAATTAGTTTATATTCTTTCTAATGAATTCGTTTTTCTTACATTTTTAAATTGATTGTACTTTTTAAGAGTTTTCATGGGGAGGGGGGTGATTTGGGTTATTTGGTGGTTTTAGAAGGCCAATATTTTCTTATCTTTATAATAATATTTTAATCACTCGAGAGAGAGAGAGAGAGAGACATGAAACATTATCTTGTTCAATCTTCACCACTACCAGTAACTGTTACAAAATGTTGTTTGTCCCCCTCCCCCTTTAATTAGTTTCTTATTTCACATATGTTTCAAAATATTCAAACTCTCTATACTAAGGACGACAATTCTCATTGCAATCTGTTTTGATATGTTCAACAATTCAATCTAGCCATTTGGAAATTAGTCTAGCCGTGTCTCTTGCATTAATTGCAATAATTTATACCACATGTCACATGCACTGATTTTTTGTAAAAAAAAAAAAATCAGTCATATGTATATTATTTATAATTTATGAATATAGCTATTATATTGCTAAAATTTTTAATGTTAGTATATTATTGATTATTTGGAACAAATATGAGGTAATTAATTACATAGAATTGAATATATAATTAAATTTGACATTATAGAAGTCAAGATAAGGATCAACCTTAATTTAATTAGATGGCCCCGTAAAGACTAAGAAGTCGTCTTTCCATGATTGGAATTTATTGGAGAGGGGTCTCTTCTCCTTATTTATTTATATGTATGTGTGTGTAAAATAAACCATATTATATATTTAATAATTAAGTATATCATTATATATAATAATTGTGTTATTTTGCTATATGATACGTTAAAGAAATTATTCGTGTCATTTAAAATCGAAAGATTCATTAATATTCACATTATGACTCAATAATTAAGAATTAGTGACATATATATATTATTAAAAACGTTCACACTCAGAAGAAGATTTGGACTTATGGCCTATTTGGATTAGCTTTTGGAGAATAAATTATGAGAAGAATAGATTTTAAAAATAGAGATATTTGAATGATTAGTAGTATAATCGCTTCTCATATTGGTAAATTACTAAAAAATGTATGATTTGATTAAAAGTAAGAAAGATGAGAGAGAGTAGAAGAGAGAGATGAGAGGGTGTAGAGAAGAGAGAGAAGATAAGGTGGATAAGAGAGGAGAGATGGTAGAGATGAGAGATAGTGTAAGAAAAAGTAGGGATAAGATAGTAATTGGATAGTTTATAAACTCTTTTACTGTTCTAAAAATCAGTTTCAGTAGCTTATTTAAAATCATAGTTTTGGCCAAAATTACTTCTAGACATTGTTTAAAAAATTTTTAATTCAAAATTTTATCCAAAAGAACTTTTTAAACTATACACCTAATCATACACTTAACGGATTGCTGGGCAAGGATCGAACATGGGTAATTGCTACTAAAGAGGTCCTACCTGCCACTCGCACTACCGAGGTGCTAATCCCGTAATCTTCAAAAATATATTTGATCATTTCTTAATGTTTGCTCATAATGTTTTTTCTTTAAAAAAAATAAAGAAGCCATTCAATATGTATAATAATTGAAAGGAAAAGAGACAGGAGAAAGAACAAAAGAGAATAAATACAGATACGTGTGTAGATGACTTTCCCAAGGGATTCATCATTTTGATCAGTACAGAGATAATGGATATGGGGGAATGAATGAATGAACATTATTATTTATTTCAAAATTAAAATATGAGACAAACGAGGAAAAACAAAGAAAAAGAAAGAAGAAGAGACAAGACAATACAGGAATGAAGTGCATGCAATATTGTTCCATGACACACCACATAGATTCATTTGGCTAATGGTTAATTCTACAGTGCAAACTCAAGACAACAGCAAAGAAAAAAAGAATAAAGTGTATGCAATATTATTCCATGACACACCACATAGATGCATTTGGCTAATGGCTAATGGTTAAGGAGGCGAGGACCATTTTTATTATAGTTATGAAGACTCATTTGTTATACGATCTCGTAAGTCTTCTGTAAATATTCTCTAAATTTTAGGGATATACCCTGACCCTAATAAAAAATCGGTACTAAATCTAACTAATTTTTTTTGTACTAAAAAAATAAGTGTATGAATTATTTGGGCTCTTTCTGGTGAGACAAAAACAACACCAGAGCGAAAGCATCTATATATTTTTCATATTCATTTCTCCAATTATTATTATTATATATAATATAATATGTCATACCTAACAAAGACCCTCATAAGTTAATTTTTTTACTTACAGCATTTATTATTCCCTTTATAATTTGCCTCAAATATATATAATATATACAAGAACCTCACATTTCTCTTCAATTCTATGTCCTCCCTTGTCTTATTAGACATGAAATTTACTACTACCTCTTTGTAAATCAATTCTACAATTTTTTTTTTTGTTTTCCTATTACAAATTACTACTTTTTTGTAAATTAGTGTAGCAATTACTATTTTTTTCTAATAATACCCTTCGTGTATATATATATATATATATATATATATTAGATATTGTTGAGTTTTCTTTTCTTTTTTTTTTTGTGGGAAGAGTGATTCAGAGACAAAGGTATTTATAAAAAAAATAGAGTAATTTTAAGACAACCGATTTTATTAGTTTTCGTATGAATATATGGGTTAAAGTAACTCTACCTATGTTCAATGTTCATAGCCGGTCCTAAGTTCAAATAAAAGTATAGAGGAAGACGGCTATTAAGCCCTCGACAATCAACATATAAGTATTTTCTTAGTTTTTAATATAGTTTTGACCGCATTGTATAAAATATTATCTATATAAAGTAAATAAATATTACTAAAGAATCTTTATGCCTATTAATTAGAAGTTTGTGATTCAATTTGCATTTCTCTTGCGATCAAATATAAATACTTACTATCATATGTTGGTGCCAACTATAAAGATGTGTGATTGTGACTATATTCAAATCTCTAAACTTTGAGAATGTGACATGATTTTAGTGGGATACTGGTGTTAAATCTATCTAAATTATTTTGTACAAAAACAATATTTAGTAAAAGGGATGTTTAAAAATTAACCATCCATTGATTTTTTTTTATATATATAGGAAGACTTTAATTTATTGGAAACTAAAATTTGGGTGTGCATGTTAAAATCATCTCGTCTTGGAGGGGGAAAAAGAGATTTTCTAGGTATATTTAATATATTGTTATAATTAAGCAAAATTAGAGATTTTTAAAGAATTGCTCAAGAAAACTGAAACAATATATTACTCCATTATTATTCTTTTCTCACACCATCATTCCAGCTTAAATTCAAAATAAAAATTAATAAATAAGTAAATAAGATTTATATAATATATGCAGATTTGTATTACATTGATCATCATCGTATTCTTAGAACTAGGGCTGCTAATACTATTACAGATAGCATAGGGAGTTTGCCTAATCCATTCAGAATGTCTCCTGTAACACAACAAATCCAATCAGTACTTACCGTTAATATATAGATTCAACAAGAAAACTAAAATCACACGAATTCTTGTTTTTTTTTTACTAAGCATGTATCCTCCTATTTGAGGTACTCTTAGATATTAAATGTAACATTTTTTTAGTAAAAATTCAAACTTTAATTTACCGTGTTACAAGAAATTAGTCTATTTTATTTGACTTGCCATTAATAACTTCACATGAAATGATTTATTCATGCTATGAAATTATTATTGGGCCGTCCTATTATTTTATAATTTATAGGCCCAATCTTATCTCCGGTTATCCATAAAAATTAACTAAAAAAAAACACAAAGTAAAACACAGTAATATGTGGTGAAATTCAATAACTTGGAAGAGAAAAAAGGCCAATTTTTTAATATTATGTTTAAAAGAAACGGCTTAGTTCTCAAAATTAAAATTTGAATTCTTATATAAAAGATATTCATATTTAATATTCGACTTTTAACAAAAAGAAGCCTTTTTATATAGTGGGAAATTGAGAAAAAATTGACCATATTTGAGTCCTTGGTTTGGTCAGTTTATAGAGTATTTATGAATGACTCATTATTAAAATCCTCATTTTGACAGAGAGATTTGAAATTATATCACTGTCATGATATATAATTCGTATCCTTACCAACTAGACTGATACTCACAATGCGTGTAAAGAGACAGGCAATTACCATTTGTTGGAGAGACAGAATTTGTGGGAGGGGGTGGTGTAGGTGGAGGCTGATTAAACCCAACACCAATACCCGCCCGCTACAATCTGCTCCTAATTGGCCTGTAAACATAAAATCATGAAAAATAAAATGTTTTTTATACATATAAGACTGAGTTTCAACAAAATGGGAAAAATAATTTGATGATACAAAATTTCCCAATTATAAGATAGAGGTAACATAGACAGCATATATAATTCCCGTGAGATAGGAAATATGTTCAAAAGGCATGAAAACTTGAAGACCACAATTTGTTTGTTAATTCAGATGAAAAGAAGGAAGGGAACGTACTTTTCTGGAAACGAGGTTGGGATCGGCAAAATGATTGGCAGAGCCATCAGAGCATTGGCACTTGGGATTTGAACCTTCACTCAGATTTTCCATCCGTCCCGTATGTATTGATCCAGCATGCTGTCCATTCATTCATGAGCCAATATATACTTTTAAAAAATAATTTATAAAAAAAATTTAGATAATTTTTAAAAAAAATCTAAAAAATAATTTATAAAAAAAATTATTCTCAATAAATGAGTATTTAGATAATTATTATCAAAATAATTTTTATGATTAATAAATTATTATAAAATATACTAGATTAAAAAAAAATATTGTTCAGTTACTCCCTCAACCTATGCTATCATCTTCCTCCTAGGCTTCTACAACCCATGGTCACTATTCACTCATTTCCTTTCTCCAAAATAACTGACTCCCACCGTCATCCCTCCAAATTACTAGAAGAAGATAGCACGACATCGTGCTCATAGTTGGAGGGAGAAGAGGATGCCATTAGAAAATAGAAAGGACAATGACTCTCCTCCCTCCTATCGACGATGACAAGGAGCACAGGGAGGAGAAGACGTGATGGTAAGGAGGCGGAGTAGAAGCAAAGAAAAAAAAAATGAGAATTAAGAGAAGAGGAGAGAAAAGGAAGGGGGTTAAAAAAAATAAAAATAAAATAATAATTAAATAATATATAATTTTTTTTGCTGTTCTATAAGTTATTCTCAATAATTTATCTAAAATTATAATTTTATCCAAAATCTTTTTTAAATAAATATTGCTACTTGTTTTAAAAATGTTTTAAACTAAGATTTAGGTTAGAAGTTATTTTATAATTTTAGTATTCAAGTAATCCAAACAGGCACTATATTTCACTAGAATTAATAAAGATCATACATCCAAGTTTAAAGTATTTTCTCTTGTACATCTATTATCTTAAAGTATTTTATGATACATATATTTTAGGATGCAAGATTTACTTTAAAAAAATATCTCAAAGTGTTAGGCATATATGAAAAAATAATTTAAAATGTTGGACACGTTAACCTAAAATCTTAAATTTTACTTTAAAATTTAATAATTTTTAACTTTACTTTTATTTAATGCTCCTTACATTCTTTTTTATAAGATAAAATTAAAGGAATTGTATTATTTGAAAATGTAGTTAAAATTAGTTAAATGCAATAAACATATAAAAAATGAACCTTGTTTTCCAAAAAGACCCTCATATATGGAAAAGGTCAGATGGAAGAAAGAGTGAGCAAAAAAAGATACGAGAGAGAATGAATAGAAAAAAAAATAAAATAGACATAATCAATTGAGGGTAAAATTGGAAGGGAAAATTAAATGTTTAAACATCTCTAAAATATATTTTATAAAAAAGAATATGCGGATTTAACAAATTGTATCTTATAATATAAATGAATGGATGGAGTATATATTATACTTTTTCAGTTATTAATATAAAATTTAATTAGGGAGTTAATTTTTATTTTAAATATAAGACATATTTTTTAAATTTATCAATATTTTTTTAAATTATTACTATTGATACTCTATCAATAATAATCAAGTAAGAAAGGAAAAAAATAAATTAAGAAATATGATTTAAGATATTTTAAGAAAAATATGATATATTAATTAATTTAACTAAATTTTTAATATAATTAAATTAATTAGTTAAATAGATATTATATTTAGGATCAGATGAGCACCTATAAAAATAAAGTCTACAAGCATTCATGTAAAAAATTTAATAATTTGATTATTTGTATCTCATATATAGAAGCAGAAGCAGGATTATATTATTATATCAACTGCAAATCAGGTATTTGTGTTTCAAATATTAATGAGATGAAGGACGTACGATCAGAAAAATTAGGCACTTGCAACGGTGGCAGAGGAGGCGGAGGAGCCCCATTTCCACAGTGGAAATCAACGGTGCCTGCAATATTGATAATTCATTGATTGTGCTGCTGCATATGATAATGAAAGAGATAAACGATGAAGAAGAAGACAGACAGACAATTGGGAAGAACACAAGGGAGGTGAGTATTGTTGTAAAGGTTGGCCCACCCGTCACTGCATATTCAAAAGTCTAAAAGTAATTTTAACCAACGAAAGCATGGTTTTGATATAAGCGGGTGAGAATAACTTTTAACTCCGAAACTATAGTTTTCTTTTGTTTTTTTTTTTAATTTCTTTTCCAAAATCTAATCCAAATAGACTCTTAGAGCCCTGGGGAGCGCGTAGAGAGAGTAGAGGAGGTTACCTTGTAATGGTTTGGACTCTGTAAGGTTGGTGGTGAAGACACTGAACAAAACCACAACAGTAAAAGAACCATACACCACTCTTCTGAATTTGGGCTTTCCCATGTACATACTATTCATCACTTCCCTGAGTTTCATGCATTACACGCTGTTGTTATAGATATAGAGAGAGAGAGAGATTTGTGTTGCTATTTGATTGTTAGAGAGAAGAAAGGACCTTATCAGTAGTTGTCCCTTATTTCATGTCTTCAAGGCCGATCCATGCATACTTGTTCAAGAATTTCTATACGAACGACGATGTGTATAGAGAATTTTCATTACTAGTAGCGGCGGTTCAATTAAGTCAAAGAAAATTTATATTCATTAAATATATATATATATATATATATATATATATATAAAGTCTAGAATTCAACAGAGCTTCTTCTTATTTGAATCCAAATTATTTGATTATTTGACAGCAAAAGGTTTTAAAATGCAATGAAACTTCTTTTCCATGAGTAGCTAAATAGATCGAGGGGGAAAAATAAAATTTTTTGTTAGAAAAAAGAGCAAGGAAGATGAAAAGTGCAAATAAAAAGATTAAAAAAATGGTCACTATTTTTTAAAAAATGAATTTGTGCCCTTGATTTCTCCACCCGTGTGTGATCGTGGCTGAAGGGAAGATAACAAGAAAATATGATAATGAGAGGCGGTTGTAGCAAAGAGTGAGAATAAAAGAAAACGTCCACACCCATCATCCCAGCTTAAACTAGTGCAAGTATGAGATATATCTCTGTTTTGAAATGAATTCAATCTCTAAAAAATATTATTTTATTATAGTTTTAATCACGTCATTTGAGGAGACATTATAACTCTGGAATATTTAGGTTTACGTCGGAGGGCAGTTGACGGTTCGTATTGCCCGATATTAGTATTACATAAAAAAAAATGAGACTTCACCTTATCTTTAAATCATAGTTGAACTCATCTTTTTTTAAAAAAATTTTGTTCCAAAAAACAAAAACAGACGTTCACATAAATCCAATATTTCGATTTTAGCCATACAAATATTTGTTGAGATTGCCACCACCTGCCATCTTCGTATTTATTATCGCTAACTTCTTACATTTTATTCTTTCTTAAAAAAATATTCTTTGATTTTTTATTTGTCATATAAATAGATAACTAATTCAAGATGAAAACTTTTTTTTTTTTGATAAAAAGATGAAAACAATTGAGGTTCAAGTGTGGAGGAGAATTTTCTTTCTTTTTTTCCTTTGAATTCAACAAAAGGGAAACAAAAAAGAAAATACTAATAGCATGAAATTATCAATAGGGTTTAACATATCTTCCTATTTACAAGAGAGATTCTATGCCACTAGAAATTGAAAGGGTATCTTAAGGTAAGTGGTTTATAATAGTTAGGTGTGAGATTTGAATTTGAAATCAATATTTTCTAAAAAAACAAAATTAACTATGCCATGAAAATCAAACATGTCCCATCTGGCATAAGAAGAGAAGTAACAGTTTAAAGAATATGGGATTATACTAATGGTTGTTACAGATTCAACAGCATTCCCTTCTCTCTTGGACTTCAAAATTACAAATGAATATTAATAAAAGACAAACCACCACACAGCCAAAGAACTAAGAAAATTGGTGACAATTCAATCTCTCATTAAGCAGATCCAAATTCAGCAAACCACTTCTCATGACGTTCAATATCAGCCTGTGACACACTTCTTTGCACCTTAGCCAGGGCTTCTTCAAAATCACACATGGCCACTGGATCCTTTGAAATCTCATCTTTCGACATGTTCTTGATCTCGTCGCGAGTCTTTCCCGCTATCTTACGCCTCATACCATTCAACGAAGCATCACGACAGACATTCGTCAGATCATCTCCACTATAGCCCTCTGTTCGGCGAGCCACATCATCTATATTTACATCAGGCGCCACCTGATCCCAACATCAAGTTTCATTAGTCTTACCAAAACAGTTAGTGTTTTTTAGTGTCAATGAATCTGCTATCACTTCCACAGGCTATTTTTACTAACTACAAGTTGATGATGATCACAAACCAAAACTTTTTTGTTCCAATAAAAGGCTCAGCAAAACTCAAAATAACGTAAAACATGATTTCTGAGATAATCAAGAAAGAAACTCTACTGATAATTAAAGGACCTTACACCTCTAAGAAGTGTGTATATGTAACAATAAGCCTTATATAAGGTCAGCTATATAAATCACACGATGCTATTATACTCTATAAAGAATCATATCTTTTAATAGATCGTTAATCACTAGGTCCTGCTCAATGACTAACTTGAAGTATTTGTGTGTCTCTGTAAGTGTGGAATAAATATCTTGAAAGAAATATATAGGCAAGATAGTAAAACTAGCTCAGTAGCTCTCCACTAACCTCTACAGTCTTCAAATTGATTCGGATTAGCTCTTTACGGCTCTCGAAATTTGGAAGAGGGATATATATACGCTTTTCCAGTCTTCTCCTGCATTTCATGGAGATCACATGGGATGAGCAAGAGTAGACTTGTACACTCAAAAGAGACGAATTTCTAGAAGAAACGTTTTTTTATTAGTGACAACTAATCATGTTGAGTATAAAAAGAAGCAGGGAATTCAAACCTTAGGGCTTCATCTATGTCCCATGGGAAGTTAGTGGCAGCCAATACCATTACTATTTTTCGGGTCCCATCCTCGTTTGTGGAGCTATTATTTACACCATCAACCTGAACTAGAAGTTCAGATTTTACTCTTCTAGATGATTCATGCTCCCCAGATGCCCTGATGATGTAAAGTTAATTGAACCAATGGTCAAGTTTAAGAATAAGAAGAGGACTGAATTAGTTCTATACTACTCAAGGTCAAGGGGCAATATGAAAGAGGCAACGTTAATTCTTCATTCCTTGAAAAAATAGACTTACCCACGAGCATTGCATAGAGAATCGATCTCATCAATGAAAATCGTACTTGGTGCATAGGCTCTTGCAAGATCAAACAAACATCGCACCATCCGCTCACTTTCTCCGCGCCATTTTGAAGCTAAAGTAGCAGAGGAAACATTGAAGAAAGTGGTCCCGCATTCAGTAGCAACAGCTTTAGCTAGCAGTGTTTTCCCAGTTCCTGGTGGACCAAACATCAGAACACCTTTCCACGGTCTCCTAATTCCCTGCAAGCATATAAATCATACGTTCACACTATCGAATGTTTATTGTTGTAGGCAGAATAATCAGAGAGAAGACAAGCACTTAATAACTGAAATTCAAATGTATAGGCACGATAAAGTTGAAATCGATTAGGCCAATTAAATCAGGTTACTTTAATACTAAGTTTACTATGCCTTTTGAGCTTTCGATTCAGCAAGAAATTCATCTGCATATACCTATTTCCTGAGACTTCACAAACAATGATCATATGAATGCAATAGCATATTTTACGCAATCCATTTCACCAGATTGCCAAAACAGGGTGTAGATAGCGCTGCCCCGGTTACAATTACAAGTTAAAAATCCTTTCACATCAGTATACCAATTTATCGCTCGTACTTGGACAAAATCATGCATTGAAATTAAAATGCAAAATTCCAGCATGCCAAAATGGGAGAATTCAAAATTAAAAATATACCTGGAAATATTCAGGCATCCACAAGGGAAGCACAACAGCTTCTTCTAAAAGTCTTTTAGCTTCAGTTAGCCCTGCAACATCATCCCATCTCACCCCAGGAGCTGTTTCTAACACATCCCTTTCAAGCATCTCAGCCAAGTCTGGATCAGGACCTTCATATTGTCCTTTCTTTGATTTACCATCTTCAGCATCACCATTCTATCCATTAAGTAAGCAAATTGTGAGAACCCAGCAGTAAATATGAGGTTAATAGCGTGCTTGATAACATGTCTTCAGCCAAAACTGCCTTTTTTGGCCAGAACAAACGCATAGTCAAGCACGGCATAAATGTTTTTAAAACTGGCTGAACTGGGCACACTTTCTGTCCAAGAATACCTATTACTTGTCATGATGTTTCATATAGCCAACAAAAGGAATAAAATCTAGCATGTAGCAGTGCCTATAACTTTTGATGTTGATGTGGACCCCAAATTTCCCATCTACCACAAAAATGTACGTATTAGAAAAAATAAAGAAAAAGATCATATAAACCAGCGTAGGAGAAAATTGACCATTGAAACAATTATTTGATTCAAAACAGGAAAACTTAGAGGAACATATGTGACAATATAAACCAGCTTTAAACCCCACTCGCCCATGCATGAGCAACATCGAAAAGAGAAAAATACTCTACAAAGGTGCTACTCATGGCAACCAAATTATTGATATTTGGTTGACTCCACTGACACAGAAATGATCCCAAACAAAATCATGCCAATCAGATTGCATTATAGAGCTTACAACTGAATCTGCCTTGCTAGACTTTCCAGAACCAGTGCCTTTCTTTCCTGTAGTTGATGCCCGGGCTCCCGAGTTAACCCTGCTTGTAGCACCACTCTTCACCCCACGCCCAGCAGTTCCTGTTCTCGTAGGACCTCGACCCCAGCTCCCATCTTGTGGTGACTTCCGAGTGCCCACTTGACCGGACCTTGCGGGTCTTCTACTTGTATTATCTCGACTGGGTGGCCTCCAGACATCAGGATCATCCATGGGACCACTTGATGAAGTAGGATATTCATCTAAGGGATGAAAAACGAATGATGATTTAGTAGATATCGGAGGTGAAGGAGGCCGTCTACCGGTGGGGGTATCTTTAAAAGCCCTCCTCTCTGCATCTAGTTGCTTTACAACTTCTGTTTCTTCAGAAATGGCTTTCTTAGCATTCATCCACTTTGTACGAACTAAAGGGTCATCTATGGTGCTTAGGTGCCTGAAATCATGCTTTAATCTTCAGCAGGCGAAAAGCAGTTCAAACCACCAAACTAACTTAATCATATGATACCCAACATTATGTTTCAAAGTTCAAACCCAAATAATATCATGTTGTCCTAATAAATCTATGTATTTCCTTCAAATACTAGCTATTAGTGCTTCAGAATGATGCAAGATTCAGCACTGAACAACTTTAATTTATGGTGGTAGGTCTGTAATCAGTCATAGAACCAAAAACTCCGATGATTACAACATGTAATGATACGATTGTTGATAGCAATTACGATATGCTTAAATCCAGAAGCTTTTCTTGGTGCATTCACCAGTGATTCTCATTCACAAGTCGATTATCCCCCCTTAAAAAGGAATCTCCCCAGAAAACATAATTTAAACAATTCAACCAAATCACATTCTCGTAAACCGCCTCCACTAGGGAAAAAAATCAACAAAACCGAACGTTTCAAGGTCACTGACGCTGAACCATAGTAAAATAGGCCAATAAAATATAAAAATCAATAGAAAAAAGTTAGACGGGAAATGAAAGAATACTTGTTGATCTGTGCAACTGCGCCATCGAAGAAGATGATAGAGGTATCATAGAGTCCTTCAAGAGCATAATCTCTCGCCAATTTGATGTGCTCTTGCAAGCCCGCCAATGAAGTCCCAACCATTTTTCGTTCTCTCAGATTTCTTCAACCGATCCCTAAAGTTCACAACTTTTTCACAGTTCAGACAAAGACTGACAAATATGAGTTCATATGAATATAAAAATAAGCTCAACGGACAACAGATCCCAGATTCTCTCTCTAGAACTCCCTTTGCTGCGAAGCAGCAGTGAAGAGAGGAGTTAGACGGCGGCGTTTAAACGGCGAGGGAACGGACAGTGAAGGAGAATGTAATGACGAAACTGCCCCTAGCACCTTCAGATATTCACAGAAACACGGGTCGCGCACTCGCGGTCTCGCGGTGATCAGAGTCGTTGGGTTGGACCCACACACCAGCAACAGCTTTGTTTATATCGTAACTGAAATTACATTGCAACGTTATCTAATCATCATTTTGCTTTACATTCTTTTTCAAGTTTCTTTTTTGTTTCTTTTTCTTTCTCGTTCTTCTTTCGATTTGAAATGTTAAATCCAAAAGTTGGTGAATTTATGGATCATCGAATCGCCGGCATAGAGATTCTTCGGCAAAACTGAAAGCACTACCAACGGTTGGGTGCTATAATCTATCTTGATGTTGCCAACTCTCTCAAACGTCATAATTCGAGGACCGCGTACCAAACATGTTAACATGCAATTAAAAGCTTTCGTAACAAGAAATAAGGATTACGCTCTTAATATGGTAATATAAAATTTGTCACGCATTTGGACTTCTAAAAATATCCTAGAACATGCCATACGTAAGATACTTCCCACAACAATGTGGTGGCGTGGCAAAATTGTTTCTTTCTTACAGACACATCTCACAAAACTCCTGACTTCAGCTATATTATCGTAGGAAGTATGATAAAAACTTTGTAGTATATAGTATAGGATACTAAATTCTATATTGAGTAATATAAAAGTTTATATGTTGAATTTCCTGTTTAAATAGTTAGTTTTAATGATAGTTTTCCGTTTCCCTTGATACGTATTAATTAGTATTAGAATTAAGATGTTGATAATTTTAAATATAGCTAATTAAAGAAGATTATAATTAGTAGAAGGTCAAGTAAAATATCATAAAATATAACTACAGGCTTTTCATGTGAGGCCAATTAATAGAAACTTTTTAATATGAGATATTAAATCTTACATTAAATAATATAAAATATTTAATAAAGTATTTAAATGCATTGATTATCTTTCCTCAACACTTAGGCACCCATTCATTGGATTATTGGCAACGAGTTCATCTTTTTGTAGGAAATTTAAGGCAGTCAACACATTGCATACTTTACATTCAAGAGCAGAAAAATTAAACCTATGAAGCATGAAACAATGCTGCATTGTATTTAGAATCCATTGAAAAATGATAATCACAAATCCTGGTTACTCTAAAGCTTATCCAGGTAATTGAGAGTAAAAACTCTCCAATTATTTCAAATCCACTGAAAAATGGATTGTTTGCTCTTGAGATTTTTCTATCATTTTTTCACTTTTGATTGTAGGAAATAGGAATGTACTCGAAAGATATATAATTTTGGCGTTGGCTTAGAGGCCACTACTGCACTAAACCATCTCTCACAAGTTCTTCCAAACCTCTCTTGAGCTTCTCTGCAGCAGCTTTGCAATCATTCTCTGTCAAGCCTCCGAATGAAATCCGAAGATTCCCCGGACTCCCGCAAGCGCTTCCAGGAATAACAGCAATCCCGTGCCTATGAGCGAGCCAGTGAACAACTTCGAAATCATCGGCGTGGCCATCTGGGAGCTTTGCCCATAAGTATATAGCTCCTTCTCCTCCTTTCACAGAACCTTCTCCGAGAGGGGACAGCGCCTCCAGAACGATTTCCCGGTTCTTCACGAGACTCTGTACTCTCTCTGTGACCCACTCGGGTCCCATTTCTAACGAGTGGAGGGCGAGGTACTGCGAGATTATCGGAGCACAGATAGGAATGTTGTCTTGGACCTTGAGAAGCTGAGCAGCAAAACCTTCTACTTCAGATGGATATGCTATCTGCAATAACCAAATAATATTAGTCCAGAGTTCCTTTAATCAACATTAAAGAACCTACGAAAGTTTGATGCTTTATGCAGCAGAAAAATGTAACTAACAGAATATATTACAGGAATCTGATAAACCCAAAACCCACAACATAATTTTTGAAGTTGCAGACTTGGGAGACTTAAATTAGTTCTTAACACTTAAAAATTCCAGCAGAATCAATTTGAGAACAATAAAGAATACTGGTAATGTCAACCCATCAGGATATCCGATGTGTCACCAGAAATGGTCATATAGATTTCAACGATTTTGTTGCCAGGTAATGAAAATAATTACATGTGGGCAAAAATATACATTTGATCCTCTAACTTTATCTAAAATTTCAGTTTAATCCTTTAATTTTATAAAATATCTTTTCAATTCTTTAACCCTAACATCATTACTTCGTGTGAATTAAAAGGACTAAAAGTGCACTTTTGCTTTACAAATAAGAGGTAATACTTACATATCCCACGCGCCAGCCCATCATTCCATATGCTTTTGAGAAAGAGAAGACGTTAACAATGTGATTTCCCTCCACACAAGTGTGTTTCAGACCATCATACATAAAATACCTGCATCATATTTTTTGTATTCGTATAAGAAACAATTAGAATATAAACCTGCAATGCAAGTGAAAAGTTTAGAGATATTAGTAAGACAATGTTTAAGACAACCCTCAATGAACATCACCATAACTGAATTATTGATTTGGCATTTACTGAACAGTAGATCTGGGTGTGTTTGGATTAGCTTTGTGAGAATAGGTTCTGCCAAAAGCTGGACTGGTGTGCTTCTCTGAAACCTTAGTTTTGGACTTTAGATTTTGAGTTTTAATGGGTGTTTGACTAATTTGCTCTGGAACCATGGTTTGGATAAAAAGGTGATTTTGGCCATACAATCCAAACACACGTCTGTCTAATGTATCAGTGATATTCAAAAACATGGCAAATATGTACAAGGCTGTGATATCCTAGGCATTCTTTCTCATCATTTTTGTCAATCATCAAATAAATAAAATTACTGCTGTTATGATTGAAGCATTACAAACTTACTCATAAGTATTATCAACAACAAGCCAAGAGCCAGCTTTCAAGCAGAGATCTGAAATCCTCTGGCCAAATAAGAGAAAGTAAATTGCTTAGAAATTTAAAAATAAAATAAAATTTAGAGGTTAATTACCAAATTCATTCCAGCAATTATCCTGCAAGGATAAATACAAATATAGAACATATGATTGCATCTGAAACTTCCAAAAGAAACTGAAAAAGCGAAAAAGCCAAAACTGGAATGGAAATCTCAAATTTTTTTACAAGAACAGTAACAAATATTGCAGTCAAAGAGGTGAAGAGGGGAACCTTGAGAAGAGGATCTGGAATATAAGTTCCACTTGGGTTGCCCGGATTAACAACAGTGACAAGCTTTGGGGTAGGTTTAGTTTCTGATAATATCTTTTCCAACCAATCTGAAAATTAAAACACTTCTATAAACAAAACATAAAACAAAATTGCGGAAGGCACCGTACATTGAGAAGACTAATGTCTGAAAGATATTAATTATTAGTTAATTGTTCACAACTTTTTCTGCAAGAAGAATAAGAAACTGCATTGTACAGATAGTTTCTCATCAGAATGTACCCTTGGATTTAGATATATATAATCACAGGAAAGAGTGAGCTTCATCAGAATTCTTACCTGCATCTGGATGAAGTGTTTTGGGGTCACCGGGACCCACAAGTATATTGGTGACGCCAGTCATCTGGAAGGACATGTAAGCGTTGAAATAGTAGGGCACAAACATAACCACCGAATCCCCCGCATCACATAATGTAAGGACTAAATTAACGAATGCCTGCATTGTAAGAGGTGTTAGTACCAAAGATATCTTTGAACGGATACCACATTAGTTGAAAGATAGATACTACACAGTTCGTGGATAGTTATGAGTACTCGGTAAATAATCATTAGTCATCAATTACTAGATCAAATATTCAATTATGACTGATGATGGATTGAACAACACAAGGTACAGATCAAAGTTAGGATTTTAGGTGCGACAGTAAGCAAGGCATTAGTACAATTACATGTCCTTTTCTTCAAAAACCATATATGCTCTCTTTTACTGTTCTGATAAAAATAGTGGACATACAGGGATAATTCTATAATAGGCTATCATTAGTCACCTGATTAGCACCAGCTGTAACCATCACCGAAGACTTCTGCAAATTATTTTCATGATGCAACTGCATGAAATAAAACAAAAGAATCAATTGAAATGATAACCAAGATCGATTTTCAGATTTAGTAAATTTTAGAAACTGAAAGCAATTAAGATGCAAATAGCA
Source organism: Leucaena leucocephala (assembly GCA_037074615.1). Lineage (NCBI taxonomy): Eukaryota > Viridiplantae > Streptophyta > Magnoliopsida > Fabales > Fabaceae > Leucaena > Leucaena leucocephala. The sequence goes on along the minus strand of CM073558.1, from coordinate 4,097,344 downwards.
GTGAACAAAATCCATCCATTCATGTTGAATAAGCAATAAAGAGAAAAGACCAAAATAAAAAAAGAAAGGAAAGGCTTTTTCAAAATATTGATGATGGGAGCAAATTGGCTGGAACAAGGCCATTTATGACACAACAAAGAAAAAGAGTGAAGCTGTGAAAAAGAGTTAAGATCTAACTGTAAACAAAGAAAGAAACAAGGAAACCAAAAGTCCACAACACAAAGCAATTTGTGAAAAATATATAAAGCAAACTAAAAACGAATATTGAGTAAGCCAATCATCCCATCTAACTCAACCCCAACAAATTCAGAGGCCTTCCCCTGAATTGAAGATTTGTACTGTTCAACATAATCCCAACGTTATCTAATTGTATATGCCAAAGCTGAATCATTTTTCTTCCTAAGTTAAAATTAATGATTGATCCATATTCATGTCCCATTAGTATAAGCATAAATCATCAGTAAAACTAAAAATCTATGAAAGTTCTTTCCGCTCCAGTCTCACATGTCAACAGAATATAATATTACAGATTCTAAATGTTGAAACACTTGAACAGTTTGACACATCCCACAAGATATCACAAATTACCTCAACTTGACCATAACTACTGTTTGATCTATAAATTATCAGTTCAAGTGTTGAAGAAATTGTGCATATGACTCAAAAAGGTTATCATCCTTCAGCAAAATAATATTATTACCTATACTTATTTCAGTTAATGCTGAATGGGAAAAAAACAAAATAATGGCCCCATTCTCAAACGAAGATGTCCAATGAGTTAGGCATAGTTTTCTACAAGTCAATTTGTAGGATAAAACTTGACCTGTTTAGTAGCTTACCTTTTTTATTAATGCCTCTCTAAGTTCAGGAAGACCTTCATCAGTACCATAGCGACTAACTGAAGGCTCCCATACAAGTTCTTTCACCTTGTCCAATGCTTGCTTTGGAGGTTGCCAATGAACCACCCCCTGCAGCACATAAATTTCATCAAGCCCATTAAAAACTGAGAGGCAAATAATAAATAAAAAACTAGCAAAATACTTTCAGCAGTCAGAGTAAAAACTGCTGAGAAAGCTCCATTTGATAACTAAACACATGCAGACCCATATACAAAGGTTTTAAAACAGATCCAGAATCAGGGCTGCAATATTTTCACTTTCTGCTTACAATATTAAATTAAGTCTGCAAGCTTTTAGTACTTTAGCAAAGCATTACAACATCATATTAAACAATTCTGATACTCAATAAATTTTCAGCGTCCAATTTAGGCAGAAATAACCTTTGACAACTTATCCAAAGGAGCGTCAATAATAACAGTAAGCAGCCTGAAATGATAAGCATGATAACTCTTACTTGTATCTTGTTCTAATTTGCCTCTCTTTTTTTTTTAAAGTATGCATTTTTTACCTCTTAGGAAATAAGGAGGCAAAATTTTCATGCCCATGCCGTTCTGGCTCAAATTATATTATCAATGAAATAATGGTCTATAAGTGCAGAAAATAACTTTTAAACTTCCTCAAAGTTGCAGCAGATTTATAATATGACACTGTCATCACAAGTTTCAAACACCATCATCAAAAACCCCCATCAAACTCGCCCTATTCTTGAGTAGTAGTAAGAGCTATCCCGTCTCTCAACATCCCCATATTACTCCAAATTCCCAAGCTAGCAGGGTTAAATTATAACCAGACATTGGAAACCAAAAACATAAAATAACATGTTTCCCTTTTTCTCGCTAACTCCATAGTCATCAATAAGATTATATTAACAATACAATTGTTGGGAACAGGGAGAAAAGAAACCTGGGCCAAGGACATGGCATTCTTGGCTCCTCGAAGCAATTCCTGCATCTGCAAGCACGACACAAATTCATAACAACTTTACAAGTTCAACTTTTAAATAAGAGAAGGTTTAAAAATAATGATGATGAAGGTGATCAATTGACTTTCTGGTGTACCTTCACCATGATCGGCATCTCGGTTTCCAAAGCCCTCCTTGCAAGATTTCCGTACGAACCCATCTCAACTTCCTCCTTTCTCAGCCCCAGGAGCTCCCAATTCTCTCGTAACACCTAACCAAAAGGAACCAACTTTCAAATCCTTTGTTTCAGAATTAAATAAATTATCGAAATAGAGGTGGCTTTTTCGGCCACAAGAAATCGACTTTAGCACGCCTAACAAGCCCCGTAATGGGAAAATATACAAAAGGAAAAGGTATCGCCCTTTCCTTGATGGTCTTTTTGTATGACTCACCTCGGCAACAACTGGCAGCCGGAATTTAGACGAAACTGGTCAGCTTCCACTAAAATATTGAGCAGAATAAAAATCCCAAGTTATCCACTAAAGTCTAGTTATTTCTTTTCTATTTCGAGCATAACGGTACGTCAAATTTTGGAACTTATTCCTCCAGGATGTTTTTATCTTTGGATTAAAAGAAAGGCCATATATATTTGTGCAATAATGCGGGGATCTCCGGGAATCACGCAATAAATGAGTATTATATGCCTTCCTTCGTCAATTGCAATTAAGATTTAAGAATAAGAAAAACAGAGCAAGCTGACCCAGAAGGAAACTGACAGAACGAGCTCAGAAAATAATTTCCAGATTTTCTGGGGAAAACTTCACTATATCCCTTTGGAAGCTATGAAACAACGGAAATTTTCATGCTGGGTTCGCAAAAAGCGGGATGAACAGAAGATGGAAAAGACAAGTTGGGGACGAATTCCCGAGAAAGTCAGAGAATCTTCGAAAAAATGTCGCGCGACTGTTGGGGAGAGATCGCATTGGGTTTCTTTTCCATAAAAATTATTGCCTCGGAAAAAAAATGTTGGAAAAAAAGAAAGGGATTTATATTTTGTCGCATACGATTCGATTAATCTTCGCTTTATCTCCACCTCTCTGCAGCATCTGAGCGGGGCTCTGAGTCGTGTAGATGAATACAAAATAGCAGAGGACTACCAAAACGAGCGTCGTACGTGGTGTACATGATTAGGATGACTTATTATGTTTTGCGTTTTTGGGGCATTTAAACGACATTATAGGCCTGTATAGTTTGTTTGCAAATTATAATTTTAAAGATTCTTTTTGAGTAAAATTTAAATTTTAAAAAATTTTAAAATAAATAACTATATTTATTTAAATAAATTTTTAAATTAAATTATAATTTAAAATTAAGATTTTATAGTAGCTTATAAAATAGTAAAAGGGTTTATAAATTAACCAATTATTATATTATCCTTACTTTTTCTTACATCCTCTCTCCTCTTTTCTCTCTCCTATTTTTTCTTATACAATCTCTCTTTTCGTTTCTTATACTCTTTCTCCTCTTATATCTTATCTCTCATCATTTAATACTCATATATTTTTTTATAATTTATCAATAATAAAATTACTTCTAAAAATATCTATCTAAACATTCATTTATTTAAAATTATTTTTTTTTATAAACTCTTATCTAAAAGTCCTTTTCTATAAACTGCATAAAAACTATTTTTTATAAACTCATTTCTAAAATTTTATCTAAATACATACTATATATTTCTTTACATAAAGCTTAGGTCCTAACTCCTAAGTCTAGCTTCTAAGATCATTGAAGGGCCTTTTGCCATCTTTCTACCACAAAGATAAATATATATTAAATATATATTCCTCCTATCCTAACTATAAACTCCCATAGATATTTAATTAATTTAATTAAATTAATTATATAATATATTTTTAAAATATTATAATTATTTTTATTAAATTTTTTTCTTTTATTTAATTATTTAATTATTATTAAAAAATATTAATAAAAATAATTTAAAAAATTAATAAATATATAAAATATATTTTATATTTAAAATCAAAATTAAATGTACAATTAAATTATAAAAGATGTTATGAGTAATAGATAATAAATAATTAGGGGTAGCTTGAATTTAAATATTATTGGATTTAATTAAAATAACTATCATAAAAATATTTTTTATATTCACACGTATTTATATTTAAAATATCATACTTTAATAATCAAAGCAACTTCCAAATGTTTATTTTCTCTTAAATAGAAGGTCATTTTAATTAATTAAAAAAATTAAAAAGTAGGTAAATTGATGGTTTGCTATTAATACGCAAGGGTATTCTGTGAAAAAATATTATGAGAAAAGGAGATTATGGAAAAAGGTTTCAGAGGACAGAGTTAGGCAAGGAAAAAGATTTTTATATAAGAGTGGACATTTTGAAGAAAGAACGGATAAATAAGAACACGATTTCAATATCTCTCAAACCAAATGATTTCGCAAGATTTTTTTACTAAATATAAATATTTTTATTAGAGATAATTTTATTAAAGACATATAATGTTATAAAATATTAGTCAATTTTGATATACTTTTTTTTATATAAAATTTTTTTAAAATGGGTTGAACTCACCTAAAATATAAGGGTATAGCAAAATCTTCCTTTTTTCTATACAATACTAATATCGGGCAAGGCAAGCAATCTATTATTCTCAAATGTAAACCTATGAACCCAAGAGTTATGATGCTTCTTCAAATGTCATGATTAGAACTATAATAAAATAATAATTCTTAATAATTAAATACACTATAAATAGTCATATGTTTCATCCTTTTATTAGTCAGTATTACTCTGTTTGCAAGATTTTGATATAAAATATTAACTTAATGTTGGGAGGGCAAGCTACTTGGGCCATAGGCCCAAGTCCTCTTCAATAACAAGAAGTCTTTCATAAGATATTATGCCTTGAAAATTATGGACCCAAAGTGAGATTTTGCACCATACTATGCTGTGACTATTGAGTAAGATAAGAGTTAGTATAAATAATAATAAATAGATTTATATAATTATATCCTATAATAATATAAGTTTGATTCTCTCTATTATTATAAAAAAATTAATAAACAATCTTATAAATCTTTTATAAATACTTTATGAACTATGGGGCCGAGTCATAACTTTAGTAGGGGATGATGCTGAATTTACATAAATTTTTTTATATAAAAAAGTATACAAAGTATTTTAAAGAAAATAATATTAGTCCAATTAATAAAGAATTAACTCATAATATATAAGGTCATGATTTCAAATCTTACTATTAATATAAAGATTTGTTAGTAGATGATCTACGAGTACATTTGTAAATGCTTTAAGCTTAGAAACATATCATAACCCTAATGAGCTCCAAAAACCTAACTCACTTAAACTATAAGAGTGTGTTTGCTATGAAGGATTTGGAAAGGTGAGAAGGAAAAGAGAGAGATTTTGCTTATTTTATTTTGTTTGAAAATATAATTTTTAGGAGGGGAGAAAAACTGTTTTAAGATTTTTCCCTCCCCTCCAAAATTTAAGGCATTTGTGAGAAAATTAAATTTTTACCTTATTTTAATTATTATATTCATAATATTTTTTTAATATCCCTAAAATATCATTTTGGCATCTCATAGTGGGCTATATAAAAAAGATTCTCCCCTCCATTCTTGAATTAAACAATGTAATCTTAAAATTCCTTTAGGGGAATATTAAAGTTTCTTCATTTTTTTCTCTCCTCTCCTCTTTCATTAAAATTGTTCCCCAAGCCAAACACGCCCTTAAGAAAATGTAACAAAAAAAGTATAAAAGTATAGGGGGAAAATGATAGAAAAATACTTTAAAAATAATAAATTTTAAATTATATCTATTAATAATAATAGATATAGTATTAATAACACTAAATCATCTGTTGGCATTTACCATTGTTCAAAGTCTTTGTCTATCATTTCCCCTAAAATTAAAACACAACTTTTAAAATATTACAATAATAACTTCCTCATTTGGATTTAATAATGCCTCTTATAGAAATAGAGTTTGTTCAAAATAGAGTAAGACCTCATTTGGCTTCCTTATATAAAAATAGTTTTTTTTTTCAAAATTAACCCATAGTATCAGATTGAAAGAGTTATTCCTTGCTTGAGTATGACAATTAATGCTTCAACATGGAATTGGTTTTTACAGGATTAAATTTTAATACACATACAGGTATTCAACACACAGGCGCAGAATTGAATCTGTACTACTAAATACAACATGGCTGTAAAAAGATTCAAGAGAAAAGGAATAAGTTGAACTTCTTTACTATGTTATTTTTTATTCTAATTATAAGATTAAATTAATTTTTTTAAATATATCTAAAAAGTCAAATAAATCTATGATCAGAGCCAACCTCTCGAGATAAATTTATATTTTATACTCTTTAATATACCCAAATTAATCAATTAACTTTTATATTAACTACAATAAATTGATTTATTTTACTTTCTAAATATATGTAAAAAATTAATTGGCTCTTATAATTAAGATAGGAGAAGATAGTATAATATATTTACATGCATTGATTTGAAACTACTTATTATGTTGGGTCTCTCCTAGTTATGCAAATTGACCCCATGAATATATAGTTCAATTTCTCCTTTGAGTTGATGTAATCTATCACTTAATTTGAGGAAAAAAGTCAGATTCATGTCTACCCTTAAAAAAAAACAAGAACAACCACAAATGATGAAAGATTACATTATCTTAAAATTATTCTTCTGAGACCAACTGGCATTAATCCTAATAGAAAAGGTTTTAGTTTAAGTGTGAGATTTTAGATTTGAATTTATATGAATGTAAAATTTGTCTTTGAATTTAAATTTGGGAGAACTACTTGTAATTAATTATGATAATTTATATAAAAAAAATTATTCCTCTAGAATCACAGTAGACACTCCATTTAACATCCCATTAAAAACGTTATCTTGTCATCAGAGAATAAATTTGAATTTAAAAATAAAAGGGATTAAACAATTTCTCTGATATCTCTGTGAATAATCACATCCACATATAAATACATGTATGTATATATATATATATAACTTTTAATAGATCTTAATATTTAATTATTATTATTATTATTAATAATAAAAGCAAGCCTGTGAGCAAAATAGATCTTGATAGTTTGTCTGGAATCTCAGAAAATAGAGTGGGCTTAAATCCATACAAATTGCATCATTTCGGATCTGTTATCCAATCAGTCACTAGATCCAGAGTTCTATGCCAACGTTTCAAAAATTTCCTTAACTCAAACAAAAAATTTCTAGTTTAAATATTTTTCTAACTGATAAAACTTATCAGTTTTTTTTATTATATTACAAATTAAATTTTATATTAATATTTACTATGAGAAGGAGTATTACTTTTTTTTTTGTCAACTTTATAAAAAAATTATAACATGAATATTTTGTTGTCTACATGTCTTTGTGCCAAAGGGGCTTCAAGGCACATCATTAATTATGAACATCAATATTAACCAACACTGCCTTTTTTTCATCAGTTATCATATTTAATAGGCGATATTAAATTTTGATAAATTATGATTGAGGTTGATAATAGAATTGTAACTTTAAAATTATATTTAATATGGAATAATATTTGGATGGAATATTTATATTTATTTTTTTAATAATTAGTAAGAAATAGGTGAAATACTACATTACCCCTTGTATGAATAAAAAAATATTATAATCAAATGCATTAAGGCCTTGTACCAAACGTGTCTAATTGGGCCAATCCCAATCCCAATCCCAATCCCATTCCCAATCCCCATCACAACTCCCTAATCCCATCGTACCAAATACGGCTTTAATTTGGTTATTATTATTATTATAAGGTTGAGTATTTCATATTGCAAAATTATAAGAAAATTTATTTTATGTGCTCAGAAAGTTTAATGGTGACCTACAACATGCCTTCGCCTGTGAGAGTGGTGTCCTTTCATGATTCACACTTTCCTTCGACGTTGTTTTTTTTTTAAAAAAAAACACACAGGACGAAAAATTCAAATTCTGGGGATGCAAGGCAGTCAAAACAGCTGTCTTCCACTAATTTCATGAGCACCCCACTTTTCCAACAAAATTGAAATTTAGATCACCTAACTTTTATAGCCATCATTGTTTACTCCCACTTAGAGATCTTGTCACGCCCTTCGTTCTTTAAAAATAAATAATAATCAAATTAATTAATCTTTTTTGAATTTTGCTTAAAGTGAAGCTTGCTTGCTGGGTTCTTGAGTGTGATTGTCCCAAAACGTTAAGAATAATATCATATTATTATTATTATTATTATGAGCATAATAACATGAATAATTAATTGATATATGATTTAATTATTGTGTGTGAAGTGATGTAATTTCTCTGCAAATTTAAAAGTTATTATGTATACACGAATTCCATCTTTTAGATTACCAAATTGCAATTAATCACATTGCCATGATGCCAAGCTAAGAATCTTTTCAAATTTTTAACAGCTCATTCGTCACCTTAATTATTTACCAATAAAAAAATATTTTTTTATTGACTTTTGAATTTTGTTGACCTACACTTCTACATTTTTTAGTCCATCATATCAAATTTTAAATTTTGTTTATTGAGCATAAAATAATATCATTTTAAGTGTAAAAAAATAGTAACATGTTAGAGTTGTGTTTTAATAACTTTGTTTTTTTAGAAGACATAGTTTATATATGAATGCCCTGGTAGATTTATTTAAATATTATTTTTTTATATAATTACATATAAATATTTTTGTATATTTATATTCAATTATATTAATTTAATGATAATTGGGCCGATTTTAATTTAGATTATTAACTTTTAAATTATTATCTCAATCAATTTATTAATAACTAGTGGAATTTTTAGTAGCTTCAATATATATATATATATATATATATTAGATTTAAGCATTTTTTTTTAAAAAAATACGTATCCACTGGACAAGAACAAATGGTGATGGTATCAATGAAAACTGAAATGTGCATGTGGTGTTAGTCATTATTTATGATTGACTTTGGCATAGTCTCGTTCTTTTATATTTCAAAATAATAAAAACATTTTTCTAAAAAAAATAATTACTTCAAATCTATTGGTCGGTCAGGGCTATCAATGACATATTTATTTAGGTACTAGTATTTATTTTCAGTGAAGCCACAAGCTAAAGCCTTAATTAATTTTGTAAATATCAACCATCTACCAGAAGCAGATGCTATAATTCAGCAGATGTTAGTATAAGAATATTATTCAATTTGTCAACTAATAGTACTTGATTTAGCGATAAATTAATTAGATTGTAAAGTGAAAGAATTAAAATTTAAATATCACTTTATTAAAAGGCTAATGGGAAGAGGTATGCAAAATTAACCTAAATTAGTAATTATTTAGATATTTAATAATAAAATTTAAAAAAAGTACTGTATACCTAGTAGCCACAGATATAAATTAATTGGAAATGTCTGTGACAAAAAGATTAGTTGAAAACTTTTTTTTTATAAAATTTTTTAGAAAAAAAATGAATTCAACACAATTTAATAATAGGATAAAATATTCTTTTTTTTTAAATAATATTAATATCAGTCCAGGTGAGTTGTCTATTATTTTTAAATATAAATTTAAATACTTAAAAATTAAAATATCTCTCTAAGTATGATGACTGAAATCATAATAAAATAATATTTTTTAAAAATTGAATATATTATAAATAAAAATATATTTTATTTTTTTATCAATTAAACTATTAGTTAAAAACTTGAAATTGAAATATGAACGCATTTACGGAGGCTTGCATATATAGTAATAGGACTCAACAAATCTGACATTAATTTGAAAGAGAATGCTTAAATAAATCAATGGATGCAACGACTTCTATGGATCTATTGACCATAAGACTTGCCCCTTTTTTACGGGTCATTTATAAAACATTTTAAATACAAGTTAGTCATAATAGTTTAAATTAACTGGATTAAATTAAATCTATAGTATAGTAATGTATTATCATAAATTTCGATTGGTTGAGGTTAGGCTAGAGCCTAGAGGGATATTGGCCTTCATGTGGGCCCTGTGGTGGGGTCCACATAAGCCTCTATGAATAAATGCTGCTTATCTGTCATAAAGCTGCCGAGTCACGTGCCATATATTTGTATTAAACGACCGCCCCATTTGCCTAGCCTTGAATCTTACCTTATCCCAATTGATTACTCCTTTGCTCGTTGTTATTCAAATTTTCAAAACTCTAGGTTTGAACTTTGCAATCATTCATTCACTCATGAAGATGCAGTTATTATAACTACAAATTGCCAGCTTTCTTTCTTTGCTTGTTCTTGTTTTGTTTTATTCTTCTTATCGGATGTATTTGAATTACCTCTTAAAAAATAGATTATAAATAGAATATATTTTAGAAAAAATTAATATTAAAAATTTAAAATATTTAAATAATTATTATTAAAATATTTTTTAATAAATAAATTATTAAAATTGACATAAATTTATATGATAATTATATAAAGTGGCATAAATTGGAGATCACGAGGGGGAAAGGAAAGAGATCGCAAACGGCGTTGGCCCAAAACAGAGATCCAACCCGAACAAAGCAGGAGGAGAGACAAGAGGCTCACAGCGGCACGAACGTAGTAGAGAGAAGGCAAGGCAGAATGAAGTGGCAAGAGAGAGTTTGACATTGGAGCCGGTAGAGTCGACTGGATAGGAGAAATATGAGGTTTTGGGGGGTATTTTTGGAAAATTACACTGACCAATGTTATTATGACTCCAAACACTAGTTAAAAAAATTAGTAGAAATCATAGTTTAAAAAGGGGAAATCATAGTTTCAGGTTCTAAATCAATTTTTCTTTTGTTTTTGGTATTTGTATGAATTAGCTCATAAGCCATGGTTGGCTTTAATGGTAATTTTTTGTTAGCTCTATCCAAACACACACGAATTCTTCTTTCAAGTATTATTAATAAAAGTACAATTATTATTAAATATATTAAAAAAATATCTTAGTGAGATAAAGATTGAGGAGTATGTTTCTATTGGCAGCAAAAATTAATCTCTATCAAAATGTGGAGGATAAATAATAGACATTAGCTGATGAACACAACTTCCGTCTCTAAAATGAAATGTGTCTCAGCTTGACTCAAAGATGAGTTGGTTTTACAAAATACTCATTAAGTTTATTAAATTAATTTAAATTTTTTAAGTAAAATTTAAACATTAGAAGCTTTACAAATATTCATTATAGCCACAAAAATTAATTTATCACTTCACATATATAAAGAACAATCATATAAAACAAAACAAAAATCGTTATTTAATCTATGCAGTTTTGGTTTATCTATAATTTAATGTCTGGAGTTTGATTTATTACAACCAAATATTTTATATTTTAATCATTTAATTTATTAGTTTCTGTATTTTATGACTTGGTAATAATACAATCTTTGAAGAATTATATGTTTTTCTTAAAATGTAGGAATCAACAGCCGATCAACTAAGTGGAATGACTTAAATTTGAAGGATTAAGTTTTAATTATATCAAAATTATAATATTAAATTATTATTATTTTAAAAAAATTAATCAATATTCATAAAATGTAAGAAATATTATAAAAATATTTTAAAAAAAGACAATAAAGGATATTTTACAATTTAAAAAGACAAAAGAGATTTCTTAATTTTAAAAATAATATATTGAGTCTTCTCTTTAATCTGTTATTTATAAATTTGGGATAAAATATGAAATTACCCTTTGGTTATTTGTAACACTTGTAATAGGATTTATAACTTCAATAATGATTTTGACAACTCTCCCTAAGATATTTATAATTTTAAAATTAGAATTAATTACTTTTGTATTTGCAAATCTACTAATAGTATTTATAACTTCAATAATAATTTTAATAACTTTCCCTATGACATTTACAACTTTAAAATTGCAACTCATGCAATATATTTTACAACCTCAGTAATGTTTTTTATAATTATCCCTAAGATATTTATAAATATAAAATTGAAATTAATTGCTTTCAGATTTATAGCTCATATAATAATATTTACAACTTTAGTAATAGTTTTAAAAACTTCAACTAAAATATTTACAACTTTAAAATTAGAATTAATTACTTTCGGATTTATAATTCCTGTAATAATATTTATAACTTCAGTAGTAGTTTTCACAACTCTCTAAAACATTTATAAATTTTAAATTTGAACTAATTGCTTTCGAGTTTACAACTCCTGTAATGGGATTTACAATTTTAGAAATAATTTTCATAAATCTCTCTAATACATTTACAACTCTGAAATTGTAACTAATTGCTTTCAGGTTTATAACTCCTCTAATGATATTTACAATTTCAGTAATTGTTTTGACGACTTTCCCTAAAATATTTACAACTTAAAAATTAAAACTAATTGCTTTCATGCTGCAATTCATGTAATAAAATTTATAACTTTAGTAATAGTTTTCACAACTATCTTCAAGACATTTACAAATATAAAATTATAATTAATTACTTTCGGATTTATAACTCCTCTTATGACATTTACAAATGCAATAAAAGTTTTAACAACTTTAGTTAAGACATATACAACTCTAAAATTACAACTAATTATTTTTAGGTTTATAACTTATGCAATAATATTTGTAATTTCAGTAATATTTTACAATTTTAGCTAAGATGTTTACAACTTTCAAATTGTAACTAATTACTTTTAGGTTTGCAACTCTTACAATAATATTTACAACTTCAATAATACTTTTGACAACTCTCCTTAAGATATTTACAACTTTAACATTGTACTTGAAATTATTTTTGGATTTTTAACTCCTATAATAGAATTTATAATTTTAGTAATAATTTTCACAACTATCTCTAAGACATTTATAACTCTAGGGATAATTTAGTATTTTCAACTAAATTTACAAAAGACATATTGGATCTCTTACCTAATCTATATTTTTAGATATTTATATACTTATTTTATCATTCTTAAATTCATATGGTATTTTATTATCTTTTTCCCAAATATTTTTACATTAAAATAGTTAAAATAAAATTTTAATAAATTTTGCTATAAATATGTATAGATCCTAAATTGTTTAAATTAAATTATAATACTTCTCCTATTTTAAATATAAGATATAATTTATAGTATAATATATATTATAAACTATATCTTATATTTAAGATTGGAGGAATAATATATATTACTTTATATTTTTATATTTTTTAAAAGCTAGTAAATTTAATTGGAGGACTCACTATTGTAATTTGCAACCAGCTGCCTCCTAGTGGTTCATATATGGTTCACTGTTTGATAACCATATGTGTGTGTGTATAAGGCTGTCACCTAACTGTAGGATGTGAAATAAGGATTACTAAAGATAAGTTCTACTATTTATGGGGGACGTAGGTAGGAGCTAGTACCCCGCTTTTAAGGCAGATCCAGATTTAAGTAAGATTCCAGGTTCGAGCTTGTCATGTTTATGTCCTCAATTTTGAATTTTGAATTTTGAATTTTGAATTCTGGATCTTCGATCTCTTTTTTGTCTTCCTCTTCCACCCCCAACCTTTGAATTAGGGTTTTCTATTTTAATCAATTCCACCAAATTTGGAAATTTAGTCAACTCACATTTATTTCATATATATTTACCCTCTTCACTCTTTGTTCCCCATTCGTGTCACCATTTCAGCTCAGTTTTGTTATTAATTATTATCTTTTATCTTTATAAAATATATCTAATTAATATAAATAAATTAAAAAAAATAGTTAAATTAATTATTTATAATAATTATATATTAGTTTTACTAAAATAATCTATTCAATTAGATATATTTTAAATTATTCTTAATATAAATCTTTTAATATATATAATTATATACAGGTGGTTTTAGGATAAAATTATAATTTTATGAGACAAATTAAATTTGAGGTGTTATAATTATAATAAAATTAAATTTTTTATTTAACTATTATAATTAAAATGAGATGTAATAGTCAACTAATAATTAATTAATAATATAATTCACGTGTTTTTTCAAGGTCTATGAATTACCTACCTGGCAGGTTAAATTTAGTACTCTATTTCGTCTTGGTATGGTATATGTTTCTATAATCATAAACCAACTGCAATTAATTTAACTTAACTAACACTGAAGTAGCTGATGATGATTGGAGACTTTTTAAGAGTTTTGCTCCTGGTTACACCTATGATTTGGGTTTTTATGTGTTTTTTTTGGGTGGAATGGTTTTTTTATTTACTCTCCGTGACTGGACTTGGTGTTATCCTTTTGTTTTGTTGCCTGCAAAACCAACAATAATTAAAAACATTTAGTGTTAAATTCACAGTAACTCAAATAAAATTATATCTAATAAAAGAATGTATGTGAACAGAAAAAAAGAGAACAAAAATTGAAAATACAATGATATTCTTTTTTATAAAAAGAAAATATAATTATACTTTCTGTAATAATCGACATAAAAATCCCACTTTTAATCAATTTTAGATGGTAGTAATTGCACTTTATAAAATGATGATATAACATCCAGAAATTTTAACATTGTTTTTTTTGAAGAACGACCATATAAACATTGGTTCAATACTTTAATCTACTCTTCTAAATAGAAGTAATTATTTTATCATATTTATAAATCATATTATTAAATTTTATATATAAATATATAATTTTACCATTTATTTATTATTATATTAATTTTATTATCATATGAGATAATATATATTAAACACGAATAAAGTTATAAGGTTATTGAATTTTAATATATGATTAAATATTAGTAAGTTTAAATTTTTTCTTGATATATATAAAATATGCTAAAAATAACTTATAAATAAGATTAGATGGGTATCAATCATCAATATCAAATAAAAAAATTATAATTTATCTCATAATATCTTTTTCTAGGGAATAAACTAAAATTAATAGGGAATGATACTTATTTTTCCTCTTGTATTCTTCTACAATCTAACTTAGTGGTCATGTAAAGTTTCTGATATAGGGCCATTTGAATTGACTTTTGAAGAATAATTTATAAAAAAGATAATTTTAAAGTGATTTTGAATATATTTTTATTGGAGAAGAGTTTATAGAAAAAAATAATTATGAGAAAATTAATATTTAAATATTTATTACTATAATATCTTTTATAATTAATAAATTACTAAAAATAGTATAAAATAAAAAAATTAATTATTATTCATCACTGTTCACTCTGTTACTTTCTCTTGATTAAACGCTTCATCTTCTTCCTTTATTATTGTTCATCTTATGAGCCCTTACCTCATGCAATTATCACTGTTCTCTTAGTATATTTGTAGACCACCTCTACAGATCTACAGACCATCATTGTAGATCTATAAGTGACAACTGTTGACACTATTTATCAACATCATCATATGCCCCAACCTCCTCCATCTTCCTCTTGTGCTCCCATAACGCTAACGAGAGAGGATATCAATGGCAACAAGGAAGAAAAGAGATGACAGAAAGGGAGGAGAGAGAGGACACCTCTACAGAACCAATGTCACTGTCTTTTCCTCTTTCAATGACAGCGAGGTAGAAGTGTGAGAGAGTATATAAAAAAGTAGAGATAAACTAATATTTTAATATTTATAAATTATTATTTTTTAATTTAAAAACTAGTCCTAAAAAATTATCTGAAACTATAATTTTAAACTATATTTTAATTTAAAAATATTTATAGATATTTGTTTAAAAAATTTATAAAACTATAATTTAGGTTAAAAATCCTTATAAAATTATAGTTTATTTCCTTCCAAATTCGCACATAATTTACTTGCAAAATTTAGTTTTATTGGCCATTAAATTTTCTATAAAATCTAACCAACTCAACTTTTTTTTTTTCTTGGCCAATGGCCACACGGCCAACTCAACTTTAAATATGCCCATAAATTTTCAGTTTTTTTATCTTATCTCCTTCCTCTATATCTCAAACACAATTTTCGTTAATTACAAAAAAAAAAGTTTCCTTAAAACTCAGTTACCTCATCAAATAATTTCATAATCGACAGAAAAAGTTACAACTAATATTTCATATATATCCATATATAAAATGTCAAACCGAATCAACATGATTACCTTTGACAAATAAAAAACTTGGAACTCAAAAATAAAATGAAATAAAAATCCAACTGACTCAACCGTGGTGTAAATAATTGACCAGAATAATCGTGGCACATTTCAACTGGCTTATTTTTTGAACTTTCGCTATACTCGCCCGCAGAGTAACGGATTTCTACAATTGAAGTTTAACCATCTGTACCTGAACAGTGAAATGACGAGACTGCCCGCATGGTCTTGGGAACAGTCAAACAAGTGAAGCAAGAAAGATGCAATAAAAGGATAATCAAAGGGTAATTAGGTGATTAAGAACCTTAAACGACCAGATCTCACGCGAGATCTTACGGTAAAATCTCCTAATAGAAACCTAAATAATAAAATAATAAACATACTCCGTAAAGAACTGTCTATCATCTTTTTGGTCAAATGGTCAACCACTGAACCTGAAACCCCCAATAATAAATTATTAAAATATTAATTCTTTCATTTTTTTTTTGGATTATTATTTCACTGAGATAGGGAGATTTTTTTAAACTCGAGCAATCCCGCTCGCTCACTCTCTCTCTCTCACTCTCTACTTCCATAGCTGGCACACTCTTGGAAGAGTTGAAAGCTGAAAGCTCCTATTTTTTTCCTTTCTTCTGTCTGCGAGCTCTCATCTCTCTCTCATGGAGGTCGAGGAGCTTGCAAGATAGAGACAGACTCAGGTTGTTCATCATCTTCATGCGTTTCTTCGTGTGAAACTGAAACGAACAGTGTTTGCTTGCTCTCTTTTCATTTGTCGCCATGCTGGTTCTTTTGGGGTCGTGACATTTGGTGCTATTAGGGTTTTGGGGAGGTTTTTGAAGAAGAAACTCGTTCTTTTTGGGAGGGATTTGTGGATTTATGTTGCTTTTTTCGCGATTTGGGATCGGTTGTCGGATAATGTACCCCAAAGATAATAAAAAAAGAAAGATTGAGTCTTTGAGCTTTTTCTTTTTTGCTAATTTTACTGCCAAGAAATGGGAAAGTTTTATTAATATGAAGCTGTAAGAATATCTGATTCAAATGAGAAGGTCACAACAACGCAAGGTTTAGATGAGATGAAAATGACATGAGGGTGGTGAGTGAACAGAGCATTGTGTTTCGCGTTGCTTCCCATTTTCATGGTGATAAAGGATTGTTGTTTAACGATGCGTGTTCTTTTCACATTTGAAATTGACCATTGGCTTCACCACGTCTTTTCAAATCTTCAAGTTTGAGAATGTGGGTTTTCAGGAACAGATTTTTCTTTCTGGGTTTCCTTTTCTTCCTTTGTAACTGATCGAAACTCTAACTCCTGAATTCTTCTATTCCTTTCTTTTTCCTCGTTCTCTTCTTGTTAGCATTAGTATCGCTTTCAAAATTTCACCCGTTTTCAATGTCATTGTGCAAACATTCTTTGTTTATTCTGAAATTGTCATGGAAGAATTTAGTGATCAAATTTCTTGAAGCAAAACTGTAAGATGAAATCACGTTTTTCATTTTTCGGGTTCATAGATTCTTGATCTTGCTTAGCTAGCGTCAAGAGAATTTTTATAAAAATATTTTCTGCTGAAAGACTATTTTCTCCGCTAGTAGACCCCATATTGGTCTGCTCTACTGGGGCAAAACTGTGGCTATGGATTATGTCACCATGTTTATGCTGAAGGATATTTAATCCAGGTTGATTTCTGAATATTGACATGGTTTTCTTGCTTGTTTAAGTCATGCTTGTTGAATGTTCAATTATGAATGTATAGACTACGTTAGCTGTGTTCTTCCTCGTTCAGAAACTTGGACTAGGAAAAAATTGCTAAGTGTTTACTGTTGATATGAGTGCCTGCATTTTCAAGTGGACAGAAGATCTTTTGTAAAAGTGGTTTATGTGGTTCCTTGTACTCAATCACTCACAAATACTGGTTTTATGGCTTCCAGTTAAATTTCTTTATCCTGATTTGATCTTTTCATGCCAGGATTTATGCATCTACATTCAGTGTCTATGTTTTGCTAAATCTTGTGGACATGAAGAAAGAAAACATTGGCTCTTCAAAAGCTGCAGAGCTCCCTCGTCGCTTAACTCGGGCACAAGCTGCTGCCTTTCGTGCAAGTGGGCAGCTGCCACCTCTCAAGGAGCCAACACAGCAAAATCAGAAACCATTACGAGCTAACCCGAAAAGAGCAGCTTCTGATCAAACATGTCCTCAACGTAAAAAGAGGGCTGTTCTTCAGGATGTTACCAATGTTTTCTGTGAAAATTCATATAGGAACTGTTTCAATGCTACTAAAATTCAGGTCATTGCCATTTAGTTGTCTGTAAATAAGCTCCGGATGATTAAAGAAAAAATATTTTATGGATAATACTCTTTTTTATTGTTGAGGGTCTTATTTCTCGTTCTTGAATCTTTCTTCCTCCTACCCAAGTTTTGAAGCTAAGAATTTTCAATTAATACTTCTGACTACCAGGCTAAGAAAAGCAAGCTAAGTAAAACTGGTCAAGTCAATATTTCCAGAGAAGTTCCTTCAGTTTCTGGGAAGCTACCACCAGAGCTTCAAGTTGACTCAAAACCAAAGAGTTTAGCTGAAACAGGAGTTGTATCAGAAGATGCTAATGCTACCTGTTCAAGTAATTTGCGAGACAATGCCCTCCATCAGACAAGTGGCAACAAAGTGTGCAGCACAAATGATGGTCTGCTTGGAGGGCAGACTCCTGGATTATGTCCTCAGCCACTGATTTCTCAAACAAAAGGTTTTCTGCTTATTCTCTAACCCACAAGACTGCATTGCTTTTATATTGGATCCCTAAATATAGATACTGTTTCATGCAGGATACATGCATTGCCCTGAGTCCCCTTTTTACTACTTCAGATAGTGTATGTTTTAAATTTTATATTACTTGAAGAAATGTAAATCAGTTAATATGCAATCAAACATCAAGTTGTTTTCCTGGTTTGCAACACGGTTTGAGAAATCTAAATTTAATTAATGTAAATTTGATTAGATTATCCTGTAGCAATCCACAACACTAGTTAACTTCGATTGGATTAGGTTTAGCGACAATAATATGTGATTGTGTGTTCAATGTAGTGATGCTGCAGGGTTAAATTCACTCTTGACCTTCAAAAAATGAAATTGCTTCTTAGTTGATGCACTTCATTTTTTTCTTCCAGTCACTAACTATTGAGCATATACAAATTGTTGCAGCCAAGAGAATTAGCCTTTCTGAACTTCCAAACGCATCGAAGAAGGAAGACTTTATTGATATTGATGTTGATCATGAAGATCCTCAATTATGCAGTGCCTATGCTTTTGATATCTACAACAATTTACATATTTTCGAGGTGTGTCATAAATACATACCTTTTGCATAGAGCAGTTTATTTTCTGTTCAATACAGCCTTATTGTTTCCACTAAACTTGCTTTAAAGTTAAGAGAATCTGTTATCTTGGTTTTATCTGCCAACTTTTTTATGCTTAGATGTAACTATTGACTTATTTGAAAGTTCCTGTAAGTTTTACACATTGCCAATTTCCCATTAATTTAATGGAGTCTTGATGAACAGGGATGATTCACTTTAGAAATGAAGTTTGGGAGAAGATATTTTACTTAGCAGTTATATAAACTTAAATTCCTATAGTGGATGTGCATGTAACAGTTCCCTTCTTCTCTTGTATTTATCTCTTAGAGCTAACCTTTTCTTCTTCTCTCAGCTCGCAAGAAGGCCTTGTACAAACTTTATGGAAACGGTTCAGCGAGATATCACTCAAAGCATGCGCGGGATATTAGTTGACTGGCTTGTAGAGGTTTGGAACTTTGCATCATTAAATTTCTTGCTATGTTTACAACATTCTATCATTATCAAATGTTAGCTAAATAACATGCAACTTTGCTTAATTTGTGAAGTTGTTGAGGATGAATCATCTCTTGCATTATTGGTCCAAGAGATTGTTTCCAGTATGAAGTAGATAATTTGTCAGTATTTATACAGAACAATCCTTAGTGCATTTAGTTGCATTTCTTGGTTTAAGAGAAGATTCATTTCCAAGATTGTTATATTATTATATAACTTCGACTTAGTGTCTATTTGATTCTTGAGAGTTTTACACTAGGTTATTTTAGACCCTCTCATATCATCTGCCAGACAGTATTATAATGTAAAATAATGTTTTCAGGTTTCTGAGGAGTACAAATTGGTTCCAGATACTCTATACCTGACTGTATATCTCATAGATTGGTTTCTCTCCAAAAATTACATTGAAAGACAAAAACTTCAGTTGCTTGGCATCACCTGCATGCTAATCGCTTCGTAAGTGAACATTATGCCTCATAAATAGTGAAGTCGATTTCATGCCTTTTGATGAATATCTTCATGCAACAAGTATCCATAATTAATTCTGTAATTATGTAAATCAGTGATGGTAAATATAATTTTTTTTACTTATTCCTTTGAGCTAATGCTGTTGTGTGGTACTAAATTAATCTGTGAAGTTTTTTTAGAAGAAAATGCACCTTACCAAGAAAGATGTTATCTTTGATAATAAGAATTAGATAGTATGGGTTTCAATCTTTGGTTTATATTCTGTTTGATATCTGAATATAAACATAGAAATATGAAAGGAACAAAAAAAATCTCAGTTTGAATTTTCTGGTCTTCAAATCTGAGCCTCTAGATCTCTTTCTCCATGTCCTTGGTTTGACTTTGATACAAAATTTATGGCAACATCTCAAGGTTATGACTTTGATGTAATCAAGATCAATTATCAAAATCAAGATATCAAATTTGAAGATCAGAAATTGATTCCTTTTGTTTGCTGCACCTGCATGACTTTGTACATTGTTTATGTTGAATTTGTCAGACACATAACAAAAGATTCAGTGCATAAATATATGCCTTTTATGATGTAATTAATATCCAATAACTGAAGAATCATCGGTTGTTGTGGGCAAAATCTATGGCGCACGATTCTTGAAGACAAAAAACAAAAAAAACAGTCAAAATATTCATGCTTTCTAACATAGTGAACAAATTAACATTAATATATTCTTTTGTATTCTTGTTGGTAGTTGAAACCTTTCTCTAAAGGATTGAAAAAGAACTAGACTGTGGGTCCTGTGCTTCACATAGAATGAGGCGAGTCGCACTGTTCACGGTTTATGGATTTATTTGACATATAGATACAGATATATAGATTTTGAATGATGGTATAAGAAAGGTGGTAGGAAAGACAGCATCTGACTTGACATTATTTGTAACAACTGTGCTAATGGTTCTCAACATCATATCATCTTCAATCTGTTCTCGCCTAGTTATGTATCTACTCCACTTGATTTTATTCTGATTGTTCAACTAGTATTTGTTAATTTCAGCCAACAAAGGAAAATTGCCAATGCCAATTTTAAGAAGTTAAGCTGAATCTTTATAACCTTGTGAGTCTTGTACTGTAATGCATTTGGAGAAACTTTTCCCTATGTCTTTTGCTTTCTGTGATTGAAGGAAGCTCGAAGAAATTTGTCCCCCGCGGATTGAAGAATTCTGCTTCATCACAGACAACACTTACACAAAAGAGGAGGTATGCAGTATTTCTTGAACAATAAACGGTTAATGTTCAACTGATTAACTGAAAATACTGTTCATAGTGGTCTAAAACAAAGTGGATGCTCTTTGCTTTTTGTGATGAGTACATGCTTAAGGTATTGTTTTATAAAATTACTGGATTCCTTGCATCACTAAATGAAGTAAGTGGCAGGTGCTTAAAATGGAGACTCAAGTGTTCAGGTGTTCCCAATTTCAAATGTTTGCTCCCACAACTAAAACTTTCCTCAGGTAATCTTTTTAACTTGATTACCTTCAGCAATGCTGATGTGATGTCAATGTATAATTTTCACCGAGAAATCTATACAGAAAATAGAATTCAATTTTTTATTTTGAAGGAGTCTTATCAAACTGTCTATGTACATTCTTGGTTCTTAGGAGGTTTCTTCGAGCCGCGCAAGCTTCTTACAAGGTGAAGGGATAAGTTTTAGTCAAAGCTGCTTGGTTATGATTCTGCAGGAGGCATGCTGCTGAATTTTGTCTGATTTCAGTACTGATAATCTGTTATATACTGAATTTTGCAGAGTCCTAGCCTTGAATTGGAATACCTGGCCAATTATCTTGCTGAATTAAGCCTGATGGACTATAGTTTCTTGAGTTTCCTTCCTTCTCTCATTGCTGCATCTGCTGTATTTCTAGCCAGATGGACATTAGATCAGAAATATCACCCTTGGGTTCATATCCCATCCTTATCTTCTCTTTTCACTAAAGCAATACTCCCACCGTCCCTAATTATGAGTCACGGTTTTTCTAAACACACATACCAAGAAAACACTGAAATCTAGTTGATGTATGAAAAATTGTTTTTTTTATTCCCCTTCACAGTTCTGACCTCAATTAAATGCTTCCTTTGGAAAGTGTATCTTTACTAAGCAAGACAGGTAATTTTGATCCTTTACAAAGAGTATTTTAGGAAAATATTTTACTTACATCTAGAACTTTGTAATGGGATTGCCAACAAAGATTGGTTCGGTTAGTAAGTATTTGACCCATAATATGAGGTTGTGGGTTTAAATCCTTCTGCCGATATAAGGACATTGTTGGCTAATGATCTGTAAGTACTTTTATAAGCGTTTTTTTATCCTCGAGACATCCCTTGCCCTTGGTGAGACACTGATACTCAACTCACCTAACTTTCTTTTACTAAAAAAAGGAACTTTTAATCAGACATATAACTAGGGACACAACAAATCTAAAAATTGGGACTTGTAATTAGGGATGGAGGGAGTATTGGTTTAAACTACCATATTGGACATTGCTTCCATCAATTTAGCCTCACCATTTTAAAAAGAAAGAAGTACATCAAGTAAATACTGACCTCATGCAGCTCTTTTAATGTTTCATTGATAGAGTGAGGGTCAGAATTTATTGAATGTTTTTCCATTTTGAAAACAGGGAAAATTGGAGAAAATTCTTGTTTAAAAATTTTATTGGTTAGAAAGACTTTACATGTTTTTATACACAGATAATATCGGTATTCTAAGGATTTTTATACACAGGAGGTACCGGTATTCAAATTTAGATCATTTTAGCCAATAAAATTTTCAAACAGGGATTTTTCACTGACTTTTCTTTGAAAATATTGTGGTAAATTGATGACCATAATACATCTTGGAATTAATATGGTAGTATAGGTGATAATATTTATATTATAAATGTGACCTTCATTGTTTTTTCTGCAGAATCCAACCCTTGAACACTATTCAAGGTATAAGGCATCAGATTTAAAAGCTACAATTTTTGCATTGCAAGATCTGCAACTGAACACCAAAGGCTGCTCTTTAAGTGCCATTCGGATGAAGTACAGACAAGACAAGGTACATTTAGAGATAGAACAGAAGCTAAAAGCTGGTTTTATAAATTCTAGTACAGTGTTAGACCTATTTTGTTGTATTGAGTTGCATGATGATGGTGATGCTGATTGTGAAAATTTCCCTATCAGTTAAAAAATGTGGCTGCTATGTCTTCGCCGAAACTGCTTGAAATTCTGTTCTGAAGATAGAGAGTGATTAACAAATCAAGCAGACTTCAGGGACTTATAGTTCTAACAGATCAGATATGGTATGGTGTACACAAAATAGAAGCAGACTTAAGGGACTTCTGTCCATTGGTCCATTCTTTTTCCTTTGTACATTTAATGGCCTTTCCTTTGTCTGGGGTTCTTCCTTCATATGTTGTTTAAGGAAGGAACCCCATGATAAAACATGTGGCCTCTTCTTATACTTTGAAACTTGATGTAATCATTTATTGTTAACATAACTGACAAGTGATCTTGTAGTAGTTTCTTCTTGGAAGTTCACTGCCAACTAAACTATGTTAATAGATTTTAGGGAAAGCCAAATGAACTGTTCAAACTTCAAACCATCAAGTCTCAAATAAAAATTAGAGGAAATATGCAATGGTTATGTTTGGTGTATATATAATATTTATTATGAAAAAAATTATATACGAATGTGATGGGAATTGATTTTTTTTTGGTTTAATTAATAAAATTAATAATAAAGAATAAATATCGTTAAGTAAAATAAAATAAAATCCAATATCTATGATGTAAATTAATTTCGTTTTAGTGGTACGATTGTTTGAGCAAAGTTTTTTACGATTTTTTTGTATAACAATGTTTTTATGATTTTAATTCTAATTATTTTTGCAGTTTAATGGTGAAGTTGATATATATAAGCTTGTGAGGCTTTGAAGTAAAATAAAAGGATAAAAATAACTTTGAGTTGAAAAAAAATATCATGTACACATTCAACAACAAAAAAATTAGTTGGAACTATTGAATGAATAATTGATTAAAAAGATTATAAATTTAAAAAGAAATAAACAGAAAATGACCAATGAGAGACACAAGTATAGTTGGGTTCCAAAGAGCGAGTGAAAAAATATTGATTAAAATTACAAAGAAGAACCAAAACAACAATTTTATTAGTTTAGTAATAAAAAAATGTGAATAAATACAAAAATCTTCGCCCCTCCGTTTCAGTATTTTCCCCAGAAGGCGAAGACGAGGAGTATGTGGCAGCTAACGCACTTCCATAGCTGATTTCTCTTGCAGCTTCAACAAGCGCAATTAGGACGAGAGAGAGAGAGAGAGAGAGACTGAGAGAGATTGAAATATGGCGACTTTGAACCTCTTATCTCAGCCATGGCAGCCTACACTTTCACCTTCTTTCAGTCATTATAGTTCCAACGACTTTGGCTATTACTCTAACCATTGTAAATTGTTTTGTTCTTCTAATTCTCGTTACTCCTCTCTTCTGTATTCTTCCCTCTCCTCGCATTCTCAATCTTGCTCGTCCAAGTTCTCTAAAATGCCGACACACTCCACAAAATCAGGTGCTTTTTCCTTCATTGGATAATCGGTTTCTTTGATTTAGTTATTTGTTTCCTGAAATGGTGTCCGGATGATATGATGTTTTATGCATTGAGAGGGTGAAAACAAACAGTTTCGGAGTAATTGACTAGTGGAGATTTGGTGGGAAGGAAAAAAATAACAAGTTTAGTACTTTAGTTGGGAGTTGAAATGAATATGAATTATTAGATTATTGGGTAAGAATGTTAGTAAATTCAGATTATTAATAATCGGAATGTTTCTGAGAAGTTTGAAGTTTGATAATTGATACCCCTGGCTGACTTGGGATTTGTATTTCCATTCCTTATTTATCAAATTTATAGTAGATAACTAGATTTCTCCATTTTTGCCGGGAGTAGAGCTTGACCTCAATTTTATGTTTCTTGTTCTTGGACATTTGTGTTCTGGTCTATTATTGATGCATGGCAAGCCTACCCCTTTCCCTATTCCCTACTTTTCCCTTAACTTTAGTTACGTAACTGCCCCTAATTCATTAATTCCCTCCTAACAGCTAATTCTCTGGAAATTTCAATTATCTCATGGAACTATGATTGCATTCTTCAGTAAAAAGAAAACATATATTTTTGAGTATTTGAAAGACACATTTGGTATTATATGCTTTTACACATCAATTTATAATGGTTTCATTTGGTTGGTGAAGCTCCATCTCTTCATCCTTATTTTTTTACGTAATTTCGTTTTCCAGGAAGTTGGTTCGTTGATCATCACACTTTCTAATACAACAACAACAACAACAAGCCTTAACACTTTCTCATACTGTAAGAATTTGCACATGAGATCTTTAACATATAATTATGGTTTTTGCATGCAGGGAGTGGGAGTTCATGGTTCCAGCATAATTACACTCCACTTAGCTCCGTTACCAGCAATGAGTATAGACAGAGTCCTTTGCATTCTGTATTCCCCACAAAACCTGCCGAAGTTTCAAATGTACAGGACCTTTACGATTTTATATGCTCAGGACCTTTGATGGACAAAGTAGGTCTGACACCAGAGAAGGTGGCTGAGTCCATAGATAAGTGGTTAATGTATGGTCGGAGGCTATGCCAGTTGTTTCAACTCAATGAATTGTACCTAACTATCCCTCAAAAAGCTAGGCTTTACCATTATTACGTACCAGTCTTTCTTTGGTGTGAAGACCAAATTGCTGAGCATCAATCAAAGTTCAAAGAGGGAGAAGATATACCTCCTTTAGTGGTATGTGTGTGTATATATATATATCTTTTTTTTCACTATAATTTCTCATATTCTGTTTCTTTGTATACCATTATACAATATGAAATCTATAGCAAGTCTCGTTGTTCATAAGCCTTAAATAGTATAGCTCACTATTCAGACTCCATATAATGTTATTTATAGAGTACGACTAAAGCTGTTCAGCTTATACAATATTATAATGGTTCATGTTGCATGATCTGTAACTGCAACTAAAGCTAGAAAAAAGCCGAGTTATTTTATTTATATTTCTTCAAAAGGTGCCTTACAATTTTCAATTTTTGTGACTCAGATTGGATTTAGTGCTCCACAGGGATGTGGAAAAACAACTCTGGTTTTTGCTCTTGATTATCTTTTTCGAACAACTGGCAGGTAGGCTCTGAATTCTGTAACAACCATAATCTTGTGGAAGATAATTTATCCTTTGTCATAAAGATTAGGTAGAAAGGACATTAAGTAACAAATCTCTGGTGCATGGAAAACTATAGGACGTCTGCAACAATATCTATTGATGATTTTTATTTGACTCATGAAGGTCAGGTATGTGGAAAGATTCTTCCTTTGTCCTTTTCCCCCTTCCAACAAATGTCTTTGTCTTGATTATTCTTGCTTGGATGACATTTTACATTTTGATTGTAGAGTAAGCTAAGAGAATCAAATCCAGGGAACGCACTTCTTGAGGTAGCTATGTGCATGTTTTCTTGAGAGAACGCTATAATGTTGAGACTTTGTGAGAACTGAAGCATTTTCCTTGCCTTGTTCCATTCCAGTTTCGTGGAAATGCTGGAAGCCATGATCTTGATTTATCGGTTGAAACTCTGACTGCTTTGATCAATTTGAAAAAAGAAGGTGGGTCTCTATATTTAAATCTTCTTTCTCTATGATATTGTATTTCACATTTGATTTCTCTCAATTTGAAATGCCCAGGTTCAAAGATGAATTTGCCTCGATACGACAAAGTAAGGCCATAACCTTCATAATTAGTTTGTTGATGCAATTCGTTATTTCATGGCTTTTTATGGTTAAATTACTTAACCTTGCAGTCAGCATTTAGTGGAAGAGGCGACCGTTCTGATCCTTCAACCTGGCCTGAAATGGAAGGGCCGCGGACGGTAACAGAATTAAACAATATTAAGTTGCATTTACAAGTGACAAATTTGATCATGATGACGACGACAACAACAATAAAATTTACTCTAGCATTCGTGTTAAGTTTTATAAGTATTTCAAATTGTTAATTTTCCCCCGTATCCGTTGATGTTCATTTAGGTTGTGTTGTTCGAAGGTTGGATGCTTGGTTTCAAGCCCCTTCCGGTAGAAGCTGTAAAGGCTGTTGATCCCCAGGTTAGAATCCAAAAACGTGCCTTTTCTTAATTCACAAATAGAGTTAAATACTGCAGATAATGCGTATTTCTTAGCCTATTATTATGAATTGAAGAACTGAAAAACAATTGTGCTTACATTCTCAGCTAGAAGTTGTAAATAAAAACCTTGAAGCTTATTATGATGCATGGGACAAATTCATAAAGTCATGGATAGTCATCAAGATAAAGGACCCAAGTTGTGTCTACCAATGGCGTCTGCAGGTAGACTGCTCTAACAACCTTAACCTCCTCGGGGAAAAAAAAGGCTTTCTCTTTCCTAGTTGTTATGTAATTACATGTCATGTCCTGTTCTAATCTGCAGGCTGAGATTGCCATGAGGGAGGCTGGCAAGCCTGGAATGTCTGATGAAGAGGTCTGTTATCTATCTTCATATCGATGCTTTTTCTCTGTTCCAAATAAGATATAATATTTTTCAAAGCAGGTATTGGTTGAGTCAAGACTCTTGCTCACACCTACTCAAACAATAAAAAGAAATCTTATCCTATTAGATAGGGTTAGTTAGTGAGAAATTCGACAGAATTTTACGCTGGTTGTAGAGAGCCTAACACAACCCTTCTCCTTTATCTATCTTAGGACCGGCTATGAAACATAGGATGTGCAAGGTCTTATATTTAGGACCAAAGAAGCATCCTAAACAAGGTCTTATAGAAAAGAGTGGAGGGAGTATAAATCATGATGTTTTGTCTTTTCTAACTTGTGATGATTAACTAATCAAGCTTTCTTCCATGGTTGATGATTTTGCAGGTGAGGGATTTTGTTTCTCGATACCTGCCGGCATACCATGCTTACCTTCCTACGCTGTACTCCGAGGGACCAAACGGATCGGACCCACAGCATCTCCTTACCATTGAAATTGATGAAGGGAGAAACCCCATTCTTGGCGTCTAGGTAACCCTTTAGTGGCAGATCATTTCATTTGTGTTGTGGGATTAGTTTTCGGGAAAATTACAGAGAAATTGTAGGTAAGGAAATTAATTACTAGCTAGTCCTTTAAAATTGAGTTATTATATAAAGAACTTGTGCAAGAAGAAGAAAAGCCACATAGGATAAGTTGTAGATTTCTTGATTTAACTCGCAAATATTGGAGCAGGACTAATGCAATTTTTTTTTCGTCCTGCGGTGATTTACGAGTCCTCTTCCAATATTTTACAACTTATCGTTTGTGTTTCTTTTCTTGCACAAGCTCTTCAAGAGACCTATTAGTAAGAACTTGTGCCAAAAAAAAAAAGGGATAAATTGTAAATTTCTCGGTTTGACTTGCAAATATTAGAGTTGGACTTAATGGAATTTTTTTCATCCTGTGGTGATTTACAAATCCTCTCCCAACATTTGCAAGTTAAACTCTTTTACATAATTTATTCTGTGGGCTTTCATGCAAGTTCTTCAAGGGATCTATTAGTCATAATTTTTGGAGTATTATAAGCAATCAGTTTTCTTACTTGGGAGTTCTTTGTAATTTTCCCGTATTTTTTCATTTCTTAGACAGGATTGGCCTATCCTTCCAGGCATTAGTTAGTTTCTTCATCAACAGAGATCAGTCTGTGTATATTACTCTGCTTTTTGTATATGTACAGAGTATATTTGGTTTTAACTAAATCAATATCAATATTATTAATATCTATATATATAAAAAAGTAATTAATATTGTTCACAAACTGTAAATAATGCAACTCATTTTTTTTAAAATACCTTGCAATATATAGGAGGGGCTCCTAAGAACAATATTGGTAATTGGCAACTAGGGCTTTGTATTTGCTATATATAGTTGGACAAAATTTTCTAGTAATTTTTGGCACATGACTTGGAAAAGGAGCCAACCAAAGGAATGGTACTTGTTTGAATTTGTGATTGATAATTATGTTTATGTCAATTGAGATAAAACTCATATATTTATCTTATAAATTGTAAACTTATGATTGAAAAGCTAGATTGTGGGCTTTAAAATGTCAATCCAAACCCATACTATAAACAATGATGAAGCATGAAATTGAAGAGAGAGAGAGAGAGAGAGAGGTAGATTTAGAAGGAGCTGGTGCAATTTTTGTTAGGAGCGAGTTAGATAGTGCAAATTTTTGTTTGTTAAGTATTTATCTTTTTATTGAGATTAATCTTATTTGTAATAATGTTGTGCACTAGATATGAATACTGTTTATAGTAAGGATTTGACTATTAGTTTATTATATTGCGAGAGATCAACTTTTTTCGTTATACTAAAGTGGTATTGGTTAGCAGGTGCTATTTTTATTTAGATTGATTAATCAAAATGGATCCAAACTGTAGATTCCTTTCTTTTTTTATTAAATCCTATGTTTCTTCGGATAACTAAGAAAAATATATATATACATTTGATTTATAAATGATGCAATTTGACTTATAAATATAAAAGTTTCACTTATAAATTTTAAAATTATCTTGTAAATAACATGGCTCAATTGATAAATGTTAAGTTCTTTAAAATTTATCAGTATTAAAGCAAATTCCGGATCTATTTATATTAAATTTTCATATCCAGGGCTAATGAGTAATTTTCGCATAATCTCATGATGTGAAATCCCCAGTTTCTCCTCCTTCTTTTGTCATGTGAAATTACACTTTTTCATTTTTGCGTAAATTTGACGATTATTTTCAGGAGGAATTTCGACTCTTTAACCTGTTTAACCCCTAAAATATATTTTAAAATTTTCATCTTAATTTCATTTTTAATTTTAAATACATCATATGCCTCTTCTTTTTTTTAAGTATATATATTTTCCTATTATATGTAATTATATCTGAAATACTATTTAATGGGCTTATATCTAAAATTGAGTCTAATAAAAAAGATTAATCTTATTAATGAAAGTTTGTACAAATAATAAAAAATAGGCTTATATCTCATAGGCATTGGAACTGTACCCTAATCTTAGTAGGAGATTAGTGTCTAGCCTACATAAATTTTTATTTATAAAAAAAAGTGAATTAAGATTTATAAATTTTCACTTAGAGAAGTGTCTTGTGCTCAATATTATTTTAAATAGAATTATCTCAAATAATTAATAAGAGGATAGTTATGCTTAAGGAGTAAGGTACCTCCTATGGGATTTGCTAGAAGGATGCATGTCAAGTAATGAAAAAAACAATTGCTAAGTAAGTTTTGGATTTGTGAGAATAGTCGAATCTGACAATGGGTTTCTTCCACAGGGTGAAAATTTTGAGATAGAAAACACAATAGAGCCAAATTGTTGACAAAAATACATAGGAGTAATATCCGAATATTGGATCAGCCTTTCTTTTCCATACATCACCAGAAAATAAAATGTGCAAAGATACAGTTGTGAAGTTTGAATATCAATAGGGTTGGTTTAAGTAATAAGCGGCTCGATATCGCTTAAACGAGGTCTCAAGTTCAAACTTTAGCGTATGTAAAAAATCTCTATTAGGAGACTCATCCACTATAACCAAGTGCGTGACGCGGGTCAAATCTAGATGTAGTCAATACAAAACTTATGTAAATCGGGTAATTAACCAAAAAAAAGTTGTGAAGTTTGAATAACTTGTGAAAAGGAATTTATAGATCTCAGACAATGAAAAAAGTGAGATGATGATTTGTAATTAATTAAGGATTACAAAAATTGTAATTATAGATCTCAAAATCGTATTTGTATTACGCAGAGTACAAAAACCAGATCGAGGACAGAATTATCATCATCATCCATTTACAGACCAGAAAATCTCCCTCTCTTTTATTCCTTTAATTGATTATACTAATGACGCTTCTTCTTAATTAATATTTCTTCCTAATTCATTATCTCTTGAACCAACCAACCAACCGAAGCCTCTGTACATCATCACTCATGAGATAGATTAGTTCTTCACTTTGAACCTCTTCTCGCACCTAACCCAGCAGTGGCCTCTGAGCTCATCATCAACCGTATTCTCTTGCAGGATTCAACAAACATGCTGTATAAATCCAATAATTAATTAAATGAGAATTACGAGTATTAGTTAGTAATATATTCTCTTTCATAATCCATATAATTCATAGTTAATCTTACTTCCAGGGGACATCTCCGACCATCATCCAGTCACCATCTTTGTCCTCATAGGTTGGTATGTATTCGCTTCCATTATTCTTTCCACCATTCTCTTTCTGATTCAAATCATTGCCTGTAACTATAATCCACATAAAAAGACTAAATCACCCCTCCTTCTACATCATCGACACAGAATTTAAAAACTTCTCAGAGATGGATCCAAGAATATATATATATATATATATATAATACGTACGGATGGTTAAGCAGCTGAACATGGTTTCTAAGGAGCTTAGGAGTTCCTCATAACTCTGATACATATCAAGATCTACTTTTCTGAGATATGGAGCTCCGTCCACTGCTACCTTCACGTACTTGCATTTCTTCATCACGCTCTTTCTGCTCGCCCTCACCGGCGGCCACCCCACCATCTGTGCCCTGCGCCGTCGCCATCAATAATATCATAATCAGGAAATCAACTCAAAAGGATAACAGAGAATAATCGGATTTTGTTGTTGTCATTATACTCACTTTTGTGGGGGAGATTTAGAAGATGTAGCTGAGGCATGGCCATTATTGTTGGTGGCTGTGTGGGAGAATCCACGTTTTGAACCTGTTTTAGAGCCGGGAAGGCCCAGGGTGAGCTCGGTGTCGTTGAAGTTGAGCTCAATGGCGATATCGTCCGGTTGATGATTCTCCGAAGACATGTGGCTTGGTTTGACGACGTAGAAATATCTTGGGTAGGATCTGCGAGAGAGGGTAGCTGAGAAATTAAAACGTTAACAGAGAAGGGCGATGACCGTGTGGCAGAGAGAGAGAGGGGGGTGTTTTATAAAGAGAGTGAGAGGAGGGAGGGGGATGGACCAACGAAGAGGAGACACGTGGGAGTGGGGGAAAGCGTTTGCGGGTGAAGTTGATGTGATTGCTTGAGAGTTTGGGCCTCCATGGGTGGCTCTATCACCGCCAAAGCGCAGCATTACCCACCCTACCCTATAATTCTGCATCATGATGTGCTTGTTCGGATGCATGGCCATTGCCCTTGCCTACGAAACCTCCTGTGTTAGTGTCGTTGTATCATAATTTCTTTTTCCTTTTTAAATATTATATATTTTTTAAAATATAAAAACTAATTAAAACGGTTATATATATATTTTTTAATTTTGGTTATTGATGCTCTATTAAATGTTTTAGATGTGGTGAATGATTCCAAGACCAAAATTTAAATCTACTTAAAAGGAATTTTTTAGTTAAGTTCATTTCAGATCCATATATACATTTTTAATTAGTTTTAGTTTTAGTTTTATACATTTTTCTTGTTATTTTTCCACTCAATATTTTATTCCATTTAAAATGTTAATTCTTAAAATTTTATATTTTATTGATGTGACATTAATACTATTAAATAAAGCCACCCATATTACCGTGTTCCTGAGCAAGTTGAGCATTTAGAAAATTGAAGCTATTAATATACTGGCGCTCTTCTCTAGTACGGACTCCAGCTGCAAAATTGTTTTAAAATCTAATAATATTAAATTAATATAATTTTTATTCTCTCAATTTTTTATTTTAATTTATACGTTTTTTATTTTTTAAATTTTTATCTAAAATATTAATTAGTAATTTAATAAAAATTTAAATAATTTTTATCTCTTGAGAAAATAAAATTTATTATTTAAAATTTAAAAAACTAAAATTAAAATTCATAAAAATTTATTGTATTAAACCAACAGTACTACTCTTAAATTTTATAATAATAATAATAATAGAAATTGAAAATATTTAACAAATGACTTCGTTTTAGTAATTTATCATGATCTATATTTTTTTAGTGCAATTGAGATATAGAAAAGAAAGGGTGGGAAAGAATAAAAAAGAAAAAGATGGGGAAGGTAGGCAGCTAGCTAGAGGGTGGTGTCATCGTCAATGAGCTCGTGCGCAGCGTGTGTGAAGGGTGACGGTAAAAGCAGTTAAAGTGGTGGGGACAGGTGGGGTCCACATGTCTCAGGTGTCCAAGTACAGGTCAACTTTATGCGGAGTCCATGTGCTTCTAAATTAACTCCAAGTTCTCTCTGTGGGCCCTACCCTCCACCCATGTGCCCTTGTCCCTTTGTCGGTCGGTTCCTAGGCATAGGTTCCCCTCCCACCGACACGTGTCAGTCCCCTTCTTCCCCTTCCTCTCTTCACTTCCCCAATCACTTCATCGTCCGTGATCTTCGCTTCCATTTGTACGTTCACTATATGCTGCCGCCTCGCTTTCATATTCATTCACACTCTGACGCTAAAAAGTAAAAAAAAAAAAAAGCAGAATCATGACTTTAAGCAAAATATTTTGATTTAAAAAATAATTAAAAATACCTTAAATTTGTTTGAAAAAACAGCGAAGGTAACTCACTAAAGCAAATGATCTCTTTTGTAAGTTTCTTTAAATATTTGTGAATATCTTCTGTTTTAATTTTTTTTTAAAATAATTACAAATAAATTATATAAAACTAAAAACGAGTTACAGACATATTAATTCTAGAGACAAGACAGAAATATTTACATGTACAGTTAAGAAAGAGTTATTCCCGTAGAGATAAGGTGCACTTGTTGGTCCATAAAAAAAAATTATGGTACTAAGGGGAATTCTTTAGCAATTTTCTCTTTGATTTTTCGCATAAAATATCATTTTTTAAGTGAACATTAAAAAAAAAAGTGGAAAAAGATGAGACTTTTTGAATGTTTGCACTAAGCATAACTTTCATGCTTTCCTTAATTGCTTTGATTGCCATGGAGTTTTATTTGTTTAAGAAATTAGCTTTATAAAGTGATGAACGCCTTTTGTTTTGTTTTCTTTACTTAGTCAAAAATATCGATTAGATCCGTGTACCCAATTCTTGTGTGATGAAGAAAGCATATATATATATATATATATATATATATATATATATATATCGAAAAGAGGAGGAAAAAGAAAGAAAGGAACAAAGATCAATCATTGATGTAGTGAAAGTCTAAAACACAATGAAGAGATGCTTAATCATTCATTTTGTGCCAAAAACCATTATCATTCTTATTCCAAATAATTAAAATACGTCTTGCATCATGATCAATTGCCTCTTATCTAATTAATTACTTAAGAATGTACTAATTATCTGTATTCTTCTAGATGGTGATTATAAATTTAAATTAATGCCTTCAACAAACTATATATACAATAATAGTCACTCCCTCCAAAAATAACTAGCCAATATTCTTTTAGTGATACTAAATAATTAAATTATTAATTCTGTTTAAAATGACCGTTAAAATTAGTTAAAAATAATAAATATATAAAAAATATTTTTTTATATGAATATATGATTTTATACCTAATTTGTTAGTGTTAATTTTATTTCGTGGGTATAATACGTATTTAATAAAAATAAAGTTAAAAATTTATTAAATTTAAAGATAAAGTTAATAAAATTTAAATTATTTTTATAAAATATATTAAAAGTAATTTATAAATATGATTAAATGAGTAAATTAAGTTTTATCAATTCTCGATATATTATTTGAATTAATAATGAGTAGTCCAATGTACAAGGCTCTTACCAAATAGGGAGAGATAGGTCACACATGGTTATAACATTATTGCGGCACAAAGCTCTCCTTCTAATCTATTATTTGAATTAATGATATTACAATTGTTTCATTAATATTCAAATAATTAAAAAAAACGAAGGAAAAACATTGGGTTCGTCTGGCTCGATCAATTATAGCTAGTTAGCAATAATATAGGCCAATGAAAAGAATACAAGACACTGTTCAATTAATGTGGGAAGATCATACAAATGTTTGAAAAGGAACAGGAAAAACAAATAGACCAGAATCATACAGTGGAAAACTAAAGTGAATGAATGTATTACCAAGAAGGGGGATTCTGGTTTACAAGTTGCAGAGATGAGAGAGCCATGCACCAATCACAAGACAAAGGCATAAAAATGGACCCTTTGAAACTGAAAGCAAAAGAAGAAAGAAATAGATAAGACCTAACAAAACTCAAAGGCTAAAATTCCCTGTTCGCCCGAAAGAGGATGCAAATTCAAGACACAGTGGTCCCTAGTTTTACTTCAAATTATACAACCTAGACCCAGGTAGCTAGCTTAGCTACCTCTATCCTTCTTCGTCCTCCTCTTGTACAAGCTAAGCTAGGGTTTTAGATTTCTGAATTTCAGTTCTCAGATTAACTCACATGGCTATTCTTCTTCACTAACAGTTAACATATCCATCAATAATGTTCAATCCCACCTTGTCTTCCCCCAAACCCTATAAAACATATCTATCTATCTATCTATCTATCTATCTTGTTCAATACGTTCATCACTTTTCGCTATCACACTTTGGATTTTTTTGTTACTTTATAAAAAAATTGACTGTATATTTAGATAGAAATAAAAAAAATAAAAAAGTTGATAAGGATGTAATTATAAGATATGCATGGATTATACATACACAGCTTTGTTCTCTTATTTCACTTTCTTTTCAAATAGTTTGTATGTTTCATCATCAATTCTTTCATACTACCACCAAATATTATTTCACAGGATGTAATTTCTTTTAATGACGATTTGTATATATTCCCTTTATTCTTAAATATAAGTATTAGATAAAGTTATATTTGATCATAAATATAAGAGCCCAATCAATTTAATCTTTTAAAATTATAATTTTTCTTTAATATATATCCTTATATAATTACAGAGATATCTATTAATGGTAATTCAAATTTATATTATTAAAGTAAATATTTTAAACAAAATTAATACACAATAATTACAATTAATAAATTTGTTTAACCTCTTTAATCTATTTAAATTAATTAAATATGTGTTATAATTAAGATGAGAGAACACATTTGTTTGGCAAAAATTTGTGAGGTGTGCGAGAGACCAAATGGTCTCGAGGCAATTTTTTTTATAACCCTTTAGGTCACTTGGTGCATGGCAATTGTTTTTATTCTAATACTATGTATTTGAACAACCAATTAAATTTGATCTAAGTTTTGCGGCCATAACATATTTTCCCAAGAGTCTTTTTTAATAAAAATAAGATTTGAACCTTAGTTCTTCTATTTTTTAGACTAATTAGTCCACTGTTAGACTAAATATCTTTATTTGTATATATGTTTATATTAATTAAATAACTCTCCACATGGGTCTTAAGTCAAATTAAATGTTCTAACTTCGTAGAGGTCTAGGGCTCATAATATTCTATGTTGTGGGGCTGAATGATTAGTTGATTGTTTGAATACTAGATTATAAGATTTAGAAAAACGATCTACTCGTAGTTCGATTAAAATCAATGGATACTCTATGTAGACTGATTTTTTTTTTTAGAATATAAAAATGGAAAATAAACCCTCCAAATTGAATGTGTTAAATACCCCAAGTTAGGAGAAACACAACCAGCTTTTTAAATTAAATATTAATATGCCTATTTAATTAAAGAGTCACAATTTAAATTTGCTCATAAGTGAGTATTTTCTGTTAATAAGACTAACGGTAATACATAACTATATAAATATATATAGCTGAAACTGAAAGTCATCGAAGCATTCAAAGAATGTAAACTGAATCAGTGGATGATCAAGTGAACCATATGCAAGAAACTGTGGACTAAGTAATAAATAAATAATTCAATTATATTTATAAAATATAAAACAAAAACTCTTTTCTGTCTGTCTCATTTAATTAGTTTAATTATATCGAGAAATGAGTTCATTGGAAGAGGACAATTTAGATCCCCATACTCGTGTGGGTATGAGAGAGATTACAAAATTATTATATACTGACTGAAACAAATGGCGTTACTGCCACAACAACGGTACAGTGTCTGATGGAAATTTTTTTTTTCAAATGGTTAGTTATTTTTGTACTGGGATGATTAAATTTTGGGATGTTCTAATTCGGATTAGATTCTGCACCTCGGATTAAGATAAACCTTTCATTAATTTCTACGCTCTAATCATGTGCACACACAAAGATACATGAACTCCAAATTCTTTCCTTCCCGTGCATCTCGTATTGTTTTTAATTTGTCTACACATAATATATATTATTTTAATAGAATATTATTATGATTAAATTGTTGAATTTGACTACGTATTAGAGTTGAAAACTAAGTTAACAAAAAAGCATGGCTCTTGTGGCCAAATTAAAATTGCTAACACACAGAGAGGAAGTTACGGTTGATCTGTCCATTCTCTCTCGTGTTATTTAGGTTCCTTCTCTTTTTCAATTGCAACTTGTTAAGTTAATTAGCCGTGTACATAAGATTTAATTCCAATAAATTATAAATTATACTTCTCTAGTACTTAATATATAATATATTTAATTAATTTAATTAGATTAAAAAAATTAATTAATATAATATTTTTTTTAAAATACTTTAGTTATCTTTCTTAATTCCTTCAATTTTCTCTTATTTGAGTATTATTAAAAGAGTATCAATAGGAATAATTTAAAATAAATAAATAAATATAAAAAATATATCTTATATTTAAAACTAAGATTAAATTCTCAATTAAGGCATGGATAAATCTTTATCTTAAGTCATAATAAATCATATCATTCACATGTTATGAAAATATATAATACTCATATAGTTATTAATATATGACATAATTGAGAAGTTGATCTTGATTATAAATACAATATTTATTTTTTATATCTATCTATTTTTTTAAATTATCTATATTAATACTCTTTCACCAATAATCGAGTAAAAGATAGAGGGATAAAGTTAAGAAAAATAATTATATTTTTAAAAAAATTACTATATTAATTGACTTATTTAATTTAATTAATTTAGTTAAATATATAGGTATTATATTAAGATGGGAGGAGTAACTTATGATTTCAAGTTTTGTTGAGATACATGAAACAGATTAATGATATAGGAAGGCATGCAAGGTCTATTGACTCCATGGATGGACCCCTTTAATATCTCTAGAGTAATTTGTCATCTCTAATTAGACTCAATAATACTCAAATTTAATATAATTAAATAATTATATAAAAAAATATAAAAGATGACTTTTTATGTGTGAATGGAGAGAATAGTAGATGAACATGTTTTTCAAGAAGTCAACAATATAATTGTATTGATTGGATATCATTTTCTTGGTACATTAATTTTCCATGGAACCCAAGAAAAAATGATATTTGATATATACACTAACAATACTAGTCTTTGAGGCCCCTCATGCTAATTTCAAATATTAAGTTTTAGTGTTTTGAGCTTGAAATATAGCGACATATCTATTTTTTTATTTAGAAAAAATAGATTCTTAATAAGGCTCACCTTGAAGCTTAAAAAATGCTTGTAAAAATATTCATAAATGACCTCATATTGGTAGTGTGTAGTGTACCTTGTATGAGTTTAATCCTTTTTAATCATTTGAATGATAAAAATTATTAGTAGTTTTCTCCTAAAGCTACAATCAATCATGAAACTAACATTAAAATACTTAGATTTATAGCAAGGGATATTAAAAAAAGAAATAGATGAAGCAAAATAATAATAGGAATTCAAAATAACAAAGAATGAATGAATGAAAAAAGAATAAAAAATTGAAAAAAAAAGTATAAAAGCAACTTTAAGATATTAGAAAAAGTTATAAATAAGTCTCCCAACAAAATTAACTTCTAATAAATCTTCCATAATTAAGTTACTATTGCCATCTTTCAGGCACAATAATAATGCCAAATTAATTCAGATTAAGAATTGAAGGACTATTTCAAAATAGATCTTTTTAAATTAAATAACTTGTGTAAGAAATAAAGAGGATAAGTTATGAATTTCTCAGTTTGGTTTCTAAATATTG
Organism: Leucaena leucocephala; assembly: GCA_037074615.1. NCBI lineage: Eukaryota > Viridiplantae > Streptophyta > Magnoliopsida > Fabales > Fabaceae > Leucaena > Leucaena leucocephala. The sequence continues at coordinate 4,057,965 of CM073558.1, read as the reverse complement.
GAGAATGTCTTATATATAAATCACCATAGGACTAAATTTACACAAGTTTCTACTTCAATATTTGAGAGTTAAACTAAAAAAAATTAAAAATACTTATCCTATATATCTTTTTTTACAGATTTTAAGCGACCTATTAGTAATAACTTAATTTTAAAAGATTGATTAGTAATTAATTTTCTTTCCCATGACTTCTCTAGCTATAATAATTTTCCCTATGTAACTGAAATGGATTGACTTGGAAATTAATTTTGGTGCAGTGAAGAACAAAAATGACATAAATAGCAAAACACTAATTTATGATCTAGATGGATGAGTTTTCCCATCATCTCAATATAAGTTCCTTCTTTTATCCTCCATTATTATTTATAATAATTATTATTACTAATTATAATAAAATAAAACATAATAGTCTGATTCATACATCAAATTATGTAGGAAGAATTATAACGGCCTGCTTCTTCAAATATAACAAAACGACAACACTAATTGGAATAACCAAACGTGTACGACACATCAATTAGAACTTGGGAAATAATAATTAATTAAAACTGAATTAGTCAGTAGTAGTAGTTTCCTTAATTTCCTTTGATTCACGACGACATAATATTGTGTCTATAGAACTTTGATAGATCAATCATCAGTTGGTGATGCCTTCTATAATATTAAATCCCTCTAGAGACCCTTTTGGTGTCACACCAAATCCCTTTGCCTCTGATTTCTTCATTATCCTCAACCTCTTGCATGACTCCATAAACATCCTGCAAAATCCCACACATAATTCATCATTAATGTTTCATAAATAAATTAATACAAAATTAATCTGTAAATTCTTATAGTTTAATCTATTTTTTAATTAGATCTTTATAATTTTTTCTTTTTATCAAGTCTTTATAGTTTTAATTAATTTTAATCAGGTTTATGTAGCTTCATGTGATTGATAAAACTACATGGATCTATGGATTTGATTAAAATCATATGAAACTATAAGGATATGATTGAAAAAATAAGACCTTATTGAATAGGGTAAAATTATAATGATTTAATATAAAAAAGAAAAATACAGAAATAATTAAAAATTAGGTAAAACTATAGATTTTGCACATTAATTTTAAACAAGATTTGATATATAAATATAGGGGTATTTATATACTTTATGTGTGTCATATATATGGTAAATTAGTCCTTGAGAAGGGTCATTGGACATTATGATTCCTTGAATTGTGGCTACTAAAAGACAAAGAAAACAGAGATTATTGCCTATTTGGAAGCCTTGATAATTTAGATTTTAAAAGGATTTTTGATTTAAATTTTATTTTAAAGAAATTTTAAAATAATGTCCATAAGTATTTTTAGGTTAAACTATAGTTTAAAATTAAGATTTTGGATAAGCTACTGTCTAATTACTATTTTACCTTTATTTTTTCTTACACCCTCTTTCTCCTCTCCACCCTCTCCTATCTCTTCTTCACTCTCTCTTCTCTCTACTATTTTTAATAAAACTATATATTTTTTAGTAATTTTTCAATTACAAAAATTTTTATATTAATAATTATCTAAACACTCATTTATTCATAAATATTTTTTTAATAAACTCTTATCTAATTTTTAAAAAAAAACTATCTAAAAACCCTTTATTTTATAAATTCTCTTCTAAAATCCTATTCAACACACACTTTATTTTATTTCATTTTTTTATTTGAAAAATAATAGGTTTTCCCTTTATACGAGGGAAGAGCATTATTATGAAGATTTTTTGCAGCTTCCTAGCATGATAACGAGGAATTCACGCATGTCGGCTATATGTGGTCCAACCTACATTATTGGTAGTGCCTTTTAATTAATTAAATAAATAATTTAGATTATTACACATTTTAACTCTGATCAATTTACTCTCTAATTGAATTCTCTTCACTGATATACTTGACATAAAATGAATAAAAATTTAAGTCTACCCCAGCATGTAAAACTGGATGATTAGGGATAATTAATAAACTTGATGAATCATCATGTTTCTAATCAAGTGCAGGCTTTCCTGGACTACCAACTAATTATAAACCAAACCAGTTTTTATATATATATATATATATATATATATATATATATAGGGGCAGATGGGACGGCATATAATCATATATAAATCTGTGGGACTAGTTTTGTCGATGAGAATGAAAAACCAGAGGCTGATAAGTATAGTTGATGCAGTAGCTGAGTAATTAATACGTAAAAGACCATAAATATCACATATTGATGAAACAAATAATAATAATAGTTAGATTAATTAAGTGGAAGCTAAAGACTTAATTATTTTATTAATTAAAGTTAATTAAGGATTCAAATCCTATAGACATAAAAGAAAAATTATGTTGGAAAAGCTAATTCTAATTAGATATAATAATACTCAATATGACCCGATGTTATTAATAAAAAAATAAGTAAAAACTTATTGGTTGATAATTTATTAAGGACCCATTTGGATATGATTTTAGAAACAGGTTTATGAAAAAAAAAAGACTTTTAAACAATTTATAGAAAAGTGCTTTTGGAGAAGAGTTTATTAAAAAAAAATAGTTTTGAATAAATGAGTATTTGGATAGTTATTTTCAGAAATACTTTTATTATTGGTAAATTACGAAAAAGAGTATGGGTATTAAATGATGAGAGATAAGATATAAGATGCGAGATGAGAGAAAGTGTAAGAAAGAAGAGAGATGATGTAAGAAAAAGTAGGAGAGAGGAGAGAGTGTATAAGAAAAAATAGGAGAGAGTATATAAGAAAAAGTAGAGGTAATATAGTAATTGATTAGTTCATAAGCTATTTTACTGTTCCATAAGCTACTCTGACTAGCTTATCTGAAACTTTAGTTTTAAATCATAATTTAGTCCAAAAGTCCGTTTGAACAAATATGACTATTTATTTTAAAATTTTTCTAAACTAAAATTTTACCCTAAAAGAGTTTTTAAAACTATAATTTAGTAAAAACTAAATAAGCTCTAACTAGAAGAACGTGTTATATTTTAAAATTTATACGTAAATAATATCAATTTATATACACATAATATATAATATAGTATTAGATATTTTTGACAAATGAAATTTCAAAGAGCACATAGTTTTGAAAATGTGATAGTTGTTGGAATAGCGGGATAATGATAAGCATTGAAATAAGTGGGCTATGGCTTTTGGTTTTGGTCAGCAAGCACAGGATATGACTCCAGGAGACAAGATTTACCGTTCTATTTCACTCCTACTTACACACGTTTTATCATTTTCATTATTATATTTCCCCCACATTATTAATTAAATACTTAGATACCCCACCCCACCCCACACAAGCATCATTAAATTGTCTATGTCTCTTCTGTACCTTAAACCTCAGTGTTAAAATTAAATAACTACAATAAAAATAAAAGATAAAATATATATTTTTATAAAAAAATTAATTATATAATTTATAAATAGGATCAAAGAAAAATCTTTTCTATTTGTTTCATAAATAAAACCAGAGGAATATACTTGTATCTCAAAATTATAAAAATAAGTTCTTAATTATTATTTTAACAACAATTTTTTTTTACATGAACTAGATGTGCATAGGTAAATACTAATAATAAATAAAAAGTAAGGGAAAAACTAACGGATCTTATAATCTTGAAACTAAATGAGAAATAAGAAATGAGAATTAACTTTAGAAATACACTAAGATATAAGGAAATGAGGTGACAATAAATGAAAGCAAAAAATAAGAATATTAATTAATGGGAAAAGGGAGGGAAGAGGACTTACTCCCAAGGGACATCGCCAACGAGCATCCAGTCACCATCTTTGTCCTCATAAATGGGAACGTGTTCGCTTTTGTCTCCATTCTTCAACCCCTCCTCTGTCCAATATTTATTCACTCATTATAATTATTAATCTCCCTTAATCTATTCCTTTAATACTAACAAAAATCATCTACTATGTCCTTATTTCCTTATTTCTTTGTCTCCAAGTCAAGTGATATCATCATGCTTATGTAATATCTGTCTTCTAGGATATTAATTAATTAATTAATTAAAACATCTGTATAAATATCTTTATAATCTCCTATATATATATCCCAATTTTACAAACATCCATATCTTTAATTACTAGTGATCAGGTGCATTTCATACTAAATATATACATATCAACTACATGAAACAATTTGATCAACTAACTAATATGCTCCTCTTATATCAAGAATTCCAATTAAGGTCCCCTATATCCCACCATATCATCGTAACAATAATTAAAAAAAGGAAACTAATTAATTAGTTGGTTTAATTAATAATAATGATCACAAACCTATTTTCTATGTCCATTTATATTTCTTCATGTCCTTATGCTCACTTCTTCCTCTAATCCTAAATGCATAAGTTAGTGAGAGGGCTTCTAATTTCGATTCTAAATAGAAGATACTCTAATTTATTTTATCTTCTAAATTTATATTTTTTTAAATTATTTTTATTAATTGAATATATTGAGTGGTTTATATCAAGAAGTAGATATATAGTTGATATAATATGATTTGATATCTTAGTATATTTTTATTGGTGATTTAAAAAATATTATAAATAATTAATTTAAATAATTTTTTAAGTAAAAGAAGAGGGACTCACTGATTCCATAGCAACCAAAGAGATTTTCCAAGGCGAAAGCGAGTTCAGAGTAAGCCTTAAGCTTTTGCAAGTCGATTTTGCGCAAGAATGGAGCTCCATCCATGCTCACTTTCACGTACATTTTTGACCCTTCATTGTTCATCACGCTATTCTTCCTCCTGTACGAGCACACCGGCGGCCACCCCACCACCACTTTCCGCTCTCCCTCCGACGAGCTGTTCTGATCCTCTCCGCCATCGCCATCCTCCTCATGATGATCATCATCAATCTCCGAGAACAGCCTCTTCTTCTCATTCTTCTTCTCCCTCCCACCAGGGAGTCCCAACCTCAGCTCCGTTATCTCAAGTCCCAAACCCCCATCTTTTTCCATCCTTAGAAACTTTCCTCTCTTCTTTCCCTGAAAAAAACTTCAAACTTTCTCACTATAACACGATCGATCCAGAGATCAGAATATGTCAATATATACGTATATATATTGGTGTGAATGGGATCGATTAACTAGGTGTAATATAATGGGAAGAGTGGGTGGGTTACACACACACACACATATAGAAAAGGGAGGTTAATTAGGACATGGTGGGGGCAGTGACAGGTCAAGTGATGAGTTAGTGGTCGGTCACATGAGAAACAAACGTAGGGACGAGGCTGTTTTAATTTTGGGGGGTACCCCACAAAGAGCACCAATAAAGGGAAGCACTATAAGTTATATATGGGGACATCATCGACGGCTCTCTTTCGTCCTCTGATTTGGTCAGATTTGATCATCGCCGTCTGATCAGGTGACTCGGGAAACATGCCATGTGGTTTGCTTGATTGAGGACCTCTTTGTAATAAACTATGCACAGTATAGGTCACCGTATATGATGGGTTTGTGCCTTGATTTTTTTTATTTTAATTTTTGTAGTAATATAATTAGGAAACATGAATTTCATTATTATGTATTGTCATTCTACTTTTCTTTTTGTTTTTTTTTAAAACCCCAATAATTATTACATGCCCATCTAATTTCGAGGCATTTGATCCAAGAAAAACACGCACGGTAGCTACCTAGCCTTTTTGTAAAAGATATATAGCTAGATACATTAAGTTTTTTTTTTTTTTGAGAGAGAGTTTTGACATTGGCTAGATTAATGTACTTTCGAAAATTGATTTAGTCTCAAATATTGAATTTCTATCAACTTATCATTGGTTTGAACTTAAATGTGATTTTTTTTTAAAGAAAGTAAAAATGTGAGAAAGTAAAATGAATATGAATGGAATCAATCAAGGTCTTTGGAATTTATCTTTATCTAAATTAGAGTGGACCCATATTTTTGTTGCAATGCATTATTTAGTGGGTTTTCCATAAATGAGTTCTCATTTTTCCCCTTTTCTTTCATTTAATTTATATATATTATAAAAATTTTTACAAGTCATACTATTTATGAATTTCAAGCTTCATACAACTGAGCATGAAAAATAAACACACACACACACATTTGTGTAAATATACTCCCTCTAATTATAGATTTATGAGTTAGATAAATAAATTATAAAAATTACAAAATAGTTAAATTAATTATTTATAAGTAATATGTTAGAGAGATATGTACATGTACGTGCATGTGAATGAGGATGAAAAGAATGTACAAATGGAAGGAAATAAAAAGAAAAAAAATATCATGAAGTCTCAAAAAATAAAATTTATCAATGGTAAGTAAGTCATATAGATTTATTATTATTTCTTATATTAAAATTTATTATTATATATTTTATTTTGTTACTAAATTTTTTAGTAATTATATTTTTCTGAAATTTTATAATAATTTTTTTAAATATTAATAATAAAGTGGGGACAAAAGAAAACCAAATTATCAAAAGCAAACAATAATGATCAGTCAAAACTTGAAAAATATAACAAAGTTAACATTAGCGCACACCATGTTTGCCTCTTTTACACGCCTAGCTACTATTAAACCATCACCTGGTTTCATTAATATTCTCCCTCTTACCCCCCACCACCTCTTAACCTTTTTAATTCAAACCATAATTAATTTAATCCTCTTTTAACAAACACTTTTAACATTAATTCTCGCCTTTTTCCCGACATGCAACGTACAATCCACTTATTGACTTCTCACACGCACAAAACTAATTCACACAAAAATCATAACTCTTTTAATTTTAATTTTTTTATAAATCAGACAGCGAATAATTTTTTTATTCTATGTATATAGCAAAGAGTGAATATATACTTTTTTTTATTTTATATTATGTTTTTATTTTTATGCCGTATAATATATATTAAATAGAAATAAAATTAAAAAATTGTCGAATTATAAAATTAATAGAAGTTAAGATTTTTATTAGTCTGTATAAAATTTGTTGAAAATAACTTATAAATTACACTAAGAGTATTTATATAACATCTCTTTTATTATTCATCACCCACTTGCTTCGGTCAATTTGATTGGTGATTTATAGTAATAGTCCTATTCTTTTTACGGAAAGAAAATTAATAACATCTCAATTATACCTTGACTATTGCTTCGCGCCACCTAACTTGACTTTTCTCTGTCTTGTTAATTTTGTCAATGCATATAATATTCTACGCATTTTTCAGAGGTTCCATTTTATACGATGTTCACTGAATGAATCTTGAGATTTGCGTATAATCTTTAAAAAATTTTACACAAATTTTACGCTAATTAATGGTCTAACGGTAGACAGCTCCCAAGTACAAGCTTATTTGATACATTATCTTTATTACTTTCTTTCTTTTGGTGACAATACCACTACAAAAAAAAAAATAAGGATTTGACTATGACTTTTTAGCGGTGACAAAAAATATCGCCGCTAAAAGTTATGATTTTCTGCGGCAGGCTTTTAGCAGCGACTTCCTTTTGTCACCGTGAAAGTTAAAAAAACTCAAATTTTAATACCACTTTTTTGCAACGACACTAATTATTGCTGCAAAAGGTCACAGAATTGTCACCGCAGAAGGATGTATTCAGTGGCGATTTTTATTTGTCGCCACTAAAAGTGTTGATACAATTGTTTCCCATTTGTTTTAAATAATAAATAAATAAATTTTACATGTTATTATAGTAAAGAAAGATTATAGAGAGAATAGTGATATGTCTATGAAAGAAGGAAATGAAACAAGGGTATATACATAAAAGAGATATTACCAATGTGTGTCAATGAGTGTGAGAGTTAGTATGTGTGTGTTAGAGATAATGTGTGGAGGAGATAGATAGAGGGAGATGCATGTGTGAGAGATAAAGAGAAAGAATATACTTTAAATACATATGACCATACCTAATTTTTTAGTTGATGTTGCATATGCCATTTATTGCTATATTTCATATAACATCTAAACTTTTATAGAAATGATTTATAAGGTATTATTGAGTTTAATAGTGTTTGTCTGAAATTAAAAAGTGTCAAAAGTGAATTTTTAGAAAAAGAATGAAGAAAATAATTATTATTAAAAATATATTGGGGTTAAGAAAAAATAATTTTATAACATATGCCCAATTACTTGAAGAGTTTGATAAAAAATTTTAAGAGGAGAGAGAAAAAATAGAGGCTGAGCGTGCAGTAGAGCATGCAAAGATAGAAGAAGAGCATGAAAAGATGCAACAAGAGCGTGTGCAATTCAAGTAAAGACTAATAAAATAAATGGAGCAAAGGATACAAGCTCAATTCGCTGCTTTGATGCAGCAGGGGCAACCACATACGACTACCTCTTCTAGTCATAGTATTCATCCTTCTACATAAAATTTATATACAAACTAAACAATTTTATTTTAAATATGTTTAAGTAATTCAACTAATTTGGTATTTTATATGATGATCAAAATATTTATTAATATTATTATATTATAGTTTATTTAGTTATTTATCATTTTTTATTTGTTATTAAATTATATTTTTTTATATCATAGAAATTATAAAAAAATTAAAAAAATAATATTAAGTTTAGGTGGTGACTTTTCTGTCGCCACAGAATACCCTTTAGGCGGCGATATTTCTGTGGCCGCATAATAATCTTTAGGCGACGACAGCTCTGTCGCCGCAGAATACATTTAGGCGACGACATCTCTGTCGCTATAGAATACTCTCTAGGCGGCGACTTTCAATTGTCGCCGCCAATATGTATAGGTGACAATCTCATAAGCGGCGACTTGGCAGCAACAAAATGTCACCACTAAAAGGGTTTCAGTCGCCGCTGACAAGCTATTTTTTTTTTGTAGTGTACATTATATATCTTCCTTATCTCAGGTTGATTAAGTCATTTATCCTTGTGATAACTTGATGATAATATGGGTTTTATGGCAATTTTTTGATTAAGATAAATATATACTCATATGATTTTAAATATAAGATTTATTTAATTTTTTAGATAGATTAAAGAGATAAAATAAATCAATTAACTATACTTAATATAAGAGTTAGTAGACTAATTGAGGTATATTAAAGAGTATATAATATAAATTCATATTAATATATTAGATTTAATTATAATTAACTGATTTATTTTTTCTTAATTTTTTCAGAAAAAAGTCAACTTATTCTTAAACTAGAAGAGTACACACACACACATATATAATATGAATGCACTTTAGTAGTAAATTATTATTTTCAATTTTGATTTGGTCAAAGATAAACAACCTACCCGGGGTGCTTCCATAACCAAGCAACTAAACATTATTTAACCCCTTGGTTTAATTCTCAACACACACACACGTACTTGTGTTTTTGTGTGTGGTTGGCATCTTAACTAACATGATCGCGGTGGGTGGGCATGAGATGGTAAACACAGAGAATAAAGTTCAAAGACATGACACCTCCATTATCATACATTTTCTTATTCTTCTGGTTACGTTTGATTGATGATCCTATCAAATATGCCATCTAAACACATTTTTTTTTAAAAAAAAAAGTCTGAATATACTTTAGGAGGTTCCATGGTACTATAAATAGTTTCAAAATTATATATATATACTATATAATTTCATCTTATCCCTTGCGACTGAATATCCAAGTGTCATGAAACTGTTAAAGATGATAATAATTTGAAGATCAGAAGCAATCCCGTTCTGTGTTGGCAACAGAATCAAAATCAAATTTTCTGGGTCTCAAAAATCTACCAATTAGCCTCTTCGTTTGGTGAAGATATATATATATATATATATATATATATATATAATCAAGATAATAATTTCATTATCTAAGAAGCATCATTCAAATTCGATTCCTTTTTCCATATATATATATATTACTTGGGTTTATTTCATCTTGTTATGATATATATGGTCAATGTACATGAATGATCATAAATCATTTTCGACTTCAAAAAACGATGCGAAATTATCATTATAGTCTCCTTCATGATTTCAAATGCTATTCAAATTATAATATGTGCCGGCCAATTTGGAGAACGTTATATCTGGATTGAGATCTCTTTGTAGTACAAGGATTGAACATCGAAATTAAGATTATACCAAAACATTATTAGACTAAAGTATGTACAAATGTTTGTTTCAAACAAACACGTAATCATACATGATCAAGAACTCCAGGATTTTTCTTGTTAATAAACTCATATAATAATAATTAACCTTTAATAATTATTACAATTGCAATAATTGGGATTTATCTAAACTGGATTCCACTAATGTACTGCCTTTGCTATTAATTAAAAATAAAGTTAATCATTCGAAAACATTAGTCACCAGAAACCCTCTTTTTTATTGCTATATATATATATATATATATCCTTAAGTGAATTCCAAATGGTGCATTGATCTTTCAGTTTGTATTTAGTTATATGTCAGGTTTTGTTGCTCCATGATTGATGTAGTTGGACCATTCAAAATACTCAAATCTCACTGCACACACCTACATTGCATTACATAAACCTTGATGCATGCATGCATTTGGATCAATAATGAATAAATAATTTTTTAATTATTTTATAAACACAAGCTCAAATGAATATGGTCCAACATTTGTCAGAAACAGAGAATTTAAATAAATCAAATTGTTGGGTGATACATTGTTGTGTGTCAAGTACATATGGTAGTCAATCAGTTATTATATGATTAATTACTTAATTAATTAATTAATTAAAGGAGACAAAGTCTTATGGTTGCGAACCCTAAAGCTGAACTAAGACATTTCAGACTTTAGAACATGCTTCGTACTTAATACACATCCCTTAATTAATTAATCAATTAATTAGAATTAGCTGGCAATCACAAGGCATAAAACACATTGCCCTAAAAAAATGCCTTTTGCTCACACCTATTTCTTCAAGCAGTTTATTCCTTTTACCAATCTTAAAAATGGAATTGTAATGCTTCCACTATTGGCAAGTTCTCATGCCATATTCATATTTTTTTTAATTAAAAATGACACTAATAGATTAAGGTTACAAATAAGATCTCTAACCCACAATCTCCTACTTACATTCATATATCATCAGGCTATGTTCATATTACTTGATGCATAAAGTGATCTCATTTCTCATGCCATATATTTCATTTGTAACCATGATAGACTTTAAATCAGGGATTTGTCTCTTTTCTATAATGGTTAATTAGTATTTTATAATTGGTTTGGAATTTTTCTCCCATAATAAGTTATTTGCAGTTTATTGGGTTTAATTCTTTATTACCATATGGTAAGGTGTTTAAATTATGCTTAAAATCTTTCTTTAAAAAGTAGATTGTTACATCAATCGTTGTGGAGCAAAGAACATGAAGAATCTGCAAGTAGGGTATCGAAGACCCTGAGGAACAAAGAAGGGCCATTGCTGCCACATATGTTGTTGGTAATACTATACATAGAATTAAATGTCAGAAACTAAAGCAGAAACATATGTGGGGATAATTGAATGTGCTTGCTAGGTAACTTAGTGAACATAAACAAACCCAACTGCTCCTAACTAAAACCACATAGAGAGAATCATAATGGTTGGCCGGGTCAAGCAAAAAAAAATTGTAAAAGGAAAAGAAATTTGTTTTATAGGTGTTAAACACATAGTATCCTAAAGTTATGATTTTAGACTTGAGACTAATCACGGGTCCATTTTGCCAAGTTCATTTGACATGGTTCTATCAAACTACGAGCATTAAGTTAAATCTCTCTTGATAAGTGCACTTCTTGATATTCAAACTTTTGTTCTCTTTTTCAGGAAAATAAAATTGTTTGCCATTTCAATCAATAGCTTATTCATAGTGAAGTTGAATTCTTATTTAGACATAACATTGTTTGAATCTAGTTTAATAATTAACACCATGTTCTTATATGTAAGTCACTTGTATCTTATTCTTGTATATCAAAAAATATATTAAATTAATAAAAGTTTTCGCATTTAGTCTTATTAAAGAAAATGTATTAAGAAAAAATCATTAATTACCTTACAAGTGACTTATATTTATGAATAAATTTTTTTCATACATATAAATTACATATAGGAACCCAGTTATAGTACCACATATATATATATATATATATATATATATATATATATATATATATATATAGCTGAGAGTTGTATCTGAAGAACCATGGATTAGATAGTAAATGAAAGAAATTGTTGCTTGCCAACCGAGCATATGTTTCCTGAGGAAGAGACATGGATCCACACCATATATTTGTATAGACCCCCCTCCTCTCTCTCTCTCTCTCACACACACACTCACACGTGATGTTCAATTGTCTCTCCCACACTTCACCCCCCCTATATCACATTCATCAGCATTTTCTCTCAACCACCAATTTATATTGTCAAAGATTCGCCCCATTAGCTGATCACTTTCTAATTAGGGTTTATATGTTGATACATTAATCATTCTATTGGGACTAGTGCCTCAAGAACTATTTGTATTGTTATTAATGAATTAATTATATGGTTCCAGTATGGCTTTGAAGGAGCATTTGAGTAATATTTACTTATTTGGTATTTCCTCTAAGAAACTTTTGATTGAATCACAGGGATTAAGACATATAGTCGAAGTTAGTTAGAAGTTCTTATTTTGTCAAATTAAAACTTATTGTAACATTTCAATAATAATATAATTATTAAGGGCACCTTGTGAAAATCATGCATTACTAAAAATTGTAAGATTTAAGCTTCAAATAAAAAGGTTCTGATGAAACAAAACGTTTATTTTGGAATTAATTTAGTGAGATTTATAAGAACGTTTTGCCATAGTATTCATGATACAGAGACATGTAATGTTGATTGATTTGAAATATAAAAGATAAGATATTATTTCTTTTAGGTACGTTTTAAGATGGGATGGGCATACAAGAAATAATTTAAGTTTATAAAACAACAATAAAAATTAAGTCTAATATATATATATATGAATTGAAATATAAGGATATCAGTTGATTATGAAAGGAATTGAAAGACACGCAGCGGAAATTATCTTAAAAAAATTTTCATTCCTTGCCAGGATCTACCGTATGTGTTTAAGTCAAGTGGGAAGAAGCATTACCCTCAGTGTGTCTCAGCGACTTCCACAGCTTTCGGTCACGACGTTCACAGCTTCTCTCTGCGGCTCGTGCTCCCTTTCTGATCACAAGAAGTCGACGACTCAGGTCGGCTTCCTCTACTGGTATCCACACGAACAGTTTTTCAACCACGAACGACGTGATAGCGTCTCTTGTCCCTCCAGGGCTTTCTCAAGAGTTCGTCCTCTCCGTCTCTATTTCGACAGTTTCTTATCTGCAAACCTTTTGCAGAGTCCCCTTCGGCCTTTCTGTGTTCTATGTGTGTGTCTATTCCAAAACGTAGCTCCTAATATTAGATATATAGAATGCTCTGCGTTTTCCCTAACCGAAAAGGATTTTAGGAGTTAATCTTATATTAATTCCGAAAATAATACAATATCATATATTGTATAATTTTATAAGAAACTAATTAAATAAATAATATTAAATTCGTCCCACAGATTTAATTACCTATTTATTTAACTTTAAATAAAGATGAGACTGAACTATATTTGATTTATTCTCATAAAACAAATTTGAGATATCCTATCAATTTGAATTTCAAATTCAAACATGATAGGGATTTAATTTATCCTTAAAATTAAATCTTATAAATATCTCTTATATGAGATATCCTATCAATTTGAATTTCGAATTCAAACGTGATAGAGATTTAATTTATCCTTATAAATTAAATCTTATAAATATCTCTTATATGAGATATCCTATCAATTTGAATTTCGAATTCAAACGTGATAGAGATTTAATTTATCCTTATAAATTAAATTTTATAAATATCTCTTATATGAGATATCCTATCAATTTGAATTTCGAATTCAAACGTGATAGAGATTTAATTTATCCTTATAAATTAAATCTCATATATCTCATATATATATAATATATATATACGAATTTATATATATACGAATATAAATATAAATAAATATATATACATTCACCTGGATCATTCATTGAATCTGGACATGTCTTAGATTCAATGAATCTGGACATCATAGCTCGTGTTGGGCTATTTTGTGTGCGACCCTGTAGGCCCATATGAAGTTGGCAGTGGGCCATTTGCTATACTAGCCCACAAGTCGCAAGCGATCTCTAGCAAGACATAACGACTACCCAAATCATATGAGGATCGATAAACGATGTAACCTTTTATATAACCATATCATGTCCCTTCTGTCACGCGATATTTTGGTCATGGATGAGGCATGGATAATGTCATCCTCCTATTCCCGACCGTTACTTTCTCGATCCCTGAGTAGTCTGACTATAGAAATGGAACTACCTTTCCATTATAGTATGGCCATACATTTCTCAGACTCACTCATCGAGGGGCCCAGTAATATCTCTCCACGAATGTGAGGGACAAATTCCATCTTGACCATTCACATTCCTCCGCATGAAAAACCATTAAGCCCGAACATAGTCTTTATGATCACTCGGTCAAAAGTGACTTTTGACTAGGTCAAAGCTGAGCGTTTTGTCATGTAGGAATCCATGATGATCTCAGGTCAAAGGGCATGTTGACATGGTTTGTATATGAGAGAAGCTTATGACGTTACCCATGCAGTTCTCTCATAGCGGGTCGGTCCAACACCCTGTACTCTTACATGTGCTTATGACTTTGATTTATATCTCTATACATCTTCAAAGTCATACTGGTCTTATTTCATCTGTGCTCCCACATAGATGATCGACCAGGGACATTTAGGATAATATCATGAATTATCCAAGGATGGTCATCATAGTAAACATGCAAATAATATGATAACTCAATTAATAAATTCATAAATCAATAATGTTCATAAGACAATGATTGGCCCCTAGGGCACGATTTCCAACAGATTAAGGCAACTTCAAATATAAGAATATCAGTTGTAAATTAAGGATTTGAATCTCATAAGAATACCACCTGCAAATTAAGCATTTGAATATACAGATAGATGATTATCAAGAGGGGGTATTTCCATTTTTTTATAGGCACTGATATTTTTTATTGGAAACAATTATGTTGCATATCTTTTAGTATATATTTTAAATTTTAATTTATCACATTATGATAAATTAAATCATTCTATTAAACTCGACCTATTTGTTGGTTATTTTTAAATACAGAATCCTTGGGAAAAAATTAGATAGGAAAAAATACCTAAGAAGTAAAACTCCTAAAAATAATAAATTTTTTATCCTTTTTTAAAAAAAATCTTCATGGTATTCCCTCTATTTTTCTTTCACTTTTCTCTCCATCCATTAGAAAATTATATTATAATTTTTTTATTGGTTAAGCATAGGTATCCTCTTATTAAAAATAATTTTATTAAAGGTATATTAGGTACCAAATGAGGGCACCTCTCTCAACAAAAATTCTAATATTTATCCTCCACATTGTAAGATACTAGCCCATTTGTCTAGACCTAATCCCCGGGGAAAATCATATCATAGTTATCTCATCTAAGGACTTGCGGATTCACAGTGGTTTTTAAAAACTAATGGGCCATATGATGGGCTTATCGACAGGCCCATCAAATCAAAACCAAAAAACATGGGCTTGAGATGATCCACAAACACGGCCCAATTAGATGCTCTCTAATTGATGTACACCAAATATTGTTATTGGCCTGTTATACTACTTTTATCCTTTTTTATAAGAAACAAACAATTAATTCAACAGAATCAAGAAAATATGGTTAAAACTAACTAAGACTTCAGATTCATAAATATTCTGCAACTTTTTTTCCAGAAATGGTCACATTGAATATTTGACTTGATGGCTTAGTATTGAATGATCATACTATAATTATACTTCATAAATGAGGGCATAAAAGGAATAATACAATAAATGCAAGGTCCCACGCTTGTGAATCATTAACATGGTTGTTGTAGTGATGCGCTTATTTATTACTATCTCCTCGGATGCTTTAGTTGAGGCTACAAACATGAGTGTGACGTGTTCCCAAATTGTCCACTCCCTCCAAATTTTATCCTATGTAGTTGTGGGCCACTAAACCCTTCCTACTTTGGGCTTGCACTACATTCTACAGGCCCATTACTTACACACTGTGGCCCATTTTCAGGCTAGATGGGCCAATAAATCCGTGTGCACCAATTCATCATCAAATCTTAATATATTGTAACAAAAAAAAATTGTAACAAGCCTTTTCTAAAAATTTCTTACAAAAAAAAAGATATACCACCCATCGTCTATAGATTTAACTAGTAAAAAAATAATATATATGACCATTTAAAACGTGTTCGATCTCTAGGAAGTAACCGCTGGAAGATGCATCATAATTCCTGAACGTCTAGGTTTATGCCTAAGGGTATTAAATGATTCGCTCTGCCTGACATTGATATCGCCTAAGAAGAATAGAGATTTAACCATGTTATTAGATCGTGTGAGTCTAACTATTTTCTAAAAATTTTTGTAACAAAAAAAATCTTAACATGAAATACATGACCAACATAAAGTTAATCTAACGAGATAAAGCCTTTTTAGATCATTGGGTCTTAAGTTGAGATTTAAAGTGTATTTAGTATAACAGATTTAAAAGGAAAAAGAAAAAATGGGAGGGATTTTACTCCTTTTTTTTATTTGGCATCACAAAAATTTTATGAGGAGAGATATTTTTTTTTTAAGATTTTTTTTCCCTTTCCCTCCTAACCCTCCCATCCAAAATTGGAGGGATTTGGAGAGGATTTTTTTTTTAACCTTATTTTAACTCTTATATCCATAATATTTTTTAATATTCCTAAAATACACTTTCAACATCTCACAATTATTTATATAAAAATATTTTTTCTCACACCACTTCTTGAATTAAACAATATATATTAAAATCCCTTATCTCTCTCTTCATCAATCTAAATAAAATAATATTAAAAAAATTATTTTCTTTCTCTACCCTCTCCTCCTCTCAATTGAACCAAACGCACCCCTTAGATGAGGCACATATGTTAATAGTTATAAGCCCCAAATTTAAAATAGTCTATTACTTAAATAACTGATAATATAATTAAAAAAAATACTAGATATCGATTAATAGTATAAAATATAATATAAAGTGCATGACCTATAGGGGTAAATTGGATAAATCAAGATTTAAATCTTACTAAAAAAATATTTATATTTAATACTAAATAAAATCTCAAATAGAATTATTTCATAGATACTAATACTTAGCAAAAATAAATGTATTTATGCTCTTCTTTTTAATTTTATTTTAATCTAGTGATCTACCCGCATTTTTCATAAAATAAGAACAATATAAATAATTAGTAATTATAATTATAGGCTAATACAAATGCATGAGACTTACTGTACTTTGATGGGAAAAAATTAATCTAGCGGCCCTGTTCAAATCTCTTCCAGCAAATATTAAATATATCGTTAGAGGAATTATTAAATGAAACATATTTTTGTTTAGTTTTTAATTATTACATATTTTTTTTAAAATATTTTTAATAGAGTAAATAAATTGAACTAAAAGTACGTTTTCAAAATAGATGTGATCTCTTTATCATTAAAATAAAATATCATCATATTTTGTCTGGTTTTTTACTTGGATCTGTGAAGTTTTGCCTATATATGCTGTCCAACGATGTTTTTCGTGGGGCCCGTGGCGCCAAAGTACTAGAATTTGGATCCTGGTTTTTATCTTAAAAAGGCAAAATTTAAAAATATTTTCCCCTTAGTATTTGTTAAAGTTTTATATAAAAACAAACTTGCAAATTCGTCCAGAATTATATATTTATTTATATTTTTTAAATAATATTATTCCTGGTTACTAAAATTCTGCTTTCTTGCAATCCTTTTACATTTTTCTACTTTACATTTTTATGTGATTCAAATTCCGATCTACATTTATTATTATTAGTGGCTGACAATATTGCAGGGTCGATATCTGAGATTTGGATTATAATTTATTCTCGTACTTAAAAATTTATATATTAGTATTTAAATCCAGATCATGATTAATAAAATACCATAATTAATAAAATTTATTTTTAAATAGACATTATTTTACTGATATTTTATAAAAATATTATCATTTGTATATATCAAAATTCTCACGTCTTTTGTGGCCAAGAAAAAATTAATCACGTCTTTTTAGACATGTTACTGTTAATTTTCCACCGTGAGATCACTTATTGGTCCACAATGATGGACTTTCCACATATCTAACGGTGAGAAAGGTTCAGCGTCAACGACGCAACTCATACTTCGTCGCTTTCGCTCTCAGACGCTTTGGCGTAAGCGGTAAAGCAGAAAACTGCTGACGTTCAATTCTTCTTGTCTGTGAAAAATATAAAATTGTTTTAAAGAAAATGGAGCAGAACTGAGCTTCGAAGTATTCTACACTTCTCCTCACTTCCTTCTCTGTGTTTTCACGGATAATTTATTCAGCTCAATCAGGTTCAGATTTTCTCCTTTACGCTAAATGTCTCAATTTACTTGTAGTAAAAATTGAAGTGGATACTTTTCAACTGGGATGTATGGGGGTTTCATGGTTTTTGATCCTTGGAACTGTTTTCCCGATCAGTTTGGGGAGTTTCTTTGGTGCTTTAAGATATCGGTTCCATTTAATCGGTTTTGGGGTGTCAGCTTTTTGATGAATTTTGATCACTGTGTTGCCTGAGTGAGGTAGATGAAATGTTGAATCTACGCCTTTGAAATTCATGTTATTTGGTGAACTTAATTTCCGATTGAGTATTTTCTGTTAATTTGAGAGACCATTTGTTTTCAATTAACTTTCCCTCTAGAAGGATGAAGATTTAGTTCTTAAATGTCGTGTTAATGGTAATGCCATTGGTGATATTTGGTTCTTCCAGGCTATGCATTTAGGTTATGCTGATTACTTGACTTCTTTTTTCATTCTATTAAGTTGTCTATTACACTCCAACCTTATTTTTCCTCCTCCCTAATTGTTTTGAAATTCCCTTGATATTGGAACAAGATTCTCGTGTTGTAATGTTGAAAATGAATTATTATTGTCATAAGTCTGTGGCAGTTCTGCCACTGTCTTCTTTTTTTTTTTACACAGTTCCTTAAGCTTTTTCATAAGTCGGTATCAACAACAATCTAATCAATTTTGTGGCCCTACTGTTGCATTCCTACTTTCAAGATACTGCTAATTGCTAATGTTTTTGGAATCAGTTTCTGACTTGTATTGTAATACATAAAATTTTGATAATCTTTGTGGTTTCCTGAACAGGATAATAAAGGTTAAATCCTTAACAGGGCACAAAGTGCTGCCAGGGATCTTGGTAACCGTCATTCAGCAAATTAGGGCAGAATTATACATGATCAGGAAGCAAAATAGGAGAAGGTGCAGGTTGGAGACCTTGTTACTACCAATCTATGCCTTATTGCCTTTTACTTTGGTTGACTGATTTAGATGGATGTTAACTCTCCAGAACTGAATATAAACTCCCAAACCGACAGATATCCTTTGCTGATGGAGCAGTCTGAAAGCCACCATCAGCACATGATTGACATCACAAGGAATGGTGATGCTTTATCCAACTCTTCGCATGTTTCTCAACTTCCTGAAATACATTTAACACAGAATGAAGATCAACAGTCCAGTGGTACACGAGACCCTACTCATCAAACATATTCCTCTTCTAGATTAAACTCTCGAAATTCTTCATCAACTAGAGGTGAGGGGTATCGAAGAAGGAATCCATTAAATTCTGTACTATGGATTTCAGTTGAGCTTGTTGTCACTGTGGGTCAGATTATAGCATCTATTGTTGTCTTGTCATTGTCGAGGAACGAAAATCCACAAGCCCCATTATTTGCATGGGTTGTGGGTTATACATCTGGTTGTGTTGCCACACTTCCTATTCTATATTGGCGGTATCATAGCCATAATCAAAGTACTGAACAAGATACTTCTCAACAACCTCAAGGACCTTCTGGAAGCGATCATCCATTACCTACCTCATACACTGCTATCTCCAATGCTCATGTTTCAGATGAGGAGAATAGTCATGTGACAGCATCAGCTGCCAGAAACAGTAGGATTCCTGGAGCCTTTTTTTCTAGGTATGCCAATTTTTATTTTAGCAGCTGTGGAGTTCATCCCTTTTGTTATTTATATATCAATTCAAGTTTCTAAGTTCTAACTTTTGGTTTCTACTTCCTCATATAATGTGCTTTTGTGAAGGAGCATATCTTGTTCCCTCCTCTTTTATATTGTTCTTGGTGAAAATAATAGTAGAAATTAGGTGAATTATGTTAATAATTTTGTTATGTAAATATAGGTCGTATTTTTCTGGTGTTACAACAGAGTAAAAAGTCCTTATTAGTTCACCTGTTACCCTGTCTTTTTACAAAACCGATGATCTCAAAGCAATCAGTTATGCTATAATTTCAGATGTGATGACATGAATGATGAGCTCAAACCAGATGAACTGAGCTAAGTTCCCTGATCTTTAAATGATTGGTGTGGTCAGCTTCAAGCATACGTAATGGTTAACTCCACTAAGAAACTTAGTTAGAACTTGTTGTCAGTCACTTCAGTTCATGTGGATGCCTAGAACCATATGAACTCAGCTATGAGCAAACACCTCTATTAAAGCCCTTGTGCATCTTACGTGCTTCTTGAATGTGTAGATTGTTTAGAAGGGAAATTCTTTCACCACTGTCAAAGTTATATGTATATGAAGTATTTCCTCTTAGTTGATTGAATGCTAAATTCAAGCTAATACAAAAACCTTTGTCCCATCTGATTTAACTGTAATTTGCTGCTAAATTTCAGGCTTAATGGATTGGTAGATCATTTCAAAATGGCCTTAGATTGCTTCTTTGCAGTTTGGTTTGTTGTGGGCAACGTATGGATCTTTGGAGGCCACACTTCTCCTTCGGATGCTCCAAAATTGTATAGGTAATGTAACATAATACTTTGCACAATTGCTCTAATGTTTCAATGTCTGATATCTTCAAAAATTATGGGCCTCTTCGCAGGTTATGTATTGTGTTTCTTACCTTTAGCTGCATTGGATATGCTATGCCATTTATCCTATGTGCAACAATTTGTTGCTGCCTACCTTGCATAATTTCTGTCCTCGGCATTCGGGAGGATTTTTCTCAAACTAGAGGTGCAACAGTAGAGTGTATCAATGCCCTGCCAATTTACAAGTTCAAATTGAAGAAAACTGAAAATAGTGACAATCAGGATGTCAACACAGCTATAGATGAAGGTGGCATCTTTGCTACGGGGACAGAAAAGGAACGGGCCATATCTGGAGAAGATGCTGTAAGTTTTATACTTGTCTATGTTATGAAGGAGAGAAAATAATGAATATGAGTAGAACCTAAATGCTAGTATCTTAAGGAAAGCGCTTTGCATCTATAGCAAGTTAGCAACCTTAGGGCCTGTGTTGGTTTGATGGATTTTGGGCTTGGGAGAGGGAGAGGCAAAGATTACCTTGTTTGGTGTGTGGGAGGCACTGTTCCCAGGGAAGCAAAAGTTCCATTAGATGATAGAATCTGGGTTCCTGAGGGGGCACTGGAATTTTCTGTCTTCCTGGGAGGCCAAATATTTTTTGACAAATTGCCCTTATATACAAAGCAAATTTTCAAGCTAGGCCTTTCCGTTCTCCTTTCATGCTTTCACATTCTTTGAGGTCAGCCACCCCCATTCATGCCTTCTTGTTTTCGTCAAAAATCTGCTCCACATCTGACATTTTCCCTTCTCATTCACCACCATCACCTGCACTATTTCCCTCCTCCATATTCAACGCCATCACCCATGCCTTCCTCCTGCTTTTCACTTTCTTGTTGGTTGACATCGCATAGCTCTGAAGCATTTTCCGTTCTTTATGAGATAAAAATTTATTTATATAATGATGGTATTTAAGTCTTTCTTTATTTTAATACTCCCATTTTATCACTAAGATATAGCAAACAAAAATTGTCAGAATTCCATCGATTTTTTTCCATACCAAACGCACTTTTCCCATTCTCTCCTTTTCCCCAATCCTATTCGTTTTCCTGTTCTCATTCCATCAAAAGTCCTTTCAGCATAGAGCCAACCAGTGATTGACATGCTACTATAATGCAGGGAATGCCTCGTGTATAAATATAGGTTTGCGTATATTTGTCCAAAATTTATTATAGGTTTTCATGTGATTTCTCATGTTCACCGCAGGTCTGTTGCATTTGCTTGGCGAAATATGCAGACAATGATGATCTTAAGGAGTTACCATGTCTTCATTTCTTTCACGTAGTGTGTGTTGACAAATGGTTGAAGATAAACGCATCATGTCCTCTCTGTAAAAGTGATGTTGGCGTGATTAGTGGAGAGTCTCCTTCAGCTGGGGACTCCGGTTAGGTTTAGATGAGGATGTGTGTCTAAGATCCAAAAGTTGTCTGCAAGGCTAGGTAGCTGAAGTTGGAGCTTTCAAGGCTTGCATCAAAAAGCATTTGGAATTTGCTACTTTACGCTTTTCGGAATGATGTATATGTGACGTGAGAGCTGAAGATAAGCATTGATGGTTATGACGTTATGTTCTTCAACCATATGATGTTTTCTACTTTTCTTATTCACGTATGGAAGCATAAGAATGTGCTTCAACTACCTCTTTGTGCTGGTTTTCCTGTGTTGAGTTTTGACATTCTTGTGAAATATTGTTCTGTAAAAATAGGCTGCTTGTCACCTTTCTGATCTTATTCAATTTAGTGGTTATTGATATGTATATATTTAGCAATTTTAATGGAAATGCTTATTCTTCATTGAATTTTAAGCCTTGGTTTCTGCTTTTGGTAAGCATTCCAACAATTCTCTCTTCGCAATATTTAATTTTCTCCGCTTTCACAGAAAGATTAAACAATACTATAAATAAAAAATGGCTCCAAGGAGGAGCAGCGTTTCTAAATACATAAATTAATTGCAAAACATATTACTTTGGGTTCATGATTTAAAGAACTACTGAAAACATTTATAATCAAGTACTAGGCAAATAAAATATTTATTGAATAACAGTCTTTTAAAAAAAGGCGGCTTTGTGCACAACTTGAGGGTCTAACATGTAGATGTACACAGCCTATCCTAACAAGTAAAGAGGTGGTTTCTAAAATATAAACCCATGAATTCAAGTTACAAGACAACATTCTTACCGCTGCTATGCGGTTTTCCCTCTCTGTATATGATCCTTTAAGAGCAAGTAATAGCATAACTAAATTATTAACTTAGGAAGCTGAGGGAGAATTTAGCTAGGCGAATGACTTAGCCAAGAATTCTGCACATGTTTATTGAAGTCATTTATTATTAGTTGACATGCCAATGACGGTGAGCAAGATAGCCAGAGAGACAACTAAAGGTGCTGTATTTTACTCTTGCATCAATTCCTTTACTTCTATGTTGCATATATACACATGCTGAGATCCCAAAATCAGCATATGATTCAAGATTAAGGAAATCAAATCATTACATAATTATTAAAATCATAATCTCCTACAATCTTTCCTATAATCTCTCCCTATGATATCTCTTATTTAATGTTCATATTTACAATACTCCCTCTCAAGTTAGAGCATAGATATTTTATTATATCCAACTTGACAATTAGATAATTGAATTTATCTTGGGTCAACCCCTTTGTGAGCACATCCGCTATTTGCTCTTTTGAAAGAATGTATTTGAGATCAATTGTCTTTGCATCAATCTTCTCCCGTATGAAGCGTCTGTCAATCTCTACATGTTGTCCTGTCACGCTATATTGGGTTATGTGACATGTTAATAGCTGTCATGTTATCTCAATGTAATCTGATAGGTGATGTCATCGGCATCCTCAAATCTTCTAATACTCATTTTATCCACAGACCTTCATAGATTCTAAGGGCTATAGCCCTAAATTCAGCTTCAGCACTACTTCTAGAAACCACACTTACGTTTTGCTACGACAAGTGACTAGATTTTTCCATACATAAGTGGCATACTCTGAGGTTGACCTCCTATCATCTTGATCACCTGCCGAATCCATATTTGTTAATATTTCTACACTTCTTTTATCAGACTTCTTAAACAAGAGGCCTAGCCCAGCAAAGCCCTTTAAGTACCTGAGGATCCAGTGCACTTCATTCAAGTGTTTTTGTTTGGAATCATGGGAATGTTGACTTATCACGCTAACAACATATGCAATATCTAGTTGTGTATGAGATAAGTATATTAATTTTTCCACCATATGCTAGTATCTTCCCATATCCACATCTTTTCCTAGGTCTTCATCATTGTTGATTTTATCGGTTCATATAGGAGTGTCACTTGGTCTACAACTGAGCATACATGTTTCTTCTAAGAGATCTAGTATATACTTCTTTTATGAGATACTAATCCCTTTTTTAGATCTTAAGACCTCCATACTTAGGAAATACTTCATTTTTTCTAAGTCCTTAACCTAGAATTCTTTATTTAGTGCTTTCTTGACCCTATCAATTTTAGCTAGATCATCACCTATAAGAACAATATCATCAACATATATCGCTAATACCGCAATCTTTCCATTTAAATACCTGAGAATAGGGTATAGTCACTTTGTCCCTGTGTATACTTTTGAGCTCTGAGTGCCCTGGTAAACCTTTCAAACTAAATCCAAGGAGATTGTTTTAGTTCGTACAGTGATTTTTTCAATTTGCACACTTAATTTTCCTTTCTTCCAGGAAATTCTGAAGGCATTTTCATGTATACTTCTTCCTTTAGTTCCCTATTTAGGAATGCATTTTTGACATCCATATGGTGTAGAGGCCAGTCTAGATTAGCAACCAGGGAGAATAAGATTATGATGGTATTTAGCTTAGCCACAGGTGCAAATATTTTGGTGTAATCCGTGCTATAGACTTGAGTGAAACCCTTTGCCACTAATCTTGCTTTATACTTGTCAAGGCTCCTATCAGCATGATATTTTGGGGTGAATACCCATTTGCAACCAACTACTTTATTCCCTTTAGGTAATTCCACCACTTCCCATGTTTTGTTGCTTTATAGCGCCTCTAATATGCCATTACTGCCTTTCTCCACTCAAGACTCTCAAGTGCCTCATGTATACTTTTTAGTACCCTGACTTGATCAAGATGAGATACAAAGGCATAATATTTTGATGATAAAGCCTGATAAGAGATAAACATTTCTATAGGGTGTTTAGTGCAGGACCATCATGGCTTTCTTACTACAATTGGGAGATCAAGATCATTACTTTGCTTTCCATGTTCAAGATCTACCCCTGGTTCAGCCGCTTGGCTTGTATCAGGTGCTTGTGGTATATTGCCTATCATGTGATGTTTCTATGAGTGTAGACTTGTCCCCACTTATTGTCGTCTCCCCCTGAACTAGTATTTTCCTTATTCTCCTTGGACTTTTCATGTGTGGCCTCTTCAAATACATAGATTTGATCAGGTTCGTGGTGAGAGTATATGGGTTCAGTGTTGGTTTATGAGTATATGGGTTCGGTGTTAGTTTGGGCAGTCTAAGGTTCACTCCAATTCTCCCCTGAATTGAGGATAGGGTATAAAATGGAACACTCTCATGGACGGTGATATCTCAGGTGACATAGAAGCGTTTGGAAACTGGATCAAAATATTAGTACCCTTTTTGGTTCCCAGCAGGTCCTAAGTAAATACATTTGACAGCTTTAGGGTTGAGTTTATGGGTATGATGGAGGTGAACGAATGTGATGCAGCCAAAGACTCTTAGAGATAAGATATTTTCGAGGTAGGGTAAGTTGAAATATTTGTGGAGAACTTGGAGGGGTGTTTGAAAGGGCAAAGGCTTGCAAGACATTCGATTAATTAGGAAAGTAGCAGTGAGAATGGCATAATCCTAATAGTGAGTGGGAACAGAGCTATTGAAAAGAAGAGCTCAGGCTGTTTCAAGGATATGCCTATTCTTCTGTTTAGCAATTCCATTCTGTTGAGGACTATAAGGACAATAACTCTTGTGATTAATACCTTGGGTTTTGAGAAAGTCTAAGAGTGAGTGGTTAAAGTACTCGGTACTATTATTAGTATGAAGGGTTTAAATGTTGGTGTTAAACTGTGTATGAATTAGATGATAAAAATTAATAAAGGTTTGACAAACCTCAGTTTTATCCTTTAAAAGAAAAGTCCAACTGACACGGGTGTGGTCATCAATAAGAATCATAAACCATTTTAAGTGAGTGCGATTTGAAACACGAGATGGACCCATAGATCGCTGTGGATAATGGAGAAAGGTTTTGAAGGGCGGTGAGAGATGCTAGGAAAAGAAGTATGTCGATGTTTAGCCAATTCACATGAAGTATAATAAAATTCAGAATTTTTATTTGAGCAGATTGATGGGAACATCTTACACATATAATAAAAATTGGGATGTCCTAATCTGTGGTGCCACAACTCTAGTTCACTAGTTCTAGGGAGAGACACCGTACTACAATAGGGGTGTATTGGTTGACAATCATTCAGGTAATACAATCTATCAAGTGCCTTAGCAATACCAATCGTCATCCCTGTGAACAGATCCTGAAAAACACAATGAATGGCAAAGAAATTAATCTAGCAATATTTGCGTGCAGTTAGTTGGCTCATAGATAACAAATTACATCTTAGTTTTGGGATATGTAAGACATCATGAAGTGTTAGAGTGGTAGATATATGAATGGTCCCACTACCAGCTACACGGGAATAAGAGCCATTTGCAGTTTTAACTGTAAGGCGTGTCTTAGCAAGAGTATAATTTGAGAATAAGGAAATATCATCAGTCATATGATCTGATGCACCTGAATCAATGATCCAATAGGGACCAATTTTCTCACCTTTAATGGTGGTAAAAGCTCTAAATAAATTATCTCGTTGAACGATACTAGCACTAGGGTGTGGTAGTTGACTGGACTATTTTTTAAGAGCAGCTAATCGTTCCAAAATGAGGCTTAATGGATCTGTCCCATGTACTGGGCTAGGATGTTTGGGCCTGTAGCAACTGAATAGAGTTGTGCATTAGACTCCCGTAGAGGCTTAATGAATCTGCCACATGTGTTAGGCCAGAATGGTTTGGGCCTGTGGAAACTTAATAAGAGTTGTGCATTGGACTTTTGTGGACTGGGCCTATGATGTTGCTATGAGATGGACCTCTAGGAATTGAGCTCGCCTCTTCTGTGCAGTGTGCTTCAGTTTGGTGTCCCCTGGGTCTCCGTGATTTGGGCCTCCAGTCAGAGGGTTTCCCGTGGAGGTCCCAACATTTGTCCTTGGTATGACTAACCTTCTTGCAATGGTCACACAAAGGACAATATCTCTTAGCGCCAACATGAGAACCACGAACGGTGAGAGCAGACGACTCAGAAGGCGATGGGTGAGGAGCTCCATTGTCTGGAAGCATGATATGTCGTCAAGCCTCCTTGTCCCGCAACAAGGCAAAGGCTTCAAGAACATATGGCAAAGGGACTCGGTTGAGAAGGCGACTTCTGACATCATCGTAAACGGAATTCAGACCCACCAAAAATTTAAATAATCGTTATTCTTCCACGACCCAACGGTATTTTGCAGCGTCTTCAGGGTCGCGCCACATCCGATGTTGCAACAGGTCTAATTCTTGCCACAATGCCATTTTTTTCAAGGTAACATGTGTTGATAGGTTGCGAGTTATGTTTGGTGGTTTAAAGGAGAGCTCGCAAGTCAAACAGCAGTGAGCCATTTGGGCGTTTCCCATAGGCATCCTTCACTGTAGTCCAGATTGCTTTTGTAGAAGTGAGGAACATGAAACTTCGTCAGATTACAGGAATCATTGAGTTCAGAAGCCATGAGACGAGCAAGACGTTATTAGATTTCCACTGCCAACAGGTACTAGCATCACTGGTGACAGGTTGATCATTTTATATGAAATCAAGTCAATCTCATTCGTTAAGAGCAAAGAGTGTGGATTGATTCTAGTATAGATAGTTGTCACCGATAAGATTCTCTAGTGAGATGAAGATAGCCAACCCTTATAGGCCTACAACTTTTGGACGTGACCCACTTTCTAACAAGATTACAGTCATATTCACTTGCAGAAAAGTGGACAAAAACCGCCATCTCTAATAGCATATTAGTTGACATGCCCATGACTGTGAACAAGATAGCCAGAGAGACAACTAAAGGTTATTTTATTTACTTGTGTTAAAATTAGCGTGTGATTTGGGATCAAGGAAATCAAATCATTACATAATTACTAAAATCTTAATCTCCTACAATCTTTCCTATAATCTCTCCCTATGATATCTCTTATTTAATGTTCATATTTACAACATTTATCAATCAGTTCCCTCCCAATAGTTTCCGACAGATGACTACAACACAACTGCAATAATTAAAAAACTTAGACTAAAATTCATCAGAAGCTAAAGCTCAGTCAAAATAAGTAAAATTCATCAGAAGCTAAAGCTAAGTCAAAAAAGTAGATTTTGATGCAAAATTTTCAGAGTAATTGTTTAATACATGATTGAATAAGCCAACAAAATAGGCATTGTACAACAGGCTCTTGGTATATATGTGCTGTTGGCTGGATCCAGAACCATAAACCTGACAAAAATTCCTGTAGCTCTCCCCATTAGTTCAATGACAAGATTGGATGACGGCGCAAATCCTCGGAGCCCTTTGGACCATTTCTCAGGAAAATGGGGGGAACGAATGAAAAATTCAACCCTCAAGCGTAACTGACATAAAATTATACACATTTGCAAAAGACATAACTTTCAGAGTTGAGAATGAGTAACTTGCTTGCAGAACTTGCCATGGCTTGCTCCAAAACTCAGGACCTGTAGTTGCAAATTGCAACTAGGCCTATTCAGAGAAATGTCAAAACTAGCCTGGTTTCCATGACCAACTAAACAACAAGCAATTCTGCTTGCTCCAATCTATGTATCCAAGTTTGTCAAATGGCGAGTTTACTAACTGCCTCTAAATTCCCATTTGATGCAATGGAATTTGCATTTTGAGCACCCACTGAATGGTTAGGGCTCCCATTTTCAGCATTCTTACATATCTGACTCAAGACTGAGTTAGGAGAGGCAGAGCTACTGCTGCCCTCAAAGTATGTAGAATGGGGAAAATACTCTGCACAACGTGCTTTCCATCCTGCAATTGCAAACGCATATCTTTAGTACCAGAAGCAAATTATATCATCTCCCATTGATACATAAAAATCCATTATGAAATTATATCATTAACAGGTTTCTAGCTTTTCTTCCCTCCTTGCATGCTTCTTCTCTAAAGTTTTTTAATATAAGACTCAGTTGACATTTTTTGGATAAATTAAGTTAAATAAATCAATTAATTATAACTAATATAAGAGCTAATTGACTAATTTGGGTAAATTGAGGTGTATATAATATGAATTTGTCTTAAAGGATTGGATTTAATCATAATTAACTTATTTATTTAGCTTCTTTAATCTATCTAAAAAAGTTACTTAGATCTTATATTAAAGAACGGAGGGAGTAATTCCTACTCCAAGAGCAATGAGAACGAAAACCATGAGACTAAGTGCTTAATTATCTAATCAGAGCACCAAGATAAGCAAAAGTTTCTGTTCTGCAACATTACAAGGTAAGCAAACATAATTAGAGACAAGAATAAAAACAGAGAAACATCTCAAATCAAGGTAAGGAAATTTTAAAATGATCAAATTAATGTCTTAACAATTTAGATGAATGAAGAACACAAATAAAATTCAGTTATTATCCTTGCAAGTGAATTTGGTCTGCGACCCCATTCACTAACAGAGGTGTCACTTCAAGTCTGGCGCCACCAAATATAGGTATTTAGGTGAATTATTCAATTGAATGTTCAGCAAAAACAAAACCTCAAAATTAAGTTAAAATTTTATACTCACTTAATGCTGCACCCTGCTCATCAAGGACTGATCCAAGAAGTTTATGAACTGCAACACAGTCTTTAAGTTTCCACTCCTTTACTGGTCCCAGGGCTCCATTTCTGTGCAGGGGAAACTTTTGCAAGTTTCACATTTGAAAATAAAAAACAAAAACAGAAGGGAAATAAAACGGCAGTACCTTGGTGCTAGATCAATGGCTGAGTCTTCAATCAACTTTACCGCCTCTGACTTTTTGTTGGGATCCAAATTGTACAACATTTCTGCAAAAGCAGCTCTATGCATCAAAGAATCTGCAGATGAGAGTCATCTTATAAGAAAACATTGTAAACAAGCTTGAGCCACACGTGCCTCCAACAAAAGCTGACCATTACTAAGAAATAGAGAGACGACTTAGAAAAATTCAAAAGATTCTGACTTAAGTAGTCAGCCTTCTGAACAGCAAGAGACAGTATAATACATATTACTCATGCTAGCAGTACTTATCCTATTAGCACTAGGAACACAATAATGTAAGCCATAAACTAGTAAGACAAGCATTGACTACGACCTTTATGTTTTTCAAGGAAAGAGTTGTTTGCCTCAAACAGTGATTTCTCATGCAATTGACTACACAAAGGAATAAACAAGAGTTAGATCTAATCATAACAGGGTCCAGATTATTGTATACGTTACCCCCATAAATATGAAAAAGGAAAAAAAAAAGAAGAAGTAAACATGAGAACCTAATAGTAGGGCGCTCAGCTTCTAAAACACTCCATATGAGTTTCTCACTGTCAGTCGCTGGAGCATTCATGGATCCCACTTTATGGAAAAACTTAATCTGCAACAGACAGCAGAAAAATGATAATTTTTTTATCAAGTGGTTGATAAAAACAGAAAATGTCACAAGAAAACAAAACGAAGACGCAACAGAGTTGCACAACAGGAAAAGGAGTGGGGCAACCTAGTGACAAATAATGTCATATTCTTTACATGTGATTCATGATGCTTATAACAATAAATAGATACGATATGAGAAGTACAAGAATACCATAGGTTGCAGCACAGATCATAAGATACTTCGATTTTATATTATTATTTTAATATATTATAAATTGAAAACATAAACTTCACTAGTCCACTAACTTCAGAAGAGATACCAATACCATACCAAGCAACGATGAGAATCAGGGTGTTCAGCATCCAATCTCAGCAACTGCTTCACAGCCTACAAGTCAAATGGACTAGCATCAAATTTACAATGATAAAGTATGGCATCAACATGATATATGAACTGAAGTTATTCAAATCATCTCCCACAACTGAAATTCGGTTTCATCAATGTTTAAATTCATTCCATGATGGATTTATTAATCATTTTAAACAAAAAAAATAGAGATCCCCCAAACCCTTCTAATGTGCTTTAAATACCAAGAAGACAATCTCAACTTCTAATACAGGTCAAGTACAAGCCTAACTTTGAATGGGAATGAAGAAGATGCTTGATAAAGTTGAGTTCTTTTTTAATGCAAACCTGAAAGGCAAGCAAAATCTTCTGCTTTCTCATATACAATTCAAATGCAAGAAAGTGTGTCTCCAATGAATTGGGTGAGTTCTTCTGCAGCAACTTCAAGTATTTTGTTGCTTCCAACAGGGGATCTTGAATCTAAGTGCAAGCAAGATGCAAATGAGACAGGAAAGGAGTTTTAAAATAGGCCTACCCTAAACCAGACATCGAATGAAAATGCGAATCTCAGTAGGCATAACAAGCATTGAAAACCAACCTGCAACAACTTTTCACCCCGTGGATCTGGATCAACAGGTTTTACATGCCGCTTCCCAGACTTTGATGCACCACTAGTGCTTGATTCTTCATTCTTTTCTTCGGCCTCCTAAAACGAAAATAAATCAATAGGTAAGTGGGGTTCCAACATATGTTCAGCAGAAGCTATGGAAAAGACATTACTTTCTTAGCTCGTGCTTCTGCCTTTCTCTGCTTTTGCCTCATCTTCTTTTTCTGAGATGGAAGCAACTTGGACATATCTTCATCCTCCTCGGCTGCAGACTTTGGAGGAGAATCATGCAATTTTACATAACATCTGCAGTGAATAATCTAACATCCATAAGACTATATATACAAAATCAGTCAGTTAGTGTTTTACATTGCTTTACATTTGACATAAAGTTGTCATAAAAGCCGGACCTCCATTTAGGCTGAACTGTTATGGCAATCAGAATTAACTGTTTGATGAAATTAGTAACAAAACTATAGCCCATCCCACTTTCAGCCTCACAACGGTTATGGGAGCAGAAGAATTTGCATTTCAAGCATAAAAGGAATGAAGAGTTTTGACTTTGCTACACAAATTGTTACGTTTTGTATGGGCTTGTGCTTGGGATCATCCATATCCCCAAAATAGCTTTAAGCTAATTGGTTAGGATTCCCTCAAGCTTATGTAGCCTTCATATTTCTTATGGCTTTTATATGTGGGGCTTAGATTCTCCTATACCCCTCAAATGCAACTGGACTTGACTCTTTTTGAGCCATCATTTGGGCCCCACAATTTTATTCATAGTAAGCTTGTGCTTTCTGAATCTCAAGGGCCTCAGGTCCTACAATTTTTTAGTTCAATTATTATTTGGGCCCAATTTTATTTTCGCCTTGGCTTGTGTTTTTCAATTTTTTTCTTCATCATCTGGACTTGCATTCTTTAACCTAGAGGACTAAGGTCCTGCAATTTCCCCCCCTTGTCCCTTTTACTTTCACAGGTTTTGTATCTTAAGGTAGTTAGGCCATCTTTTCCCGTGCTCTAATACCATGCTAATTTTTCATATGGGTTTGTTCTTGGGCTCATCCAAATCACTAAAATAGCTGAAGCTGCCAGGTTAGGATTGCCTCAAGCTCATACCAAAATTAGAAGAAAAGAAAAAACAAAACAAAAGGAAAAACAATGTATTCACCTGATAGCTCCAGCTGCTGCTTTACGGAAATATTCATGTGAGTGCAGTCTGTCTTGAAATGCAAGCATTTCCACATAAGTTCGCAAAGTCATTTTCCTTAAGCAGTACGAATGGAAATCAAATTGATCTTCAGTAATATCAGCATAATGCTTCTCCACCGCCAAGAATTTTTTGAGAGCCCGCCCAAGATCACCTTGACGAAAATAGCTTTCACCCGAGGCAAGTTCATACCTTTCAAAGATAAATGATAATAAATGCATTAAGGAAAAATACAATATCCTTGGATAGTACCCAATGTTACACATCATCAGATACAGACCACATGCACTGCATGTCATGAAGATTGTTGTGCTGATCCCCATCCTTTGTGAACAAAACAGCAGTTTTTTCTGCCAAAGCCACCTTGTAACAACGAAAAATATAAACAAAGTAATCAAAAAAAGGTAAAAGAGAAGTTTACATGGCTAACACAATGCTGGTGTAAATGCGATTCAGATTAAATAATAAATAAGATGAAAACCTGATCAGCCTGCAGCATGCGCTTAATGCATTTGCTGTTGATATAGCGATCAGCCAGATCCATACATCTAGCTTCATCTGAAAATGCAGCAGCAGCAGCCAAATCACCAGCATGCTTCAGTATCCGGCTCTGGTATACAAAGACATGCAAAACAATTCAACAGAATTTTATGTATACTATTGACTCTTCTATCCTAGAAGAGCCCTTTCTATAATAATACTAACATAATAATTTCCACTGGTTCTGACATCCATTTCATTATACTGCTACATATAATACTAACTCCGCCTACGCATGTAGCCGGTCCCAAGCCCGGGTAAAGGAGGAGGGTTGTGTTAGGTCCCGACAGCCAACGTAAAACTTGTCGAATCTTATGAACATGGACATACGAAGAAATTGCGCTAATACTAGGTCGTTGCCCGTAAGTAACGTGCTGTATGGCTCGAGTACAGTGAGAAGTGAGCAAGGGCCGCTGCATCATCGCCCGGATGTAGTGTTAAATGAGCAAGGCCTACCGCTCTCTTATGGACGGAGGCGACTAAAGAAGCTAGTTCAGGAGAGAAAGATTAGATTTGGCACTTGGAATATTGGAACTATGACCGGAAAAGCATGGGAGGTGGTGGGTGAAATGGTAAAGCGAAAGATTAACATCTTGTGCCTTCAGGAAACTAAATGGGTTGGAGAAAAATCTCGGGAGATCAATGAGTTCAAATTTTGGTATACATGTAAAACAAGTATGAGGAATTGTGTTGGTATCATTGTGGATAAAGAGTGGAAGACGAATGTGGTGGATGTTAAAAGGATTGATGACAGAATTATATCTTTAAGAATAATTGTTGGTAGGGATACAATCAACATTATTAGTGCTTATGCACCTCAAGTGGGAACAGAAGCACATCTTAAAGAAAAGTTTTGGGAAGATTTGGAGGGGCTGATTCAGAGCATACCATTTACTGAAAAGATTTTTATTGGTGGGGATCTTAATGGTCATGTTGGTAAGGAAGCAAGGCAATATGCAGTGGCTCATGGTGGTTTTGGTTTTGGGAAAATTAATATTGAAGGGCAATCTATCCTTGAATTTTCCTTAACTTACAACCTTAAGATTGTCAACACGTGCTTTAAGAAGCGGGAGGAGCACTTGATCACATACAAGAGTGGGGTCCACAGTCACAGATTGATTTCTTTTTGGTAAGGAGTCAAGACAGAAGACTTTGTACAAATTGTAAAGTGATTCCAGGGGACGGAGTGACAACTCAGCATAGGTTAATGGTCCTTGACGTGCGTATTAAGTGTAGGAATGAAAAGCGGCGACATGTTTTAAACACAAGAGTCAAGTGATGGCAGCTAAAGGGGGAGAAGAGGGAAACTTTTAAAAGAACTATGTTAAAAGAGAGGATTTGGGAGGTGCAGGAAAATGCTGATATCATGTGGAAGGAAATGGCTGAAAAGGTCCGAGCGGTTGCTAAAGTAATTTTGGGAGAATCTAAAGGTTTTGGTCGACGAGATAAGGAGACTTGGTGATGGAACAAGGATGTACAACAGAAAGTTAAGTACAAGAGAGACTGTTTCAAAGCTATACACTTATGTAATAATACCGAAAATTGGGAAAAGTATCGTTTAGCTAAGAAGGAAACTAAAAAGGCGGTGAGTGCAGCTCGTTTTAAGGCTTTTGAGGAATTTTATAAGGAGTTAGAAATAAAGTCGGGAGAACGAAAGATTTATAAGATTGCAAGAGACAGGGAAAGGAAATCGAGGGATTTGGATCAAGTACGATGTATTAAGGATGAAGAGAGCAATGTTTTGGTTGCAGATAGTGATATTAAAGAACGGTGGGAGACCTATTTTTACAAATTGTTTAATGATGAGGGAGGAGGGTCAAGTTTTGAGCTAGAGGATTTAACAGGAGAAGTTGAACCAAATTTAGCTTTTTACCGTAGGATCCGTGTTGGCAAGGTTAAAGAAGCGCTTAAGAAAATGGAAAATAGTAAAGCTGTTGGACCTGATAGTATTCCTATTGAAGTTTGGAAGTGTTTAGGTGAAGCGGGGTTGGTGTGGCTTGCTAAACTTTTTAATGTGATCTTAAACTCTAAGAAAATGCCGGATGACTGGAGGAAAAGTACTTTAGTTCCTATTTACAAAAACAAAGGGGATATCCAAAATTGTGCAAACTACAGAGGGATAAAGCTTATGAGTCATACTATGAAGTTGTGGGAAAAGGTAATTGAACACAGATTGAGATTAGAGACTGATATTACTAAGAATCAGTGTGGTTTCATGCCGGGTAGATCTACAATAGAGGCGATTTATTTATTAAGGGGGTTAATGGAAAGGTACCGGACTAAAAGAAGAGACTTGCATATGGTCTTCATTGATTTAGAAAAAGCATATGATCGAGTGCCAAGGGAGGTGCTTTGGAAAGCTTTGGAAAAGAAAGGTGTACGCATGGCATATATCAAGACAATAAAAGATATGTATGAGGGGGTAACAACTACTGTAAGAACGTCTGGGGGCGAAACAAAGGATTTTCCCATAAGGATTGGTCTACATCAGGGATCATCCTTGAGTCCTTATTTATTTAATCTAGTAATGGATGTTCTAACTAAGCCTATTCAAGAGGAAATCCCTAAGTGCATGCGTTTTGCGGACGATATAGTTCTGGTGGCGGAATCAAGAGAAGAAATTAATTTTAAACTTGAGTTATGGAGAAGTACTTTAGAGTCGAAGGGTTTCCGTCTGAGTAGAAGTAAGACTGAATATATGCATTGTAATTTTGATAAGAGGCAAGTTAGAAGTAACTTGGAGGTCAAATTGGGAGATCAAGTTATTCCACAAATAGATAAGTTCAAATATTTGGGATCAATTATACAGAAGGACGGTGAAATTTTGAAAGATGTTCATCATAGAATTCAGGCCGGGTGGTTTAAATGGAGAAAGGCTACTGGGGTTATATGTGATCGAAAAGTACCAGATAAAGTAAAAGGAAAATTTTATCGCACTGCTATAAGACCAGCAATGCTTTATGGAAGTGAATGCTGGGCTTTAAAAGGACAGCACGAGCATAAAGTTGAGGTAGCTGAGATGAGGATGTTCAGATGGATGTGTGGGCATACAAGAAAATATAAGATTCGTAATGAACATATACGGGGAAGAGTTGAAGTGGCACCTATTGAAGAGAAAATGGTAGAGAACCGTCTTAGGTGGTTTGGACACGTACAAAGAAGGCCAAGGGATGCGCCAGTGAAGAGGGTGGATCAAACAGTATGGACACCGGTTAAAAGGACTAGAGGAAGGCCAAAGAGAACGCTCAAAGAGGTCATTGAGCGGGATCTCCTGGTTAATAACCTATCCAAGGATTTAGTTTTTGATAGAGCACAATGGCGTCGTATGATCCATGTAGCTGACCCCATTTAATGGGATAAGGCTTGTTGTTGTTGTTGTATATAGCATAGAAGAGTTTAATAGGTAAGAAAAGAAAAGCTGGCTTACATAACATGTTCTACAGTAAGAGTGCAAGAAAGCTAAAAGTTATCAGTCTATTCACACTAGTGTTCCGATTGTTATCCTCCATTAAATAGAATACAAAGTTTTATAATATCACAGAAGGATTTATGCAAAAATTAACTAGACCAAAATAATAAAATAACAAGAATCATTAAAGGTTTGAACAAACCTTGACAGAATATAGATCTATAACAGTAGGCGTATGTTCTATAGCCTCGTCAATTTTTGAAAGAGCAATTCCAAGTTGACCCCGTTTATCGTAATGCTGAACCATTATAAATTCAAAATTCAGAAGAGTAAGGAAAATGGAGGAAGGAACTTAAAATGTATCTTAAAAATACCCAAAATAGGGTCACCAACCTGAGCCAATAAAAACAAAATCCACATAAGAGTTGAAGGGGGCTCTTTTTCTAAACTGTATACAAGATAAATTATGGTTAGCATTCAATAGAAGAGAAAAGCTCCTAAGCACCAAAATTCAGATGAAACTATGTGACATGCTACATGTCTCTGCATTCAACATTCCATTCCAGAGCTCAGCCCACATAATTTGCACACAATTTTCCCTGGCCAAATTTGAAGCCATTTTATTGTGCATATCATGTGTGGAATGTCATGTCAAAAGTGTCCAACTCTTCAACATGCAGCTATACTTTACATGCATGTTAATTTGTCTCATATTCCCTTAAAGATTAGACCTAAACATTGTGTGACCTGAGGCATAAAATCAATGCTCAAGTTGGTCTTTAAAGATTTTCATTCTCATGTTAGTCCATAATGATTGTAAATGTCCTTTAGTAAACCCCTATCTTCGCTAATGGATTTCCTGATAAGAGATCATTAAATATCAGCCAAACCTGCTACACATATCTATAATTCTTGCGCTACAACACAATAATTACCCGGGCTTATCTTACCTCCCAGGGTATTGACCAACTGTTCTAATTGAATGCTCTAACTCCAGAATAAGTTGTTCCAAAATGTCTGCCTGTTAGAGGTAAGAAGGTTAAATACTTCAACACCGAAAGGAAGCAAAATTTCCGCTAGCATATATTATAGCCTTAAGATGATCCAAAATCTTCTAGTATTAGCAGAGAAGTGGTAAAACTAACCTTCCCAGGGTGATGGTACAGTGGAGAAAGATCAGAGAACAGGGACGGAACCCCCTGAAAGTACCAAACAGGAATGTCAATTAGTTTTGATCTACTAGACCAGAAGGGGCCGTATATTATTCAAAAAAGAATTGCATATACCTTAGTTAGGAGAGGCCTAATATAATTATCCGCTGCCTCTTTAAATTTTTCACCTTGTAGAAAATCAAGTGGTATTCTCTGGCAAACATACAGATACAATGGAGAATGAGATCCATTCTAAAATATAAACACTCCAATAAAATTGTTCATTGTTAACACTATTGGAAAACCAGATCACTATACTAGTATACCTCTATAGATGATGCAGTCAAAATACTATTAACCAGGATCTATTCTCAAGGATCTATTTCATACAGTAATCATGGAAAGAAGAAAACATTATGATATTTTTACTTTTCATGCTAAGGGATATTTCAAAAAAACCTTTCCCGTACGTACCACATTCCTGTTTTGTATCAAGGTAAGAGGAAATCCTGGCCTTCTATGAAGTGTTTGCGTGACGAAGACAAATGAAAATATCTTTGTTTATTCAGATAATATGTGAAAATAGTAACTCAACTGTTGTATTGATGCAGAACACAACCACATTAAAGAAAACTAAAGAAGGGTATATAAAAATAAAAGCATAAATCATTACCTTAACAGCAGAAGACCACTTATATTGCTGTCGAAGTGATTTGTATAATTCATCTAACCGTTCTATCTCATCAAGAGAATAATGGCCATTATCAGAATATAACCCAAGACATTTTTGAAGGCCTTCATAGTATCTGAATAATAATATGAAGCAAAAGAAACAGATTTAGCTCCCACAAGTCCACAACATTGTAAAAAAATGCAATGATAGGGGACTATTCAGAATAAGAGTTATAAAAATATTAAATATTATTTAATTATCATATATCACCCAAACAGCTAATTACATAACACATAACGGGAGGCCTTCAATAACATCATAACAATGAAAACAAGCATGAAAAAATGATATAGCTCCCATAAGTCACCAATATTGTCAACAAAATCAAATATAAAAATAGACCAGTTAGTAGTGAGCTGTACAATCAAATGCTAGATACTATGGGACCTGAACAAAAAACCATGCTCCTAAACTTGTGCACAGATGGCTAATTAGTACATGCATTACAAATAACTTCTCTAAAAAGCTAGCAACATATACCTTTCTCCTATTGACAAAATCTAGCCAACATATTGTAACAAAAACAGTAGTGCTGAAGATTAAGGCAGCATGGAATGCCTAAGTCCAACATTGAGCTAGTATGAGATACTTTGAGGTATTCAAGAAGGTTGGTTCTTCCATTTCAATAGCTACCTTTTGGGGAAGAGTTCCCATCCTACTTAAGCGACATCAAATAGATAACAATTCAGATCAAGTACCAGGTAATACCTAACTTTAATTTATTCAAGGCAGAACAGATGCACAATAATGACAATTGAACAATATAGACAACCTTTATATGCAAAAACACATAAAACTCCTAAGGAAAATAAAAAGAAGTGCGCAAAAGAAGACAAAAGCAAGGGGAAAACATAGAAGGTACAAGTTTTTTTATAGACTTTGTAATAAAGAAAGTTCAACAAAGAAATTAAGTGGCCAGAAAGATCACCTATAATTGTCAGGATTCATAGAAAGTAAGGCCTCGTACAGCTTTTCTCCTTCTTCTAAGCGACCAAGGTTGACTAAAAGAGATACCTCTTGTTCTTTATATGCAAGCTTATCAACCTAAAAGGAACACAAAGAAAAACAAGTTAACTTTCCTTTTTCCTTAGACTTACAAGCTATGTCATAAAACTAAACCAGTAAATAAAACATACATACAATTTTTGGTTCCTTCTTGTGCAACTCCTCAAGAGCTCTCTCAAGCAATCCCGATTTCTCTAACAAGGAGATCTGCATAAAAATATTATCGCATAAAAATACATTTTCAAATCAATGTTAAGACCAAAATTCATACCATTAGAAAGGTTTAATATTTTTGAATATTCAGATGAAGAATTAACAGATGAAATAACCAGATATTTCCAATCTATTTAATTAGTCAGACCAAGTGAGTAATATCGAAGAAATGTTCACTCACAATATTGCTACAAAAAGATCTTATGAACGAATGGATAAAATATGTAAAATATGGTAAACTTCAGTTAGCATCAACCAGAAAATTGACTACTGGTCGATATAATTTACTCTGGTTGCTGCTTGGGTTAGTGAGAATGGTTGGCTGCCTTGAGCCTTGATGTTAGTTACATGGGCATTCTTGTTCATGAAATCAAAGGTTATTCCGGAGTTCCATCAGAATTCACCGGTTAATATGAAGTTTGTTTCCGGGCATAATACTTTTAAGTCCAAAATTCTCTCATACAGTTTCCAAATACATGTTGCATATTATAAACAATATTTAATATGAAATAGTAAGAGACAATTAAAACTTCCACTGGGTTAATGTAAAATACAGCTCAAATGCCAAATATGCAAAACGGCATTAAACAAGAAACAACTGAAGATAATGTCAAAGGGGAAAACCTTATATAAAAGCATTTCCCCATGCTCACAACGTTCATTTTCCGGAGGATAATCATCTTCTGATGTTCCTTCATAAGCTTCCAAAATTTCAACAGCCTTGGACGCACTGTTACATATTAAAAAAAAGAAGTCAGTACAGAAGATTACCAAAAGAACCGAATAATGCGAAATCAAATAAACAATTAATAAAACCAAAGCTAGTGTAGACCATGATAACATAATCCAGACCTTCAAACCAAGCTATAGCAGTGAAGTAAATGAAAGATCTCTCATATGCATATATCCTACATATTTACACCATTAAAGAATCTTTTGGCTAAACATACGTTGATTACCAAATATGTCAGTAACAAGTGACTAATGAGAACACCACAATTAATTTAAACGAATGCAATAATAAGTTGACTCCACCTATTTTGGTACATACATGTAAAATGCATTCATGAGCATAATCATATAAGAAGCAGGATTTGTACTCATCATCTATACAGAGAATGGAAAGATAAATGGAACAGAACACAATAAACAACTAAAGTATACCAACACCTAAATCTAAGGAACGAAATAATACTTAAAGTTCAAATCATGTGCAACAGCAAAGCCAATCCAGTTCATGCGATGATTTGGCTTCAGAGTAAGAAGTTGTTGTCTTGTCTGAACAAAGCCACTCAAATCTCGCATTTGAGCCTGAACATGAGTAAGGGGGAAAAACACAATATAAGAGAAAACATAAATGCTGAAAGAATTCACTATATAAATGCATTATAAAGATACATTTAAGGAACCAAACCTACATCAAAGATATTATGTTGATCCCTATAGAATGTGATTAATTTAGACTTTCAATTTCTGTGTTCTTCCTCTTCTGCCATGCATATCAATATACATTCAGCATGTAACCCTATCCTTTAGTTACCTCTTGTTGGGTCACAGATTAGGGAGTCCCAAAGGAAGATAAATTACAGACTAAACGAACAGGTTACAGTCGCCAGATAGAAAGCCATATAAGTTTTTGGGAAGCTATCATTTGAAGTTTATGGAACTTTTCTAGTATAACTATTTATTTAAGAAAAAAAACAGGAAAAGGTTTTGCAAACAGCCAATATGGCTAATCTAACACATTTAAGCCATAGGTAAAAATTGTAATACAACACAGTTTTATCCAGAAATGAATTTAAATTGACAACAAAAGGGCATTAACATAGTATAATTCCATAATTATACAATCTAAAAGGCTAGTGAATTAATCATCAAAGCAAGAAGAGGACTTTCTAAAATGTGAAACGCAACAGTTGAAATTGTCATATTCCTAACTATAACAGAAAAAATAATACCCAAGTTGAGGTCATAGCAAGAGAGAGAGAGAGAGAGAGGATTTGAGTTTCTATGCTACAATTAAGCAAAGAGGCAAAAGGCATTAAATTGCTACCTGTAACAGTGACAGATCACGTAGAATTTCAATATTGTCTGGATCTATTTTCAGTGCATTTCGGTAGCACTTAATTGCCTCCCTATATTCTCTATCTGATCGATAAAGCAGACCATAAACATGCCAGCAAACATGACTTTTTAGGTCATTCTGCACAAGAACAAAAAATTAAGTTGGATCATATCACAAATGACAATGAATGAAAATAGGTTAAGGGTGTATAATCAAAGATAAAAGAAGACCTTTAGTCCCTGACGAACAAGCTCATATGCTTCAGACTTACGATCCATGCAATTCAAAGTCAAACCCTTCATTGATAAAGTTTCTATAAACCAGAGGTGGATCAGACACAATAAGAAGAAGGTCAGAAAAATCTAATGAAGTCTGCTGTAAACGAGTATGAGGAGATGGCGAATGTAAAACTTGACATGAAAATTATCTTCCTTTTGAGTCACTTAAAAGGAAAATGAGAGCATGGCTTACCTCCATGATCAGGAAACTTTTTCAAAATGGCATCAGCAGCTTTGAGCCCCCTTTTGTATTGCTTGGTTTCATATGATTTCTAAGGGACACAAGCAAAGAAGAATAAGCACCAACCAACAGTTACCCATGGAAAACAAATGTATTTTCCTTGCATAAAGATTTCCTCTTGACTTAAGATCAACAAAATATATTTATTATATCCTTGTTCATGATCATTAACTTTTACACATTGATTTTTTTAAAAAAAAAATAAAAAAATCTAAAGGCTAAAGCCCCAAAATTTATCCCCAGAAACCCAATCCCTTCTATGAAATAGGAAGAATAGCAATATCCAGTATTTTCCAAAGCAATAAATTCACTCAAAATTCGTTCTTCCTTTATCTCTATTTTCACCTTTTTAAGAAGTAGATAAAGCATTTGCATGGTACAACGACAACAGTCACCAACTATATCCAGAAGGAATTTTCTCCACTATACATAGTATGTATAATATGATCATATTCATTATGCATTGTACGATCACGTGATTTAGTTAGGTGGTCCGGGAAGGCACATTGACAAGAATAAGCTCCCCACACTTAGACTGATTAAGAGGAAAGCCGTTCACGCTTCCTGCTTTCAGTAGTTGCTGGCTAAACTAACATATAGAGAAGGCAATAAGATCAAACCCCAACTTAAGTACCAAACTTTATTTCAACTGGCACTAAATTCTGACGACCTTACAATACCACAAACCACATAATTGAACTTAAGACCCCCCCCCCCCAATTAGTGCCTTTGATTACACAGCAACAAAATAAACCGTAACAAACTAATTATATAAATAACAGAATCTAGGGTTTTAAGATGGCAAAGCAATTGAGAAAGTAGGAGAAAGTGAGCAAACTTGGATCAAGCCACAATAAGCAATCAAAAAATCTAAATAAACAGAAAATGAGAAACAAAAGAAGAAGAAAGAAAATCGAAGGCTGCTTACAACAATAAGCTTGAAAAGGTTGGACTCTCTAGGGGGCAGAGAAGCACCCATTATTGCGGGTGGAGAGAGAAAGTAAGTTGTGGTTTATGGGTATGAGGGAGAGCAGAATAAAGCTCCGGAAACGGGAAGTGCGACAAGACAGAGGAATGGTGGCGTTTATCAGCAACCCTACTGTGAAGAAGAAGCTGAGAGAATGAACGAGGACGCTGTAAATGCAAAGAGTTAAAAAAGGGTGTGCGCGTGTGGCCACTCAAAGATGCTGCTTCGCGTAATTGACCTCCAATTGCGTGGGCCATTTCATGGGTTCCACACCGAAAAAATTCTCTACAATTTACAGCCTTACAAAAATAGTTAATTGGTAAAAATTAAAATAGACAAAAATATGCCCAAGAAAAAGCCATCCTAAACAAAATAATCTTATAATTCCTCGTTGTTGTTTTTTTTTTGTGATTAATTAATTCCTTTATTGGTAGTATTGATGATAAGCACCATTGTTAATTTACAAAATATAAAATAATAAATAGAGACGCGCCATTTTTTCCCAATTCTTGAAGAGGAAATAAAAAAAAGCAAATAGTAAAAGAAATAAATTAGTTCGTGCATCTGATCATTTATAGGAAGTTCATCATGATATATATTCTTTTTTATTATTATTTATCTAAAATTTATAATAAACAAAATTTTAAAATTTATTATAATAACTTTCTAGTTTATATCATCCGTTTCATTTATCGCTTCATGTAATTATGTCGAAAAAATAATTGCTCGGAGACCAAAATGAATTACGTTGAATTTTGGTAAAGGATATTGCCGACATTGTCGAGGTAGTGGAATTTAGCTTTCAAAATGCAGAGCCGCCTCCCTTGGTCGTGCCAATTAACATATCTTTTGCTTCATTAATTTTCGATGCAAGGTAATGGCTACCACCAGCATCTGGATGGTTTGCCACCATCACCTTCCTATGCGCTTCCTTAATCTTATCCGTTGGAGTTCTCTCCCTGACCCCGAGTATAAGAGTGGCTTCCCTTCTAGTCATGGTTGGTTGGAAAAACCTTGGTGGTCTTGCCTTGAATGCCTGCCAGCCTTGGATCCCATATCTACCAGCATAAGTAGCAGCAGCAAGCCCTGCCATCAATGGGGTAGCCGTGTTGATATCACCTGGGAGAACTGACAATGGACATTCGCAGCCAGCGGGTTAGGGTTTGCTTTTCGCGCAAGAGGGTGCCAAAAATTATGGCACAATAATAATTTTAAACTATCAGATCAAGGAGGCCAATATGCCCTCCTTCAAAACATTTTTTTGATAAATGCCAATATGCCCTCCAAAACATGTTTTAAATAGACTAAGGTTTCAATATATTATATTTTTTTTCAATCCGGTTAAAATTTGCTCATTTCCTTCTTCTTATTTTATCGTAATTATAAAAATTAATTATTTTTTAAAAAAATTAAAAAAATTAATTAATT
This sequence comes from Leucaena leucocephala, assembly GCA_037074615.1. Lineage (NCBI taxonomy): Eukaryota > Viridiplantae > Streptophyta > Magnoliopsida > Fabales > Fabaceae > Leucaena > Leucaena leucocephala. Next base: position 4,012,969 of record CM073558.1, on the reverse strand, counting down.
ATAATTAAATCTAATTCCTCCAAATAAATTTATAATATATACTTTTTAATTTATTAAAATTAGTTAACTAATTTTTATATTAGTTAATATTAATTAATTTTTTTAATTTATTTAAAAAAATCAGATAAATCTTATAATTAAGTTCAAAGAAAATACTATTTTATCTAAATCTAATCAATTAATAGAACTCACAAATAAGTTGAGCCCCATTTTTTTATTTAATAATAGGTATATCCTTTCTAGTTTAAAGACCATACCAAACATGTTAAAATATGTTATGCCAATGTCAATCCTTAGTCCTAATCCCTTGATATCTTATATAAAGCAAAGCTTTTGGGTTTTATACTATATTCAAATTCGGTTTTATACTATATTCAAATTCAAGTGTGTTTTGCATTATCTTCATTAAAGGTAAGACGGTTTATCTAATGAATTCATTAAAAATTTATAAACAGTGCTACTTACTGTACGACTCATATATAATATACAAACCCCACCATCTTATTAATAATTTTTACAGATTAAATAAAAAGATAAACTAAATATATTCAAGATTTTTTTGGATTAAGACATTGAATTATCTGCATGCATATTAATGTTATTGCTGACATCACATTAATCTTTCCCCTTTCACAACTTTTAAAATTGCACACGTCCAAATTAGTTCATAATATTCCTGATATAATTTTTAATTCGATCGATTTTTATTTTCAATGTTTGCCATAATTATCGAGGTTTTGTCTGCATGGTGACATAGCTTCTCTTTCAGAAATGTTATTATTATGACCTAATTCTGAATTAGTTATACCATGTTTGCTTAATTTTAGAAGGGTAAAATCATAACGTAATCCTGAATTAGTAAAAATAAGTTTCCAATTTCAACTTAGACAGAAAACTAAACTATATTCTTATTCACTATTTTCTTTATTGAGAATAAGAATGGATTAAAATAACAAAAATATGAGATCTGAGATGTGGCGCACCACTGACACGCCTCAACTATGCATCTCTAAAACACAAGGCTTAAGCATTAAAGACTTAATTGGACGCTTTTACAAATAAGAATTAGGTTAAAAGATAATTATTATATTTAGATAGGCTTTTATAAAAAGTCAGTTGAATCTTGTTTAGATAATATATTAAAAGTTTTTTAAGATTTTTTTTTTTGGCCAAAAGTTTTAGAAGGTTAAAATCTAAAGAAAAGTTAAAAGTTAGAAGGTTACTTCAACTCTAACATGGCTTTTGGAAAAAAAAAAAAAAGTCATTCTACCATAAGGCTAACCCAAAACAGAGGCCATCCAAACACAACTCTAACCAGTTAAGCTGAAAACCAGTTAAGCATAAATAACAGCCCCTCATCCTTAAGGTGACAGATTCAGTCAGCTTTTACATACTGTAGAGGCCAAAGTCTTGTATGCAAGATCTATTTCCTCTTCAGTCATCTCAATTGTCTCATCACTGTCATATGCAGGTGCACCAGCAGAATTGGCTTTTGTTCTTCTTCCATTTCTGTTAGTCTGTTCTACATTTCCCTTTGACTTCTTTTTCCGCTTATCATCAAAATTGCCAAGTTCCATCTCATATATACGTTTACACTCCAGAGCCTGTTTGTGTAAATCTTCCTTTGATATCGACGCTGTAACGCTTCCTGGAACATCAAATTTGACCAGCTCTTCTACGACTCGAGGAATGAAGTTCCAGTCCTCGGTTGCTTTGCAGACATCCTGATGATTATATTTAATAATCCCAAAAGGCCAGAATCAATTAGCAGTCAAGTTTTGTCTACAAAAATAGCAGGCAAGTTATGTATTACATCCCATCATTGATACAAATTAAACAAATCTACGGAAAAATCAGTGCCTTAAATTAAGAAAATTGAACTAAAAGGGGCATATATAAAAGAGCCAATTGTCATCCTTCAACTATTCAAGTGCAATGAAATGTTCCATGGGCCATAAAATATGGGAAGAAAGGTGCAACGAGAAGTTCAGGTGGGAGAAAGAAGGATTCAAAGAATCAGTCTAATGCAGTTTAATGACTAGATTTTCTTATTATTAGTTACACAGTAAGAATTTCAACCACTCCCAAGTGTAGGGAAGAATGGCAGGCAAACAACATATAATTTATAAAATGGGGTTGATTGTAATAATGATTTTATTAGGAAAATGTGAACTACCAAATACTGCTTGTGTTCAAGAAAGAAGGAAGCCATTGAACGTAAAGCTCTGTTAGGTCCAGACTAAAGATTTTTAATGCAATAAAAAGAAATATTGAAAAACGATGTTTGTTATATGCATGTGAATAGAAACAAAATATTTTATTGAGTGAAGTTCGTTAGGATAAAAATCATAAATGGAAATAAATAAAGTGTAAAATACTGAAATACCTCTCAGGATAAAAATATAAAAGAATGGAGCTTGGCACAATTTTGGAATTTGGCCATGGTTTCCTTGAAGCGTGGTAACTTTCATCCATCAAATAATGGAAAATTTTGGTTGTATGCCTTTCCTAAATGAATGGGCCAAGGAATCCAATTCATGCATACCAAACAAGCTTTTATTGGATTCCATGACTCTTTCCCTTTCCTTCGTTATGTTTCCATTGAATCAAATGTAGCCTAAATCTTGTCTGACAACTAGCTAATTATTTGATGACTCGATGCTACTTCCCAAAACTTTGACTTGTTTACATTTCCTATGTATCCAAAATAGCTGAAGCTTAAAGGGCTTATTTTATCATGCCACCTCAAGGCAGGAGCCTTGCAATAAATTGTCTATTAAGAAACAGTGATATGTAAAATATAAATAAATAATTTAAGTAGTTTTATTATTTATTAGAATTAATATTAGATATTTTGCGATTAGGATTATATATCATAATATATATATATTATGATATATTAGGATTAGATATTATAATATATATCATGATTAGATATTATGATATATTAAGATTAGATATTTAATTAGGATTAGGATTACCCACCACTTATAAATAAGGGTAATCATCAGTTTTATGGGGATATGCTTTGATTATGATGTGAACCCTTGAGTATTCAGTATAGTTTCTGTTTCTCTTCTATTCTCCTTCTATTCTTCTATATTTCCCTTTTATTTCTACCAGTTACGTAACAGTGGTATCAGAGCGATCGTTCCTCGGCTATTTACAAGAATCAACAATAGAATGAGCATGGATATAGAACCTTGTCTTCAGAATATAGCGAATAATCTTGACAGGATGAGTATGGATATAGAGCGGCGTTTTCAGAATATGGTAAGGCATCTTGACAGGATGAGTTCCCTTCTACAGAAAACTCAGCCGGCAAAGAAAGATGTGGCAGAGTCGCAAAAAATATTGCAAAAGGAAAAGGACATTTCTGGTGATCAAGAAGAGTACCCTGCAGCTAAAGAAGATGAGTCTTCCCTTTCAGCACCTATTGATGAGCAAAAAGATATGCAAGAAAGTCCCAAGAACCCTAACCAAACTCAAGATTCTAATGCGGTGCAGATAACAGTTATGGAAGAGTTGACAATTCAGTCTATCATTCTCCAAAATGCAAGAAGTTTAGCATGTTTAAAGGAGATCAATTTTCGGAGCACAGCTGATAGTTTACAAGAACCTTCACACATAACGTATAAAAAGAAAGTGATGAAACAAAAGTTTAGAACTGATGGATTATTAAGTCTCAACTGTTGTGAGGGGTTTAAGAGTACACTTTGCAACATGTCTTCAAATTTGGCACTGATAACACTGACGATTTCAAATCTCCTAGTCCAGATTTGGTTCAAAGGAAAATTGATTAAAATGCTTCTTGGCTCTAGTTTAGTATCGTTCTTGGTACTTGACCCTTGGGGACAAGGGTCTTTTGGGGAGGGAGTATTGATATGTAAAATATAAATAAATAATTTAAGTAGTTTTATTATTTATTAGAATTAGTATTAGATATTCTGCGATTAGGATTATATATCATAATATATATATATTATGATATATTAGGATTAGATATTATAATATATATCATGATTAGATATTATGATATATTAGGATTAGATATTTAATTAGGATTAGGATTACCCACTACTTATAAATAAGGGTAATCATCAGTTTTATGGGAATATGCTTTGATTATGATGTGAACCCTTGAGTATTCAGTATAGTTTCTGTTTCTCTTCTATTCTCCTTCTATTCTTCTATATTTCCCTTTTATTTCTACCAGTTACGTAACAAACAGTGATATTTATTTTAAAAAAATTGAATAACTCTTAATGATGCCAACATCATTTTTCTGTGTACAGTGAACCCTCAAAGAAAATCATTGAATGAGAACAGAACTTTGTATTCGATATCTCTCAATGCCAAACTCTTCCGAGTCCAACAAGATTTTAAATGAAAGCACTGAATAATAGAGTATAATCTACGTATAGATGAAACAATTAACTATACTTACATTCATAAGCATAGAATAAGCCAGAAAACAAGTTTCTAAATTGAGAAGGTAACAATCCTCATGAGAGGGAGAAAAGACAGAAAGAAAGAATAACCTGCTTTTCCTCGAGAGAACTGATTACATCTTGCAAACAAGTAAGAATCCCCCCTGCAGATATTTTCACTATCTCATCTGGGTCTGGCTGAAAAGGTAAAATAAAATTAATAGCAGATTCATATCTTCTATCTTTTAAAAAAAATATTAAGCACAACTTAATTGCAACAATAGATAGTTACACCGGTCAAGCATTTAATGTTAAGAGTGTTCAGTAAGAAAAATAAAAATAATTGCATGTGATTTTTTTTTATTACAAACCAATAAAACAAATCAAAATTTAAAAGAGAAAACACCTAGAAATAGTTCTTTTTAAGGATACAAACTCAAGTGAAGCACAAGTTACAGACTGCCAAGAGAAAGATGCGGAAGAGACCACTTAATAACCTTTTCTTCTTGACTCTCCAGCCACTTGATTGTTCTATTCATGTCATCAATAGCCCACTTCTTCACTTCAGAAGCAGAAAAGCATTTCTTAAAATAATCAGTTTTATTTCCCTGGAAGCATGTTACAAAACATAGTGATCAAAATTAATTAAGATACAAATATATCAAGTAAACATACAAAATTAAAATTTGGAACTATTATTCTTGAAGCCCAGAATTGTAGCTTACAGAAAGGCCAAGCTTTTACCTTTAATTTTGTTGAGGTGGATGACTTTGAAGGTGATCCTCTATCAATATGCTTTGGGGATTTGTTGGGAAGGGATGATTTTTGACCTGCAAGCATCGTTAAATTTATATGGAGAGAAAGTGAGAAACAGTGTTTCAGTAAATTCTAAAGCCTGGTAACAAGAAAGGCAAGAAGAGTGGTACCAACATAGTTCATTCTCAGTATTGTGTTTAAATTTTCAAGTTTCTTTTCCCACGGAATATTAAAAATGTAGAGGCAACACACTCAGATGTAAAACTTAATTTATAAAGAAGCTTGCTATTTTCACTGCTTTCTGTATCACCCAAATATTTTGAATAATTGAAATGCAGGTGGAAACTGGTGTAAGTTGTGACATTCATTAGATATCAGCCAAACATGAGGTTTTAAGTATAGCACACAGACAACTATATTACCTTCATCTATTTCCTGCGATTTATCCACTATACGCCATGGTTTTCCGATGTGCATGAAGTAACTTTCAATATCTACGAGTTTCCTTTGGGCATAACACTCTAATATCCAATCCTAACAGTCAAAATTGAAGAAAACTAAGTTTAGATTATGTTGAAACTTGTCAAAACCTTTGAAAGTATACAAATTAACCCTATGCAAATAACGAGGTAAACCTTTGAAACAATTGTTCCACAATCAGCTTCAACTTGTCGAAACTTGGGTGTATTAGGAAATGCACAAACCAAAAGAGTGCAATCTGAGTTCCAGTCAGGCTGATACTCTGCCCCCATTTCCAAGGCACGGGATCTCAAAATGCCGCGCTCAGGATTGACAAAACCAGACAGCACGAAAACTACCCCTTCCTGTCCATTAAAAGATGAATTACCTTACAAAGCCAAACCCATGAATCTCATCAGTTGAAAGCATATTATTAAAGGTACCAGAAGTTTGGAGAAGCCCTTTGATTGCAAACTAGAAGCTGGAGATTTTCCACTATTTTCAGCTTGCTTGGAAGTTGTCCCTACTAATTGCCTTCCACAGTGGCCTCTGCTCTTGTTGGGTGTCTCACTCTCATAAGATCTCTCATCCTCACCATCCCCCATTGATTTCTTCCCATAACCTTCTTTCTCGTTTTCCCTTGATGCCATCCATGAGGGCAAGTTCCGCTTTGAACCTCTACTATTATTAGCGTCATTTGCATTTGCTTTACTATTATTAGACATGAAAAAATGCACTGAAAGGTTATCCAAGTGCGGGAACTTAAACTCCTGTTCTGGACGACATAGAAACCTGTGCAGGAGCTGATCGAAGTGAAAAATGAATACGAGAAGAACAAGAAGATTCAACTTATTGGACTTCAAAACTAATGAATTACAGGTACAATATGAAGATGGCTACAACCTAACCACATTGCTGATAAGGCCTATAAAAATTAATAACCAACCAACTGCAGGTTATGACATAAACAACTAACATTACATTTACATCTAATAATTCTAAGAATACTTTCACTCGTATCATGTGTCCGTACAATTTGTTGAGGGAAATTCTCTCTCTCCCCCCCGACTCGGGTCTCCTAGCTTCTAGTAGGGGTGCAACAGTTCAAACTGCGACTATGAGCAAAATCGCTGGTGTGTGTAGCAGAATACTGCCAATTCAGAGGAAGTGGGAAAGGGTAGAATAAAAACTATAATGCATGGCATATTGTACTCGGTTATTGTAAAATAGAAAAGCAAATTTTAGACAATCAATGATCAGTTCAGAATTCCCTGAAGTCAGAAGCATCATCCAAATAAAAAAGCCGAAACCTTAAACAGCAAACTAATAAATGCACGAATCACACGAACGATTAGAAAGACAAATGGATTAGAATTCGATAATATATGGGGCATGAGAAAATGAGGACGAAAACCTACCTGTCGCCTGGGAAGCTCGCTTTGCTTCTTCCTCTTTCGCCGCTGTGCTTCCGTCACCGTGTCATCTGCTGAGTTCTTCGGCAGTTCCGTACATTGATTGGGAAAAGAATAGCACATTAATATGAAGTGTTAAATAAAATACTTCTCAAACCATTGAACGTCCTAGTGGACGTGCCGGAGTGGTTATCGGGCATGACTAGAAATCATGTGGGCTCTGCCCGCGCAGGTTCGAATCCTGCCGTTCACGATTTTGTAATTTTACCCTTCAGATGGAAAAAATTTGTCCTTTTCCTTTTTTTTCCCTTCTTATTAAAAATTGTTTTCGTGTATGAAATAAATTGTCCTTTTCTCTTTCGTTTTATAATTTTTTTATCAAAAGACTACTATCATTAATTTAAATTCATTTTCTAATTGACATGAAAAACATTTTCGTTTTGCCCTTCATATTAAAAGCTTTTTTGTGTATGAAAAAAAATTGTCCTTTTCACTTTCGTTTTATAATTTTTTTATTAAACTTTTTCTAATTGACATGAAAAACTTTTTCGTTTTGCCCTTCATATTAAAACTTGTTTTTGTGTATGAAAAAAGTTTCCTTTTCAATTTCGTTTTATAAAATCTTCATCAATCGAATAACTCTCATTAATTTAAAAGGTCAAGTCTTAAGATGTATCCAATAATTAAGAATATTTTTAAATTAATTTATATTTTATTAAGAACCATAAATGAATTTTAAACTAATTTTTCAAAAATGTGCTCTTTGTTGTTAATTAAAAACTTTAAGAGTAAAATTATACTAATATATAGATATAACTTTTTAGTATTTAATATATGAAATTATTAAAAAATTGATATTAGTCATAAATATAATATATATTTATTATTTTTATCAATTTTTTTAAATTATTTATATTAGTATTTTTTCAATAATAATTAAGTAAGAGACTGAGATAGATAATTAAAGAAGATGATAGAGGTATTTTAGATAAAAATATATCTTATTAATTAATTAATTTTATTAATTTTATTAAATAAATTATATATTAAACACTGAGATAAGTATTTTAAGATATTTGTGCTATGAAAAATATTTTAAATAAAAATAAATCATAAATTAAATTAAAATAATAAGTGCCACTTGTAAAATATTTGGGAGCGACATGAACCTGAGGGCCCTGTTTGGAACACAGGGATTGGAGGGTGGCATGGGAATTTGGGCTACGGATTGAACCAAATGGTATTGCTTGGTATGGGTCCTCAGAATGCATTGAGATTGAACGATACTTTAAGGATTGGGTTTGTAACAAAAACAAACAGAGAAAATTTTATCCTGTGTTTGATTGGAGGGAAATAGAATGGAGGGCCCTTCACTTATTTAGTAACATAAAAGTTTTAAGAAGATAGGATAATTTTTTTAAAAAAAATTCTCTTCTCCTCTCCTTATAACCCTCTAATTTAAAATTGAAATAATTTAAAAAGAAATGATAATATTTTAGCTTATATAAATTAATATGTCTATCAAAATTTTCAATTTTCCTACAATATTTTTTTAAATTTCTTCTTCATCCTCGTCCACTTCCCAATCTTCATCTATTATAATATTTATAATTACTATATATACATATATTTATATTTATTCAATATTAATAATTATAAAATTATAATTTTATATAATTTATTAAATATTCTAAAAAAAATTAAAAAATTAATTAAATAAAATAAGGGTAAAATTATCCGTATAAAAATATTTTCTTCTATTCCCTTCATGAACTAAATAAAATAATATTAAAATCCTTCTATTTCTTTTCCCTCGAATCAATCCAAACAATATAATATTAAAATTATTCCACTTCCCTCCCCTCCCCTCTATTAAAATCTCTCCCCTTCACTCCCTTCAATTGAACCAAACAAACTATTTTTTCTATCCTGAAATTAAAAATTTAGAAGACATTTGAGCTTGTTTGATATTTAGGAAATATTATTTTGTTGTTGTTCTAATCGTAGCATTTGGAAAGGTATATTATTGGATGCTTAAATTTACGCTTGAAGATAATAGATAACTTATTTTATATAATATTAGTATCACTTATAAAAAAAATTTATTTTATTTTTAAATCATAAATAAATTCAATACTTTTCTAAAATTTATTATACCAACAAAAAATTGGAAGATAAAAACATCCCTATTTATAATAATTTCCTCACAAAAGTACCCATCCCAATTACTCCCTAGATTAACCCAATTACTCCCTAGATTAACACTCATCTCTTGTCATTGATCTCTTCTCCATCCTTGCTCGCTCTCCATTGCTCTCAGTGGCTGTCTTCTTGTGGCTGATTAGTGTTTTGTCCTCCATTATTTAGTTCCGACAAACACATCCCTGTCTGTCAATTGATTCTTTTCCTTTATCAATTGATCCTTGCTTTCACTACATAAAATTTGATTGTCCATTGATCACGCTGCTCCCTCTTCCCCCTTATCTTTTTTTAAAGGGTATAATACTAAATATCTTTAATATTATTTTTCAAATATAGCTAATATCCTAATTTTATTTATAGTATAATTTTACTCATAATTTTTTTAATTTGATATAATTTTTTATACTTGAGAATAAAATTATAGATAAAATTACACTAAATTAAAAAAATTATAGATAAAATTGTACTAATTATAAGATTAAAATATTAGTTAAAAATAAAATTAAGATATTAGGTAATATTAAACTCTTTTTTTTTTAAAAAAAACTTCTGGTATGGGCGATTTATTTGTTGTTCTTCCATTGTGGAATCTCAAAATTTAATAGCGCTTATTTTACTTTCGACACCCTGTTCAAGAGAATAAAATATGTTTGAGAAATCAGATTCTAGCTCCAGTTAAAGTGATTTTGTTCCAGGAATTTTAGCCAGCGAGAGCGTGGAAGAAGGGATGGAGAGGAAGTTTTAGGGTTATAATATTTTCTTCTTTATTATAAAGGACATTATAGTCATTTTATAATTTATAACTAATTATTAAATAAAATAAATTTAAGCATTCCCTCTCAATATTACCTCATATCAAACGTAATTTGAAAGCTCTAATCCCACTTTCACTAATCCTAAATCCAATTTAAATCCATCAAAATTTAAGTGTGTGTTGTTATTTTTTATAAGTCTATTTATATAATAGTACGTAGAAAGATTTATAAAAAATATTTTAAAAAATAATATAAATAAATAAATATTTGAATAATTATTTTTTTAAAAAATTATAATTAAAAAATTATAAAAAAAATAATTTTATTAAAAATAAAAATACATAAATAATAAATATAAAATAGTAATTATATATTTTATAAGTTTTTTTATTATTCTAAAAATTAGTTATAATGATTTATTTAAAATTTTAATTTTAAATTATAATTTAGTTTAATTTTTTTTAAATAAATATAATTTATTATTTTAAATCTAAATTTTTTCTAAAGCGACTTCTAAATTCACGATTTCGGTCTAAACACAGTACATTATCCACCTATCCCCGCTGACACAACACAAGAGAGACGGCAGGGACAAAACTGTAAATGCGGGTACAGTGGAGGTGTAGCTCCCGCTCGTTCTTGTTTTCAAATCGAAAAAAAAAAAACCGGATCCTAGTCCATTTCTATTTCCCTCTTTCCCGTTTCCACCCTCGTCACCCTAGGGTTCTTCTCTGCAGGAATCTATTCCCATTCTCTTTCAAACGTTTTAATGTTTAGCTAAATCAATGGGGAAAGAAGCTCAGGGTTCTGCTTTAGTTGATCCTCTCGCCAACTATTGGGGACTCTCCCTCTTTCCTCAGACATCCAGCGTGCTACCCGATTCTTCAAAGCCCCATAACCCGGACGCAGAGCTTGACACCATCCACAATCATCTCAGATCCGTGGTATTTTGAATTCGCTTAATTTTTTTTGTTAACCTTCCGTCTTTTCCTATTTTGAAATTTAGTCAGTAGAATTCACTGTCCGTCTCGGTGGCCAATGAACTTTGCGTCATCCTATGCCTATTTTGAAATTGAAGTTTTTTATTGCTTTGGCAGGCCTTAGGAAGTCCCAGTAAACTTCTGAAGCAGGCTAAATCCATAATAGATGGTAATCCAGGACTAGTGAGCTCTGAAGTATTCGGTGATTCAGCACCTCATGAGATAAGAGTCGTTGTTTCGGAAGAAGCTCCGGACAATCCTCGAGAACGGAGGCCAGCCTTAGGCCACAAGCGTGCTCGTTTCTCTTTGAAGCCAAATAGAAAGTATAGCACTCCCCACACTCTCCAACCTTCTATTTCCTTCCTTACATCTGTGTTCTTTTATTATTTTTCATAAAGAAAGGGTTTATACTAAGCATAAATGTAGAGTGAATTTGTGTTTTAACGCATCTGTCTGACAGTCATCTTAATGAGATTTTGAAACCAAGTGTTGATATTGATAATCTGAAAGATCCAGAGGAATTCTTCAAGGCCCATGAACGGTTAGAAAGTAAGTTACCATTTCTTTCACTCTTTATATGCCCAGTGAATGGTATTTTGAGTCTTCTTCTCATTGGACTTATAATTAATGCATAGATGCAAAAAGAGAAATACAGAAGCAAACGGGTAATGTATTGTTTGAGCCAAACGGGAACAATACATCCACTAATGCGCGGCAACGTCGCCCAGGACTCATGGGGAATAACCAGAGGTAGTATCAGGACTCTAGGCCAACAATACATACAAGCATATAAATCGTTATTCTGTTTATTCGTTTAACATTTTCCTACTATTATTTGAGTCAGGAGGTCAGTCAAATACAAACATCGATACTCAATGGAAACTTCTGGCCAGAAGGAGGATATCCCATCGTCTCAAGGGATATATGAATCTGGCGGCCTTGATCCTGTTGGTGAGAGCCCAGAAAAAGCTGAGCCTCATCCCGCATCACTGAGGAGTGAACTAGCTAGTGAGTGAATTCTATTCCTAGAATGAAATGGGCAGTTACTTCTGTCATCTTTGTGCGTGACATTTTGTCTTTCATCTTGCCATCATCATTCTATTAACTATAATAAAAGTGCTTGACACATTCAATAAAAGTGCTTTCTTCCCCGTGTTATTTTTCATTCTTCAGATTTCACACTTAATTTTGATCCTTCCCTGTTTGTATGCTGAAATCTTCGTGCAGATTCATCTGCCAAGAAAGAGAACAACCACAATAACATATTGAATGAATTGCTATATAGCAGTGAAGATCTAGAGGAAGATCAAGCAATCAGTCTTTTGCAGGAGAGCTTACAGATCAAACCCATTGTTTTAGAGAAGTTATCCATTCCAAACTTGCCAGAAAACCGAATGACTGAATTGAAAACTTTTGTAGGTAACTTGTCAAAGCCAAGGAAGCCTTTAATGAACATAGATAAGTTGTTAAGAGAGATGAATAATGTAACCCCTGAAAGGCCTAGACAGAATGTAGGAAACCCTTGGCAGCAATTAGCATCACCCACCCCACCAAAAAGTCCATTTGCTCTATTGCCGTCATTGCAGAAGCGCCTTTCACAGTCGAGGCCATCTGTTGATTCGTTTTCCACTTTTGATTGTACACATTCGTCCCCAAGAAACTCATCTCAAAGTGATACAGCAGGACAGGGACTCAAGCTCATTGATTGTGAGAAGCCACCTGATAAATTGGATGAACCTTTGATCAAAGATATTCAGAGTTCAGTGGAGAAAACTGTCAGAAATTTTGCCACAATTTCTGGAATATCTGGGGAAGATAATTCAGGGAAACCTGCATTTGGTACCAATATTGACTCAAATGAATCTCGCCTTGATCTAGAGGTGGATGCTGGAGGAAGAAATATGAACAAGGTTATTAATGACATAGTAAGCATGCTAAATTCTGAGGCAAATGACCCCTGTAAATTTAAAGAAGACGCTGTCAGAACTTGTGTCAATACTTCTGAAAATTCCAAGGAAGATAATCCAACTGAACCTGCTTCTGCTACTGATGTTGAGGCATATGAACCCCATAAACTGATGGAGGACATTGTCAGAACATGCGCTAGTACTTATCAAAGCTCCAAGGAAGTTAATCCAACAGAACCCGCTTTTGGTATTAATGTTGAATCAAATATATCTCATGTAGGTAGTGACATGGGTAGTAGGTTTGTGGATGACACAATAAGCAGGAACTATGAGGCAAATGAACACTATAAATTCAAGGATGACACTGTCAAGACTTGTGCCGGTACTACTGGAAACTCCAAGGAAGATAATCCAACAGAACCTGCTCTTGGCACAATTGTTGACTCAAGTATATCTCACGTCGACATGGAGGTAGATGTTGGAGGCAGTGATGTAGGTAACCAGATTGCTCATGATACAATAAGTAGGGAAATTGAACCTGGTGAATCTGCAGCCAAAGTACGTTTTCATTTGGGGTTCTATAGAATTTTCATCTTATGTGATTGAAAAAATGTTTCAAATCTGAAAAATGTATTGTGTTATGACAAGGTCCAGGTCCAGGAAGTAGTGTCTTCTGAACAAACTGCTGTTCCGGAGTTCAACTTAGTGAATCCACAAGGTATTGATATACTTAATTAATTCTTATATATGTTATTAAAGAAAATTAACGCCAACCATAATTAATATCACTGTTTGGCTCAGCTATCTTCTGTACGAGCAGGTTTTGTAAGATTGCTTTGAAAGCACAATGGGGAAAATACTTAGGCTTAGTTGATGCCTTCGGCAAAATTTTCTATAATCAGTAGAAGAGAGTTGACCTTTCACATGCATAATTACTTCTAAATTGAAGAGATAGTATGATCCTTTTGTCCTATATGAAGTCATTTTCCTCCCATGAACTAACCGGTTTTTCTGGATACCATGGCATATCTTTTCTTTCGAATTGACTGAAGTTGCTATGGTTCACAGGATAGAACAGTAAAATTAGAGTTTCATGAACTTGCAAGTTGCAAGACTTAATAAGACTATAACGTAACTTGCAAATAAGTTGCGTTTCAATCCAAAGACCAGAAAAACGTCTGCTTTTAAAGACATTATTAATGTAATTTTCCTTTCGTTGTTTAACTCAATTATCATTGTATTATCAGATCAGTCGGGAGATGATTTCTTTGAAGCCAATTCTGGGGATGGAAAAACCAATACTTCAGATGATGGTCCAGGACAAAGTTTACATGTAACTAGCTTCCCAAAGAATCGTTCCTGTTTCTTCAGTCTTCTTCAGTCTAATCTCTTTCCATCTTGTCATAGCATTTCATGTTATATTTGCATGTTTGATTTAGAAACACAATTCAACTGTTTGTTTGTTGCATAAATTAAGTTAATATTTTCTTTTTGATTGTCTGAGTTTTCTTCTTTGTTATGATCATAATTTTTTCCCATTGAATAGATGCTGTTAGATTCAGGGACGGTAACTAGGTAGTGGTCATCTTAGATGGTTCAAGAGCTGTTTCCTTGTTACTTGTTAGTGATTGAGTTAGATTTTTTTACAAAGTAGAAAAGAATATACAGAGATCAAGGTGTTCTTCACAAGCTATGAAAGGAACATGGAAGTTACATCTTTAGATATGATTAATCATAATTTGTTAAGATCTTTCGGAAGAAGACACTTGGACTTGATAACCGTAATGGTGTATCTTCTTATGATAGGAATCACGATTTTATAAGTTGACTTTAGCAGTCCTAGAACTTTAAATACCTCCAAATCTAATGTATTTGACGAGCAAACTAGACATTACTGTATGCATCAGATTATAAATGTTACCTGTAGAATTGAACTTCAATAATGAATTCTAGCCAAGTTTCATATATTATTTTCACATCGTAGAAGCCTATGCTTAAGCATTGGGCCCTTGAACCATTATTCCACAATCCATACTTCTATCTGATTTAATGAATAATTATAATTTGCATCAGTGTTTTAGATTATTAAGTTGACGGATGAACTCTAATATCGGCACGAACCGTGGGGAATAGGTTTATGGCATTCTTTTTTCATCTTGACTCTATCCCACTTCTAGTGCTTGGTTTAATGCTTTTAACAAAATTTAATTGCTTATACTTAAAATTTGTTGTCTTTTAAGGTACAGGAAAATACAGACAATTCCCAGGTTTCAGTAAATGAGCAAAGGAAAGTTAAATCACGAAAACGCAAACATAAGGAACTTTCTCGAAGGCAGAGTCTTGCAGGTTTGGACTCTATTAATTGATTTCCTCCATTTTATTGCTTTTTTGTTAGTATAGACGACGTAATTTGTGTATCTTCCCAGTGGCTGGCACATCATGGGAATCTGGGGTAAGGCGAAGCACAAGGATGAGGTCAAGGCCTTTGGAATACTGGAAAGGAGAGAGGCATGTGTATGGGCGCATACATGAGAGTGAGTATATGCTATCAACTGCTAAAACATGACTATTATTCATAAGGCAAAAAATTAGACATATATATCTTATTTATTTCTATCATTGGATATATTTTCCAATCAAATATATTTAATTTTTTTAACGAATCCAACTCTAGTTTTGTCTTATGGTGAAGAATCCAGTGTTTTTTTAATGTCTGTCAATTGATAATAATAAAAATAATAAAAAACACGAGTTCTGGTGTCTGTCAATTTATTGCAGGTTTGGTCACTGTGATTGGGGTGAAGTGTTTCTCTCCCGGAACTGCCGATGGAAAGCCTACTTTGAAGTCGAGATCTTATGTTGCTGACAAGTACAAACAGCTCTTCGATGTAGCTTCTCTACATTGAGATGCTTCTTATTGTGTTGAGAGTTTAATAAGTTCTGCCATTTTTAATTTCTAGGACATCCTGGCTTAGTATGTAATCTTGACTTCGATCATATGTGCTGTAAATGAAGTCACATGAAGCCATTTGTTTTAAACTTTTCCCCCCTTTCAAAACTCGCATTAACTTTTGTTAACAGAAAAAGGAGACATACTCAGGGAGTCAAATATCTCTTGCACATAGAATGAAGGTCAAACACTTACAGAATATATTGTGAATAATAAAGCAATTTAATTATATTGATATAGAATTAGTTTAACTGCATAAAATGAGTTAGTTTAATAGTATAAGGTCTTTTTATATTTTTAGATTTTAAGTTTGTCTCTTGGAGTAGATATCTATGTTAAAATGAACAATAACAAATCCAAAAACTACAAAGCAACTCAATCCTACATGTTACTCACTATTTAAAAATACATGAAAATGATTTATAGTTTAACTAAATAGAATTCTCAATAATTTGAATTTGAAGTATTACCTAAAAAAATCTCTTATCTTAAAAGGTATTTCTTTCTTCGATTTAATTAAATTAAATTAAATCAGAATTATTTAGTAGTATCAAATAATGTCAATAAAAGATAAAAAAAAGTACTACCAGACTCAATATAGATTTATTTAAGCATTCAAATCTTAAAGTTTCAAATTGAGGATTTTAAATCTATAATTACTTCAAGAGATAATTTTATTATTCTCATACACCACCTACGTATTTGGGGTTCCTAATAAGTTCTATTTATAACGTACGTAGAGAGTGAAGGTTTATTTTAATTGTTAAAAAATTATTAAATTTTAAAATTGAAAAATTGTTAACTTAATCAACTAATTATATTTGAATGTATATATAGACACACTGATTTGAATTTTTATTTGGCTAAAACCTGAGTCTCTATACTTATGAGTATCATTAACACGATCACTAATATTAACACTATGTGAATAGTAAGTATATAAAAATTTGTCAAATTAACTTTATATTACAAATAAACCTTATATAGTTTATAACATATATAGTTCTATACTTCTAATAAGAGATACCTATGTATAATAAAAAAAACAATGTATAACAGTTACTTTAAAAAAAAAAAACAAGCTCAGTGATCTTCCATGCAGGTAGGTCCTTCTAAATATTTGAAGTGATTATTAAAATCTCTCTCCTCGCGTCGCCTCCTCTTTCTTGAACCAATCCTTGCGAGGGCACAATGGGCACATACAACTTACGTGAAACCACTCAACAATACATTTATTATGATAAATATGATGACATGGTATTGCCGGGCCATTTGAATAGGATTTTAGAAATGGATTTATAAAAAAAATGGCATTTGGACAGCTTATAGAAAAAGGATTTTTAGAGAAGAGTTTATGAAAAAAAATAGTTTTGAATAAATAAATATTTAGATAGTTATTTTTAGAAGTATTTTTATTATTGGTAAATTACGAAAAAGGGTATGAGTATTAAATGAGGAAAGATAAGAGATGAGAGGAGAGAGTGTGTAAGAAAAAAAATGAGAGAGGGTATAAGAAAAAATAGGAGAAAAGAGAGAGGGTGTAAAAAAAGTACGGATAATATAGTATTTAGTTAGTTCATAACTTTTTTTACTGTTCCATAAATTATTCTGATCAGTTTATCTGAAATCTTAGTTTCAAACTATGGTTTAATTTAAAAGTTTATTTGAATAAATATAGCTATTTGTTTTAAAAAAATTTAAAATTTAAATTTTAAGATAAGTCTAAATTTAAAATTTAAGTTTGGCCGGATGCCAAACACACACAACATCGCCATTTTCTTGAAAAGATTGAAGACAAACACTAGACTGTTCTTGTTTTGCTTTCTCTTCCAATTTCAGTTCCTTGAGCAATTGACTAGAGTTTTGTCTGACCAGTTCCTTCTTTGCATAGTGTTGTGTTAATATCTCTTCCAATAGCTCGTCAACCGCGCTGAGCTCATTGAAGTCGGCCGGCCAGATCGTCGCCGGGCAGAGATTGCGACGGAGAACGAAGTTGAAGAAACCCAGAAAAAGGTGCTGCGAATTCGTACTTGTGTGAGGATTTCTGTCCACCTCATAATGAAACGATCTCAAAGGCCGAAGTGCTGATGATGAAACTAAAAGGTTTGTATGGCTTTCAGGATCACACCCAATGTAGTTTATATATAGCCTCAAAATTCTAATTATTTTAAATTTTAATGTAATTAGATATATTTGAGGATATCTATCAATTGAAATTTAAATTATATTTTTCAAATATTGGATATTTATCAAAGTTTTAGTTAAATCGCTAATCACTAATTAATGGATAAGATAGAAAAATCTTGATATCCAAATTTTAAGATAGAAGAATCTTAGTATAAGTTTTGAATAGTACCACAATCCACAATGGTAAAGGGGAGAGCATAAAATATTTTGAATCAATCCGTTTAATTTTATATAAGATCTGTGAAATTATATATAAATATTTTAAGACCAAATAAAATAAAAGAGAGTTAAACTATATTTTAATAAAAATTATTTTCAGTTATTTTCATATTAAATGAAGCTTTGAATAGAGAGAAAAAAGTATTAATTATTCTGTAAATGATTTATATTTTAAACTAAATTATTTTTCTGGAAATTACTTATATTATGGATCGGAGGGAGTTTTATAAGTTTAGAAAAACCAAATTTTAAAATATTAATGTTAATTAGCTTGCTAGTCCCGGTAATTGTGTCAATATATAAAGTTTATTATTTGAGAAATACTTAGCATATAAAACAATTCATGCAATTAATACTAATTCCAATAATAATAATAATAATGTAAATTCATGTTGATAGATGCAAGTTTTGACTAGGTCAATCTAACCTTAATTACTAATCTTATAAATATTTCTGCATTGCTTTTGCCAATCCTTTATAACAGTCCCAATTTTAAAATATTTATAATAATTAGCTTGTTGGTCCCGTTAATTATAGATGGCAAAATAAAAGGTTTATTACCATAATCCTTTGATATATAAAATTATTATTATACGCTATATTAATATTGGAAAATGGTAAAAAAATGTATCATTGAATAATTGGTTTGTTAAATAAAAAATAATAATAGCACATATTTTAAGAAACGTTATAATTTGTATATAACTAAATTAGAGAGTTAATCTTGATTCTAAATATAAAAATTATTTTATTTATTTATTAATTTATTCTCAAATTATCATTATTTATATTTTCTCAGTAATAATTAAGTAATAAAGGGAGAGAGAGTTAAAAAAAATATGATTATAGTGTTTTAGAAATATATATCGTATTAATTAACTTAAATAACTTTGAACAACCATGGATTCTAAAACTAGAGACTTAATATTAGAATCTAGTGAATAATATAAAACAAAAATGTCCTAAGTTACAAAAAACGTATCGCATATAACAAAGAACATATAAGAATATAGAAGCAACTACTACTAGCCAGTTAATCTTAGAAATATAGAAGCAAAGAACGCATAATGAATTAACAAACTAAAAATCTAAGAGAGGCACACGAAGAGGACACAATGGACACAGATAACCAATTGAAACCACTGAATAATACATTTTCTATGATTGATAAATATGATCACATGCCATTGCTACAACACTGGCACTATTCTCTTCAAAAGATTCTAAACAGATATTGCTCACCTGATCCTCTTCTTTTGCTTTCTCATCCAATTTCAGTTCCCTCGGTGATTGCATAACCAATGACTCTATGAATTGTTCCATGAACTCATCAAATTTCTCGTTGTCGTTGTCGTTGTCGTTGTCGTCGGCGATGATAGTGGCGATCGACGACGGCATGGAAGACGTTTCTGAGTAATGCTGCAAATTTATTGAAAATTTTTAGGTAGCAATTTTCAAATTTCAATTAGTTCTGCAAATTTAATATAGCAATGAGATTGGATTTCATCCAACATCATGAAAATATATTTCTTCAATTGCCAAAGCACAGAAATATAGCCGACATCATGAAGCGCTAATGGATAACCAAATCTTAACTTTTTGAATCATATATACGACGACATGTAAAATATAAAATATATAGTTCATGTGATAATCTGTAAATGTGAATTAAATAATGTAAACTACGAGTATCATTCATTGTCCAATTAAAAACGGAAGCTATTATATTATTATAAGGTATATTGATTGATCATCTGGCTTTTGTTGTCTAATGTTCTATCTTTTCTTTTTAAGATGTATAAAAATTCACGGAATTAATGTTCTATATTTTCTTTTAATTTAATATTCTCTAAATTAATTAGATTAAAAAAATAGGGTTAAGGTGTGCCTAGTGCCGTAAAATATTTTCTTATATGCTCCCAATGTCCTAAAGTAATTTATGTTGGGCTCACTGTTCTAAAGTAATTTATGATGTGCCCAGTGCCCTGAAGTATTGATCATATGTGCCCTATGCCTTAAAGTATTTTCTCATGTACATCTAGTATCTTAAAATAATTTGTGGTGCAATTCCACCCTCAAAGTATTTAAAATAATATAATCTCATCCACACTAATAAAATCACTAATTTTGACTGTTAAAATGATGATTCAGCTCCATTTTAGCCCAAAAAAATTAACTTGGCAAAATGAGTCAGCTCTCATAAATTCCTTTAATCTACATACTTTATTCTTTCTCATTCTCTTTCTTTTACATTTTCATTCCATCTCAGACTCTCTCCCTTTTTCCTTTTAACTCTTTATTTTTCTATATAGTGAATAATATAAAAAGAAGATAAATGTTAATTTATGTTCTAGAATTTTAAACAATATGAAAAAAGACCATGTATTATTTTACTTGTTGGATGAAAATGTAGGAGGAAGGAAAAAAAAAAGGTTAAATAATGTGAAAATAATGTCGCAAATTACTTTATCTATTCATAGACATTGAATAACTTAGAAAAATAAATATGTACTTAAAAAAATATTTTAAAGCACTGAATGTATCATAAATTATTTAGGATATTAGACGCATCTGAGAAAATAATTAATAACATTGGGTGCACCATAAATTACTTTCGAACATTGGGCGCACCTAAAAAGATTTTAAGATATTGGGTATACCATAAATTATTTTAAAATATTAGATATAACTAAAAAAATATTTTATGGCAATGGTGAACCTTAACCCAAAAAAATGTAGCTCAGAAGTGGCCGAAGAAAATCCATTTTTTCTTTATTATAAAAAAATGGGCAATTAATACGAATTCCAACACATAATAATAAAACAGGGTAGTTTTGACTTGGTCAATCTAATTCTAATACAAATAATCATTCTTAATTACTAATCTTAGAAATGTTCTAGATTGTTTGCCAACCTGTTTAACCGTCCATGTTTTAAAATATTATTGATAATAAGTAGCTTGTTGGTCGGTCACGTTAATAATGTCAACATATAAGTTTTATTAACTTCATGAGCAATTCCTTTCGAATATATATAAAATTATTATTCCAAAAAATAGAGGAAAATTATGATGATGTGATCAAGAGAATATGCTTATATTATTGAAAAATAGTAAAAACGTGTGTTATTGAATAATTAATTAAATAAATAAATAATAGTATTATACATTGTACGAAATTCTATAATAAATTCTTTCCTAAGCTTGTTAAGTAATTTACAGTTTACACATCTTTGCTGACCAACATGCATGCGACCGTTGATATCTTTTTTGTATATGTATTAATATTTATAGTTTGTTTTCATTCTAATCTGTTTTTTTATATATAATTGATAAACTGTTTTCATCCTAATCTTTTGCCCCAATTGTCACCTCAATTTCATCCTTGATAGGGCTGATAATGATATGTCCTGTCGTTTTTATTTTATTAAAAACCCTTTTAAGGAAAAAATAAATATTTTTTAATTATGTTTATTCTTTTATATATATATATATATATATACTATGAACTAGTATCCATATTTTTTATATATTATTACTAAATATCCAAATAAACAATTAATCTAATTTTAAAATTTAAAATTATCTCTCTTAATACATATATTTTTTTTAGAATTTAACATGAGAGACTAAATATCTAGTGAGTCTTTGTGTTGGTTAAATTCTATATTATTTACTTCAATTTAAGTTGAATGATTCAAAAGATTTTTTAATAATAATTAAGCATACTTATTGTTCCTTTTTTTCTTGGCTATATAAAGATGAGGAAATATTAAAAATTTATCATTATTTAACAATAAATGTTAAACTTTTTGTAAGCCTCAGGGATGAAAATATATAGTTTAAAAGTTAAAAAAATTAAAATCTATGATTTAAAATTTGAGAAACTAAAATTTAAATAAAAATAAATTTAAAATTTTAAAATTTGTATTAACCAGTATATTTTGGATAGAAAAAAAAGTTGTAACAAAAGAAAACGAATAAAAGAATAAACTTTATTATCACTTATCCTAAATAGATGGATAGGAGAAAATAGAGAGAGAGAGAGAGAGAAAATAAGTAAATATTAAAATGACTAAAATACCCTTATCATAAATAATTAGCAATAATGAAACTAAATAATTCAATAAAAAAGTTACGTTTCTTCCCTCCATATTTTTCTCTTTAGTATTCTTTGCTCTCCCATTTTCCTTCAATCGAACAGAGCATTAAAATAATATATCTATTAGCAAATCCGTTGCAAAATTCCAGCACAAGAGTTTTCTATTTCTGTCACATGGCTTTGACACAAATATTTATAATTCAAAAGATCATATCATTTTTTTATTCAACAAGTATTGTCTTCAATTGGCGATTAATCCATGGAAAGTTTTTGACTTTGTCCAATAACCCATTTCTTTCTCCTGTTTACTTTATCAACGTCTAAAATGCATTCAAACATTTTTCCTAATCAATTAATTAATTTTGTTACCTTTAATTTGATCTAAAATATAAACTATATGACTTTATTCATATGTTAATGAAGAATATACAAATGTTTTTCGTCAAATCAAAATACCAAAACTGCCACAGTTCAAATGAATGTCAGCTCTTACTTCATATAAGATTATCTAGAAATTGAAGAACTTTATTTGAATGTCATCTCTTACTTCAAACAAATTAATATTCACCGTTGACATTTGAATCTTTGTGAATAATTTATTCACAAAGCCATGTATATAATTAATTATATACTCAGAAATAAAAAAAAATCAATTAAAATAAAGGCAGGCATAATATTCTAAAAGAATTACAAATATCCAAACCTTGCCAAGTTAACGTATGGAGGTTTGAGACCTCCATCATTAATCAAATCCTCAAGAAAAATTCATCATCCGATTATTATGTGTTTGTGTGTGTGTGTGTGTGTGTATTTAATAATAAAGTCAATTCATCACATATTTTAAAAATCCAAGTATGAAACTATTAGAAAAGTAACAATGCGTAGGGTGTATAACTTTCTTGGTCTACTGGCTAAGATCATGTAATACGTCATGTATGTGTATCTATAAACACTTTTTTTTTATGATATTTATAGGGCAAATAATATATTTTTTGGTCCTTCCTATAATTTACATAATTAAATTTATTATATAAATATATAACTTTATCTGTAATTTATTGTTCTTGAATTTTTTTTAATTGTCACTTCTCACTCATACTTTCATATTAACTAAAAGTAAAGTTAAAATAGGATAGACGAAGTTTAATTTTTTTTTTTAATTTTCATAAAATATGTTGACAATATTTTATAAATAGGATTATATAACTTGAATTAATATTGAGATCATAATTATCGTATTGACTTCTAAAGATTTTGGAAGTCAATGGCATGTGGCTGCTTGACCTTAATATAACCACAAGCTTCTTAATTACTACTATATTAGGCTTTCAATTGAAAATTGTAATTAAGTGTTTTTTAAATATTATTAAATATTTGTCAAATGGAAGCTTCTAACAATGAATCCCAGCTCAATTCGAGATGCCATGCCTTGGCTCGGCCGATTGATTATTCCTACGTTTTTCTTTTAATTTAGAATTATTCCTACGTTTTAATGTGAAGTGAGTGGCGTGTGTTTTGTTTTGTTAATAGTTTAGTACTATGTCTGATTTTTATTATAAATTATTTCTAATTATCACTGAATGTGAGATGGTTCCGTCCCTAAAGAAAGTCATGATTTATATATTGAGAAATAGAAAAATGAAATTTACATCAAACTTTTGAAAGAAAAGTTACCAAAAATCTCCTATTACAAAATTTATTATCTAAAGACACCAAAACTCCTATATCTTTAAGTAAGTATAACTATTTTTTAATAGATACAGCTATTTTTGAGCCATATATAATATGTTTTTAATTATATATAAATATATTTTGTTTTACATATTAATTATCAAAAATAATTGCATACCATTAAAAAAGAGTTGCATGCTTTCGTTGAATATATGTTTCACCTAAATCTTTACAAAAATTACAATTATCCTTGGATATTAAATTTTGTAATAAAAGATTTTTCAATAATTCTCTCAACTTTAAGTAAGGGTAATTTTAAAAACAAATTTTAATTAATATTTTATGTAATATTTTTTTAATCTTTAATATAAATTTAATTAATTTTTTATATATATTAAAAAAGATAAATAAATAAATTATAATTAATATAAAAATTAATTGACTAATTTAAATAAACTATAACATATATAATATGAATATTTTTAAGAAGCTAAATTTAATTTATAAAAAAATAATTAAATAATTTTTATATTAAATATTAAATAGCTCATACAAGGAACACAGTAGTAGGCTGAGGGAGTATAAGGCGGGCGCTTGACATGTTAACGAGGTAATCTTGTTTTCGTCGATATTTTGTTCTTGTTACAAAAGAAAAAATAATCCAATTTGATATTAGCCCCCCGCCCCCCCGCCCACCCAATTAATACATAATCTCAAAGATTAAAAAATATTTTAAAAAAAATTATTAAATCATATATTAAAAAAGTTTTTATAACAATAATTAAATTAAATTTATATTCTTATAAAATATAAATTTATTTATTATTATTAATATTAACTCTCATTACTTATTTTAGTTAATATTATTAAAGAATATACAGCTATATGTCGGTGCGTGAATACGGGTCCACGAGGATCCGAATATGGGGGCCCCATTTGTTGCTTTATGAAATAGGAAGCTTCGGGGTACGAGTTGGCTTGGCCCAAAAGATTAAAAAAAAGGTAAGGGGGTAAGGGTCAAGTACACTTCTAAAACTCGAGGGGAAAAAAAAGACAGAAACAGATGACGTGGAAATACAAAATTAAGGCAAAAAGGATGGACATGCGTACAAAGTGTGCGTCATGTGAAATTAGGAAGATAGACGGCACATTTCGTACCCTGAAATTGGGAATATAGAATTATTAAAAATTTAAATTAAAGTAATATTCAACACATGATATCATTTTCTAATAATATCTTTCACCCTAATTTTATTTAAAATATATCTAACACCCTATTATATTATTTTTTTAATTATATCTAATATTATAATCTTATTTAAAATTTTAATACTATAAAAATAATATCAAGATATTAAATATGTTATAAATAAAATTAAAATGTTAATATTATTAAAAATAATATTAAAATGTTGAATTTTTTTAGCCTAAAGTATTTTGAAAAATATTTGTTTTGATATCATAAAATTGGAAAAATTATTCTAATTCTATTAAAATATGTGTGTGCATGTGTGGAATTGGCTTCCCCTTTAACTTGTACCCGAAAGAATGCAAATTCTGATCCACATAATTCATTTTCACCCTCTTTCCTACTCATAGCCATGTTTTAAGGCGGCGATGGTGACCTCTTCGTAGACAACACCTCCTCAATGACGACGACCTCTAACATTAGTAATAGCTTCCCCTTTGTTGTTGGACCCCCTTCTATGAATCTCGGGATTTTAAGGAGTTAAGGTCTATTGTCACCGTCATCTTTCAAATCCCACGTGAGAATTTCACGATAGAGATAATGAGCGGCGATCATGATAAGATCTTTAGATTTGCCAAATTAAAATTGTGTGTTCTTTTGATTCGCGCAATTACCAGCCAGATTATATTGTGCACGTTTTTTTCTTAATTCACGTGCTTTTTGGTCTCTTGGGCAGTAATTAATCTCACATTTACATCTACATACCAAATATATTTGTATATCCCACTTTCATCCCCTTTACCATTTCTATTCTTCTCTTTATCTCCATCCTCAATTTCATTAAACACGCTTCCAAATGCCAAAACGAGCCCATACAAGATTGTTAAAACAAAACTACCAAACATCTAAATATTTGGTACAACATTAATGTAATAAGATTGATATGCATGAATATATGCACGTGCTTTACCTATGTATGCGGATAACAATTACCCTATTGGTTTTCTAACTGAATGAATCCATCGTATATATAAAAAAACATTAATTTAATGTTTACATTTAATTTGTCTATGCCTTCACAAAAATATAAATATTTTATATCTATACATTGCACTTTTGCCTTATAACCCCCACTTGTTCTCTCAAGTATGAACCATACGTTTGGGTTATTCCCTCAATATCTATTCTATTAAATCATACGATCATTTTGATTAATTGCAATTCGTTTTTCACCCCTTAAACATTTATTTATCATCCTGTTATTATGTTCTACATTATCCGTTCTTAATTTAATAATTAATATATTAAATTGTCAAAAGAAAGTGAAACACGGCGTTGGTTACAACCCTTCAGTCGTGTCGTATCACTCATCCTATGCTCTACGGGACTGTCCCTCCTACTCGTAGCTTTTCAATTCTTCTGTCGTTTTTCTCCTTTTTCTTTTTTGACCATTATTTGAACCATACTTTTTTTTTATTATTTCAATCCTTTCTATCCTATTTATATTTTTAAAATTTAATTTTTATTATAAAAAATACGATATAAAATATATTCTAATTAATAAAAAATTAATCTATAAATTTATAAGTTATTAAAAAAACATAATTATTTTTTAGAATTTTAAATTATTGATTAGATATAATAATTTATATAATAAATAAATTAAAATATCTAAAAATTATTATATATCAATTTTAAAATTGTATATTATGATATTATATATAACTACTATTTACTAATGAAATAAATTGAGAGAGGAGGAGAATTAAGAGTTGAATTGAATTTTGGAAATCATATGCCACATCACATACAAGAGAAAGAAAACAATAAAATTATCCATAAATAAAAAACAACGGTGCTATAGAACTGGATTGAGATTATTAAAAACGGTATGCCTGATTCCAATGGGGACCCACGGGGTTGTCACTTTCACAGAACCCTCTTCTCTCTCAAACCGTTCTAGAACACTGGAAACGGTGTTTCTCCCCTCCCTCATCCCTTCCCTCAGCACTGCGCCCTATAAAATCCCTCCTTTTTCTCTCTTCTCTCCATACTCCCATCACATTACCTCAAATATTCTCTCTTTTCTCCTTTTTGATTTCCCCAATTCGACTCTCAAATTCTTCCAATGGAACTGATTTTGGGTCTCCCTGACGATATCGCACTCGACTGTTTGATTCGGGTTCCCTACCAACAGTTGCCGGCGGTCGCCTCCGTCTGCAAAGCCTGGAAGGCTGAGATTCAGATGCCGGAGTTTGTCCGTCGAAGGAAAAACGCAGGGTACGTTCAGAAGATTGTCGTCATGGTTCAGGCAAGGGTTAACTCGGAGAAATCCGGCTCTGGGGCTATAAAAGGGTCAATGAATCCGGTTTACCGTCTGACGGTTTGTGAGCCGGAGACTGGTCTCTGGAGCGAGATGCCTCCGATTCCGGGTTTATCAGGCGGGTTACCCATGTTCTGTCAGATTGCGGGTGTCGGGTTCGATCTGGTTGTGATGGGCGGGTGGGACCCTGATTCGTGGAAGGCGTCGAATTCTGTGTTCGTTTATAACTTCGTGTCAGCGAAATGGCGCCGTGGGGCCGACATGCCCGGTGGGTCCATGACGTTCTTCAGCTGCGCGTCCGATTCGCGTCGCTTCTTGTACGTCGCCGGCGGGCACAGCGAGGAGAAGAACGCGCTGAGGTCAGCGTTCGCGTATGACGTGGCGAGCGACGAGTGGGTCCCGCTTCCTGACATGGCGAGAGAGCGGGACGAGTGCAAGGCCGTCTTCCACAACGGGAAGTTCAGAGTTGTCGGAGGGTACTGCACGGAGATGCAAGGACGGTTCGAGAGATCTGCGGAGGCCTTCGATGTTGCCACGTGGAAGTGGGACCCGGTGGAGGGGGAGTACCTAGATGCGGCCACGTGTCCGAGGACATGCGTCGACAGCGGAGATGACGGCGAGGAGAAATTGTACATGTGCGGTACTGGGGGGGAGGTGATGACTCTGCAGGGCGGCACATGGCGGTCCATCGCCAAGTTGGGAGATGAGATACGAAACGTTGCGTTTGTGAGACCGTGGGACGGCAAGATACTGTTGATGGGATCAAGTGCGTACGGTGAACCGCACGTGGGAATTGTACTGGACCTGAAAACCGGCAACCGCAGAAGATTGGAAATCCCTCAGAACTACACAGGCCACGTTCAGTCAGGTTGTCTTCTAGAACTTTAAGAGAGACTTATTTTCTAATTTAATGCCCATATATCATGTAAATACGCAAGATTTTGTTCTCTCTTCGGCATTTCTTTTTTCTTTTTTTTTTATTATTATAAAGAATGTGTTATATGGTACAATGTATTAGGATTTTATTAATGACTAATACAACATCGTCTTACCGTGTTTCATTTTGTAATTATTAAAATTTAAAAATATTAGTAATCTTTGGATGGGAAACAAAATAAGTACTATTTTTTTTTTCTTGGGTTACGACTTGCGACTGACATGACCCCTAAAATTTGATAAATCTGGGGGATATGTTGGAAGTATATGGTATGATCATGTACTGAGACAAAGGATGAATGATAATATCCAAAAATTAACAAGGACGCTGGCATGGGCATGGGACGTTGATTTTAGGGATTAAGGGACAATTAGATTCATAAGACCTGAACGATGTACAGGTGTCAAGTTATGATTTGTTTTATATTTAAAGAATTAATTAAAGCAGATAACGCTTCCTGGGGCTACAGATGGATGCCAGTTAAGGCCCAATGGAAACGAACTTATATATATACATATATATATATATATATATATATATATATATATATCTTATGTATTTTGGACCCATATGGAATTTAATATTTTGGCACACACATGGCTGCCCTCATTTTTTAAAATTTAAAGAATTTAATAAAATTTGTGGACGAGGGCATAAAAGAAGTGGTGTTGGTTTGAGGGGTGAGGGTTGCATAGTTGTACAAGCATTGTGTAGCACATAAATATATTAATTTTTTTATATAATTTTTTTAAAAAAATAAATTTATTTATAATCTAAAAATAAAATAATTTTTTTAAACCATATTAATATTGTTCTGTTTGTCCTTCTCTCTCTCTAACTAGAAGGGAACTAGCTGCTGTGTAGGCTCCGTAGTTGGAGAGGCTAGGCTGTTTAACTGAATTATATATGTATAACGCATGTATGCATGTTAAATTAATGCAATATTATTGTTTATAGCACCGAATTCTATTTTTTTATTTAATTATTTCCATATTCCAGATATTTGTCTTCACTCTCCACACTGGCTCTTGCTCTTTCAGCTGGCCAACCCAACTAATCGTTATCATCACATTTACCACCATACTTTATATATATATATATATATGTCGTATATGCACGTTGAGATTCTGATGATATTATAAAGTTAGTCACCTCACAAAAGATCCTCAAAAATCGAGACACACACATGCGTACACATACACACACTCATTTCCTACACTTGTTTAACTAAATTAGAATGTGTTTTGGCCCAATTGTTCACGTGATTTAGAAGCTCAATAATAGCTAGTTAGGTTTATGCTATTGCTTAGGCCTAATTATTAGAAAGTCAAAATAGTTGTTAATTTTTTTTGTTACCTATCCGATTCATCAGAATTTTATCCTGATTATATCTTGATCTGATTCGCATCACGTACTTAATTATGGTGGATGAGTCTCCCAATAAGAATTTTTTGTATACGCTAAGGCTCAAACTCGATATCTTGTTTAGACGATACTGAACTGTTTACCACTTGGATCAACCTTTATTAGTAGATGTTGACTTAATTAGGTTAAGATTAGATACAAGCGTGGCAATGATTGGAACAAGTTTTCGTGCGAAGCAGATTGATGAGCATAAAGAGCTCATCACACTACTGAGAATTGTTCAAATCCAATTTAGGCGGTTCGGATTGTAACTTTTTTACTTTTATTTTTAAACAAAAAATTATTCTAATATGTACAAAACCTAAAATAAAATAATTTTTTAAATGTCAACTTTTTTAAAAATAATTTTTTATTTAAAAATTTTAAATCTGAACTATATTTTAACGGTATAGACTAGCCACAACGATGAATACCACAGTGTTTATCATTGCAATTGCAACTAGCATCAAAACTACGTAATGATTAGTGTTTTTCTCGACCACTACAATGATTAGGGATTTTTTTTTTGTATAAAAAATTTTAGAAAAGAGTTGGGCTAACTTATTATTTAAAGACAGTATAAAGTCTCTTTTTTTCTTAACGACACTAATATTATACAGGATGAATTGACTATTATCTTAAAATATAAAATGATTGCCACTAGAACATTGATAATAGTTGAAGACTAAATATTTTAAAATTGTTTTTGAAAATAATATTAAAGACAAGTATTGAAATATCAAAATTCGAACCAACGATATGTCATCTAAAGATTAGAAAGCCAGTAATGACGAGTAGAACAAGAGTGAGAGGGTTGAAAAATGAAAGAACTTTGGGCCTTTCAAGTTAAATTAAATTAAATTAAATTTATGATTCATTTAGCTCAACAATTTTTTCCCAAGAATTTAACATTTCATCAATAATGATTCCCAGCCTCCTTCATAGTAGAATTAGAGCAACATATATGGCTCTAAAGAGAATTTAATTTCATTGACTGATAGTTTTAATTTAATTAATTTTGAGAGTTTTGCATATAATATATATAACAAATATTCCAAGTCATTTTCTTAAACAGTAAGAAACTCTTCTCATATATTTATTAAACCATAAAATCACAATCAAAAAGTTATATTAGGGTTTCAAAACACCAATTCAAACACGAACTTAATTATCTGTAGGAGTTTTTTATTATTAGATTTTTCTTAGAACCTCATATAGTAGAAAATATATTAAAATATAACCCTTTGTTTGGTCCTATCTAGGATCGAGGTTATTGTTTTTATTTTAATGATATAAATACTCCTCTCCTTTTTATGAATTTCAAATAATTGAATTATTTAAATTAAGAAATTGGCACTTAAAATTAATTAAAATCAATGAATATATGTAAATTAAGCCAGAGGAGGAAGAGAGATTGACCTGATGGTGCAGCAGTGCTGTCTGCCTGAAGACGGCAGTGGAAGACGAAGCCAGAGAAGGAGTGCAATCCGATCGCGATCTCTCCTGAGAAATATGTGTAAATTTGTACCTTCCCAAATGCAATCTTTCATCCAAGAGAGAAGAGCTAGCAATGGCCACTACTATAAGAAAGAGAGGGAGGAAAATGGAAGCATAGAGTGGTCCTTTTTGGCAAACAGCAGATGTGATTAAAATTCAAGCTAGTCATGACGTCACAATTCCCTTGCATATATATATATATATATACACAAACACACACACACATTAAAATTAATTTCAGATGTTACAACGATAATAATAAAACTTATTCTACTAAATAGAATCATCTACACAAATTGTATAACTTAAACAAATTTAATAATAATTGGTAAAAGAATTTATGAAACCATATCGTATAAACATTTGTAAGAAGAAAAGTATTCCAAAGAAGCTTAGGAAAACTCCAATTTTGTCCATAATTAAGTACCTTTTAAATTAAAGAATGGAGGAATGCTTTTTTCCCCACCTAATATCCCTAATTAATCCTTCTTTTATTATTAATATAAAATATATTTAATTAATTTAATTATATTAAAAAAATTAGTTGAATTAATTAATATAGTGAGTTTTTTTTAAAATATTAAAATTATATTTTTTAATTTTTTTAATTTTAATTATTTTTAAGAAGTATTAATAGACATAATTTAAATAAATATATAACATATTTTTTTATATTTAAGATTAATTTTAACTTTTAAATTATATTATATATTAAAAATTAGAGTAATATAATTGATTTATAAAATTTTTTTTTAAGATCAAGTAGGTATTTCATTACACAAATTATTACTTGAGATGATCTTGATGTGGGGATCGGGTTAAATGAGAGTGTGGGACCTACCCGAAACAACCGGCTAAGACGAAGGTTGCATAAATTTTGTTGCAATGATCAATCTTCAATATAAGCCTCTCTCAAACTTTTAGCTTCCCATTTTTTCCCCCTAATCCTATTTTCATGAATATAAGAGGCGCTCATCACAATTACGAACACTAAATACTGATTATTATGATAAGATCTAGATCGTTTAAATTAAATCTAAACAATATGATTATTTTGAAGCTTTTAATCTGTGATTTTTTTAATAAAAAATTATTTTTGAGTCAAGTAATATAAGATTATCTTTATTTTGAATTTTATATTTATTAAAAAATTATTTAAAATATAAAAATTAAACTATATTAAATCTCAACATTAGTGATGAGCATTTTGACTTTGATTTATCACTCGATACCATTCGTTTTGATTTTTGAAACAAATTAAAACAAACGGTAGAGTTTAGTTTGAAATTGAACTAAATCATAAATTTTGTACCGGTAATATATAAAGAAATTAGAAAACTCGTATAAGTTAAGGTTAAGGCTTATTGCTTCAGCTAGATAATAACACAGTTACAATGTTACAATAAACAGAAGATAAGCTAAGGCATTGTTTGGAGGGGAGAGGAGGTATAAGTGTATTTGATTAGAAAAAATAGAGGAGGGGAGAGGTGTTTGAAATTTTGTCTTTTTATACTCTTCTCTCTCCAAATTTAGGCCACATGTGTTTAAACGAAAGGGAGAATAAGTTAGTTTAGGAGATATAAATAGGGAAGAAAATGATATATTTTTTGTTTTGTTTAGAAGTGGAGGGGAGTTTATTATAAATTGATAAATATATTTTTATTATTTTTATTTAAATTTTTTTCTTATTATTTATCTTTATTGAATATAATATTTTTCATCAGAGAACAGAGCAAAGAAAATTCTCTAGATAACAAGAAGTCACAAAGAGAGAGAGAGAAAATGAGGGAAACAAGGAGACACAAATATGAGGTTGAAGTCGATAGTAGTCTATGGTGGTGGAAGAAGCTTTGCCAAAAAACTTCAACAGAAGGATCTAAGGTTGCAGATACTTTTCTGTTCTACAACAGCGTCGATTGTTGTTCTTTGGAGGTGGAAAACTTCAATAAAAGGAGTAAGAGTCGAGGAGAGTAGTTGGAGGTGAGGGAGAGGCTGGTGGCAATGCTGTCATTCTCTAGAGAATAGAGGAGTTGAGTAGGCAGAGGCGTGCATCGTCGTCTTCTTCTTCTAAGAGTTGCAATTACAGTCAATTGAAACAACAAAGGATAGAATTGAAATTCTAAAAAATTGTGATAGGTAATTTTATCTAAAAATAAAGCAAAGTTTTTCACCCCTCCAAAAATCACGTCAGAGAGGCGGGTTAGGGAAGCAAATAAAAGACAAAAAATTTCTTTTCTTTCCCCTTCAGTTTCTGAACCAAACACTTATACCCCTTCCTCTTCCTTCCTCTCTAAAACTTCCAATTAAACAATGCCCTGTCAATGGAGGAGTGAAAAATATTGTGTCTCATCTTAACTAAATGGTCCCTACTAGTTTTTTAATATTACAAGTTTAGCCATCCTGACTTAAAACACTGTTTCTCTTCATTGTCCCGCAGCGTCCGCTCTCCCTTGCTCCGTGTCATTCTGAAGCGTGCAAGCGACTCTCAAATCTAAATCCTCGCCACATTTCTTTGCTCTTATCAGTTCTGCATCTGCGAACCTCAAAGATTCTGTGTTAGTTAATCTTGGGCCACAAGCTCTGTCTTGCTTTATATTACTTTCCCTATTTCAGAAACCGAAAGCCCATCGATCAGCTTCAACGATTTTTCTTTGTCATTATCCCGGAGTATAATATATCCTCTTCGTTAATCCCTTTCAAGAGGTTCGAGCTTTTTAAATGATCTCTTCCTAGATCCGATTGCTTCAATCGGTTCATTTCATTACGGAAATTCTTGTGCATGTCTTTGATTCATTTCATTACCGAAATTCCTCAAGACGAATTATCTCCATATAAAATAAAGCCTTCAATATCTTTTATTTCGTTTAATCAGTATCTCGCTCCCAGCATTTCTTTATTATTTTAGGCTGTTGCATTAATTTTTCTTCAAGCAAAATAAGTCTAATTTGAGATAATTCAATGAATTTAAGAATTACAGTTTATAAGTTAGACATTACTTTGGCATTCAATGAATTTAAGAAATCAAATTTATAAATGCATCTGTTTTATTTCTAGAATTTGTACAAATTTAATCAATTAATTATCCAATAACATGACTTATGTAATATCTAGTCCAAGTGTTCATGTCAACTAACTTTAAAATGGGTCACATTAATTAAAAAAACAAAATGATGGTAATATATAAATAAGACAATTTTTTTTAGATTCATAAATTAAGAAATAATAATTTTAAATATTATAAATAAAAAGCAAATAAATTTATAGATAAGGATATATTTATTAATTTTTTAATTAAATCATATTTCTTTCCCTTCTAAACTAAACAAGGTTGATAAGAGAAATAAATTTGAAGTTGTCTCTCTTTCTCTCTCTCTTTCACTATTTTAAGACAACTTGATGATAATATTTATATCCCTCTTTTTAGGACCATTGGTACGTAATTAATTTGAAATTATCCTGTTGGTGGTTGTTCCTTTGCATGTATTCTAAAATATTTACAGTAGCTTATTCTTACCTTACAATAAATCTATTCTTTAATATATATGATTTAATTAGAGAGTTAATTTTAATCCTAAATTTATAACATATTTTTTATATTTATTATTTTTTAAATTATTTATATTAATACTTTATTAATAATAATCAAGTAAGAAATAGAAGGAATTAAAAAAATGATTAAGACATTTTAAAAAATACATATTATATTAACTACTTTAATTAATTTTTTTAATATAATTAAATTAATTAAATATATATTATATTAAAGAGATAAGGATATCATTTTACATTGAATCAATGGATTATTTTGTTAAAGCAAAATCTATAATCGATTGATGCGTTCCAACCACACGATATACTTTGTTTAATTGCCTTATGCATCAGATTTCGGAGACCTTTTTCAGTTGAAAAAGAATATTTAGATAAAACAATAAATAGTGTTTAGTTAAATTAGTATTTAATAATGTTCTTAACAAGCCATAAGATTAAAGAAGAATCAATTTCGGCTATTGGCTTTTCATAATGTCCTAAAGTTAATCAAGCTCATTAATTTTCCTTTCCTTAATACTAAATTCTAATTTCTAAAATATTCCATGAATATTATATTTTTACAGCTAATTAATTACGATTGATGTATAAGTAATGTTCCATTTGTATGTTTATTTAGAATTACACACCAGATTTTCATAATAGGTAGCATTTATTTATTTGTTGACAAAAGTCAACCATATATATCACACAGTTGCACCAAAAAATGTGGAACACGCACTAACAATAAACGCGGAATATATTGATTGTAATAGCACCAATCCATATTTTTGGTTGATTATTATTTTTTAATTATCCAACACAGTTCCATATTTTTTAAGATTAATTCAATCGATATCAATATATATAGATACTTTGTTGTATATTAATTGTTACTTTTGAATTTTAATAAAACA
Source organism: Leucaena leucocephala (assembly GCA_037074615.1). Taxonomy (NCBI): domain Eukaryota; kingdom Viridiplantae; phylum Streptophyta; class Magnoliopsida; order Fabales; family Fabaceae; genus Leucaena; species Leucaena leucocephala. The sequence goes on along the minus strand of CM073558.1, from coordinate 3,977,149 downwards.
TGTATTATTTTTGTAACATTAATTATGGTTTTTTTGGCTGGTGTACCATTTAATTTTATTAATAAAAAATAATGATATGTGAATAATATAAGCTACAAATAGTATAATTCATGTGAACATAGTGCATAGCACTTTGAAAAAACCAGTATTACTGCTCATCATAATGATACTTTTCGTTTAACATTTTTAACTAATAATATTTAAATAAAAAATATTTTTAAATAAATAACAATTAAGATATTATCTTTATTTTAAATTCTGTACACAATAAAATATTTTTTGGAAAAAAATAAAAATAAAAATATTAATTAAACCATCCAAGTTAGATCTAAAATGTGCACAATGGTGATAAGTTTTTGGGCTCATAATTACACTTATTAACACCGGAACTAGTTCCACACTTTGAGTGGTTTGTTGATTTATGTTGATAGTTAAAATATTGTGGAGCAATTTTTTGAGTTAACATATATCAAATTAAAAATAGATTTTTTTTTAGAAAATAAAAGTAAATTCTCGAATGCAAATTTTGATAAATGCATTATTACAAAATGAACTCTGTGTAGTAGATAAAACTAAGGGAACAATCAAAGGATATAATAGTAAAACTACAACAAAACCAAGAATCATACGTACGTTCAGAACATTATAATTTGTTGACTTATTAATGATAATAGCACATTGTCATCAAATTTGTAAATTCCCATGAGCTTTCTCTGATAACCTATATATATATATATATATATATATATATATGTTATTCTCCTCCTTTACAGCACTTGTGTTCATGAGCTTCTCGATCATTTGAGTCCGAGATGATAATCTAATTTGCTTCATCAGTAACCTTTAGTTATTTTGCTGTTGTTTTCTGAAAAAAACTAAACAGTGTCGTCACAGTGAAACCGCCAGGAACCTTAGTCGTCGTCTGATGATGATCATGAATTGTGGCGGTAGTTCTCTTTAATGAGTCTGATCCTAATTCAACTGAGTCTTCTTCTTTTTCTGCTTCAACATTCATCTCATTATCTGCTTTTTTATTCTTCTTCAACTCCTTGCCTTTGCCCCATAGGACTGCATATAGCCCCATTATTATCAAAATCGATCCTATCACGCTGTATATATATATATATATATATATATATAGTAATTTAAGATATATCAGTCTCCCTACTAAATGAAAACATATATATATATATATGTAAACAAAACGATATATACATATAGAGAGAGAGAGAGAGAGAATAATGTAAATTCGTACCTTCCCAAATGCAACATTTCATCTAGGAGAAAAGTGCTAGCAATGGCGACTAGGATGAGAAAGAGAGGATTGAAAATGGAAGTGTAGAGTGGTCCTTTTTGGCGTACAACACATGTGATTAAAATCCAAGCCAGTCCAGAAGCCACAATTCCCTTGTGTATATATATATATATAAATTAAATTTCAGATATTTCAAATGATGAAGTTAATTAAATAACAAATTAAATACAACAATAATAAGTAGCTTTATTTTCCACTGAATAATATGATATATTGCATGGATCGTATTATCAATTATGTTAAGGTTAAACTCACTCTAATTCCTTATACTTTTAATAAATTTTAGTTTTATTATATATATTTTTATTATTTTTCGTTCATATACTTTATGTCATCTAAAATAGTTTTTATACAATTTGATAAAGATTTGATTTGAAGTTTAACGGTATTAACTTCAGTGATATGGTATTAACGCTATTAAATAGGCTGATATATAAAGACAAAAATTAAAACTTGTTAATAGTAAGTAGAGACACCTAAAACTTAAACAATTGTTGGTAATGTTCTTTTAAATTTTAATATAATAATTAATTAATTTTTTTTTGATAGATTGGCAAAACTATAATAGAGTATTATAATATTTAGAGATAATAGTAGGTATTGCTAGATATTATTTGTACAACTGCACGTAGCTTATACGTGTATGGTCAGTATTCATTTGGTTGTGCACAGGGGATTGGTCTATTATATAATATACAAGGGGCTGTAGAAACTGTAGGCCTTTACCACTAATCACTCATTTTACCCTATCCGTTATTATAATCATATAAATTAATTACTTATAATTAATATAATAATTAATTAATTAATTTAAATATATTAAAAGTAATATAATATATATTTATTTTTAAGAGTTGGATTTAGTAATAATAATTACTATATTCAGTTTTAATTATAAAAATTAGTTATATTTTTTAAATATATATAATAAGTCAAATAAATTTATTAATTATAATTAATATAAGAGTTAATTTATTAATTTATACATATTTAAGTGTATATATTATGAATTTATTTTAGTAGGTAGAATTTAATTATATTTAATTAATTAATTTAATTTTTAAAAAAAGTTAATAAATTTTTATAATTATGATTGAAAGGAGTAATTAATTTATATAATTTTTTAATTTTTTTAAAAAATATAATTATGATAAAAATAGTAATTATTGGAAGAGAGTTAATGGGAGGATACCGTATAGATAGCAGTGAGAAGGAAAACATTCCAACGAAGCTTCCAAAGAGACCAATCACGTTCCATGAAGAGTGCAAATAGGATGGATTGAATTGCAGCCATAACTGACATTAAAGCAGCACTCGTATATGGCCATGGGAATTTCTCACTCAACCTTGCCTGAATAATCAACCACAGTGAATAGGAGAGACACGTGCCACAAGCCAAAGCAATTCCCCAAACTTGATTGGACGCCACCTTCTGTGGGGCCACATGTTTCATAATATTCAAATGAGTTGACCATAAGTGTAACTCAGTACTCTTATAGAATGTCAGCATCATGGCCCCACCAATTCCCATTATTGTCCCTGCCACCTTCGCCTTCCCTGATAGTCTTCCTATGTTCATCTTTTCCAATCTACCACAAATTGACTCATATTATTAGCTAAAATATTCCATCCACTTATAAATATAACATTTATGTTTTTAAGAAAATAATATTTCTCCAGTTTAAAATATACTCCTATGATATAATGTACAAGGCAGAGAATTTTTTGTTTGATCCTAAGCCATATTATTAATTTTTTAACATAAATATATAATTTTATTTTTTATTTATTATCATTAGATTTTATTTTTATGGTGTATAATGATATTAAATAAAAATAAAGTTATAAATTATTAAATCTTTAGGTGATGTAATGAAGTTAAAGTTTTTATTGGTTCTAATAAATCATGATATAACTGACTTATAAATAACACCAAAAGAGTAAGAGATAATAAAAAAATTTATTATAATTTTAAATATAAAACTCTAATCCATTTTATCTCTTAAAATTATAATTTTTTTCTTAAATTTTTATTGTTAATTATACATATAAAAATATTTTTCATTAAAGGAATAATTTTTTATATGAATAATTAAAATGGAGACTTTAAGAAATTCAACACATATTTTTTAAAAATAAATAAATTAATTAATTTTATTAATATATATGAATTAATTATTTAATTTTTACGTCTAATTTTAACTAATTCAATGCATATTGCTCTTGTAAAAAAAATATCAATTCTTTTCAATTTCATCTTTCAATGTAATAAATGATCAAAATTAAGTGCCATATTAAAAATTAAAACAAGTTAGTAACATAATGTAATTACAATTCTTAAGTATTCCATGATACAAATTAATTAAGATGATCTTAATCTACGGGGGCCTTGGTTTAAATGAGAATGTTTTTTTAACAAAAAACAAAAAGAGAGTGTGGGACCTACCCAAAACAAACGGCTAAGACGAAGGTTGCACCAGGAACGAGGTTGTACATGGCCGTAGCGTAGGTTGCTCCCGCTAAAGACACTGCTTGCACAAATAAGTTTTGTTGCAATGAAGCCCTGAGAGAGAGAGAGATGATCATCAATAATAATAATAATAATAATTCAATATCAATATAATAAGTCTCTCAAAGAGCTTTTCATTTTTTTCTTTAATCCTATTTTCATGAAATATTATTCAATATTTCTAAATTTTATTTTATTGAATGAAATATGAAAATTATTGTAATTGAACAACTTACCCAAATAATCCACACATAAATGCTTGTAACAGCACTTTCCCTGTGATTTTGGGTTTGCTCTTCCTGTGATCACATTCTCATAGATTAATTTCCTATTCTCCCAGTCAGAAAATCAATTAAAACGAAACTCTAGAGAGTACAAATTAAAGTAGGCATAAATAATATAATCGCCCCAATTTTCTCCCAAAACTTTCATTTTCACTATGTCCAAATCCAAATCGTAAATTTTCTTTCCCTTGCACCAGTAATGAAGAAATCAGAAAACTCGTATCAGTTAAGGTTAAAGCTTGCTTTAATTAGCTGCATAATAACACAGTTACACTAAACAGAAACAGAAAGTAAGCTAAATGTAAAAGAAGGAACCCTGCGATCGATGAACAAAATTAGAAAACACGTGTAACTTCAAGTTATTGCAAGCATAAATTTAAAGGAAGAATTTATCCCAAAAGACTAGCTTACAAGGGAAGGAGAGTGGCAACATTATGGTATTTCCCCAAGCTTCCGTGAAGCTATAGACCTTATCTCTATAGGTAGCCCTTTCCAAGATCGTCTATTGGGGGCTCTCATCCAAAGACTAATTATAACATGTTGGATGGAAGGACACCTTAAACTTATAAATTATAATATAATGTAGAGAGAGAGGGGGTGACCTTTCAATGAAGAAAGCAAGAGGGACCATGAAAGTAGCAGAGAAGAGAAAACGATAAGCCATGAGAATGGTCAAGCTGGCTTCTTCATCATTGGCAACGACTTTGTATAAAATGCTGACTCCTGCATATCCCACTTGAACCAGTACCATCATCACCGCTGGCTTCACATCCTCCATTATCTTTCCCATTGCAACCATTTCTTACAACTCTCCCTCTCTCTCTCTCTCTATATATATAATATGACTTCAATTAATAATTCTCACCGATCTTATATTAACTTCTCAGTTTGTGTTTGTGAGAGTTAATTATCAGTGCAAGAACAAGTGGTAAGAGACTATATATATATATATATATATATATATATATATATATATAAAGTGTGTGTTTGTCTGTATCTGTGTTCCTGGGTGGGTTGACTGGTTTAGGTTGGGATATTTGGAGATGCATGCATGAGATGAGATTCTCTGATCTCTCTGTTCTGATCAACCCATTCTCCTCTCTCTCTCTCTCTTCTCTTTTATTATTTTAAGACTGCAGCTTGATAATATTTATGTCATTCTCTTTGTAGGGTTTTCGTGCGTAATTTGAGACTATATTATCTAAAATCTGTTGGTGCGACGACTCGTCATGTACGTATTGCATTATTCTATAATAGACTCGAACGTGCAAAAAGAGATTTTATAATTCTTCACTCATTATTAGAAAAAAATTAATGGTTGTTCTTTTGCAGGAGTAAACAGACAAACTCTCTTGAAGCCAAATTATTCCTTTTATCCTTCAAAGATATTCTAAATTCAAAGTAGACTCTCATGAATCCTACCTCGGGAAAGTTACCTTAAAATAAGTGCTTTATATGATTAGTGACAATTTATATGATGGAATTTGACTTCTTATAATATATATATAACATGTATGAAAAAAAATCTTAATCCTAAGTCATTTGTTTGTGCGCTACTTATTAAGTTATTTAGGCAATGCCTCCCACCACAATCTGATCGTGTAATATCCAATTACCCAATGATAAATAACTAAAATGTCCATTAGTATTTTTTTTAGTCAAGATAGTATCTCTAATTAATAATTAAAAACTAGTTCTTTTAAAATATAAAAATTATTAAAATAGATTTTATTTCTCTTAATTAAATATTTTCTAACACATAACCTGATGATTTAAACCTAAAAGTCATAATTAAAGGTAAGTCATATATCACCTTTTCTAAAATTTGTTGGAAGTGATTTAATTTTAATTATGGAGCAGAAATAGAATGGGACCCACATCAATTACGTAATTTTTGTGAAGCACATCGTTCTTATTTTTCAATTCAAATATTTTATTAATTTAAGATATAATAGGACTTAATTCCACCATTCAACATACCTACGTGGTAAATTACTCCTTTTTTATAATTCTATTTTTCTTTATTTTAAGGTACGCCAAGACAGGTAGGAATTTAATAATAATAAATCTTGCTTAATTTACTAGAGTGTGCTTGCTTATTTTGCAGTTTATAATAAGTAGTTTTACACGATTTCAAATAATCTTGCATTCTAAAATATTTACAATAACTTATGCTTACTTTACAATAAATTATACTAAATATGACACTATTAAATATAAATTCTATCGCTTAAAAATATATGATCGATTAATGTGTTCCAACCACACAATATACTTCATTTAATTAATTGCCTTAATGGATCAGATTGCGGAGACCTTCTTGGGGTGAAAAGACTATTTTGATAAATCAATAAATAATTAAATAGTGTTTAGTTAAATTATAGTATTAAATGTTCTTAATAACAAGCCATAAGATCAGAGAAGAATCAATTTCGGCCATATAATGGCTTTTGATGATGTCCAAAACTTAATCAGGCTTGATATTTTTCCTTTCTTTAATAATAAAAAACTTTTCTGGCCATCAATATCAGTAATAAAATAAACTTATTAGGCACGATTACACTTTGGAAATTTTCGTTTGTAGCAAATTAAAATACCTATCGGAATTTTAAAAGTAAATGAACAAGATAAATTACTTCTAAATAAGTGACCATAATATTTTTTTTTAATTTAAAAAAAATAATAAAAAGAGTCCCATGAAATGAGGATTTAAATAGGGATGATGAAGATTGAAAATTACTTGAGAATAGGGGAGGATTTCCTGGACGTAAAAAATCATTGTGGGAAATACAAAAGCAAAAATCAAACGGAAATTCAGAAATTTTATTTATTAAAATGATTTGATATTTTTATATGCATTAAACAGATTTTAAAAAAATTTATATACAGAAAATACTATTATTTAGAATGATGTATTTATAACTAATAAAATTTTTAAACAGTTTTTTTACTTATTTTCTTATATTTTTTTTAGAAAATAAAAGTAAAGTCTCTTAAGCGTATTTTGATAAATATATTTTTATCCTAATTTTAAATAGGGAATATTGGAAAATTTTTATTAATCAAAATGAGCTTATGCAATTAATCTTTTATAGATATAACCCCTATTCTGTGCAATTTATCTTTAATTATTTATAAAAATCTTTTAAATAAAAGTTATTTACAAGATTTTTCTTCATAAAAGGCACATACATTAGTAATCAGAGGATTTAAATGGGATTAAATCCATCCTCTCTCACTCATCACTCATACGAGAGTTTTCATGTATCCATTACTATCTCAAGGCCGTTGGCTAACTCTTAACCAGTCATTAAAGCCCCAAACATCGTACAACTTTTTTCCACTATGTCACCACTACTACAAGTTTCCAACAAAACAAACCCATAATATTAATGCTATGCTTTTTAATAATATCTTTACAAATACATGGAGTGATTTTCCACCTGCCCACAAGACAATTCCATGAAAAAATAACAATAGGAAAAACAGAGTTTGACCATCCAAAAGGAAATTAATGGCTTATTGGTCTCATGGGTCTAGATAAAGATATTTAATCACAACTAAAAAAATTAGGGATAATTGCTCAAAAGTTTCATAAAAAAAGATTTAATCCTAAAAAAAATCCTAATGACTACTGGGGTAGTATAAACATATTATCATTTATTACCGTGTGATTTGTCATTATAAGTTAGTCAGTTGTCATTAGACTTTAGGGTAATTAATTCTTTTTTATGTGACCTCTAAATATTTTTTGCTTAAAAAATATGTTGCATTTGCCTAAATTTAGATCATTCCACCAATAAAATTTTTAAATAGGTATTTTAATATATTTCCCCTTTAGGTATTTATTTTCTTAATAAATTATTATGGGCATTGAATTTTATTAAGTACAAATCCTATCAATTCCATTTGACAAAATTTATATATCATTTTGCCTCTTGAGAGTCATTTTTGAATGTTGATAATAAGTAATATGATTAAGATCAGTGAAGAATCAATTTCTGCCATTTGCTATTGACAATGTTCAAACGTTCATACGAAGCTAATTAAATACATAATTATTTCTTAATAATGATAAAAATATGAACTGAATTTAATAGTAGTAGAAAATTTAAATGGCCAATATAATCACCTAGGGATCAGAATTATCAATTATCACAAATGAATGTAATTGTTTTTTATTTATTTATTTATTTAAGACAACGTTATAATTTTGGCTTCTTTAAGCCAAGTTTTACATGTAATAAATTCATACATAGAACTTGATAATACATGCTTAAAACTTAACTGTAAAATATTATATAGGAAAAAAAACAGTTCAAAAGTAAGGGTTTGACACAGCATCATATGTAGTGGCGAGAATTAATCCTTTTGTTTTTGGGTAAAGGAGTAATAAGTATCCCAAACTAATTTTAAAAATACAATTAATAATTTAAATTATTTAAAAGTATAATTAATATCTTAAATTAATTTTAGAGGTGCAATTAACACCCTAAATATTTAAGGGTGTAATTAACACCCTAAAGTATTTAAATTATGACAATTTTATCCCTTTAATAATACAAACATAAATTTTTATTTGATACATGGCACATAAACTTTTTATTTTACCATTTTATTATTTAAAATGCTACGTGTGTAATATTATTTTAATAAATTACACTAAATAAACTATAGAATTTATCAATATTCACATATAAATTCTATACAATGTCAATTTTAAGATTTATTCAGTATTTTTTTAAATAATATGATACATGTAATTACCTTTTAAATAATAATGTGTTGAAATAAAAAACTTACATAACATGTATTAGATAGAAATTTGTATTTCTATTAGTGGAATGACATAATTATACCAATTTAAATACTTTATTGGTCACACCTCTAAAATTAGTTCGGAATAGTAATTGTACTCTTACATACTTTTGGGTACTATGCTCTTCTAAAACTAATTTAAGATGCTAGATATACTTTAGCCTTTATTTTTTATTTTGTCGAGTCCACGGAAATTGATTTGATATATTTGTTTTGCATTGACAAGATGCAAATTTATATATCATGAGCTTATTTATATATAAAAATTTAATTTGAAGATATTTTTCTCCTAAAACTTTTGCACGAATAATATTTTCTATTGATATGTAAAAAAAATTAAACATAATTTTTTAAACTCAAATTCACATCGAACCACATTTTAATCCATCTACAGTAGTCTGTTTTTTAAGAAAAAAAATATGTGAAACACATAAATTGTATAAGTGGGTTTATCAGTTACAGAAATATCTCCCACATTTGCATTGATAAACCAGATAAAGAATATTAATTTATCAATATTTGTAGCATCAACTGATGTTGGTCCTAATAGAATAGAATAAACTCTTGAGTTTGATTCCGTATAAATGCACCCAATCAGATAACCATATGAAAAAAAAGTAAATACTATTTGTATCCCTTTTGAAATTTTGAAGTTCAATTACTAGGCATATATACTTTACATTTATCTTTAACAAAAAATTATTTACTCCTTCCAGTGTTAAATATAAGATCTAAATTATGAGTATACTTTAATCTTAAATATAAGATTTTAACTTATTTTATCTCTAAAAATTATAATTTTTTTTTCAAAGTATCCCTATATGATTATATATATTAATTTTTTTTATTAAAAGTAATTCAAATGCACATAACTAAACATAATAATTTAAAAAAATAATATATAATCATTATAAATAACTAACTTAATATATTTATTTAATTTAAATTAATTAAATAGATATTATATTAAGGAGATGTAGTATAATGCAAAGTATTACAATTATCTTTAACTAAAATTTATATGTACTTTATAATATTTGTTGAAAAAATTCCAAAGTTAAGAAATCAACGCCTGAAGCACACCCTATTTGCCAAACTCAAGATGTGAAAAATGCACACAACAACTAACCACTAATGAAACTGGGGAAAAAAACAAAAAACAAAAAGTGAAACCCATTAATTGAATCCGCCTTGAAAAAGAAAGGAAGTGAATTTGTTTGGCATGAAGGCATGAAATTAATTAAAGTGGAAAAGAAAATGTCATCTCATGGAAGAATTTTCTACATCTCATCAAGTGATCATATCAACAATTACTAAATAATTGTAATTTTCATGGAACAAAAATGATTTTAATTCAAATAATATTATTAAATGTTATACAATACATAAGATCAATCAAGAATACGTTTCGGCTACATGCCTCTGACAGTGTTTAAAAGTTAATCAAGATAAATATGCTTTATTTTTAAAAATGAAAAATTGGATTGAAATTATAATAGAAAATTTCGGTCACCAATATATATATATATATATATATATATATATATATAACCACCTATCATAATTTCTATTGAAGATGGAAGAAGATTAAATTATGACAAAGGATGGAAAATAAAATGGGAGAAAAGGACAGGCCTAATTACCCGCAAAATTTCTTTAAATATTTATTAATACATTTTCATCATTGTTTACCTTTTGTGTACAATGAACAAATAGTTTATCCTTTTTATTATTTTCATTTAACATTTGGGAGTGTTGTCTTCAATTAAGTTCCATAATTCTCAAATTTGACTCTTTAATAATATATATCATTCACTTATATATAAATATAAGAATTAATTGATAATTTTTAATAAAATATTATTAAAAATATAATATATGTGTGTATATATAATTTACTTACATATAAATATTATTGTTTGTAATTTATATGGAAGCCTCTCTCGGGAAATATCATATAATTTAAGCAAAACTATAAGAAAATATGTGTGTGAAGATGTTTCGTTGATATGTTGAAGACTCTTGAAGATTAATTCCATCAACTTTTCCACTACATACATACATACATACATACATACATACATATATATATATATATATATATATCTTCAATGGTATTTAATAGTTATTAAGGAGTCTGCAACATATCTTTAAAAAAAAATCTAGCAATTTTCCACCGTAAAATTGATAGAGTTGCAAAAAAACGTCAATATCATGTAACATGATAAATTAATATTTAAATTTTTATTGATAGAATTATTTATATTTAGTACTTGATAATACCTCAAATATGATTATTTTGAATAAAATAACACATATACTTCGATAAAAAATATATGTATGTATTTTCATATCTTCACGATTATTTATTCATGTGATTATTTTTTAGAAGTTGTTAGTTGAAACAATTTTTCAAAATAATAAAAAATCAGTTTTCTTTAGATTTTGATTTTTTTTAAAAGATTAAACAAAGGTTGTAGAATTTATGGAAAGTGTTTGCCCCCAAAACACTCAAACAAATTGACCCTAAATATATTTTAATGCAAAGTTTGATGTAGCATAGCATCTTCATAAATGGAAGATAGTATAGCTAGCTAGGTTTCTTTCATACTTCTCAAACTAAATCTGCGGTCCGTATTTTAAGAAATGGTTGAAGTTACATTTGGGCCCTAACATAGAGGAATAAAGAAATTAAATGTCAATAATGAAGCCTTTAAAGAGAATAATTCCCCCTTCTTAATAAAGCTATGATTAAAGTGTTCCTAAAAACTGACTGGAGGTAAAAAAAAAACACCATCAAAATAGGGAACCTAAAAACGCATTTTGCTAAATGCAAATTGAAAAGCATTTTGCCTTTAAGTGACTTTGGACAAATGTTTAATCTTTATCAGGATAAGAGGGTTAGTTAAAACTCTACCTACAAGTATATTTTTTAGTATTTAAATTTATATTATATTCTTTATGAAGATGATATTGTTTTTTATTTTAACTAAACTAACAGTTTGTTTTTTTATAAGAAAATTTTTAGAAAAAAGTTAGCTCACCTATTATCAAAGGGCATGACGAAATCTCCTTTCCTCCTAGGCAATACCAATTCAGGCAAGGAGACCCATCAAGCGTAAAATTAAACATCCAAGAGTTAGAATGCCTTCTCAAATATCACAACCAGAATCACAATAAAATATTATTCCTCAAAAATTAAACATACTATAAATGATAATATGTCTTATCCCCTTCACCTCTTCACCAGCTAACCCACAAAAAGTTTGTTGATAAAATTGGTTTGCTTTTTGCAAAGAGTGGTTTGGGATGGTACCCGCCCAACCACATGTATTGACTAATTATCAAAACAATTATGTATTTGATTAATTTCCCTCTTTTCCGCAACCCTACTACTGAGTCCAGCATCAAAATATTTTGCTTCTAAAAAAGGCATAAAACATATTATTCCTGAAAAATACAATCAGAGAAACTGATATCTTTCAAATACTTTTGGGTAAGACAATAAGATTTTTGCTCTCTAGCAACTCAGGAGGTGATGTCATATGAATCCATAAAAGAATGAGAAAATTGCAAGCACTATGCAGTTATTTGCTTCTCATGCACCTAACGATAACCTCTACGAAACTCTTGTACATATGTTTCTTCAAGTACCTCCTTTGCACCTTCTTTCTTCCCTCCAGTCCCATTCGTTCCCTGGCCGGCCGGTTTTCAAGTAAAAACCGTAGCTTTTGCGCGAGGACAGGAATCCCTGGACGTCCAGTAGGATGAAGGCGACCTGCAACGTTGTGCTCAACAATTTCTAGTGTTCCTCCAGAATCCGTTCCAAGCACCTATGCCAAGGAAAAAAATACACCTACTGTGACAAAAAACTATAAAATGGCCAACCACTCTGCTGAATAAGTTGTTTGAGTGAAGCTAGGAATCCTATCCCACCAATAATCCCCAGATAGTATGCTTACTGATAATCTGAGCACAAAGGAGGAAGAGCCTAGTTGCTATACTTTCTTATATACAACATAGGAGCTTCCAAATGAAACTTGTTCACTGAAATACAATTACTGGTTTCCAGAGACAAAGTGCATTCTTTTCAACTGTTCGGAGGCTCTTAAAAACTCTGAATGATTTCACATAACCATACATGAAATGACAATTAATTGTATTTGAGAGTGCAACTTGTAACTCAAGCAGAAAGCATGATTTAAGGCAGGTATTCCGTCCATATGCTTTAGAATCACCGTGATTATTGTGAGCTTAAGAAGGAAATTTAGTTTAATGTTGAAATATGTAATTAACATTATAGATGATGAAAGGTTGCTGGTACAGTGTATGTTTTGAAGAATTTAGGCTCTCGTTATCAGTGATACCATATTATAAAAAGGTTATCTTTCAAAAACACAGTGAAATCAGACTAGTAACAGGAACAGCTCCAACATTACAGAAATCCAAGGCCAGTTCATTATACATTGTTAAACTCGAATAAGTAAACAATATTCAGAAGGAAAAGCAAGTTGGTGACCCATACCGGAAGACCAAATGCCATTGCTTCGATAGTCACCCTCCCAAATGTTTCTCCTAGTCCCTGTTCACCACTTTTCTAGTCAGTAACAGATCAGTACATCAAGCAACATCTCTCTGTTTTTTTTTCTCTTAATATAATGATTCTTTTTCGTCTTTGAAGTTACAAAAGATGAGCAGCGCTTGAAGTAAAATCGAAAAGGAAAAACAAAAAGTAAAAAGCTATCCAAGCCTATCCCAAGTAAAATCAGCCACATTCTAATATATTTTATTCTGCATGAGTACTAGCTAAGATGTGTATTTTCTGCATTTTGGTCAGGTTGTAAAAAATGTAAAACAACATTTTTTGTTACTTGTGTCCAATGAAGAACAAGGCGAACGTGGAAATGTAATTCACAAATGCATATAGTGATTATGATACATTGCCAAAGAACAGTGGAGCAGCAATGTTGATCATATGTGTATTGATATTTCAGAAAGTGCTATTAATTTAAAACATACCCATGCCAAATGCAGAAACTGATCCGATTATGTCAAAATAAATTTTTTTAAAGTAAAATTAATCTCTGCAATATCATGGTATTGAGCTATTTGTCTTATGTAATATTGAAATATAAACAGAGGCACACTCCCAACACTGCTGTAGCAAATGTAATATTCACATACAAGTTCATAATATATGTATGCATAGGCATTGTCCCCTGCTACTACTTGCACAATGAGACCATGTATTTTACCTGAGAATTTATGACATAAACATCTGCAGCAGAATAAAGTGAGGCAACACGTGTTGTTGCTGGAGTCCACAAAACTGACTTTGACAAGTTTGAACGCTGAGATAAGTAAGTCAGAAGGCCTTTAACATAATCCACTTTGTTACTTTTACTTCCAACAGAACCAATAAGAATTCTGAGAGATTTCTCCAAGGATGTTTCATTGTTTGACAACACCTTCCTTCTCGCAATGTCAAAATTTACCATGTAAGTAACGTGACGAAACATAAGACATTGCATAACCATAAATCAGAATACCATATTGGTCATGTAACCTGTTCAAAGGTATGCTTGAGATATCATGCAAAGCTCTGTTGTCAGCATTCAACAATTGCATCAAACTTCTAATATGATGTCTTCTAGCCAGGGTAGATAGGCCTTCTCCCACATCTGATGATTTCTTCGTGGTTTTACTATCTTGCAACCGTCCATGTTCTACTATCGTGCTTGCTGATTCAAGAAGCAATAGCTGACCCTTACTTGGGTTTATGCTACTCAAAGTCATCACAAGCATATCATTATCAGTCAAGCCCATTTCCTTTCGGACTGCATCTCTTAACAATTGTCTTTTCTCTAACATTTTCTCAGCACTAAAGGACGGAGTATTAAGTGTAGAAGGAATGCCAGCTACAAAAGCCAATTCATCATTCACGGACAATGGAACCAGTGCAGGCTGATACCTCAGTTTTATGTTTTCTTCATCACACCATTTTTGCCATTGCTTAGATTGCAACTCAGAAAGGAATACCAGCAGTTTTACTCTGTGCAGGACAGCCTTTGAACGATCAAAGTACTCTCGTCGGTTTTCCATAATCCACCAAGCAACTTGACTTGCACCAGCAGGAAAACTTTCAATATATTGTTCTGGGAACACAGAAGAGGATAATGGTTTCCTCATAAGACTTGCAGAAGAAAACAATTAGAAGTAAAAAAGATTCATAAAACATAACACTATATATATACACACACACACACACACACACACTCAAGGGCACTCAACTTGATTATGGTACAACCTTAGTTAAAGGAATCAATAAGCATGCCTCAACGTTTACACTTCATCTGCTGTCAATTGGAATCAAGTTCTTAAGTCTATGTTAATTATGGATCGTCTCTGACCATCAATGCTAACTATTGAGACAGTTTTTGAGATTGATTAGAAAATTCTATCATCTTCTTACCGATCCATGAAGCACAAGCAGCTGATCCAGCAATTACTAGATCAGACTTCATTGCAGTTTTGAAGCTGTCATCAGCTCTATCCTCAAGCACCTTGATTTGTCTCCTAGTTAGCTCTGGCAACAAGCCACCTTTCCTGCTAAGCACGACAGCAGAGACACTAGCCCCACAGCTCAAAAGCTCTGTCGCCAACTCCATAATAGAAAGTGGAGCTCCAGTCATGGAAAGCTCATGGAATATTAAGATAAATCTCCTGGACCATACAAGACGTGCGAAGTCCCCCTTCCTGTTACAGGTTCCAGAACGCTTCTCAGGACTCCATTCCAGAATTTTATCCTCTGTCAAGCCAAATGGACCAACAAGCAATCCATAGGTAGTATTTCTGAGTCTTGGTCCTCTATGTCTCTGTTCTCAACTTCCACTGTTGGTTTCAGCTTCCGACGTGCTCTACCTCTAGATCGTGATCGTCTACTCTTCTTCTTGGACCTTGTTTTGCGAGGAGATGGAACACCGTCTTCTTTCTGGGCCAAAGCCACGGCCATTTTTTTCCCATCCTGCACCTCATGTTTAACAGTGTAATTATTAAGGGATAAGGAATTATCACCAGCAACCAAATCATGACGCCTACTCTGTTCAACATCTGAGTTTGTGTCACTTAACCTGCCTCCAATTCCAAAGCCTGAAAATTCATCCTTCTTATCACTATGTGCCCACTTGGACTGAACAAGAAATCCAAGATAAGCCCAGAGGGTAATGAGAAGCAACCATAACAGTACCCGATTGCCACGAAACCTCTGGGAACTAGCAAAACTACTTCTGCCTTCTCTTCTTGGTGTTCTGCCAGAATTTAGTCGCCGAAATGACGGAGAGGTTCGTGGAGTCGATCTTCCAGACAAAGTGGATTTAAAACTGCCACCTGTCCTCACTGAAGGAGAATTTCGATCGTTGCTTTCATCCATTAGTTTCCGGAACAATATCGCATCATTAAAGAAGGTTGACTCCACTAGTAAATGTATCCGATTGTGGGGATTTCGACGAAAGTCATCAGAGACTCTGCTGAAATATTTCAAGCTATCTTACCACTGAACGCTGTTAGAAAAAAATAAGATCAGACAGTTCTCTGAGTTCACCAAAAGATAGAACAAGCTAACAGGTAAAAATGCTTTAATTTTTCTTTGAATTAGGATTAGCACAAAAGTTGAAGTACATTCTTGCCATTTATAAGTTGAAAAACCCAAACAGCATACAAAACCAGTAATATTCAAGCTTCCGTCTCTTTTACGACCTCGATTCCGTCAGCAGTTGAAACTGTCTTGAAGTGGCCAAGAAGTGCCCTTCAAGGCTGCTTCTGCTCCACGACCACATAAAAGAATACATTACTATCAAGTATCAAAGATAGATTGAAGGAGAAAAGGAGAAACCGATCTGCTTTCTTAATGCATTTTCATTGAGTCACCAATTAACAGTTCAAAATCCAGTTCCCATTATACGCTGCTTGAAAGGTAAAAAGATTAAAGAGCAGGCATTACATGGATCCAGTTTAACGGTTTCAAGCTAATTCTTCAAGATCTGTTCCTCAAGTTGAACACCAACATTCTTGAATATAGTTCTTGATCACCGAGCTTCGAATGGCACCTAGAGTGCGCGAGCTCGAGTTCTGCTTATTGCCTCGAAGAAGAAAAGCTTTGACAAGTGCACAGGGGGAGAGAGACTTCTCTGACTGACGAGCTCGAGAGGTTTATGGGAGAGTGAGGGAAAGGTCTGAGAAAAATGATGACGTGCGAGTTTGTGCCAGCGTGGGAAAAAGTCGGCACCAGTACCGTTAGATTGTTTGTGGGACACGTGGAATAATCCCATTGGTTATCTTCTTAAGGGTTAAGATCAGAAGTTTGTGCTTGCACCGTCGGTGGGTCACACCAGTATATCCAGACCGTTCCGTTAATCTAACGGTTTATGATCATTTGATTTTCATGGGGTAGATACACGTGGCAAACTGTACTGGAAACGAATAAGAAACTTGTCTTTCTCGTGTATAATCTAACGCCAGTTTGGATAAGCGTGTATTTGGCAAGCGTTTGAAAATAAATTCTCCTCAAAACCATGGTTTTATTTCCTAAATATCAAACACTATATATTTGTTGAAAATTGATTTTATACTGCAAACTATAGTTTGAGCTTCTAAACCACGGTTTTCGAAAAAGTTATCACTCTGCAGCTTTTCGGAACTTGTCCCGTTGAAAGTTGTAAATAAAAACATATATCCATCGGTGGGTTTAAACCCACTGGAGGGTTTACATCCAATAATAAATTTTATTTTAAAAAAAATAAAAATAAATACTATTTTTTTAAAATCTAATTACTTAAATAAAAAAATTTAAAATCAAATTTATTCTTTATATAATTATCATATTAGTTTATGTATTTTTTTAGTAAATTGTATATAAAAAAGCGATTCTGCTACTAATCATCCAAACATCTCCAATTTTTAAAATCACTTTTTCTCATAATCTATTATTCTCAAAATCTATTCTCCAGAATCTATTCTTCCTAAAATCTATTCTCCAAAAGCTAATCCAAACACACCCTAAGTAATAAAGCAAAGTCTTTTAAATTTAGTTGCAATTGTGCGGGTCCAATCAAAAAAGTAATTATCTATCATTATCAATTAAGTACACTTGCTTTTCATACCGAGCAACTAGTAATTAATCATCCTATAACTCTTATTTGTTTTAAATTTCCCAAGAGCAACTAGTTTCAATATTAGTAGCTAACGAAAATATCGTGCTTATATTTTATAATAATGTGAGTTTAATTATTATTATTATTATGAGAATTTTTTTAATAGATAATCTCATAAAATTTTTATAAATATTCTTTAAACTTTACAGCTATACTTTAACTTTAATAGGAGACTAATATTAAATATATTTAAATTTTTTTATATTAAAAAATTAATATTAATATTTAATACATAAATTAATCTTCCTATTTTTAGCAAGTAGAAAGGAATTTAAATTAGCAAATAATATTTCAAAAAGACTTGACATTTATTATTACTATTTTATTTTACAAGGCTAGAATGGAAGAAAATCATATGCCTCATTTCTCATGGAAAAATCATGATTTGCATAAATTCTTGATAAAAGCATGTTTGGTGCAATTATATTTTGGATTCTTGAGAATCCATACCTATTAACCATGGCCGATGCAAGCAGATCAAAACCAAGATCATACTAAGATTCTAAGAATGAAACTCAACCGATTAAGCTAAAATGTAAAGATCTAACAATCATCCCATTAGTTCTTTTTTTATTAGAAAAACAAGCACTGACAAGCTGAAGTTGTTAAGCTGATCGAGCCTGCAATATCCTAAGAGCGACAAAGGGGGAAGGCCATGGGCAAAAAATCATCTCATTTTTAAGAACCTTTTCTTCACAGATGAGGATTCATGAATTGCAAGAGTTGCTAAAAGAGAATATCAAGTGGAAAGCATTATCCATCTGATGGAGATTAGATTGAGCTTCTAATGCATTCTCAGTGCATACAACATGAATCATAAATTTTCGAGAAATTGATAATAAATATCATGCCTATTTAATTCATTTTACAATTCTTTCTGTTCATATTTATTTGTAAAAAAATCTCCAGAAAAAATGCAGCAATTTAATTGATTTTATAATTCTTTCTTTTCATATTTATTTGTAAAAAATCTCCAGAAAAAAATGCAGCAAGACATTTTATCACATTGTTTGTAGAACTCTTCCTAAACTAATACAAGGTGAAGCACACCAAACATCCATTTGGAAGCAACCGTTAAATATTAATATTATATTATTCAATTTAAATATTATTCAATTTTAAAAAAAATAAATAATTTAAATATTATCTTAGATTGATAAAAAAAAGAAAAAAATTTAATATTATATTATTCAATTTAAAAGAGGATGAGAATTTTTTTTATATAAACAATATGGAAAAGATATTTTAAAGATATTAAAAAAATATTATAAATATAATTATCAAAATAAAACAAAAATTTAATTTTCTTCCCAAATTCTAAATCTCCTAATTTTGGAGGAGACGAGAGAAAAAATCTTTTAAAAAAAATCTCCCTCCACTCCTAAAAATTTTGGGTGTCATAAGAAAAAATAAGCAAAATCCCTCACTCCCCCCCCCCTTCCTTCCATCCTTCCAAATCTCTAATACCAAACACACCCTAACTAAATGTTAATATCCATCTATATCAATTAATATATTTATAAAAAAATACCAACTGGGTTAAATTTAGCAAAAAGAATTAATCTCTCGTAACAAAATTAACTAAAATTCAAATCTCCATTGAGGTAGAGACCCACATTTAGTAGACAATAGCACCTCAAATAAGGTTATCTCTAATAAAAGAATCCCTGTGTTCAACAAATAAAAAATATTTATAAAAATTATAGGAAACCTCGTAATTCATAAACTGTTAGACTGAACAACTCATCTCAAACCCTAATTGAGGATTTAAGTTCAGAAAATCCTTCAAGACAATTTCAAGGAACTAGGATAGCAATACCATTACTTTCTCCTTTGATTTATAAAAGATAACAGTAACCAACAAGTAGTTTCTCAAGTCTCAACAATAAAACCAGAATGAGAACAAAAATCCCCACTTAGTCAGAAAAGGAAAATAAGGATTAGATACATTAAGGATTATCTCAAGTCAGAATCAAATCTCTCAGTAATAACAACCGTCAATAGAGTAACTTGGTAAATTCCACCAGAATTCAGCTGCCGCAATTATAATATTTTCACCCCCCCTATAGCTCAATTGAAAAGCTTGCATGCATATGTTTCTCACAAGCTTCACTCAGAAACCAAACTGCAAGAAAAACTTGAAAGAATACAAGAATTGTTGTAATTTTCACTGCGTCTACATGGAGTCACAATTGCAGAAATCACTGAAGCTTTCTCACCTCACAATTAACAAGCAACTGCCACCCGTCAAGCTGTACTAACTTCTTAAATGGAATACAGCGTGATCAGGCGTTACATAACTGCAACGAAGAAAATGACAAGATATAGTATAAAAGTCAAGCAAACAACACGGACAACTCAGGAACAGTTTTGAACGTTAACTATCAAGTTCGCCAATGAAAAAATTGAGAAGTGAATATTTTTTATAATTTAGCACATGCCAATAGGTATTCCAAGCAATCCCCTTCACGTGTTATAGCAAAAGTAAACAACTAAAAAGTTTCACCTCCATCTAATCCACACCCATAACCGCATTTCAAAAGCTAATTTAAGTTCATTCCCCAAGACAGACACTTCAATCAACACACAGCATCACTTGAACTTTTTCCATGAAAATCAAGAGGTGCAGATAAAGATTGAAATAAAAATAAAAAGATATTTTAAATTTCAAGATTCTTCTCCAGCTCAATCAAATGCCAATAAAATTTAGGATCTCTCTCCAATCAAGCAGGAACAAAACAAAATCAACAATATCAGCTTTTTAAATGAGCCTGTAAGTTATGAAATTACCTAAAAAAAATCTGGAAACCTATTGCCGCCCAAAGTACTCCAGAACAAAAGCTAAAGAACAAAGGGCGTGAAGGATGCCTGCATCATGTCACATCAGAATAATGAAACTGTAGAAGAACATAAAGCATTGGTTAGGAAATACCGGACCTTTTATCTGCTTATTCAAACAAGTTGCATCACATAGAAATATAATACTTCACTGGCCAAAATTCATCTCAGAATATCTGCATAGGACAAATAAATTGATTGATAACATCGTCATTAATTCTCATTACAGCAAAATAATCAAGTGCTATCATCCACAATCCCCCCCTACCCCAACAATCATTTTTCTATTTCTATAGGCATAAAATTCCAATCAATTATTACCATAGAAGCTGCAGCATCATGCTAAAGTACATGTGAAATAAAAACAAACTATAAATATTGTAGAATTATATAGCAATTCAACTTGCCTGCGCGGTTTATTCTGCCTTTGTCCAAACTCATCATTTACAAGCTCTGTCAAAAAACAAGTCCAAACATCAATATTAGGAACTCATGGCAACAGTTTAATTATTACAATTGAGTCCCAGACCCAAATAAGGTAGCCAAAAGTAATGCTTGTGGTATTTGTATGACATGGTTCTCCCCCTTATAAACTAGTTTCTAATGGTGGATTCCCTATGTTTTGTTCAATCTCTATCAGTTGTTATTAGAGCCTCAAGCAAAGCAAAAGACAATTTAAATCATCTAAGTGTGGTTGGGACAGTTAGACTTCAAGGTTCTTTTCTGTCTTTTTTATCTATGTTTTTAAGTTCACAGTCAGAAGATTAATTTGATTCTGCGTTCACTTTCTTTCAAAACAAAAAAATATAGCAAAAAGATTGAGATATACATCAGTCAGATCAAATCTGGTAGACCAAAATTGCCTTTTGCCTCACTTGAGATTAGATAGAGGATCCTCAGCAAAGAGGATCCAAATATGTGCTATGGTGGAGTCTCATATTAAGCAGCCATAAGTTATTCTTATGAAACGTAAATGGCATACTTCAACCCCCTT
Source organism: Leucaena leucocephala (assembly GCA_037074615.1). Lineage (NCBI taxonomy): Eukaryota > Viridiplantae > Streptophyta > Magnoliopsida > Fabales > Fabaceae > Leucaena > Leucaena leucocephala. The sequence continues at coordinate 3,955,182 of CM073558.1, read as the reverse complement.
ACAGATCAGGTTTTAAGGGTGGATTCCCTAGGCTTGCTTAACGAAAGAAGGATCACCCATCACTTACCAGTCCTCTGAGGTGGGTTCCATTCGTTATTAGCTTTATTTGCATTATTCTCTTTGCTGCAAATTAAAAACAAAACCAGAAGTCAAGAATTCGTAACTAGTTGATGCAAGATGCAAGCTAGCATGTAAACGTAAAAGCTACAATTTTATCTCTTTAGAGATTGCTCCACAGTGATAAAGAAAAAGATATAGATATAATATAGAAATCCTTGTTCATGTAGAGTTAACATCAACTAAATGAGGAAATTAAGATATAACAACACAATTTCAAATTTGCCAAATTGCACATTTGCAACCAAGAAAATGAAATAATACTATGCACATATGTAATGTAAACCAAATCACATTTCTACCAAATCTAACTGCATGATAGGAAGAAATGTGTGTTTTAGAAACCCTATGCCAAATACAAACGCAAGATAGGACAACGGATTACATGTGGAAACAAAAACACTGTTTCTCAAATTAATTGAGACCCAGAAACTGACTACTGAAGTCAAAGAAGAAAGAAAGTTGACGATCTCAAGCACTAGGAGAAGACAGCAAGTAACAAGTTACCATACTGAGGGTAGAAAGCTCTACCAACCTTGGAGTTCCCAATGCAGATGTCTGTCCTGATTGTCGAGCATGATAAGCACCATCAACAGCCAGATAGGGAGGACAGTAAGAAGCACCTAATGCTCCCGCAGCACCAGCCAACACTGGAAGCCTAAACAAGAGAATGAAGGGAGATGATTTACACCACCGACTTGATTGCTGTGAATTTCTGCTTATTTTGAAACAACTTTTTTAAAAAGAAAAAGGTTTCAAGAGAAGCACCATGAAAAGGAAGCAACTCGTGTGTAACAAAATCATTAGTAAGCACTTTTGTCAATAGTACTGTGTTTGGAAAATCTTTTTAAAATAAGTGTTTTTAACAGTCAAATTACTTAAACGAGGATGTGATAGAGAAGGCAGATATAGAAAAGTTAGAAGTAATTATGGGTAATAATGATTTTGACCGGGCAACCATTACCTTTTAAAAAATATTATTCTACTTCAAAATAAACGTCTATTTTCTGCTTCCTTCCTAGAGCTAAAACCATTAAAAAGCAGCTTATTTTAACACTTTGTGAAATATAAAAACTTTTCCTCCATAAGCTTAACCAAACATGGGCCAAATAGTATTTGGTGTTCCAACAGAGGGGTAGATGGGAAAGAATAAAAGAAACATTGTATCAAAACAATAATAATAATAACTGAATTCAAACAAAAAGTGGAAAATTTATTAAATTCATTGGTCAGAGAAAGTTAGGGGCACTCACTGTAGACAACATGCAATCAGCACTTATAAAGATTGTAACCGGAAAGAAGCAACAACGGTTATAAAAAGAAAATAGAACTAGCCACTCAACTCATCTAATATAATGAGATGGAATACAAAAATTTTCTAAATCCGTACCATGTCATTTCATTATTTCCCAAGCCAAGTTGTGGCTGAGCAACATATCCGGGGAATGCCATGCCAACAGCAGGAACTCCAAGACCACCAGGATGCTGTCCCCCAAATTGCATAACTGTCCAACCAGACCCAACAAAATAGGAAACATTAAGAGAGAGGCATTATCGTATCATACATTCTGAAAGGGCTACAAAAGAATAAAAGCACACAACGGAGGAGGCAGACTATTACGTAAATTGCACTAGGAAGAGACTTTTTTATACTAAAATAGAATTTAAATCAAGTTACTCGCAGTTTCAAAGTATCCACCTGCTATTGCTTTCTTTTTTTAAATAAAAAAATTAATTGACTGATAGACTCTTCACTCACAGGACAGAGATAGTAAGTATATTAGAATCCAAAATATCGAAATTGACTGAAGGATCATGCTTAACAAAGATGGTTGAAATTAACCTGGCAAGAAAGCTGGGGTGGCAGGGAAATTCTGATCTCCATGACTAGCACTAATATTTCCAGCAGCCCCCATAACCTGTGCCCCACCATAAACAAAAGAGCCTCTTCCACTACTCTGAGCACCACCCTTTCCCTTCCCAACTATTGCACCTTTAAATTTACCAGATTCTGAAGTTGAATCCATGTCTCCAGAATCAGATGAATTAACAGCCGCAGATGTTTTTGGGGGAGAGGAAGTTTGTGAACCACTACCAGGTCGCTGGTTCAACGGTGGAGTAGGAGCCTGTTGAGAAGACTGAGTTTGGCCTGCTGTAGAACCTCTATGAATAGCCTGATGTTGTGTTAGAGAAACTTTGGTTACTTGATTTTGGGAGGGCACAGGTTGATAATTCGTAGATACTGGAATTGATACACCCCTCCCAGGAGCCCTTGGTTGAGAAGATTGAGAAGAATTAAAAGGTGGTATGTGCATATTATTCAGAGACTTTCCAGCCGCCGAACTGATGGATTCATCAATATGAAGCTTATCCATGCTGATGGGATCGGCAACATTCTTTCCCCTTAGCAAAGCACTGTTTTGTTTAACTGAAAATCCCTCATCCATGACACCAGGACGTACATTCCTGCTTGTGCTCCCAGCTTGAACATCCCGTTTATGTGTCAGATTACCCTCCTTGATAGAAGAACCTGACGGGTAAAAAGGGGGAGATGCAGAATTTAAGTTTGAAGCAAACACTTGTTTCCTAAGTGGCACAAGGTCAGATCCCACACTGGAGGTAGGCGACATCATTCTCCCAGAACTAACTTGTGAATTTTTCTCCAAAGACTTCTTGGATCTTAACACAAATAAATAAACAATCAGGGAACTCAAACACCTGTACATAAATAACATGTATCCAAATAAAGCACAAAGTTTGTACTTACTGTTTATTTTGTGTTTGAGAAACTGGACCATTGTTCTTATTAATGGGTTCATACCTTCGTGAACCTCTACCTCGCACAGCCCGTTTAGGTAACTGACTTTGATTACCACCATCAGTATATCCTTTCTTGTTCCCCCGAACAAATCCTCCACGATCAACAACACGATTTTTACCATGGCCTCGAAAATTACCCTTAGAGCCTCTCCTGCCCTAAATTTTATACAGAGATAAGACTTGCCTCAGAAAACAGAGTCAAAGAGTTTAACAAACCAATCCTTAATCATGAAGCAATTTCACGTATTGCATGTAAACAAGATCATCACCTCTTCGTAGCGCCTTTCCTGTAAGGTCATTTCCTCAAACTTATCATGCCCCCATTTCTTATCATCTTTTGACTCCCACAATCTCCTTCCGCCATGTATCCTCCTGAAAATAGTGAAAAGATAGGGTTCAGAAAGTAACAGAGTCTAAAATACAGGAAAACGAAGGAAATTCATGTGAATATTTATATCTATATAGCTAGACACACCCTCATGCACGCAGCATAAATAGAAGTCATCAAAGCATCAAGAGAAATTTCAAAAATTACTTGAACCAAACCGACAATGTAGAAACAGCTATTATATCTAATTTATGCCATGATAAGAAATCTCTAGAAATGTTAGAAATACATGATATAAGGTTGGATTATAATGTAATGAGGATACCCTGGCTTAAAAAACAGAACCCTCTCTTGCGCTCAGTATGATGAAACTAACATGAAACTAAGACTTAGCTCTAGTAAATCCATTGCCAATTAAATAAGGCTCCTGGGATCTATTTTATGGATTAAAAGAAACCATCCAGTAAAATAATCAGGCATGAGTACTATGGATTCTCTAGCATAAGAATGTAATGCAACTTGGCATTTCAAACTTAAAAGTAGAATGTCTAAATACTCGAAAGAAAAGATTTAAGAAAATTTTCCATCTCAAAATTGTCCATTATTCCAATTTGAATGGCCACAGAACATTTCCCAGGTATACTAACAAATCAGAGCACTTTCAACTTACAAAACACTATTATATCGTAGTTTCATTAAAACGTCAGATTAAAACATCATTGATATTTCCTAATTTGATAAATAATGTATTTATACGGAAACCAATCTTCTGTATGAACAATGAATAATTAAATCTTCCAAAAAAAGCAGAGATAAAAAAGTTCAAAATCCTACGATAGAGATCATATGACTTACAAATATAGAGCATAACATAATGCAGTATATGGAAAACTAGCATTAATTCAAAATCATTAATTTAAAAAGCCTCTCAACCCGCCAGAGCCCATAAGAAATCTATTGAAGCTTCCTTTTTCCAGTAAAGAACTTTACAATGAATTCCAGAATTTAAAATTACAAAGGAAGTCCAGATTTAGTAGGAAAATACCAAAAAAAAAAAATCGCACTCTCTTTCGAATGTCCCACTAACAAGCCATATATAAGAATCTCTTGGAGACAAATTTGCAAAGTAAAGAATAATGCTACCCTAGACATAATGTTCCCCCGATCTAAAATGTATGAAGCACAATCTTTATCATTCTTGCATCCAAAAAACCAACACAAAACAAAATCAAAATGCTCCCCCGATCTAAAATGTATGAAGCACAATCTTTATCATTTTTGCATCCAAAAAACCAACACAAAACAAAATCAAAGAACAAATGAAGGAGTAATATCATCATATTTTAATGACAAAAATATTCCATTTATTGTTATATTTATATTACAGATATTGATAGTATATTTCCTGCAATCCAAAATGCAAATCATAGAGCAAGACTAAACATACCTGTGGCGGCCACCAGCATGATCCCTGAAACGGTCGTCATGCATGTAGAATGCTCCAGCAGTGGGCACTGCAAATGGTTCATTCTCCTTTTTCTCCTTATCATCCATGTTCCCTGAAGGCACATCCGCCCCCGAAGGAACTCGGACATCCCCATCCGATTCTTTGACCATAACTGCCGAACCCTCAACATCAGCCCCATGGAATCCTCCGTCTCCCTCCGTCTCCTCGTACACCTCTTCTTCTTCAACGTCATCTCCTTCCTCAACAACTTCGTCCTCATCAAGATCTTCTAACTCTTCTTCCTCATCTCCATCCAAATCTTCATCGTCATCATAGTCCGCCGCTCCACCCTGTTCATCTGAATCATCCGAATGAATTCCAACCCGACGGTCCACCCCCTTGTCTCTCCCGTCTCCTTCACCTTCCTCGTCATCACTTGCTTCACGCCTCCTCATTGCCAGTGATCTCTTGGCCTCTTCTGGATCACTTTCATAATCCACATCTTCTTCGCCGGCGGTAGCCATCGATAGCTTCTTACTTAGTTCTGAACAAATCCGAGGCAATAAAACCCAAAAAGCTAGGTTTTTTCAGAAAATTTAACGGATCACTCAACCAAAAGAAACCAAATTTCCTACCAATTATTAACCTCTACACAAAATCCAAACTTTCTAGGGCACCAAATTATCGCTCAACAAAACGCAGGCGGCAATCTCCCCTGAAACACCGAATTTACTCGAGAGAGGAAAGACGGAGAAATCACAGTCAATCCGAACAGAAAAAGCCCTAATTGAAACGCCTGGTTAAAACGCCAAAAACAAAGTTAATTGCAAGTGTTGGGATCTTTGGATTAGATAGGGAAACTTGTGTTGCAAAACCCTAAATACTTTTTGGGAGATTTTTTTTGGGAATTTCGAGTGTCGTCAGCAATTTGAAACCGAATACGTGGATGCTAAATAGGGAGGGATGGCATTTAAACATGTAGAAGGATCATGGAATTATCTGATGTCATGAAGGGTATTTCAGGAAATATGCCAACGACGGTGGAAATATGTCATGTAGGTGGCTTTGTATCTTGTGATTAAATGGCTGAAAGTCATATAACTTTTAATTTTAGGGGGAAAATCATTGGGTTGTTTATTACTATATTCGCCTTAGTTTTTTTTTTTTAATTCGAATCTGAACCCTTAAAATTGCTTTGTAAACAAGCTATTCCTCTCAATCTCTTGATTTACTTACCTCATATTATCGATTTGCTCTTTAAGAGTTATTTAATTAATTTAAATAAATAAAAAATATTAAATAAATTAGTTAATTATAATAAATATGATTTTAGATATATTATCTCCTATTTTTAATATAAAATCTACTTAATTAATTTAAGTAGATTAAAGAAATTAGTTATTTATAATGATTGTGTATTAATTTTCTTAAAATATCTATTTTAATCATATATTTTTTGAATTATCCTTAATAAAACCCATTTCATATGAATAATCATATAGAGATATTTTAAAAAAAATTATAATTTTAAGAGACAAATTAAATCCCTATTTAAACTCTTATAATTAAGATCAAATAGAGTATTAATTTATATAAGTTATGTAGATTAATTTAAAAAAATAATAAATATTAATGATAAAATAAACAAAAATTATATATATAAGAACAAAACCAACACCATAGAGGGTTAAGTTTTTTTACCTTTATCCACATATTATGGTTGATTACTTCACACCATACCCTCAATACAAATGTGTGTGCATCAAACAAACGATTGACCCAAAAGTAACTTTCTCTTTCCATGAAAGCGTCCCTCCCTCTTCCCCTTTTTTATTGACCCTAAAAATAACTCCTTTCTACCAGACATGGCGTGAGAAAGAGCCTTCATTTAATTCATTATGCATAATAATCTTTTACATCTTGGAGAGTTTAAAAGACATTCGTTATATAGTAATATTGAAATAACCTAATTCACAGGGGGCAAAAGAACCGAAATAACCCGACCCGAAACCGTAAGTATGCCACGTAGCACTATCATCAGCCTTGATGTGAAATAATAAACCAAAATCTTAAAATATTTTATTTTTATCACAAGAAACCTGTAACAAATGCTTCAACTTTCTCTCTCATGATTCTCCCTTTTGCATTTGACAACAAAACATCTTCATGATATTGGAATATGGTATCAGCAAAATATTCCTGCGTAACCCGAATCCAAGATTTGTCTAAAAACAAGTTCTCATATCGCTTGGACAGTAGACCCGACCCAAATTTAAATACAAAATAGTCAAACATCATAGACTCTTCTGCCATACAAAGGCATACGTGACTCGTAATAGTAAAATTTTTCCTTCCTAAAGATGACAGACTCAGCAAACAGATCAACAAGATCTTCTCTTAAATTAACCATCGGATGCCTTGGGGGAGTTTTCTGGGGTCTTGAGAACTGTCACCGCTTTCTCGCCCTTATGAGCCATGACCGCCGCTTTAAATTCCTCTACTATCGACCCGTCTTTGAATTTCAAGGCGAATGTTGAGAGGCCGTCCTTCCCTTCATTGGCACTATTGATGCAGGCAAAAGTAACACCTTTCTTCTCCATATTGGTGAGCTTTATATCAGGGAACAGACGCGCATTTAATATCAGCCTGTAATTTCCCCTCGTCCTCATAAGAAGTCTTGCCTTTTCATTCCCTCCTGCAGAAACATTGACCTTCAGTTCACCCTTTCCTCGTTCCTTCCAACTTCCCTCAACAAACTCGAATAATATTGAATCTGCATTGAAAACCACTTTCTCGTTTTCCTCGCCCGTCTCAACTACGACCTCCTGCATCGTTGGGAAACCACTTCCCTCACCTTTAGCAGCAGCAGAGGCACCAGTTGCCCCAAAAACAGAAGTTCCATTGTTAGATAAACCCAGACCAAAAGGCTTATCATTTTTCATTCCAAAAATTGAACCAGAACCACTACCCAAAGCAGACCCTTCATTTGATAAAGACCCAAAGGTAAATGAGGGAGCAGAAAGTCCAGTTCCAGCAAGACCACTAAATGCATTTTGGCTGCTTGAAAGCTGTTGAAATGACTTCAAAGAAGATCCTTCTGAACCAGGCTCTTGACTTTCAACCGTGTTCTCTTTCTGATCATCATTTACTGTATCATTGCCATCCTTAGTTTGTTCTTTTTCCACGTCACCGGCATTCTCTTTATCTTCAGCATCCTTCTTATCCTCGTTATCATTTTTATTAGTTTGTTCTTTATCCACCTCACCAGCACTCTCTTTAGTTTCAGCATCTTCCCTATCCTCATTATCAATTTTATTAGTTTGTTCTTTATCCACCTTGCCAGCAGTCTCCTTATCTTCAGCTTCCTTCTCCTCATTTTTATCCTGATCCTTTCTTTGCTGTTTGCCTACCTCAGATTTTTCCCCCATGCTCTCCTCTGCAGCTTTCTCTCCCTCAACAGAATCCTTAATTTCAGCAGATTTATTTCCCATCTCATCAGCTTTGCTCTCTAATTGTTTGTCATCCCCATCTTTAGCTTTCTCAGAATCATGGGTTACCTTGTCAGTACATTTTGTATCATCTGCAACAGTGTTCTCACTAGTTTGTGCTACGGGGATAGCTTCTGCAGGTTTAGCACTCGACTCAGGATGAGAAATCAAACGTATTCCAGCAAAAGGATTTGTTGATGGAGCAGAATTGCTCTGTTGGCGACGAACTTTAACTATTCTCCTGGTTGCCATAACTTCATCACTGGCCTTCTTAAAAGATCCAGCCTCAGGTTCTGGGGCATCATCCTCATCATCAATGGGAGTGTCTCGAGAGAGCTCCCTTCCAGCAGCCCTTTTCTTTGAAGGTGGAAGGGCATTGTCAGCATCCCCCATTGAAGAAAGAAATCAATGAAATACAACTTCAGAACTTCTATTTCACCAAGTACGGAAATGACTGCAATAAGAAAAGTAAGATATTAATCTTTTCTCTTCAAGCTGAAGACCAAAATTTAATGTAAAAGGAACAATATAAGCGTAAAAATCATAGTATATGCATAACGGGTTTTGAGGAATGTAAGACTCCATGGCATAGATGCTTAAAAAAACTTGAAGCTAATCAAATTCATCGTTCTGTTTCTTTCAAATGAAATAGATTAGGGTTTCAAGTTAGAGAAACTGCAGACAGTAGCATGATATATTCGCCTAGACAAGCTTGCCTCCAAGGCTACTGCTTGTTTTGTCTTACTGATACTAGCAGCACTATCCTTGAAGGTAACAAGAAAATAAAATTACTATGAGTGAAGATAGAAAACTCTGTCTCACAGATGCCCAGGAAACATATACAGAAGAGAACACTTTCAAAGCCAACAATTTCAAGTGAATAAACATAGAGAACAGTACAACAAAACACCAACAAGAACCAGTGATGATTTATGAGGTCCCATAATGACCTAAGTAATTTTGCACACAAACATTCGCACCCAGAGGGTGGGGGTGGGGAACAAGAGTATGTTAGAAAAGGAAAATAGATCTATTAAATAACTGACTACAAATTAGTGAACCCATGAATTTTCCCAGAGAAATTCAGAGATCCTTAGTAAAGGACAAAAACAGAAGCCAACATAAGTACATCCATGATGTGTTCATCAGTCACATATCGACAATAAGACTTTTTTTGGCATCAGTGTCTGCTTATCTGAATGCATTACATCATAGCATAAAAGCTACCAGAGATATTTACATCAGCTATTTTGTTTTTGTAGACCTGTGTGCCAAATATCGTAAATCCAAAGTGAAATGACAAGTTATCAAACTGCACATAGAATCTTCTTATAGCTTCTTGATTTCAAAATACGGCATTATATCATAAATAGTTGGGACTAGGCTCTTGTGTTTTCTAGTCCGGTGAGCCAAATATCATAATTCCAATGTGATCTTACAAGAAGTGATACAGAATTAGACATAAAATGTTATAATAACTGTTGACAGATATTAAACATCCATTTATTCATTTGTTTTTTTTTTGTCTGCTTAGTATCGTTATTATTAAATTGTAAATAATCCCTGGAGCAAATCTCTCATAATCCAAGGCAGATTCCCAGTAATATTTTGGCTATTATGCATCAATAAAACAACACTATGGGCCAATCAAGCAAGAGTTTTCTGGGCAAAACTCTAATGACAAACCTCAATAACAGATTTCTTGTCATCAAACTCTAATGATAAACTTCAATAACGCATTTTTAAAATAGAATAAATAAGATTCAATTTGAATAAACTTTTCAACATTATAACAAGGATGTATACCTCTTGAGCGATCTAAGCATGTAAATAATGCAAATCACCAGCTAAAGAACGCAATAAAGTGTACTAAAATTATTCAGAAGTACTAAATTGCTGAAGTGGAATTAAGTCTAGTTTGTATACTGTTTCTGAAAATGGTATAATTAATTGGGGAAAGAACTTGAAAATGTAAGAATTGATTGTGTACTCAATTTGAAATTTGAAAATATCATATAAAAATTAGTATACGAATTGACAAAAATTCTAACGTTCTCACACTGGTTACAGAAAAATCAGGATTAATAGAATCAATTTCAGATCTTCAATAACCCTTCCAGCTAATAAAGCAATCGCATAAACTTCTTAAATATGAATTCAGCCGTCACAAGCAAAAATAATTTAGGAAAGGCAACATAAGTAACAACAGGAAAGGGTAAAAATTACCAAAGGAAGAGAACGAGTCAGCACGCAATCCTCTCAAATATAACAAGTTTCATCGGAAGTACCGAATGTGTCAAAGAAATCTTGAAAGAATACAGAAATAGTTCTAATACCTAGTTAAACTAAAACAAATCACAGACTAGAGTAGAGAAAAATAAGACCAACTGGACTACGAGGCCTAACATACGATAATAAGCATAAAACGCTCAGGAAAGTACCATAATAAAGAATAAATAAGTCACAACTTCATTTTCCCAGAAACCAAACAAAAAAAACTAAAACCCTACTCTACGCATATTAGCGAACTACGATGGAACATTTCACGATCACGGAGCAGGTTATCAGAATTACATAAAAACAACAAACATAAACTGAGCTCGGACGACGAAGTACCCGGAAAACAACACTCACCAGAGAAGCAAGAAGCGCATAACCGGCGGCGGGGACAAAGCTTTGCTGAAAGAGAGAAAGAAATAACGAGGAGGAGAGAGAGAAATCCGAAAAGAGAAAGCTGAAATTGTAGATTTCGAAATTTCAATGTTCGGATATAGAAGCCAGAGGGACGGGGTATAGTGTCTCTCTCATTTGATTTCAGTGTTGAACTAAGCAGAAGAAGGGTTTTTATTTGTGTGCGACACGTCTCTGAATAGGGCTTCCGTTCATAGATTGGGCTCGGAACCTAAAACCATAATTTGGGCTTCTAATCTTCAAAATATAGGAAAATAGCATGTGAGTGTTGTCACCTATGATAAATAATAAAATTATATATATATATATATAAATTTAATTTCCATTACTATGTGAGAATTTTTTTAATAGATAATTTTATAAATTTTTTATAAGTTTTAAATCAATACCAAATAAATCTAAACTTTTTAGGATAAAAAAAAATTGTTAGAATAAAATGAAATATTACGAGTATAAATCTATCATGTTGTAAGTTTAAATTTTATTGTTGATGTTTAGAGGGATGCCCTCACCCAAGTGAACCTACAAGATTTGACTCAAACTTTTTTTTATCAAAAACAAATATAGGGTATAAAAAATATTTTGTTATGAGAGGTAAATTCTACTTTAGTAATATCTATGTATCAAAATGATTAATCTCTAGTTATTAGTTATTGTCTCAACCTTAAAAAAATGCACTTGTGCCTAAAATTTTTGGAGAAAAAAATAATAATTATTATTATTATTTGATCCTTATCGGTTATTATATTTATAAATTTATAAAAGCACTCCTTATACTTTAAAAGAGCTTGTTTTGATGTGTACCACACTTATAGACCAATATATTAATGGTGATATAATATAGGGACTAACTCTGAAATAGTTGTGTAAGAAGTGATTTTTGTTGTTATTTTTATAAAATCTTACACTGACCAACTTAAAAAATGAGGTATAATATAGGGGGGGGGGGGGAAGCTATTTTTCTAGAAAAATCTTGATGCATGGGAAGGAGTGGATGTGATGGGAAATCAAAAGAAAAAAGGAAGGAGTGGATGGTTTAAAAAATAAAAAATAAAGGAGTGGATGTGGATGAGATATGAATTTTGACCAGGAGACGACAGCATCTGATTCGGCTATAATGCTTATATCTTAAAAAAGTAAAATACAATATCATTTCTTAGACGTCCAAAGAGCAAAAATTTTGATAAGCTGATTCCTTAAAAATAAATTATTACACTGACGGTATAAATTTGTATATTTTTAAAATTATTTGATTTCCATGAACTCATTTTTTTCAATGATTTCCATGAATTTAATACTCTTCCTATAATAAATATAGAAGTTAATTAAAAATTTAATTTTAGTCATAAATATAAAATTTTAGTTTATTTTCTCTTATATTTATTACTTTTTTAAACTAATTTTACGTAATTAGAAACTTATATATTCATCTAATCCTTAATATATGATATATTTAACTAATTTGATTAGATTAAGAAAATTAGTTAAATTAATTAATATAAAATATTTTTTTAAAAAATACTATAATAATTTTTTTAACTCTCTGCATTCATTTCTTACTTGATTATTATTAAGGGAGTATCAATAATAATAATTTAAAAAAAAATATAAATATAAGAAATAATATCTTATATTTAGAATTAAAATAAATTTTCTAATTAGATTATATATTAATGATCAAAAGAGTATAGTATAATATTATATAAAAGTATTATAAAGTGATTCTATAATATTATTATAATTGACTACGTTATTAATTTATCTAAATTAATTAACTACTTGAGATTGGAGTATAACATAAAACATGTAGAGTAAAAAAAGAATGAAATTCAATCTATGCTTTAACCTAGAATCTATTCCGATGATTTGTTTTCAAGCCTTGTTTCAATTTTGTATCTTATCTAACAGTAACATTCCACCATATCAGTATGACAAATGGATGAAATGGGTGGAGTCATATGAACTACTATTAAGCAACTATAAGACATATCACATTCTTTTATACATATATATATATATATATATATATATATATATATATATATATCCAACAGCTCAGGCAACTGAGTTTGTCTAAGATTGCGGTTGTATTCATTATTTAGATTTAAAATATGTATAACTTTTAGGAAGCCTACCGACAACGTTTGTTTCGCGGTAAAATACTTTTTAGAAAAAGAAGGGAAAAGGTATCTAAAGATAAAATAAGATATGCTATTTTTACTATAGAATGAATAATATGGCTAGTTTTAGTATCCATATTAATTAATTAGTTCATCTCTCTCAATTATTGACTCCACTCACATCTTTCTTCTGAACATTTCTGAATTCTCAAACAATTCAACTAACCTGAGTCTCGATAACTAGTTGGGTAAAATGGTCATCTGCACTCTGCAATCTTAATGGAAATAAATAGATAACGTAAATCATTGATTTGTAACTATCTACATTCATTCAAAATTAGCAGATTTTAGAAGACTTGTCAATGGTAAACTGACTGATTAAAGTTGACAATTTAGATTTGATAGTTTTTAAAAGTTGACATTTTAATCTAAACACTTCAAAAAGTGTAGTAGAAACCGAGTGGAGAGAAACACAGAACAGAAACCGGACAATGTTAGGGAAGAATGGTTATTTTCTCTATTATGAGTCCATGATTACAATCCAATTAAATATCAAACAGAAACAGCAGAAACAACCACGAGCCACATTTCTCTTATAGAGTGGGGGGGGGGGGTGTTGAACAACCTAGGATAAGAACACGCGATCATAATTCCGCTACTACATTCACAATGGCACGAGAATATTGAGGTCAAAAGCCTCAAAAAAAGAATCTGCTATATAAATTCTAGTAAACTGTAACTACCTGAACCTAGGAGATTGTATTATATTTATACCACGTACAAAATGAGCAAACCCAGGGCACTACCAAACCACAAAACCAGGAAACAGAAACAGCCAGTCCGCACAATAATAATAATATCATCGCCTCCTTCAGAAAACCTGCAGTTCAAACTATATAAAATTAAAATGGTAATATACACTAGGGAGTAACATCTTACAAGTACATGCAACACAAATGATAGAGAATACGTTGGATATCAATACAAGAACCGGATGGGGAGACTCATCCTTAGTACTTTTTTTCTTCTCCTAACCTTAAATATTCCTAGGAGCAGGAACCGACTGTCCTTGATGCTAACTAGTGATGTGGTGTAAGCACTGCCAAAAAAAAAGGAGAAAATGGAGTGAGGACCCAGAAAATTTGAATAAAACAAAATGATAAATACATAGACATTCATAGTTCAGGTTAATAATGCTACAGCAAATAACCAAATTAAAAATGTCTACAGATTTAACAAAAGCTGTTGTATGTGATGGAGACTTAACAGGATGGGATATTAAATCCTATATTGAGCAATATGGGATGTTTAATAGAATATTTAAGTATGTTGATTCTCCTACCTCAACAGCTATCTTTTAGGGTAGGATTCTCCATTATACTCAAGTACCCATCTATTAGTACCACAGCGAGATTGTTGACGGTTTCGAAGAGGGCTACCTATGGAGAGTTATGAAAGACAAGAGGCCACATCGGCTTTCCATGAAGGGCCCATTGATGGAAATTCAATAATATAGGATACTAATTCACATATTAAGTAGTATAAGAGTATTTAATTGAGTTAGTTCTTCGACCTCAACAGCTATCTTTAGGAGTAGGGTTCCCCATCCCACTTAAATACCCATTATATAGAAAATTTGCCATGGGCAATTCAAAGTTGGGTGCCCAATGAATTTGGTTAAGGGCGAAAAATATTGTATGGGCAACATAACAATGATCAAAAGCTACATTGACAGCCTCATGAAAATACAAATTACAGACATGAGATTGAGATGTTAACCTCATAACACACAAGATTCTAAAGGACACTAATGCCAAAGACTATATCAAAAAGACAAGCCTGGGCAATTTAATCTACTGGAGCTCAGAAAGTGCATTTAGCAATGTTATGAATGAGATTTGGTTATCTGTTCCCAAACATGCAGGATTATATGTTAACGTGTTGATTTACTATTAATAAAAAAACAACTAAACAATTATACCCAAAAAAAAACAACTAAAAATGTTGGAGTAAGTCAGCAAGTTGTCTAAATGGGAGTCAGAAATGGCACTTCAGAAACAATTAATCACCAGAGACAAAATTGGATTTTCACATGGCCCCAACCAATTGCTTTTAGGCTGACGGGGCTCCTTCAGTATTCGTACCCCACCGTTCGTCAGCCTCATTGCCATTAACAAGTACCGCAGCATCTGCAGAATCAGCATCCACTACAACTGCCTCCTCTTGGCTTCCTACCTCTCCATTCAGCTCTTCTGAGACGTGCTCTTCTCCATTTTGTTCAGTCAACTGTAACAAAGGGACAAAGATGGATTTTTTCCCATTACTTAGAAGATAAAGAATGAAACACTTTACAAATTTATTGGTGACTTCACGTGATCAGCATACCTCATGATTTGAGTCCCCATTCTCAAGAGGCTCCTCCGCATCTTCAATCTGCATGTTTCTGAATGCTTCAACAAGGGTAACACGAGATTCGGCAGCATGGTTAACAAACTCTTCCGCAGGAGGAAAAACACCCCTACAATGAACAAAATAACTAATTAGTCAGTAAACATTTTAAGCAAAATGCCAATTCTAATGATCAAATATGTAAAGAAAATATAGTTTCTCATACTCTGACCTTGTTTCTGCAGCTTTAGATTCAACAGCAAGTGCAACTTGCCAGTCTTCAAACAAATTGGGATACTCCTCAGGATCAGCCAATGATTCAGCAGCTTTTGGGTTAACCTGGGCAAACAGCAAAAATATGAGAAATATATAATTGAACTATGGACCAAATGGTAAGACTCCCAGGACATCACAATATAATGAAAACAGGAAGTCTAACCCACAATGTCTTGCAAGCTACAAAAGTCACGTGGTTCCATAGTTTCAGCAAACATTACGTATGTGAATTAGAAATTACCTTGCCGAGATCTTTTCTCCAAATTGCTACAATCTCTGAGACCTTACTAGGGAGATATGATCGTGCCATTAGAGCTGCCTCAGGAATACGATTGCTGCAAAAACCATTAAGTCAGCTATGTATGACTGCACTTCTAATCTGAAACAACCCCCCTTCTTGTGTAACTAATTCCGTGGAGTATAAGAACAAAACTAGAAAATTACCTTTCAACCAACAATTGCAGGCAGTCTTCAAGCCTACCCAACATAAATAAGCACAGGAATGCAACATTGTTTTTCCCTTGCTCTTTAGCAAGGGTTGCAAGTTTTGATATTCCTTCCGCATCTCCTAAAGAAGAATAAAGCAGTAATAAACCACTCAAATCCGTTGCATGCTTTAGACACTCCTCGGCCATTTCTAACTGCAAGAACATAATATAGAGTGAGTTGCAATGGAGCAGGAGAAATACCCACCAAGAATCAATTTTGTAATGAGACACAAGATTCAAAATTCTAATAATCCACAAGAATCAAGATAAAAATTTTAAACCAGACTTCAAATTCGACCTCAGTAAAGCCTCAAACCTCTTGCACAAGCTTCAGTAAGGCCAACAAGTCATCATGAATACATGGTCAAAATAAGCAGCACAATACAAAAGGATAAGGATATTTAGGCACAATGAATTTGCACAGATATATTACACAGATAAGCACCTTGCCAGTAGACATGGCTAATTCTCCCAACTGCTTCCATTTAGACTCACTGTGCACTTCCGTAGCAATACTCTGAAAAGGAATGATGATACAATATCACTAGCTATAAATTAACATATTGAGCATACCCATTGACAGATGAAAGAAAGAGAGTTGAATTTCACATGTTTGTCGATTTCTCCTTGCAGGTACAATATATGAACTTACCTTAGCAACCTCTAATCTTCCAAGATGTATGGCTAGCTCAAATCTGTAGTCAGGGTCAGTAGCTACTTCAAGAGCTTCCTCTATCATCCCTCGTGATTCCAGGAAACGAGCCACACTATCATTAGATCATTAAAGTATACAATTAGGATGCGGATCACTCGGGCACCAACCTTCAGAGTTGAAATCTGATGTACTGATAAATGAGACAAGGCCCACAGAACAATTATCTAAAACAAAGCGATATAGTGATACTACAATGATTCACACAAGATTATTTATTGAGAATTGAAACTATAAAAGGATTGAGGCAGACCAAAAACTTACAAAATTAATTAGATATAGGAAATATCCCTTGTTCCATCAGGCTGACTATGGAACCATACCAAAATATTTTATTGAGGAAAAAAATCAAGACAGGAAACGTAATACATAATTGTTGAGATGCGTTAGTTTAGAATTAATTATTATGTTTTGTTAGTTATTTAATTATCTAACATTAAGTTTGGATATTATTTAGGATCAGATTTGAATATTAAATTATATCTTAGAAGAATAAATTTGAGATATTATAATTATGATAGATTTTATATTTAGCCTATTAGTTTATATTTTTGTCTATATAAAGGCCTCTTTATATTCTCATAGATTAATAACATTTTGAAGTTCCCTCTACTTTCGATCCTTCAATTTTTCACATGGTATTAGAGCACGAATATTAAATTTTAGTTAAAATCTCGATGAAGAAAAAGAAGAAAGTCAAACTTGAAGAGAAGGCACGCCTTAAGAAAGTCAATCTTTTTTTCTTCAAGTTCATAGAAGTTGCCCTCTACTATCGTGACTTCACTCAACATTTAAAAGCACTCTCAATGTGGTGCAACATGTGTTATCATCAACTATGTTCCAAGTTATGGGTTAAAAGTGATTAGTGTTAATCACTTAGTTACTAGATGATCCAAATTCTATATAAAAGGTCATAATCTATAGGTTAAGAGTATGTGATAGTGAGATCCTTATCAAAATAAGGAAGAAGGTAACATGGGTCTTTTATCATAAAATCTCATAGGGATTAGTTCATCTCTCTCAAGTGAGGTTAAATTAGTGTGTAAACTCAAGTAGGTTATCACAATTGTATTAACATGTTGCTTTTGAATAATACATATGATAGAAGAGGGTAACTTAAGTCTCTTCCTACGAAATTTTATAGGTTATAGGATTAGTTCATCTCCCTCAATTGATGTTAGATTAGTGTATAAACCCAAGTGAGTTACCATGATTGTATAAGCATGTTGCTCTTGAATAATACATATGATTCTTCATCAAGTTCCCTTTTTGCAAATGTACTTCTTCAAGTTCACAACTTTGTTTCAAGATCCAAATTCAAAATCCAATCAACTTTAGTTCAATAGTCACTACTGGTTTAAAAATTTAAAGTTCTGGTTCTTCTATAATAATACTACTCACATCCAAGATGCCTCTCAACTTGGGGGGAGTGTTGAGAAGTACAAGTATTCAAGCTAGGAATACAGCTTGAGGGGGAGTGTTAAGATGCGTTAATTTAGAATTAATTATTAATTAATTAATATTATGTTTTAAGTTATTTAATTAATTATCTAAAATTAAGCTTAGATATTATTTAGAATCATATTTGAATATTAAATTACTTTATTTTAGAAGATAAATCTGAGATATTAAAATTAGGATAGATTCTAACTTTAGCCTATTAGCTTATATTTTTTTCCTATATAAAGGCATATTTCATTCAGGGATTATTAACATTTTGAGGTTCCCTCTACTTTTAATCCTTCAATTTTCCACAATAATTAATTAGATATAAGAAAATTTATGAAGCATAATTCTGCTATCAAAAACATGCTTCAGACTTATAAAACAAATATCTAAAAAGAGAACTGATAATTTTTTTCTCCTTAATATTAAAGTATCAAAGCTAACTAGAACCTGTTATGATGTTGTTTGGGAATTGTTGGCAGAACTTCGTTGGCTCTCTCCAGATCACCACGCATCACAAGAGTCTTGTACTCAATCAAGCTTAAAAGCAGTGTGTACCCCATAACACTGAAAGAAATTAAATAATTAAATAGTAAGAGAAAGCAGGTCAGATTACAATTGTGACTTCGAATATAAAAAACAAAAGGTTCACATACTTGAACTCCTTGTCGATCAAATAAACCCTACTTTGGCTGGCAAGATATCCCAGCAAGTACATAGGGCGGTCCAAATGAAACATCGTAGTTACCTGAATTCATTGTCTCATTGAGGCCTCATAACAATCATGTAGTTCAATAAAAAAATATATTTATGAATTTATTTTGAACCTAGAAGGGACAAGATCTAATACCTCACCACCAACACAGTAGTTTAGTCTCCAGGAGGAATTGTTGTAGATGAAACAATCCCCAACCCAGATGCCAGTCCTGACACGTTCATTCATTTCATGAAGAAGATCAAAGGCATCTTCAACACCCTGCTCATCAACAGGTCTTCCACTATTCAAAGATGATGCAACAACGTCACGCTGCAGTAACAAATGGTTAGATGTTTCCAATGCTTTGCACCACAGCATATACAACATATTAACAAGATATATGTAAGGGAAAGGAAGAGTTCTTCAGCAAGAGCCAACAACTGTATGAGAATAATGAATTTTCTTAGAATACTCACATTGTACTTCAGGATGTAGAATGATGCATCACTTGCAATTGCCAGTAGATCACCACTATCAGCCCAGTAAAGGTTCTGACACAAGAAAAATGGCAATGTAAAATGAATTGTAAAATTGGAAGAAAAGCATATGGCTACATGCCATCTACTGAAAGCACTCACTTTCACATTAACATCAATGCGACGAATCAACCTGCA
The DNA here is from genome assembly GCA_037074615.1 of Leucaena leucocephala. Taxonomy (NCBI): domain Eukaryota; kingdom Viridiplantae; phylum Streptophyta; class Magnoliopsida; order Fabales; family Fabaceae; genus Leucaena; species Leucaena leucocephala. The sequence continues at coordinate 3,935,490 of CM073558.1, read as the reverse complement.
TTCAGCCCAATCATAAAAGCAGATGAAGCCATTTGAGCAAATTGCCAGTAAAGTGCCACCAAATATTCGTTCAGCTGAAAATGTAGGCCGGATACTCTTCTTTTCCTGCATTCCACATCAGTTGGACTCCAATTACAACTTCCCAAGAAGAAATTTGTTTCATTTAAAAGCATCTAAAACAGGGAGAAAATAATAAATAATTCTACAGAGCTAGAACCAATTTCTGCAATATACAAAAGTATAATGCAAATATGTCTTGTTATTAGCAATTTAGCATTGGAAGCACACTTCACAAGCTATTGTCATACTGTTTTGACATAACGTTTGGGTTGAGTAAAATTAACAGCCAACGTAGCTTAATTACCAGCACAAGAAGAGCAGAACTCTTAGCTCTCCTCTTAATGAAAAAAGTAAGGAAGTGTTGTTTCTTACCATTTCTTTCACCAGACCCAAAATAAAAAAAAACAAAAAGAAAATAAACAACAGCAAACCTGAAAACTTTTGCTAAAAATTTTTATCCTTGATGTACTTTCTCTGACAGCATATTCTCCATCCGAAGACCAAACAAACTCCAGTGCTGAGCCAAATGACCTATTTCTCCACGCCAATGCAGTGTATATGATATACTCACCATCTCCACACACAACAACAAATCTGCCATTTGGGTTGTGCTTTAAAAACTGAAAGTAAAGTAGTAAATAAATGTTCAGTTACTGTATATGCACTTGAAACCAAAGGAAGGACTATTATTTTAAACTAGATTGAATGGCAAAAAAAAAAACAGTTCACAATCAACTCTATAATGTATTACTTTATTTACATGGCAAAATAATGTCAAGGAAGATATGACGTTAAAAAGCATGAAACCAAATATAAAGCAAGAGGATGCCAACTCACCTGTGGGTAGAGATCACAGGTGCCCAATTCCTTAACAGCCAAAGGTAACCTTTCTCCATCGGCCACCTAAGAACAAAGTAATTATAGTTGCATGTCACTAAAAAAAAACTTACGTATTATCTTTTTTATGGCCAAACTTGCTCACATATTAGACAACAGAACAAGGATATAAATGAACTCAAACCTCCACATCTGCTCCTACACTCTTTATATTGACTGTCTGAATTTCATTATGCTTAGACCAAATAATTTTCCCACTGTTATCCATGCTGGCTACAGGTTCTTCTCGACCAAGTTTGACCATGATAGTTCCTTCATCATAGCCAATGACCACCCTGCAGAGAAAGAAGTTTTGGCGTTGTGTAACAGGGGTGGAATGTAACAAATAACTTTACAGCTTCAATAAAAGAAATTCTCCATTTACGGCTTCATTTAAGGTGAAACTGAAGTAAACGAGCTGAAATCATACCTTGGAAAAATATAAAGAATTTCTCTAACCAATAACCAAACATTCAGACTTCGTTCTTGACACTATTTGGTGGAATAAGTGCTTGTTTGAATGGGCTTTTCATGAAAAAGCTCAACAAGTTTTTTTTTTAAATATATATATAAAGATATATGGGAAAAAATTTTAGTTTTCACTAATAATAATAGTTGTGTGCATATTTTTTCACATGCTAAAATTTTCAGCCTTGCGTCTGTAAAGCTTTATACAATGGGCACTAACTAATCAATTAAAATTTAACAAAAACTCACCGGCGTGAACCTTTCATGCATCCAAGAGCCCAAACTCTTTCAAGACCATAGTTCAACGTGTTCTCAAGCCTGCAAGGTATATTAAATCAATATAACATGGGGCAAAAATGAAGCATTATTTTGACGACTGGATTGAATTAGTCGAGCAGGGAAACAGCCAAGCATTAAGTCCAGTAAACAAATCAAAACCATTCTGCCTGTAGGACTGCTTCAGACCAGCCAGAATCATTTGAACCAGCCAGGTTTTTCAGGAACTGGTGCCCTGGCACGGGTTCTTGAAAACCACCATGCCATCACCTTTAAAAAAAATATTTTGCCTGTAGTCCCCATGAATGCTTTGCACACTGGAAACTAGATTGGCATCTTCAATTCTTATTTTTAAAGTAAAATATGTCCAAACAAGTTATACACTAAATATATTATAAATTCATGTTTTACAGATACATCATAAGTATTTCATAAAGTGAATTATATTTAATATATATGGTTTTATGTAAAATACATACATATAATTATTCTTTAAATAATTGAATTTTTATATATATTTATGAAATCAACAGGTCTGTCTTACATAACCAGTTGACTGACCTGACAGTCTAACTGAGTCGAGCTTTTAAAATATTGTGAAGAAGTAACAAACAACAATGAAGTCTGTCATTCTCAAATTCAACAGTCTTCAGGTGATTATCTTAAAGCAGCAAATGAACTCTTTCCAATCTTGATTTAAAGCATAATGGTAGTTTAAAACCCAAAAAGAAAAAACGCATCCAACCTCATAAAAAAAGGTGGCCCGCATAAGAAAACTGAGAAGAGGGCCAGGGGAGGGGGGTGAGAGAGGAATGTGCCAAGTAGCATAAGCATAAAGATAGAGCTCACAACTCCTGTGTCTGGTAAATATTACCTGTAAGTCGTTGAGTGCCATATGCGCACTGTACCATCCTCAGAACCAGTAATGATTATAGGAAGTTCAGGGTGAAAGCAAACAGCAGATACATTGTGTGTGTGACCCTCTAGAGTCTGAACACAACTTTTGGCCTGATAATCCCACACCTGTTTCATATGTAATAATTCAATTCAGACATACACATAGACAAATGAAACAAGAAAAAAGGAGGAAAGTAAAAGAAATAAAAATTGAAAGCAAACCTTAGCAGTGTGATCATCAGAACCAGTAATTAGATAAGGTTTGTCACCACCTGTGAAGTAATCAACACAGTTCACCCCTTTCTGATGGGCATCCAACGTAAAATTGGGATCAGGAGAGCCAAGATTCCAAACCTGGAAAGAGAAGACAACAGGAGAATTATATGTTATACATGGTATGAAAGAATTGGACAAAGAGAAAGAAGTAAACAATCAGCGACATGAACTCATTATACCTTTATGGTTCGATCAAGAGATGCACTAGCAAAGGTGTTGGTATCTTTAGGATTAAATATCACTTGCATCACATAATGAGAGTGCCCCTCAAATATCTGAGTACAAATCCAGCCTTTCTCCCAATCCCAAAGCTTTATGAGCATATCATCAGATGATGACAGCACATAAGGAAGGGTAGGATGAACTGCCACACACCTGATGTAATCTGTATGTGCCTCGAAAACTTTAACTTTGTCCATTGTGTTGTAGTTATATACACGAATGAACATATCATCAGCTCCAGCAACCACCCATTGTTTGCGTGCAACAAACTTGGCTGACCTAACTGCAAAATCATGATGTACATGAGCTCCATAGTGGTCTTATAAGTTAGAATAATAGAATGGAAAGATACACCTTCAAACAATTGACAGAGAGATAAACACGAAAAAATGAAAAAAATTAAGAAAGAGAAAAAACAGAAAAAGATCACTTACCTGGTAATTCAGTAACCTCAAAAGACTTGGCCATGGTCTGAAATAGCATGAAAGGCATTAAAGCTAAGTACTCCCCGTACAAATTAAAATCGGCTAATTTAAAGCAAAAAGGCTTTTGAAAAATGGAAAAATACAAACATAAGAGTTCAAAAATTGGAAACTATAATATTTTTTAATATAAATTTAGAAACAGGGTAGCATGCATGGAAAGTGATTATTAAGACCATAGCGATGATAAGACAAGCAGGAAAAGTATCAGAAACCCACTGAATACTCCTCATAAGCACCAAATAAAACATGCAAAGTTTACAAAACTAAAAGCAAACGTAATATCCTTCCAAACAAAATACCATTTTCAAAATCTTCAACTGCATCGACAGCTTAACTACACTTTAAGGACATTCAGAATATTTTAGACCACAGAATCTCACCAAAAATACTATGCCATACGCATGTCACTGACAACCAATTTGTGTTAAAGGGAGCCACTCCTTTGTTATTTTGACAAGGTACACGTCATTTTGAGGATGCTATATATGGAGCACATATAACATTCTATTCCTTCAAATTTATGATTACATAAATTTCACATGGCTGCCCACTGTCAAGTACACATTGAAGTCAGTGTCCGTAGCTCTCATTCTGTTTCTTGTTTTTAATGGCATTAGCGTCTCTTCGATTCTACCAGAAAAAAGTACACATCTAAGCACAAAAATGCTACAGTTATTCCTAACCATGCTCCAACACAAACAATAACTAAAAGGTCATTCTATTTCTTTTTACTAAGGACAGGTTTTGTAGGCTCTAACCATACAGTAACTAAATACATAGAGGTTGGTCCGGTACAATATTTGCCATACCATTTACTTTACTCAAATACTCATTCTAGTAGAGCACCCACACTTTGTGTTCATATGTATGCATGTGTTCCTAAGTGCCTGGTAAAAGTAAACATGGGGTAGCCGTCCAGAATCACAGTAATTAGTTATACTAATGAATTTCACAAGTCTAATGTTTCAGTTTGAATAGAAATGCAGAAAGCACACAAGAAAATCTATTCCACTGTGTATATTTAAGTATTTCATAAGTTTGATAAAGCCCATTTTTTCTTTAGAATCAGAGCATGAAATTTAACTTGTAGCTAAAATATATGATGAAGCTGACAGCAAAATATTTTGGTAGAGCATTCACCTTGAATCAATGCTTTCCATTAATATATATCCCCCATAATTATTACATTTCTCCATTGGCTAAAACTCACAAGCTATGTGTTATAACAATACAAGAACCTCAATTAAAAAAATTTCCGATACCTGGGATTGGTAATTCCAAATGCAGACAGTTCCAGAGTATAAACTTGCCAGAATCCTGCAATAACCATGGCATCATCACACGCTTCAGCAAAATACCCAGCGATGTAATATTTATCGATCCTCTGACAACAGTAATCCCGTTAAAAATTCTATGAATCGTATTGGTAAAGTCATCACAGATGCGGCACATGGGAAATTATCAAATTAAGAAGGCAATTATAGATTTTAATAGTGAACAGGGAAAATGAAAAGATGGTTCCAACTTTAGCTTCATAAGAAAAACTTTCAGACATAATCAGCGAAGGATTAAGGATTACCATGGTTCTGTTGGATGTAGATCCACGGACTTTACTCTTTCTGATCTTTGGGCAAGCTTACGCTGTCGATGAAATAGAAAAGTAAGACGTCGGCTGAGTAGTCAGGAAGATAGACATCCACACTATGCTTGGTTACCGAGAACTCGAAATGAACAAATCTCATGGACAAGATCATGAAGCATTTCTCGGCAACCAACCACAGTAACATCATAATATCTTTAAGACATGAGGCCAAACTAAAACATAGAGCTTGAATCGAATAGAAAGAATATCAGTACCTTAATTTCAAGCCTGAGAGGCTGCAAAAGCACGTAACAAGAGAAAAAGAAACACAAGTTAGTGCACAATTCGACATTAGATCCCACAGAAATCCAAAACACAAAAAAAAACTAAGCAATTAAGAGTCTAAAATTCCGAGAAGGGTGAATTTCAAAAGTGTTAACAATATAATTAGAAAGCATCAAATCGAAGCCAATTCGCTCGAGATCTAAGGAGTTAGAAATGCAGAAGAACAGATCAGACAAGAAGCTCACCATTTTCACAGATTGGAGGTGTAACTCGCTTTAATCGAGAACACTCCTCAGAGATCAAAAGCGAATTCGAAGACGAGCCCAGGAGATCGAGCACAGAAGTTAGTGTCAGAGGTAGAGTTTTCTGCTATGCATGTATGTGAGAGAGCAGTGTAAATATCGCGATCGGGAAGAAAGGCGTCCGCTTGAGCACGGAGTGCTCAGCACTTCAAACACACCGTTTTCAGTGCTGAGGATTTTTTATTTTTCTTCTTTCTTTCTTGTGTTTTTATTTGGTTAAGATAAAAAATAATTCTAATACATATAATTCCAACCTTTCTAATACGTTATAAAATTTATTTTTTTGAAAGATAAAATTTATTACTTTTTATTATGTAATAAAATTTTATATTTTTAAGTTTTTATTATATTTATCAAAAGCTTTTTCTTTTATAAAATTTTTTTAAAAGGTTAGGCTCACCTGTAATATAAGGGTAAAAAAAATTTTACTTTCTCCTAAATAATATTAATATTAAACAATACGAGTCAATTATCTTTAAGTATAAATTTAAACGTTTAAAATATAGGATATTTTCTTAAATATAATAATTATAATTATAATAAAATAATATTTTTAAATATCAAATACTTTCTAAACAATTTTTGCTAACTTAACCCAAATAAGTATAATTCAAAACCTATTTATACGGTGTGAAGATATTATTCTATTAAGGAGGAAATGATACTCCTCAAGGGGATAGCATCATTATTGGACTAATGAATCCGCCACCGCCCCCAGCAATATGTTGCTTATGAGGCCTACTAGCCAAGACTTACAGGGGCAACTGATGCTGTAATGATCAGTTTTGAGTAATTTGGGCAAATTAATCATTGTAATTTAACTAATACATATTAGTTAAAAATTAGTTAAGTCCCTATGTTTGATTATTCTTGCAGCTCTCTGCATATCGATAGCATTTCTTTGTCTTATTTCTGCATGCAAAATGATTTGAGGCTGAATAATAGCTAACCTGTTTTATTGATTATCATTTGCTGTTTGATATGTCTCTCTTGGTATTATATGTGCTAAAGAGGAGTGATTAGAAAATAATCTCAAACACAAAAATAATATGAATAAAAAAAATATTTATTCCTAATTACTAATATTATTTTTGGGTATTAAAATGTTAACCACATTTCTAATTAATTGGAGATTCAGGTTTATATGAATGATATGCATTGAATAAATAAAGTAAGCTTAAGAATACAACTAAAAATATTATGGTTTTTAGTTTTAGAATAATTGTTTTATTGCTCTATTTGAATTAAATTGTTCGTCATGTAGTTCAAGGACCAGCATTCACCTCTGGCTGGGAGGAGGAGGTTACAAGTTTGATCTATATTGGTATGTGTGTATGGTAATATATATGTGGGCGCGTTCATTTGACTATAATACAAAAAATATATACCGTTCGTCAAGTATGTAAAATTATCCACTGAATGGGATCAAAAGCCCTAGTGGTGAAGGGTTTGATTTGGACAGTGGGCTTAGAGAGTTTTTTGCTGCACTTTTAAATTTCTAATGGGCCAAGTTTAAATAGGCCCGGCCGACACTAAATAAGAGATCTAACAATAAGTAACTAACGGGGGTTGATCTAAGTGATAAACGACTCTGTATCATTTAAGTGAGATCTCGAGTTTAAGTCTTGGCATATGCAAAAAATTTTCATTAGGAGACTCACCCACTATAGTCAGGTACATGATGCATGTCAGATCCGAATATAATTAAGATAAAACTCCAGTAAATTGGGAGATAATAAAAAAAGAAGACATAACTAGGTTGGTTAGGTCTTAACTTAAAATGATGTGAATAAATGATCCGGTTGTGTCTTAATGGTTATCTTTTTTGGATTTTGAAAGCATCGGTAGCCAATTGCTTGCTTTTAAGTGAAAATCTCAAAGTAAGAGAATTAGTCATTGTTACTGGATACTTTGATAACTAAATTTTTTATTTAAATAATATTATTTTTTAAATTAATATGAATATTTATGTATATTTACTAAAATTATACTTTTTAAATCCTAAATATATGATATAATTAATAAGTTAATTTTAGTTCTAAATATAAAACTTATTTTTTAAATTTATTTTTTTTCTAAATTACTCCTATTGGCATTCTATCAATAATAATCAATTAAAAAAAAATAGGGAGAGAGTTAAAGAAGATAATTATAGTACTTTATGACAAAATATTATAATAACTAAATTTTTTAATATAATTAAATTAAATCAATTAAATAAAATTTATATTTAAAATTATAGGAATATTATTTTAATTATAATTGAATTGAGGGTGATTCAATTATGTTTGAACAAGTGATTTTTAAATTGCTATCTCACTTGGTTTAAAGATGGGTTCAATATTTTTAATACTTTGTAAAAACTCAATGTAACTTTCAAAAATTGATTACTAATTAGTACTATATCTGAAAAATAGATTGCAAAATGCATGCCAGATAACCAGCATGCAAGCACGGATCATAATTCATGAGGTCAATACCAACAATTCATAGCCAACAAGCGACCCAGAAATGGTCAAACTGGTTTGTGTTACCCAACTTCATTGGTGAAAAATATCAAGCAGCTGACATCAATTGATTAGGTCAGATCACCTATCAAAACCAAAAAAAAAACAAAAATAGTGGGTGTGACTTGTGAGTGGGTTGTAGGTTCTATACCCTACCTACGTTGACTCTCTTATGCGGCAGGGGGCTTAACTTGTCCAAATAAAACCTTTTTGAATTCGTGGAGAACGTAGATAGTGCCACAACCCCTATAGTAAAAGATTGTAAGTAAATTCTATTATAGCTATTGTGTGTTACACGAAGAAGTCCCACATTACTTATGATTTAGGGAGTCTAAATGCACACACACACACACATATATATATATATGCGTGTGTGTGTCTTAACAGTGCAAATTGCAAAAGGATAAACAAGAGTGAGTTTGCGACTATGATAACTTTTTTTTACCCCCTTTTTAATAAATGCTAATTAAATACTACACAGTCAAGTTTTTTTCACTAGCGTAACCATATTTACTTTACCCTCAACTTTTTTTATACATATTTAAATTATTTTAAATATTTTTTATTATTTTCTCTCTAACAAATATAACACCAACAAATGAGTTAATAGTACTCTATTTTACTATCTAATTTTTATATTTAAAATTAAAAAAGATTATCATCCCAAAAAAATCTCTCAGAACATCTATTTATATAGGTTTTTGATATAATCTATATATACTTTTAGTAGATATAAAGAAAAATGGAGCCCTTCAAAAAAACTTAACCTGAATTAATTATGAATCAATAAACGATCCATATTATTTATTATTACTCTATTAATAAGTATACTTCTTGATATTCTAATTTAGACATATTTTTTATAAAAAATAAGTCTATTTATTATTTTAACTGTTTATATATTATTAGTAATTATAGTGAATGATTTAATTATGAGAATTTCATAAGGCATGTGTTCGTCCACGTATTACAGCCATTGTGGTTTCAAATCGCAAAGACACGTGGTAAAACAATCACCACCTTTCCTATTGAACGAGGCAAAATCAGACAAATGAATAATTACCCCGTTAAATGAGGAACATTAGCCCGCTAGCTAGGTTGCACTACTACACTATTTGGAGTTAAACTTATTTTCTTTTAATTATATTGATTCATTTAATTATACCCATATTTTTCCCTATATTTTTGCCATAACTAATTTATAATGAGTCTTATATATAGATATGCTCATTTTAAATAAACTACTTTATTAACTATTTCTAAATATATTGTTACTGGAATTAATTAAATTTTGATAGATTATTGTATGGTAAATTGGCGAGTTTTAGTTGGTGAAATAGCACCTATTTTAATAGATTTTTTCAACCCAACCCACCAAAGTCCCTAACTCATGACTGGCTAAGCCGACTAGTTGGTAGATTAGATAGTTTGTAAATTTTCAAATATTTATGTGTTTATTGTGAATTTTTAAAATAAAAAATAAGGTTATATAGTATTTAATATTTTAATCTTATTTCTCATATGTATCTAATATCCTAATATTATTTATAGTATAATTTTACCCATATTTTTTTAATTTGGTACAATTATTGATACTTGAGAAATAAAATTATGTATAAAACTATATTAAATTGAAAAGAGTATATCAAATCAAAAAATTATGAGTAAACTTATACCATAAATAAGATTAGAATACTATACATATATAAAAAATAAGATCAGGATATTCGGTGCCATATAACCCTAAGAAATATAACATGAATTTAATTTGGTATAATTTTATACATAATTTTATTTCTTAAGTATCAATAATTGTATCAAATTAAAAAGATTATAGGTAAAATTGTATTAAATTAAAAAAATTATGAGTAAAATTGTATCATAAATAAGATTAAGATATTAAACACATATGAGAAATAAGATCATATATTGATTGCTATATAACCCTAAACCCTAAAATTGTATTAAATTAAAAAAATTATAAATAAAATTGTATCACAAATAAGATTAAGATATTAAATACACATGAGAAATAAGATCATATATTGATTGCTATATAACCTTAAAAAATATAAAATGAAAGTAAATTTGTTGGTGCTTCTATTTTTGGCACTAATAGTGTAGACTATATATGTAAAATAATAATAATAGTAAAGAAAATGTAGAGACTATAGATGTGCGTATGATCATATTCTAAAAATGCTATATTTGTATAGTTATTTTTTTTTACTTGATTCATCAAAACTTTATCCCAATTATATCTGAATCTGACCCGCGTCGCGTACCTGACTATGGTGGATGAGTCTCTTAACAGGGATTTTTTATATACACTAAGACTAAAACTCAATACTTTACTTAAACGATATTAAATCGCTTACTACTCAAATTAACCTTATTAGTTATATTTGTACACTTATATATATATGGAACTTTGCACTTTCCATTAGAGGGCGTCTAATTATTACTATTGCTTTGCTTGTTAATTCGTCTGGTATATTTTAGGATAATAACAATTATTGCATCACTCTCCATTGTGTGGAACTGTGGATGAATGTTTTACTATTTCTTAAAATATCCAAAACATTTTTGGCTTTTGTTTAATAAAAAATATTTCTTTAATTCTTTATAAAGAAGATTATGAATGTAAATTCATCATCACCTAATAAATTGATGACATAAAATAAGTGAAAGTCCACGCGGGCACAGTTATTATATTTAGAGTACTTAGACTTTAGTGATACTCTAAATTGATTAAATTTGCCTAAATATCATTGTCATTTAAAAATCATAGGAAGAAAAACTATACATGAATAAATTCATACGATCAATTAAGAACTATATATATGTACACATGTTATTTTAAATTATGTACTCGTATTATATAGTAATCTAATATGTGATTATAATTTTGTTTAATGTGATGATCGATAATTTTGATAAGAAATTATGAGTACATAATTAAATTAAAAATAATTTTTCAATAGTTTGAAAGAGATAACAGGATGACAAGTATTGCAATGAACTTTTCTTATGTATCAGCATATGACAAAGGCAAAAATTTTACAGCCATATCAATCATAATTTTAAAAATTTTTTAATACCCAATTTAATTAAAAATAAATTTGGATTGATACAACTTAATATTATTTAATTTTGTTATCTATATGTCGTATTCAATAATTCTAATTGGCAATCTCAATTTAATCTTTACAAAATTTTAAACCTATGATGATAATTAGTTAGTAATTATATTTATTGATTTTATAATATTTTAAATTTTTAACCATAATAATTATAAACTATTTTAATTTTTAAAAGATTTTAAGCCCATGATACTAATTAATCAACAATATCATTAACTAATTTTATGATATTTTAAATTTTTAATAATAAATAAATAATTATAATATTTTTGTTTACTTATTGTTCAACGCATAGAGGCAACTCTCTAGTTATCTAGACAATAATCATTATTGCCACTAGCTTCTCAAATAATTTTTGTTATCATCCTTGGAATTCAGCTAAGGTAATGACACTTTAGCCATCAATCAAAAGGGCCTAAAAGCAAATTAATTTAAAAATAACACTTTATAGCATAAATAGAGTTGCACTTTCTATCTGAGAAAGCCAGAGACATCCATTTTAACCGTAACAACAAATGGTAATTCCACCCAAAAATTATAAAAGAGTAATAAAGATCAAAACAAGTAGACAAAAACAAGTCCTATCTTCAACAAACTCCTCACTCATGTATTTAATCAGCATAAACTCATAATATATTTTTTAATATACTCCCTTTGATCCTAATCATAAAAACTTGTTACCTAATTCACATACAGATTATTAGTATTTGTATTTAATTGTCAACAATTTGTGATAATTTTCTTTAAATATGTCCCTCTAACTATTGGCTTTTGATTATTGGAATTTGAATATAAAATTTAAACAATTGTAAAATTTATAGAAATAGTTTGAAAAAAATACAAAAAAACTAAGCTTTTTACAAATGAGACTGAAATAAAATTTTCAATTAGATTTTATATTTAGAATTATATGTTATAATTTATAATTTTAAATATCTCTTCAATCAAAAGGTGCACAAATTATTATTATTTTTGCCAATGGCAACTCTCAGGAGTTAAGATTTATAGTTGGATTATACTTCCTTTCTTCCTACTCATAATTAAGTTACTTTCTGTAAATTTTTTATATTCTTACTTACAAGTCATTTTGCAAAATTTACGAAATAATTAACATTTTTCTCATAATTCATTTGGTATGAACAACTATGGTGGATATAGGGACTGAGAATGATGAGAATGATTTATTTAGAATTTATTACACTTAATTAAAAATATTTTTAAATAGATAAAATGAACTATCAATTTTTTCTCTAAAAGACAAAACTTATACTCCTCTAATTCTATATATAAATAGTAATATTTTATATTTATCTAAAAAAATTATATATTTTTTTATTTTTATTTTTAATTAATTATATGTCTCTCGAATATCTTTTTATCATTTATTTACTTTTATATTATTTTTCACTTCTTTTTTTTCTCATCATCTTTATAAATAAAGTTATATTTATAAAAAAGTTATATATCTTATATATTTTGAGGTATATATGGTATAGATATACATGTTTTAAGTAGCAACTAGTCGCGTGCTTGTTATAATAACGCCTACTTAGCTCATTGGCTCAGGAGAATTACATTTATTATTCATGAATTAATTTTGGTAGCCCTCATTACTGGAAGCATATATATAGCTAACAACGTTCAGGAAATTAAAAAACTTGAGAGCATCATAGGTCAGTGGCTTTAGAATAACGAATAGTAACCCTCATATAGCTACGATAATAGCTCAGTGAAAAGACGCAATTTCTCTAGCTTCCTCTGAAAGTTGACTTTTAGAGAGAGAGAGAGAGAGGACCACTAACGAGTTCAAAGAGAAGCCATTATTATTGAATCAACCTGAAAATCATTATAATTATGAAACTAACTACCTAAAAAACGAAAAACAAATAAATAAAGAGTTATATAACACTCTATATCTTAATTTTATTTCTTATATATATATCTAATATTTTAATATTATTTTTAGTACAATTTTACCTATAATTTTTTTAATTTAGTATAATTTTATAAATAATTTTATTTTTTAAGTATTAAAAATTATATCAAATTAAAAAAATTATAGGTAAAACTATTCTACAAATAAAATTAAAATATTTGATACATATAAAAAATAATATCAAAATATTAGATGTTATATAAACTATAAACAAATAAAAAGTGTAGATATCTATCAATAGATCTTTGTGGGATATTCCAAGAATAAACCTCTCCACTCACCACAAGTTTCTCTCTCCCTCTCATGGCTTTAGAATAAGGAATAATAACCCTAATCAAGCAGCCACTAAAGTGAAGAAGCTTGCTTTATTTTCTGATCGTGTATTGAGCATTTATGTCTTGCTGTGGTTGGCTTCCTTCCTTCCATGTCCATATTCATGTTCATGTGTGTGCGCGTCACTCACCTTGTGGCCCCCTAAGCGATGTGAAACTTAAAGCGTTCTTTTTATGCATTCTGTCTTTAAATGAGCTGTTCGATTTTAGGTGCCCACACAGTATAAAATTAAAAAAAAAAAGTATAAAACCCCTTCAAAGATCTATCGACTTTGTTTAAATTAAATTAGAGAAAAAATACTTACCAATCTAAGGTCAATATCCAATCTTTAAAGGCTATTTGATATGAGGGATTTGAAAGGAAGAAGAGTAAAACTTTTTATAGGCTCGATTTATAAAATTTAAAGAAATGAGATTATAAAATTTCAATATCGAGAAGAAGTAAAATAAAAGAATAAAAAAATAATAATTAAAATCTCTTAACTCTATTTCTCTACTTTTTTTAAATCTTACTTATAAAAAATTTTCCTCCACTTCTTTTCTCCTCCAAATCTTTCATACCAAACACCTTCTAAGTCTTCATTTGATAGTTTGACGAGAACTAGCATCTTTTCCCCAATCAAGCAAGCACTAAATAAAGCGAAGAAGCTTGCGTTTTTAATTTCAAAACGCTTTATTTTTCTGACGGTGTATGTATTATATTGAGCATTTACGTCTTGTTCATGTAACCCTATTGTGGACGGCTTGTTTTTGTTTCCTTGCATGTTCATGATGTGTGTGGGTGTGTGTCAGTCACCTTGTGGCCCTAAGCGATGTGAAATTTAAAGCGTTCCTTTTTAAGCACTTTGTCTTTGAATGAAGCTTGGCTCAAGAACAATCGTATATTTAGTCCTTTTAAAGATCATATTTCACTTCTTGGGGGACTACCCTATCTGTATATCTTCTTTTTTCCTTATTTTGCTTTTAATTTAATGCGTTTCTTACATCAGAAATACACTAGTATGATACCATATTTATCATACTTGATTTAGGGCATTACTACTGTTTAATCCTCCTGTAGAAATTTGTCTTTTCTTTTTGTTTACATATATATAAGGATTATGCTTTATATCCTTATTGACACAATTTTTTTTATCAGAAGACGTTGAATATATTATTTAATTGAAACTTATAACACATACACTTGTTTGATAATTTTTTAATTTTAAAAATAACAAAAATAGACATGATACAGTGTAGATAAAGTTGTTGATAAGAAGTCAGCAAATTTTCATCTTATATATAATTCATAATATAATGAATTTAAATCATATTACTGATGTAAAAATTTTATTAATTAATAATTTATAAGTACTTCTATAAGAGCTTAAAAAGTCTAGATATATGCTTTAATTCTAATGAGCCATTAGAATTTTTAAAACCCAACTCACCTAAACTTACAACAAGTGAGCACAACAAGTTCTCTCATATTCCTAATATAATCACTAAGTGTGATGGCCTCAGTAAAATGACAATGAACATCAACTTTATGGTATTTTTCCTTTAACAAAGAAAAACTACCCTCAGCGTTCAAAATCTCCGCTGCTATGGAAACCAAGGTATTTGGTTAAGCCTTTCATCCAATTATCTTGATCCTCGTCACTTATAATGCCTCCACAAGTAGCTTCTCCGTTTTGGTTAGATTCAACTATATTTGCACTATACATATAGATCTTATATCAAGGATATGAGGGAGCACATATTTTACTACATGCCTTAACTAACATCATATACCCACATAATCTTTTTCTTATTACTCAAAAGAGAGTTTAAATCCTAAACTTCTTCCCACACTCTATTTGACACTTAATACCTTGAGGAATTGTTATCTTTTTTTTATATATAATTATTTGACTGTGTTAGATTTGAGTATTATCATACTCAATTAAAAGTAATTCTTCTAAAAATATTTTCTATATTCATATGGATTTAAACTCGATACCTTATATTTAAACGGTTAACTATCGTGAAATATAGTCTTGATAGGTATTTTTTTAATAGCGAAAACTCTTTTTACTTATATCAACGCCTGTTAGTAGGAATTAATATATATTCCCAGTAAATTTCTACTAACTTAAGATCTATCCAGCCTCCACTAGATGTTCATAGGAGTAAAAAATGTATTTTACACACACACACACACATATTGATTTATTAAGTGAAGGGGTCCAAGTATAATGGCCTGGCTCTTGATAGATTCTGAAACAGGGAATAAAAGTGAGAAATCTCTACTTTTGTGAAAATACACAAGAAAAATTAGAGTCCGAAAGTGTCCCCATCAAGTTTTTTCTTGCGTCAATATATATATATATATATATATGTAGCTGTATCATTTGAAGCCACCATTCTTTTTATTAGAAAATGTCTGCTGAGAAAGTTGAAAATTAATTGGTATCAGTTCTATACACATTTCTGTTCTGTGGGAATCTTTTTCTTCTTCTTCTTTGCTTATTCCGGAGGAGTTCTGTTCATCCCTTCAACTCTCTAGAGCCTCAAAGAGATCCTTTAATAATATAATTAATTAATTTTTTTAAAAAGAGATAATTATATAAAGTAAGAGCGATCTTTGGAAACCAAGAATCAAATTCCTCTCATCTTATCTTAATATATATAAATGATCAAGCTCTTCTCTTCATCAAGGCGTTGATGTGTAAGAGAGCCAGGAACGCTGACCCTAATATATTCAACAAATTAAATACTTACGTCTTCAACTCAAAATAGACAAACTTAAGCATATATCAAAGGCCAAAATAACGGAGGGTTTTTTGGAATTATTTTTTAATTCGCAATATTTAAATTCAAATTTTTTTCTAAAGGGCATATTGGTCTGTTTCCACCGTTGTGGAATTTTTCACCCAAATTAAAGTTGATAAAAACAACACTACAAAATTAAAAAAAGGCCTATAATCATAATTATTCTTAATCTTAAAGATCAATTAAACTATTATTACCTCCACTCCTTAATATAATATTTAGTTGGAGGATTGAATTTGATGTTAAGTGTAAGATCTTAATTTATTTTATATCTAATATTTATTATTATTTTTAAATTAATTAATTTATAAATTCATATATAATATATAATATTATACAAGAGTACTATAAGATAGAGAGGTCGCATATTATATTTATTATAATTAATTTATTTATTTAACTATCTTAACATACTCAAATTAATCTAATTAGTTTTTATATGAAGTAAAAGAGGAGGTAGTATTCATTTTAATTGCATTGATTAAAAGGATATGAATCATATATAGACATTCATATCAGATTCTTTCTGTAAGATAGATCATACATCAACATAAAATTTGAACCACTGAAATATTGATTTAACGATTAGAAAATGAAGAAGAAGGGAATAAGATAGGAGGGGAAGGGAAGAGAATCATCTCCTGCTTCCTCTCATATATAATCTCACCCTTGTTAGTATCACCCAATCTAGCTCTAGTTGGTGTTATTATTAATAAGTTCCAGTTAGCACTTGATATATAAATTAAAACTGAGAAATATGGACTAAGTGGCTAGCACTTGGAAGCTTCATCTTGATTATGTATCAAGCTTTTTTATCCAAAATATTAATTCTAATATATATATATATATATATTAAGCCACATGATAATTACAAACTAAGAAATAGTCCACAAATTTAAAAATATCATAGAATCTAATTTATAAACTAACTAATAGACGTTAATTTAATAAAAATAGTTATACTTGCTTAAGCATTAAATTCTAAATTTAATTTTATATAAACACCAAAAAGGTTTTTAGAAATTTTAAATTAAACTTGATAATATTTAATTATATATTTTATTTTATTTTTAATATAAGAGTTTGTTTTATAGTATAAATTATATTATATTATAAATTAATAATATAATAATATTAAATATTAATTATATATAAGTATGACTAACATTTCAAAGCAGATAGGTGTACTAATCAAAACACAGCTTTCCCAAAAAATAATCTGTTATAAGCACATGTTTCAAGAGAAAATCTTAGTACTCACAATCATTACATTATCAATCACATAACTTGTTCTGGACGCTGCTATAATAGAAATATCTGTTGACAAATGGCACAATCCACAAAAAATTAGTTAAACCCTTATATTAGAATTTTCATATATTATAATTTAATATATATGATCTCCATCGAGTGGATCTTAAAGGTCAGCTTTTTTCCCCGCAATGTTAAAAGAGAATCTTTGAAAAATGGGAGAAATGGATCTAAAGAGAGAAAAAGGTCATTGCATCTGGACCATCAATTGTGTTCCTTTTGAATTGGCACAGTTCAGTATCTGATCCATCACTTGTGGGGTGGCTGCCTAATATTATATATATATATATATATATATATATATAAATATTACAAATCACTGTACATATAATTCTCAAACAAAAGTTTCAATTCATCTCTTGAACAATCCATTTCAAGGGCTTCATTAATATTAGACGCAACTTCCTCTCGCCGCATATATACATACATACATATATATACATATATATATATATATATACACACACATATACACATACAAATAATTTTTATAATACTCTCTCATATCCTTAATATAAAAATTAATTATTTTTTTAATATAATAATTTAAATATGACTAAATCTAACCTTTAAGATAAATTTATATTATATATTTTTTAATTTATTAAAATTAGTTAACTAACTCTTATATTAATTATAATTAATCTATTTAATTTTTTAATTTATTTAAAAATATTAATTGATTTTTATAATTAAAATTAGAGGCAGTAGAATCTTCACAATTTACACATAATAGTTATACGTACAAGTCAAGACAATGATATATTGCCTCAAAAACAATTAGTGGTTCTTAATTATATTGACCACCACAACGAGAATATATCACTGCCTGAAGCTTTTGACTCTCTGATTCCGCACTATCTATCCAGTGATAGCCTCTGCCTATGGTAGATGATAGCCTCCGTCTCTTCCTCTTTTTCTTTATTTCCTCTCTCAGACTTCCATTGTTTTTATTTCAAACTAATTCTTGATACAAACCCTTATGCCAAAAAAAGTAAATTTATTAATTGTATATATAATTTAAAATATGCTCATTCGCTTCCTATAAGTTACCTCTTTATCCACTTCATTAGAACTACAGATAGATGGTTAAATCGTTAATTTTATCTAAAAATAAAGTAAAGTTTTTATTTTATCTCTTTTTTTTTTTAAAAATGTATTGTATTCTTTTTCATAGTTAATGACTTTAAATAGAGATAACATTAAAAAAAATAATTAATACCCTATCAAATAACTTATAATAATTATTTATCTCTTCTAAAAGGTACTCTATAACAAGAAGATGAGGAGTATTATATATGGAGAAGAGGGTAGAAAATTATTTAAGATAGTGTGAGCATGTACAAAGAGGACTTTTAAAGGAGCTAGTGAGAGGATCGTTCAACTGATTGCCTTTAGTATTGTGAAGAGAGCTAAAAAAAGATTAAGAGAAGAACACTCAACATCCAAAGGGACATTTTGATGAATGATATATATATATATATATATATATATATATATATATATATTAAAGGATTTAGTTATTGATATTGTATAATAGTATTAAATTATCCATACAATTAACCCTACCTAATTATAAGGTTTATTATTATTATTGTAGTTTAAAATCTTCTGCGTGATTTCAAATTATGGCATATAAGGTTTGTATAGTTTTTGTTTTTGTAATATAACTTCATTTATAGTATTGTAATTAAAATTGTACTTACAAATTGCCACTTAAATAAAATAAATAATATTTTACAAGATTATTAAATTACTAAATTCTTTTTTATGAGACACCAACATAAGATTTGTCTGAACGAGGAAATTCAAACACTTATAAAATTAAAATTGAACCAGCTTACAAGTTATAATAAATGAGAGAAAAGAAAAGGAACCATAATATTCTAGCTATACGTACATGAAGCTGAGATAATAACATTAATGAATATAATGATAATTCCTTCAACTTGCATTTATACATATTAGAAATATAATTATCGTTTTAGGGCAATATTAGCCATATAATTAAGAAGGACCGTTTTGTCGTTAACTATGACTACACAACTTGATCTTCTGATAAATGCAAGTACACAAAGCCTGTTCTATTAAGTGTATACATACATACATACATACATACATACATACATACATACATACATACATACATACATACATACATACATACATACATACATACATATATATATATTGATATCCGTTACCTCAACTTTAATTCAACTAGCTATTCCAAAGAACTAGTAGTCAAGTCGTGTGAACTAACTAGTAATTAATCGCATTACATTACAAACAAATTGGCTCATGGTTTCCAATTATATATATATATATATATATATATATATATATATATATATATATATATAAAGTGAGATATAGAAGAAATTAGTGGGAGCTAGGTATCTAATTTTTTTGAATAATTAAAGTGATCCTGGATAGAAGCCATTAAACCATAAGTGGCCAATCTTTTTGGTTAAATTCTGTTCAAAATTGACTTTATTTAATTAGCTAGTTATCAACCAGATGTAGATCTTCCAATGGAGAATTTCACAAGTGGGGGATGGAGAATTATGCAGATGGGGTCTATGTGTTGATATCAGCAATGATTATATTGCAGATTTTTTATCATCAAACCTAACCTTAGTTGATTCTTCCAAGGATTACTAATTTGTATGATATTTTAGGATATTATATTCCTCCAGTTCTAAATATAAAAGTTAGATAATTAATTTATAGAGATTAAAAAAATTATAATTAATTTAGTTTTCTTTTTGAAAAAAATGTGTGATGTTTCTCAAATTATCCCTTTTAGGCATATGTATCATCCTATTATAGATAATACTATTTAAGTCATTGTAAGGCATTAAATATAGATATATCTTATAGCGAATATTAGTTTATTATATTATATCAAACTCCTATTAGTTAAAGTATCTCTTTTAATCATTTACATTGTAAACTAATTTTTAATGAAAAAAATTCTTAATATGAACAATTAACAGGGAGAATTTAAAAAAAATATAAATTACAAAGATAAAAATGAATTAAGATTTTACTTTTAGAATTAAAATAAATCATTTTATTAACTTGTATATTTAATAAAAAAATAAATATATAAAGAACCACAATATCTTTAGGTTAATTTAATGGCAGGCCTTAGAATTTGACTCATTTTTAGTCAAAAAGATGAGGCCGATTCTGGTATTTATTCGCAATGCTGGCACTAACTGTCATTAGGCCTCATACATAAATACAACTTGTAGGCATAAATATATTTTATTGTCCATTATTTTTCATCTTTTGCTTCAGAACTTCTATATTTAGTTTTTTATGTATTTAAAATTAAAGAAAATAACATGAAATATAATGTCGGTTAAATTGCATGTAACTCTTCTCAAAGTAATCTTGCTTTTGAAGTTATATGTAAATTATAATATAATCTTCCTTAATTATTACCTTACTTCAAAATTTTGATGTTGAACTTCCTCAATTTTCTTAAAACTTTTGCTGGCCATTTACTAATAAAACATGATATTTTAGTAAGAGAGAGTTATCTACAGATTATTTAAAGTTTAAGAGAATCATCAATTAGAAATATAAAAGTTATGAAAATCCCAAAAATAATGCAATTCTTATCACAAAAATACTATCCCAAAGCCATTATATTGATTAGGTAATTACACAGATGCGGATTCAACTTTTTGGGTTTTCCTTTTTTTCTTTATTTCACTCTCTCTTTTTAAATATAAGAAAACACGAGAATTTATTGAACCATCCCATCAAAATTTGATCTACTCAAAATTTCATATGACCGTACAAGGGACATAAGTATCTAATTTTGTTGTGGTCGAAGGATAATTATCTAATTTAATTTATTCAATTCAACAAAAGGAAATTATAGGTAATTACATCTGATTTTTTCACTGGTGTCCTCTTTTATTTTTATATATCAATCTCTTTTTAAATATATTATAAAGGGCTTGGTTTAACTTATTTTAAATGTCTTTATGTTGTAAAGAGTAAAAGTGATTAACACTAAATTCTACCCAACGAAAAGCAAAATGCTGCATGATTTCTCAAGAGAGTTAAAATTGAAAATACTTCCTCCGATGCTATATATAAATTATATTTTTTTGAGATGGGACTAATTTTATGTATAAATTGCACTTTTTTCTGTATAAAATTTTAAATTACTTTTTCCAATTTTATTCTAATTAAATACATGTCTATATATATTAGTTATCACACATACACCACTTATTATCTCATTGAATAGATTATTGTACATTCTCTTTATAAAGAAGGATATATTAAAAAAATTATATCTATATCTATTATTTTTAACTAATTTTAATAAAAATTTTAATCAATACAATTTAGTTAATTATAACTTATATTATAGGATTGGAGGGAGTAATAAATAAGAAGAAATGCATGTTTATTTGAAGGATAAATCACTAAATTAAGCAGTAAAGTTTTTGGGCAATTATTTAAGCAGTACTTTGCATGACTAATATTTGCCAACAAGACAATGAAATTTCCCCCCTTTTCGGCCTTAACAAGATAATAATAAATACTTTGATTCCGGCAAAGCGTGACAAAAGGAACAACTCTTTTTGATACGGGATAAAATGAAATCCATTAAAAAAATTCAATTTTGTGTAACTTTATTACCTAATTAATAATATACAAGCTATATATATATATATGTATATATTCATATTCGACATCTAATGATTTTATTAATTTAATTTAGTAAAATATATGAGATGTGATATATACCAGAGTTGGGGATGGTGGTGAGCCTCTCTAAAAGAGAAATTGAAAGTGACTTGAGAGTAAAATCGTGCGTCACACAACTATATATGTTAATATAAACATTTAAAAAAATCATATCTTAATTCGCTTTTTTGACTTTGATTGTGTAATTACTATTTTGTATTCACATTTTCATACACTATTTTATTTACATATATATATTAGAACAATATATATATCTATATAGAGAGGGTTATAAACAAGAAAGTGTATGAACATATATATACAGGAGCATATATGGAATTTATCCTTTGGCATAAAGCCACGATTTACTGTAAGGTGCTGATTGAATGGCCGTTTGTTGAAGATGATAGTTTCAAAATACTAAAAAGCATCTTTAATTTGTTTTAGTTATATATATATATATATATATATATATATAACCATATTTCATGCTAACAAAAATTAGCTGAGTTAGTAAAGATTTAATTAATAACTTTTTTTTAATATAAAGGTGTGCCCTATCTTTTGATAAATTTTTAAATTCAACTTATTTAAACTTTTTATTAAAATAAATAAAATGTCATGTTTTACAAATAACACATTTCATTCGGGGTTTATTAGTTTTTTTTTAATTTTTAATATATAATATATTTAACTAATTTAATCAGATTAAGAAAATAAATTAAATTATTTAATATGACATATTTTTCCTAAAATACTCTAATTATCTTCTTTAAACTCTATTATCTTATTTGATTATTGTTAATAGAGTATCAGTAGAGCTAATTTAAGAAAATTTTAATAAATATATGAAATAAATATTATATTTAATACTAATATTAACTCAATAATTAATTCTTATATTAAGGATCGGGGGATTATAAATTTTAACATATTTATAGAATTTTTGAATTGGCTAAAAAATAAAAGAAAAATTGCTGAATAATCTATAATTATAAAATTTATTGTCTAAAAGTATTTAAAGATATTTGAGTGATGCAATTTATTTTTTAATTGTATATAATACACTTTAAATTGTGTATAAATAATTTTTATTTTATATATAATTAAAAATAAGTTATATTTATTAAAGATAAATTGTAAATATAGTTCCTTGAACAAAGTTAAAATGCCTTTTTGGGGTTAGGATTTTTCAATTTTTTTTAAAAAAAATTGATTATTTGAATATGGAGTGAAAATAATTAAAAACAATGTCATCATCGTATGCTCAATCTTTTCAGAGCAGAGAAGTTCCGATTGGTCAAAATTTCAATCTGTCAACATATATATATATATATATATATATATATATATATATATATATATAAAGTAATGCAGTACAAAAAATAATATAAAAATTTAACTTTTTTTTTCCTTGCTTGAAAATAAATCGGAGAAGAAACTAGGGTGATATAATGTCAAAATATAAGAGAAGATAGGAGGGGAATTTTAAAACAAAACATATATTAAATGTAGTTCAGGTAAATATATTATATAATTAATTCGTTTATTTATACTATAAATTATAAAACTTAAAAATGATTCATAAAAAATTAGGGATCAACTTGGTTAATTCATTTTTTCAAAAGTCAATTTTAACATCCACTACCAAAATTGTTTGAAAAATATATTTAGTAGCAGTTGAATATAATTATCATTAATATTTTATTGAAAAATGTTTATTAACCCTTTTTAAAAAACTGAAATTATAAATTAAAAAGTTAAACTAAGTACAACTATTTATTTTTCTTATCTGGATAATTTACATATTATTATCCATAAAGATAAATATATGTAATATTTGAAGCAAGTTAAAAGAAAATAATTAATGAAGAAAAAAGGAGAAGTAAATCCTTCACCACCAAAAACATAGTGCCAAAAATGAGAGGTGAAAACTACTATGAATTCCTTCACCACCAAAGTGGACCCAATAGACACCATCAAAATCGATCAAATGACCTCTTCAGATTCTAACATGCAAATTGCAAAGCATTCGATTTCCCTACACACAAACTGCAAAACAAACAAGTTTCAGGGACTGTATAACATTCCAGTTTGTGATCGCCTATTGGAATGTTTTACCGTTTGTTTGTCATGATCTCAACACAAATCCAAATCTGCGTGCGTACGAGTTTGGTTCCTGGGATCCATCGTCGTTCCGGCTTGGTGTATTTGCGGGAAACAGAAAGAAAATAGAAATGCGAATGTAGATATAGGTAACGGAATCATCAGAAAATAAACTGATGAGACGAAGGGGAATTCAAGTTCGAATTGAAATGTGGACAAAGTTAGCCGAAACCGAGCTAACCTGTGCCATAGCTCGGCGTATCCTCTTTTTGAGTAGATATTGATACCAAAACAATTTATACAAAAAAAAAAAACCTTTTTTTGTTCTTGGGGCAACCTCAACAATAGAGTTGAATCCTACAAAAAGCACAAAGGTTGTAACTTGAAGAAAGTGACGAGAGTACCCTTGGCACACGTTCATGGCACAATGTTGATCTCTCTCTCTTCTTCACTATAAATTCAATCCTCCTCAGTTCGTCCTTCTTCAGAAATCAGAATCCCTTTCTTCTTCTTTCTCACTACATTACTTTTTCTTCTTCTTCTTCTACGCAGCAATGGGTCTCAATTCAAACCGGGTCGAGCACTTCGATTCTCGCAACCCAACTGTTGTCAAAATCCAAACAGATATTCCTTCCGTGGAAATCCACCCGGTTCGCCTTCCTCCTGAGCAAACCACTCTCCAGAAGCTCAAGCGCAGGCTCTCTGAGATCTTCTTCCCCGATGACCCTCTTCATGGCTTCAAGAACCAAACCCGGTTCGCCAAGCTCATTATAGCTCTTCAGTATCTCTTCCCCATTTTCCAGTGGGCCCCTCACTATTCTCTCAAACTCCTCCGCTCTGATATCATCTCCGGCCTCACCATTGCCAGCCTCGCCATTCCTCAGGTTAATTTCTTCTTCATCGCAATTTCAACAACCTTCTTATTCTCTCGCTTTTTCTCTCTCTGACAACTCCGAATGCTGCCAAAATTGTTTTTGACATTTTCTGAGACGGTGGTCGTAGACGCCAGAGTTGGTTCTGGAAAGATCCCATGATTAATTTTGGCTGTTTTATAATTGCTCTGTTTCCAAAATACAATTTTTATGGCAGTTTCAAAGGGCTATGTTCATACTCTGTTTTTTGAACCGTATTAATTGCTCTGTTTTAAAGCACAGAAACAGAGAAACAAGGAAAATCACGGCAAAGAGTGATAAATCTGATTGAGATCGTTGTGTTGTGTGCAGGGAATAAGCTATGCAAAGCTTGCGGATTTGCCACCGATAATCGGACTATGTTAGTAATCAGAATATATGTAGCTTGATGGAATCATCAAGTAAGTAAAAAAGGGTCAAATAGGTTTGCTGTGTGAAGTAACAGTTGAACTGGTATTTGGTTGATGCAGATTCAAGTTTTGTGCCGCCACTGATATACTCTCTGCTTGGGAGTTCTAAACATCTTGGGGTTGGTCCTGTGTCCATAGCCTCTCTGGTTATGGGTTCAATGTTAAGCGAATCAGTTTCTTTCGTTTCAGATCCAATCCTGTACCTCAAACTCGCTTTCACTGCCACCTTCTTCGCTGGTGTATTCCAATCCTCTCTTGGCTTTCTCAGGTATTCATTTCATTTCTTGCTCCTCTGTTTCTGGTGAAACGTCTCCTCCGTTTACGGTGAAAACTGTGAAAAAAAAATTACATAACCAGAGACATCTTCAATTACACCTGAAAATATTCAAATATTAATTATTTAATTTTTTGATGAAAATAATATTTGATGAATAATTTGTGCAGGTTAGGGTTTGTGATTGATTTTCTGTCAAAGGCAACACTGGTGGGTTTCATGGCAGGGGCAGCCATTATAGTGTCTCTGCAACAGCTAAAAGGCTTACTCGGAATAACTCACTTCACTTCTAAGATGCAAATGATTCCTGTTATGTCCTCTGTTTTTAATCAGAGAGATGAGGTATGTATATAGCTTTATTATTTATTTTGTCACCAACTAAATTTTTGTTCTCATGATTTCACTTGATTTTTAGTTTAAAAGTTTATATTTTTTTTAAAAAATAATTTATATCATGTTACCAGATTAATATGAATATACATCGATAATATATTGACATTTTAGACATTCTTTTAATTCATTGAGATTTGAAGATTGACAAAATAATTGAACCGAAATAAAACCCGGGAATTTAAAAGATAAGAAAAGGAAATAAAAAAAATATAAATATGCGTGAGTGTTTTCCCACTTTCTTTCTGGCATAACTCCTTCAAAGTCTCTTTCAACGGTCAATAATAACTTGGGCTAATTGTTAATTGAAAGGTTAATATACATAACATATATTCTTTTAACATTATATTAAAGAATCATATTCCAAATTTTCTTTATTTATTGAGCTGGAGAATCTTTTGAAAAATACATGGAGTTTCCTTCTCTAATTTTTCGTGGATGAAACAGCCAAGGGCCTAAACTTAAGAGTCACACATAAATTTAATGAGTTAGTGATTCAAAGTGTGTATATATATATGTGTGTGTTGATTAAAATATTTGAGCAACTTGTGCAGTGGTCATGGCAAACAATTGTACTCGGATTCGCCTTTTTGGCTTTCCTGCTTGCAACAAGGCACATTGTAAGTCACTCCTTTCTGATAATGTATTCTATACAATACTAAGAAAAAAATAAATCTGTTTCAACAAAGTTAAAAAAAATTCAAATTGAGCACCAAAAAAAAAAACATCCCATTTACTTCAAATCTGTTAAAGCTTAAATTTGGTCTGATATTATTAATAACAAGTAATTATATGAGAGAGAAACTATATATTAGTATGTGCATAACTTAATTAATCATAACTATATATTGTTTGAAATTTGAATTTCTTCTGCAACGTTGGAACAGAGCATGAAGAAACCAAAACTATTCTGGGTGTCAGCAGCTGCTCCATTGACATCAGTTATTCTGTCAACAATTCTAGTTTTTCTTCTCAGAAACAAGACTCGTGGAATTGCAATTGTAAGAAAAGACAGTTCTGGTTTTTTTTTTTTTAACACAGTATACCAAATAACTACATCAACAGTAATAATAATAATTCATTACCATAACTTTTTTTTTATATATAAAAAAAATTGTTTCTTTAACAGATTGGACACCTACCAAAAGGCCTTAATCCACCATCAACGAACATGTTGGTCTTCACTGGTCCTCATTTGGCACTTGCAATCAAAACTGGCATTATCACTGGGATTCTATCTCTTACTGTGAGTATAATAATTAAATGTTATAAAAAATGCTACTTGTCTTAGTTGTCACTTATATATAATTTTTTAACAAAATTTATTATGTTCAGGAAGGAATTGCAGTAGGAAGAACATTTGCAGCGCTTCAGAACTACCAAGTGGATGGAAACAAAGAAATGATGGCCATTGGTCTGATGAATATAGCTGGCTGTTGTTCTTCATGCTATGTCACCACAGGTAACGATTCTCATTCTCCTTTCATCATTTCATTTGAATCTTTAGTTCTTTCCACAACGGCAATTCTGAGAAAATCAACTCGCAGGATCGTTTTCTCGATCAGCTGTCAACTACAATGCTGGAGCACAAACAGCAGTCTCAAACATAATAATGGCTGCAGCTGTTCTTGTGACACTGCTGTTTCTCATGCCTCTGTTCTATTACACACCAAACTTCATCCTGGCAGCCATTATCATCACTGCTGTTGTAGGACTGATAGATTATCAAGCTGCATATAAACTGTGGAAAGTCGACAAGCTTGATTTCTTGGCTTGTTTGTGCTCTTTCTTTGGTGTTCTGTTCATCTCAGTGCCTCTAGGCCTTGGCATTGCGGTGAGCTTCCAAATACTAACAGTATATTAATCAGAGAAAAATATTGCTGATTCTTCCAAAGAAACTGCCCTGAATTTTATACTTACAAGAAGCATGATAAGTTTGTGTGATGAATAGAGTTACTGACTTGTGCCAAAACTTCAGGTGTCAATTTCAGTCTTAAAGATTCTGCTTCATGTGTCTCGGCCGAACACTCTAGTGTTGGGGAACATACCAGGAACACAAATATATCACAACCTAAATAGATACAGAGAAGCTTTGAGGGTTCCTTCATTTCTCATTTTGGCTGTTGAATCTCCCATCTACTTTGCTAATTCAACATACTTGCAAGAAAGGTAAGTTAAGCAGCCTCATGGTAGAATATATGAAGTTTAGCAGAAGCAGTTTGAGTGATGATTTTAAGAGATTGTCTTGGTGCAGGGTACTAAGATGGGTCCGAGAAGAGGAAGAGCGCATAAAAGCAAACAATGAAAGTACATTGAAGTGCATAATTATAGACATGACAGGTACATTTTATGAACTTGCAAAAGACCATAAACTATTTTGAGACTTAAATGATGGGGTCAATGTCTATCTAATACAATTGAGAATTTATTCTATTAGTTTCATTCCTGATGATGGGATTTAAAAAATGATACAAATACTACAACCTTTAGAGAATAAAAAATTGCGAGAGTTGATATAGAATCATACTCTTAGGTACAAAACAAAAATCTGCAAGTACTCAATAATGACACCATCTTTCAAAGACTAACATCAATTTTTCATCCATTTACAGCATTAACAACAAAAGATTTTCAGTCATTTTGACTCATCAAATGTTATTTTCTCAGCTGTGACAGCCATAGACACAAGTGGAATCGACACATTACGTGAACTTCGAAAGATTCTGGAAAAAAGATCATTTCAGGTATTGAACAATTAATCCACATTTTAGAAGGACCTGAGACTCACCGAAGTTTTCCCCCCTAATCTTTATTAATTTTTTTTGCTTGTATGCAGCTTGTGTTGACAAATCCTGCAGGGACAGTGATGGAAAAGTTGCATCAGTCAAATATCTTGGATTCCTTTGGGCAGAAAGGACTCTATCTCACAGTGGGAGAAGCTGTGGCTGACATTTCTCTGTCCTGGAAAGCTGAGCCTTGATTCATATAAAAGGCATTTACTGTCTCAGGAAAAAAAATGGAAACCAACACCAGCAAACTTTTGGCAATTGGAGAAAACTCTAGTCGTATTGTGAGTTTTTGTTTTTGCTGGTGAGAAATACCCTGTAATTTTCCAAGAGTCAGCTTTTGTTTTAGTGAGAAGTAAGGCTTGTTCCTTAACCAAGAAATTTTCTCATCTCAGTTACATGCTCCTAGCCTTTCCTTCAGCTAACAGAGGGCTGATGGTCTTTGCTATGTAACTTTCATACTTTTCATTTTTCCCAACTGTTATCCTTTTCGGCTTTTGTTAGAAAGAGAATCCAAGAGAGATGTCTTCATCACTCCATTCTTATGGAAGTTTTGATTTAAAAGTATATGAATATCTGCTATTAAATGCAACTAACTTTACAGATCAAAATTTTCTATCTCACAGGACTGTGAATGTCAGGTTTGCAAAGGATGCAATTGATGTATAACAGATGGAGTCTTGCATATATTCATAAAAACTCTGGGATCATTGCAGGGTCCCTCACTGGCAAGGAGAAATCAGATTAAAAAAGAAAAACCAACAATTAAACTACACAGGCCACATACAGGATGACCAACAGCAAATTTGAATCCCAAATTGATGTAATAATCAAGTAAACATGTTTTGTAACAGAGGTTCATTCTATTTTCAAACTCAACAAGCTTGGGTAGAAACATTTAACGAATTTTAAGATTATAAGCAGACCTAAGAACTCACAAAAGTGTACAAGAATGGAAGCTCCATCAACTACCCACATGACCTAAAAACCATGGGGAAGAAAGAATAAAAAAGAATCACTAACTTCTAGAGTTGAATAATTCCCAGAACAATGGTGTACCTAGTCTGCTCTGATTATGAGTTTTCATCCCTGTAGCTGTAGCTAAGGAGGAAAACAAAGGAAAAGGTCATTCTTTCAATTGCATGACAAAATTATGCACTCCAAGGGCTCTATGTGGGATATCATCCAAATACAAGGCACAGAAACAACAGCAGTTGCAATGTCGCAAGCCAACTTTTTATGGACTTCAAGCAAATCCAATGTTCTGCTAGTCAAACACCTGCAAGAACTCAACACCATCAGATGATTCAGATCAAAGGAAAGCCAGACTAATATTCAGCGAGACATGGAATCACAATGAACGCAAACAAAGAAAACATTATTTTCACAGAGTCTTCATGTTTAATGAAAAAATACATAGAAATTTGAATGGAAATTTCAGAATAAACTAAATACAATTAGCTGAATCAGAAAGAGAGCATCATAAATGCATTACAACATGTGTGTTATACATGCCCGAACATAGCTTATACAGTTCTATGCTATATATGTCTAGTGTAATAATCAGTAATCATCAAGCTAAATAGATCAAAATTATACTCTAATCTCTTATTACTAGCAATAAAACATAATGCATCAATTAATGTCAAGGTCTCTGAGCAAAAAAAAAAAAAAAAATCAAAGAAAATAAGGGCCAGCAGCATAACATGACATGAAGGTGAATGCTTTCCTAAAATAAATTTGAAAAATGGACATACATAAAGACTTATAAATACATAAGTAATCATGCAAGATTAAATAGGCAGGGGAAACCCAATTGGTCAGCCAAACATCCATACAGGAAAAAGTTCTTGAACGGTGTCGTGTTATTGGTATATCCCGAAGTTTGCGCCTGATGCACAGATATTCACCTAGCAAGGCCATCACTGCAATTTCAGTACCATTCACTATCCACCATGTTATGGAAGAAGGCCAACCTCCATAAAGTATGCATATGAAAAGATGAATGATGTAGAGGGTGGCTGAAAAGTCCAAGCTCTTCTTTGCCATTTCAATCAAAACAAGCATATAAGCAGCCCTGCAGAAACAAGATAACTGTATAAATACAAGCCAAAGTAGTTTGAGACTTTCAAGTCTTATGAAAGAGCTGTTACAAAAGTTCATTCTGACAAAGCCAATATTGTAGCCACATAAATCCACAACAGCTTTGCCTAAGTCTACTCATACACACACACAGAAATATCTGAACACAAGACAAATGGGACCAACTGAAAGTTCATAGATCTTGAAGTCTGACATGACCCCGGTACATAAGCAGTTCCGAGTCCTGGTGAGCATAAATAGGACCATGTCCAATATATAGATAGGGTCTTATAGAGGTTTAAAAAATGGACCAGGATCAGAAACTTCCAAAATAAAGAGCAACTGAGAATAATTTCCTTGTGATATTAAAGATATATTCTGTAGAGTCGGAAATGGATCTCCAAGGACTAGAGTTAATAACCTGATTGACATTGAATTACAGGGAAATGAGCATAGATACGCAGAATCCAATCAAATATCAATTACAATTTATAGTTAGTAACATAAACGAGCAATGAAGCCTGAGCAAAATCATGGGGTCAGTAAGGTGAAGTGGAATATTTACCCTGCAATTGAGCTGAGAAGAAATGAAGCAATAACACACCAACCGGTTATGGTAGAGGTAGTGATGGTTACATAATCAAAGAAATACACGAGACTCAGCCGAGACACTCGTGTTCAGACAGGTATCGCTAAGAACAATCCAAGAGTGGTATAGTAAACGCATTGAAGACCAACAATTTGTGCAACTATAAAACATGAAGGCAAGCAATTCTCGCAAGCACTTTATCTTCCAATATATATTCAGTCACAAAATTATCCTGAAACAGAATTGAATTCCTAAACTTTGTAAACTAATATAGCCTCGTCCCCAAAAAGGAGATTAAATAGTTCAACCAAGTTTTCGCGAAGCTTCAAACCCCAACCAAGCTCTCTACATTCATTCCTTCCACTCCACTCCTCTCCTCCCCATGCGCTTCAAAGTTGAATCATTCACACGGATTCAGATCTGGATGTGATAACTGTTGATAGCGAATTCGACATGTAGATCTTGAGAAAACAGTAGCAAATTTGTCAAACAAATACAGACAATTCGAGCCTATCATTGGAGATAAAGAGAAAACCGAATCAGCGATTGAACGAATATTTTGAGATCAAGAAAGAATCGAGAGTGTTTCTATACCATGTATCGTTTGGTTTTTTTTTGTGGGGGGGGGGGGGGGTGTTTAGGAGGGTGGAAGGGGAAGGGGAAGGGGAAGGGGAGGAGAGGTATAAGTAGTGGGGTGAAATTTTTTTATTCCAATATTAATAAAAATATTTATCATATTTTTTTTATTATTTTAGTGTTATTTTTCTTAATTTAAAATTATTTTGTCTGTGGCACAATTTTTTTAGTACTACTATTTTTTTGTGTTTTTAAGCTACGGTCAAAGTAAAATAGTTTTGTTAGATATATATTTCAGACTATTTATCTATATTAAGAATATATTTTTATATAAATTTATATAAAATTAATATAAAAATATATATTTTAAGATAAATATATTTGTAAAATATGATAAAATGTTAATATTTTTTTTATATTTTATAATTTCTTAATTTTATAAGATATTAAAAACATATCAAAATTAATAAGATAATATATTAAAATTAATAAAATCATACTTTTTGAAGTGTATATAAAAATATTTTATCATATATTATGTAATAAATATTTTAATATTTATATTTTAAAAAATAATAATTTTAATATAAATATTAAAAAAAATAAATAAAAATATAAAAATATATTTATTAATTTATAATTAGTTTCTCTTCTCTCATTTTTTTTAAACTAAATAAAAATTTTTGTCTCCCATATCCTAACCTATTCTATCTTACAATCAAATAAAATTTATAACCACCCTTACTCTTCCCTACTCTACCCTACCTTCCCCTCCAACTGAATCAAACAAAGCGGGTAGTGAGAGGTCATGTAAATGAACTGAGTTTTTATTTTTTTTTTTCTGACAAGAAGAACGAAGATTTAAAATTTAAATACAAGGCAATGTCGTTTTAGTTAGGTCACTATTCGTTTTAGAGCCATCCTCCACAAAAGCGTGGAGCTCAGACCCAACATGTCGTTTTACTTACGTCACTATTCGGCTTACAATACAAGGTGTGGGGCATCGTGGTCAAATTCACAATATTAATATATTATTATTATTATTATTATCTATTTTTCAAATTTCATGTAATATAAAAAAAACATAGCCATATATTACTAATTTGGTATTGCTTCCTTTCATTTTTTTTTTCAGATTACTGCTTGCTTCCTTTCGTATTTTTATTTAGCCTAAGCAGTTAATTTTCATCAAAAACTCAACAACTGACCCTATTATGCAAGGGATCAAACAAAGCGAGTAGTTACTTTCATTCAACCCAAAACAACGGCTAACTTCATTTAACTAAACAAATTTATTTTTATGTCATTATTTTGGTTAAAATTTAAATGCAAAATATCAGAAAATGGCACACTTCAAACTCAGGAGAAAGTTTATTTTGGATTATTATATGGAATAAACTGTAATATACCCGAAAGAGAATTGACTTAAGTACAACATTACTTCTCAAAGGAAAATATTACACCATGAGTCTGCTCTTCAATTTGGAGGAAAAAATTTCAGCTACTTAGATTCTCTATATATGTCACTGGGGGTTAGCCCTTCTTCTCGTCACATTCTTCGGCGCATTTACAGTGACCTCGTCCTTGCTTTCACTTTTATTATCCTGCACTGGCTCATTATTAACGGTAACTTTTGAAGAATTTATTTGATTCCTTAATCGCAATATCTCGCCCTTGGCCAAAGCCAATTCCTCCTCAAGTTTCTTGCTCCTGTTCTCAAAGGCCTCTCTCTCCTTCCCAAGTCTCATGATGATGACACGAGCATCTTCAGTGTTCTCTTGGGCTTCTTTTTGTGCAATTTTCTTCTCTGCAAGGGACTTTTGAAGCACCTCTTTCTCATTTTCAAGGCTTGAAATAAGAGATTTAGCCTTCTCATATTCTTTGGAAAGGATCATTGCATTTCGGTTCAATTCATCTAGTGATTTGGTCGCATCCTCTAGGTCATTCTCGAGTGATCTTTGAGCCTCTTTGTTCTTTGTGACTTGCTGCTCCAGAGATTGTAGGTTAGCATTTAAAGAAGAGACTAATTTTCTCTCTTCTTTCAAATCCTCTACTGCAGTTTCAGCCTTTTTGTAGACATCGACCAACTCTCTCTGTAAGCTATCGCGGCTTT
Source organism: Leucaena leucocephala (assembly GCA_037074615.1). NCBI lineage: Eukaryota > Viridiplantae > Streptophyta > Magnoliopsida > Fabales > Fabaceae > Leucaena > Leucaena leucocephala. The sequence continues at coordinate 3,900,783 of CM073558.1, read as the reverse complement.
CAAGGGCAGTTGTAAGTTCATTGGACTTACTTTGCAACTCAAGCTGTGTTTTCTTTAGATGTTCCTTTGCTGTCATAAGCTCACTGGCTAGTGTTTCTGCACCAAGTTTGGCATCATCAAGGCTCTTCTGTAGTAATGTTTTAACTTCAGTGAGCTGAGCTGAAAGCTTAGAGACCTCAGCCTTCAGCTCGGAGTTCAGTGTGTTTGACTCATTTAGACGTTTTTCCAATTCAGTAGCCTCATTCCTTGATTTTCCAAGATTCTCCTGCGTGATTTGGAGTTCATGCCTCAAATTATTCACCATTTGTGATTCATTCTTGAGAGAATCATTCAAACTATCCCTTTCTTCGGTCAAATCAGCAATGATAGCTTGGTTTTTCTTGGTTTCATCAAGCGCAATTTGTAGCTTTTCATTTAGCTGGTGAAGCTCTCCTTCAGTTTCCCTTAAAAGCTTAGCATCTAAAGCAGCCTTCTTTTCAGCATTCAACTTTAGGCCATTGTATTCTTCCTCCAGGAGACTAAATTTTTTCCAAGAATCATCCTTCTCAAGAGTCAATGAACTTATTTTAGCATTGAGTTTGTTCACCAACAAATCTTTGGCTTCTAGCTCTTCTTGACGTTTCCGTAGTTCGTCTTTCAAACCTTGAATTTGCAAATGAAGATTGGACACGTCATCCTTGGTTTGATTATAGGCAGAATTCAAATTCCTCAATTCCACCTCCTTTTCTGAAAGTGATGAACTAAGATCCTGAGCAACATCTTCTTTCTCCTTGAGCTCTGAACTTAACAGATTAATCCTCTCTTGTAAGATTTCAATAGAGTCCATATTTTCTTTCAAACCTTTTTCAAGGCCTTCCTTGTCTGCATCAGCTTTTGAAAGCTCACTTCTAAGGTTTTCTATTTGGAGTTTCAGCTCCTCACCTAAACTTCTCTCACTTTTTAATTCCTTCCCTAAGTGAGCCGCAGTACTGTTTGCCATATTAATTTCGTTCATCAAAGCTTGCTTCTCTTCATTTGCTTTCCCAAGTTGCTTGGATCGTTCCTGCTGCTCATTCTGTAACTTCGAATCATAGTCCTTTTTCAAGGATACAATCAGCTCTTCCTTATCCTTTAGTTTTCTGTTCATCTGTGCACAACCGTTAACATCTATGGCTTAAACCTACGAAATAAACCATACATACATTCTAACAATCAACAAATTATTTCCAAAAGATCTTTAACCTTAAAAGATCAAATTACATTAGAAGAAGCTGGATATTTGTTTCTTCCTTTAATAGGAAAGGAAATGTTGCTCCCAGATTTTCTTTTTATTTTAGAAGTCTGTTTAGAAGAAACATTTGTCAACTACCAAAACATGTGCTCAGATGTTTCAAGAAGTGCTGGACAGTAGCAATGTATAGAAGCTTACCGTCTCTACTGTTGAGCGAGCAGCAGTGCTTTCTTGCTGAGCCAATGCATAGAGAGCACCCAACACACCAGAAGAAATTATTCCAAATGCATTCAGGAAAGACGCAAAGGGATTTGGGGGTCTGTCACTTTGCTGTGCTGTCTGTCCATAAAAGTAACTCAGTTTAGTAATATTTTGAGCATGCCAATGACAGATATGAGAAACTGCAATAAACTGCTTTATCTGAACTAAAAAACTATTGAAACCTCTACCTTTTGGTTGTCCTCTGGTGTCACCCCATAACTTGCTTCTGGAAAAGAAAATGAAGAATTACACAAGTTTTGGAAAAAGATATTGTAATGTTCTATGAAACAACAAAGTCGTTAGTATGCGCAGCTAAGAAAAATTAAATCTGGACAGTCCAAGATCAATCTGGATGGTCCAAATTGTGATGAGCGCACCGTTCATATCTGATTTAAACGGCTTATATCTCATCACAATGATGAGTATTTGGTGCTCAGCATCAAATGAGGACCCACAAATAAAATGCAGTACATCGCCTGAAGTTCCCTAGTTATTTTTTTGGGGAAAACTTTGTGATAAATTTACAAGTAATACAAACAACAGAAGCTCATATGTATACAGAATGGATTTAGCTTGGAAAAAGATTATTTTTTCCCCACATATTTATGGAGTTCATTGTTATATTTATAAGGGACAGAGGAATCAAGAATAACAAGTCAGTCTGATAATATTTTACCAAGCTATACATTCATTTTACAACCTCATAGAAAAGGAAAGAAAATTCTAGATTCCATAATATTGATACAAGAAAGCAGTAACAAGAAAATATATCCACAAAAAAAGTAAAATAACCATTGTAGATTTGACAATTAAAAAAAGTGAGAACATTCTCTATATTGGCCTCATTTCATCATCAGTTTCCTTAACGACCATGAGGTGGTTAATATTGTGTCTAAATCATCTCATGTAATGGATCTAAGGCACAAAGCTTAGACCACCAGTCATTCATGTATTTCAGCAAATTACTCCTTGATTACATCCAATATCACAGTAATAAGGGGGCAGGAACTCCGATAATGTCAAGAAATTATTCAACAAACTCAAGTGGAAAAAAAAGAGTAAAAGTAGTCAACATCATTTAAGTATGGGCGCCTACTTTAGTGATCCAACAAACAACGGTCAGATAAGCAAGAAGAGTAGGGTATGGCTGAATTATGTGAATACTAGGCTTTTGCTCCAAGTAATGATACTCGTAAAGCTACCTCATCCAGATTTTCAAGTGCACCACAAAGAACCCAATGACAACATTTCAATATGATTTGCATCCCTCAACCAGAAACGATGAAATATAAGGTCAGAAACAGGTCACAATTCTTCCAGAATGGTCCCATCGATTTGCATCCTATGAAAACTGTTCTCCGGGAACAAGGCAAAGTAAACTAAAAAGAACTAAAATATTTAAATAGGAGTGATCAGATCCAGTATACAGCAAACCGGTCAACTTTTGCTCTAAAACGAAATAGTATACAAAGAAGTTCCACATCGCTAGAGCCATATATCTAACATACGAAATTTGGAAGTGTTATCGATATCGAAAACAGAAGAAATCTTCAACTTACTTGTGGCCAATCCTTCAATAGCTTTGGCTCTGAATCCCAGCAATGGAAGAATAGCGACGCCCATGAGGATAACTGTCCTCTTATTGCAAAAATCACTCTCATTTGAGCTTTCTTGACGCAAACACGCCATTGGAGCTCTGAACTTTTTCTTAGCGTGTGCATTTCTTACCAAAGAACTGGATGGAAACGAAGAAGAAGACGAAGGGAAGGGAAATTGATAGAGGGAAGAAGAATGTAAGAAGCAAGAGCTTCCCGCCACGAAGCCCATCTCGTTCGATATTCTGTTGCAACAATGGAGTGAGGTCGTTCCCTCTTCTTCTGTTCTATCTTTCCAATTTTCGCTTAAGCTTCCATGATCACCCAAAGTTGGAAAATACCTTTCTGCCGAAAAGAAAGAAAAGGGCCCAAAAAAAAAAAAACGAATGTTTCCCATATTTTCTTAATATATTATCAAAAAAAAAAAGATGAAAAATTCTCACCTCACTTATATTATTCTTTTTTTCCCCTCATGACACTCACTTTTATTATTCTTCTTTAATTAAATTACATTTACTTTTAAACTAATAAATTAATTATAATTAAATTTAACTCATTAAAATAAATTCATATCATATACTTCTCAATCTATTTAAATTATTCAATTAATTATTATATTAGTTATAATTAATCAATTTATTTAATTTATTTTAAAAAATTAATTAATTATTATAATTAAGATTGGAGGAAATATAATTTTAAATATATAGCATTAGTTTAAAATGTTTACTTACAAAATTATCCACCAACGAAAATCTATCTAAAATATTTTTTTTAAAAAAAGATCAACCGGATAATAAAAACGATAAATTAATTTCCGATCCATTAATGTTCACACAAAATGACTGTTTTTCCTTGTTAGGAGGTAGGTCCACGTAAGCTAGATTTTGAACTTTTTCAGTTTGTTTTCCTTTGCATTTTGACTCAATAAAATCACCGAATAAATGATAATTATCCAAAACCCATGAATTATAAGTTGCCACGTTATAGGATCATTTTGCCCTCCAAATTTTTCTCACCGGCTAAATTCTGCATTTAATCGCAGTTTTGTTACTTCTACTTTCCCTTCATATTAGCTTTTATATGCATTAAAAATATGAATTAAAGTTGTACAATTCCCAATTTGCCATTCCCTCTAACACAAGTATACAAGAATTAAGCTCAATAGTCTACTAAGAAATTTGAATATCTTATGTGGTATCATCACAGTATAAGCTTTAAATCAGGTTATTAATAATGGAAGCTTATTTTTTCACTTCTGCTTAGTACTAATGTTTAAAATTAAAACCATAGTCCAATTTATGACAAGCTCCAAAAAAAATGTAAAATGAAGAATTGGAAGCAAATGAGTGAATAAGCACATTGCTATTAAAGAAGCAAATAACTTTTTCAAAAGTCATCACAAATTCACAACAGAGAGAACTCGTTCTTTTTTCTACCTAATGACTCATCCCGCAATGAAAACTGGTACATCACAACCAGCAAACGGAACACCTTATTTGTGAACAGAACAGATTACCCACATTTTTACCCTTTTTTTAACAACTTCATCCCTTGGATATCATGTTTCTGGAGAGTAAACAGAGGACTCTTATTTGGCCATAGGCAGAGTCATGAGGAAGACATCATGGTAGCTCGAATCAGGCGAACTCTCTGCCGAGTTATTTTCGCTTTTCTCCTCAGCTAAAATCTCCTCAGAGCGACAATCAAAACTGCAAAATGCTTTCTCACCCCTGCAACAAAAACAAATAAGCTACAAGTGACACTTCTTGGCTTTTCAAAAACAATTGTTGCACAGAGATGATGCTACATGAGATGCGAAAGAAGTACTCACATATAAAATGTAATAGCTAACCATGCAAGAAGTCAATAGATGCCCAACAAAGTAGGTGTTTAAGTGGATTTTAGGCAGTCAAGTTCAATAAACTCACCCCAGCAGTCAGCATTTTGACTATATAAACCATGCAGTCTGGCTAAAATAGCCCATTGGATTTTTAGTATATAGATTAGTTTTATGTGGCTGGTAACAAGAATTTGCAGATAAGCAGCCTAAAATAACCCCCATGTGTTAGAATTTCCCTTCATCAATTACATATCTAATCTCTATAAGTTGTTTTTTTAAGAAAAAAATGTCACTTTGGCCTGACTGCATCCCCTGCTGTCAAAATGCCAACTGTGGGGAGTTCTGAGATCCATGATCGACAACCGGCTGGTTGTTTGGTGTAGACAATGCATGCAAGAAATGATAGATGCAAGGTTCAAACCTGTAGATGTAAACATCATTCCCTTCTTCCAATTTCTTTTTGCATGAGTAACAAAAGCTCAAAACATTGTCAGAGGGATAAGGGTTTGCTGATTCTTCTGATAATGTAGAAACCTTAAAGAATCTCATCTCAGGTTCTTCCTTGTGGCTGAACTGGGTTGAGTCAGTATTGTGACATTCCAAAATACAGTCACCAAAAATATGTGTTCGCTTAGGGTTTGGACCATGAGAAATAATGCAAGTATAATCCTCAGAAAGCTCTATCTCTCTTGCTGAAAGCGTGCCAAAATATCCATTAGTAAAATCAATGGATATGGGAAGGGAACTTGGTTTGATATTTGAAAGGCAATCTAACTGTGAAATTGGGCCAGTTACGGGAGCTAAACTCTTTCCTGAAGATGAATTTTCTAAACAAAATTCATCAATTCCTGAATTGAAAATTTGATTCGAGTCTATTGATGATGAGGAAGGCTTAGTGGCAACTGGCAAAGACATCCTAACATTCTGGAAAGCTTCAGATTCCTGAGGGAACTCTCTATTTCTGGGGACATGATTGGAGCTTACAGGTTCAAATTTGGAATTTTTCTTATCAGAAATAACATAGTTCTTTGGCAAAGAATTAGATCTCACACAAGGTGGAAATGGTTCATAGCAATTCTTTGATGTTTTATGAATGCCAGTCTTCACCTGTGGTCCAAAAACTATATTCTTCCTTTGAGATATTTCCAGGATTTCACTGTTTAGCTTGTTTTCTTCAGCAAGTGTATTTATGATACCAAGGCCTATTTTACAGCATTCAAAATGCTTCTTTTGTCTACTTTGGGAATATGGTTTAGAAGACTTAGCACTAAATGGGCTGCTAAGATTTAAAAAGAATCTGAAATCGAGGGGCGAAGTGGGGCTCCATGCAGACTCAGAATCTGATAATCCTTTAGCACATAACCCCACCTTAGAACCAGAAAACTGGAAAAATGAGTTGCTTATGTGTCTAAGGCTTAGGATATCACAATGGAAAGAGGAATCCGAAGAAAAGTCAGCCATGAGATCACAAAACATTCAAATAACTCTGTTTTCTCCTTCAAACGAAGAAACCATCGTTTTGTTACTGCATCAAATTCAAAAAGCTAAATAAATCAGTACAATATTAGTTTAGTTCTCAGTTAAGAAAAATCATGTTTAGAACACAGAACTACAAGTAAATAAGAAATTGCTCCTTTTCAATGTACACAGAAATAATCGGAAGTAGAGCTTGCAAATTTTGAAAGTGATTAACAGCAATGACTTTTTCATACTAGCAAATGCAAACTAATCTTTGTACAAAAAGAATATCAAAGAGAGTATCAATTCCCATTTTCTCATATAATCTGTATTTCCTTAGAAATCAAATTTAGGATTGAGAATCTCGTAAGAAGATAAGAAACTGACTAAAATAATAGTTTTTCAAAACGCAAGCTTAGTGAACGAAAGATTCAAAATTTCAAACACCCCAAAGACCTAAAAAATCAGACCAATATTGGATTCAAGATATGACAACACGAGAGAAAGAGAAATGGTCACATTTTGGAAGCTCCAAATCAAGCAGTCGGTTTCTGGAGATCATACATACTTAACCCTCCGACATAAAATCTGAGAGAAATCTCACAAAAATGGTCTCTGATTTTAAACAGTAAAACCTCTCTCTCTCTCTCAGAGGTAAAGCTCCGAAACATTCTTCAAATGAACTGCGAAAAAATTCTATGGAAAGTTTCAAGAAACAAAAACTCCAATAAATCGATAATGCAACAGATGATTCAGCATTCAGCGATCGAAAAAAACAAAAGAAAAAATCACAGGGAAGTGGAAACCCACCTGATTCTCTTCTTCGGAATCCCCAGACTCTTGAAATCCAAGAAAACTCAAAAAGCAGGGGGCTCAGCAAAATCGGGATTCGGGGAAGAGTGAAAAGCCAAAATTCTTGCTTAGCACATCGCTGTCTTCAACATTTTTCATCTTTCATTTATTAACAATCACAGCACCCTCTTGCATGCATCAAAGTCAGAGAAACAGTGAGCCACTGAGACTTCCAATGTACACTACACATACAAACACACCCACTTTCTCTCTCTCTCTCTCAAATATCACTCTCATGATTGAAAATTGAAATACGTATAATACAGCGTATATCGTATATTGTACGAAAATACATAGATTAATCAACCTCCCTCATGCAAATCACTCGCACAGAAGTGGGAATTCAATACGAACCTGTAACGATGAAGAATAAAGAAACTAACTCTTGGACAGTGGAAATAGGGCCACGTGACTGTGGGACCCAGATATTTTGTTTTTAATTGAGATCCATGGTAATGGAGGGGATACACATGAGATGAGTATCAGACATTTTTTATTTAAAAAATGAATTTTGTGGGCAATTAAAAATCAGATGTTTTTAACTTTTGGCAATGAGGTAAGCAAATGTGGCAAAAGGACAAAAGCCACAAAGCTGAGTGGGGCTCCACGGAAGTAACTGACCAACGTACACCGTTCATGTTAAACGCGACGTCTTCTGTGGGCCCACATAACGATGTTCGGCGATAACGTCCATGGGTTACAATTTCTGAATAGGGTAAATAAGGGGGATGGTATCAGTAACAAAGCCCAACATACTTAATAATAATTTAGAACATAGCTTAGTCTTTAAATAGTTAAACATGATATTTTAAATTTAAGTTAGTTTGTATATATAAAAAAATTAATGAGAAAATATAAAATTTATTTTGATAATTTTTATGTTTTAAGATAATTAATTTTTAACTATCAATGTCACCTAAACTCTAAAAAAAATAGGATTGAATTAATAATTTATTTAATTTATTTTAATTAAGTAAAATAATTATAAAATTACTTTAAAAAGTTACATGAATAATGTTTTTTTATGCATTAGAAAGACGGGAAGCCTTTTTATTCTAATGTACATTACTTCCTCTCATATTTTTAATAAGCAACATTTTTTTAGAAGTAGCTTTATAAGTAACAATTTATATTTATTTATAAATTTAATACAATTTTTTTACTTTTACTAATTAAGTATACCTCTATCTCATCATTTTTTTCTACTAATTCTCTTTTCAAATCATCATCCTCATAAATAAAAATATATTTTAAAAAATAATTATATTTTTAATATATTTATCACGTTTAACTAATTTTATCTAATACGTTAATCTATATAATTTAAATAATTATTGCTTATTAAAAGAGATAAGATAGAATTATATGCAAATGTATGTTATTATAGTTTTGCAAGTTGCTCATAATAATTGATATCCTTTATTAATCATATGATACATGTATTCTAAATATAGAAATTAAATAAATAGTTTATTTTATTTTTAAATATAAGGACTTGATTCATTTTATTTTTAAAAATTATAATTATATTTTTAAATTATTGTTATTGATTGCACAAGAAATTTATATCCAAGAATAATTTTAAAATTAAATATAATATTTTAAAAAATAATATATATTTTTATAAATAATAACTACTAATTTTTTAAATATTTATAAATTAATTATTTAATTCATAGATTAAATATTTATAGGAGTATTTTTTCTAATCATGCATCATATGAGTTTAATGATTTCATGGACTATATAATATTATTTTTTAAATATTAAAAATTATATTAAATTAAAAATTATAAGTTAAATTATCATAAATAAAATTATAATATGAAATATATATAAAAAATAAAAATAAAATATTAATTTTTACGTAAACCGATCGCTAATTGCCTACTATTGACGGCGTGAGAAAGAGAGGAATATCTCGAAGTTCATGCTTCAGATGGACCCACATGGGTCCCACGTCTTGTTACAAAAAAGGGAGGCGTAATGATTCCTCCAACTCTCATTCTGCTATTTTCAAATCACCCCCTCACATTTTTCGTATTTTTTTATCTCAGGCCAAATCAGTATTTATTTTTCTGATATTATTTTTTTATCGCTCAACCCTCACCTCTTCTATTTTGTCGCTTTCTCCCCACTGTTCTCCGAACAAACCCACACGTGCTTCCTCGCTTGGTGTGTATTCTCGAGCAATCTAACGGCTAGCTACCAAGATTCTCTGCCATTTGGCAGTCCATCCAACGGTTATTGTTCATCTGTTGCTCTCGTGGGGTCCTCTGCATGTGCCACTCATGTTAAATCCTTAAATTTTTAAAAATTCGAATAATTTTTTTAAAATGTTATATATAACATATATTTATTACCATTCATATCTTGTTTAAAACCTTCCCAAGCAATCATTTGAAAATTGGCTGATCCGTCCACATCCAGACTAACCATCTTAGTAAGACGGTATATAAAGCCGGTGGCTAGTTATATCTTATCTAGTTCAAAATAAAAATATTTTACCTAATATAATAAATATAAAGTAAAATTAAGTATTAGATTATAAAATATAACCCATATATTTTTTAGGCTGAACACTGAGTATAGGAGCTACCATATCCTACCCTATCCATGAGCACATTTTCTTTTATTTTTTTTATTTTTTCTCTATCTTAAAAGAGAGAATATAATAGTTACTAATAACTATAAAGTAATTTTAAAAATATAAGTAGTTAAATAGGTAAGTTGTATGTTTTAATATTTATAACTATACTAATTTTTTCTTCTTTTTTAACTTTGTTAATTATCATATGATTATATTATAAATTATAATTATTTATTTTATTTTTTTAGATGCTTTATCTTTATCAATATTGGGGAGATTGATACAAAGTTATAATTATAAACTACTTAGACTTCAACACTTATTTTTTATATGTAATAGATCTCAATATTTTAATTATTATCTTTGTTCTCTTATTCTTAGGGTATGTTTGGCTCAATAGAGGGGAGGGGAGGGGAAGGATTTTAATAGAGGGAAAGGGAAGGGAAGGGAAGGAGATAGATTTTATTATTACTTTGTTTGGGTTAAAATTAAGGGAGGGGAGGGGAGGAATTTTTATATTACATTGTTTGGTTCAGGAAGAAAAATGAGGGGAAATATTTTTATATAAATAAATTTATCTTATATTATTTTATAGAATATTTTAATAAAATATAATATATGGATAATATTATGATATTAAAAAAATTATGGGTATATTAATATTATAAAATAATAATTTTATACTTTCCCTCTAAATCCCCCCAAATTTGGAGGGGAGGCAAAGTTGGGGAGGGGAAGGAAAATTTTAAAAAAATTTCCCTCCCCTCCTAAATATTTTATAGAGCCAAATAAGGGGAGGGGAGCAAAATCCCTCCCTTCCTCTCCCCTCCCCTCCGCTCCAAATTTCTCATACCAAATAAGCCCTTAGTGAATTATAGATATTATTTAACTCTTGAAGATACATGAATATAATATTATTTTAGAAGTTTATAATTGCATATTTTTTTCATAACATGGGTATGATATCACAACTTGGGTATACCCATCCTGCTCATACCCAGCCCAAAATTATTAGGATTTTTATCAGGTAGAGTCAGACATCAGGTTGTAAAATGTAACCTATATATTTTTTAGACAGGATATCAAATAGAAGATTATCCTACCTAATCCTATCTATATACATCCCTACATTTTAAATATGGTTTTCTCTCGCTACATCTTTTGTGCTTTGATCTTTTCTCAATTTATCTCTAACCATTTCTAGTCATATCCACTTTTTCTAGCAAAACTTTTGTTTATAAACCTTTTACAAATTAAAATTAATTTGTACAAACTAGTCTTTTGACTCTCCAATTGAGTTTTTCAATTTTTACAATTGAAATTTCAAAAATTTATAAAGTTGTCTTATTTTACAACTGATTTGCTACTAATTTTTTTAGTATTATAATTGAGTCTTTCACTTTTTACTATTAAATATTTAAAATTTAATTTTCTATTTTAATTTATAAAGTAGAGAAAAAATATTTACATTGATCTTATTTATAGGATAGAATTTTTTTTATATAAATATACAATTTTACTCTTCATCTATTATTATATTGACTCTATTTCTATATTTTATTATAATATATATTAAATAAAAATAACATTTAAAAGTTGTTAAATTTGATGAAATAATTAATAAAGTTTAATGCATTTTTTAATCTATGTAAAATATTCTAGAAATAATTTAAAAATATGATTAGAGAAATACAAGTGTCAACTATGTAAAGTCATTTTCATCATCCTCATTTGCATCCTCATTATTTTCTAATACACATGTATCATTTTATTACAAACAATTCTCTCTAAACATTAAAACTATATTTGGATAGATAAAAAAGTAAAAAGAAAATAGGGGGAGGGAATATTAAGATTTTTTTTTAAATAGCAAAAAAATTTACTAATTTTTAAAATTTTTATCTCTTAATATTTTTTTCTTATTTTTATTTCTATTCAAATATATTTTAAAGCAAATATCTTTTTAATAAAAATTTAAATATTGATTCAATTAATTTATTTGACTAAACACATTCTTTATTAGTGTATGTCATTATTTTTCAACCACTAAGCTATTCTCCTTTCATTAGTTTTTTTTATAATAATTTTTAAAAAAATATTTGATTCACCTACGATTTAAAGATATAGTAAAATCTCCATTTCTCTTAGACAATATTAATATCGAGTAGGGTGAGTTTTCTATTAATTTTAGATATAAACCTACACACTTAAGAATTATAATATCTCCCTAAATACCGCAACCATAACTATAATAAAATAGTACTCTATAAAAATTGAATATACTATAAATAAGTGTATATCTTACCCTTTTATCAGTTAAACTTATAGACAATCATTCTCTTCTTTAATTTTGTTGATTGAGTAAAATATTTTTTTATTATAATTTTTTTTTTTGAAAAAAAATTAAGTTCATCTATAATCTAAATAATTTTTTTTATACCAACGTGCCGAATGGTAAAACACTTCTTTTTCGAAGCAACTTCATCCGATAAACTGATAAACAGTACAGGCCCGTCTCAGTTTAAAAATTTTACTGATATAAATAAAAAAATAAATATAATAAGGAATACCTGTTAACGCCCTCGGCTTACATTAGCAGCAACTATCTTCTATCTAGACGGCTTTTGTCTGCAACTTCGTGTTTTGCTATCATATTTCACAGTTCACACTTTTTTTATGTTCAGCCTTTTCCAAATTTACAAACTTTGCATCCCTTCGATCGTATTCTGGAGGAAATTCGACAACTTAAAAACTTATTTCTGGAAAGTTTCATTCTTTCCGGTAAGATTTGATTGATGTCTTCTGATTTTTCCTGGAATTCGATTTGAGCTTGTGAATCAGGGACTTTGCTTGTATTCTTAAATTAGGGCTTTGTTTGTTACATAGATGTTTATCTGATTTTCTTGTTGAAAAACAAATAGTAATTGGAGCTGACGCAAAAGATTCCCTATTTCTTCTTAGAGAAAGAAAACTTGGTGATTTACTGAAGGAATTGAATCTGTATTGAAGCAAGATAATTGGATTTCTTCGGAGGTGGATACAGAGGTTAGGGAAGTGTTGGTGATCTGGAATTGGCACCAGAGTTTAATTGTGGCTTTATTGCTTGGAGTTGTGGTTTGTTTAATGGATGATGCCAAGGATGATGCAAGATCCCCTATTATGTATGGTGATAAAATCCATCAAGGTCGTGGCTATCTGAATGATCAAAAACATTCGGTTAAGAGTTCTCCATATTCTCAGCCCGTTACAAATGAGTATTTGGAAGATAATAATGATGATGATGAGAATGGAGAAGATGTGGAACTTTTAGTGGATGAGGAATATGATGATGCTGATCAGAGTAATAGTATTTATCTGAAAAATGATGTTGGTGCGAATAATTACGAGGAAGATGATGAGGGTGAAGGTGATGATGATGAAAATCATGGTAACAATGACAATAATGATGATGACGATGATACTGATGATGAAGATGATGGTGGTAAGAAGAAGAGTTATAAGAAGAGAGCTGAAGATGATTCAGAATGGCATCCCAAAAAGCGAAAGCTGAAAAGATTGATTTCAGCTTATGAAGTTGCCCCTCGTGTGCCAGCAGCAGCACCATCATCTGCAACTCACTCAGAACCAAAACCATATTTCGGTTCCAGGAATTCCCTTACTGACTGGACTGAACATGAGACATTTTTTCTTCTTGATGCTTGGGGGAACCGGTTTCTTCAACAAGGACGAAAAAGTCTTCGGTCTGAGCAATGGCAAGAAGTTGCAGAAGAAGTATCAGAAGTTTCTAAAATTGAAAGGACGGATGCTCAGTGTCGGAATCGTCTAGACACATTAAAGAAGAAATACAAAAAGGAGAAAACTAAATTAGCAGAAACTGGGGGCGGATCTAGCAAATGGGCGTATTTCAAAAGGATAGATAAGCTGTTGTCTTCCCCTCCACAGCAAGCTGGTCTCTCTTGTGGTTTAGACTCAGGAGAGTATGTTTTTATGAACCCTAGAGTTTATTTGAACCGTGCAAATGGGTTAGATGAGATGAGGGATAGTCCAGGGAATTCAGAATCCACTGGTGAAGATGAATATTTATTAGGGGGACTTCATCCAAAGAAAAGAAGGCATGGAAGAGGGGACAGGGATGAAACTTCCTACAGATTGCTGGCCGAATTGATTCAGAAATTCGGCGAGATATATGAGAAGATTGAAAATAGTGGAAGGCAGCAGATGGTGGAACTGGAACAGATGAGAATGGATTTCCATAGAGAATTGGAAACACAGAAGAGGCAGATATTAGAGAGATTGCAAGGTGAGATTGCAAAACTGGATCAGAGAGAGAATGAGGATAATGATGTTTCTGTGGAGAAGGATGAGTAATGTTTGTCATGTAGCTCCTTTTTTTTTTGGCTCTGATATGCCTTGTAGCAGCTGTTAAGTGTAGCCTAAGGCACAAGGCTCCCATCAGGTGGATTTTGATGAGAGGTAGATGTAGATAATCTTATCCCCACAATAGAGAGGTTATTTTTAAGATTTAAACCTGTGACTTATAGCAGCAACCTGTGCTAAGACTCACGCTCATCTTGTGGCTCCTAATGTTACATAAAATATAGACATCCCTCTGTTGTATAATAGTTAAGGAATTTTCCCGTTTAGAATTTTCTTGTTAAGGAGTACATGAAGTTTATATGTAGTTGATGGAAGCATGTTTTGCAGTCTATCTTCATTTTCCTTTTCAATTCAATCATTAAAACAGTTGGAATAGAATTTTGATTCTTGAACTTTATTACTTATTATTTTCATTTGGAATGTTTCAAAATCACAGGAGACCACGGGATTTTATTTCATTACTCATCGCGAACGAATTTCGTATTCTTTTCTTATCACTCATATATATACACACGCACACACATAACTAACTATGACATCCAACATAGAAACCACAATTTGAATGTCCGAAGTTGGTGAAGTCTATGCCAAGTACTAGCACTGTGTTATATAGAAATTTTGTTTATCTATAGAGAGAGAAGGATAGAGATAGAGTGCTCGTGTTTTGTGCAGAACTTAACCAACTTCAAAGGCTCACACTTTAGAGGAACCAAATTCACCTTAAGTAATGGAAAACAAGTTCTCAGTTAATCGCCACTTTCTCCTTCATTGCCAAAATCTCTATAAATCTTTTAGAATCCTTGATTGTTAAGCTAAAGAATTCAGAGAAAAAATGACAGAAAGAATGTACCTATGAAAGTCACTTCCTTCATAATTCCTTATTTTCTACCACTCGATCCTTTTTCCTTTTTGTTTTCTCTTTTTACATTTACAAGAACTTCACCATTAAAAACAAGGATCCAGAGTCAAGGACGACTCTTGCAGCATGAAATCAAATCCCCCAATCAATTCTCTAAGATGAGTCTCTAATGCCAGTTCAACTTCAAAATTTGTGTACTCTTCAATCAATATGGCAAGTTCTCCCTTATGTTGATGCAATGAATATTCCCTTGGCCACACCGAAAGTACTTTGCCAAAACTGCATAATCATCATCTTGTTCATCAGTAATAAAAGAATTATATGAAAACGAAACAGAAAATTGATTAACCATATTATTTGCATTGACAATTATGGGGCTCATAATTTAGTTTCACCAGACTTCCTCGTCATAGGGAGAAAAAGAAAACAGGCACAAACAATCACGTAAAAATATTCATTAGTTAAAGCCAACATCAGATACATAAACACTAACTTAAAATCCAGAGGCTACGCATGATATGGCAACCCTACTTCAGGTAAATTTTGGCAAGCAAGGAATAAATAATTTTAACTATGGAAAAGGGAAAAAGAGTTCAAGAGCACAGTTGGGAAGGAGCCCATTTTAAGACACTCTCATGGATAGAACAGACAAAGGTAGAATAAGATACCGTCGCCATGAAGTTTTGTTTTTTGGCTCAATTGACTACTGCTTTAGTGTCGAGCATCTAAAGCAACCAGATAAAAACACCGACGGCATCTCCATATCTATGTGATACAGACGTATACCATACCTGCCTTATCTGAACTGAAGGGTAAACATTCTTGCTAAATTATAAATTTCACACTTCCAGATTATTACTAATGGCTTCCTTGCATACTTTCCAAGGCAAAAAATAGTTAAGAAGTTGCCCACGGGAAATTAAATAGAGGAAATCTGACCTGCAAACAACAATAATTTGTCTTAACCTCCTCACTGTGCACATCTCATTAGATTCAGTCCCTGCTTGAAATCAGATAATTTCAATTAACATAAAACGTAGAGCACGCACGAGGTAATAGAAATATTGAACTATAACGTATCATAGTATCCTCAGTGGACAAAAATTAAAGATTTAAGCAACAGTGTTCATTTGATGAATAATATATCTAAAGAGTTGGCTGTTAAAAAAGTATAATAGTATCGTCTAATTTATGTAGCTAACGCTGTTGTCATTGTGAAAGCAACAGCTTCATTATTTTATCAAGATATGTTAGAATATTATCTAATCATCTCGCATACGCAAGTTTGACCTTTTATCCCTCAAGTTTTACTCAAATACCAGAGTCAACTTTAATAGTTCCAATTTAGTAAGCTTCAACGAGACTTAACCTATAAATTAATATTCTGGAAACCTCCCAGGTAAAAACCATATTAGAATGAACCTTCCAGTTCACCAAATATTATCTTCACATGCATCTTCTATAATGCAAATTAATTCAATGATTTTTCCCCTTTTGGGAATAAAAAACTGGCCTAAGAACCATCTAACTCTGTAGTGATAAACAAAACGTCTAAATTGACATTCTGGAGAAAAGCTTTGACAATGTTCATTCAGAGAAGTTGAAATGAAGTCTTAAGATCAGCAAGTTATACCATACCAAATGTTTTCATGATTCTGCCACATTTTAATCTCCATCTACCTTACCAAATGTAGGTAATGAGATCATACTGATATCCCTTTGAACTCATTTCTTTCATCAGCTTTGCAGCCTGTTCAAACATGCCTGATCGGCTAAGACAACTGAGAATAGTGTTGTAAGAAACTGCATCTGGCTTAATATTAGAATGATTCAGTTTTGTGAACATTTCCATAGCACGCTTTGGGCCACCAGTTCTAGCTAAGCTATTTAGAATAATATTATGAGAATTTATGTCTGGGGTGCAACCGCTTTCTTCCATGCTTCTAAGCAAGGAATAAGCTTCATCTACCATGTTAGGCCTCACCATCCCTGACATGAGTGCATTATAAGCATACGCATCATGGGTACACCCAAGCTTTTTCATCTCAATGAAAAGATCTACAGCTTCATTTAGACGTCCACATTTTCTAAAATGCTTTATCATTACAGCATACATACGAGCACTTGAGCGTCCGCAGTTCTCTTTCAATTCCTGGAATATGTCATTGGCAGCTTCATAACGTTTTGCTCTTCCAAGGCTGTTGATCAGGCTTCAGTAGGCAGCAGGACAAGGTGGAAAGCCTTTTTCATCCATTTCCTCAAGAAGCAGCAGAGCCTTCTCAACTCGATTTGTTTTGCAGAAACCATCAATAAGAATTGAATAAGTAAATGAGCTGGGGACAACTCCATCTTTTTTCATCCTCTCGAACCATCAACAAGCCTCAGAAGGTGGAGCTTTGGCATCAAATAAAGATTTAATTGTTGTATTATATGTTCCAACATTTGGTGTGCAATGAAGCAATTCCATTTCATTAAAAAAATTGATAGCATCTTCCAAATGACCTGATCTACCCAAAATATTAATCAAATTATTCATCAGAATGACATCAGGTTTACAACCATCTTTCAGCATATTTTTGTATATCCTGCACGCATCTTCAACCCTCCCGGCTTTCCCCAGTCCCCTTAACAATTCTCTATAAGTAAAGACAGTTGGGGGACATGGCCGCGCACTCATTTCCTGGACAATGCCCATAGCTTCTTCAACCTTGCCCAACTTGAAACATCTTCCCATTAAAGTCGTATAAATTTTTGCTATGGGCCGCAATCCCTTCTCCATCTCTTCAGATAATCTAATGGCAGAGTCATCTCGATTTAGCTTTGCAAAGGCTGATATGACTATACTATATGTAACCGTGTCAGGCAAACAATTACCTTCACTGCACATTTCATGATACAGTTCATAGACTTTTTCATAGTGGCCCTCTTGCATCAGCATCAAGATGACAGAGTTGTAAGTAGCTGCATTAGGTCTGCACTTGCGATCTTTAACCTGATAAAATCCAGACAATCCTTTGTTGACCATCTTAGCCCTGCCCGAATTTTTTACAATCTCAGATAACTCAGCAGGAATAATTACACTAGTACTCCTAACCATGTTGTATGGTCTTCCACAATTCACCAACCCGCCCAGCTTCATCCAAACAATGGATCAAAGCGCCATCTCAGCACCGAGACCCACATTCTGCCGCCGCTAGATCCACCGCACCGTTAGGCTCTGTTTGATATGGATAATTTAGAGGGAAGGATAATATGGAGGGAAGGGGTAGAGAGGTGAGGGGAGAGACCCCTTGTAAAAGTTTTCCCTCCCATTCTAAATGTTTTATTAATAATAATCATTTTATCTCTCCTCTTTTCTTTTTTTAATTTTTCTTTCCTTATATCCTTTTTAAATTAAAAACAATTAAAAAATATATAAAATTATTATTTTATAATATTAATATACTTATAATTTTTCTAATATTTTAATATTATTTTTTATTAAAATATTATATAAAATAATATAAAATAAATTTATTTATATAAAAATATTTTCTATCTCTCCTTTTTTAATATTAATTTAAATAAAATAATATTAAAATCTTTCTTATTCTCTTCCTTATATCCCTCTTTCTATTAAAAATTTTCCCGTTCAGCCAAACATATAGGCAGCTCAAGGAGAGGCATCAAGCCTGATAATAAAAATAGGAGAGCAAAAGCGGTGGACGCGGCGGCGATAGTGGCAGAAAGGTGAAGGAGATGGTGGAGCCTATGCAGGGACGGCGATGCGAGACCAGCAGCTTCGCTTGGTGACTTTCTTGAGGTGGAATGGAGATCCGGCGACAGCGCGTTTTATGGCACGGCCGTGGAGCTCGAAGGAATGGTCATGGGTCAACAGCAGAATAGTGGACTAGTGTTATTCACAAACAAAAGAGGTCTCCCACCTGCCACTGACGTCGACGACAGAGCTTCGAACTATACATATATTTTTTGGCCAACAATGACCAAACTATAGAGGGTAACTTTGTCCAATAATTAGTATAAACTGGGATATTTTTATCTTAAAAAATTTCAATCCCAAATTAAAAATACAATACTAAAAGGAAATAATATTACCCAATCCAAACGGCTCAATTTATCCAATTCCACAATACCAAGTGAAAATAGTATTACCCAATTTCGCCTATATAGTATTATTCAATCTTCAAATTTTCACACTAATATATACTAAACGGTCCAATTTAACCTATTCATTGTTTCAGTCTTTAGCCAAATACTACATACCAAACATAGCCTTAGTGTTTTAATTTTTTTTTAAAAAAAAAAATTGCTCGTGCTAGTTGGGTGACAAGTCGATATGGAAAGTGAGATGCCCAAAGATCTACTCGTAGGAAAAGTACTCTTCTAAAATCCCAGTTAATATAACTCACTTTCATAAGAAATAAACGTAACTCGACTTAATTCTGTATAATAATCGACAGAAATTTTTCCCATGTTAAAAATTAAAACATAAAATAGAGCATCATAACTGTGAAAATAAATAGCAAAAATTGTTGTATTCAATCGACAGCAGACATCGTATGAAACTGAATTGTAGAATTGTAAACATATAACTCAACTTCTAGAGACCGTACAGAAACAACCCAACCACCAAACGTGCAGGTGGGGAAGGTAGGACCCACACACACAATCATTTTCTCTTCAAAACCCTTTCAGTGAGGGAAAAAAAATCCGGATTTTAAAGAACGTAATAAAATCTGCCAAGCCATCCCCCAGAGAGAGGGCTCTAGCCAAAACATCCCAGCAGCCACTCCCTGTTAACCCCACCTTTCAAAGCCTATTTCTCAAAGTCCAAATCGTATTCTTATACAGAAGGTAAAAGATTCCTGGTCTTCTCATTAACTTTAAATAAAACCATCAACAAAAAATTATGCAGAGCTTGTGTTCTCTGACTTGTCAGTCTCCATGGGATCAGTTGGTGGTGGTTGTGCCTGGCCAGAAGCACCGTCCCCATCATTTTCGCTGGCACCGGCATTAGCATTGGTGTTTGCATCCCCCTCAGTTTGTTGTGGTGGCTGTTCACCCCCCTGAGGAGGTGGGGTTGCAGTCGCTTCAGGAGCAGCTGGCTTGGCTGGCCTTGGTTTCGTCATGATCGGCTTACAGAACCTTCATGGAAAACATCAAGAAAATATTACTTCCCGTAAAATGGAAGAGAACAAGAAGGAAACAAACGGGAAGTCTGCGAGTTTACAAAGTATAATTGGGTTCTGCTATAACATGATCAGTTACGCCATATGAAAGAGCCATCCATATAGCGAAAGGCAAGTACGGAAACCATATGGTAAAGCAAGATCACCTGACTCCAAATGGATGACGAAAATATCACTGAAATAAAACGGAGATGGGATACACGGCATACCTATCAACTGCCTCAGCTTTCTTTCTAATGTCAGCTGATAGGAGTACAGGAGAAGCATGTTTTGGAAGTGAATCCTGCTGCTGCTTCTTCTCCCTGAGCCAGGCCTCAGCTTCCACACATTGATTCAATACCTACAAAGAAATAGAAAAACCATTTGATATTCAATGGCAATGAAAGAAGGAGGAAAATATTATAATTGACGAACATTACCTTCTGCTTCTCGGAGACATCAATATGTTCGAATTTGGGATCATTTGACATGGCAGCTTCTCTGTAACTATTTATGCAATACATGAACTGATCAATTATTGTACCCCTCTCCATAAATTCCTTGTAACGCTCTTCAATTGGATCCCCTCGCTGACAGTAGTAAAAACTCCAATCATTAGAAAAGAAGAACCTCCACTACAATTGTTTCACATGATCTCAGAAGAGGGCATAAATGGAAATGTGTGCTTGATACCTTGGCAGGGCAAGGGATATTTTATAGCGCATGAAACTTACCTTCTTGAGTTCCTCAAGCTTGGCAATGTATACACCTTTAGTTTCATCTTCACCATCTTCATATAACCAATCTTCTACCTCCTGAAGTTGGGCGGTAAACTCCTCCCTCTCTTGAGCAGTGACAAAATCTTGGTATTTATCAGCAAGCTGAAGCAGTAACAGCAAGATCAGTTCTATAAACCCTTACTTATATCAGACCTTGGCCAGAGCGGGGGAAAGGCAAGAAGTTTTTACCTTGTTTCTCATGTCATAAACATATGACTCAACTGCGTTTTTCCTGTCTTTTGTTTCCTCCATCACTCGATCTTGTAAAGCCATTTCAAACTCCTTCTCTACAGCTTTCTGGAGATCTGCAGCGGCCAGGACTCCATAAACCTTCTCTGAGAACGGTATATTTGTCTTCTTGACCTTCTTCTTTGGAGCCTCAGCCTACAAAATTACAAGCCGAGTCAATCAAATGTATAGAATATCAGAAACTATGCTTGAGAAAGCCAGGCCTGCATAGAAGCACAAAATCAAACGATAGCAGAGTGCAAGTGTGCATGAGAAACCCTAATCAATCCTATGTCAAAAAATAAGGTCAAGAACAGAAGGGATAAGTAATTATAAACTTGATAGTTTTAGCATGTATGGATATACTTAAATACACCAGTCGACAGAACCAACCTTGGTATCAGTATCCATCTGCACAGGCTTGTCTGCTGTATCAGGGATGCCATTTTCGGTCCCAGGGTAATCAGTAGTTGCCTTTGCATCTTGCATATTGACCTCAGTATCATTAGAGCTTGGTGGCGGTGCAGCAGCATCAGTAGGAGCCTCATCAGTGTCCATCTTAGCATTTTCTCCAGCTGGTTCTTTTGACACTGGAACCTCAGCAATTTCCTCCTCCAAGAGCTAAACAGAAGTAGAAGAATGTTAGCCCAAAATTTGAAAAAATTTCCACCAGACCTCAGAATACAGATTCCAGTAGAGAAGCAGAATATAAGTGCACCCAAACTCAGCCTTAAAAGTACTTACAGTAGCTGACTCAACATATACAATCCCATGCAAATTCAGACGAACTTTCACTTTAACTTTTGCCCTTTCACTATTTGTAGTTTGGAAAGGACCAATCTGCATAAACAATACAGTCAGGTGACTACCAAGAGAGAAAAATAGAAAAAATAACCCTAAATTACTCTACCATAAAAATAAAAATAAAGAAACACAACAAAATAATGGGGTTGAAAATATCCTTACATTATATGTGCTAATCTTTGCAGGTCCTTGCAGCTCACTCATATCATCATACTGTACATCAACAGAAAAAGTTCCTGACCTATAGAATGTCAGGGCCTTGACACTAGGTATGGCATTTCCTTTGGGAAAAACAACAGTACTTTGATGATTATCCGGTCCACTTTCTTGTGCATCTGGACCAGAACCTTTCCATGACAGTGAAATTGAAAACGGAAAGCTTTCATTGACCTTCAAATACAGAAATAAGCATCAGCAATCCAGCATGCATATTGTACAGGAAATTAAAAATCATTCAATTAAAAAAGTGATTGAAATTCATGTTCCCTAGGGCCCCAAACAGTAAAAAAGCAAACAACAAATGTTAACATGTAGAGAATGATAGGATGGAAGAAACTTTACCTGAAACTCTCGTACTTTAAATGTTGGACTAAGAATTGCACATTGCAATGCACAGCCCTTGGCAACACACTCACTTGCATTCATTGTGCGCCTAGGCTCCTTTTTAAAAAATTCTGTCAATATTTTGTTTATAGCTGGTACACGAGAACCTGAGCCAACCACCTCGACCATGTGAATATTCTCAACTGTAAGGTTTGCTTCTGCTAATGCCTTCTCTAAAGGTGCCTTCACACGCTCCAAAATTGGAGCACTTAGTTGCTCAAAATCATCACGCTTGATAAATCCCCTGACGTCCTTCTCCTCCATTAGGCATTCAATGTTCAGAGGTGCCTCAGGATTTGCACTGAGAACCTTCTTCAGCTTCTCACAAGCAGCCCTGAGCCTTAGACAAGCCCTGGCATTCTGGAAAACATCAATCTTGTACTCCTCCTTAAATTTTGCAGCAAAGTGATTGAATAAGACCTCATCAAAATCTCTACCACCTAGAGACCTATCAAATGAATGGGCCAATACTTTCAGCTGACCCTTTTTAAAGCCAGCAATGCACACTTGCATGCTAGCATGTCCAATATCAACAAAGGCAACATTCAGTTGATCATTTTCTGGAAGATCTGTTTTATAAATTCCATAAGCCAAGGCAGTTGCCGTTGTTTCATGAATCAAGCGAAGAGGATGCAGGCCAGCAATCTTTGCCGCATCCAAGACTGCCCTTCTCTGAAGATCAGTAAAATAAACTGGAATTCCAATGCAACAATCAACAACAGCTGCATTTAGATTCTTCTCAGCTATCACCTTGAGATCTGACAACACCATTCCCAGGACTTGAGTAGGCGTAAATGTTCTAACTTCACCCAAGTACCGTGCGTGAATTAATGGAAATCCATCAGGCCCTTCAGTGACAGCATAAGGCAATGATTTCAAATCCTGCTGCAATTCTGGGTCGGAAAATTGTACACCAATTAGTCTCTTTATCTGTGAGATTGCATTCTTGGGGTTCATCATAGTGGATGCAGCCCCGGCAGTCCCAATGAACCTTTGTTTGTCACCAAAGCATACAACTGCAGGAGTTTCACGCTTGGACTCATCATTGAGTACAACATCAATCCCCCTCTGCCTTGCAACAGCAACAATGCAGCTCTCATTCCCAAAATCAAAACCAACCACGCTCATCTTTGCAGGAAAAGTTTAACCAATCACTAAATTTGTCTTCCAGCCAAAAAGATATCTGAAAATTTCATGAAACAGTTACATCTGAAACACAATGTTCTCTGGTAACAAAATAAATGAGCATGAAATAGAAAACCATAAAATCAAACAAAAAGGTCAGCTGAGCAAATAAAAGGTTTGTGAAAGAAAAGGAAAAACTAAAAAGGCCAGTTCTTTAGCCCGCATATACCCATGAAAAGCAACGATATTAATAACATTATATGGAGAGAGACATGCAAATTTAATTTAGCATTCGATCAAACAAGTACAGATCGCAATTTATTTTTTTAAAAAAAACATTTTAGCAGAAATAACATAACCTAACCATCAAACACATTAAAGCACTCCGGGTACATTTAGTTGCAAATACACACGCCAGCCATGTATCAATTCCCTTTTTCCTGCGAAGGCATCAGATTTTCCATGGCAGCCACCAAAACCTAAAGCTCAGAAGTCAAAATTAAGTCTAATCCATCGCATCGAAATTCAGTAAGAACCAAACCAAAGGAAAGAGTTAAATTAGGCCTCCAATGACTAACCAAGACAATGTACACAGTTAAGCACCACTGATGCAGCAAACATAAACGAATCGCCAATTCCAACAAATTCTAAACAGCCAATAATATCAAGTGCCAACAATTATTTGCACCGTAACTAGACGGATGGCATGAATCTAACACCATGAGCCAGCAGATCTACAACCTTAAGAAGCATCAAACGAAACGCAATAGATATGAATCTGATGAAGGAAAAAGCAAGGGAATACCTGGAGCGACGATCCAGAAGAGAAGAGAAGCCGGCTAGGACAGGCCAAGAGAGAGGTGGGGTGAGTTTGCCTTTGGGGGTTCTGGAACAATCTCAACTCAACGTAAACGGGGAGGAAGAGGAACGAGGCTCTTAATAAGGGCGTGCGAGAGTGTGGGGGAATTTACGAGTTTCTTAAATTTCTTTTTATTACAATTTCAATTATAAAAAATATTAATATACTTTTTAATCCTCAAATTTATTTTAATTTTAATTTCTTAATTTTTAAACCAAAATTTTTATTCTTTAAATTTTTATTCTTTAAAATTTTAATCTTTATAATTTAATAAAAATATATATTATTTTATTTTTTAAAGATTAAAATTTAAAATTTAAAATTTAAAAAGTTAAAACTAAAATTTATATAAAATTAAAAGAGTTATATTTAAAAAAAATAACAAAGATAGGCCGTGTTTTCTTTAATTTTGGGGAAGAGATGAAAGGCGAGCTCACCTGGTCCCTAGAGATGTCTAGATATGCAGCCGTCCTTCTAGAAGGATCTACTCATGACTCCTCCAGAGAAACTTTAGAGAACGAACCCTTTATGTTTAAGCATGTTCTCCCTAATAACTCCAAATTAATTAATTACTATAATTAATGATGATAAAAATATAAATTACAGACTTACTTTTATCATGCTCCATATATCATTACTCTTGATTTTGCCTTATTGACTTATTCCAATTTATATTTTTTTTTGTTATAAGATATTTTTTTAAAATACGATTGTTTCCTATCTTAACTAAATTTGTTAGTAGATACAAAGATGTTTTGATTGAGATCCTAATTTGATTGTACTTCTCCTACATAACATTTGTCGTTCGTGACGTGGCATTGTGTTAGAAAAAATGCATGTATATGGGGTATGACGAGTGCACATGAATTCATCAGTATAATTTTGCCAATAAAAATCGGTTATTTCTTTTCATATAGAAAGGTATTATTGAACGGCATAACAATTTAGCAAATTTTAAAAATATCATTTAACAAATCAATTCAGTAACTAAAGAATTAAGGCTTGGGAGGGTTGGTATTGGGAATATTCATTTTATGAAATTTGATATGATGCTTTCAGCAATATTTTTTTTTACTGAATTTTTATAAAAAAATTGAATTTATTTACTATTAAAAGATATGGTAAATTTTTTTTAACTATATCAATATTAAATAGAATAAATTATTAATTATTTTTAAATATAAATTTAAATATTTAAAAAATTTAATATCTCTCCAAATACTTTCAACAATATTAAAATTACTATACAATGCCATCTTTTATAGGATTATTTAGTATAAACACCCTCCCTAGTATTAGAAATCAATCCCCATTATTGTCTCTCCCTCATCGTCCTCTCATCTCCCTCCTCCTTCTTCTCCCTCCATCACGTGGACCCATTATCGTATCGTGATCGACCTCCCCCGCTAGCTTTATCCCCCACTACTAGCTTTGTCCTCTACCATTAGTAGAGGTTGACAACGAAGTTAGTACTGTGAGAGACTAGGGTTGGGGAGGTATTTAGGATTTGTCAATCATTAGGGTAATGGGAGCACCAGGTACTCAGGATTTGTCAACTATTAGGGTAATGAGAGAACCCAAGTACTATAAATCTATCCATCATCAACGGCGACCACCTTTGTCTTCTGCCACTAGCTTCGTCTTCACCACCATGGTCAGTAGCGACCATCTTTGTCCTCCATCATCGAGGGTGACAAGCTCCCGAAATGAGACGGTTTATTGGACAAAGGAGACTCCATTTCCTGGCTTTATGTATCCAAATCTTGTAAAATGGAGCTTTTGAAGACAGATATAAATGGGTTTTGGTGTTTATGTTAGGTTTGAGATTATTTGAGATTAAGGTGAAGAAAAATAAGAAAGATGAGAGGAACTACAGAATACAGCGTAACAAAGCGAAAATATGGTATTTTGGATATTTTGTGTTTGATTTTATCTTTTGTTAATTCATCAGTCCCATGAATAATTATTTTTTAAATAGAAACGGGTATTTATGTCCTAAACAAAATAGCATAATAAAGATCCTACCGAACACTCCATTAATCGCCACCTCTTCTTAAAAGATGTCAAAGTTAGCCAATGAGACAAAAAAATTCTTCATATAATAGAAAGATTTAGCTATATCATACTAAACATAATTTTAGAATTTATTTCCAATCCCAATCATCATCTGAATCTCGTTCCTATTTCCTTAAAATTTAGTCCGAAACATCCAACAGGGCCTAAGGATAGCGTTATAGGTTGAATAATGTGCAAAATCTGCCCATGAGAAAAAAATAACGTGCAAAAATTATGGGATGTTATAATAGCGGAACTAGAAATTTGAGATAAATTTTTAATAATTTTTTTATCAAATGAATAAGTATATATTTGGTTAGTTTTAGAATTTAGGTTTTGAAAGGAGATTTTAACTAAAATTTTAGTTTAAAAAATTAAAATAAATAATTATATTTATTTAAAATATTTTTAAATTAAACTATAATTTTAGATAAATTATTAAAAATAATTTATAAAATAAAAAAATTATAAATTATCTAATCGGATCTCCTTTGTTGCTCCTCTATAAATAGTCCGCCTCCTCCGTCACTGTTCCGTGCCTCTCTCATCTCTCCCTCTCTCTATTCTCTGGTTCGCCCAGTGTAATATTTTAGATTATTTTTTTTACTTATAGGCTTATGGTAGGTGCATGAGGCGATCTGAGAGAGAGGGAAGATGTGTGTGTAGGCAACTGAAAAGCAAAAACCAGGGCTTCACAAGCTTTTACATGTGATAAAAGAAGAAACTGGAATTTATGGAGAAGAAGAGGAATTTCGGGAGAGAAAACAAAACAAGAGCTATGAGATTAGTTCTTTTTATTTCATGTTTTTATAATTTATTAATAATAAAAATATTTATAATAATAAATATTTAAAAATTTATTTATTTAAAATTATTTTTTAAAAATCTATCTAAATAAACCTTAAGTAAACTATTTTTTTAATCTTTAATATAAATAAGTCAAATAAACTAATTAATTATAATTAATATAAAAATTAATTAATTAATTTAGATTGATTAAATAGTATATAATATAAATTTATCTTGAAGGTTTATATTTGGTCACAGTTAACTGCTTTATTTAATTCTTTAATCTTTTTAAAAAAATTAATTAATTCTTATATTAAAGATTAAAATAATATAATATTATAAATATAATAGATAAGGGATATAAGGGAATTCTGACATATAGGCATGTTATGAAAGTATGTTATTAAATAGGGATGTGCATAAAACTTGTTACCTAATGAGCTCACTTTAACTTGTGAAAAAAAGCCCTACCAAGCTCAAAAAATGCAAGTCTAGCCTGGCATTGGTTGCAAAATGCATTACATTCTTTTGATTGGGCATTGTGCAAGAGGCTGCTTAACCCATCTCTTTTTATGCATGTCCCTAGTTCTTTTTTCCCTCCTATATACTATACTTAGAGGGAATAATATGATAATTATTAATAATTAAATGGTTATTTTATAAATATAAGTAGTCAAGTAGGTAAATTGTATATTTTAAAATCTATAATTAAATTAATTTTTTTATTTTTTTAACTATTATACGATTATATTATAAATTATAATTATTTTTTATATTATGTTAGACGCTTCATCATTTTTAAATGCAAACTCATATCTCAAACTTAATATTTTGATATAAATATATTTATCATTCGTTACTCCCTCATATATCAATTACATAATATAAAGTTATTATTTATGACATCTCATTTGTTATTATTTAATGAAAGAAGATAAAATGATCATTAATCTCTCAACCTAAAATTATTTAACACTTGGATTTGGTAATTTTGTTGGACCTCATAAGAAAAAATTCTCTTATGAGACTTGTGTGGGATTTCTTAAAAAAGATTACCATATGACTAATAATAGTTATATGTGGTTGTTACATTTGCCCCCTTAACAAATTGGGTATTGAGTTTGATTCATGGATATGGAAAAAAATTATCACTAGGACACATCAACAGCTCAACTATTGAAGTATATACAGTTAGATAGAGTTAGATTAATCGATTATCTAAATATTTAATAATTATATATAAAAAAAGCACTGTATACTAATAGATGATTGAAATAGGAAAAAAAAAAGATATTATCTCACGATCTTATATTTATTATTAAATTTGTAAGGGATATATGATCAAGAGTATCAGAGCTTTTGTCATTTGAGTTCTTGAACTTCATTTTAGCTTTTTTGAAATAATTCTTGTAACAAAACTGTTCTCGCGGTGTCCTTGTAAGGTAAGGATAATGTATAATTGCGGGAGAAAACATCAGTGAGAAAACTTTGAGGAGCTTACTTTTTTGTTAAGAGATGGAGGATGATTTCTTTTGCCTACTTTAGAGGTTGAGATTTTGTATTTAAGTAGTTAAAAGTATATTTTATAAAGATCTTTGTTAGTATATAAAATATAGTTTTTAAAAAATTGTCTCCTGCTTGAATACGACACCGTTTCTACGTCACCCGTTGGCGGGAAAAATTACCCACTTTTTTATGTCAAGCTACTCATTTCTAGGGTTCAGGAGCAAACCTTGTCCTCAAGAAAACTTTTTCCTTCCATTTCCCGGATTAGAAAGGAAACTAGAAGATGCCGACGTACAAGATTTGGGGAATCGATGTAGAATTCCCATTTGAGGCCTATGATTGTCAGCTTGTTTACATGGATAAAGTCATACAATCACTTCAGGAGGTAGGTTCTGTACGAACGTTGCCATTCCCTATTGATGCCTGAGAGTTCTTTCCTCCTTTTTTATTAAATAAATTTTTTAGAGAACTCAGTCAATCAATGAGCACAATCAAAAGGCTACAAGTTCACAATTTTAACGATAACAATGGCTCATTCAAAATCAGTAGTTACCCTGAATATTTTATTCCCCATTCCTTGTGTCTTCCTTGCATTCTATAGGATAAAGCATCACTAGTATCTATTCTTTTCACATTTTCCATTCACTATTATGGGTATAATTAAGTATTAGTTACATTAACATAGTATTTCGGGCCAAGAAAAACATCCTTCTGTATTCTGAGCCCTCATTGCACATGTGATTTTGTTTTCTGGCAGCAATGTAATGCACGGTTGGAGAGTCCCACAGGAACTGGCAAAACACTTTGTCTTCTATGTGCTACATTAGCTTGGCGGAAGAGTTTGGGCAGTTTCTCAACTGGTGCGAATGTTAAGACCATTCAGAATTCTGGGGGCAATGTAGACATTTCACCTTCACAACCTGAGGCTTCAAAGCTTCCTACTATTGTATATGCTTCACGCACTCACAGTCAGATCCGCCAAGTAATTCAAGAGTTGAAGAGAACATCATACAGGTCTTCATGTTCACAATGATCTAAAATTTTCTTGTGGGCGCATTTTGTTGATTGTGATTGCTG
Organism: Leucaena leucocephala; assembly: GCA_037074615.1. NCBI lineage: Eukaryota > Viridiplantae > Streptophyta > Magnoliopsida > Fabales > Fabaceae > Leucaena > Leucaena leucocephala. Next base: position 3,870,745 of record CM073558.1, on the reverse strand, counting down.
TATGATCTCACGGGCCAGTTTATGCTCTGCACGATCTATTTTATAAGTTCACAAAAGATCAGTCTAATATTTCTTATTGACTTAGTTTTGTGCTCACTGTTGGTGTTCTGAAGCTGTTCATGTAGGGTGTTAAGTGTTGTCAAGGAAGTATGTTCTATTCTCTAAACCTTTTACAGGAATTAAGAACTTGTATGACATAAACGGTTTTGCTGACATGTAAATTCAACATTATAATATCTTTATGTAATAATTTCTGTCAAATTTTCAATGTGATTTAGAGATGGAAACATAGATTTGAGAGCTACACTGGGTGCTATTTGGTTTCTAGAAGGTTTCCCATGTGTCGATGAGCCTTATTTTGTGTTCTCTTATTGTAATATAAAATGTGTTGGACATGATCTTATCTGTATTCAGATAATGCAGGCCCAAAATGGTTGTTCTAGTATCTCAAGAGCAACTGTGCATTCATGATCAGGTGAGTCTACTTAGGGGAAGGACACAAACAAATGCTTGCCAGTTACTCTGCCGAAGGCGTGACAAGAATGGCAAGCGTCAATGTAACCATAACGATCTTGTCCTTGGTAATTTCTAATTTTCCGTGCATCTGAGGGCTTTTATTTTAAGTAATACCGTGTCTTTTTTTGTGCATTTTATTATGTTTTAGCACATTGACATTTAGATTTAGACTAACCTGAGATTGTAGTTTTGATCTTGTTCTAGAATACTCAAAGAGAAACCCCCATCTTGGAGAAGAACCTATAGATATTGAGGATTTGGTGAACATTGGAAAAAGATTTGGGCCGTAGGTTCCTTCTGCTGCGCTTAATTTTTTCCCCTATGAAATCAAAACATTTGAATTTGATTGTTTAACCAACTGAAGTTGTCAAGTGCTTGGACTCATCTATTTCATGTGGCTTGCCTTTGCCTCAGGTGTCCTTCCTACTTATCAAAAGAGCTCCACAAGGCTGCTGATATAGTGTTTGCACCATACAACTATCTTATTGATCGTGGGTATAGAAAATCTCTGAATATTTCTGGGAATGATAGTATACTCATATTTGATGAAGCTCACAACCTGGTAAGAATATATATTACAACTAGAGAACTTTCCCGTGCAATGCACGGGGAGTGAGAAAAAATAGGTTATAATTGGTTAATTATTTATGATTACTATAAATTTTCATCATGGTTAAAAATTTGAAATTTGATCTTCAAAAGATTTTGGGCCATGATAGTAAGTAATTGGTAATCCCATTAAAGTGGGTTTAAAATCTTTTGAAGATTAAAGTGAGATTATTGATTGGAATTATTGAATGTAACTTGCAAATTGAAAATACTAAGTCAGGTCGACTCAGACCCATCTTAACTGAACTAGGTATTACAAGATTTTAAGAGTATAGTTGATGTTGTAACTAGGTGGTTTGATTTTCTCCATAGATGGAACTCTGAAGTGGAGGTGCTACTTATATTGTTTTGTTCTTGTAAAAAAGTATTTGAATGTGTGTTGTATCCTTATTAAATAATAAAGAACTAATTTGATGAGATAATAACTAATTTGAATAACTAACTCTTAAGATAATAACTGATTTAAAATTTAAACGACTAACTAAATATTTATCACATTCTCACAGTCCTCTTCACTGCTGTGTTCTGCATTTTTTATTTATATTTTATTTATGTGATTCAAATTTTCTTGTGATTATTTGCTGACTTTCCATCTTTGTGCAGGAAGGCTTATGTGCTGATGCTGCCTCTTTTGACTTGCCTTCTTGGCTTCTAACAGCTTGCATTTCTGAGGCTCAAAGTTGTGTTGATCTTTGTATAGACAGAAGAGACAAATTAAATGATAAGTCACGGAATCCAGATGATTTTGCTATCCTTAAAGGTGAATTGGATTCTTAGAGTATGCTCTTGAAGCTCCCTATTTCTATATGACAACATCAAGATGTATACTATTTGTTGTTTTCATAACATTAGTGAGGGTAAGCCGTATAATCTAAAGCTTGCTTGTGCTTACTGGCTATATTTGTGGTGAGGCAGGAAACTGCATGTATATGACATTCCCATGTTCTAAATTTTTATCTAAATGCTTTGAGGATTACTTGCAGTGTTTTTGCTGCCCTCTTTGTTAATATTTTATTATTTTTCTAGCAGTGCTTACAATGCTCTTTTCTTTCTTGCAGCACTTCTACTAAAACTTGAAAAGCGACTTGCTGACATACCTATTGATTCCAAGGAATTGGGGTACACCAAACCTGGACCTTATATCAATGAATTTTTCTCTGATCTTAATATCACTCATAAGACAGCTTCTAAGCTTAAGCGTACAATTGAAGAAGCTGGGATCCTTCTTGAGGAAGATAGTCAGCAGAAGGCAAGTAGCACCAATTTCAGGCTGCACAATATGAGTGACATCATTGACATTGTTTTCAGGGATGAAGGCACGGCTCATGCAAAATACTATCGGGTAAGAATCTGGAATCACATGAAATTAGAGTTACGCCTCAGGTGGATTTGCTTGTCTCCTTGCTTCATACATGACAGCTAATCTTGTTTGTCTAGATTTGTCTTCTTTCCACTATGATTCTGATTTTAAAGCTGTTTTTTGATACTTAAAAAGGTTCATGTGAAGGAGGTTGATGCAAAAGCTACGGATAGCATTAAAGGTAATTTGGCATTTATAATAGTAGATTGTAGGAACTATGGTATTTCATTTCAATTCTAGAATAGGGCACATGGGATATGGATGTAATAGTACTTGTTGAATTTGTTTAATTTGCTGGAGAAAAACAATTGTGACATCTGGTTTTGAACATTGTTATGTAATTGTGCACACATGGCATCTGTATCTACTTACTTGTGAAACTGTACCATGTATATTTCCTTTTATAGTTGTGTGGATATGTGGAGTCACACCCTTCTTTTATAGTGTTTTGTAAATACAAGATATTGGGTTTATAGGAAAACTGAATACTTTCAGAAAATTATTGACTCTGAAATTTCTTATTTCATTCAGGACAATAGTAGCTTTATATGAAGGGGTGTAGGCCACGGAAGTTCAGTAATCAGCTTCTGCTGGAAAAGGAAACAAACCGGATAAATATAGATTAGACTCAAGAAATAGGAGGTGAATAAGGAAACAAAATCATTTGAATTTGGCTCATTAACCCACAATAAACCATCGAGATTTTGGCCACTGAACATCCATGATTCATGGCCCATTATCCAGTAAATATCCCATACTGTTCTTCCCGAGACTCATGGGATACCAACAGAAACAATACAGATACCAAAAGGGAAGCCATTTTCTATAGTAGTATAGGTAGACCAGAAAGTTTGATTTGGTCTTTTTATTCTCACCATATTACCTTTCTGTTTAAACTCTCTGAACGATAGTCTATAATACAATATAATAGTTAAAATCAAGATCGGTTGTCCCAATTAATGCCTTAAAGTTTAAATTCTCTAAACTACAGTCTACAACCTTGTTATTGAAGATACTCTTTCCATTCTATGGTCACTGAAAGTTGTTTCTCATAGAACAACGTAGTGCTGCAAGTGTAGATCCTTCAACATTCTGTTATTATGACTAAAACTTTTGATGCTGTAGGTAAGGCTTCAATGGTCCTTAGTTGGTGGTGCTTTAATCCAGGAATAGCCATGGGAGTTTTTCCTAAGTTGGGTGTTGGCTCAGTTATACTGACTTCTGGCACATTATCTCCCATGGAATCTTTTGCTCAAGAGCTGAAAATGTTGGAATCATTTTTGTTAATTGTATTTTATCTGATAATCTATATTTATCCGGGGGTAACAACTACTGTAAGAACGTCTGGGGGCGAAACAAAAGATTTTCCCATAAGGATTGGTCTACATCAGGGATCAGGCTTGAGTCCTTATTTATTTAATCTAGTAGTTGATGTTCTAACTAAGCCTATTCAAGAAGAAATCCCTAAGTGCATGCTTTTTGCGGACGATATAGTTCTTATGGCAGAGTCAAGAGAAGAGATTAATTTCAAACTTGAGTTATGGAGAAGTACTTTAGAGTCGAAGGGTTTTCGTCTGAGTAAAAGTAAGACTGAATATATGCATTGTAATTTTGATAAGAGCAAGTTAGAAGTAACTTGGAGGTCAGATTGAGAAATCAAGTTATTCCACAAATAGATAAGTTCAAATATTTGGGATCAATGATACATAAGGACGGTGAAATTTTGGAGAATGTTAATCATAGAATTCAGGCCGGGTGGTTTAAATGGAGAAAAGCTACTGGGATTATATGTGATCGGGAAGTACCAGATAAAGTAAAAGGAAAGTTTTATCGGACTGCTATAAGACCAGCAATGCTTTATGGAAGTGAATGCTGGGCTTTAAAAGGACAGCAAGAGCATAAAGTTGGGGTAGCTGAGATGAGGATGCTGAGATGGATGTGTGGGCATACAAGAAAAGATAAGATTCGTAATGAACATATACGGGGAAGAGTTAGAGTGGCACCTATTGAAAAGAAAATGGTAGAGAACCGTCTTAGATGGTTTGGACAAGTACAAAGAAGGCCAAGGGATGCGCCGGTGAAAAGGGTGGATCAAATAGTATGGACACCGGTTAAAAGGGGTAGAGGAAGGCCAAAGAGAACGCTCAAAGAGGTCATTGAACGGGATCTCCTGGTCAATAACCTATCTAAGGATTTAGTTTTCGATAGAGCACAATGGCGTCGTATGATCCATGTAGCCGGCCCCATTTAATGGGATAAGGCTTGTTGTTATTGTTGTTGTTGTTGTTCCTTTGTTTTATTGGGGAGATGCCATCCAAACCGCTATTTAGCTCATTAATCGTCTTCCTAGTCGTATCCTTTCCTTCACCTCTCCCATTGCGGAATTACAAAAACTCACGATGTCTCTCACTTACAGTCTTCTCTTTCGCTACATGTCTTTGGATGCACTGTTCTCATTCATCTTCATCATCCTCCCTCCAAGTTCCATCCTCGTGCCACTAAGTGTGTCTTCTTGGGCTACTCCTCCTCCCAAAATGGTTACAAATATTTTGATCCTGTGTCCAAACATCTGTTTGTTACCCGTGATGTCACCTTCGTTGAGCACCAGTCATATTATCCCTAGTCTTTGATTCCGGGGGAAAGTTGGAATGAATCTCAACCTGTGGAATCCATTGTACCTATTTTCCCCACACCACATGGACCCTTATAGCCTCCAGACGAATTTGAACAATAAAGATGGGAAAAAATGTACTCACGCCGACATCATAGAGGCCACGACCATCATATTCCTGAGGTAGAACCAGTTATTGAATTGTTAGTAGATCCTGAACATGGTGAGGCTAATATGGAGCTTCCTATTGCATTGAGAAAACCACCACAGACATGTATGAAGCATCCTATCGAAAAGTTTGTTTCTTATGCTGCTCTTACTCCAAGTTACCATGCTTTTGTAACTAACCTTGACAGCATCAAGATTCGTAACACTGTACATGAGGCCTTGACTGTCCTAGAGTGGAAACAGGTAGTGATGGAAGAAATGTAGGCCTTGGAGAAAAATGGGACTTGGGAGATAGTGCAAATGTCTTAAGGAATAAAACCCGTAAGCTGCAAGTGGGTGGTCACTCCCAAATACAATGCTGATAGTACGTTAAACAAGTTGAAGGCTAGACTAGTTGCTCGGGGGTTTACACAAACGCAGGGTATTGACTACAACGAAACCTTTGCACCTGTTGCGAAACTCAATACCATACGGGTTCTCTTCTCAGGAGCAGCAAATCTAGATTGGCCCCTAGAACGACTTGATATTAAGAAGGCTTTCCTCAATGGAGATTTGAAAGAGGAAGTATACATGACACTCTCGCCAGGTTTTGAAGCAGGAAGACAGAACCAGGTGTGTAGGCTGAGAAAATCCATCTATGGGCTGAAACAATCACCACGTGCCTAATTTGACAGATTTTCTAGTGTTCTCAAGGTTGAAGAGTATCAACAAAGTTTATCTGATCACACTATGTTTGTATCCCGTCGTAATAACCTCATCACTGTTATCATTGTCTATGTGAATGATATTATTGTTACAGGAAATGATACTAAGGAGATTGATCGAATCAAGGTAGCCCTGAATCATGAATTTGAGGTCAAAGACCTTGGTAAGTTGAAATACTTTCTCGGTATGGAAGTAGCAAGATCCAAGGATGGTATTTATGTTTCCCAGAGAAAGTATATCCTTGATCTACTCAAAGAAACGGGAATGCTTGGATGTAAACCTAGTAAAGTCCCTATCAGCACGGTGAAACAAAAGAAAAAGCAAACTGTAGTGGAAACTGACAGAGATAAGAACAAGCAGAAGAAACGTGAAAAGGATGAAATGAGAACAGACAAAGAAAGATATCAAAGGCTAGTTGAGAAACTCATTTATCTCTCTCACACACGTCCTGATATCGCCTTTGCAGTGAGTGTTGCTAGTCAACATATGCATGATCCACGGAAGAAACATATGGACTCGGCTTATAAGATACTACAATACTTAAAAGGTACTCCTGGCCGTGGGCTATTCTTTAGAAAGAGCAAAAATATATCAGTAGAGATCTACACCGATGCTGATTGGGCAGGATCACAAGAAGATAGTCGATCAACTTCTGGCTATTGCACATTTGTATGGGGAAATCTTGTCACTTGGCAGAGTCAGAAACAGAAAGTAGTGGCTAAAAGTAGTGTAGAATCAGAATTACGAGCACTTGCTCAAGGAATCATGGAGGGTCTATGGTTAGCAAGAGTTGCAAAAGAAGCTCATTTGAAGATAGATGCTTCATTGAAGTTATTTTGTGACAATAAGGCTGCCATAAATATGGCCTTAAACCCTATCCAACATAGCAGAACTAAACATGTGGAAGTAGACAGGCACTTCATACGTGAGAAAGTAGAAGATGGGATTATGTGCCTCACCTACATACCTACAAGACTACAAACTGCAGATATCCTCACCAAGGGACTACCAGAAGAAATATTTGAGCGGCTTCTAGGCAAGTTGGATATGGTCAATATCTATGATCCAACTTAAGGGGGAGTGTGGAAATATCTTAATATCTAGATTATTAATATTAGGATATCATTATTAGAGATATCATTGTTATTATTAGAAACAAATCAGATTTGATTTAGGTGTAGTTATTGGGGATTTGATTGTGTAGTTATTAGAGATTTGATTTTATCTTGGTGTATCATATTTGATTCCCAAGCACTGTGTATATATATGAGGCATAAGCCAAAGCAATGATCATCGGACTATTCATAGCCTAAAAGTCTCACAGTTTTAGTCAATTTGGCTCGAATCGTTCCTAATGGACTTGTATTCTTCCCATCTTATTACCTTTTGGACCAATGCATTGGGTGCTGGAAAAACTTGGTAAGATTCTTAAAGCACTAATGAAGGTGCAAAATTTTAGAATAATGGAAATTCAACATCAATATGGGAGAGAATTTGCAAACATAAGAAACCTGTCATAGAACCCAGGCAATCTTCTGAGTTTTCCCTATTAATTGAGGTAACATCTACATGTAATAAAGTGTAAAACATGCTTCCACAGTTAATATTTAAACACATATTTTTCTAAAAACGAAACTAAAGGACATTTTGGGCAGGACTACATATCTGAGCTGAAAGACGCCTCTGCATCTGGAGCAGTATTTTTTGCGGATTGTCGTGGCAAGGCATATTTTGATGCTGACTGTTGAAGAAAAATATGAGTGTGCTAGGCTTATTTTATTATGTTCAAATTGATAAAAACTGCAATGTGTTTGGTTTTAAAAGTTTACTTTTCAACTGACAGATTTAGTCTTCATGATGAGTCCATGAAGATTTAATTTGGAGGTCCTGAATTTGAAACCCTAGTTGAGATTTGAGACTTAATGTGATAGAAGAAGCTTTCTGAGCCTCTTAAGTCTTAACATTCACACTGATAGTTTTTTAATTGCTTAAACTGACTGAATATTGCAAGAAACCCTTTGTAGATTACCTGAGATGATGACCAACTGGTGGTGGTTTGTGCAATTTTATTGATCCTTGAGATTAGTGGAAATCTCTTGATTTAGGTACCTATAAGTCATTGGAGATTTTCTGAATACCCTGTATTGATGCACAGAAAAATAGGATTAACTTGCAAGAGATGCAGGTTCTAGGGAAGCAAACCATTCATTTTTTGGGCTAAATGTCTATTTCATGTGATGTAGGCTCGATGTGCTGATTAAGTGATTATATAAAATTCTTGATTTTGACCCAGACGAAAGCAAAAACAAAAATATTGTATACATTGTTCATTTTTGTATTAATTTTAATCTCTTTGCATGTGCAATCTAGGATATAAGGAGGATGTTAATTAGTCACTTACTTTCTTTCTTTCTTTGCTTTGTTTGTTTTTTTTTTGCCCTTTTCAATATTGATTAGGATTCCAATTTCTTCTCTACACAAATTAAATGTCAATGCATCTTAATCTTTGGAAAAATACTTGAATATTTTGAATGGATTCATTCATCATAGTCCAACAACAACAAGAATAACAAGTCCTATCCCACTAAGTGAGGTAGGCTATAATTGCTTGATACCATCAGACTATATCAATAGCCAACTTTTTAGATATATTTTCACCAATGGATTCCCTTCAATAACTTCTGTAAGCATCCTTTATGACATGTCAATCTTTATTACGTGGATCCTTTATCATGGATCAAATTGCAATTGTTGTCTTTAGTATTTACATGACACCTATTTTGGCGTGGAGTTCTACGCAAGGCATGCATCTTATGATATAGAAGTCCTCACAATCTTGCATCACATATATATAGTTTATTAAGTTGTTGTGTTGCCACATATCATGAACATCATAGATGCTATAAGGGATCTGGAGATGTCAAAACTTCAGTTGTTTTGATTCTTGTAAGAGAAAAGGAAAGAAATGCCCTAAATGTATTTGAATATACTATCAAGCTACTTTGATTAGCATGTCCTGCTTGGGTGCTTTTAATGGTCATTTATGCTAGTATATAGAAATTAATTGTTGTTAATTATGCAGGTAAGTGAAGGATTAGATTTTGCAGACCATGCTGGAAGAGCTGTGATGATAATTGGTATGCCATTTGCCACAAGTAATGATCCTAAGGTTTGTTTTTTAATCCTACCTTCTTTATTATAGTTAAGACCCATTGTCCTACAAGTTTCCGTTGTTGAATTTGCTAACTTTTTGTATGTCCTTATGCTTTGGCTCACCCATTTTAACAAAATAGAGAAATACTTGTTCTTCATTAGTTGAAATAGCAGCTAACATTGCAATCAGTTGGTCCAGTTTGGCTGTTCAACCAATTCATGGCTACTCTGGCTACTTGGGTGGAACTCAACCAGAACCTGGATTAGTTCCAGGTTCCTCTGGTCAAATGAGCCAGTTCAGGGTGGTCTTAAGATCAGTGCTTTATACATGAGCTTATGTTTCCAAACCTGCTGAAGATTAAGTTCTGAGCCTCAGCTTTTATTATAAAAATTTCAAACTTGGAGATACATAGCTGTTAATTAATTACCCCTCAATTACCCTTGTTATGGACAGAAAGCAATTACGTGACAGTGATTTCTAATTTATTGAAATCATTACTCTTTGGCCAACTTATAGAAATTAATAATTGCAAAAATTTATTTATTGAATTAAATAACATGCAGGTTCGTCTAAATCGAGAATATTTGGATCAACAATCTCAAAACCAAGGAGAAGTGTGTAAGGCAATGTTAGTATCACTTGATGTATATGATAATTTTGCCCCTCTGTAGTTTGCATTATATATGCTCATTTTTTAGCAGGTTTTAACTGGAGAAGAGTGGTATAATCAGCAAGCTTCACGTGCAGTGAATCAAGCTGTTGGACGTGTAATCCGTCACCGCCATGACTATGGAGCAATTATCCTTTGTGATGAAAGGTTTTTTCCATTTTTCTAATTTAAATTTCTCAAAAATGCATATCTTGGCGCTAAATTAACTAAAACTGTGATTAGTTTTTCTTTCTTGAGGTGTACTTGGAAAAAAAAAGAATCTAATTCCATTTTTCACTTTTGAGTGTCAGCCTCAGCTTGACTTTCTAACATACGGATTTCTTTGTAAAATAATTTTATGATAAAAATATCTTTTAAAATTTTGCATACTTAATAATTAATAATTATACATAATATTAAGTTGAGAAATGAATTTAAAATTTTACACATTTAAAAGGATATTATATTAAAAAGTCTTAACTTAATTTTGTTGCATAAAATATCTCAAGAAAGACAACCTTATAAAATAAAACTATATTTATAGAAAATTGGAAGAAAAATAATATATATGTACGGGGTTGCGCCTGGACTGAGCCTATTAGGTTTTCTGTTTTATGATATAACCATTATGATGTTTAGCTTCACTTGTGCTTTGCTGTTTTACTGATTGGTCTTTACTTATAGGTTTGCACATCCACATCGTCAGTCTCAAGTCTCACGATGGATACAGCCTCATATCAAGGTGCGATATTTTTTATAGTAGAGTTATCTTTGGGATACAAAGTTGATAGAGTACTAGATATCATGAGATTGGGGATAAAGTTAATGATCATATTGTTAGTATAGTTTTAAGAGTTATTAGTTTACGTTCTTTTACGTATAATAAAGAGATATTATTTATAAATATCTCAGTTAAAATTTGTTTATTATTGAGTCAATGTTAGTTAGGATTTTGAATATTTAAATTAGATTACCTTAGTTTATTTTAAATCAAATATTCAAATATTTGATTAGAGATATTAGGATTATTTTTAGATTATTTTATTATGACCTTTGTGTATAAATAGGCTCGCTCCTCTAAAGTTAGTCATTAAGTGCATAATATTTGAGTTTCATTATTTGGACTTTTAGAGATTCTCTGTGAGTATTGGCTAGTAAAGGGAAGTTGAGCGATATCCTTTCTCTCTTTTCTTTATTAGAGGCTTTGTTAGTTGTATATGTCCCTAACAAAAGTTCTCATACTCATTTACATTCTTGCGGTGTTTCTCAAAATTTGGAGTAGTTTTTACGTTAACTCGATTTTTCCGTGATGGAGGAAGTCGCGGCCCTACAAAGCTGTCATTATTAGAAGCTGGAAATGGGGGTCAGTATGGTCTGGCACCATGTTCTGTATCTTTTCCTTGTTTACTGCCACCTCTGTCCCACACAGCTTTGTCATTACATTATGGAAAAGATGGTCTTCTCTTTTTTCAAATAAGTTGTGATTAGGAAGTATGTGCTTTAGAGGTTTTCCACTATGAGATGGGAGTCACATGTTGAAATATGAATTTTTCTTATATATATGAAATGGATATGGACTCCTACTTTTACAGCCATGATTCAGTAAACCTCCAGTTAGAGGGAGAAAAAAATTGAGGGGTTGGGGGATATTAGTTGCGCAGATTATGCTGTTTGTTGGATGACGCCATATGTAAGGAGACAAATGTTTAACCAGACAAAAAAAAAAGCAAAGTTAGTTATGATATGAAAATGACATACTGATACTGCCACTGGTTCCAATGCTGAATTTGTTTGGCAATCCATTTGATTGGATATAGTTTAATTTCATTGATAATTAGTGATCCAAAATACATAGTTGTGACTTTTGAGTTGCAAGTCACTGTCGTTGATCTAAATGAAGACTTCTGTTTCCATTTCTGCAGTCCCCATGATTATTTCAAATCTGAATCTCTCGCAAATGAGCAGTCTTTCTTTGCTTTCTTCATTTTGAACTTTGATTGAAATAGATAATCCATCCTTATACAGGGAATTTTGCAGAAAAGACATCAGAGCCCTGCCTTGACAAATTTGGCCTGGAAAAACTCGTCTCTGCTCCTGTAAATTCTTGATTGTGCATTGTGAATATACTCATCTTTATTTGAAATCTACTTATTTCCAATGCTATGTTTCTCTTATGCTTCTTAATGATTGTGTATGCAGACTACGTCAGCGATACCTTCACTTGGTGCTACAGAAGGCCGTGTTCCATATCTGGGGGGACATTATGCCTGCTAATCGTGCTTCTCTTGCATGTAACAATTGCAAGAATATAGGCTGTAAGAATTCAAGAGACATATGTAATGATGTTTCACATGGGATGGAGATTCCATCAGGAGACAATGAAGTAATTGATTTGGCTGGTGGTGCTCAACATGCCAAAAAAGTAAAAGGTATACAGACAGCACCTTTGGCCAAGAAGCGTAGATTTATAAGTGGAGAGTATGACTTAATGCAACATAGTGAACTTTCCGATCAGCATACACTTGGTAATAATACATGTATTATAAATTAGATTGATCTAATTTCACTTATCAATGAAGGGAATTGTGGGAACTTGCTTTTGAACATAGTCCGTCAGAATGCTGAAAGTGGTGTGGAACTCTTGCGTAAGGATAATGGGGCCTCGCAAAGTAGTAGGAATATCGAGCTTCTTACACAAAAAGATAATCGCCCTCCAGATTCTGGACCTCATGCAGATGAGGAAACCCGGGGGTCGGCATTCCTTGTTCAGGTAATGAGTGACTTTCAATGTTGGCAACACTTGCTTGCCTACATGCATGAGTGGTGCGGAATGTAGCATTTGGTACCTATAGGAAAATTCATGAGGAATTGTTGCAATCATGCATGATGCAAGAGGGTAAATTAAACCTGGGATTCCTTGTCAAGGAAATTGTGAAATGTGGTCTAACGTTGGCATTTGGTCTCATTCAATTATTTGATAAACCTATTTGATAACATTATAGGTGGGAATAACCAATCGTTTTTTTAATGATGCCTTACAGGTTAGGGAGAAGCTCAGTGGTGCAGAGTATAAAGACTTTGTGAGCTATATGAAGGCTCTCAAGACCAAAGCCATGATGATGAGTGAAGTTTTGCAGGTTGTTCTCAGGATCTGAGAGGCTACCACTTCTTAAAAGGTATTAAGCGACGTCTTAAGTTCGGATTATTAAGCCTTGTTCTTCCTTAAGGATAGGGGCTTCATTGCTTGATGCTTTGTGTAAGAAGAAAATTGAAATTGCTGATGTTCTGACATCACCTTCACCTGCATCTTCGCATTCCTGTTTTCAATAGGTTCAAGGATTACATTCCTGCAAAATATCATTCTTTGTATGAGCCGTATGTCCAAATTGTGGTGGCAACTTCGAATTTATTCTTGTGGGGATTTTGATATTGATCGAATTGGTCTGCAGGGGAAAATTATCAGGTGTGAATGGTTGAAAAAGGAGTCGTTAAATTCAAATATTGGTCAAGCAGTTATTTTTTGTAGAGCTGGACCAAGATGATTCAGAACAAATCCGAGATTGAACAGTGCACTCATGATAGGTGTTTAATTTTTTTTATGGAGGGTCTTTCGCTGGTCCTGAGGGATTAATCAAACTTGGATTTTTATGGATTTAATTTTCCAGTTATTTTGTAAATTTGTAATTTTTTTATACGGAATGGTTTTTTTTTGTACAAAATTTTTTTAAAAGAGATTGAGTTCACTCACGATCTAAAGACAGTGTAAAGTTCTTTTTCTTTATAGGAGATACTAATTTTAGGGAGGACGAGTTATCAATTATCTTTAAGTGTAAATATATCCACTAAAGAGTTAAGAAGTATCTTAAAGTGATAGGATTGGAACTCTATATTGATTAAACATACTCTAAATTATCAAACGATGAATTGTAAAATGGAAAATAAATCTAGAACTAGGAATACAAGTCAGCTTGTAGGCTAACCCACAAGCTAAATATTAGCATGAGCTAATTTTTTTAAAAAAATATTTTTAAAATTTTAAAATATTAATAATTTTTTTTTAATTTTACAATAATAAAAAAATTGTAAATGTTTTACTAGTAAATTTTTTTATTTTTTATAAAAGAATATCAAAATTTATAATTATAAATTTAAATAAATATTAATATAATATTAATTAATTATAATATATTAATACATATTAACAAATAGATAACTATATTTACTAGTAGTATTCTATAATAAGAATATTTAAAATAATATTTAAATAAATTAAATAATAATATTAATAATTTAAAAAAAATGTTAAAGTTAATCCAAATCTGCCTTTTTTTTTTAATAAAATGGGCTGAGTCTGTTTTACTAACTTCATGCATATCAATGTACTAAGAAATAATAAAAACCTAACCAATAGATGTTAATTTGAATGGTAAGTGACTCGATATTATTTAAGTGAGATTTCAAATTTAAGCCTTAGATTATGCAGAAAATTTTTATTAGAATACTCATTCACCATAGTCAAGTACGCAATGTATGTCAGATCTAGATGTAGTCAGTATAAAGTTCTAGTGAATTGGGTAGACAACTAAAATAAATAAATAAATAAACACGTGGTAAGCCATTTGGATTTATTATTCATATTTTAAGATAAAATATTAAAATTCATGTAGTTTAAATTTAATTTGAGTAATTTAAATTTTTATTTTTTAAAATTGATAATGAAACTTTTACTTATTTCTCGTTTGTTCTAAATATAATGAAATTATAAAAAAAAAAAAAAGGAATTTGAGTTATTTAGCTCTCATTGAATGAAAATGAATATTTTATTCATCTTTATTAACAAAAGATCAGGTAATAGTAGCTCGATAATCATCAAAACATTGTTTTGGGAAAATAGCTGGGAAGGTGCTGAAGGCTATCTAGTCTAGTGGTATAAGATGTGCCTAGTTACACTAACTACTTCATTAGGCTTTAACCTGCTGTCTAAAATAATAAAAAAAAAACAAAGGAAAATAGCGGGGAAGGTGTTGACCGATTTTATGCCCTGTTTGGCACGCTAGAATTGAGATTGGGTGAGTCAAAATGGAAGTAGAATTTTGAAAACCCCATTTCCACCACACTTTTTTATTCACTTTCACTCAGTTTTCCATTTTTACTTCTATCTAAAATTGTCAACTAATTCTTATTTAAGATTAGAGGGAGTACTTCCTTAAAAGACTCTTTTAACATATCAAATACACAGTACACATACTGTGTTTATATACAGTCTTACCACACGAGTGAGGTTAGATTCCACAATGCCATTATGTTTTGAAAGGTATGTAATGTAAATAACACTAAAAAAAATATCAAAGCCATGTTTTTATAATACCCCAATGCATACTTGGAAAATTATAAAACCATCCCTTGATGGAATGACGTGTTGGTTTAATAAAACTCTACATATACTATAGTGTGTTACTTATAACCAAAAAGTTAGTTTTAATAACAACTGATTATTAAAGGATTCATAAAATAAATTATGACTTTTATCAGGTATTTTAGTTTTAAGGTTTGTGATTATCCCTCCTAGTATATGTATATTTTCAAAGAATTAGATTAATATGTATGTATGTATGTATGTATGTATGTATGTATGTATGTATGTATGTATGTATGTATGTATATGGGCATGTTGGTTTCTCCCTAAAGCCATAGTTTTAAAAGTCATTTTGGGTAAAACTTTAGTTTAAATAAATTTTAAAACAAGTAGATTAAAAGGGCTTTTGAACCAAACTATAGTTTAAAACTATAATTTCAGATAAACTGATCAAAATAACTTTTAGAACAGTAAAAGAGCTTATGAATTACTCAATTACTATTTTACTCTCATTTTTTCTTACACCCTCTCTCCTATCTCCTCTATCTTTTTCACTATCTCTACTCTCTCCTCTCTCTCTTGTATCTTTTCAACTATCTTTCTTCTCTCCTCTATCTTTTTCACTATCTCTCTTCTATCTTCTTCACTCTCTCTCATCTCTCATACTTTTAATAAAATTACACTCTTTTTAGTAATTTTTCAATTATAAAAGTTCTTTTGGTAATAACTATCTAAACACTCATTTATCCAGAACTATTTTTTTCATAAACTTTTTTCTAAAATCCCTTTTTCAAAAACTACTAAAAAATCTTTTTTTATAAGTTATGTTTTTTTAAATCTATCCAAACACATATTATATGAGGAAGTGAGGGATGGTGGACTAGGAGAGGATGAAACTGACAATGCCCAAATTATGTTAACGAACCATGTGGTCAAGGTAAACGTTCAAATGCCATATATAAGAGATAAACATGTTTAATTATAAAATTGCGTTTGGTCATCCATCTTAAATAGGATAATCGACATCTTTGAATTGGAGTAGTGAGCCTATTTCTTTAATAATCACATGTTGAAATAAATAAAATTATAAGATAATTAGAGGCCTTGAGAGGGACATTGTTTTTGGATAGAAGCAACATGAGAGAGTAGGGATAGTTCATAGTAAATAGAATAGCGGGGAACATGCGGTAGACAGTTTCAACATTATTAATTACAGTAACCTCTCTCACCGAAAACCTCAACATTACAAAAACCTTTCAAGTTCAAACATTAAACAACAAATTCATATCTAACTTCCTTCTTAATTACTCCAAATCCTACCATACTACTCGCTGCATGTGATTGTGATGCCTCCATAGCATAATGCCAAAAATCTATTCAAACCCATTATTTTTATATGTTCTTTTAATTTCCTCTTCATCTATTGTTCCCATCATCCATTTTCTTAATAATAATTTGATTTGATGAAATTATATATATATATATATATATAACTCCCCTAATGTACAGAGATAACCTTCACTTTTAAAACTTTACAATAAATTTTCATCAATTCTTATATTTATACCAATAACTCTTCTACTTGTAGTTTTATACATTACTTATCAAAATATATTTTAGAGATTAGGAAGCTTATATGCATATAACCTTTTGTTTTTATTTGCACATGATTTAAAATTTAGGGATTTTTTTTGTAATTTAGCAAAAAATATAATATTTAAACTGAGTAGAAAATTATTTTTAATTATTAATTTAATAATACTTTTAATACTTAAACCGTTTGAATTAATTCAGGCAATATAATATAGTGTCAAACTGATGATCAGCCTATTTATTTGGTTTATAAATCTTATCTTTTGTATTAATTTTTGGTAAGTTGTAATTGGCTAATTCAAGAAACGTATAAATAGGAATAAATAAAATTTAAGAAACCAAATATTTAAAGCAAAATCAGAATGAAAGTACATTTTCTGTTTTTTTTTTTTAATCGCTCCGATGAAAATATTTCGATGGCCCAAATCTAACCTCGTTACTTCCTTCATCTTCTTCGTGACGCCCTACGGATCCTCACCGATCGAACACTTCGTGGCAGTGTCGTTGGCACTGTCTCCGATCTCCGACGCAAACCGGCGATGACATCAACAAAAGCACTGAGTATGAACTTATGCGATTTCTTCTCGTTCAGGTTGAGATAACAAAACAAAAGCTTTTCCATGAAATCCCAATCCACCCTTTCATGATTATTCAACCTCGCTTCCACCATATCCTGCATGGACCGCCGGAAATCGTCGTACGGCTTCGGTGAGTACATCAAGATGGCGATGAAGTCTGGAGGAAGCGTCTCCACGGCCTCACTTTCACGATGATTATAAGATAAATTCGGATAACCATTGACGGTTGTGGGCGAGCTCGAGCTTGAACCGCCTTCGTCGCCGTCGCTGTCGCATGCCGTTGTCATGCTCAATCTCGCAGCATCCTCGACCAGAGAACCAGACAAAGCGGGCGTCACGAAGAACCGGTTGGAGCCACGAAGATCCGGCGGTAGGCCAAGGTCGAGGCGCGGCGAATCAAACAAAATTGGCTCTAATTTTTTATGAGCTTCAATCTGTTGTTTAGATTCTGCATTATTTCTCCCCGTTTCTTCATCGTCATCTTCTCTGACATATAGTGACTTGAAATTCTCGAACAGAAAACGGTCAACATCGGATAAAGAAGCAGCATCGTTATTATTGTTGTTGCGTTGAGCCTGATGAGCTTCATTTCTTTGGTGATGATCAACGTCAACAGACAAGGTTTTAGGATGCTTACAGGAAGAGAAGATCCAATCTCTGGAAGAAGAGAAATTGATTTGGGGATTAGTGTTTCGTCTGAGCTTGGAGATGTAGCCATGGAGAGATTTCTGAAGCTTCTTCGTCATGACTGATGGCACTTGACGAGCTTGACGAGGAGGTTCAGTTGATGATTCAGCATTGGAGTGTGGTGGTTTTATATACACAGAGAAGGACATGGAAATAAAGAAATTAAACTAAATTAGGAAGGTGAGGAATTATCTAAATTAGGTTTACAAAATTAGGGTTTATGTCGTATCTTCAAAAAGCAACAAGACAAGGTAGGGAGAAATTTGGTGTGAAGCATGATTCTTGGCCTAATTCCATTAAAACTGATAATGGAATTACATGGAGGGTACCATATTCGTTGACTAATATCTCAATTTTGGAGGCTAAATTGGAAAGAGATTGTCTTGGTGTGTGGTAAAAATTAGAACTATATATATATATATATATATATATATATATATATAATATGATGAGAATGATTTGATGGGAAAAAATAGTAAGATAAGAATAGCTTACCAGTTTTGTTTTGGTGGCCATTATATGTATATATGTGCTTGATGTGAAACTTATAAGGGTGAACAATTAATGGTGAATTTATTTAGTTAGTAGTGTATTATAAACGTACGAGTTTCTTTTGGATTTCGTAGGTTATATATAAGACTGTTACGAATTAATTAGTCAGAGCTTGGAAGGGACTCAAATATGAGGAAAACGGTTAATAATCTTGGTCAAATAAATGAGTGATTAAGCGGTTTAATTTTATTCAATTGCTTCCTTCCTAAACAAAGCCATGTCATTACATTAGAATTATTTCCTCCTTTAAATGATTTGAATATGAATCATCATAGGTTGGAGAAAAAAGAATAGTAGATACTCCTCTAAGTTTAAATATAAGATATAATTTTTTTAATATAAGATATTTTTTTTATTTTATCTCTTATATTTATCATTTTTTAATTAATTTATCTAACTTATAAATATATATAATATAATATTATATAAAAATATTTTAGAGGGATCATATTACATATATTGTAATTAAGTTATTCGTTTAGTTTTTTTAATTTTCTCAAATTAAATATTATTAATAATTGGAGTAGTAGCTTTTTATTCTCTAAGAAAAGTAGAATGATTTATTCTAAATTTAATGTTAAATTATGACTATATAATAAGCATGGATTTAATTAAGGTTTCATGGACTGACGCGTTGGGATGGTAACAAGTCCGGTCAGTGTTCAGTAATGTTGCTTGTAGTTTAAAAAAGAGTCGATGTTGAAGACGAGGTATGTGCACTATGGTGAGTAGGACGGAGTCTTGATGTGGCGTGCACAAAAGTCAATATGTGAATCTATATAGGTTCAGTTGTGAAAAATATAAGATATATGATAATTTAGAGTATATTTAATTTTTAAATAAGATTATTTTATTGTAATTTTAATTATAAAATTTAAAAAAATATCTTAACTTTTAAGTATTTAGATTTATATTTGAGAGTAATTAATAACTCGTTCTACCTGATATTATTTAAAAAAAATTATTCTATAGATCGTGAGTAAAGTCAACCATATATGTTTAAAAATTTGTGTAAAAAAAAACAGTCAATATGGTGACATTGCATGCCACGTCAGGTGACTCGTACATGAGAACGATGTGTCTGCTGATGCAAGCATTGGCATGGATGATGACTAGGATGGCAAAGGTTATTGGGTTGATGGCATGGATCATGACATGATGATGTGAACCAGTGTAGGACATATTAGGGGATGTGGCTGATGATGATGTCGTTGCTGATAAGGATGGTGTCTAGAATAAGGGAATATTTCACTCCACACCCTCTATACACAAATTATTTTCCCATTGCCCCCAAAACTTTTTTTTTTATAATTTTTTTTAGAAATAGGTTAAATTCACCTATAATATAAAGGTAAGACAAAGTCTCTATTCTTCATAGGCAATATAAATATCGAGTAGGACGAGTCGTCAATTACTGTTAGGCATAAATTTAGACACCTAAGAGTTATAATATATCTCTAAATACTATAACTAAAACTATAATAAAATACTTTAAAAATTTTCTGAAACTTCATTGCACCCCCTATACCAAAATAAAATTAAATTTTATATGTGAAAAAAATTGATAACCTTAGTATTGTTTTTTATAAAAAGAGGTCAACTTTTGTTGGAGGTCCACCTAATGTCGGGATAGCCAACCGGAGCTCTGGCGATCAAAGAATAAATCTGCAAATAATATGGCCAAGGGAGGGTTTGAACCCATGACCCCTTGGCACACTAAAACGATGGTGACTGCCAAACCATCCTAGCATTTTAAACATTTAGAACAAAATATAAGTAACAAACAAATTCAAGTGAAGAAGTTTTACAACCAAAATTAAATGGTTAACAATAAATATAAAGGAATTAATAACTTTCATATATATAAATTTTATATCTATATTAACAAGTAAAATAAGAGAATTTATAATAAAAATTAGGCTATTAATAACAAACAAAAGAGAATTAATAACTATCATATATATATATATATATATATAAGTGTCTATATCTACGTTAACAAATAAAATAAGAAGATTTATAAAGAAAATTAGACAATTAACAACAAATATAAGAAACTAATAATTTTTATATATACAAATGTCTAGATCTATATTAACAAGTGAAATAAAAGAATTTACAACAAAAATTAAGCAACAAACAAGAAACGTAAAAAAATTAACAACTCTTACAAATGCAAATGTCAAGATTTTCATTAATAAGTGAAATAGGGAGATTTACAATATAAATTAGGAGATTTATAACAAACATAAGGGAAATAACAACTCCCACTCATGCAAGTGTTAAAATCTTCATTTATTTTAAATCCCTTTTTTTCACTTCTTAATGTATAACTACTCACTTGAATATATATGAGTTGTTAAATATTTTATATTTGTTGTTAATCGTCTAATTTGCATTATTAATTCTTTTATTTCACCTGTTAATAATGATCTAAATACTTGCATATATGTGAGTTGTTAATTCCCTTATATTTATTGTTAATCACCTAATTTTTATTATAAATTTTTTTATTTTACTTGTTAACTGAGATTCGTATACTTGTGTACATGAGAGTTGTTAGTTTCCTTACGTTTGTTGTTAATCACTTAACTTTTATTATAAATTCTTTTATTTTATTTGTTAATATAGATTTAGATACTTGTTTATGAGTTGTTAATCGTCCAATCTTCATTTGTTTACATAGACATGGACCCTTGAATTTGTTTTGTTACTCATTATATTTTTCTCTATATAATTAAAATGTTTAGATGGTTTGTTGGTACCATTATTTTAGTGTGCCAAGGGATCATGGGTTCAAATTTTCCCTTGGCTAATTTCTTTGCAAATCTATTATCTGATCACCGGAGCTTCGGCCACTGGTGTCAGAGCTCTGACTGGCCACCCCAACGGTAGGTGGACCTTCGACAACTAGACATTGGAGCTCTGGCGAAAGTCTTTTTATCTATAAAATTTCATTTCATTTTGGTCTAGGGATGCAGTGAAGTTTCAAAAAGTTGTGGGGGCAATTGGAAATAAATTAAGTACTGAGAGTATGCACTGCAATTTTTCCTAGAACAAGTGTATTGATGAGGATAATGACCTGGGACGTGATTCAACAAGATGTTGATGTGGTGGACAACATGGGCAATGGCAATGATTTTGACTAGATTTGTTACTTGGGATGATACCTTTGCTGGGGATTTAAACATGATAATAACGATACTTCTCCCTCTTTTTTATATATAAGAATTAGATAAAAAAATTATTTTAATTTAAAGTATAAAATTACACTCTAACTTGTATAATTTTTTACTTAAAATATTTTTATTGATTATATATATTAAGATGTCTCCCAATTAAAGAATAATTTTAATACATATTATTAAATATGGTAGTTCAAGAAAATTAAAATAAATTTATTATAAATAATTAATTTAATTAATTATTTTAATTATCTAATTTTTATTTTAAAAATATATAGTAATACTACGGATGTTGGCTATGACGAATGATGATACGATGTGGCTCGCAACCTAAATGATGAGGTGTCATTGATAGTGATGTGGATGGGTGACATGATGACTAGGACACATTGGATGACATGTACACTTCTGGATGATGGCATGGTAAGTGATTAGGATGCGACTGATGATGTGCTTGGTGACATGAATCCTGACTAGGACGTATTAAGGGACAAGAATGATCACGTGGCATTTGAGACTATGACACAATCATAAATTCATAACGCACGAACGAGAAGGGGTCAAAACATGATTTCGTATTTTTAGGCGAACTAATCTCTATTAATTTTGTGGATGCTTTTTCTTTAACAAAATTATCCCATATTATCGTAAATGGAAATAAGAAAATATAAATTAATAAACGGCGCCGTCTTGAAGCTACCAAAGTCCTTCTCTTCTTTTTTGGTGGGAACCCAGGCGCTCTCGCACGTTCAATTTCGTAACAGAAATATCAGAAACATGCAAAACATACAGACAGAAAGAGATGTGGCGTGCAGCCCCAGGAGCGCCGGGGGAAGACGAAAGAGAATCGCTGAGAGAGGTTCTGATCGTCTTGCCTTGATTACCGGTCAGATCCAAACTCTTCCTCCATTACCGCCACCGCCACCGCGATCGTCGCCTCGTTTCCATATCACCCCTCGTCACCTTCGCCCCGAATCATTACCCGTTGAACTGTCTCAAGAATTCCATCCCGATCTTCGAACTACTCTGTCCTTTTCTATCCCAGCAGGTTCCTTCTTTCATCCAAATATATCACAAATTTTTCATGTGGCTGTCGTCGGAATTCTTTAATTTTTACTGTTAAAAGGCCACCATCATGGAAATAAGGGGAGGAATGTAAGGGTACAATATTGCATAATTGCATCTAATTTGTGAATTGATTGGGATTTTCAGCTAGTGAAGAAATCAAAGAAAGCTCCAGATTTTCTACAAGGCTAAGGCACCAGTCCGGATTTAAGATTACAAGGCCAACGAACTTCGAGATCACTAGTGACGATGAATCTCTATTCCAGGATTCTGATAATACTCATGCAGAACCCACCAAACATCAATTTTCTGCGGATGATGATGCTCATCTAAAATCAACTTTACAGACGCTATCATATCTAAGTCAGTGCAATTATTTTCTTCTTACGCTTAAATATGCATGCTGCTAGAAACAATTCAGTTTAATTTCTCTGAACATGAAATGTGGCGCTTACTCTAGAGGACATGTTGGATAGATTGTAAAAAGGGTTAAGGAATAAATTTGTCCTAGAAATTTTCCCTCAGAAACAATGTTGTCCCATAAGGTTTTTTAAGTTTAAGATTGTGCTAAAAGTATAAAACGAAGCAATATTACCTCTTATTGTTAAAAGATTAATAGTCAAGGCAAATTTTTTAATAGAATGAGGCAATGTTGCTACGTGACATTGATTACAGAAAAAAAACTTCTAATTAATATTACTATTGAGCAAAAACTTTCATAGCAAATTTGTACCTCCTTAACCTGCATAAACAAAATTTCATTTTAAAACTGAGGAACCAAATTGAACTTTTTTTTTCTGGGATTAGTGTGATCAAAACTATATTTAAACTTACGATGGATATAAATTCATTTGGCTTTTCCAGATGCTGCTCCTGTTTCTGATGACGACGGTTATTCCAGTGCTTCTAGTTATACTAGTAGGAGAAATAATCCCCAGGGAGGAGTTAAGTTCTCAAAAAGAAGCAATTTCCATATCAGAACTAAAGTGAAGTCTCTTACACAGGATTCGGAGAATATGAGTCATCATGAAGAAGTTCAAGAACAAGAAGAAGAGGTCGTGAAATCATCTTCAGCCACTCCAAGAGCTCAAATTGTTAAAGCATCATCAGATGGCAAAAAGAAGAAACCAAAACCTGTCATCAGCTTCAACCCCACTTTGTTATCTTCAAGAGAGATAAATTCTAGCATCGTTGCTTCTGAGACATTCCGAGCTTTCTGTGCTCTGATCGTAGCAGTGGTAGTAGTATTTTGCTGCATGATTTCTGAGAAAATTGCAGCTATAAGGCCACCTTTTATTATCTTATTAAACGATGTAACAATTGTGCTTGCTCGAGTGTACATGGAGAAGATAAGAGCAACAGAGGAAGAAGGTGGAGAAAAAGTTGAAGCTAATAATAATAATGAACATGGGCATCGCGATCGGAATGGGGTTAAACTCTTGGAGAGAGGTTTGGTGGCTTATCAAGCTATTAGAGGTATTTTTATTGATATCAGCGTTTATTCATTGATTATCATTTCTTGTGTATCTTTAATGAAGTAGTAATTCTGCATGGATTCTTCAGTTATGTCCTTGCAATAAACAAGTTTGTTGTAAATTCTTACTTGTTCTTAGGATTTTTGGGGACAAAAAAATTTGATTTATATTTTGTGATGTTCTACATTTTGCTGAGATCTGCCAACTGTATTTGTTCATCTCTCAAGAGACTGTGAATCTATGCTTGTGTAATCGAAACGATCACATGTGATGTGGATATGTACATGTTTGGATCAACGTTTAAGCAAAATGAGTTTTTGCCCAAAAGCAATTACATTAACTGTTGCTTTCAACTTTTGGTAAATCAAGCAAGGATTATTGCCAGCATCGTGGGATCATTCTAAAGTTTGTAGAAAGATATAGGGGAAAATATTTTAATTTTATTTCAATTTAATTTACATAATTTCATTTCACTTGTGTCCCTTGATTTTATTTTGTTTTAATTTAATTCTTAACATTATTTTAAATTTCACTTTGTTTCACCCATGACTAATGAAAATAAAATTTCATTTTAATTTACTTTGTTTCACCCACAATTAATGAAAGAGTATTATTACTGTCCACCACATCAGAGATAGTTAGAGTCAAGGTCTATGTCTGTGGATAATATATGCAAACATGATCCATATAGGCTAAGGATTATTACAGTTATTAAAGAGTCACAAAAAGATTTTCTTTACCCATATTAGTACATTAAAAAAAGAAGGAAACAAGAAAGTTAAGGGATTAGAATTAAAAAATTAAAAGGAGAAAGTGAAAATTAATATAAAAGTGATTTTTTTTCTTAGATCTAATTGCAGAAGGAAAACCATTATATTTCATTAATCATCAGAAAAGAATAAATGAATTGCAAGAAAAAGGTTTATGAAGCTCTTCAAATTTCTATTTCTACTCAGTTCGTCTTTAGATATATGTTTGAACATTTATTTGGGTTGGAATGAGTGAGGTAGAAAAAATTGTAAATTCTCATTACAATTTCTTCACTTCCTTATAAACTTTTTTGTTGCCAAGTGTATATATAAGACACTCTAAGACCCCAACCTAGAGGTAAGTGAAGATATGAACTCTGAGAGACAATGGAAAGACTGGATATGAACTTTTTTTTTTTTTTTGGAACAAAAGGCTGCATGAAAATGTGCGGAGATTAACTAGTTAACAGAAGCCTATGACTGAAATTTTCTAAGAAAATGACACTTTACTCCACAAGGGGAATATTCATAATGACAACTTTAGCATCCATTTAGTGACTTTAACGAACCAAAGAACTAGCATAATAGTTAGCTTCTCAGACCTCCATTTTTATTGGTAACCATAACATCCTATTTTGTTGTTATCTTACATGCAAGAACAGATGAAGGGGGAAAATGAGGTACTCAACCGTATGAAAATACTTAGAAGGAGGAGGAGATAAAACAATAATCTAGGTTTAATAATAAAGCAATAATTAAGAATGAAATAATTTTAATTTTACTTAAAAAGGATTGATTTTTAACCATTAGATATTAAAAAAGAGCTGTCGATTGCACAAGACTCCCACTATATAGGGTTTTGGAAGGGACAGATATACATAACATTACCCCCATTATCGGAGATAGTCACACGGTAGCAACTTTATTGTTATGTGGAGGTTCATTCTCTAATCGTTAGATATTATTGTTAGTATGTTGCAATTATCCTAATCCCTAATCTTAAGGAAGTAGCATACCGGCACCACTCAGAATGCGTTGCTTCAAGTGAAGAAGACCATAATAATTTCTGGGATTTCAAAAGCAGTAGCCAATATAGCTCTAATCACTTAAAGTTAACACTCAGAGCCCATCTTAACATTAATGGCAAGAAAGTCTATAATCAGAAAAGGATGAAGAAGTAGAAGAATATGAAATGCAAAACAAAACATCAGAGAAAATTACTGATAAAACATTACAATCATAGAGATTAATTTATCAAGATGGCCGAATCTATTTACAGGCTACAGATGCTTCAAGAAGAATCTAGGCTCAAAGAGACTCATAACAACACCGCTAAGTTTCTCTTCTGTTTCCTTCATTCTTGTCACAGATCCTTGAAGGCACAGCAAAACGAGCCGAGAAAGATTGAGAAACATTGTCGGCGTCGCAGGAATAGCAATCATCGAAGTTATGTGAGTAGGAATCAGGATCATATTGAACATGAACTGAAGAAGAACAGTTGAAAAATCTCTTCTTTTTCCTTAAGATCTTCCTCCACAGTGATTTCCACCTTAACTTCTTCAACCTACTCATAAACTCACTGACACGTAGTGAGTGATTTTCGCCAATTCTTATATAACTTGGATTCTCATTGCTATTTCTGGCGTTTAAACAGTTACAAATCGTAAGGTTCACGGTATATAGTACATAAAATGAAGAAGCAAAAGTGGTTATGGAACCAAGGTGTTTTAAGTGCATGCACTTAATTATTTATAGGCTGAGCCCCCACCACTGAAATAAAAAAAATGCTAATCTTAAAAGTATGTAAATATATAATTTGATTATTTAGTTTAGCCGTAGATTCGTCTGTTTAAGAATTTTGCCCTTATGAATACGATGCAGCTGGAGACAAGTTTATGGAAATAAACAAAGAACCAAACTTGATTGGTGACACCAGCACAAAGTTAGTCTTAACAGTTTAAGACTCTACTAGATTTCTTTAGGCCTCGAATTTGAGTTCTAGAGAAGGCACTTTTACTGAGGGAAAATCACGAATCCTGAAATTAGATTAGTGGATTACTTAGATATTTAGTAATATGATTAACAAAAAAGCTGGTTGATTTATGTGACTTTTTTGAGATTGGTCTGTGGCATTAAAATATGAGTCATGAGGGACAAGGGGCCTTGTTTGGTGCAGTAAGTTACTTGGGGTAAAGCATGGAATTGTATAACGTTGTTTAAATAAAAAGAGATTTCTGGTTTCAAAATGATTAGTCCTATGTATCTGATGTGTGAAGATGTTATTAGCACAGTTGTATTAAGTTTCATTATAAAAAGTTCCTTCTTTTTTCAGTGAAGTGTTATTTTGCATTTTCGGTCTCTTGGGGAGTCAAATAAAACAGAATACAGAATCCTGGAATCAAACAATAATTTAGGGTTAATGGCGTTTTATTGGTAAGCTTGTTGAAGCCAATTAGCCAATATTCTGCCGAAGACCAGTTAAAAAGTTGACCAACTGTTTCATCGGTTATTCTTTCTGGTTTTAGTTGGTCTTTTGTTTTAGCTCCAAGGATTTGATTTTGGCAGTTAAACTTTTATTTAGCTAATAAAAAAAGCACATGTTGAATAATTTAGTAATAAGACTGTCCTTTTTAGGGCCCACAAAAACGAAAGTTAAATAAACAGTCTCTTGCCATGTTCTTCAAGTTAAATTAGTAAATAGAGAAGGAGGGATTATCCTTATTACTCATACCCTTTTCTTCCGCCTGCTGCATGTTCAACTAATCCACAAGATCTACAAGAACTATTTTACAAATATATAACAAAAAGGCTAAACTATAAAGTATTTCCAATTTAAATAATAATAATAATAATTTTGCATATGGTACTAAGAAGGCTTCTAGAAGAGCCAATGCGATTAGATAATATAAAACCTTTGATAAAATTTAGTTATTGGATGAGACATTTTAGTTAACAATTTATCTAAAGATTTTATTTTTGATAGAATATAATAGTGTTATGTAATCTATATAGTTAATTTTATCTAGTAAGATAAGATTTGATGCTTCTATTGTTGTTGTATAAAGGACAACAATCCATTGAACTTCTTACAAATTTGCAATTGTATGATAATTACATTCAGTTTCTATAACATGAACCGAATATTTTCAGGTCTCATCCCAATCATATAATAAGTAGTATATAAGACAGAAAAGAATGTTATATATATTTCAAAGAAAGAAACACCAATACTCATTCTGAGCTCTGGCCTGTATTTAGGTTCTGTGATATATACCTTAGCTCGCTGTACATTTTGGAACATTGAAGAGCAAAATCTGACATATTCCTAAAGAGCTCTGGCAAACGATTTTTAAGGCTCACTAAGGACTTCTGTCTCACTTGATGGCATTGCCTTGCATAGGCTTCTTCTTCATCTTCTAATCTCTTCTTCACTTGGTCAACCACAAACTGCTTTTCTGTAACTACTTCATCATGACCTTGTGGCCTGTCTGGATCTGGATCATCTGGTATTTTCTTTTCCATATGCTTGTGATACCAGTCTTGGAAATGCCTCTTTTTTCGGTCGAGCTCCTTTTGTGTTTCCTCGCATTTTCGCTTCAAATGCATCTCTTCAGCTTGTTGATGGAAAATGGTATCTATCACGGCGGCAAAGTTGGATATAGCCGTTCTGGCGACTTCATCGGGAAGTTTTTCCAGAAATTCCTGCCATGCAAGGAGGAGTTTCTGAATGGGGGGTCTCTTAACTCTTGGAGGGGATGAAACCTTTTCCTTCAGATTGCTCTCAATAGGGACAAGATTTAATTTTAACCAATTGTTTAGGGCCTTTATGTACTTCCTTTGATTGCTCATTAGCTTCTCAAATTGTGAATGCCACTCTTGCACAACAACCAACAGTTGGTATGTTCGATCATGATGGTGTTCGCTTGTCATCTTCGGCGACTGGGAATCATCCAGAGACGCCAATGCGAGTGCGATGTTTGACTGCTTCTCATGGTGTGCATGCATAATTCCCCACGTGGTCGCCATCCTGCAAACCATCAACATTCATCAATATCTGCAGAAAATTTTTTCCACACTGTTCATGAATTTGAGCGCTTGAATAGAGAAATTTAAAGCTTGTGACTTCAGACTACTGTTATTGAAAGTAACCCATTCAACAAAATTCTTCAAAGAAAATTCAACCCTTGCAACTCTAAATGAAGTAATATCTACTGGTTCAGTTCAACACTAAGTCTCCCTCAAGGTATATGAAACATTGATGTACCACTAAATTTATTGTCTAGTTATCTGATGAAATAATATTTTAGCCTAATTTATATTCTATAGCTCACCCATCAACTAGCTGGACAAGTCTTGGGTACAAATGTTCATCGCGTAAACGGTTAATTTCAGCGACCGTTGAGTCCATAGATTGCATATCTACAATGTATCTTGTATGCAAATGACTGACGGCTGCTTTTGCTCTCTCCAGTGAATCAGAGCTTCTAGTTCTTTTCTTTAGCTTGTTAAGCGAGGCAACCTTTCTTTGGTATTCAAATTTCATCAGTTCACCTGCCTAACAAACAATATTAAGCAGCAAATTTCAGAATGGGAGGTGAAAAAAATGTATGACAGCATTATAAACCCAGAACCTTGAAGATAGACAAACGGGTACAGAAAAGGAAAGGAAGCATACTGGAGAAGAAAAACTTTCCAAAGCGAGAAGAAATAATAATTAAATAGAACGTCACATTTTGAAAAATTTCTGTAATCTCTACCAACTAAATGCAGTCTAGAACTTAGAGTTGATGGTGTGAGTCAAATGATCCAAACATAGACCTTAGAGCTATATGACTAAAATATATAAGAAAATTGCTTGGAATGTGAACTACTAAAGAGGCCAGCCCAGTCAAGTGGAGTATAGGGAGATATGGATATATAGCCTCAGGATTTGAACCCAAGACTTCTAAGAACTTACATAAAATTTTACTATTACAACATACTGCGGCTTACCTTTACTTCATCATAAAGTTTCTTTTCCCATGCAAGCAACTTGTCCAAAATAGTAGCATGAGTTTCATGCCCCTCAGAGTCAAAATCATCCTTCCCGCCATCGTCCATATTAGGCATCCCTCTAAAGGACCTATTCCATGTAATAACTCGCATCACCCTCGCAGAATGGTCAATGTGTCCTGCCAAAAGGTAAAGGACTTGAGCATGATCATAATCCATTTTCAAGGAACATCATCTATTACAGGTTTGGTCAGTTTTCTTTTACATTTTGACATGAAGTGTGCGTTCCCACCAATTAGTATTAACTCTTCATTATTTGTAAGGAAATACTTGACCTCATTGTCCCGTTATGTTAAAACAATTCTTTTTTAATAGAACAACAATTCCTTAAACAAGTATTGATACAGTCTCAAGATTACAATACCAAGTTTTGTACTTTTGAAACCGAAAAAAGCTCAAAACAGAGTTTTCTATTCAGAATTGAAGCAATCCAGGACGTTACCTCTGTTATCAGCGAAATTGGAGTGATAGTGCATACGCGTTGCCTCAAGCATCTTTGAAACTTCATGAGCACTCTCCGAAGCCTTCAGAAAATGGTCATCAAGGTCATTGAATATCTTTATCAGATTCACTTTCTGTTTCACAATCTTCCCCTCCACTATTGAAACCTGTCCCTGCTTCCCCTTCTTCGAACTCTTCCCATTCTGTGCCAACATCATAGACTCCTGCGGCGGCACTGGCGGTGGCTCCGCCAGAGTCTCTGACGTAGGCACCGGTTCCGGCACCTCATCATTTCCACCTCTCACAATATTGGACTTCTCGTTAAACTCCTTCCTCTCAATTTCCTCTCTATTGATCATGCTAACTTCTTCTGCGGCGCTCAAGCTCGTCCCTGGCGTGTTCTCCATCTGTGGAAAGAAGTATTCAAAAGCAGGATGCGGCGTAGGCATAGGTTGATTTGTCTCAAATTGAGTCACCGGTTTTGATTTTGATAGAGGAGGAGGAGCAGGAGGCCCAGCCTCTTCTTCTTCTTCTTCAACCATATCCTTAGTCCCACCTCTGCTACTCCCGCCACTGTTTCTTTTACTTCTCCTTCTCCTTAATCTACTATTCAAAGCGCCTTCGTCCTCCAATTCATTATCCCCTTCGTCCTCCTCAATTATGGTACCTACCGGTTCCAATTGGGTTTTCGACGTCATCTCAGGCATAGTCACAGCACGATGAAGAGGAGCAGGGGTGATATTGTGAGGAGGAGGAGGAGGAGGAGGAGGGATTATTTCAAAAGGTGGTTGAATCGGGACGGAGGAATCAGGGATATTCGCCGGAGTGAATTGGGGGTTTTGAGCCTCACCCTCAGAGAAGTCGCTGAGGGCGGCGCCGGTGTTCTTGAGGTAGGTGGCGTAAGAGGAGTGGGCGGCGGCGAAGGCATTTCGCGCCGAGACAGCCTCTTTCATTAAGTGCTTGCGTTGTTTGCATCGAGCCACTGCTTCTTCGTTCTCTATCTTGGATTGCGTGCAACCCATTGCGATCGTCGTATGATGAATCTGAAGGATGAAGGTTTGACTGAATTGGAAGCAAAACTGATCCTGAAGAAGAAATATAACTATATGGAGTTTTTCGAGGAAGAATCTGACTTTACGACAAGGGAGAGAATGAATGAGGAAAAGTTGGAATAAGTACGCAAAGAGTGTAGATGACGCCAAGGTGAGAAGTTCAAGGCGAAGTAACGAAAACGTTTCACACGGGGCAAAAAAGTCAAAATAAAATAAAATTTAATATAATATTTAATTCCTTAAATTTAATCTAATTTTAATTGTATTCATTTAAAATTCTTTTATTTAAAATATTAAAGATAATTTTACTAATAAAAAAATTAAAATTTAAAATTTAAGAAACTAAAATTAAAATTTATATAAATTTAAAGGATTATAAAATTTGAGGCATTGAAATTAATATTAACACATGAGAATATCAGGCAATTAATTGATTAAATCCTAAATTAAATAATTTTAATATAATTATTTTTAATTACCCCGACCCAGGAATATTACACTTGATGACAGTTAGGCACAAACAAAAGAAAAGACCCTCTATCGCATTCGGGATGCACCAATTGTCGACAAATAATTAAGAAGGGAAAAAAGCCATTGGCCCTTGGTTGGTACGAGAATAATAAAAAATCAAGTAACAATATAGGTCCACTCCAAATATCAATAGGTGGTAGTATGGCCAAATGCCATTAAGAACTTTGGAATTAGTGCCATCAACCCACATGTACATGTTTAAACCTATATTGGTATGTTGTTATGTGTAGGAATTAGGGATTTACATCAAATCTACAATCTAGTATATCTATTTAAATTTATAATAAAAATATTTTATTTAACTCGATAAATATAAGATAGAATTAAGTATTAGATTATAAAATATAATCTATATATTTTTCAAGTTAAGTACAGGGCATAGAGCTATTTTACCCAACCCATGAGTACCCTTTCTTTTATTTTTTTTATTTTTTTCTCTATCTTAGAAGAGAGAATATAATAACTACTGGTGATTATAAGGTTATTTTAAAAATATGAGTAGTTAAGTATGTAAGTTATATATTTTAATATTTATAATTATACTAATTTTTTCTTTTTTTAACTTTGTTAATTATCATATAATTACATTACAAATTATAATTATTTATTTTATTTTTTTACATGCTTTATTTTTATCAATATTAGGAAAATTGATGCAAAGTTAAAATTACAAACTACTTAGTCAACGTTTATTTTTTATATACAATGGATCTCAAGATTTTAATTATTATTTTTGTTACCTTATTCTTAGTGAATTATTAATATTATTTAACTCTTGAAAATACATAAATATGGTATTATTTTAAAAGTTCATAATTGTAGATTTTTTTTCACAACATGAGCATGGCATCACAACTTGGGTATATCCAGCCTGCCTATGCCCAACCCGCTCATATTCAGTCTAAAATTGTTAGGACTTTTACCAAATAGAGCAGGATATCAGGCTGCAAAATATAACCTATATTTTTTTAGATAAGGCAACGGGCAGAGAGTTGCCATATCCATATACACCTTTAATAGGAATTTATGTGGGTCAAATTTGCTGGCTATATATATATATAGATAATAGCTAGCATTTACTTGTCTAGGCTATCAATTTTTATTATCATATATATATATATTAATTATATTATATTATATTATTGTGAATAAAATAGTATCCAAAATTTAATATTATTTTTTAATAGAATATAATATCTTAATTTTATTTATAATATATTTAATATATTTAATATTATTTTAAATATTATTTATAATTTTAGATATTGATATACTATAAATAAAATTAAAATGATAAAAATACTAAAAAATAATATAATAATATTATATATATTATAAATAAAATTAAAATATTAGATATAATTATGTTTAAATGTTATTTCAGCCTATATTTTTCAAACTGCTCGTACAAATTACATACATGGACATTAATAAAAATAGATTTTAATATAAATAATTTACTATTTTAGAACAATCAATCAAGTCAATATTATTTCTACAAATAATTAAGTTTTTTAATTGATGTAAATTAACTAATTTATAGGGAATAAAGTTGTGCTCCGTGTACGGGGGTCGTTGGCGGTATGAGGACGAAGTGGGAACTTGCACGCGCTTACTTCACCGGTTAAAACCGCAGGGAAGAAGAAAGGGGCCCACAAACAAACATAATTACACGGCAAGGGGTTAAAAGGTTGATAACGGAAGAAGAAACTTCTTCTCTGCCATTTTGTCAGAAGCCGAGTGGACCTGTAAATGTACTTTTTCAGTTGTCTACTTGTCTGCCACTAATTATTAATTAATTAAAAAAATAAACAAAAAGAAGAATGGAGAATCATCCTTTTCACTGTTCATTCTCATCCTTTTCTTCTTCTCTTTTAATACTTAGCCTTGAAGGAAACCAACAAATGGACGAAAATGGAAATCATAAGACCCAAATGTTTATCAATTTTAAATTAAAAAAAAATACAAAAGGTCTAATTATTTTATTAAATTTAAATTATTGTTTTTTAAGGTATAATAATATTTGTATTTTTAAAATAAACATTACTTTATATAAATATCTGTAGAAATAATTTATCAATTTGTTTGAGGTAGTTCTTTTATTTTTATTTTTCATATTGATTAAGAATCCAAGTTATTGTGAAGTTATGTCATTTTTTAACTTTATTCTTTTTTTAATATTAATCACTAATTATGTGTTTACAATAGGAGGCAAATAATTTTAATTTACTCCTAGAAAAATTTTAGGTCAAAAGACATTAATTACATTTAAAATTTCATGAAATACTTTATATTAACATAAACTTTAATTATATTTATAAGATAAGAAATCAGTGTGTGTGTGTGTGTAAATATACATATTTCTGGGTTCTTTTTTATTAATAAATTTGTTTTCTTCTTTTTGGTGCAAAGGGGTCCCCCGGGGGGTGTTGTGGTGGCGAACAACCAGAAACAACAAGAAAAAGTAGGGTATTTTGCCGGGAAATGATCGGCCCCCGAACAACATGGAACTTGCCAAATGAATTATTGGGAAAATCTTCAAAATTTGCAATCCATCAAACACTTACATCGAAATTCTTTTGAGTAACACAAAAGAGGGGGTTCAAAATTATTTCTTCTAACCATGACTTCTTTGTAATAACAGAATGTTGATTGGAGAAAACCATGAATTTACCCTTTTTAGGCTTTGCAAGGAATCGAACCAAACGGCCTCTTCGATAATAGCAGTGATTATTCTGATTTCATTAACCCATTCATCACTGTTCCTCAGCTTAATAATGATAAGTATGAGGCAAACCAGAGTGCCCTAGCAAAATGACACTGCAGAAAAGCATGATTCATCATCTTTTCTGTCTGAGCAAAACGGACATAAGTCTATACCAACATGATGTTTCCTTAAAATATCCAATGTAGGAATACTTCCATTGACGATTTTTCAACAAAGAAGAATAATTCTCCTTGGAAGAGAGACATTCCAAAGATTATGCCATCCATCAAAATTCTGTATTCTCTTAGGAGTAAACCTTTTTTTACCCCGGGCTAAATATAAATATATTTTTATTAAAAATAATCATATTTAAAGTATTGTTAACAAAAAATATGGATACATCTCTTAGAAAAAATTCAAACCATGATATTGTGCCTGTTTGGCTAACTATAAAACCTAGATTTTAAAAAGACTTTTATCCAAACTTTATTTTAGAAAAAATTTAAAATAAATAATTATATTTATTCAAAATGACTTTCAAACTAAATCATGATTTAAAACTATAGTTTTTTATCAACTATTGAGAATAGTTTTTGGAACAGTAAAAAAATTTATAAATTATCCAATTACTGTTTTACCTATACTTTTTTTTGACATAGTCTCTTCTATCCTCTCTTCTTCCTAGTCGCCATCCACCGTCACCAGAATTGGGTCATCACCATCTTCCGACCTAGGTCTCCTCCACCATCGCCAGAGCTAGGTCGCCTCTGCTGTCATTAGAATTGGGTTGCCAGAACTGGGTCAATTTCATGCTCTGTTGCCACGAGAGGAGATCGTTGTGGATCTACTGTGGGGCGTGGATGAGTAGTGAAAGATGAAAAGGAAAAGTTGAGATGAGAAAATAAGATAAATAATAAATAATAATTTTTTTCTATCGTATACCTTTTTTATTAATTTATCAATCATAAAAATTCTATTGATAATAATTATTTAAATATTTATTTATTTAAAATCACTTTTTTTTCATAAACTCTTCTTCATTAACCTTTTTCTAAAAGATGTTCAAAAATTATTTTTTTCTATTAATTTTTTTTTAAAAGTATCCAAATAAGCTCATTGTGGAAAACTAATTTCTTCCATTAGATCCAATCCGAGTTGGTCTCTTGGGAGTAAAATTGAAACCAAAATTCATAGACTAAATTGCGACCACCATTACTTTTGGGCCCCAAAATCCCATTTCATGAGAGGCTCATTCTTTTTCCTTTTCCTGTTCCAATTTCCTCCAAAAAAAACGCTTCCCTGTTCCAATATATCAAACAAGTCTTTATATAGTAGCTTTTTGAACAATATGCCAAACTCAAGATTCCATACAATATTCTGGAATATGCCTAGTTGTCTTCTGAAAGGGAATGCACAAGTGAGAAAGGAACAATTATTTTCATTAGCGAGCTTTCTAAAATGGACAGAGAAATCAGAGGTTTCATGTATCCTTAGTCCGACGTGAATGCCTCAGGTGCAGAACTCTGTTTTGGCTCACAGTATTTGATCTCCCAAAGCTCAACATCATGTCCTCTTTCATACTCTCTCACGTATTGTGGAATTTGAGCAATGTCAATCTGCTTCCCCACAAAAAAAGGGATGGACTCGGAGCCAGGGCATTCCATTTCTGCAATTTAAATCTAGTGTTACATGTAATGACCAATTTATCTGATATAATTTCCTTAATTTAACCATGTTCTTACCATTATCACCCTTGAGATAACTGCGAAAATGTGAATAACCATTTGCAACAACATCAAGGTCAGAAAGACTGAAGTTGTAGCGCTTCTCTAATGCCATGTATAACACCTAGGAATAGAATGGAAAATCATTGGTTAATTTATGTTTTTTAAAAAAAATATTGCAATGAAGTTCTCAAAAGGGACCATGAGTCATGTAAGCTTTCCACTTCAGAGTTGTGGGAGTGTTTGTGGATATCAATGAAGAAAATTAAAAAAAAAATGCCACTACCCTATAGAATATGAACGCCGCAAAATAAGTCGTGTTGGACAATGCCATTAAGCATGCAACACTCAAATTATATATGAACATTTAAAAATTCTGTGTTGCTGTGCCTTATCACTTTTGACTTGTATCTTCTCATCTATTTTCCCAACTACTTCATAGGAAGCCATTTGATGATTTACTTTCAATACCCTGAAGATATTTCAGGCCAAAAAAACAACATATATGCTGCAATATCAAATCCTAGTAGGGCCATAAACACTTACCTTTCTTGAGCCCCTTGACATCAATCTCTTTAAGGTGCTGAAAAACGCATCAGTCAGGTCATCACTATAAATAACATCAGCAGCCAGCAAGAACGAAGCATTCTCTGCTTGTTCAATCTCCCCGAAGGTCCAAGAGAAACTGGACAACGCCCAACTAAACGTGACAAACACATCAGTCACAAGTATAAACAAAAGCAATAATGCTCCTCTGAAACATTCAAGTCTGCAATAAAAGGAAAAAAATTTACCCCTGGCTGAAAGGATCCTCTACTATACTTGCTTCGGGAGGCCAGCCATTGAACCAATCAAGTTCCCGCACAGTAATTGCAGCTTTACAATTCAATAAACCAGCATTAAGCTGAACATTCTTTGCACAGTTCTCAAGTATTTCAATGCCATGGTCTGATCAAGCATTATAAATGTTAGTTTCCATTTCTAATATCATATTTAAATAACAGATACATTTATAATCTAAAACAAGGTTTAACTGCAGACTAAATGGAATGCATACATGAATGTGAAATGTCAATTGGTTTTACAATGCATCATTGGGGATTAAAAAGGAGGATAGACAAATGCAAGTCATAATTGCATATGTGTGGTAACAACATTCAATTAAGAGGAGGCACTATACCTGTTAGGAATACTGTATTCGCACAACGTGCAAGCAATAAACCAACCATGCCTGTTAAAGGTGTTGAAAATTCACAATCATACATCATGAAAGGGACATAATGTAACCCCAATTCCCCTGTTCTTTACAAGTGACAATGTTCTTTGAAATTGAGTTTTGATATCTGAAAGAAAAATATTTAATTATTCATCTCCAAAGATAAAATTAATCAACAGCGGTGACACAACAATGTTTTTTCATTCAAGCTTATTTGAGGACCGGGCCAGACCATTGTCATGGGTTTCGATAAGTCAAGAAGAAAGCCAAAAATTTAAGAAAACTGATATGCATACCAGTTCCAGCACCAAGTTCCAATGCGACCGCTCCATGAAATTCAGATGAAGATACTATTTTGTGTAATACAAAATCAGATAATACTAATTCTGCTCTCCAAATCTGAAGGGGTTTTATTATAAAAAAAATTAAAAACAAACTGAAAGCATAAGTAGAAATGTTACAAGAACTTGATTATATTTATTATTACCTGTAGACCAACATTTGGAATTGATGATGTGATATTATGCTGGATACTCAAACTACAGCTACTACTTGGCACCTCTGAACTTACTTGAACAACAAGCAGTTTTACATAAATAGCTTTAGTTACATCTAAAAAGCAAAAACGATGACATAAAACATAGACATCCAGGCCTTAGCACATACTTAGGTTTGATAACAAACATTTACAAGTTTATTCAAGCACATGCATAATAAGGTTCCACATTAACAGTGTTAGTACATGATTTTTATGCAAACAATGTTTTTACCCCAGAAGTTCTTTCACTTTTTATGTCGGTCAGCTATATTCACCAGGAGGATTTTGG
The DNA here is from genome assembly GCA_037074615.1 of Leucaena leucocephala. Classification (NCBI taxonomy): domain Eukaryota; kingdom Viridiplantae; phylum Streptophyta; class Magnoliopsida; order Fabales; family Fabaceae; genus Leucaena; species Leucaena leucocephala. The sequence goes on along the minus strand of CM073558.1, from coordinate 3,832,183 downwards.
GCCCACCCAACATCAGTCACTAGGGAAGAAGGTTCTTTTAAAAAATGCAATTAGACTGAGAGTTCAAAGGCCATTATTTTTTGACATCTTTCGAAAGAAATTCTTTCACCTCATTTATATATAAAGAATGGCCATCAATATTCACCATAGAAGCTCTGAATTACATATTCCCATTCAAGCTTCAATCTTTAAATGGTACAAGCAACAATTTTCTGGTCATGTAAGATTTTCATAAATTACTCTATATTTATCAATCATCCGGCCCAAATTATTGAGAGGGGCTGAAAAAAGCAAACCGAAAATTTCACATTGAAAACAAAAATCTAAGGGTGTATATATTTATGAAGGCTTTAAGTGCACAGAATTCTCACACAAGCAAAGATTTAAGTGCTTTGTAAGTAAAAATGAGCCTGGCAAGGACTCCATATGGTAAGAAAATCAGTAAATGCATTCAAGAGCTTACTGGCACGTCTAGGAAGAACAAGATCGCCATCTTCATCCAACTCCATACTCAGACTTGCTATTGCTTCATCTGCCAACTCATGACTGTGTCTGTTGTGAGCAACATCTAAATAATTAGAAACATATAAGGACTCCATTTCCAAGTTTTTAGTGAGTTCTGAGATGAGATATTGCATGTCATTCATGATATCTATGGTGGCAACGAAATTTTTTTCTCATCACAAACAAACAGTACCTTGTAATAGTATGCACCTAAAAGGCTAATATATCAGTTTTAGTAGCTTGGCCTATCGCATAAAACTCATGCTTCAATTAAATTAAAGAAATTGATGACATGTTCTTATCTTTTTGCAAGTCAAACCCTAAGTACTACATTGGAACTTCTGTAGATCTGGTTTTCAGCTTGAAAGGACTATTAGAAAGGGTAGAAACAACAATGCATAGGTTGTATGCTTATAAGTTTAGATAATAAAATCATGTCGGCGATATACGCCCCATTTAACACTTGAATAATCCTCAGTTCACCAAAAAAATCAGTTCACAGGTAACCACGTTTTCTACTAATCTATCGACAAAGTTGGCTAAGAAAACACTACTACCTCCATAAAAATTTCCTCCTAACTATTGCGTTATTATGACAGTCAGCTAAGAGGGAACTGGAAGTTTTTGTTTCAGAGAACAGTTAACAATAACGAAAAACGCTGTAAGAATGGTCCGATTCGGTGAATGAACATCGCAGCTAATAGAGAGTCACTCTACCGTGGGAAAGATAAATGGTGAAATGGGATATATAGGGTCCGGAGAAACCAGGAGGGCAACCTAGGTGAACCTCGCTCATCACCTGCTCCTCCCCTTCATCTCCATCACCGCTGTTTAACTTCCTTAAGATGTCTAGAGTTTCTTCTTCCGATGACGACGGCGGAGGAGACGGCGGAGCTGAACACTCAGTTCCATTCCTCATTGTCACAAAATTATTGCAAATGCAAAGTCGCAAAGATTGAGAATTTCCTTGTAGTTCTGATCTGAATTCCCGTTGTCATGCCGCAATTGATTATCCCTCTGATAATTGACGACACTAGGCATATAAAACGGCTACTCACTTAAACGACGCCTAAACATGAAACGGTGGCTGGTTCTGGCTAGTGGCTAGTAATTTCACTGCTTTATTTTTTGCCAAACGATAATTAATACAGTTGAATTCACACAAAAAAAAATTCCTTTTTAATCGACATATTTTGTTTAATTTTTGTAGAAACTCTTATAAAAAATATAAGTGATCTAAAAATTCTTATAGAGAAATACTCATGAAAAAAATAATTTTAAATAAAATAAATATTTTAATAATTATTATTATAATGAGTTTTATGATTAGTAAATTATTAGAAAGTGTATAAGGTGGGAAAAAAACTAAGTGCAATTATTGTTCATTTTTTCTATCGTCAACATTTGAAGAAGACAATAGCGATGACAGATGAGGATGACAAAATAGTAGAGAATTAATAGCTGACAGAGATCTAGATAGCGACGATGGTGAGATCTGAAGCGATTGAAGAGATGAGAGAGAAGATAGATAGTAAAAAAAATAGGATAAAATTATCATTAAATAATCTATAAACTCTTTTTCTCACCTAAAAATTATTTTTAAAATATATCTAAAATTATAGTTTAATCTATAAACTCTTTTAAATATTTAAAAATTATTTATTTTATTTTTTACCTAAATTTTATTCTATTTAGTGGAATTGGCTATATGAATTATAAATATACGTGCTCCTAAATTTGAAAGACAAACTAAAAAATAAATCAAACAAATATAACGGTATATAAACTCTTTTAAATATTTAAAAATTATTTATTTTATTTTTTTTACTCCAACTTTATCCAATTTAGTGGAATTCGCTATATGAATTACAAACATGGGATCCTGAATTTGAAATACAAACCAAAAAATGAATCAAATAAATATATGTGATGACAAGATTGCTTTATGGCGCAAACAATAATATTCATCAATAAAGAAATTAAACTAGATCTATATATATATATATATATATATATATATATATATATAAAAGCTAATTAAGATGAGTGTCTACAGACGCAAGTTGAGTGGCCAAGTCATCGAACTCTGGTCGCTTAGGATGAACATGAGATCGTATGGTTCTAACTGATATTGCCTTTGGCTTAGGCTTTTCTTCCTCATCAACTTTATTAGGTTTTTGTACGAGGCAATAAGGGGCAGGAACACGTCCGCTGGAAAATGGTCTCTGCTTGTTTTCTGGTTCGTCATCGTCATCCTCAGAAACACTTAGCAATGAACTTGAACTCGAAGCCTTCTTGCTGCTATCTTGCGACCATATTTCTGTGCTGCTTCTTGATTCTTCTTCTTCATCGCCACTATCATAAATACTAATACCATCCTTATCGTCCATTCCTTCCCCTTTGCTGCCCATTTCTTCATCTTTACTACTACTCCTCTCCTGCTACAATCTCAGATATATATATTATTTCTGCAGATTATTACCACGAAGAAAAAGTGCTCACTGTTAAAGCTCATGCATTTAAAACTTACTTGACAAAACGAAGGTGGTCTATAGATTTGCTGAATCAGAGCGTCGCTGTCCCACTGTAGAGAAAATTCTCCGGCTATATCATGCAGAAACTGAATTGCGGTTTCTCTTGCAGGCAGATCTTGCCTCACCTTGCACACAAACTGCGTCAAGAAGAAACGTACTTTATACTTGAGAGAGTGTTTTAAGATAAGTTGAGTTAATATTATTGTTTAGTACTTACTCCTTACAATTTTTCATCGAATTTCATTTTTTATTCCCATAATTTTACATTGTAATTTTTATTCTCTATACTTTTGTAAAGGATTAATTTGAATTAACACAAATTATAGGGTGTAAAACCATAATTTATTAAAAGTACATGGAATAAAGCCTAAAACCTGTATAATCTATATACTTTTAACAAATTTTCAATTTAGTCCTTATATTTTTATACAATTTTAATTTTTAGCTTCATATTTAACAATATTAATTCAGATTAAATTCTTATAAAACTATAAGAACTAAAAATCTACAAAGATTAAAATTAAAATTCATTTAAATTATAATAGTATTAACCCAAATAAGTTTGTAATTTGACTCAAGGTATCCCAATTCTTATCCCTACAAATATTTTACTGTTTGTAATTTTCAGATCACCTCAACTTTATGGTTGTGCCAAGAATATATATATATATATATATTGTGGAGGTATGGAATATTATTTTACCTCTTGATTTAAGTAAGGTTCGAAAGAATTGCCATATTTCTGAGTGAAGAGAGCTCTGAGATCACGTAATTCAGGGAGATCACCAAATCTTGCTGCCGCATATATCAATGTCTGTACTGCTTCCTTGCATTCATCTGGGCAATCCCTATTTGGAAAAAACAAATATATATATATATATATTTTTAATTAATTATTTTTGTGTATCTTCAAACACAACATAATCATCTGAATAGTGTTATGAGTCATTATAATTCATCTTTCCTAAACGCTTCGCTTACCAATAAAATACACCCAAGTTTAAGCTATATATATATATATATATATATATATATTAATCTTGTACACAAAGTTGTACAAGACTTGTCTTCTATGCGCACATAAAAAATAAAAATCATCATTGTATAAACATTATTAATAATAATTGCAAATTCAGGCGCAAAAAAAAAACAGTAATTTCTAATTATAGTCTTATACATATAATGATAGTTCAAAAATAAAGTATGAGACTTATCTTAAAAAACAAAGGAGTTTTCTCATCATTAAGGTCTCACAAAGCAATGCTTTATTGGAGATAAGAAAAATGAGGGGGAAATACTTTAAAATAATTTTTTAATTTAATATATATTATATTATTTTTATTATTATTAACTAATACGATACGTTTAACAATTTTTTTATAGAAATAAAGGTAAAAATAAAAATAAAAATAAAAATAAAATTCGAGTAAAAATTAATTTTAAAAATTTGTTTGCTATGATGTAAATAAATATAAAATTAATGTATATTTTTTATAATTTAAGGGAAAATAATTTAAAATTATTTTATATAATTTAGAAAGAATTAAAGTTATCTAAAAATTTTAAAAATAAAATAAAATAATATAAAACAATTCTCCTCCAATAATATTAGAAGTAAAAGTGATTTCTATAATAGTAAACAAAACTTTTATTATCCACCTATCAAACATGCCCATATTTTATTTTTATTATTTAAAAATATAAAGGCCATTTTCCATCTTTTTTTATATATTATTTCAATTATTTTATATTCAATATTATTTAAAAATATAAATTTAGATATGAAATCTCTATGAGACTATGGCCACAATTTTTCCCGCGAAATATGGGCATAATTTCTCTATTTATAAGACCTCAAACTTTATATTAGGATATCAAATTCCAAATATCGTCAGCTAATTTTCTTATATATCCTAATAAATAAACAGGATTTTGAAAAGCAAAATTAAAAAGAGAAAAGTTAACAAGACCCTGAGATTATGCCATGCGCGACTTCGATATAATTTGTCAGAGGACATAATAACAGCCACAAAATGTGGTTTTTTTCAAGTTGAAATACCCATGTTCCAAAAATAATTATGGGAAACTACACTTAGGTCAAAGAAGATAAATAATAATTAATATAAAATTTAAAAGAGAGATATAAAAGATTTAATAATATAATAAAAAAGATAATTTTATTTTGACTTGTTGACTTGTCAATTAAAAATAACATTGATTTATTTTTGATAGCATCATAACTAGTTAATTATAGGACATGATTTATAATTAATAGTATATTGACTTTTTAATTAAAATGATCTGATTTGTTATTTGTAACATTTTGATTTATCAAAATTTGTTTTTACACAATTTCAATCAATTTTCTCCCTATATCTATTATTTGATAATTTTGTGAGATTTAATAATAATTATTTATCTTTTTTTTCTCAGATTTCACAGAATTGGTAAAGTAGCATTCCAAACCAAAAAAGCAACTCAGCTCGAAGCAATAACCAGAATTGTTAGCTGTTATAAGAAAAAAATCGTACCTCTGCTTACTTAGGTCTTCAAGATGATTGAAGACGCATTCACTGTACTTCTCAATCATTTCGTAACATAACGATTTGTTAGACTCCATTAGAAGCCCTGCAGCCTAACTTCAATTCAAATACAAATTCTTATTTTTTTCATTAAACAAGAAAATCATCATCAAAGAACGTATGAGGAAAAAAAAACAGAGTATTGAGAAGGAAAAATGACCCTTTGATATGCATTGTAATCGAGGCGACGCCTGAGAAATTCGGCGATATCGTTCTTCAGAAACCTGTGCATTGCATTCCTCTTCCTCTGTATAATTTCTACCTTCACCTTTATAGTATTCAGGCATGATTTGCTGTTTCCAATACGAAATCAAAGAAGCAACAATAACAACAACAACGGGTTCATCCAAGAACACAGAGAAACAGAGGATTGCTATTTTCATTAAAACAGAGGAACGTGTCTGTCTGGGTTTAGTGAAATCACGTACCTTTTCTTATAGAATTTGGATTTGAAGAATCGAGAGAACATCCCTGTGTTATCCGAGAAAACTAAGAATTCCAAAAAGGTGGAATATTATAATAAGAAAGATGATGGATATTTGTTGTAGAGTAACGCCAGGAATCAGGAAACCTTGGATAAAAGAAACAGAGTTACAAGAAACAGGGGAAAGAAATGAGCTTAGACTTGAATCCTTCTGGAAAAGGAAAACAGAGAAAAGGGGGAATCTTGAAGCCCAGATGAAGAAAACTTAGGAACAAGAATGGGGAATGAAAGGCGTGTTGTGTCTAAAGATGGTAGCGAGAAGTGTGTGTTTCTGTGTACGGAACAGAGAGAGGGAGAGGAGTTTTCTGAGAAGAAATTGGTCCGAGAGTATGACAATGGCAGAGCCGAGATCAGAGGACGAATTAATGTGATACATAAAATAGAGTAAGAAAGGTGGCAAATTAACGAGAACGAAGCGCCAGGCCAAGAACACGGCACTACATTGGGGGTAAAATTATACAAATGCCTTTTTTTTGCCTTGTTCTTTTTTCTTTTTTTTTTTACTTCTTAAAATTCCAACTTAGATTTTCCTCGGATGAGGTTGCTTTCAGAAATAAAAAGAGAATGTGCTTAATTTGTAAATAGTATAACTTACTATGAATTGCATGTTTAATATGGATGATATTGGTATATATATTAGGGCCTGCTTGGATTAGATAGATTCTAAGAATAATAAATTTTGGGAATAGAGATGTTTGGATAATTAGTAATATAATCACTTTTTATATTAATAAATTATCAAAAAATATATAATTTGATTAAAGTATGAAAGATGAGATATGATAGAGAATAAATAGGAGAGATGGTAGAAAAGAGAGAGAAAATAGGAGAAAGGGTGAAGAAGAGAGATAAAAATAAAATAAGAGAGATGATAGAGGGTATAAGAAAAAGTAGGAACAAAAATAGTTGTATATTTAAAAAAAATTAAATCAAAATTTTATCTAAAATTAATTTTTAAAAATGGCTCCCAAACATACACTTAAACAAAATATTTTTCCATTAACTAGTCTTACTTTTTTTGTGTGGTGAATGTAAGATTAGATTTCTAACTTTGTAGAATCAATGAGTTACCACTCAGCCTCTCGATTCAATTAGCAAGAGAATTATTAGCTTAATTAGAGGTTTTGTGATTAAATCCTAAAAATATAATAGTATTATAGTTTGATCTAATTCAATTTAAATTAGTCGGAGTCCTTGATAAATCTTTAAGTTAAAATGAGGTTGATTTAGATACTAAGTACTAAAAAAATAAGTGTAGAACATATAATAGTTTGTATGAAAAATTTTGCTAATTCAATTTTGTTTAATTTGATTTTTTGTTTTCAAGCATAAAAGATGAGTGTTTTGGTCCCGGAAAGAAAGAGAAAATATTTGAAGATTGATAAGATTTTGGACCCAAAAAAGAAACCTTGATTGATAAGATATTGGTATTGGCCTTGACCTTTGAGGGATTATAGATAGGATTTTCAAAAATAAGTCATAAGTACTAATAAAACATCATTTCTTAAGAATTTAAATAAATAATATGTTTTAATGGAAGATTGTGATCAACTTCGGTTATGAGATTTATTTCTGATAGATAATAATATGTATATAATATTTAATTAGGGTTATATTTATTAACTATGTTTATAAGTAATAATGCTATTTAAAAATTTAATTATAAATAAGATTTTAATTAATTATTTTTTGTCATAATTGATATATGAATCATATTTATAATAGATAGGATTCATAAGAATAAGACCTTGATTAACTTTTTATTATGAGATTTTATATTATAATATTATATAAATATGACTCTAAATTAGAACCATTTTTTAGCAGGGGGATTAGAACAATAAACCCATATTTTTTATGAAACATAATTTGATTAAAAAATTTACTCTAAATTATATTTTTAATGACAATATTTATATAAAATTACTTATATCCATTATTTATTTCACATTCTCTGATTTTTTTTATGTATATTATTTTTTATATATTTTTATTTAATTTAAACTCACATAAAAAATAGTACCTATATATAATAAAATTAAAAAAATTACAATAATGCCATGTCATGGTTCAAAATCTAATATTGTATTTTGCTGAATAAATTCTTATAATTGTTATTTAAGTTTATAAAACGCGTTGTATTATTTGGTCAAATTTAATTTGTCAACGATTTCTCCAGCATTAATTACGTCAAAAATTATTTGAAGGAGAACAATTGCTTGTAAATAAAGCTAGCTTTTTTTTTTTTTTTTTGACATTCATTATAATTATAATTTAATTAAAAATATAATAGTAAATTCCATATTCTTCCAATATAGGAATTATGGGCTTTTCGTGCTCATTTGTTAGGAACCACTCATTCCCTGAGATGCCTCTCCCATAAGGCCGAATGGGTATTTCCCATTAACAAACTACACCGTTGCTTGAAACCTTCACTTTTTTCTTTCTTTCTTTGTTTTTGGTTCCACCTTTATTCTTAAATTCTGAGATTTTTTTTTCACTTTTCTTTATCCTCAAGTGTTTATAAATCATGCCTCCCACATCCAATTCAAAAGAGATAATGATTTAAATGTTTTTCTCTTTGAGGATGGTATTAATCTTTTTATTTTATTTTTTAAAAAATAATTAATTATTTTTTTATAGTCTTAACTTAGTTATAACTCAATTTTTTTTTAATTTAGTGTAACTCAATTTTTATAATTTTAATTCAATTATAATTTAAATTTTAAAATTTAACTCAATTCAACTCCTAACTTTTTTTTATTTTTGTCATTAACTCGATCCAACTCATGCCATATAGTTTAAAGCATTTAAAATATATCTACTTATATTTTAAAAAACAAAATTATATTTTATAAAATTTAGAAACTAAACTTTTAAATGATAAAAAATATAAAAAATAATTTATAGTAAATTGAAATTTAAAAATTAAATTTTAATTTAATTAAAATTATATAAAAAAATTATAAATCGAGTCAAAATTATATAAAAACTGAAATATTTAACTATATAATTATTTTTTATAATGTTTTCCAACTTTCCATATGCTCTAAAGTAATTTTATTAACTTAAACTTTAGATATTATATTTGATCAAATATCAAGTGGTTCCCTAAAATGGGGCTCACTTCTCAGAAATTTGAGGTGTTTATGAAATTCATGCGCCTTCACGCCTAATATATAGTCTATAAATGAAATTTGAGAAATCAATATTTGTTTTCATACCTTTTAAATTACATGATTTATGAATTATGATTAGCTATAGATTTTATATTTTATATTAATGTCTTGGTAAAAAATAAATGATGTTTGCATTTTTTAAGATTAAAAATGTTAGTGTTATTTTTATTATGACATTTTTACACGTAAGCTATATGCTTTATTTATGGGTCGGGCCAGGTCGATTAGCCTTGTTATTGGGCCTAATCCTTCGTCCTTCTGATTGTTGAGTCCTAATAAGATCCTTCTCCTATTTTTTACCCATTTATGAGTTCAATTGGTAAAAAGATAAGATATACGATTATTTATAATATATTTAATTTTTAAAAAATATTATTTTATTATAATTTCAGTCGTGATATTTAAGAAGACATTATATCTCCTAAGTGTTTAAATTTACGCTTGAAGGTAATAGACAGCTCGTCTTACCTAATATTAGTATCGGTTATGAAGAATTGAGACTTTACCTTACTCTTAGATCGTGGGTGAACTCAACCCCTTTCTAAAAATTTTATACAAAAAAATCCTTGTTCTTCTTTTTTCTCAAAAAAATCTCACTATTTATTTATAAATATAAATAATACCAAAATAAAAAATAAATAATAATAATGATGATGATGATGATGATGATGCCTTATTCTTTAGAGTTTGCGGCCGCCTATGGAGACTCGTCTACTTTAGACACGTAAATCATAAAATAACATCTGTGCTTATCAATATTAATATTTAATATTTTTTAATACGATAAAATATAAAAAATAAGAATAAAATACTATATTGTTGGCTTAAGAAAAAAAGGAAAGGAGATAATTTCCGTTCTGCATATATTTCCCTAACTATTTTTTTATTGGTGATATAATCCCCTACATTCATATAAAACATAAATTTAATTAACAATCTTCCGTACCCACCACTCACACTCAGTAATTGGAATTTTTTTGATGATATAATTTGAATTTCTGCTTTTTTAAAAAAAAAAAATATGCACAATGCAATTTCGAAATAGATAAAGGGATTGCTCCTAATTAAATGAATTATTCTTAGGTTTTGGAATCTAAATGCTGATACAAGTGAGAATATAGGAATGATTGTAAACTCTAAAGTATAAAGAGGAGATATATACCGTGAAAAAAGAAAATTACTATTTTGCACTGGTGAATCTAACACTTGCAACTGAGAACTTTTCCTCCATCCCAAAAATGAAGATCTCATTTCATGAATTCAGGTCTAGTTTTTTGAAACTAGCATGATTCAGTAATATTATTTTTCCCACATATAATTGAGAAATGGTAATAATAATAATAATAATGAACCTAACTAGCTACCAGAAGCACTTGAGGAAGGCGATGATGAGGTGGAAGAAGTAATTATCAGGGCGAAGAAATTCAGGTCTCACAAATCTCTCCAAGTTGCTGAGATCTCGAGGAAGACGATTTCCACTGTACAACATCGTCGTCAAGCTCCCTACTGGTTCTGTCATCAGAGCTCTCACCAGCCTCATCAATGGCCGCACTACTATTGGCGTTATTGTCAGCATCTGCACATGCAAAGTCACATCATCATCAACTTCAAACCTTCATGAATTCGAAACGTCGCTCTTCCATTCATTCTCTATTCATATATATTCCTCACAGGAATCAGACTAGTAGTTTTAGATAGATATCGGTAGATAAATAAATAAAAAAAATACATGCAAAGTAGAGAATTTTTTGAAATATATATATATCTTATAAAATAATAAATAACTGTATCTAGCTAGTAGTTTGTTAGAATCAGTTGATGGCAGTTTTAAGAGTACGTTTGATTTATGTTCCTTTATTTTAATTATCATCCCATTCTCTCTACAATAGTTACTCAACAATATTAAAAAAAAAAATCAAAGGCATGCACTACTATAGAAAATAATATTAATTATTTTATAAATTTTATAAAATAATTTATAAATAGAAATAGAGGTAAGTCAGGTAATTACTAAAACTAACTTTCATCCTTAAAATAAATATGATTTGTCTTTACTTGTAATGCACGAGATTTGATCTTGTTATATCTAAGTTTTGTGATAAAAAATTATATTCTTTTTTTTTTTTTCAAATGCCTATATTTAGTATTATATCAACGTATCTAATCTTAAATTTGAGTATCGTCAATGTCCAAATGGGATCCATTGGATCTATTAGATACTCAAATTTAAACCACTGATTTGATCAGCATTGATAATATATGATACTCAACTCTCTAGCTAGTTAACTTTTTTTAATACCTTAAATAAATTAAATAAATCAATTAATTATAAGTAAATTTAATATCTCAAGATAAATTTATATCATATACTCCTTAATCTATTCAAATTAGTCAACTAATTTTAATATTAATTAATATCTCTAGTCATAATTATAAGATCTAGTCAACTTTTTTAAAGATATCTAGAAAGTCAAATAAATCAATTAATTATGATCAAATCAAATGTCTTATGATGAACTTATACTATATACCGTTCAATCTATCAAACTATATTAAAAAGTTAGTTATATCTTATATTTAGAGAGAGGGAGAGTATTTCTTCAATAGATGAAGAGTTCTTATATTTATAATAAAAAATACTATATTGGTCATAATTTACCAAACTTTCGAATCTAAATTTGAGTGTTATCACAATTAAACCTATGATTTTGTTTGATAACTATATGAAATCGATGAATTCCACTTGATCGCCCTACCATGAGAACTGCATTATGTTTTTATTAAAAAAGAAGTTGAAGAATATTTTATCCAAGGCTTTTTAATTTCGCTCATACAAGTTGATGATCAACTACTGCTAACTAATAGTAACGGAACAAACAGTGAATTTAGATACACAACCTAAGACATAGAATCTTAAAACAAAATGTGAATATGCAAATCGTGTTCCTTTACTCTCTCCCCTTTCAGATTCCCATCATAGATGTCTACGAACAACAAACAAAAAGAAGACAACCAAAACACAAGTATAATGTACAAGTTGTATTTCGTTCTCTCGCATGCCAAAACAGAGAGAGAGAGAGAGAGAGAGAAGGGGAGAGGGAGAGATCATACCGTGAAGATTGGTGAGAGAGACGAGGGAGTGAATCTGTCAATGAGAAAGAAAGAGAGGAGAAAAGAGAGGAAGAGAGGGAAGAGAGAATGAATAATTTTGGGAGTGAATAACAAAATATTGAATGGGTGCCTCTTATTTAACCCTAACAACTCCATGTAACCTACCAACCATTGGGCTTTGGTTCTTCCTCCTCCACCCAACCAAAAACAAAAACTAAATAGAAAGATTTTTACCATTTAAACATATAAAATTTTAAATTTGAATCCTTATCAATATAAAAAATATTTTAAAAAAAGTTACCTAGTTAATAATATTGAAGTTGACTCATATGCTTTATAAAAAATATAATTAAATAACATTATTACAAAACAAAGATTTAAAAGAAAATATCTAATCCACTTACTTGTATTAAGCCACTTGTTTTTTTATCCTTTCTTGTTATTATGTGTGTTTGGCAACAACCAAAATCTATTTTAATAAAATTTAGATTTTGATAAATTTTAAAATAAATAATTATATTTATTCAAACGGGCTTTTAGATTAAATTATAATTTAAAATTAAAATTTTAGATAAACTGGTTAGAATAATTTATAGTAAAATAGTTTATGGACTAACTAATTACTATATTACTCCTACCTTTTTTTTACACTATTTCTCCTCTCTTCTACTTTTTTTTATACCCACTCTCCTCTCTCCTTTTTTCTGCACCCTCTCTTCTCTCTTTTCTTTTCTACACTATATCTCTTTTCTTATATCTCTTTTTTCCTCTCCCCTCATTTAATATTCATAAACTTTTTTGTTATTTATTAATAATAAAAATATTTTTAGAAATAACTATTCAAATAATTATTTAGTCAAAACTATTTTTTTCCATAAATTTTTATCTATAAGCCTTTTTTTAAAACTATTAAAAAAAATTTCATAAATTATTTTTTAAAATCTTATACAAACGAGGCCCTATATGTACTTCGGCCGCGCTCCTTTGTTAACAAAGAAAAACTGAGAAGGAAAATTGATGCGGGTTCATGAGTGGATTGGGTCTTACTAGATTTTGAATCTCAAACTCCAAGAAAATGTGTAGATTTTCTCCAGAAAACTGTGTACGCAAATGGGTTCTGTTTGATAGAGAGTGAAACATTGAAAATGATGATGTGGTAAAGCTGACAAATGGTTTTGGGGCTTCCAATTAACATGCCGACATCTACAGTTTAGCAGCGCCCATTGCTTTGAAATCAATCCATCTGCAATGCAAATCAATCCTTCTCAAATTATAAATTACTTTTTTTACTCTCAACTAAGGTTATGAGTTATTAGAATATTACAGTATGAATTTCACCAAATAGCTTTTTGAAAAAACCTACACATCCTATGAGATTGACGTGGGATCATCACAAGGGCTATTAAGTAAATAAATGTTAGAATTCCGAATGAATCAAAAGTCATCAAGAAAAAGTACTTCACGTAAATATAAAATTTAATTTTACATGCATGATAAATTAAATTTTATATATATTTTGTTATATTCATATAAAAAATTTATATTCATATATAAAGAATGAATACCAATTAAAAAAATGACTATTATATTCATATATGTTTTTATATTCTTAATATAAGATTTAATTAAAGAGTTAATTTTAATTTTAATTATATAATTTATTTTTTATATTTATCAATTTTTGTATTGATATTTCTTAATAGAAAGAATAAGTTAAAAAATAGGATTATAAAATTTTAGAATCATACTAACTAATTTTTTTAATATAATTAAATAAATTTTATATTAAAGACTATAAAATATTATATAGTTTTCTCTTCATATTCTTTTTAGATCAAATGTCTGAGCCACGCCAAAGTCGAAACATTTTATACTCCATTTCTTTATCAATTAATATAATATTTCAGGCCTTTTTGTCACAATGTACTACTTTTTAGTTTTGAATATTTGTGCAAATAAAGAAGTCCTTGAGTATTGCTTTCAGTGCATTCCTTTTGATTGCATCTGTTGTAGGTAAAGATGCATATAGAAATTTGCAACCCCAAAATGTTTGATAGTTTTGTTGAAAATAAAAGATTTCCTCAATTGAGAATTCAAAACATCTTGCAAAGCTGACATTTTCAGATCTTTTAAAATGCTCTTCAATTCTCACGCCACACGTATTACCTTATAATATACATGACCAAAACCGGCCCCTCCAGGCTTAGAATCTGAGAAATTGTTCGTGGCAACAACGATGCTCTCAAAACTGAATATCTCGACCCCATTTCTTTCCTTTCCTTGTTTCTTGTTCCTTTCGGCTTTTCCATACACCTTAACATACAAACCTCGAGAGTCCTTCACACAAGAAATATGGGTCCAATGATCTAATGGGCCTACGTGCGTTAACTACTAACCTCAATTCTAATAGTTGATATAAATAAGAGAAAAGACAGAAAAATCTATAACTTGAATTGGTGGGGTGCGCCCGGCCCAAGCAGCAGTGCAACGCAAGGGCGACACATGAGAGCCCCAGTAGCAAGCTACTATAGTGGGCCCTCCCCCTAAAAAAAGTAATTTAATATCATGTGGACCGATGGCCCACGTATCAGATATTAAACTGATAAGAACAGATACTACACTTGATCTTAGCCAAAAGGCCGAGAAAGGTATGCTTTGGTAAGCGCCTTTCTTCTGTTTTTATATCTGCTCTCTGCTTCTATTCCCTTTACACTACCCGATGTGGGGCTTCAACACTTCACTCATTGTTGATTTCCCATCCCTTTCTTTGCTCGGCCTGTCAACCTTAAACCTCATTTCAAGCAAGCGCTTGAAAATGAAATCGATTTAGGTATTTTGAGCAATGAAGAGTACAAATCCAATTTCAAGTTTTTTGTAAGCTCTATTCACTGTCTTTTATGCCCCTAAACCACCTGACCTTCATGTTTCTGTAAGATTACCTTAGAGATAGAAAAATTTTGGTCATCTTGCTCAGCCCACTGACCTAATCTGATGTTTTTCTCTTTCGTATTAAGTTTGAACCATTCGCTTCTTGGTTCTTATTTTATGGCCACGTCCATGCATACGAGTCAACAACCCCAAGGACGCGTTTTCCTCACCTCTAATGCAAAGTTAATTATTTCAATTGTTGATCACTTGATTCATTGATTATATTACTTTTAAATGCTTCGTCAATGTCAAAACACAGAAAATTCTCGTAACTAAAGAGTAGTTAATAATGCATTCTTAATTGTTTCTTACTCTCATCCTAGTGCACTTAATAATGATCCCAATAAATTAAACGGGTCATCATCACTGTTCAACCCATGATTTTAGCATGTTGCAGAATTCAGAAGACTGGTGGCAAGAAATGTTAGAGTATTCAAAGACATGATTCCCAAGCACAAGTATTGAATATGTATAGTCACCATAATGCACAGTACAATGAAAAAGCCCAACAACTACTCAAGCAGAGACGCTAATCTGCAGCAGAGAGATCTAAACCAAATTATCTATTTCAATGTACTTGATCAATGCTAATAAAATTGACCTACCATATATCTACATATGTCTAATGCTTTACCTAATGCATGGTTACTCTATAATTTAATATTACTAGTTACCACATGCCCTTAGCCTCGATATGACGTAGAATTTTCGCAGATTTCCAAGGTCCTTCCTTTACCACAACCTTGCTTTGTTAGCCTTGACGGCAAAGAATTTTAAGTTAAAAGTGGACAAACATGTTGAACGGAGTAAAGATCGTAATTATGATTTTGATTATGGATACAAAAGTAGAAGTGAAAAACCATTTAGCAACCTATATTCACCGAGAATCGAGTATATGAAGAAATAATTGTCAACATAAGAACGAAGATCACTCTTGGAAAAGAAACAAAAAATACACTGAGAAACCAGAAGCCAACCGGATTATCAAGAAATTTTTATACCAGAGACAACAACAGTCCCAATATCAGTGGCAATGTACTAACCAGATTGCGTCCTCTTTCGCGCCATCTTCGGACCCTTCTACGCCGTGTCTTGAGGCTCATCTGCAGGCAGCTGGGGCGGCGTGGGCGGTGGTGGCGGCAGAGGGCTCGCCGCAGGAGGGAATTCCTGGAATTGAAACTTTATACTCTGCCCGGCACCAAGCGGTATGCCGTGTGTCCGTTGCCCGGAGCCATCAACTCTGGTGATTGTCAGTCACCCAAACAGGGTCGTCGGCCATGGTTGAGCAAGGGCGAAGAGAAAAAGCGGTTGAAAGCACACTAATAGCAGGGTTGCATGCGGGAACGACTCGCTTATACTATAAGCCAAGAAATTAACCGTCTAACAGACACCGGCGATTCGTTTTAGCGGGCGCTTCCCTCACGAGTTACGAGTAATGGGATGCTCAGAGTATCGACGATTTTTTTTTTATTAATTATCTTTTAATTATAATAGGTAAATATTATAATTGTCTTTTCATTTTTTTTTTGTTTTATGATTATCTCTTACTTAAATTTTTTTAAAATTAAATGGAAAGGTAAACATTATAATTGATATTTTTTGCTTTATAATTCTCTCCTGATTATAATTTTTTAAATTAAAGGAAAAGGTAAATATTATAATTATGTTTTCATTTTTTGTTTTATAATTATCTTTAAATTATATTTTTTAAAATTAAATGAAAAATTAAATATTATAATTATTTCATATATAGACCAATGGTCAGGTTGTTTTATAAGGATTAGAATATTTGTTTAAATCATTAACTAAATATCATTCAAATCTTTGTTCTTGGGGTTTATTAGAGTTGCAAGGCCCTTTTCTGGGACACCGAGGCCTTTCCCATCCCCTTTTAATCTAATGCTTCATGTCTTATCTTCAAATTCTGTATAAGGCACCAACTGGGTTAACCCAAACAGTAAATAAAATCTTAAATTTAAATTTTAACATATATAAAAAATTTTCGTTAAAAAATTCACTCATTATAATTAAATGCGCAATACTAGTCAGATCTAAATATAATCAAAACAAAATTTTAATAAACTGAATGGCAACAAAAAAAAAATCTGTAGGAGGCACCGTGGAACTTGAATATTTTTGTTCAAGCAGATATGTCAGATGGTCTCAAGATAAGCCATACATAATATTAATGGCTTATAATTCTTGATGCAGGTCATTCATTCTAGTTATAATTAAGGTATCAAAATGCTAAGCTCAATTCAGGACAAATGTTAGAGCACTTCCTTCAATTTCAACAAGAAAGCCGAATCGTATGCAAATAATAAATACACAAAAGAATTTTAATATTAAAACAAAATTGCCCAAGACAAAACCATTCATAGTAGTGCTTCCTAACATGAAAAGGTATTATTCCAATTATGCATTACAGATTACTGCGTAAGTATCAGCTACAAGATGTGAAAGATGCCTCAAATTTCCACTGCATACGGTGACCTTATAATAGGCTCAATATTGGTTGGCAAATAGCAGTATGGCAGCAGATATCAAAATGACCTCAGAAGAACCGAAGCAAATAGCTACTCAATCAATTCATTATTGCAGTCCTGGCTCGTCGTTCTCTTCCTTTTCAGGATTTTCCTCTTCCTCTTCTTCCTCCTTCTTTTCCTGTTCTTCTTCTTCATCCTCTTCTGGAGGATCAGCAGGCAGTGGTGGCGGCAAAGGTGTCTTCATTGGGCTAAACTGAGGAAATATATCTGGTCTTCGTCCTGGCTTAGGCCTTTCCCATTCCTATCAGTAGATAAATTCCTCAGCCAATCAGCTCACGTATCAAACTGCCACAAATAGGTAAGAGCAAAAGAGCAGACAATCTCACAAAACCTAATTTTACCCTTACTCTTGAATTTAACGGTTTAACTAACCGTTTAGTTTAAGGGCACCAGATTATGGAAACAAAGTAAAAAGAAATTTCAAAGAGTATTCCAGACAATTGTTTTCCATCAAACTAAATTTTCTTCTATATACCATGAAACAACAAATAATTCTTAACAATGGAGAAATAGTGGTGCTATATATGAAACACCATCCTCTGTTTCATGTTGCTCCAGATTGTATATAAGGAAATAGTAGCTTTCATCTAGGTAACTTATCACCTAAAGAATACAAATGAAGTCCAAATGTTAAAATTAAAAATATAGAGGAAAACATTCAGCTACGTGGCATCCAAACCACACAACTTATAAATCATTCAGGTTTCTCAGAGAATACACAATTCTTCAGCTTCACTGTGAGAAATAATGAAAAGGAATACACAAATTCATCCTTGTGTAAGCTCCAATTTTTAAAAGAGCTTGAATTTTCATTTCTCTGACATCATTCAGAAGTGTAAAGTCAGTGTAACCGCTCATAAGAGCTTAATCTGATTACTTCATCCGAATTCATCTGAGATTGACAACATTGATCAAACCAGAACTTCATAAGAGTTAATTTATCAAAGTACAGTACCTATTACTGAAATCATAATACTTCACTTGGTCATCACAAGTCATTACAAGCTCCACAAGAAGAATCTTTTTCCCTCTATTCAGAAGACTCAAGTACCTTACAGAAATTAGGACACACCTTATGTCCAACACACTGATCATCATAAGCTCTAAATACGATCAAAAAATTGTTACATTAATTAACATAGAAATAAACAAGAAACCTTAATCCATCCAGTTAGGCCCAAGTATTACTGAAAGCTCTTGAAGAAAGAACCCGCAAGAATTAACCCCAACCAGCAGCCAACAAAAGAAAGAATATATATTCAAGCCATGAATTTTAGGTTTTTCATGACAATCGTCCCAAACTTAAAACAAGATTTTTCGTTTAAGCCTAAACAATTATTATGCTTCAGCACAGTGTACTCGTGAATTGCTAATCTTGTTACCCAAAATCATATTCCATTTTAACATCATATTTTAACAAAGGGCAATTAAAGTATAACATCTTCAATCTTGCCAAGTTAAAACGGAAGAGGATAGAAGAGATCAATCATGTGAAAAGAACAGTTTACCGAAACTAAAACAAATCAAGGCCGTAATACTCATTCACAATACCACTGTCAACTTCATTTTCCAATCAATTAAGCAGACAGTCAAGAAAAAGAGGAATTAATTCAAAAGAAGAAGAAGAACAACAAACATAATTCTAGGGCACAACAGGCTTTCAAGAAGCAAGCAAAAGCAAGAAGAAACAAGAAAATAGGCTTACAATTGGAAAATCGAGAGGGGAACGACGAGTCATCTTCTCCTCCTCGGGAGCCATACGAACGATATGCCTCTGTAACCGACGGGTCGGGACAACAAGTGATGCGGGAAGGTGCTGCAGAGACGGAACGAACGAGAAAGAGGAACAGATAAAAGGTCGACGAGGGAAAATCGCGAAGGAGGATTTGGGAGAAGAATACGATGTAGAAGAGAAAGATGAAGGAGGAAAAAGCGACGGAGCGATGGCAGAAGTAGACGGCAAGGGAGTGTTGAGGCTGAGCAGCGCCATGGATGGGGCTCAGAGTGGCTCTGCTTCTGCTCGCTCGCTGAGGAACACAAATCCTTCGTTTATTTTGACGGCTTCACTAACGTCGTCCACATAACGTCGTCCCTAATTCAATGCCGCCACCATTTCTCAAAGTCGGTTTATTTATTGTTTTGTTTTTTTTGGAAAATTCCCAAGTCGGTTAAACCAAAGACGGCCTACCAATTGCCAAATGGAACGAAAGTAGTTTACGTGGGCTCAGTTTTCATTTGTCAGAAGTGTAGAACATGGGCTGTCAAGCCTGCTCAACACAAATAGTATAATATTGATAATTCAGGATGGATCTGAGTTCATACCAAAAAAAAAAAAAGGATGGATCTGAGTAATAAGTAATTAGGTATCATTTAAATAAGATTTCAAATTTAAGTTTTAGCGTATATAAAAAAATTTCATCGGAAAACTCACCCACTATAGTCAGATGTAAGATGCGGGTTAGATCCGAATGTATTCGAGACAGTTCTAGTGAATCGGATGGGTAATAAAAAAATATCAATTCAAACTACCTATAGTAGGTTTAACTGATAAAATTATAATATATATATATATGATTATTTAGAGCGTATTTGATCATTAAAAAGTATCATAATTATTTTATTGCCGTTCTAATTATAGTGTTTTATGAGACATCCTATTTTCTAAGTGTTTAGATTTATATTTGAAAGTAATAAAAGACTTACTTTGCCCGATATTAGTATCGCCTGAGAAAAGATGAGACTTCATCATATTCTTATATTATAGTTAAATCCTACCTCTTTTTAAAAAAAATTATACAAAAAACAATATATATTTGAACAGACAAAATAATATTAAACACGTGTTATAATGGACAACTATAAATTTTAAAATTATATACTTAAAAAATAAGATCTAATAAATATTATAAAAAATATTAGCCAAAATATGAAAGAAAATATAAATTGGTCAATTATTGTAATTTTATCTAATTTTTAATGAGATATTTATATTTTTTTTAATTAGTTCTTTATAGTTTTCTCATAGTCCCTGGGCTTATAACCAGATCAGTTAATTACAGTTGATACAGGTAATACTAATTGCTAAGTGATATGTAAGTTGCATAAAATATAAAATTAAAAAAATAATTTTTAAAATAAAATAAGTTAATAAAATTTATATGTTATGAACATAAAATAAAAAGTTTCATATAATATTTAATTTTTTAAATTTATCCTCATTTTAATTTTTGTCCTTTAAATTTTGTTCATAAAAAATATTAATTTATATAATTTAATAAAAATTTATATTATTTTACCAAAACAATTGATTTAAAATTTAAGAGATTAAAATTATAATTGATATAAATTTAAAAGAATAAATATTATATCAATTCTCAATAAAGAATTATTATGCTCATAGCCGTTTCATTGCATCAGTGTATAATATGTAATTTAGTTCATTTTTATTTTATATAGATGCGATAAAATTAATCGGAATACATGCTAAATGGTAATGGCATCATCAACTTCTAACTCGCTTCTTTTACAAATGATGAGTATATAGATAAATATTTATAATTAATAAAACTAAAAGAGCATAATAAAAAATAAATAAATTATGAAAAATCTTATTAAAAATGAGTTAAAATTACAGGAGTTGCATATTAATTTTTGCCCAAATGAAATAGAAACATTATAGCAATTCAGTGCATATTATTTAAATTCTTTAAAATGCAAATGCGAGTGTTAGGCACTCTTTCTGGTTTTTATGTCATTACTGCTCATTTCCTTTATTTTTAAGAATCATTCCAACAGGCTTCAAACTTTTGAGAAATTTAGATTAAAAAAGAACATCATCATTTAATACATGCATTGTTATTAAATATATTAAATACACGAATAGTCGGTTCTTTCCCTTTGTTGAACAAAGGCAATTAACCCATAAGCCAAAAGTAGACTTGTATGACAATTTCAATAATTTTAGTACATATTTGAGTTTTAAAATGAATGGATTAAATTTAATAAAATAAGTTAGTCCTTATAATATAATAAATTAAATTTTAAATATTTGTTAAAATATATATCTAAATATAACACCCGATGGTATAGTAATATCTCTATTTATCTTTTTTTCTATTTATCATCTCTATAATTGGATTACTTTCACTAATTGTGATTTAATATTTTACAATAATATTCTAATAAGATTAGATAATGAAAAATATATTAAATAATTTTAAATAATTAAAACTTTATTTAATAGTCTGTACAATGGTATATTTATAACGTTATTTATATATCTTTTATTTAATATTATAATAATATTATTATAAATATTTGTGGACCAAGAAAAGTTGATTAGCGGTGTGTTTGGGAACCCTAAAATACAATTTTAAAAGGACTTTTAGCTTAAATTTTAATTTAAATTTTTTTTAAAATAAATAGCTATATTTATCTAAAAAGACTTTTTGGACCAAAAGTGTTTCAGATAAACTAGTAAGAGTAGCTTTTAGAATAGTAAAATAACTTATAAACTACTCAATTATCATTTTACTATTAATTTTTCTTACACAATATCTCCTCAATTTTTTATCTTTTTCACAATCTCTCATCTCTCATCTATATTTTCTATAATATTTTCTCTCCTCTCTCTTCTCTATTTTCTCTCCTCTCTCTTCTCTTCTCTCTCCTCTCTCTTTTTCACTCTCTCTCATATTTTTAATAAAATCATACTCTTACTAATAATTTTTTAATTATAAAATTTTTTTATTAATAAATATCTAAACATTCATTTATTTAAAATTATTTTTTTTATAAATTTTTCTATAAAATTTTTTTTTATATAAATTATTTTTTATAAGTCTATATAAATATACAGATAGTAGAGATAATAAGTGGAGAATAAGTAGAGAGAAAGATAAATAAAAACATTTTATTCCTAATACCCAATATAGCTAATAGTGTCTTGAATAGTTAGAACTGCTTCCACTCCACTATACGCATTCTTAACAAAAGAAAAAGTTCCAAACCAAAACCTGGAGATTATATCATTACAAAAATAACAAAATAAATATATAGCCCGTTTAGATAAAATTTTAAAAATAAATTTATAAAAAAATAATTTTTAAATAACTTTTAAAAAATAACTTTTGGAGAAGAATTTATAAAAAAAATAGTTTTAAATAAATAAGCATTTAAATAATTATTTCTAAAGGTACTTTTATTATTGATAAATTATGAAAAAGTATATGAATATTAAATGAGGAGATATAAGATATGAGAGGATAGATGAGAGATGGTGTAATAAAAGAAATGAGATAGAGTATAAGAAAAAGTATGAGAGAGGAGAGAGGGTGTAAAAAGTATGAAAGAGTATAAGAAAAAATAGATGTAATAATTCAGGGGTGTTCATAAAGCCCGCGACTAAATATGTCCACCTAAACTCGCAAAAAAAGAAGCCCTACCCAGCCTGATAAATATAGGGCAAGGTCGGGTATCGGGCTACAAAATACAGCCCATACTTTTTTCGGATTGCGCACCAGACAGGGGGTTACCCTGCCCTACCTATGAGCACTCATTCTTTTATTTATTTTTATTTTTCTCCTTAGATACTACACTTAGAAGAGAGAATATGATAGCTATTAGTGACTAAATGATCATTTTAAAAATATAAATAATTAAGTAAGTAAGTTACGTCTTTTAATATTTATAACTATATTGATTTTTTTCTTTAACTTTACTAATCATAATATGATTACATTATAAATTATAATTGTTTATTTTATTTTTTTTATATGTTTCATCATTGTCAACATTTGAGAAATTGATACAGAGTTATAATTATAAATTACTTAGACCTCAAAGGTTTTTTTTATATGCAATAAATTTCAATACTTTAATTATTATCTTTTTTATTGCCTTATTTTTAGTGGATTATAGATATTATTTAACTCTTGAATATATATATGAATATGATATTATTTTAGAAGTTTATAATTATAGATTATTTTTCACAACATGAGCATAGCATCACAATTTTGGCATGCTCAGCCCGTCCACACTCAGTCCGCTCATGCCCAACCTAAAATGGTTAGAGTTTTTATCGGGTATGGCCGGGTATTGAGCTACAAAATGTAACTCATATTTTTTTCGGGCAGGGCACCTAGCAGGAGGTTACCCTACCCAGCCCTACCCATGAACATCTCTAGGTAATATAGTAATTAGTTAGTTCATAAATTTTTTTACTGTTCCATAAGTTACTCTAACCAACTTATCTGAAACTTTAGTTTTAAACCATAATTTAGTCTAAAAATCCATTTGAATAAATATAACTGTTTGTTTTAAAAATTTTTAAAATTTAGATTTTGTTCAAACTTAAATTTAAAACCTATATTTTATTCAAACTTAAATTTAAAATCTATAATTAGACTCTTTTCAAACACATACATAATCTCTTCTGTCCTAAATGTACTCCATAAGAGTGGAAGAAGGTCGTTTTTTAAGGTTAAGTGAAGCTGAAATTTAAATATAAATGGGGAGCGTTAAAAATAGGGTCATCTTATCCTTATAGAGTGATTAATGAAGTGAATCCTTTTTTCTCTCTCTTTAGTTTAGTTTAGTCTAGTCATACATATGCAAACCCAACTCTCGCTAAGTGATAAACAAATCTCATGCACGAAAACAAATATATGGAGGTCGCAAAAGAATGAAAAGACTTGTTTCTTGGCCGTTTAAACTAAGTGAAACCATTTTATTCACAGACAATACTTTAATAGATATATCCCAAGAAATAAAAAGGGTTTTGTTTGTTTCAGGTGTGGGAGGCCTTAATTACGTGAATAACTGGTAAACTATAAGTAGTGGAAGTCTTAAAAGATAATGCTTTCATATTCATATCGGTCCAAAAAAATGGCATCAATAAGAGGACCCACTAGTGTTTTTTATTTGAGTAATCAATTCTGCGATACTATAGTCCTCGGCTATACTTTAGCTTTTGGAAAGGGATTGATGTGAAATACATTTAAACTTTCTTCTAACAAAACCAAAAAATCTGCGATAAGATCCATCACTTTTAAAATCACGTTTGCCTATAGATAATAGAATAGGGATAAAATTAATTTTAAAATAATTCTAGATAATAAATTTTATATAAAAATTATTTTAAAGAGTAAGTATTTAGGTATTTATTATAAGAATAATTTTTTATATAAATAAGTAAGAAAATAGATATATAAAATAAAAAAAATTATAAGATTAAAATAATTATTATTATTTAATATTTAAATATTATTTTAAAATTTAATGAATTTTACTTATATAAGATCATGATTTACAATTATATAAATTATAATTTTATCTAAAAATAATTTTATCGCTAAAACTAGTGTTTCAGTCTCCAAACAAGATAGGGAATGATCACTTTTTTAATTATTTTATTTTGCAAGAAAAAAACCCTCGCATATTTAATTATTTATTTCAGATAACATTAAGGGCATGTTTGGAATTTATCCAAACCGTAGTTTTATAAGTTTTTTTGGATAAAAATTATATTTGGAGAAATTTTAAAATAAACAATCATATTTATTTAAATAGACTTTTAGATCAAATCATAGTTTAAAATTAAGGTTTTAGATAAATTGATCAGAGTAGCTTATGGAACAGTAAAAGAGTTTATGAACTAATCAATTACTATATTACCCTTATTTTTTCTTACACTATTTTTCTTCTCTCATACTTTTTCTTATACAATCTTTCATCTCTCCTACTTTTTCTTACACATTCTCTCATCTCTTTTCTTACACCCTCTACCATCTATCATCTCATCTTTTATATCTTTTCATTTAATACTCATATATTTTTTCGTAATTTATCAATAATAAAAGTACTTATGAAAATAATTATCCAAACACTCATTTATTTAAAACTATTTTTTTTATAAGTTATTTTTTAAAAGATATTTTTTATAAATTACCTAATTTTTTTTTCATAACCTTATTTTTAATTCTCAATAGCTAACGGACACAACATAAATTTCCTCAAAAATAGTGAACTGTATGTATATTCATCATAGTTTTCATGGGCTATATAAATTTTACAAAGTACAAACCACCTAATTCTGGACTAAGGGCTGGAAATACTTTTACATCTATCTCAAAATGAAAAAATAATACCCATTAATCGTTTTGGAATATTAAGCTCATACATTGACAAATCACAATAAATAATCTCCAAGTATAATACTAATAATATTTTTATTGATGAGTGATAAACAAACCTTAAAATCTATAGGGAAAGAAAATAGACTAATATAGAATTATTCTATTAATATAAGACTATATTATATTTTTTTAGATCTTAAATTTAATTCTTATATAAAATACTTATATTAAAAGAAGCAACTATAAATTTTAAAATTAAATATTTAATAATAATTTAATAGATAGTATAAAAAATATAGGAAATTTTTCAATAATCTCCCTACCAACCTAATTTATAAATTAAGACTCTCTATAATTATACATAACTTTAAAATGATTATTAACTAATTGTGATATTAACTAACGAAGGCAGCATATTATATCTCCAACATCAACAGCATATTTATCATTTAAAAATGGAGAGACTATAGGCTTATTTGGATTAACATTAGTTAGACTAATTTTTATAAATTGAAGTTAAGATAAAAGTTAATTAATATAATATAATTTATATTTTAATAATTTTTTTAAATAAAAATTAAGTCTGACAAAAACTTGTCAATACATTAAAAATTCAGCTTCTAAAGATTTAAATGTGAAAAAAGTTAAAAGCTATAAATTAAAAAAAAATAGTTCAACGCTAAAATAATTTTTAAGTAAAGGAGAATTATTACTAAAGATAAACCAAATATGTGTTTTTTTATTCAATTAGCTTCTGTTAGACTCAATTAACTTAAGCTTTTTAACACAATCCCAAACAAATAGCAAGTTGTACAAATTCAACCTCAATGGAATTATAAATGAGTTAGAAACACAAAACATTAAAATAAAAAATATATTGTTTATAACAATAAGTGTGTGTTTGGAAAAAAAATTTTAAACTAGCTTATGAAAAAAACGGAATTATAGATAGCTTATGAAAAAGGGCTTTTCTAGAAGAACTTATAGAAAAAAAGTGATTTTAGATAAATGAGTGTTTGGATAGTTATTTGTAGAAGGGGTTTTATGAGTGGTAAATTACGAAAAAGGGTATGAGTATTAAATGAGGAGAGATAAGAGATGAGAGGAGAGAGGAGAGAGGGTGTAAGAAAGAAAAAAGAGAAAAAGTAGGAGAGAGGAGAGAGAGTGTAAAAAAAAGTAGGAGAGATGATGTAAGAAAAAGTAAGGGTAATATAGTAATTGGTTAGTTCATAAGCTCTTTTACTGTTTCATAAGCTGCTCTGACCAGCTTATCTGAAACCTTGGTTTTAAACCATGGTTTAGTCCAAAAATCTATTTGAACAAAAATTACTGTTTGATAAAAAATTTTCTCAAATTGAAATTTATGGCTAAAAGTCCTTTTTAAACTATGGTGCAGGATGTTTCCTAACAAACCCTAAATGCACGGTATTTGGGGATGAGAATCAAACAGAAAAACTTGGCTGGAAGTAGAGGGAAATGGATGGAGTGATGTCAGGATTTGCCTAGCAAAACTGCAATTTGCAGCCTTCCCTGAACAAAATCCGCAATCATTTCCCCAACCCCGAGACCTGAGCTTCTCCTCCTCCTCCTCCTCCAACATCCACAAATTAATTCCTTTTTATTATTCAAGTTGCTCTCCACTAGACTGAACGCACCCACGAGCCGATTAATCACAAGCCGAAACCAGTAACCCTATTATTGGTCCACGTGTCTCACTCTCATTGCTCCTCATGAATGGAAACGTTGGCATTTTGCTCTTTTCTCCCTCATCGTCACTCCCAAGTCCCAACAAAATTATAAGCTCTCGCTCGCCTCTGCTTCTTCCGCCTTTTATTGAGAAACGCTGCTTTTGGACTCTCTTATCTGTTCTCTGTTTTCTCTGTCCCAGGATTTAAAAAAAGGGGTTGGTGAAAAATATCTCGTACAGTTTTTGATAGCATTAAGAACAAGCTAAACGATTTGAGTTGCAGCCAAGAACGTACGTGGGAGAAAAATTGCTTTCTTTTCAAGATTCTCATAGCAGAGAAGAGAAGAAGAACCCAGAAAGTAACTTTTTTTCCGAGGAATTGTGAAGCAATTTGATACGTACAAGCAAAAGAGTTTTAACTTTTGGGGTCTTTTATGCTGTTAAATTGGTCGATTCTTCAGAGTTTTTGGTGGGGTTGGTTTGAGGAATGAGAGAGAAGAGAAGATAATGGATTTCTGGCCAGAATTTATTGCGAGCAGCTGGGGAAGAGAGTTCGTCGCCGGAGGATTTGGAGGCATTGCTGGAATAATCTCAGGCTATCCACTCGACACCCTCCGCATCCGTCAACAGAGCTCCAACAAAGGCTCTGCTTTCAGCATTCTCAGACATGTGGTGGCCAAGGAAGGACCATTTGCTCTCTACAGGGGCATGGCCGCTCCTTTAGCCTCTGTCACTTTTCAGGTCACTCTTCTCTTCCCTCCATTGTTTCTACTTTTGTCTTCTTCAACCCTAAGTTTTAGACACAGATTCAAGTAACAAATTAGTGAAACGTGTGGTGGGGGACCACAAGTCCAGAACTTTATCCCCATGAATGATGATACTTCATATAACTGATCATATTCATCCAGAACCTACCAATTTTTTATATGATTTTGAAGTTTGATCCGGTATTAAGCTTTGTTCTGATGGATTCATTCGAACGAAATTGATAATTGATATGGTGTTAAAAGTGCTGGACCTACTGGAATAAACTATAGAATTTGTTTTCAGTAGTGATTGATTCCTTTTCTAAAAGCAGCTTTCCCAGATTTTGTTTTTCATGATGAAATCAATGAATCATCTTCTTTCTGAGTTGGTGTCGAATCATCAGGATCAGGATAAGGCCTCCCTGATTCATCATATTCCTTCTCTGAATTCAAGCATTAAATATGATTTGGATAAGATTTTTGTTTCGTTTACTCTATGTTTTAGTATGGGATACGTCTTCTGAAATAACTTGGATAGTAATCAAACGTGGCTACTACTCATCAAATAGGGAGTGCCAGGAGCCCCAAAACAACACTATTATTTTAATTCGTTGCGTACGAGACGCTAATCAAAAGTTGTGATTTTGATATCCTTCAAAACTGGGACTTTGGGAATCGTCTCTGAATTGAAATCTCTAGTCAAATCAGGGAGATGCTTGTTGATTCCACTTTTTTGGTTGAACAAACCCCCTTGGGGATTATTGAGGGCAAGCAGTATTGTGCTTGTGTTGTTTTGAACAAGAAGTGTTGGGGATGAAATGGGACTTAACTAACTTCACCTTTAGCCACATGTGGGGGAAGGGGGTTTGCCTTAGGGCCACATGGCTATATACCTATATAGGTCTTAGTCATAACATTAAAATCTAACTCAAATTATTTAACCACACAAATAAATTAATAAAGCAATTAATTGACAAGTTTAGTTAAAACTTTTAGATAAGTAGATCAAATTGATTTTAATTTATATTATTTTTTTATTTTTATTGAGCATAAATTGATATCATTTGAAGCTTTTTTAAAAAGAAATAGTTTATATCTGTGTATTAGTAATTATATTTTATTAGATTATATGTAATTTGTATATGAATATTTTATTTATATAATTGTGAATTAATACTTTTTAATTAAATATTACATTTTTTTAAAGCTATATATAATTTTTTATATATTTTATTTAAATTATATTATTTTAATCAAGTCATGGACACTAAAGAAAGAAAATCTCTTCACTTCATGATATAGGAAGACAAAAATATAAAGTTTGACATTTGAAATTAGTTCTTTGGACCAAAACTTTTAGCTTAATTAATTTGAGTTAATATAATATTTAGTCCTTATAATTTATCATAATTTTAATTTTGATTCCTATAATTTTAAATCATGGGTTATTGTTCTTCAAATTTCTTTCTATCTTAACTCTAAAATATTAGCATCTATATTTTAATAAAAAATTATACCATTTTACCTCTTAAAGAATCAAATTTTAAAATTTATGGTCTAAAATGATATGGACTAAAATCAAATTAAAGGCATACTATAAGCACAGAGTATTTTGTTAACTAATTAGTTTTGAAAATTTGAAAGTTTCAGTACTTTATGTGGACTATCTCTGGCTTTTGTGGCTGCAGAATGCCATGGTATTTCAAATCTACGCAGTTTTCTCAAGAGCATTATGTGACTCATCCGTCTCAGCCATCGAACCCCCATCGTACAAGGGCGTCGCTCTCGGAGGATTCACCACCGGAGCCGTACAAAGCCTCCTCCTTTCACCGGTAGAACTGGTAAAGATTCGTCTTCAGCTCCAAAACACAGGCAAAGTTACAGAATCTCACAAGGGTCCCTTACAAGTGGCCAAAACCATATGGAAGAAAGAAGGCCTCAAGGGAATTTACAGAGGAATCGGCATCACCGTGCTCAGAGATGCACCTTCCCATGGCTTCTACTTCTGGACGTACGAGTACATGAGAGAACAACTTCACCCAGGTTGCAGAAAAAGTGGGCAAGAAAGCTTGAACACCATGTTAATGGCGGGAGGTTTAGCTGGAGTAGCGAGCTGGGTTTGTTGTTACCCTTTGGATGTTATAAAGACGAGACTGCAAGCTCAAACACCGTCTTCAGTGAAGTACAGAGGGATTCTGGATTGTCTGAGAAAGAGTGTGAAAGAGGAAGGTTACAATGTGTTATGGCGAGGTTTAGGAACAGCTGTTTCAAGAGCATTTGTGGTGAATGGGGCTATTTTCTCTGCTTATGAGATTGCTCTGAGGATTTTGTTCAACAATGGAAGTATTCAAATCGAAGAAGCTATGTGTGAAGATGGGTTATGATCATCTTCTCGGACCCCAAAAGTTGGGAAGAATCAATATGGGAAGTTGACATATACAACATACGAGGTGGTGGTGTTCTGAATCTGATAAACCCTGAAGTTTCGATTTGATATATATATATATATATATATCCAACTCTTTATATTGATTAAAATCGTCAATAATTGCATCAACGTTATAAATATGAGCATATGACCCAAGATAATATCTTCCTATATTTGATCTTGAATAATTATAATGGGATTACACCTCCCAATAACCTTGAGTTTTATATATTAAACCTCCACTACACCATAAAAGGATGAGATAAATATGGCTTGTTGAAAAAAGTCAACACAAGGCAATACGAACGCTGGTAAAAGCAACAAAAATTAGCTTGCTAAACCAAACAACATAATTTTTGGGCTCCAATTCATTTTTAGGTATTTTAAACTTTCTTTTGAGAACGTAGGCTGATAATGACCGTTTTGTTCTCGACTTCTTGTCCAAAGAGCTGCATTACTGCTATGAGCACTGAAACTAATTTCAATTGGGCAATCTCAGAGAATTGCCCTCCAAGTTGGTAACCACTAGGCTGAAATAATCTCCGCATCAGACAAAAACATAGCTCTAACACAGGTTCTGCTTTCCCCATTCTCAAGCGTGATAGCCAAGGAAGGACCCTCCGTTTTTGTTTCTTTTATAAAAGAGAGAACTATTTTCTCAAAAATAATTTTCCTATTATTAACTTTTACACATATCATGATTCACAATATAATCAAAACTCAATTCACAACCCAAAATGTCATCGCTATTTTCCACAAAATTCTAACTCACGTCTCACAATGAGGAGAGACGGAGAATGATACAAGAGTGGCAATACAAAAATTAGGGTAACAAAAAAAAAAAGAATTTTATAGAAGAAAAACAGGCCAAACGAGTGATCTTGTTTACCACAAAATATGTGTGAAATGACCTTGGTACAGCTTAAATATGAGATATCGAGTTTAAATCTAAATGAATTTAGAAAATATATTTGGGACAGTTAATTCTAATTGGACCCTATAATACTCAAATTTAACATAATAAGATAATTATACCAAAAAATAATACTCTATAATATTTAATATATGACATATTTAACTAATTTAATTATATTAATAAAGTTAGTTAATATATCATATTTTTTCTAAAATATCCTAATCATCTTTTTTAGCTCATTTCCTCCTCCTCTTATCTAATTATTATTGAAGGAGTATCAATATGTGCAATTTAAAAAAAATATAGAAAATAAGTCTTATATTTATGATCAATGTCAATTCTCTAATTATATCTTATATTATATAAGTAATTTAAAAACATGATATATGTAACTTACTCTCATCCATATAGATTATGAATCTTTGCTTAGTTTTTTGCCAGTTATACAAAATTTTGTAAAAATGATGATATAAGAGTAGAACGAAATCTCATTTCTTCTTAAATGATACTAATGTTAGATAGGGTAAACTATCTATTACTCTCAAATATAAATCTAAATATCTAAAAATTAATATATCTACTCAAATATTATAATTAGAATTATAATAAAATAATATTTTTTTTAAAATTAAATATATTTTAAATAGTTATACCTGCTCACGAATTGGACCACTGATATAAAATTTAAGCCCGAAATCCAAACATCCAGACAGGGCAGCGCAAGATGCAATGCCCCATTCTCCATTGACCCGTTCGATTTCAACAAAAAAATGCAACAAGATCAAGACACGTGGCATCTTCCGGTGAACTCCTCAAACATCGAATTATTTTTGAATGTGAAGGCAAGCGCGGAACGAGGGAAGGATCCACTGTAATCTAAACGGAACATGGCGGCCCCCACACCATGTGGGACGGCGTCCGGTGAAAGAACAATTCCTAAACCCATGGACCCTTTGCTACGTCGTCGTTCTGTTTGCTGGGCCAAAACCTTGCACGTTCCTTCTGTTGTCACGTGCCGATGATGCCAGTCTCATCCTTCAAGGAATTTTCGAAGACTTGTCTCATTACATGATTCATATCTTCCTATATCTTCGGTTCTACTCTACTCAGTCTTTTAGCATCCACTGTAGTTCATCAGCTCCGTCACTCTTTCTTCTCTCCCCGTTTTTCTATTCTCCTCCGTTTCCATTGACCTTTATGTGCGCATTGTTGAAGCATTGTCTGTGACAGCTGTGCGGATAAAGATTCCGATCGGTTTGGGGAAGGAAGGCTCTGATCAGAGCTGGCTTTGAGTTTCAGAGCTTGAAAGTGGAGTTGCTTTGATTTGATCGGATTCTGGGTCGGGTTTAAGGGAGATAAAGAAAAAGAAGAAAGAAGGAGAAAAAGAAGATGAACAAAGGAGGGAGGCAGGGACAGAGATCTGGTGCGACAGGGGTGCACCACCAGCGCCAGTACTCGGACGACTTTCTGGACAGCTCATCTAATGGCAGGTGGCTCCAGTCAGCTGGTCTTCAACACCTTCAATCTTCGGGCAATTCCATTCCTCCACTTCAGGTTCTGATCTGTAACATGTCTGTTACTGTCTCATTTCTAATTTCGCCGACGAGAAAATTGAGGAAAATGCTAGAGAAAACTTGATTTCCCCCCCTTTTCAGTTATACCCTGATGTTAGTGGCATACGCATGAACTAAGACTATATTTATTAGCAGAACTATCTTCTTTCCTCGCATTTATAATCGGAAAATAATCATTTTTATACACTAATCCGAAAATAATCATAACCTTTTGCCGATGATCCAAAGTTTTTGGCTCTGAAAAAAAAGTGTCACTACGTGATGATGATCCGATAATGATGTTGTCTTACGACTTTATTTCTCTGCAATTTCAATATCTACTTGGTGAATGCTTGAAATGCGAGTAGGACTACAACTTCTATGGTGGAGGAGGGCAGGGAGCTAGAATGTTCAGGAATTCGCAAAGGAGCTTTAATGGGGCGAATGACTATTACACAGAACCGTGCACACCGCCTGGTAATCACAGGAAGAATGGTGAAGATTCACCTGGTGGTTTCAGCCCTGGCCTTTTGGATCTGCATTCGTTTGATACAGAGCTTCTTCCTGAGGTGAATTTCTAGAAAGGCTTCCAATTGATTTCTGGCCTTCAAGGTTATAAAACAATGATATGCTGTCCTTCAGATATGAACTCATGACTAATACTCACATCGCATCTTTGAAATTGCTGTCTTTAAGGTTCTAAACCAAGGATGTTTCAATGACTATCTTGAAAATTTTTCATTTAGCCTTAGCATTTCTGTCTTTCTCTAGCCATTGAAATTGTTTGTACTAGGGACTCTTTTAAGACAAAGAAAAAAGCAATTCAACTGCTAGAGCTGGGTTGATGTGTTCCCCTAATGAAAGCTTCAAAAGATCCTGAACTTTTCATTGGTACAACCATTATAACCTTGTTTTTGGTTGATTGGCGATGTAAAGATCAGAGTTGTCAACTGAAATCTAGATATTATAGTGAATTCGATTACTTGAAGACATTAAACATTGCAATCTGAAGTTGTCACACAAAATTTTATTTTATGATATCATTATTATTGTGCTTATGTTTTGAATTATTGCAAATGCTCTCATTGTGGAAAGATGACTTAGATTTGGTGATAATATCTATCCTGGTAGATGCCAGTTAACAATGTGTATGGGGGTAATTCCATGTATCATCCTGTTCGGGGTAGAAGCTTTGATGACTCTGAACCTTACATTTCAAACAAACAGACTGGTAGAGCTCGTGCTCCAGAAAACAACCTCCTCAAAAGTTTTTCTGCAGACAAAGAGAAATCTAGTTCTGTAGCAAAGATTAAAGTTGTGGTATGTTCTCCCTTAAATCCAATTTGCCCACTGGTTTTCCCCTCTTAATTTCTGATTTGTGGATTCATTCCTCAGTTGAAGTGTTTGTGGACACGAAACTAAATAACTTCAACAAATTCCTTCCACTCCAAAGATTAACATTGGTCCTACAACATTGAGCATTGCTTGCATCTTTCATTTTGTTCTGACATTTGGGTGTTATGATTTGATGCAGGTGCGCAAAAGACCATTGAATAAGAAGGAGCTAACAAAGAATGAGGAAGATATTATAGACACACACTCCAATTCTCTAACGGTGCATGAAACTAAACTTAAGGTGAGTGTAGCAGACAAAAGTATGAGAAGTAGTATCCATAGTTGAAATGTGGTATGTTTATCCTTGACTTTGAGCAATATCTGATGATGCTACTATTTGAATTTCTTGGTTTGTAATTTTATTGGCATATTCCTTCACTAATTTGTGTTTATAAAAGTTTTCGGCATGATAATCTGATTCTAATTAATGCTTTATATTTGAAGATTTTAAAATTTGAATTCTTTGCAGGTTGACTTAACTCAATATGTAGAAAAACATGAATTTGTTTTTGATGCTGTCTTGAATGAAGAGGTTACTAATGATGAGGTACCTTTATGTATTGAATGTTCAAATGAGTATACAAAGAATAATACGTGTTCCTATTATGTTAACATTTTCGTCTTCTCAGGTATATTGTGAAACAGTGGAGCCCATAGTTCCAATAATCTTTCAACGCACAAAGGCAACTTGCTTTGCTTATGGCCAAACAGGTGATAGCAGCAAGACATCTTTAGCACATATACTGTGCCTAATTAAGAAGTGTTACTTGCACTTCATATCTTGTATCTCAATGTAATTTTTTATTTTTCTTTTTATTACCAACAAAACAATGTTGATCTGGAAATATATGATTATTTCAGTTTTACCCCTTTTATTAAGCACAATTGTACGAGTTGATGTTCTTGGGTGATATGAGTTTTTTCGTTACTCCTGCACCAACTAGGTGCCAAAACAAACCTGTGAAGTAGTTTTAAATTCTACAACATGTTTCATGTCCGGAGGAATTTGATGGCTTGCACTACTGTTGGCATGTAATAAACTTCTAATCGTTGTTTTCTACTTATCTAGGTAGTGGAAAAACTTACACAATGAAGCCACTTCCGCTTAAGGCATCGAGGGACATCTTGAGATTGATGCACCATACTTACAGGAACCAGGGATTTCAGTTGTTTGTGAGTTTCTTTGAAATATATGGTGGGAAGCTTTTTGACCTCCTTAATGATCGAAAGTAAGTAAATTAGACACTTCTTTGGTCATTGTTTATAATCTCAATGTCCTCATAAAATTTACTTCCGCAGTAAACTTTGCATGAGGGAGGATGGTAAGCAGCGAGTTTGCATTGTGGGTTTGCAAGAGTACAGAGTATCAGATGTGGAGACCATCAAGGAGTTGATTGAGAAAGGAAATGCCACACGAAGTACTGGCATCACAGGTGCGAATGAGGAATCTTCTCGATCTCATGCAATACTTCAGCTTGCCATTAAGAGGTTAGTTGATGGTAATACATCCAAGCCTCCCCGTGCTGTTGGCAAGCTCTCCTTCATAGATCTTGCTGGAAGTGAACGTGGAGCTGATACCACAGACAATGACAAACAGACAAGGTAGGCTTAAGGACCTGGAAAGAGGATAAGATGTATTAACATATCTACTTATTTATTTGACCTAAAAGTCACTACAATAAAGATTAACTGTTTTGTTGGTTTTGGCTCTGTACTATTTCATTCCCAAGAAAAAAAAATGTTACCACAAAAGAAATTGCTGTGAGAAATTTTGATTTTAGTACTACAAATCTGGCCATATACTTTATTATCAACTCCAGTTTCCTGGGCCCATCTATGGAGTTTGTCCTGCTACAACATGTGAATATAACAAATACATATCATACTTGAGATTTTAGCCATTGATCTTCTCTTATTAATTTTTTCCCCTTTGCCATTGCTAGCTTTATATATTACTCTTATGCATTTTGACACCGGGTAAACTTTAGTGCATAGAATATGATACAGTTGTTTGGAAACCTCTTAACATTTTTGTTTGTTTTGTTGGCTGTTTAAAATTTTATAATGCAGAATCGAAGGTGCTGAGATCAATAAGAGCTTGCTTGCCTTGAAGGAGTGCATAAGAGCTCTAGATAATGACCAGGGACACATCCCCTTCAGAGGCAGCAAATTGACTGAGGTTTTGAGGGATTCATTTGTTGGCAACTCCCGCACTGTTATGATTTCATGCGTATCACCAGGCTCTGGTTCATGTGAACATACGCTTAACACATTGAGATATGCTGACAGGTAATTAAGATATTTTTTAAATGCTGATTGTTTTCATGGTTCAGCATTTCCCTCCTTCAAACCTCCCGTGCTTCACACAGGCACACAATGGCACAATACAACTACATCTATGATAAGTGAGAACAAAAAAATTTATGTCTTTGCTATTACAATCTGAATGAAAATCCAGGGTGAAAAGCCTGTCAAAAGGGAACAACCCTAAGAAGGAAGTTTTATCTTCAAATTTCAACCCTAAAGAATCAACTACCATGCCTTTATCTGCGGTTACTGCATCAACCTTTGAGGACCGTGCAGCAGATGCATGGCCTGAAGAAAACGAGGATGATGAATTTAGCCCGTCTGAAGAGTACTATGAGCAGGGCAAACCTTCTTGGAAGAAAAATGGGAAGATTGAATCATACGGTACCGCTGAGGACAAGTTAAAGAAACCCAATGGTCAGATCAGATATAAAGACATGCCAAAAGCTGAATCCGCCACACATTCCGATGATGATTTAAATACCCTCCTACAGGTAAACTCTTGAGACCATGGTTATCATGCAGCAACGTATATAGTTCATTGTTAGATAATGCTTATTTTCTTATTTGTAATTTCAGGAAGAGGAGGACCTTGTAAATGCTCACAGGAAACAAGTAGAGGATACCATGAAAATTGTCAGAGAGGTATATAAATTTGATATCCTCAGCATTGTTTACTTTTAAATTTCTTGTCAAGAATGCAACTGAGCCATGTGTCAAACTCGGAAATTTCTGCTAGTTGTGTAAATGGCTTTACATTAGATGGTGAGTCACCTGAAGTATGCTCCTCATCTTGTTGCTTTCTCATGGGTCTTAGATAAATATTATGATGAAAGCCTCATCTAGTGACTTGTGAAAGAGCCGGGTACACTTTCTAGAGAATCCTTGCAAGTAGCAAAAGAAGTAAGTGTATATTTGGCACCCTGACTACCGTCTAAATAATAATAATAATAGTAATAATAATTAAAGAAACTTAGTCGTCAAGCAGTAACCCAAATACTGCCCATATGGTTCTAGTGCTCATCCTAGAAAAGGAATAGTTCCAAGAAAAAAATTCTGTACTGTCCTTCCCACTGCATCGTTCAATCGAGAGGTGGGATCTGGGGAAGTTCATCATTTGCTTATAATTAATATTTATGTACATAGTCATTCATTCAAAAATATTTATGTACATATGCTTGCAGGAAATGAACCTCTTGGTTGAAGCAGATAAACCGGGCAATCAATTAGATGGTTATGTAACAAGATTAAACGCCATTCTATCTCAGAAGGCTGCTAGTATCCTGCGCTTACAAAATCGTTTAGCTCACTTCCAGAAACGCTTAAAGGAGCATAATGTTTTGGTTTCCTCTGCTGGTTACTAAAATCATTTAGCAAGGAAGGCAAAATTTCTGTGCTTAATGTTCATGGACTAAAGGTGAAACCATGCATTTCTGTGGCTCAGTTGGAGATTACAACGTGAGATATGGCATATCATGCTGCATTTTGCTAGATGATTCATAATTATTCTTCTCCCAGGGATCAGAAGCAGAAAGTCTTCACTTTATCATTACTCAGTATACATGTATAAAGCTCAATATTGATGTTGAACGGATTATTTCTTATTAAATAGTCTACTGCTTATTCTGAAGGAGAATTTATTCATTCTGCTTGGAGGCACATTCTACAGAAGTAAATACCTCCTGATATGCATTGCTGAAAGCGTTTCTACAGTAATAATATATCATCTTTCTTACCACATTGAAACCAAAATTGAGCTTAAATGTTACAGTACAAATGAAAACTTGAGATTTTTAAACTTTTCCATTTTGTTACCTTTATAACCTGTGTTTTATCAGAAGAAACAACTTGGTAACGTCCCAAACAGTTTTTATTTTTTTTTTAAAAAAAAAGATTGTGAGCTTGCTTTTTGTATGGATCAAGTTATAGATTTTAAATTATATACTCCTTTGGGATTTTTTTTTTCAAAAATATACTCTTTTCAATCTTACCCTTATTAAATTTTATTGGAAAATTGAGATAATAGGTAAATATTATCTTTTAACCAATAATGGCTAATAAATATTATATTATAGTAATTTTTAAAGGATCTTATATTTAAGATCAAGAAAAGATAAAAAAGAGAGAAGGAAGGAGAATGACCTTGTGTTTTGCTCGGAATTCAAAGAGAAACTGTGTGTATTTTTCTTTGGCCTCGTGTGGGTTGGGGAGGGGTTTTTGAAAAAGGTATGCACATATTCTTTACACTTCATTCGAGACAACGTCCCTCCCCCCATCTTTGTTTAAATTTCTAGCTTATCATACCGCTTCCTCCTGCTCTTGGTAAAGATTTCTAAAATTCCATGAATGCTTGTGTTTTCTCGCACATTTCAAATAACTGAATAGTAATATTTTAAATTCCATTTAAATCCTATGTTTCTTTCTTTATGGATGAACCAACAAGAACTCAATCATGCAGTAAACAGAACTATTGGAACCCAAACAAGCGGGCGGGCCCGGGGGGAGAGAGAGGAGAACTGCCATAGCTTGTGGGAATTCAAATCAAACAACTCAACCATACACAGCACACAATGAGATGGAAAATTGGAGACATAACAAAGTAAAATGAAAGAGATTTCATATACATAAACACTCTGTAATATGGCTCTATCAATTCAAGAGCTTGGTTCTGGTAAACGAGAAGGAACAGAGAACTCAGAAAGCATCTCCATGAAGAACTTGTCCACAACATCTAAGTAAACTGGACACTTGAGACGAGAATAGTAATGAAGTGCCTCTTCTATGTCCAATAAGTGCTCCACATCATCAAAATCCATCATCTCCACTTCCTTCATCTTCTGTACTAAAACTTGAACTCTCTCTGAACTCAAGTATTCCTTATTGTTCTTCTCGTTTCCTCTATCTCCTCCTCCTCCTCCTCCTCCTCCCATGCATTTCTTCTTCGCTGGACTTTGCTTCAATTCAGCTGCATTCTCCATTATCTCTGGTTCTTTTGATTTTGACTCTGATATGCTAATAATGCTATTGTCTTCATCAATAGTCTTCAACCTCTTGAGTTCAGATTGCCACTGATCATAGAACTCATGGTAGAATTGTTCACTTGTGTAGGTCTCGGCATTGACACTACTTCTACGAGAGAAAGGGTTGAAGGAAAATGATCTGGGTAGTTTTTGGTACTCCCCAGAGAAGAAGAAGAAGGACTTGAAATTTTGAAGAGTTTTGTAAAAGAAACACTTGGTCTTGCTAATGCTTTCTCTTGGCAGCATTTGTGGTTCTATTCTGAGAAGAAGAAGGCAATGCTTTCTCTAGGTTTATGGATTCTCCAACTCTGCCTTGAATCAAGATTTACAGATAAAGAAGCATTCATATGTTGACTAGTTATCAAAGATACTTACAAGACAAAAGTGAATAGTTCCAAGGGAGAATGACAACTAAAGACCTCTAATACTAAATTAGTACTTTTTCTTTTATTTTAACAATTTAAAGTCACATCGCTTCATAGGGGAAGGGACCCCACACTCACTCTATTTTGGCCACTTGGAGTATAGAACCTACAATATCTTCAAAAAGAGAAGGTACATGAGTTATAAACTCTTTATACTAAATCATTATTTTTTAAATATTTTTAATATTAAAATATAGAAAAATAAGTCCTGAATTTGAGAAATTTAGTTGTGATGATTATAAGTTGTTATTCTCCCTAATTTATTTTAAAGGTGTTATGTGTCTTCTTTGTAGATTTTTATCTTGAAACTTTTGTCCTTGGCATTCTAGATTGTACCAATCTTTGGGGGTCCAAGACCATATAAATATTTTGTCCACTGATTTGATGATTGTTCCTCATTGGCTTAAAGATTTTCAAAGAATCAATGGGCTATCTAGTTTTACTGTTTATAATTTATTTTTTTATTAATTGGAATAAGTAGATTGTTTGGGATATGTTTAAAATCAACTATCATTTTCAGTGAAACGAAAAGGAAGAAAAAGATGTTAAATAAAAAAAAATAAAGCATGAGATTTTGGTACTAAATGATCAAGAAGTTTTATGTTGCTTTGACTATTTGCTGTTGAAAGTGCAGTGTTATTGATTAAGATGCAAAGCTAAAGGTAGGGGGATAAATAAAAGATTATTCCAATTAGTGCCCTACTAACTGTTTTTTTTTTTGTTAATCAAATTTGAAACCTTGGGACGCATTAAATCAAAATTCAAATGCTCCTTAATTTAGTATTATCCAACAAATTTGCAGCAAAAAATTGCAAAGAGAAAGAAAGCAGGAAGTGAAAGAAAGTGTAAATTGTAATAAACTTTTCACTCACTTGAAAGAATTTATATAGAGAGAGAGAATAAGCTGTCATAATAAATAAATGCCAAATCAATCTATAATATTTATAATAGATAAAATAATCAAGGAATTTTGCCAACACATAAAATAGGAAAATAGGAAGCTACTCCAAATCATCTAAAAATATATCAAATACTAACTCCGATTTTAATTATAAGTGTTAGTTAGCTTTTTTTATAGATTAAAAAAGCCAAATGAACTAATTAATTATAATTAATATAATATCTACTTAACTAATTTTAATAAATTGAGAAGTATATAATATGAATTCATTATGAGGGATTTAATTCAATTATAATTAAATAATTTATTTATCTTCATTAATTTATAAAATAAAATTAATTAATTCTTATAATTAGAACTAGAAAGAATAACTCGTAATCATACCAAATCATGTTACATTAACAATATAAATTTGAGTTGACAAATTCATGATTCATAAAATAATAGTGCTTCCAGGCTCAGAGTACTTATAAAAAGTATTTAGAAATCACTCACAATAAAATCTTCACATCAAACTAAAATTTAAACTTACAACATTATAAGTTATAAATTCACTCTTTATCAGTTAAATCAATATTTGTTAGTATGAATATACTTTTTACAAGAAGTAAAATTTTCTTTTAATTGAAGGGACAAACGCTAATAACTGGATGTTACAAGGAAAATCAAACTTACAACTTATTTATAAATGAACTTACTTATTACTATTAGGACATGAAGTTATTCGGGAAAAACTAAACTTTGAGTTTTGATGTTTCAATTTTCACCTTATAGTGTAGCATGAGATTGCTGTATGTTTGCATATCAAAGTTCGGATGTGCCCAGGAAATCTTTTTAAGCTCGATCAAGATAATGAGACTCTTTTGCACCCCAACCCCAAAAAAGAAAAAGATATATGCATGCTGCTTTCCTATGTTGTGAGGTAGCTATCCACTCTTTCCTTAGTTTTGTTTAAAAGAAAAAAATTAAAAATATAATTTCTTTCTCGTGCAATGTAAAAAAGAAAGATGATAAATTAAAGTACTGACTTATAAAGAATCACACAACATTACAATAAAAGTATTTATTGTTTGCTATAAATCTTCAAAATTATCAAATATGCCAAATTAATTGTTCAACAAAATCAGTTCAAGCTCTCATGATTAATTTGAGTCAACAATAAATTATTAACTAAAAGAAGAATAAAAACACAAAAATAACATAAATTTGAGATATTAGATTTTTTTTAAAGTAAGAAAAACCTATTAAGATAGATTATGACAGTTTTTCCATCGGGGTGTTTTGGACAAGACATATGGCCGGTTCCGATTCTTAGTTCGACCGATTGATATGTGGGAAAATAAAATCTTATACCAACAAAAATCAGCATCCATATTAATTGATTTATTTAATTTATTTTTAAAAATTGTGTTATTCTAACCATTTGATTTTGATCATTAAATAATTAATCTTGAGAAAATAATCATTTTTTGACAATATATTTTAAAAGAAAATAAAAAATCATATTTGATACTAAATCAAATAGTGTCAAGATATTTTAGTCAAATTTTCTTTTTTTTTTAGTATAAATTTTTTAAAAAGGAATTGGGTTCACCCACGATCTAAGTATAAGGTAAAATATTCCTTTCTTCTAGGTAGTACCAATGTCAAGTAATATTCTTCATAAATTAAATATATTTTAAATAATTATATATTTTATCTTTTTATTAATTCAACCTAAACATGATTTATTCAATTTTTCCTAAAATCGATTACATAGAAGACAGCGGTTTTGAACTTGTCACTGAGTCCATACTGTAAATGTCATAAGAATTCAGAAATGTGGCAATAGCATTAAAAGGCCTCAGAAAAAGCCCAATAATGGCCCAATAAGGAGAACTAAGGGCCAGTTTTTCTGGGCTTATGAATTGAGACATGGGCTGGACCTTATGAGCCTTTCGCCTCAGAACTCAACCCTAAACCTCCATTTTTCTCTCTCTCGTATAAAGCCTATCCTGAACGCCGCTTCTTGTTCTTCCATACTTCCTCGGCTGAAGCTAAATCTAGGGTTTCTGGTTGACAATGGTACTTCTCTTCCTTCCTCCTTCCCTTTCTGTCTCCAACTGGATATCTGTATATCTTGATGTTCAACGAACAAAATGCCTGTGCCATTCTGGAAGGTTTTCTTTCTTGTGCTGAATTTGGACTCTGATTTTGTGGTGCCTTTAATGGAATGCAGGGGAAGGGAACAGGAAGCTTTGGTAAGAGGAGGAATAAGACCCACACTCTCTGTGTGAGGTGTGGCCGTCGCAGCTTTCACCTCCAGAAGAGTCGCTGTTCGGCATGTGCTTACCCTGCTGCCCGCAAGAGGAAGTGTAGGTTTTCTTTCGGATTTCATGGATCGATTGGCTTGGTTAACAATATGATGTTTGTTTTATTTCAGATTAATATATTGGATTTGAATTGTCATTTCTGCGTTGTAGACAGTGTGGTTTGTTTTAGGGTATGAATCATTGCATTTTCTGGTCACGATTTGCAGATAACTGGAGTGTCAAGGCTATCCGCCGAAAGACAACCGGAACTGGTAGGATGAGGTACTTGCGTAATGTGCCTCGCAGGTTCAAGAGCGGTTTCAGAGAGGGTATGTAAAAGCTTACATATATCTTGATATGATGTGATAAGGCTTACAAAGGTTTGATTGGCTATTGTTCCTGTATCACTGATAATGTTCTTCTGGGATTTTGATTCAGGTACTGAAGCTGCACCCAGGAAGAAGGGAGCAGCCGCTACAGCTTAAGTCTCTG
The DNA here is from genome assembly GCA_037074615.1 of Leucaena leucocephala. Lineage (NCBI taxonomy): Eukaryota > Viridiplantae > Streptophyta > Magnoliopsida > Fabales > Fabaceae > Leucaena > Leucaena leucocephala. The sequence goes on along the minus strand of CM073558.1, from coordinate 3,788,016 downwards.
GTTGATCGTTGCTTTCTAAATCTGGTTAATGAATTATAGGTTTTTGATGTTTTTATTGCGGGGGCAAGGATTTGGACAATTAGTAACAGTTTCCATAGCCTCATTGCTTCTTCTGTCATTTTTGTCTCGAGTAATATGTAGTTGCTTTAATTTAAATGAGATGACTGTAAGACTTTTTGGTTGTTCACTGAGAGTTTATGGCATCTATAATTTTGGCATTTCATTTATTGCGTCAAAGGAAATCCCATGATGATTTAAAGTATTCATCGAGATGTTTGTTTCCCGGTAAACTGATTAATTGAATTATGGTTCACAATTAACCTATTTTGCGTGTGACGTTCTATCCCCTGCACACTCATAGTGGAGTCTGTTGCTTAATGGGTATCTTAAAACCATTAATAGTAGTGATTGGATACTTGGGTAGATTCTTTTGTTGAATATAGTTTTTGGGCTAACTTACACGTAAACCCCAGGGATGTGGAGATAACCCCTCTAATCAATACTCAACTTGTATAGTAATTCAAATGATCCCCTGTTGTTAATTAATGCAATGTAATATGATTTAAAATTTACAAGAGTCAATAACATATTATGCTGTTGGTGAACTGATAGAGAATTGTTTTCCACTAATTTTAGTGAAACAGGAGGCCATGTGATATAGATATAGGGGGTTGTTTCTACATTATTGGCTCTTTTTGAAAAGAATTTTTGAGAATGAACTGCTTTTTGTTAACAATTTAGTTAAAGAGTTAGTTGCAGAGTTTTTTTTATAGTGTTGTGCAGTGTGTAACTGATGTAACTCAGTAAAATAAAGCTGTTCTGATAATGAACTTCCACCAAGGATTACTGTGTTGGGAACCAGCTACCGGGAATAATAATCATGTCTTACCCGGAGGAAAAGAATTTACTGTTTTATATAAAGACTGGAGCGAAGAATTAATGATGATCGAACCCAACTCATTCGATGATGATTCTAGTTGCTTCGCATTTAACCAAGACAGTTTGTGAAGAACATTTATGGCTCGTTCGGCATACCCCCCTCCCTGCTTCTGTCAAATCCGCTTTTTGACTTTGTTATTTTAGACTTGGAATTTTTAGTCAAGTACTTATTAGTCTTCAATATTTGTATCCTTTATCAATAATAGTCATTATGATACTCCCTTCAAAAAAAGGTGGTCTTTTGGTGTGTGTGTGGGGGGTGAGGGGGTGAAAAGACAACTAAAATGATACGCTTTATTTCCTTTTTATAATTATCATTTTGATACACGGATTAATAAAGATAATCTAATTGATGTCAAATTTATCAGTAAGTAGTTTTTTTTTTATACAAGAGAGGGTTAAGTGTCCAATATCAAGAATCTATGTCAGAAGGGGATTAAATATTAAACTATTAAAAATAACTAAAGATTCTAACTATAGAGGTAATGTTGTTATAATAATTAAACTATCTTGATATCTTTTTTTTTTTGGTTGTCCACCCGGTTCATCGGAGCTTTGTCCCGACTATATCCGAATCTGACCCGCGTCGCACACCTGGTTATGGTGAGTGAGTCTCCCAACGGAAATTTTCTGTATATCTGTTACCTTGTTATAAATTTTTGGGATATATTAGAGTTTCAGTTCTTAAGCCTGTTGGAAGAAGCTCTGTATTTGTAGTATTATCATATTGTATCTATCTATATTTTCATGAGATAACATATTCACCATATTCTTTGAATTAGATTTTAAGATAATTTTTTTGAACCCTAAATTCTAAGTCAGATTGAGACTTTTATACAACGCCCATAAGCAAGTAGTTAACAGCTTGATGTGGCGCAGGGACGATTCCTGATAAAAAAAAAATTACGAGAGAAAAAACTACCTTGCTTAAACATCACCCCTTAGTTACTTGTAAAGTACAGAAATGAATAGAAGAGGCATATTTTGACCAAAATAAAAAAAATAAGAAAGGTATTTAATTTTCCTTTAATATCATAAAATGACAGATTTTGTTAATGAAAAAAATAAAACAAGAAAGGAGAATGGAGAGTATAGTAGAAAATAAAGCAAAATAAACAATGATATTTGTCAAGTATTATTAAATTTAACAATAATTTAGACCATTAGATAGTTTTTTTTACACGAGTATTTAATATTAAATAATTTTTTTGAAATTGTAGAATATACTCCCTCATTGATTGTTTCGATATCAAATAATCTGTGCACTCTTAAACTAATTAACTCGGTACAAAAAGTTAAACTAATTAACTCGGTACAAAAAGTCACAATTTTTAAGTTTACCCATATTAAATTTTAAATCTTAAATATTCAAATAATTATAAATATAAAAAATATACTATTCAAGTGGAGACAATGACAGGCTATAACGAAAAGATTTCAATAAACCAAAAAAAAAAAACTAATTAAAAGATGGAATAATCGCATTGCTATCAAAATTTACAGGATATATAGTTCCGTTGCAAGCCAAAATAAATGGATGGCATGGCATGTTGCGGAGACAAATGGGGCAACCAGAAGTAAGCAATACGAAAACCAAATTTAGGGGCGTGGAAAAAACATTGCATCCATAACAATATTTCTCCGCAGCTAAATTGGAGGTATCATCTTCACTTGGACTTAAACTCCCCAAATTTGTGTTTTTCTTCATGAAGCTGCTTGAAGGCGTAATCAAGTTCTGGAAATGCCGATAATATAAGTAACTCCAGAAGGTCATAAGCCAGCTGCTTCAAGCATACAGATGACTGTGACAAGGGAATCAACAATATATGATTGCTATTCTTTTCTTCATTTGACAATAGATCAATATCTTGATTATGTAATTAATGTTTCAATATTAAAATATATAAATAAAGAAAGGCAATACACATCTAATTATGGGAATACATGTCTTAAAAAACAGATAATCATAATCCAAGTGAAGCTAGTGAATTAAAAGTGTAATGTTCATGGGACAGATTGAAACTGCCATAGGATAAATAAAACAGACACAATAGGTTGATGAGATGTAACCCAAAGGTGTAGTGTTAAAGTTAACATTACTAAGAACACTGCAGAAACAAATATTCTCCTCCGAGAACATGAAAACATCAGGAATTTAAAGAGGGAATTACCTGTAGAAAAAAATAGAGATCCCTAGCACACTGTTCATACTCCTTACGACCAACGAGCCCGACAATTGTTAACGGTGCATGATCTGCAGGCAAGGAGTAAGCGGGTGCAGGAAAGAAGCAGAAAAATTATATTTATAATTAAGATAAACCACCTCCTTAAATACAGATGAAATGAAGCAAATTGAAGTTTTGATCCCTCCAGTTTTTTTTATAAAAACAATTTAGTCCTAATTTCAATTTGAACAACGTCAACACATTGACATACACTCAATAGTGCAATCAAGACCACTATATTTAATTAAGGACAACTTTGAATTGTTTTGTCAGGAAAAATGGCATAGGATTGTCTTTAATTACTTTTTCCAGATGATTAGAGAGCAGGATCATCATCATTAATGCTTAAAACTAATTTGCTTCGCTGTGCAATCAACAGACTTGAATAATGAACAAACAGGATGACATGCATTACCTATCATTAGTGAATATACAAACTTGGCACGTCGATCTGCCTCCCGTTGCTTCTCATCATCCATTCTAGGAGAAGATGCTGCTGGAGATTGTTGGCCGGGAGGTAAATTCTGGGATGAGCTTGGGGGTGGTGGCCTTCGTTTTGGATGCTTGGTTAAGAATATTCCATCAGGCCATAGTATCTACAAAAGTAGCACAATTGCTCGTATCAGCATATCATGTATTTATAAAAGCATTGTACATTAAGTACATTGCTCCTTTCATGTTTGTTTGAGAGCTCAATTATGGCCCAGAAACAATATCAGGGTTGCATGAACAAACATTATATTAAGTAAATAATACAATACGTAGACGTTCAGAAATTTATCAGAGCTAACGGGTATTTAAATGGAAAGTTTCCAGAACATTACAAGTTCTAAAAATTAAGCAGGTCATATAATTACATGTTCAATTCGGCTGATCCCAGAAGCAACCACAGATCCCTTACGCAGAAGCTGGATTTTCTCTATCAACCAATCATCAAAGGCATCGCCCATTCCTAATTGAAGAATCTGTTTGGCTACCCAAAAAGCCTTCCTTCTGCATCAAACAAAAGCCAAAACATTGTAAGTAAAACTTAGCTTGTAGACCTCAAAACCAAAATTTTACATTTACGATAAAAATGATTTAACAAGCTACCTCATCCAACCACCATCATGAACCTGGAAGATAACATCAACCAGATCCAATATAGGTACACTCAAATTTGGTGGCACCCACTGCATAAAAGAATTCAATATTATCAGTACCAGCTGCCATCATGATTCACACATATGATAAATGTTCTAAAAGAAAGCAGATCAATAATTGAATATTAACTTTCACTGACGATTACAGAATGTCTTGGCCAAAAGGAAAAAAAGATGACAGAATGTCCCTATTTCATCTATTCTGAAAACTAGAGATGAAATAGTAAGTGACACCTAGAGAAGACTTTAGTTATCTTGGGATCACCTCAGTAGGAATAGTATCAGATGAAGTATTGTGGAGTGAATTTGGCTCCTTCTCCGAACCATTAGGCTTTCTTTCTTTCACCGTCTTCTGTAAGTTCTTCGGAGATGGTGCATTCTTTGATGATTTAATATCTGCATTAATGCTAGAATTTTCTTTTGACCTTAATCCGTCAGCCATATGATTATTTCTTGCTCGCAAAACAGCATTCTTATTTTCTGTGCTGTGGTTCTCTCTCCTTGAGAGCAAGGGGCCACTTGCAGATGTGGACAAATTAGAAGCTCTTTCAGTCTTTTCAGATGGCTTGTCTTCCAGGTCAACTAGGACATATTTTAATAAACAAAGAATGCAAAACATGTCAAAAAAGAGGGGGGGAGGGGAAATAAAATTGTTGCCACACAACACTATCCATCTAGCAAGAGTCACCTGACAATGTTTCAATGATAGAAAATGAATTCATGAATAGGTAAGTCTGCAAAATAAAACACAGTAATAAGAGATAATCCAAGAAAAACAAAACCATTAGGCAACACAAAGTTAAAATGTGAGACAAGAAATTGGACCTGTGAATCAACACTGAGAAAGTCCCAAACTTCAATTGATCCTGAAACTGTTGGAAGCTGCATAAGGTTCTGAAGAAAAACAAACATAAATTAACAAAAATATTGAAAGCGCAGAAGTGCATCATTAGCAAACACAATAACAACACTATACAATCCATGCAAAGGAAGCAATGTCTTAAAGCAGAGATTCACTCACTTAACATCTATACTAGTGGAACTAATACATTGATATTCCATTTCTAAGACAGTGCTGAAGCCAATTAATTCATTCTTCTTTAATCAAAAGGAATGAATTGGTTGAGAATGAGAGTATACGAATTATCTAGAAAAAGAGACCAACATTTGATTGTTTAAGAGATAATGGACACTTCAATAAAGAGAAAATAGAAGGAATTTGTTCCAAATGTCATTTAACATATCATAAGTTTATACACAATCTGTATTATCATGCTATAGTAGCTGGATGGGTAATGGGAGGAACAAAGAAATGTCAGTTAAGTTGCTAACCTTCAGATATTTGTCCAGCAATTTACACCGCTCTTGAATGATAGGAACATCTAAACCAGTTGACAAAAAATGCTTTGGAGGCAAATGAAGATTATATTCAGGAAACTCTTTCAAACGCCTGTGTAGCTCCTCAAAATGACGAAACCTTGAGAATTAAAAATAAACCTCAGTTATGCATGCCTCGAGAGTACAAGAAGACATCATCATATTGACAAAATAGTGTCAAATACACATGGCTTAAAGAGATAACAAAGGCTTATCACCTTCTTTTAATTGACCAACTGTTATTATTTACATCCGCAACAGATATGGAATAAACAGCAAATGTTCTTGAGTCACTCTTCACAATATTTGCACCTAATACCTGCATCAGGGAATCATCTTTCCATTTATTCCCACACAAATATATCAGAATAATAGCTTGAGTTTCATAGATCAAGGGAGTTATAGAAAATCATGAAAGGGTACCTCGCATCTCAACTTTAAAAAGGAATCTGTTGCCAAGGAATTAACAGAAGGTTCTGATTTATTTGTGTGTGATTTAGAAATAAAGGATGCAGAAGAAGAAGCAGCTGCTCCACTGTAAATTCTACCTAAATTTTCAGCATCTGCCTCATCACTAGAGTCTTCAGAGCTTGCATGTTTTTTCATAGAACTAAGTATATCTTGTCCATCACCAGATACAAAGCTAATTCTCTCTACTTCCTGCCAAGTATGTTTGTCATGACCACTTGGCCTAGACCTTTTCCAGCCAGATTGAGTTTTTGGTAGTCTCTGATAGTGAGAATGCCTCTTACTCATTTTCTTTGTCGTACGACCATCAAAATTCTCAAGTGGGTGATGAATGTGAGAAACTGCCTGATTTCTATTACTCTTTCCATCCCAAACTTTAGTTACAGGGGAATCAAGACCCGTTATAGTTTCATCATCTTCAGAGTCATAAGAAGTAGTGCTACCTGAATCAACCGCCTGCAAATGCACGTATTCTTGCCCATCATTTTGATATGACGTGACAGAAGGGCATGTTGATCCATTCATGTCAGCCTGAAATATTGTGTTTTCTCCTCTGTACTGAGTGTTGTGTCTAGAATCAACATTGATGCCCATGGATGGATTAAGCTTAGAACAAGCATCCTTCTCCTTTGGTCTAGATAAAGCCTTTACAGGATCCACCATTAGAGATTTTCCTGCCACAGAATTCCGTGGCAATTGCTCATTTGACTGATTCTCTTCTACCCTATTCTTATAGTTTTTTCCTTTTGTCCACATGTTATCAAAATGTTCGGGAGCAAGGGCTTCGGTCTTTCTGCGAGAGATTTGATCTAAGATCTCACCCCACTCTCCTCCTGAGCGATGATGTTGAATACCCAGATCATCACTAGTTTGGGACTTTGCAGGCAATGAGCTCCATGAACGTGACGATTGAGCATTAATTGAAAGCAATGGGTCTTTCGAAAATTTATCATTGGCATTATGCTCTGCAGATGGCTGTGTTTTTTTGGAGGTACCATTTCTTAGCTGCACGAGTTCAACACCAGTAACAGAAGGATCAAAAGAGAAGGGGTCAGATGAAACCAGTAACCCTTCTTCTTTGGAGTGAGATGCCTCTTGAACTGCAGTAGCCCCTTTATTAACCTTGGTCATATTGATTACTACAGATTCAATTCTTTCATTAATAAATCTGCCAGCAGAAATTAGGGAAAATAAGAATAACACAATACATTAAAAAGAAGCAAAATGACTCTAAATGGATACCTTGGACTAGCTAAGTTTAGGACAGGTCGCATCACCGCACATGAAAGAAGCTCCCTTGCAGTATATCGGAAGTAAGAGCATTGCAAGTCCTCTGGCTTGAAGGTGACAGACATAAGAGCATCCATCAGATGCTGCAGAACCTGCTCAATAACAATACACAGCATAATCCCAAAAACTTAGAAAGTAAAAACCAAGACTATAGCCTACTAGCAAAGAATAATTATTACTTATAAGTAAAACAATGAAGTTCAAAACCTTATGTTCAGCCTCAGCAGAAAATAAAGCTGGATGCAGTTTGTTCTCAGAAGCCAAGGCAAGTTTCAGTTCAGCATCTCGACCTTCAAATGTAACTGAACCAGAAAGTTGCTTTTCAATCTTTGCTTGAGTAACACGATACAGCTCCAAATGTGTGCAGATTAGATGAATAAGATCCCTGAACCATAAAAGAAAGTTAACACCCAGTTTGTCAACTTATGACCTAACAATAGAGTGAAATCAAGAACAACAAAAAAAACACCTTATCAACAGATCAATTAGATTCATATTCCTCACGCGTTCTGATATTTTCCCAATAATATCATTTATTGTTTGCACTAACTCCTCTGGACCCTCTCTATCTGGTGTCAAGCGAGAATACCACAGGTCCGTCACCCATTCTGAAATTAGATGTCTTGTGAAGTGGTCTATGGCCTCCTCAACAACAGAAGAATTCACCTTCACTCTCCAATCAGACTTTGTAACAACTTTAGAAAATTCAGGAGGTTTCTTTATAGACTGATCACCAGTGGAGCCTGGCTTATTGTTGTATGCAGCAGCTTTTCTCTTCATATCAAAATCAAGTGATAAATAACGGAGAATGACAATTAAGGAGGCTGCAGCAGGTAAGTTGACCCAAACTGAGGAACTTGTCACTGAAATGAAAGGTAGGGAAATAAATAAACACCCAGGACAAGATATAAAAATATCATCTCAAGCATGTGGGACACACTTGAAACATTTGAAGTATAACCTAAACATGTAATGGACATTTAATATAGGTAGAAAAAGATACGAATCAAGTGAACAAGTCAATAGTTTAAAATCCAGATATCAAATACAGAAGGAAAAGGTTAATCTCAAACTTTATTCTAAAACTAAGTTTGCTGACCCCTCTTCCAAGTAAATTTTTGATCATGTTATCCATACTTAGTCTAGTCAACCAATAAAAAAAAATCCACTAATTAATCAATGGACTGAAGAAAAGAAAATATACAACCAGAAGAGAGTTATGCTTTGTTTAGTTCAGTTCCAAAACAAACCTCAATAACAGCATGAGAGGACAGGATAACAAGGATTCACATAAGCAAGAGAGGACAGGGAATTGAGCTTTTCAACTTGTCAAGAAAATTAAGTTAAAATGGTAAGAGAAAAGAGAATATCATTTGCTTAAAAAATAGTATGTGATTTCTTCATAATGAGTACATCCGTTGTTTATGGGGAAGAGGCAGACCGTGAACACCGAAATATAAAATCACTTAATCACTCAATTTATCTTATATCTTGTCTTAAACTCTCTCAATTTATTATATCTTTTTCTCAATGAACAGCTATCATGAACCTTAATTATAAACCTTCTAATTGTTCAACTCTAAACAAGATTTTGAAGACATATCCAGGGAAGAAGGTGGAGACTGACAAAGGCTTCAGGGTTGACAAGTAACATATCACCAACCTGAACAAAGAAGAAAGTAGGGATCCTTATAGCTGAAAATAGATCCCAGAATTGCCAACATAACCATCTAGTCTTGGTCTGTGAGTAAATGCAGTAGCTCAACTAAATTATTTTGGTATTCCACAAACTAAGCACGCAAAGCCAATAATCGAGCAACAACGTTAGTTACTAGAGAAGCCGATCGCTGCCAGCATTCTTAGAGCAACAAGTGGGAGAATCGGAGGCAAACAGAACTTTTTTTCCATAGAAAACCTTTCAATATAACTACTAGAAAGGAAAGTCGTACACCTCGAACTCGATCATGGACCAAATCGTGTCTTCTCATCTTAAACACGATAGGGGATTTTGCACATTGAATTCATTGTTCACTACAGTTTCCACAACACGATTCTAATAAAGTACGGTTGCCCAATGCTGTAAGTAACTCAGGATAAATGACATCACAACGATCCTATTATCATTTAAACAGAACGAATGCGATGACTAATATTGATCGGCGAAACGACAAAGACGCTGTTAAAGGGATGCCCAAACTAAATGAACAACACAGGGCTAGATGCATACCCAAGTAGGTGCTCTCAGTTTGAATTAATAAAGCAAGCATTCCACGAAATAACAAAAGTAGAAGCTTACCAGGAACTAAGGGGCTACAGAAACGCAGATGATCGATTTATGCTCAACAGAACTAGAACTAAAAGGAAACATAATTTCAAATAATAAACCAAATCGATAACAGGAAACTTACACGACATGAGATATGACAGTCCTACGACGCATATGATCAGGAAGACAATCCGTTTCTTCGCCTCATCGACAAGGTCCCTCACCGTTGCTCGATTCGGCGTGCTCATTTCCTATCCTATATCAGTCCACGATAGAATATTGTATCAAATCAATCCAGATACCCTATTGTTGGCTCTGCCCCCATCACTAAATGCCGTAGAAGGCAAATTGAACACTCCTGTGAACAGGATCGTGCAATGAGTAGCTATTTCAAAAGCAATTCGATTAGGAACACAGATATTTGGAGTTCAGAAAGAGAGAAATCAAAGAATTATAAGAGGCAAGAGAAGAATGAGTCGAAGAGATTCTACGCCAAAGAGCATTAGGTTTTGTTTGTGTTGGTGATAAGACTGCGTTTGTTCATAAGGATATGGTGGTTATGAGCAAACTCTCGTTTCTTCTGTTAGTTTCTCTTTCACATTTCTCTGCATTCGGATTTGGAAGGTGGAATTTTCAGTTCACCTGCAAAGTCCTTGCACCCTTTCTCATTTTCCTTGAAGGCTTAATTGCAAAAGGTAGGTCAAATTATTTTCTCCAATTAACTTTCTTAATTTTTTTAAAATTTAATTTGACTTTGAAAATTATCTAAGTCTATGATTAATAAAATTATTTAAAATATTTAATTACATGATATAATAAATAATAAAATATGATAAAATAAAAAAAATAGAATAAAAAAAGTACAGAAATGATTGGTAATTTATTTTTTAGTGACGCTTTATTTTTTATTATTTTATTTTAAAATATTTATAAATAATTAATTAGAAAAATATTTATATATTCTATGAGTGCCGTGTCTTAATTCTACCTAATTAAAATATAACTTTTAAATATATTTTAATTATAATTGATTAATTTATTTAAAATTATTTACATTTTAGTTTATTTTTTTTAAAAAAATATAAACATCTTAATTTAGTTCAATTTTTTTAAATTAAAATATTTATTTTTATTAAAAAAATAAATTATTAATTTTTTTAAATAAATTATTAGTTAAACTGTTATATTTTAATTAGATAAAGTTTAAAATAATATAACCCTCTTAAAATTTGAGTATGTAATTATTTAACTTGTTAACTATTCATTTTAGACCAATCAATTATATTATTTAAAAAAATTCCGATCAATTAACTCATTTAATATATATATATATATATATATATAATTTGTTGTATTCTACTTTTTGTACATGTGACTTCATTATGTATTTCAATATTTATTTTAATGTTTTTATAATGTAAATTGTGTGAGGCTTGTTGTTGTATTCTATAGTAGATCCTAAGAGGTCGAGTTTTAGTACCTCAATCTATTAAAATCATAAAATCATAGATAATATAATTTATTTCTAGCTCCCCACATATATGTATGAGGCCCCCTATTTTTTTTTTAATGAACTCATTAGCGGATAATTTGTGAGTAGCAAATGCTTCATTAATCACAATACGAATCATAAGGCCTTCTTGATTTTAACTCTAGCAAGCTTTGAAATCTAACTCATATTAAAATTTGTTGTTTTTATTAAAAAAGAGAGTATAAATTTAAGGTCAATGATAAAAATTAAACATTTGAATTTATAAGAATTAAATTAAAATTTTAATAAATAAGATCCAGGCTAAAAATAGTACACCTAGATAGCGTTTGTAATTTTTTATCCACCATGGAATATATTTGAGAGCATAAATCATTATCTGTCAAAGATGTACCTCGCTTGATATTAAAAAAAAAAATTACATGTGAAAATAAAATGAGTAAATGTTAAAAAAAAAATACTGAAAAATGTTTGGGTATTGTTAATTCGTGGCAATTTTTTTTTTTTATAAAAATTTTTAAAAATGAGTTAGATTCATCCACAGTCCAAGAGTAATGAGGAGTCTCCCTTCCTTGTAGGCAATACTAATATTGAGTAGGATAAACTGTCTATTACTCTCATGTGTAAACCTATACACCTAAGAGTTATGATATTTTCCTAATTATGATGACTGAAACTATAATAAAATAATACTCTATAATAATTGAATACGCTGTAAATAGTAGCATTTGTAATTTTTTATCAACCATGAAATATATTTGAGAGCATAAATCATTATCTGTCAAAGTTGTACCTCGCTTGATATTAAAAAAAAATTACATGTGAAAATAAAATGAGTAAATGTTAAAAAAAAATACCAAAAAATGTTTGGGTATTGTTAATTCGTGGCTATATTTTTTTTTTACAAAAAATTTTAAAAGTAAAGTCTCATTTCCTCGTAGATGATATTAATATAGGGTAGGGCAAACCGTCTATTACTCTCAGGTGTAAACTTAAACATCTAGGAGTTATGATATCTCTCTAATTATGATGACTGAAATTATAATAAAATAATATTTTATAATAATCGAATACTCTGTAAATAGTAGCATATCTCACCAAATTTTATTTCAATATGTAATGTTTAACATTTTGGGCTGGGCTTGGGTTGGAACCTTCGAAGTTGTGGCAAGATATTACTTCAATCTGTAATGTTTAACATTTTGGGCTTGGCTCGGGTTTGAACCTTCGAAGTTGTACAAGTTGTCTCTTGTTGCCAGTTCTTTACCCAAAAAGAAATAAAAAAAGGGGAACAAAGCAACCAAAAAAAAAAAAAGAAAGAAAGAAAACGAAAAAAAAAAAAATCTCAGCTAGTAGTAACAGAGTCTAATTTTTCTAAGGTGTAATGGTATACTTTTTTCCTAATTAGGTTATTACATAAAATAGTTGATATTTGAAACTCACCTATTTGTTTAAAGAGTTAACATAATTTTTATCTCTTAAATTTATAAATTTTATTTTTTGTCCTTAAAATTTTAAACTATAAATTTTAATCTCTTAAACAGAAAAAATAGTTCAAATGTTTATTAATTATTAGAATGAATGTTTTAAATAGAAAGAAATTTAAAGATTAAAATTAAAATAAGAATAATATATTATTTAAATGTTATGTTGCTGGAGATGGATCCTGACTGGCTAGTTTCTATTTGTTTTCTTTTTTTCCCGTTTATATAAAAAAAACTAATTATAATTAGGACAAATTTAAGAGACTATATATTGTATTATATTTACTGAAGATAGATTGTATATCTTTTATTTCATAAGTGTAAAATTGAAGATAATTATTATAAAGAAATTATCAATAAAGGTACCTACCTACTATAGTGGGAATGGCAATGACAAATATGGAAGACACAAGAAATAAGGGCTGTGCATAATGCCCATGGTCTGTTATACCTTGTCCAACCCTCAAAAAAAATACCCTGCCTAACCTGATTTTTACCGGGCAGGGCCGGGCATCGGGTTACAAAATATAGCCCATGTATTTTTCGGGCTGGGCACTGGGAATAAGGGCTGCCCTGCCCTGCCCTGCCCATGAGCACCCCTTCTTTTATTTTTTTTATTTTTTCTCTATCTTAAAAGGGAGAATATGATAGTTACTGGTAACTATAAGGTAATTTTAGAATTATAAGTAGGTAAGTTGTATATTTTAATATTTATAACTATACTAATTTTTTCTTTTTTTTTAAACTTTATTAATTATCATATGATTACATTACAAATTATAATTATTTATTTTATTTTTTTAGATGCTTTATCTTTATCAATATTAGGGAGATTGATACAAAGTTATAATTACAAACTATTTAGATTTCAACACTTATTTTTTATATGCAATGGATCTCAAGATTTTAATTATTATCTTTGTTCTCTTATTCTTAATGAAGTATAGATATTATTTAACTCTTAAAGACACATGAATATAGTATTATTTTAGAAATTTATAATTATAATTTTTTTCACAACATGAGCATGACATCACGACTTGGGCATGCCCAGCCCGCCCATGCCCTGCCCAAAATTGTTAGGGCTTTTACCGGGCAGGGTCGGGCATCGGGCTGCAAAATGCAACCCATGCATTTTTTAGGCAGGGCACTGGGCAGGGGGGCTGCCCTGCCCATGCACACCCCTACAAGAAACTATTGCTTTACATTTAGATTAAAATATCCTTTAAATTAAATTTTATATTTAGAATTAGAATAACATTTTATTTCTTTTGGTCTAATAATATATCACTTTTATACTTATTATAAGTTTATTATGAAATAAGTTTTTTGCATACATAAATAATTATTAATGACTGTTTTCTAATTTTATCCTTATTAAATGGGGAAAGAGGTGTGAAAAAAATATATAACATATTTTTTCAACACACAGTATTTAATGAGGGCAAATTTAGAAAATTTTATAAATTTAAGATATATTTAATGATTTAATTATTATTTTTTAATATGTGAAAATTAATTGAAACTAACTTATAATAATAAGAAATAGAGTGATCTATAATATAAATTATTTGGAGAGTAATTAATTTTTTTAGTAATTTTATTCTTTTTTAATTACAAATAAAAGATAGATGTGAGAGAGAATATATTTTTTAATAGGAATGAAATTATTTTTTTATAATAGAAGACATATTTAATAAGTTAATCACCCTCCCTTAATTTTGGTAAAATAATTGAAAGTGATTAGTATATTTTAAGTTATATCTCCTAGAGATTTTTTATTTTGAATTTATTTTAAAAGTGGTAATAAGCGCCAGCGCTTTTTAGTTCTTTTATTTTTATTTTCTATCTAAATTTAATATAGGAAGTGTCGGTGTGTTACCCACAAGAGCTTAACCTAACAACCCTTCCCTTCTTTCTCCATTTGGTTCTTTTGTCTAATTTTCTCATTTTATTAAATTTTTGCAGTGGTAGTTGTTGCATGAATGAGACATAAATTATGTATTACTCTATCTGATATTTTTTTAAATATTATTATTAGATATTTGAGTAATTGAATATTCTATTTTTAAAATTTATTATTATTTTTTTAGCATATGTGTCTCTTTTAAAATTTAAATATAAATTTTTTTAAAAAAATTAATAGTGTCTTATATTACTAAATTAACTATGTGTTAAAAGAGATATTATATTAATTAGTCTTTTACTTACAAGAGCTTGCATTAGGCACACGATTGTGAAAATAATAAATTCCGATTTAGTGCTTATGAATATTCAAGTTTTTTATATAACATAACTGATCTGACTTACACCTACATATTTGTAATAATTTTTTACCATAAACTATTCTTTTAAGAGCATTAAGTATTCATCTATCGTTCATAAATTTAGTACTGAAAGGGTCACACACTTTCACTAAAAGGAGGGGTTTAATTTTTGAGAATATCGTAGTACTTATGAAAATATCTCTATAACTAAATAAAGCGGGAGTATTATTAGAGCAATGATTAACCCGATGTATGCACATCTCTACTTAGGTCAGCCCTAACTTTAACCCAATCTCTTTCCTAAAATTTGATTAAAAAAGAGAGCATTAAGTATTTTAAATTATCAATTGATCTAATATCGCTTGTAAAACATTAAAAAAGAAGAAGCAATGTTGTCCCTTAATTAAACATTCATTCTTTTAATTGTCAGTTGACAGAAAAATTAAGGAAAATATTTCAGAAAATTATAAACATGTGTCCTATAAAAAAATAATACTAATCAAGTCTAGAAAATTATAAATAAATATCAAGGGACTTATCTTATTTCTTACACATGTAAAAGACTAAAATACTATATTAGCCAACTAATTGTAGTGACGGTGACAATGACAATAGTGTGGTCGTCATTGGCTATAATCAGGTGACTATAAACAATAATGATGGTTGACGATAGTTAATATTGCCGATGACGGTGGTCGTGGTCGCAGTAGATCAACGTCAGGTGATAACGAACAGTAATAGCGATCATCGATAATGGCAATAATTGACGTTAGCTGATAGTAGTATAGGTCGATGGCTACTGCTATTAGGATGGTTAATGCCAATAGTTGAGGGTGTTGGTTGTTGGCAGCGGCAACATGTAGTGGAAAGAAATTTTGTAATAATAGGTCACTTTTCTAAACCTAAAATAAAAAAATATAAAAAATAAAGAGTTTTACAAAACATTTAAAATTTGTTTTTAGTTTTCTATTTTTAAAAATAGTTTTTAGTTTTTTATTTTGGAAACAAATAAATTTTTGTTTGTTTTAAAAAATATGCCCTTAATTGCATATGCTGTAATTAGGATAAAGTTTCTCTAATATGGTTTGCAGAGACTGAACTAAAAAAAAAAATAACGTGAAGTGTTACACTTTTTAGAGGCAAAAATGGTTGATCCTATCTAGATTCTCACTTTCCACGATTCAATGTCTTTTTCAGTGGCAATGGGATCGAATTTATAAGTTTCTTTTTTCTTTTTTGGAGTAAATGGTCTTGAGATTATTAAAGGTGGGTCTCGCATGGTCTGCCATTATATATAAACCAGACGTTAAAACCAGTTAAGTATCGTTAAATGATTTGTTCACCAGCCATCAAATCACATACAGCTCCTTCATCTTATTCTCATGCCTATTTCACAATTTACAATAAGCATTCTATTTATCTTCACAAAAGGCTCACAACCCACAACACTAACATACACAGCTCACAACTCACAAAAGAGAAAACTCATTAATGCTAACAAAAGTTAATTTATAATTTATATAAGTTTATAAGTTCAAATCATATTATCAATTTAAAGACTTTACTAATAGGCAATTTAATTACTTTTATAAACATTATTTAAATATAGAGATATACTTTAACATGATAAGTCTTCAAAATTCAGTGCACCTAAACAGTTTTATTTTTTAAGAAAGAAAACACTCATTGATAGGTGCAAGAATTCTTCTTGAACTTGATGGGTTTGGATCTTGAAGAGTTGAGGAGCAAAGGGCAGGTGACTTCCTTGTAGTGCTTGGTCCTCACAAGTTTGCCAACCACATTTGCTCTCGAACGTATCTCAAACTTGAGTGTGAGGGGAACATCAACCCCTGTTTGGGACGGTGTAATAGTTGATCCCGCCCCGTATAGTGGAACCTTGTTTCCCTCCAAGTTCACTGATACAACTCTCTTACTTTTCCTGGGCTGATAATATTTCTTCAGCTGCATCCAAACACATGAACAATTGGATTGCTTGATGGATTGAGGAATCCTATCACACAAGCTAGCAATTGATATAGGAGAAATAACCCCCACTTAAATATATACTTTTAGGTATCACATACGTGGAATTTAATATCTTATGCAACTGAGTTTCCGTATAAGTAAATTAGTATGATGTTACTCACCTGGCCGGATGCGACCGTGATATCGGAGAAGACGAGATTGATGGGAGAGGAATAGACATGGATTCCAAAGAATGTGGCAGGGTTATACACATTGATCCTCAATGATCCATTTACTGTGAGCAATTTTGTTGGTACGCCTGTGAAATCTAAACCCTCCCCAACATACAGATTATGTACTGTCAAGCTCTGCAAATATGTCAATGCATCTTAATTTCATGAGCTTGCTATCCATAACAACAAAATTTCAAGACTAATAACCAGTAATCACACTTCATTTCATTAACTTTATTAAATTAGCTCCTAAGACTTAAGTTTATAAAATTATATTAATTCTAATCTTTAATATAAAAATTAATTAATTTAAATTAATTAATTAATTATGATAAAATTTAAACATCAGCAATGTTATATACTTATTAAATAAGATCAAAGAAGCTCCTGCAGAAAATCTACAGGAACCATAAATTGAAGATGCCGTTTTTGAATTGAAACTGACCTTGACGGTGATCTGAGTCTTGAAAGGTCTGCTAGCACCCCAAATGATCAAGCAGAAGACAGTGAAGAGAGCAACGAAGCCAAACAGAGCAATCAGAGCTTGAACTCGTCTGGTGAAGGCCAATTCTTTGAGTTCATCATATTCACCTTCTTCCATAATCACATTACACTCAGGCCAACCCTTGTCATTCCTCTTTCTGCTTCCTCCTTTTCTGCCTGAAGATGACCTGAAAATCCCAGAAAATCTGCTCGCAGATGAGTTCCTTGAATGCCTCCCAAAAGAAGGGTGTGAAGGAGACTCCATGGGGCTATTGGATATCGGAGTTGCTTGCATTGACGACGACTTGTCCCCATCATGAGAATCCCTTGAAGGACTCTGCACGTAGTACACAGGTCGCTTTGGAGACCTTGAAGGTGAAGAAGATACTAAACTGGTAATATCTGATTCTGATTTGGCAGAAAGCATGGTGATGATGAAGAAGAAGATGATGATGATGATGGGGATTTCAGCTAAAAACCCAGTTAGTGTACAACAATACTTCAAGGAAAAGGAGCTGATTTTGAGAAATGCACGGAAATAGAAGGGTACCCAGAAAAATTTTTTCAACGGTTTTGAACAAAAATGAGGATAACCCCAGAAAGGGAAACGCAGAAAGTTCTGTGTTGTTTACTCTGTGTGTGTCACTGTGTGAGTGTGCATGAGTGCATGGATTGAAGAAGAAGTGGAAGTGGGAGTTTATTTTTTTTAAGTTGAAATGCTCAGTGAAGAAGATAACAGGCGGTTGAGGAGTGAAGAAAGTAAAGGGACGATGACTAGTGAGAGAGAAATGAAGTGACTAGAACCTCATATACGGACAGAAACAGAGGAGGTTGGCTGGTGAGTGTCGGCAGCCTCTTCTGGCCTGTTTAATACATGAAAAATGTTTTTTTCAAAAAAATAAAAATTATTCTTTCTTACCATGAGTGGCATAAACTTAGAATAATGATTGAATTTTGATAATACTAGTAAAAAAATTCTCCATTGTAAAATTTACAAACCAAACATAGTTAAGGACACAAGTTGAACGGATTTAACTCATCTCTAACCATGTGCTATATACAAATGTCACATATTTTATATAATTAAAAATATATTATATATAATTGAATAAAAGTTATATTCATTAAAAATCTATTTCATACAAGTCTTCAAACAAATTTTAATAATAAATTTTATAATTAATTTTTTTAGCAATTTTCTTAAATTTTCACATAGTTAAAGAATTTGACAAACTACCTAATCAGAATGTGGGTCCAGGACTATTTTTTCAGCGTCTATGTAATTTTACTTCTTATCACAACTTTAATTTTGGAGTGAGAAGCATGGTCTTAAGTCGAGGCATGGCTTTTTCTTTTTTTTCTTTTAAATGCGAGCTTAACTTAGGCTAATGTCTTTTTCTTTGGCTAAAACTTAATGCCAAAGATATGTAAATATTTTTAATTAAGAAATATATGAAGAAAATATCAACTTGACTACTCATTAATACAGACAACGTTAATAAATGTAACAAATTATATAATGCATATGTCAATTCAACTGATGTTGCATATTTTAGCAAGTTAAAAGAATTAATCATATTTTATGTCACAATAAGAAATTATAAAGCTAACCCTTTTGAGTTAAAAAATATAATATAGACAAAATCCAAAAAAATGATCAATTTTACTAATGCTACCCAAAAAAATAATAAGATTGTTAAGTTAAACTTTTTGTGGTTCAAAGATAAATCACTATAAATTTCATTAATAATATATTATAATTTAGGCGCGAAAAAGGAGTAATGTATTATGATCTAATGTAATGGCCACTAAATTGTGTCCAACCAGGAACTACATATGTGGGAATGACTAACCCAACAATATGCCATAATTATGAATTATTTATGGCCTTATCTTGAAAGGAAAACAAAATAATGTGATATCAAGACTTTTTTGTTTTGTTTTGGTGGATAAAAGAAGAATATCATCAGCACTGCAACAACCGAATATTTTTATTGCAGGAAATATATGCTTCAACTTCATTTATAAATTAAAATACATTGGAAAACAATCATCACTTCATCACTAATGGCCAGTTTGTATTGACTTTTGGAGCAGAATAATTTAAAAATAATTATGGATAAGCTCTTTTAGAGAAGAGTTTATAGAAAAAAAGTGATTTTGAATAAATGAGTGATTTTGAAGAAAGTGTATGAGAAAAATAATAATTAAATAAGTAATGTTCATCATCATCATTATCAGTTCTCTTCCCACGGCCAACAATACTACTCCATAGCCTAGCGAAGATGCTAAAGTCGATAAGGATGATGATGATCCGACCACCTCCATAGCTTAGTGACACTACTACTTCGATCGCCTCTAGCCCCTTTCCTCCACCCCCAATTGCAAGATCTGAAGAAGCTAACAACGAGTAAGCAACAAAGAAGGAAGATCATGATGATAGAGAAGGAAGACTAGTGACGGAGAATAGGTGCGAGAGAAAGAAAGTGCACCAAGACACTGGATCAAGCACGGTGACAGAGAAAGTTTAGCGACAGAGAAGGAAGAGCACGACTATAACGATAGAGAAGGAAGGGCGCATCGGACGAGATCTGGCGAGTGACGAGCAGACAAGCTTCTTCTTCTTCTTCTTCAATGGACTGAGTAGCGACTGATGAGAGAGTGAGTAGAGAGATGAGAGAGTATGTCAAAAAAGTAAGGGTAAAATAGTCTTTTGATATCCATAACCTTTTTTTTTATCCAGAAGTTATTTATAAAAATTTATCTGAAACTATAGTTTTTAATCATGATTTAACCCATAAGTACTTATAAATATTTATGGCTGTTTTTTTAAAATCATAGTTTAGGCTAAAAGTTTTTTTAAAACTATGATTTTAGTTAAATCCAAACACCCACTAAAACTAATTTCATCTTAAATTAAAGGAAAAATTGTAATGAAGTCATGTGGAAGTAATCTAATTGCAGATAAGTTCCAAAGAATATCTAACAACTGTGAAATCTTAAGGGACATGAGATTAATTTTTTAAAAAAAATTATAAAATGATGAAGCTATCCCTGTTATTTTTTCTCACCCATAGTTGTCATTCTTTAATATTTGAGTTGTTATTTGTTCACAAATTGCTAGTTGATATTCTTTCTCTTAGGAGTTGTCATTCTTTCGTCTTTTAGTTGCCATTCCACCCTTTCCCTCTATGGAGGGGCTCCACAAGTATGGCGGCGAGGACGATGGAGACAACAACATCTCTGTCAAGGGAGATGGAAGATGACCTTCGTTTTCTCTCCACCTTCTTTAGACTCTGCTCCCTCCGTCTTCCTCTCTCTTATTCTCATATTCTCATAGTGTTCTTGCAAGCAATAGTCTCATATCTGCAAGCTTGGATCTTAGAGGAAGAGTATGACTTGATTCTAAGATGGAGAGAGGATGTAAATCTGAGAAGGAAGAGCGACACCGGTTGGATTTGAGAGGGTAGAGCGAAGCGATATGAGATCCAATTCCATTGCAAGTGACGGACCCCTCTACGCTTCTCCTTCCCTCTTCGACGACGAGCTGCTTCAAGTCAGCTACATTTCTTCGCCGAAGGAGATCAAGTCACAGGGGTGCTACAACAGTGACTTGATCTTCTCCCCCATCATTGTGGAGCACCTGGGCAAAGGGAAATGGAGATTGTTAATAGGGAACCAAAAACAAGCAAGTGGGTAAACAATAACAACTAATAGATGAAGAAATGACAATTAGGGGTATTTGTTCCGAAATTAATGGGTAAAAAATTGACAACTCAAAGGCGAATGAATGACAAGTTATGGGGGAAAGAATAACAAATAACAGTGGATGAAAAATAATAACTCAAATATTAAGGAATGACAACTCGGATGAGAAAAAATAATAAGGGTAATTCTATCATTTTACAATTTAAAAAAAATAATCTCATATCTATTTGGACTTCACAATTATTAGATAATTTTATAATATTTTACTACAATTAGATTCTTTCTATAGGATTTTATTGCAATGTTCACTAAATTAAAATACTTGCTGTCATAATATCAAGGCAGCACTAGAATATAGTAATAACTTTAAAAAAGGCAACAACAATAACAATAAGGAATTAGTTAGATAATACAGATGTCATCAGGTAGAAAGATTTAATGCTTGTTTGTTATATCATTACCGCATATGAGGCTAAATGAATGCCATTTGAAAACCAATTATAATCACTTTTAAGTTTTATTTGGCAAAATTCTTTCACATTTATTTTGTACTCTTATAATTATAAATATATGATATATTTAATTAATTTGATTAGATTAAAAAATAATTAATTATTATAATATATATTTTTTAAAATATCTTAATAATATTTTTTAACTTCCTCCTTTATTTTCTTACTTAATTATTTTTAAAAAATATAAATACAAATAATTTAAAAAATAAATTTTATATTTAAAATTAAAATTAAATTACTAATTAAATTTTATATTTAAAAGTAAAAGAGTAAATTGTAAAATTAATTCAGCTAATCCAAACCGACACACAGAGTTGTTAAAAGTACAAGGAGAAAAAGACAAGAGAATTTGGCCTTTTGCATAATTCCTACTTGGAATGTCTCATCGTATCCTTTGTCTCTGTTCTTCAATGCCAGCCTGGGTTCGTTGCTCTGTTTCTTTTGAGTAATCACACACGCGTACAGAGAGTGACCCAGGGATCTTTCTGGGTTTTGAACATTAGTTGGTCATAACAACTACTCTTTATATACAAATTAGAATTAAAACGTATAATAAAAATAAATCATTTATATTTTATAAAAATATGAGTTTAATTTTTATTATTATCATAAATAATTTTTTAATAGATAATCTTATAAATTCTCTATAATCAATCTAAACTCTAGAACTATATCCTAATTTTAGTAGTAGATCGATATTAAACTTACATAAATTTTCTTATACAAAAAAAAAAGTAATACTTTATATGATCTTAATATAAAACTATTTAATTAATTTAATTAAATTAAAAAATTAATTAGATTAATTAATATAATATATTTTTGTAAAATACTATAACTATCTCTTTTAATTTAATTAATATAACATATTTTTTATAAAATATTATAATTAATTTTTTTAATTTTTTTCTTATTTTCTTATTTAATTATTATTAAGTGAATATTAATAAGAATAATTTTAAAAAAATAATAAATATAAAAAATAAATTTTATATTTAAAATTAAAATTAATTTCCTATTAATCGTATGAGTAAAATAATGTAATATAATTTCGGCGAAGAGACTGTGACTGTGACTGTGACTGTGACTGTGACTGTAACTGTAACTGTAACTGTACCTCGATTAGGCAAGGGAAAACGTAGATAAGATTGGAGGATAATTGAAGGATCAATGGAAAATTTGAGGCTGTTTTCTTCAAAATAGAAAAAATATGTATATTTAAATCACGACTGCTTTCTAGTCCAATAAACTATCCTGGCCAATAAACTGGGTTAAATAAAATTGACAGTGAGTAAACCCGACTGCATCAAAATCTTCACCAGCCACTTTTATTTTTAATGCCATGAAAACAAGTGTTGCACCCTTACGGAAACAGTTCGTGTGGAAGAAATCAATCAATATCCCTATAATAACTCTTCCAACAAGCCACGGCTCCACCATGGCCTACTTGCGGCTAAAGTCACAAAACACTGTTCACAGAGCCGTTTCGGTATTTCGATCCATGAGAAACTGGTTTCCCCACTCAGTTGTTCATACAGAGAGAACTCCTGCAGAATCCAGACAATAGAAACATTCTTCAACGGGGTGTGAAGTCAATATACCATAAAATATTCTGCTAAAAGTACAGTTTTTCTTTTTAATATCAGATATCAAATTCTTCAATACTCAACCGCCAAGCTGTGAAATATATCAATTCATCGTATTGATGCTAAGAACCTAATACCTCACACTCAGGAAACTTAAAGTTTTGCCTAAATCCATGTTCTATCAAAGTTCTTGAGTTTTTAAGAGTGATGTATGCCGATCTCCATAAATACTAGTCTGAACTTATTTTCAGTCTGATGGAATATTGGAAAGGGAAACACCTAAGAAATTTTAGAATTTATAGTCACATACCTCAATCAAATTACTGGACTCAAAAGTGGCTTGTTGAGGAAATATGCCTCCAAATTTTGGATCACAAGTTCTGCCATTGCCTTGCAAGTTTCGATGGTGTCAGTCCCAACATGAGGCAAGAGCACAACATTTTCAAGGCCAAATAACTCTTCAGGCACCTCTGGTTCATCTTCAAACACATCAAGCCCTGCCCCAGCTAGTCTTCCTTCAGTTAGTGCACGCACAAGCTCAGGCTCATCCACGTGTTTCCCTCGCCCGATATTGATGAGTATGCCTTTTGGTCCCAATGCATCCATAACTTCGCGATTAACAATGTGAGAGGTCTCTTTGGTAAGAGCACAAGAAACAATAAGGATTTCAGAATTGGCTGCCAAGTCTAAGATATTGGAGTAGTACTTATATCCTGAGTCTGGTTTTTCAGTTCTTGAATGGTAACTAACTGGACACCCAAAAGTTATAGCCCTCTTTGCTATTGCTGAACCAATCCTTCCCAAACCAATAATTCCAACTGCTTTACCGCTGAACTGAAATGCACAATATAATTCAATACGAAAACTAGAAGATGGTGAAGAGCTAGAAACTCCCCATCCTTCCTCATTGCAAGAGAAATTAGATTAGAAGCACCAATGTTAAGATTAGATCAGGCAAACTTCAGAAATAGTTTAAGCATTCAGGAGCATGCATGACAGTGAATTTTCTATTTTTCAGTTGTTATGTCAATATTCTCTTGAATGAGTGAATGACAATGTATCATCTTTCAATCAAAATAACATTGTACTACCTCCAGTTCTTAAAATAATAGCTACATGACTAATTTGCATGATTTAAGTTAGTTAGTTCTGTTAATTACTTATAATAAATATAGTTTGATTTTTCTATAATAACATGTATTATTATTACTACCCTTCATGTGTGAAAGAAAACCCTTAGATATAAACCCTTAAATAGAAAATAAGGTGAATTAAAACCTTATATTTAGGACCCAATTATATTATATGTGAGAGTACTTGAATATGGAAATAATGAGCTAAATTTATTCGACCAAATTTGAACATAAAAGCTATCAATCCATCATGAACCTATAATCTCAGGAAGGTTTCTTTCACAAAATCAATAAACTAAACTACAATTTCAAGAGGCAAATGAATTTCCATTTACATTGCAATTGCAGCAACTTCACACAATTAAGAGGGAAAGGGGCAAACCTTTACACCAAGTGGGAAACCAGCTTTCTTCCACAAGCCATTCTTCACAAACTGATCAGCCTCAGAAATCCGCCTTAAAACCGCCAAAGCCAACCCAATGGCAAGATCCGCGACGTCGTCCGTCAATACATCGGGCGTGTTAGTGACCCTAATCCCTCTTTCTTTGCATTTGGTCAAGTCAATCTTGTCCAAACCCACACTGTAGGAAGAGACAATCTCCAAATTGGGTAGCGAATCGATCATCTGGGCGTCCGCACCGATTTTAGTATCTCCCACCACCGCACGAATTGAAGGTGAGTTTTTTGATTGTGCGAAAACAGAGAATGAGGGGTAGTTCCAGAGTTTGAAGAGCTTGAAGCGCCTTTCGACTTCTTCTTCGAGGTAACTAAGCATTGGACAGGTCATAAGCACTCCAATGGATTCCATTGGAGGGTAACAGAAACAGTACTGAGTGATGACGGAAGGACGAGGAACTAAAAATGTAATTATTACAAATAGAGAGTAGTTTGAGTGGTGAGTGACTATTAAATAAATTTTTGAATTTAAATTTTAATATATATATAAAATTTTTATTGAAAGATTCTTCTACTATAATAAAGTACACGATATGAATTAGATTCAGATATAATTAAAATATAATTTTGATAAACTAAATAAAAAAAATATAATTATCTAATGGTTGTCTTGGAGTATTATTCTCTTATAAAATAAAGCCAATAAAATAATTAATAAATAAAT
Organism: Leucaena leucocephala; assembly: GCA_037074615.1. Taxonomy (NCBI): domain Eukaryota; kingdom Viridiplantae; phylum Streptophyta; class Magnoliopsida; order Fabales; family Fabaceae; genus Leucaena; species Leucaena leucocephala. The sequence goes on along the minus strand of CM073558.1, from coordinate 3,762,326 downwards.
AGAGAAGAGAGTAATCGAAAAAGAGAGCAAAAGAAACAATAGAAGACTCTATTTTATTTACATGTTTGGAAAACAAAATAAGTTTCAGTTTATTTATTTTTCCTCTGTTATCTGGATCATGAAAGAAAATAAATATGAAAAACTTCTTAGCTAATTTTTTTTTTTGGGCAAGTGATCAATTCTTATTTATGAATTACATACAATACAAATGCACTTTGAAATATTGAAATAAAAAGAAACATTGAAAATAATTTTAATTTTTAAACACCTTTTTGAACTCATTCTATTCCTTATATTTTTATTTCTGATAATAATAGCTTGACTGATATATCAAAAATATATATTATTTTAATACATGTAAATCTACATTTTCTATTGCCACCTCAAGTACTATTTTTTATGATAATACTTCAAACGGATTTTTAATAATTTTTTCAATCAAAACCATGATTGTTTTGAAACAAAGGCAACTTAAATTTTATCAAATGGCGTTAATCTAAATAGAATGGGCTCTGGTCACTTATGTTTTGAGATTGAATTTATATGAATGCCAACAAAATATAAGGGAAAGTTATTTTTAATTTAATTTATTAATATTCGAATTATGTAAAAAAGACAAATTAAAATTTGATTTTTAATTTTAAAAAAAAAAAGAGAGACAGGACATGATTGCATGAATTAAAGGAATGGAGTCAAAAGAGGTTTGCCGAGAAAGTAAGCCTCCAAGTTTGCGATGACAATGTCAGCCATGGCAGTGCGAGTTTCAACGGTGGCACTTCCGATATGAGGAGTAAGAACAACATTCTCCAACCCAAACAATCGATCAGGCACATTAGGCTCATCTTGGAACACATCAAGCGCAGCCCCGCCCAAGCGACCTTCAACCAGTGCAGATACCAGCTCTGCTTCATCAACATGCTTCCCTCTTCCAACATTGATCAACACCCCCTTAACACCAAGTGCATTCATCACTTCACCATTTATAATGTGTTCCGTTTCCTTCGTCAGCGAGCACGCCACGACCAGGATGTCGCAGTTCGCTGCTAACTCCACAACGCTTGGATAGTACCTAACGCAACAAAAGCTAATGAGTTACATAGCTTGTTCTTCCTAGTTTCAACTTCTAAGAAAGCAACTAGTAAACTGTTACGAGTTTCACAGAGTTAGTCTTAAATATGGTTTATAAGTTTAATAGGTTATTGAGTAGCCCATGTTCATGAATGGGCTACACACTTAGTTTTGACCGACGACAAAAGGCCAAGTGAAATGCAGAGTGGAAACGTCAGAGATTCGAGCTACTAGCTACAGTCACCCAACATGTTAATTTGTCCTTCGTATGGTTTTACTAGCAACCGTCAGAGATCCTTTAAATTTGTCCTTGTAACATAATTATGGGTTATTGAAAAATGGAATCTTTTAGCATACCTGTATTTGGACTCTGGTTTTACTGTTCTTGAAAAGTAGCATATTTTGCAGTCAAATGCTTCAGCTCTCTTAGCAACTGCCTTCCCAATCCTTCCCAGTCCAACAATGCCCACTGTTTTACCAGAGAACTGCCCCAAAGAGATATGATTTATAGAGAAAGGTGGTGGAGATTATTGTTAAAACAACAAGTTCTCAATTAGAGTTGCACAAAACCATTTACCACCTAATTACTTCAAGCAAACTTGCATGATTGTGCCTTGAATTATTATTATTAATCTTCTTATTTATCAGAGCCTACCATTGTCCTGGATTTTCAGTTCTTTCTGCTCCATTCTAATTTATATGCCAAATTATGCTATGGAGATAAGTTCATCACAATCACCCTCAATGTTCTTAAGTGGGAGCACTTCCGAAGGAGGAAGAAGAAGAAGAATTAAAAATGAAACAAAGTCGGAAAGCTGAAGATTTCATGAACAGTTCCAGATAAATCAGAATATCAGATGTTTTAATTACCTTAGTGGTGAGGTTGAAGTTATCTCGCTTCCATTTTCCAATTCTGACGTACTGATCACACGCACAGAGCCTCCTCAAGAGAGCCAAAATCAACCCGATGGCCAAATCCGCCGCCTCATCAGTCAACACATCCGGAGTGTTGGTGACCCGAATCCCCTTCTCTGCGCACTTGCTCGTGTCGATCTTATCGACCCCTACGCCATAGCACGACACGATCTCAAGATTCGGAAAATTGCAGAAAAGATCTGCATCGGCGCCGTCAACGGAGTTCACAACGACGGCGCGTATTGAGTTGGCAATGGCATTGTCGTTGTTGAACTGGATCTTATTCGGATTGTCCCAGAGGCGGAATAGCTTGAAGCGCTTGTCGAGCTGTTCCTCTAAGTAGGGGAAAGTAGGGCGAGGCATTATAACACCGATGGATTCCATTTTCCGGTTAGGTTTAAGGTTTACGAAATGGTAGTTGCAGAGGACGAAGGTTGACGAGTGGAGTAGTTGTTGATGGAGAAACGTGACTAATAAACTCATTTGTTGATTTTTTTTTGGGGGCAATTATTACCTTCTCTCTCATATATCAGCAATATGAACGACAAAGTTCTCTGCAGGCCTTCTCAGTCGTCTCCATCGATTAGATCACCATTGTTGGAACTTGGAAGCACTTTCCTATATCTCAATGTGCATCCCCAAACCAATTTCTCCTTTCTACAAGTTAATCAATAAATTCTCACGCAATGCAAATTTCATATGTTTGGTTGAAGAAACTCTTTCTTCAACAAATTTGGAGCTGGGTCAAACAGTACCCAAATTCAGGCTACTCATTGGATAGTGTGTTTGAATAAGATTTTAAAAACGAGATTTATAAAAAAAAAATAGATTTATAAAAAAAGGATTTTAAAAAAAAATTATAAAATTTTTTTTTAAATAAATGAGTATAAATGAGTGTTTGAATAGTTATTTCTAGAATTACTTTGATTATGAGTAAATTATGAAAAAGATATGTGTATTAAATGAGGAGAGATAAGAGATGAGAGAAGAGAGGGTATAAGAAAAAGTAGGAGAGAGGAGAGAGAGTGTAAGAAAAAGTATAGGTAATATAGTAATTGATTAATTCATAAGTAGTTTACTGTTTCATAAGCTACTCTGACCAGTTTATCTGAAATATTAATTTTAAACCATAATTTAGTCCAAAAATTCGTTTAAACAAATATAACTGTTTAACTTAAATTTTTTTTAAATCCAAATTTTAAGCCAAACCTAACTTACCTAAGTTTGGCAATTTGCCAAACAAGCCTATAATAATAACGAGTGGTTTAATTTCATCAAATTCGGATTTTATGTGGACTCTGGTTTTTCTGATGTAGGGTAGTAACATATACTACAGTTGAATGTTTCTGTTCTCTTGGTTACTGGCGTGACAATCCTTCCCAGACCAACATCAACATGCCAGAGAAGTTCATGAAAAATTCTCCATGTAAGAATGGCAAGAAGAAATTAAATACTCGTAGCATAGGATTGTGTGTTACGGGTGGGTGACATGCTGGTACAAAGATTGTAGGATTTATACTCCCTATGGTCCTTATTAATATAAGATATTTTAATAGTTTTAATAGGCATTTTTTTTTCATATACATCAATATTTAATAAGAGTAGTAAATAAATAGAAAATAATATGATATTAGAATTTAATAAAGTTAATAAGAATATTATTAACTTTTGATCTCATATTAAGAGAGTCCAAAAATTATACTAATTCCCTAGTTTGTCACAAGCACTACATAGATGTTGAAATTGCCACCACGAGACATTTCTCCTACAGAGTCATTCTCTTAGAAGATTTTAGTCACAAGCTTTCTCTACCTAGCTAATCCCAACAAGTTTCTTGCCCCTTTTATTCACACACACACACACACACACACACACACACACATATATATATATATATCACTGAACACTGAAGTCTAATTTTACATTTGAATTCAATCAAACTTATATTGTACCAATATCTTGAGCAGGCCGAGACGAAGAAGACTGAACAGACCCTTCCTTATTATCATGACTAGTTTGATGGTAAGAAAACTGTAGCAATATCAGAAAAGTTGTTTTTTCCCATTTTTTTTCTAAATGTTTCTTTCTTCCATATGTACTCTCAACCTCTGAAATCATTCTGCGATTGCAAATATTTGCGAGACAGTTGTTTGATCGTCTTTTTCTGCAGTAGCCGGTTAGGGAAAGAGAGAGATACAGAGCATAAAAACAGAGCAATCCTATGTCATTGCTGATTCTTACTTGCCTCCATCTATCTTTTGCAGTTTTTATATATATTTAATCGGTTGTAACACTAATTTCTTGCATCTCTTGATGATAACATCATTTTGAGATGATCTGTCCTAAATATTATATGCCAATTCTTTGAATTCCTCCACGTAAATAGTTTAAAGTCAATTGAATACGATTGCTTTCCTAGTTTAATTTATCCAGAGCTTTAATTAAATATTTGCACAATCCTAGATAAAACAACTATACTACAACCATGTGTTGTTGACCTAGGGTTGTTATTTTTACATTGATTTAGAATTTCTTAGTTTAACATTATTTCTTTTATAGGCTAATGTCTGGTTTTGTTATAGAATTATCAGGTATAAGTAATATTGTTCAAAAAAAAAAAATTAGGTTTAATATCGTACTAAAATTATTAAAAAATAAAATTACTGTAATTATTAAAAAAACTAATGTTAATTATTAACAATTTTAATAGTTAAATGTAATATTGTTCTATTTTTAATATTTTTAAACAATTTTAAATTTAAAAAATCTTTTAAGAGAACATTGTTTATATTTGATAACTTCCAAAATAAAATAAAAAATAAAAAATAATATTTTTAGATTTTTTTTTGCTCACCAAAGAGAAATTCCCCCCCCCCCCCCCAAATTGATAATTTTTTAAGCTAAAATAAATTCAACATCAAATGATTGAAACACGCGCTTATTTTTAGGAAGACAAGAGAATCTTCCTTCCCCAACTAAAGTGGTAAATAGCAGTTTTATCCTCCTCCTCCTCAAAACAAATAGCATTCTCTATGGGATAATCAAATCTAGTAAACAGAATCTAGTTTGTGTGGCAAAACCACAACCCAAGATATTGGTCCCCAAGATTCTCTCTTACCTTAGTGCAAAACCAACAGAATATTTTGGACTAGAAATTGAAATATCTTTTAACTATTTTTTCTACAAGGGGCTAAGCATCGTCCATTTCTAGGAGTACCCGGAAAAAAAAGAATTTGTTTTTAGAATAATAACATAGTGTTGAAATATAAACTATTTTGTTTGTTGGGTTGGAAATTGCTAGAAATATACACCTGTCTGCCCTGGTTCTTAGCAACCTTTGACTTTCAAATTAGAACCTCAACCATCCAACATGCAAAGCAAAACTGATTCCTCCTTAGACACAAAATTAATGCAAATTTCTGTTTTTTTGTTTTCCTTCTCGCTCTTAAGCCCATATCTTCTTTATTACAACATGCACCCCACGTTCTATTAAACCCTAAACACAAAAATTAGGAAATTTCCATCAACCATTCACCTCAATACTTCTCTGTCAAATCCTTCACAGACAACTTCCTAAAAAATATTGGGTTTTCATTGCCAAACTTTAGCCTCTCCCCTGAATTTTTCTCTTTTCCTCCTCAAGAAAGAATCCCACAAAAAAAATCTAAGTTTCTTTCTTTCTACCTTTCTTTCTTCTCCTACTATCTCCCAATGTTCTGTTCTTCTTCCTAATTCTGAATATTCGTCCTTGGTGAAGATTTTAAGAAAATGGTTCGCCCTGAAGAGCAGGAAACTTGCAGGTCCAAGCTCTTCAATTTCAAAGGTATGTTTGATCTGCCTGGGAGGCATGCAAAGAGTCTAAGTGTAGAGAGTGCAAGCATTTTAGTTCCTACAGATGAAGTTTCATCAAGAAGTCAAGGAGATAACCAAATTGGGAGTGCATTAGATAGACGTATGAGATCACAAAAACTCAGAGAAGAACAAGCAATCAAAGAAATCAGAGAAAAGCTTCTTCAAGGTTACTGCACAAAGTTTCAATCTTTATGCATATATTATCATTCTTCATTCATTCCCTTTTTATTTCCTCTTCAAAGCCTATAACTTGAACATTTTATGGTTGGGTTTAATTCAGAGATGGAACAGATGAAGGAGAGATTTGCAAAACTACTATTAGGTGAGGATATGTCTGGCGGAGGAAAGGGTGTTTCTTCTGCTTTGGCTTTGTCAAATGCATTCACAAACCTTGCAGGTACCTTGAATTGAATTTTCTTTCTCCTATTCACATAGCAAGAACATTCAGATTCATTGTCAGAGTATTTGATATTCTTTTCTGAGATTGCAGCTTCCATTTTCGGCGAACAAAGACGCCTAGAGCCGATGCCGGCTGAAAGGAAAGCAAAATGGAGAAAGGAAATTGACTGGCTTCTATCAGTTACTGATTACATTGTTGAAATGGTTCCTTCTCAACAAAAAAACAAGGATGGTACAAGCATGGAGGTAACCCTCTTCCTCTCTCTCTCTCTCTCTCTCTCTCATATATATCTCTATGTCACTGGCTATATCACCAAAAACTTTGGTTGAAACAGATCATGACAACGCGACAACGAATAGATCTCCACATGAATATCCCTGCATTGCGCAAGCTAGATACTATGCTTCTTGTAAGACCTCAAACTACAAATGCTCATATTCATCACTCTCAGGTTGAGAATTTTCAATAATTAACTCACTATTAATGTTTGATTATGAACAGGATTGCCTTGACAACTTTAAAGAACAACAGGAGTTCTATTATGTAAAGAAAGACGCTGACGACGGAGATAATAAGTCAAAAAATGATGATAAGTGGTGGTTACCAACAGTCAAAGTTCCACCAGAGGGTTTATCTGATGGTGCAAGAAAATTTCTTCAGTATCAGAAAGATTGTGTGAACCAAGTACTTAAAGCAGCAATGGCCATAAACGCTCAAGTCCTATCAGAAATGGAGATCCCTGAATGCTATATTGAATCCCTACCAAAGGTAAGATCAATGATTTTGTGCCAGTTTGAGAATCAACAAAGCACTTTTGTGCTTTACGAGTCAAAACTCCTCTCACAAGTTTACGCTATGCAGGGCAAAATCACTTAAAAATAACTTAATCCAAACAAGCATGAATTCATCTCTTCTCTAAATTCTTTGCAATGTGTTCTAATTTTCTTTTTACAGAATGGGAGAGCAAGTCTTGGGGATTCGATCTACCGGAGCATTACAGATGAATTTTTTGATCCTGATCAATTCTTAATGGGAATTGATTTGTCATCAGAACATAAGATTCTAGGTCTAAAGAACAGAATGGAGGCTTCCATAGTGATTTGGAAGAGGAAGATGATCCAGAAAGATAGTAAATCATCTTGGAGTTCTTCTGTGAGTTTAGAAAAACGAGAACTTTTTGAAGAGAGAGCAGAAACTATCCTGCTTCTCTTAAAGCATCGTTTCCCAGGAATCCCTCAATCTTCATTAGATATAAGCAAAATTCAATTCAATGGGGTAAGAGCATGTTCTGTTGGCCGTTTTCTGCTTTATGTTACACATGTCTCCTTTCCAGGGACGGACCAGGAAAAAAACTGTAAAAGGGTGGGGCGAAAGTTATAAACTTCAACAATTAGGAGAGACAAGCGTAGAATTTTAACGGGCAAAATGCATAATTTTTACTAAATATTGAGTTTCGCTTGATGCAATATACATATAAATGAGCATGAGAACATTAGGACGGGGAGGCTGCCCCAAAATGGCACAACATAGTTCCATCCCTACTTTCTATAGTATAGATTCTCTAGAAGTTTTGATTGTGAAGTTCAAAAGAAAGATTGAGGACTTGTTTGAGATAGCGTTAAGAAGCCTTAGATGTTACTTGGGATAAAAAAGTTTGATGAAAAATGATGTTTGGCATGCCTACTTTAAAGTTAGAAGCAATTTGTTTAGCTTATGACTTTTAGATTTTGACTTTTCTTCATTTTAAACTTTCTGAAAGTTTATGTTAAATTGACTTATTTTTATAAAAATCAATTTAAACATAAATTATATTATATTAATTAACTTTTATCACGATTTCAGCTTAAAAATAAAGTCAATTGGAGAAAGTGACTCTCCAAATTCTACAACTTCTTTATAATTAAGAACTCTAGAAGATCCTTACACGTGTGCTAGTGTCAAAGCTTGTTAAAAGAAGGCTAAATTTAATGATATAATTATTGTGTTGGCAGGATGTAGGGCAAGCTGTTCTAGAAAGCTATTCAAGAATTCTGGAAAGTTTGGCATTTACCGTACTATCAAGAATAGAAGATGTATTGTATGCAGATAAGAAAAATCAAGTTCAATCACATTCAGCAAGAAGGAGTGTTAGCAGAAACTCACCACAAGTTGCTGCGGCGAAATCGGGTAAGTTTGGAACTCCTAAAGAAGAGATAGAAACACCTGGTTCAATGACACTATTAGATTTCATGGGATGGGAAGCTGATCAAGGTGATTCAGACATCAAGGACTCACAGGTTTCCGAAGAATTCATCAAGGACCTTGATGCAAAGAATCAAAAGCTTTCCAACGTAGTCACCAAGAAATCCTACCTTGAGAATTTGGGAGGTGTGAGAAGTCCAACGTCTCGCCACTAAAGATATATATATATAGAGAGAGAGAGAGAGAGAGATCGAATAAAAAGAACGATCCAGTGCCACTAGACTCCCACTAAGTAGTTTCTGGGGAGAGATCAAATATTTGGAAGATTATCATAGATGAATAGTTGTCTGAGAGAGAGAAGATGACAGGGAAGAACAAGTATGGGGTGAGACGAAGCCTTGATTATTCATTGTTCATTTTTTTGTACATAGGATTTGAACAAGCAAAATCGTTGGGCCTGAGGCATTGTCAGATATGAAGGATTTGTAGTCTGGTAGCTACTAACAATTGTTATATAAGATGATTTCACAAAGTTCTTTTTTTATTCTTTTCTTTTCTTTTTTGGTCCCTTTTCTGTCCTGTTGTATTATCTTAGAATTCTTCAGCTAATGTTATTATATAGGCCCAATGTGTCTAACACAACGTTGACAAAACTAGACATGGTTCCCCATGCATTGCATAGAGCTTAAAAAACAAGTCGCATTGTTCCATGTTTGTGAATATTGTAGCTTTTGTGTTTTATATCCAATACTGATTGTTTGCCAAAGAGTCTTAGTGATTGTTTGAATTGACCATTTGAAGCCTTCATTTGACTTGTCAATCACAATTTTACAGTTACAAGGTAAGTATGTAAAAGAAATTATTTAACTTATATAAACGTGCTTATCATAATCATAAGTAAATCAAAACAAAAATGTATCTAAATCAATTTTTTCTCATGGACAGAACTTATCCTTTCAAGTTATGTTAAGGACTGGCGAGAGTATCTTTTACTTTAGTGCCTTGAGATTTTGAAACACGGAAAAATTTTGTACTACAAACTATATCTAGATAGTAGTCTTCCTTCAAGAGATATAATTCCCAAGATTTGCACACTAAAATCAGAATCAAGGAGTCCAAAATAAGAGGTCTCTGCTTCATTTTAAAATTAGAGCAATGCCATTCAGTAATTAGAGTGGGAATTAACATCTTTGAATACAAGTGTTGAACATAAATACATATGACGGTAACAGATAAATTAAAGCAGAAGAAACTAGCTTAGATCTTGCCACGTGGACCGGGCTTAGGTGGAAGTTGTGGGCCCTTCTTGATTGGAAGAACATCGCCCGTGGCAGTGGCACTGAAGTAGGCGAGAGTAGAGCCACCTCCCAATATCAAGAACTTGAGCAACAATCCCCTCTTTGTGAATGGAGCAGCAAATGTCTCAAAGAACTTGCTCTGCAATTCCATGTCAAAGAATATAAACCTCAGTGTAATCTTTGATCGTTTAGATGTATGCATGTTGAGATGATCAAATTGAAATTTAACACATAACAAACAACCCAGTGAAAATGAAAAGCCATAATATTAGAATATGATAAAAGAATACCACATCAACTAATTGGACGATGAATTGAAGGTATATACCTTAAAATAGATCCTATCAAATGGACTTAAACTATTTTGATTGAAAAACAAATCTAATATATACATAATTCATTAGAATTTAATATGGTATCAGAGCCACTCGATTTAGGGGGGGAAAAAAACAAAGCCTCAGGCCCCAAAGACTCAAACATACCTACAAGGTCCTACGTATGTAATCTTCCGTCTCCAGTCAAGATAATCTCATATCAGCAATTCATCCGAACAAAAGATCAACGTAATTCCCCCCCCCCCCCCAAAACTACCATTTTCATGATTTTGTAATCATATGCATAATTATTTATTCTGGAGTTTTTTTAAGTCAAATTCTTAAGTTGTATTCCCAAGTTCAGAACTGTCACTGTTCAAGTTTTCACCAATATCTCTATGGCTTGAAAAAACATGAAGAAATTGTAGAGACGAAAAACCTGAAGAGGGTTGTAAGGAGAAGGTGCATCCGATCCATACAAATCCCACTGCCCAGTAGTGTTGCCAATATCCTCTAAATCAAAGTATACACTCTTGTCACCATACTTGGCCACCACAGCTCCGCTCCTAATGAAAATCCGATAAATAATAAAAAAAAATTAGGAAAGTTTTTTTTTTTTTTTGACTTTTTATTTGTAAGTTCATATGAAAAAAAAAACAGAGAAAATGTAGTTTCGAACCTGAAATTTCTGGGTCTAAGACTCTGGTGAGAGGGCTTGATAGAGAGCTTAGTTCCGGAAAGAGAGCTTCCAGCGAGGCCCTTGACGGAAGCCGGTTGGACGGAAGCTAAGGTTGCCAGAGAAGCCATGGTTGCTATTATTTCTTCGTTTTTTCTCTCTGGGTTCTGTAGTGAGAATATATTATTGCTTGGACAAAAAATGCCACGTCAGTAGCAGATTTGGGAATTCAGTTACGTTGTGCCACGTGGATCGGAATTGGATAAGCCTATCGCCAGCTCGTTCGTTCCTTACCGGAATTGACAATTTTAATCAATTAGTATTTTTTTTTAAAAAAAATTGAAGGATATGTTCTTGGTGGTATCTGGCTAATATTTATGATATCTGCTTGTTGTTTGACAACTGAAACGATCTTCATTGAAAAACGAAAACTTGTACAAAGCTAGCTACATGATTTTTTATTGATTATAATTACCCGATAGTATAATTCTATACATGGACAATATATAAATATATGCATCATATAAATCCCTTAGTATTCTAAAACTATTTTGTCTTTCTCTTTCTTCTATAGAGTTGGGAAAATGGGCTCAGCCCGCGGGCTTAACCCATTTTCCCTCAAAACAGGGCGGGCTGGCCCATTTTTAAGCGGGCCAGCCCGCCAGCCCACTTTTTTTTTAATTTTTAATTTTTAATATTATTATTTATTTTATCCAAATATTACTTTGAATACTTTTATTATTGAATATTAGTAAAAATAATTACCTATTTATTAATATATATTGACATATTATAATTGATTAATATTATATTAATGTTTATTTAGATTTATAGTTATAAAATTTGATATTTTTTATAAAAAGTAAAGAATTTTAAGAGTATAACATTAAATATATTTTAATTATACTAACATAACATTAGAAATTTTTTATTAGTATTTTAAAAGTTTAAAAATAATTTTTAAAAAATATTAAAAATTTAAAAAAAAAAAGAGGGGCAGGCTGCGGGCTCGGGCTGGCAAAATGCCAGCCCGTTTTGGGGCGGGCCGCACAACCCGCCCCGTAAAAGCCCGCTCCCTAAAATGGGTCAGTCCGCTTTACTAGCTCTACTTCTGTATATGGAAATCCAGATACAGGTATTCATTTTTTACCGCAAACGCCAAACTTGAAAATAACAAATGAATCAAACCCCATAAAAAAGGTGGAGAATTTAAAAACAAGCCACTTCTTCTCTCTCTCTCTCTATACCTAAAACGTTGTGAAAGCCTACTTGGACAACAATCTAAAAATTAACTATCCTCACACTGTAAACTTGTTCTGATATTTCTCAAAGTACAAGACACGAGAGAATTGACTGATTCAACAGAGTCCTGTGTTAGCTTAGCAGAAGGAGAAGTGCTGACGAGGACCTGCAACGCCATGGTAAGCAGAGAACCTCCTTCTGTGCTCTTTTCTTCTTCTTCTTCTTCTTGTTTTGATGAAGAAGCCATCATCAAGGGTCTTGTGGCCTCCATTCCGTCAGGGACGACGGAGAATCCCGACGGCAGAATCGGGACGTCACTGGAGTCGCAGCCCGTGATCACTGACTGCATGCGAGTGATGTCCACCGGAGCATACACCACAGTTGATTCGTACGTACTCGTGCTGCTGTCTTGTAGAATCCACGTACTGTTACTGTCGTCTTCTTTTGATTTTAATGCCTACACAAATATGGTAAAAAACCATTGTTTATTGTAGGTATTTAGAAACATGTTTTGAAGGCGTTATAGTATTTACGTATATATATAAATGGTTTGGAAAACAACAGTTGTTGGGGTTTGGGGTTCCTACACAATGTGAAATGATTGAGAGACAACAAGAGCGGGTGGACCCAGCTTGAATGAGGCACACACTCTCCTCTACAGCTAGTTTGGATGGCCATTACTTTAACGAGCCCTCAAAACTCATTATCAGATCTAATTTGGACAGTTTATATTTAATTTTTTTATCATTATTTTTAAAAAATATTATTTTAATAGGTACATAATTTAAAATAAAGTTAATCCAAAATTGGTTCCCTTTCGTCTCTAATATTTAAGTAGGATATGTATGAACCCATTGTACTATCTATATTCTCCCTCTCAATAATATATATTCTTTTGTGACTCTCCTAAGCATAAGCATTCTCTTCAATCCTGATATATTTGAGGTATTGTACATTTCCCAATCTTTATTTGGTCCTCTGTGAGTGCATGTGAATTGGTGACAAGAAGAGGCCAAGACATAACGAAGGTGGGAGAGTGTGTTCTCATGCATAGATCAAGAGATATCAACAAAGGCATGAGAGAGAAATTATCAATATCAGGAGAAAAGCTTTTCCCGGTTGGAGAAAATCTCGAGTCCTGTTACTCTACTGTATATATATAATATGATTTGGCATTCGGCAAATTATTCCAATTATTTAATTAAATATAAACAAGTTAAGAAACACAAACCTGGATGGTTACGGCGTTGCCTCCATGTTTCCCTTTGGACAAGTTGACGATAGACTGCACGTGCTCACCTCCAGTTCTCACGTGCCACTATAACAACAAGAAAATGTAAGATGAGTTGAATAATTGACCAAACACTGATAACACACGCACGCAAGCACCTGAGTAAGTGGAGTTTGGTCCCTCAAGAGATGAAGAAGAACATTAGGTGAGACTGGAAGCCATGAGCAAGAAACAGCGCATAATATCACCCCAACTGGTTCTCCACGCTCATTCATGTTCTTTCTCGAGCTCACTCTTATGTCTTCTCCATTCTCACCACTAAAATTGCTCCACGTATTCAAGCTCGAAGCCCCCATGGCGTTGCAGAAGCTCCTCGTCATTCTCTGCGCCAACTTCATCAAGCTCTTCCTACCGGCCATTGTCCCAACACCCACACAGTCCTTCATCGGCACATTCGTCGCCATCAAGAACACGACCCGTTCACATTGCACTTGTAAAGTCGCCAACCACCGCCGTGCCCCGAAACCCAGACCACTCTTCACGATGCTCCGGTACATTGTCTCGACTCTGGTCTTCTCACATTTTATGTGCTCCACCCATGTTACCTTGCAGTGGCCATTGGAAGTGTCTTGAATAATGCAACCAGAAGGGCGTTTCCGGCATTTGAGGAGAGAAGCTTCAATACTAGTGTCTTGTACTTGGTCCATGGATACGTCCACGATTGCCCACTCTTCTTCCTTCAGTTGCTTGCAGTACCTCATAAAATATACTTCTCTACTCCCCACCATTGGTGTCAGCATTTGCAACTCGCTAAACATCTGCACTATGGTTGAATTAATCAAAATAATTAGTTAGTTATGAGTGTTATAATCAGTAATCAACTTATTAGTAAATGACGTTAAAGTCTCTATATATATACATGTAGTCTTAGAATAGGTTTAAGTGAGTAAGGAGGTTGTATCCTCACGGGGGTTTTTGGAGAGGAAGGTTGGGGAAATTTTTTTGAGAGGAAGGTTGGGGAAATTTTTTTGAGTTGGATTTGAAAAATTGGAGAAATAGGATTATAAAATTTTAATCAGGAGAACATGTAAGATAAAAAAAAAGTGGAAAAATTAATTAAAAACTTTTATCAACTTCTCTAATTAATTTTTTTAAATCAAATTCAGAAAATTTTTCCATATATCCAAATCCATCGTAACAAACTAGCCTTAAAGGGTTTAGGGTAACTCCTTAGGGGGTTTATTGTATTCATTGAATTGATTAGTGAAAGATATTCATCATATTCTGAACAATCGTCATTAATTATATATTAATGTAAAACAACTACACATACTGAACTCATAATTCATTCACATAATATTTTACAAATATATATATATAGTGGGTATAGGGTTTAAGCCATGAATATTAATGCTCCTCTATAAATTTAATTAAATATATTGATAGATTGATAGTACACTTTATATTTCATGCTGAAAAAATTGATGTATGAAGATGATCGAAGATAATTAAATGAGGCATTTTGTTAAATGTATTATAATAATTAACTTTACAGAACATGCGTATAAACCATTATTATTATGATGTTGAAATTATAATTTCCTCACCAGTTGCACCGCGCCATCCTTGTTAGCACCTTCGCCACTACAAATAACATCAACAATGGCTGCCTTCGATATTAAACTCGGAAACATTTCCTTCAATTGATTCTGCAAATAGTATATATATATATACATACAACATATATATATATATCTTGGATGAGTCACAGAAAATTATAAGTACGTAGTTTCAAAGTTATACATATAGTTTTCTCCTGTGGTTTACGTATACCACGTACCACGTCCAAGAAGATTTGAAGAAGACGAGGAAGATCCAGAAGAACAACCCCAGTTTCTCTCGAGGCTTCGATGGAGTACGCTGATAATCTCTTTAACGACGACGACGAGTGTTCAACTTTGAACTGTTTTAAATATTCATCGTAATTTAGTATTTGGCGACCAGTCTCAACACTACGAACCCATAATGGTTCCTCCATAGTTGCCATCTTTATCAGCTCTTCCATTGCTTCCTTAACTAGCTCCATTACCTTTGTCTTCTCAAGTCCGAAAATTCCACTGTAAATTTCCATACAGCTCCTGTTCTCCATTTGCTCATTTCCCAAAGATCTCGAAGGTGAGATTGTCGACCCCGGTGGGCCCTTCGCTACTGCTGTTCGAAGCTTCTCAATCTATACACACAAACCATTAACAATTAGGTTCGTAATGTGTACGTCCTCACACAAATATATATATATATATATGTGTGTGTGACAAAAGCTAAACCTCATGAAAAGGGTAAGTGTATCCATATTATGTTAGATATTTCATTTATATCGTATTGTATTTAATATTTGAATTATCTTAGGATATTCTAGATTTAAATCTGCTAATCAGTTTGACTGAGTTTAGGTTTAGAATTTTTACTCACTCTTGTTTAATTATTGATTTAATTAAATAAATAAGCTTAATGGTTTCTCATTTGCTCCCTGAGATCGAGTTCCCTAACTTGTTTACACATAAATTACTTACAAGATTCTCTGATTATGTTTTCAATTGTATCAATTTTAGATTGTGAACTTTGTGGAATGCTGCTTCAGATCATCTAATTATGGCGAGAGGCATTTTAGAGTCTTCCGCTGCTACGCACTTGGAATGGTGGAATTTCTATATGATTGTATTAATAGGCTTTGATTAGAATATGTCCTACGTATTATGTGTGTTAATTAGTGAATAAATAATTTTATAATTTTCTCCAGGAATAATGTATAAAATGAGAAGGTGTTGCCAGAAATAATTGAAATATACAAACCTCAGATTTGAGTTTGGCATTTTCTAGACGGAGTTGGTGTAGTTGAGGAGGCATGGGGGAATCTGAGGAAATGGTGGCGACTCCACAGTTGGAGCAACAAGCTTTGTTTATGATCCCTCTCAAGGCTTCATTTTCCTCTCTAAGTTTATCCATTTCTGACTTTAGCAATAGATTCTCATGACGCTCTTGTATAGCCTGCAGCAAAATAATTCTTAACATAATTAATTAGCTAATTAATAAATTGCATTATATTGTTTCCTCCCATTACAAAAAGTAAATGCGTAATTATTCTGAAATAAGCTTCCATGAAAGAATTACGTCCTAGCTTGCATATCTGAATGGAGGAATTAACAATTAAATTTAAGTTAATTAACTTAAATGGAGTAATTAACTGATGATTACCTTGATTTGGGTTCGACGATTTTGGAACCAGAACTTGACTTGCCTAGGAGCAAGGCCTAATTGCTTGCTAAGTTGTTGTCTCTGGTTCTCATCAGGATGTGGCGACTCTCTGAAAAGTCTGCACCAATAATTAATAATTAATATATCTGGGGCATACCCTAATTAGTTGACACTATCTCTTTATTTATTTGCAGAATTCTCACTTACCAGTGCACTTCATACTAGCTATAGTAGTAAAGAGGAGCGAGAGCATATATAAAAGTTTACGTACCCTTCCATTTCTCTGATCTGCTCAGCAGTGTGCCTATGATATCTCTTCCTCTGTTTCTTTCTCTTGTTCTTGTCTCCGTCACCTTCAACATCGTCATGGCCTTCTTCGAAGCCATCGTCGGATCTCGACGATCTCCCGATCAGCCCACCAGAGTTCTCGCTGCTAATCTCGTGATGAACAGTGCTGTCTCGCCGCTCGCCTCCTCCTCTTCCCTCCTCCCCGTCGGCTTCTTCCATCTCAGCGTTGCTCGACTTCGCTACTCCATCATCAAGGCGAAAGATTCCCGCCTTCCAAATCCAAATCAAACGAAAACACAAGAATAAAGAAATCAAGAAAGAGAAACATAAAATAAAACCCTTAATTTTACCGAATTTCATAATATATAAAGACATATATGTGTATATATAGAGGGAAGTAGGACGAAGAAGAAGAAGAAGGATGCATATATCTTACAAGGCTGAGAGAGAGAGCAGGGGAGGGCAAGTAGTGATGAGGATGGTTGGACATGTTATTAGATGGCTATGGAAGAAGCTATAGTAGTAATTCTGGTGTAGGAGGGATCTGATGAGAGGAAGAAGGACGAAATGAAATGTTGTGGGGATATAGAGAGAGAGAGAGATGAGAGAGAGATGTAGGGACTGCTTCCCAATTAAAGGATAAAGATTAAAGAATATAAAAACAAACGGAAGGAACTCGCTTCGAATTTTTTTAATCATTTTCTACTGTTAGAACTTTTTTTAATAATTATATGATATTTATTGTTATTATTATTAATATTATTATCAGGGTTGTGGTTTCATGGGAGACAGATAGGGCAGGTAGGGTTGACTGGTAGACGTGGGGGGTCTGTAAAATGGGAGTGAGCACAACTCCCTCAGCTACCGACTACCGTTATGTCTGATACACTTGAGTTGGTGGAGGGGCTGATTTTTATCCTACTAAAGTGTAATCTCTCTCACTAAATGTATTTTTTAAATTTTAAATTTATATTTTTTTATATATAATATTATTTATTATCTGAATTAATAGCTTGTTAATAATATTAATTTATAGCTGCTACCACCATCAATGATAGGACTAGTTCAAACATAATTAAGTCTCATGTATTAGTTTAATCATTCATTCAGTTATGTTATATGTATGGTACAACGCATGTCTACGGATTATATAGATATTTATGTTATATTAAAAATATTTAAATGAATTAAGTTTCGAGAACTTATTAAAATTAAGCGTATGATTTCTGAGTTCAATTAACGCTTACAAATATATTTTTAAATTATCTACAATAAAACTCTCATATGGAATTCAACGTTTTACAAATTATTAACCAATTTTTTTTTTTTACATTTCCTTATATTTTGTGTGAAATTGAAGGGAGAAAGTTTTGTATATATTTAATTTTTTTTGTACAATAATTTTTAAAAAGTGATTAATTTCACTTATAATCTAAAAGTAGAGTAAAGTCTCTTTTCTTTTAAACAATAAAAATATTAGATAAGATAAATTGTTTATTATCTTCATACATAAATTTAGATATATAAAAATTAAAATATCTCCCTAAACATTATAACTAAAATTAAAATAAAATAATATTTTTTAAAAATTAAATATATTTTAAATAGTCTAATTTCTACTCAATTGAATTTAAAACAATGGGGATATTTGCTGTTATTCATTCATAAAGGTTTTTTTTTTTCGATGGTCGTGGACGTTGAGACTCCTATATCAGTTAGTGGGCTTTGTTTGTAATTTTCACATGAGGTTCACGAAGTCCACGTTCAGATCGTGGTTTTTTTTTTAAAAAAAATAACAAATTAAGGGCGTATACGTATATATATATTACCTGTTTAGTTTTGATTAAAATTAAGATTTTAAAAAGACTTATATTCTAAATTTTAATTTTTTTAAAATAAATAATTATAGTTATTTCAATTAATTTTTTGATCAAATTATATTTTAAAACTAAGTTTTGTATAAATTGAGACTAACTTTTAGAATATTAAAAGAGTTTATGAATTATCCAATTACTATTTTATTATTATTTTTTCTCACATACTCTCTCATCTCTCCTCTATCTTACATCTTTTTTACCCTTTCTCCTCTATTTTCTGTATTTTACATCTTATATCGTCTCTCTTATTTTTAATTAAATCATACATTTTTTAGTAACTTACTAATAATAAAAATATTTATAAAAATAGCTATTCAAACACTTATTTATTTAAAATTATTTTTTATAAATTTTTCTTCAAAAATTTTTTTCTAAAAAATATCTAAATACCCTATTTTTCATGAATATTTTTTTAAAAATTTATTCAAACGGGCTTATAATATAATATATAGTGTAATTGGATATACTTTTAGAAAATGTTTTATAGGAAAAAAAAAGGTTTTTGAGTAGTTTTTAGAAAAGGAATTTTGAAGAGTTTATAAAAAAAGTGGTTATAGATAAATTAGTGTTTGGATAATTATTGGAAAAATGACTTTTATAATTAAAAATTTATCAGAAAGGGTATAATTTTATTAAAAATAAGAGAAAAAAATAGGAGAGAAGGTAAAAAATAGTGAATATAGAATAGAGAGAAAAGATATGAGAACGTGGAGAAAAATTAATAGAGAAGAGAGAAAAAATATGAGGAAGGGTGGAGAAGATAGAAAAGAGAGAATGTAAAAATAATGGTAAAATAATAATTGAGTAATTTATAACCTCTTTTACTTTTCTAAAAGTTACTCATACTATCTTATCTGAAACTATGATTTTAAATCATAATTTAGTCTAAAATTTATTTTAGAAAAAGATAGATATTTATTTTAAAATTTTTCTAAACTAAAATTTAAACTAATTTTTTTTTAAAAATTATAGTTTAAAGTTTTCCCAATATAGTCATATATAGACTATGTAGACCAAATCAATCCTCAAGATAAGTATATATGTATGGGAACTTAATGAAATTAAAGAATTTATATCAATCAATAAGCTATATTGATTTTTGAAATGGTGAGCGGCATCATTTTAGAAAAAGTAAAAATTTAAATTTTAAAAATTACAATTATTAAAAAGACAAACACTTTTAATACTATAAATTTTATATTTTTTATTAAATAAAAAATAAGCTAAATTAAAACTAACTAAATTAACCAATTGAAGTGAATCTTAACTTTTGAGACAGTATATATAAAATGTTAAATTATTAAATGAATGCCCACCTGCGAGAAAAATGTGTACTACCACATTATATATCTTCAAACTAGATACCTGTCCTGCATGCTAGGTATAATATTATTCTCCTCAAATTTATTAAGTTTTTTTTTTAAATCGAAATATAAATATGGAGAAATATTAAAAGAATGTCCAATAAGTAATATATATAGACTTCTTTGACAGGAATGGATATCATATCTCATCCATTCATATACTAAGTTCGAATCCCTTTATATCAATAACACCATGCAAAATTGGGGGTTTGAATTTAAATTTTAACGTATATAAAAAAAATTATTAAAAAATTTACTTATTAAAATTAAATATGTGACACATATTAAATTTAAATATAATTAAGATAAAATTTCGATAAATCAGATATATAACTAAAAAAATAATAATAACTCACAACTCATTATAAAAGATACAGTCAATTTGATTAATTAGGTCCTTTATATTTAACTGTTTTTGTTCTAAGAATTAATTAACTAGATGTGGCATATAAATATGGTAATTAACGAAAACAGCATGAAATTAGCTAATTAACGCATAAATTGTATTAATGAATATGTAACCCAATACTCTTGAAGAATGACCAAACTCCTCTTATCACTCATGTCATACAATTCGATCATCTAATCTTATTTATAAATAATTTATAACATATTTTATATAGAATAATTTTTTTAATATTATTAATTATACCTTAAAATTTAATAATTTTTTAATTTTATCCATATTAAAATACCTTATCACTTATGAAAATAAAATCAAATTAATAATAAATAGAGAATAAATTTATATATTTATATAAAAAATTTAATAATATGACTTATAAATAATATTAAAAAAATGATTTCTCTCAACTTTATAATAGGAACACACAAGTATGTACATGATGATTTTTTTTTAATATTGTATCTTTTTTTTTGTATTTCTGGTATTATCTATTTATTTTTTAAATGTTAATTACGATAAATATATAAATGCGTTTTTGTTAGTTCAATGGCAGATATTCATGAATAAACTTTTTTATTTACTTTTGATCTATGAAATTGCTTGTTACTTTTTTCCCCCGCTTATTTTCGCCACATCATTCATGGGTTGGTTTGGTTCAATATGAATTTTCAAAACTCGAAAAAATTGAGAGCTAGATTCAATTTTTTTAAAAAAGGTTAATATATCAAATGAAATATGATTGATTATTGGTAAGCATGTAGCTTCTGGGAAATGGTATCTTCGGTGGTGCTTGAATTAGCTTTTAGAGAATATATTGTAGAAAGAATAGATTATGAGAATAATAGATTTTAGAAAGAATAGATTATAGAGAATAGATTTTAGAAAGAATAGATTATATAAAAAATATATTTTAAAAATAGAGATGTTTGGATGATTAATAGTAAAATCACTTTTTATATTACTAAATTACTAAAAAGGGTATAATTTGATTAAAATATGAGAGAGGAGAGGGAGTAGAGAATAAACAGGAGAGAGGATAGAGGGTATAGAAGAAATAAGAGAGAGGAGATAGTGTAGAGGAGAGAGGAAAGAGGAGATATGGTAAAGAGGAAAGAGGAGAGAGGAGAGAGAGTATAAGAAAAAAATAAAAGTAAAATAGTAATTAGATAATTCATAAGATTTTTTACAGTTTTAAAATATATTTTCAATAGCTTATTCAAAACTATAGTTTTAAACTGAAATTTTGTCCAAAATCAATTCTAGATAAAAATGGCTATTTGTTTCAAATTTTTTCAAACTAAAAATTTTGACCAAAATTAATTCTGGATAAAAATTAATATTTATTTTAAATTTTTTTAAATCAAAATTTTGATCAAAATTAATTTTAAAAAACTGTTATCAAAGAGGCACTTAATGTTTCCAATAATTACTGTAGGTAATCATAACAAATGGGGCGGGGAAAATCACACTTTCTAACCTGGTGAAGAGATTGATTACAGTTAAGGATCTTTCAAAATTGTGCTCTCAAGATTTCCAATTGAAACCCAACCATTTCTAATTAAAATCCAACCATTTATATGTTAATTTCCTTAATTATTATTTTTATTAGAAGACCCTAAAATATTAGGCATGGTTATATAAGAATGGGAAAAAGAGCTTATAAAAAATAGTTTTTGAATAATTTTTAAAAAATGACTATTAAAAAAGAGTTTATAGAAAAAATGATTATAAATAAATGAGTATTTAGATAGCTATTATTAGAACGATTTTTATAATTAAAAATTTATCAAAAAGTATATGATTTTACTAAAAAGATGAGAGAATAAAGAAGAGAGAGAAAATATAGTAGAAAGAGAGAAGAAAAATGAGAGATAGTGAAAAAGAGAGAAAAAATAGTAAAAAAGATAAGAAAGAGACATTAAATATATAAAAAAATAAAAATAAAATAATAATTAAATAATGATTTATCTAAAATCTTAATTTTAACACTATTTATTTTATTTTTTTTAAATAAATTTTAAGTAAAAAAACTTTTTAAAATTTTAATTTTCTTTCTTTTCAAACATAATAGGCTTTTCTTTTCTTTTTTTGAGAGCAGCGCGATGTCCTGACTCCATTGTACTCAAGAAACGGAGTTACCATTAAACATGCGTTAATTCCACGGTAAAATAATAGGTTAATCAAATTTCAGTTAACATTAATAGATTATGAGAGATCTAATATTTATAAAATAAATTTTTATATTTGTAAATCAAGTTGTGTTATTTACAAGTCAAACTTATAAATATTAAATATTGTGGGATCTATTAGTATTAAATCAGATTCAGGAATTTATAAATTAATTTCTTTTGAAACTCAAACCCACGATTGTATTGATATTATTAGCTTATTTTCTAGAGCATCGAGCTTAATGATTGTAGTTTAGAGGCCTCACTTAATCATCTCCAAAACAAAGAAGTGTAAACCTTAATCTTCCCCCCACACACAAGAGGTACAAGAAAGTGAGTCGGTTGAGGTGTTTCACTCTTATAAAAAGAAAATTATAAGATTAAATTTTAGGAAGAATTGTCTGTGCTTTGAACATATTATACTCTTTAATCAAATAAAAAAAAAACTTGAATGAGAAAATTACAAGTAAAAATTGTATTTAAATTTTATATAAAAAATATAATTATAAAAAAATTATAGTAAATTATTAAATAATTATGAAATCTTACAAGATTAATTTTTTAAATTATTAAATAACAGAATTATCCTTAAAAAACATTTTAATTATTATTTTTTTATTTTTAATTGTTATTTCTTTTTGTAGGAATTATTATTTTTATTGTTTGAATTACTATTTTTTTTAAATTACTATTTTTTTAATAAAATTAATATTCTTATTACTTAAATTACTTTTTTAAGAGATAATTTTATCATTTTATAATTAAAAAAATTAATTATAGATCTTTAAAAGCTCATAGTGTAGATAAATTTGTGAGATTTTTTGTAATTAAAATTTAAATGTAATTTTTTCAAAATACAACCACATAATTTATTTTAATAAAATAATCATAAAAACGACGCGTTGTATTGTTCATCATCGTCATGGGCGGAGGGAGAACCATTACATGAATACATTTGCCTTCGACAATTTAGCGCAAATAATTTTGCGAAGTTCATCCAATCAACCCGCAAATCCGCAACCCCCGACCCGCCAACAACCCTCCTGAACCCGAAGCTACCGCCATCATCTTCACTCCATTATCGAATTATACAGTCATTTGAGAGCAGTTTCACCACTTGCTTATTTTATTCATTGTCTTAATTCTTCTTTTATGACTGAAACTTGTGAATTTTATTCCATGAGCTCAATAAGCTGAAGCCATAATCTAATTCCCGGATCCAACACTGTCACGTTATTACAGGCCTACAAGGTTTGCTTTCGTCGCCAGTTGTTTTCATTCAGGAATTGGATTCCTCGATCTCTGTGTTTAGTCTTAACAGACTACAGATTTATGATTCTTCCATTGTGCATTTCCTTGCACAAGAATATTTTGCGTATGCTAATGTTTCTCGGCGGATGGTGATAATTTATTTTCGTTCATGATTTAAATTTGATTGCTTTTGATCTGTTATATTGCTCCTAATTTATGGAACTGAAGTTGAATCAACTGGAAGTTTAGAATTTTTGGGCTTTTGGCATTCATGGGGTTACATTATAGGTTGTCTTTTTTACAGCTTGTAGTTTGAAGATGGCATGGTTTGGTGGTAAAAATACATGGGGGAACTTTCCTGATTTGGCGGGTGCAGTGAATAAGCTTCAGGAGAGTGTGAAGAATATTGAGAAGAATTTCGACACTGCTCTTGGTTTCGAAGAGAAGTCTGAATCCAGCAATGAAGGTAAACATATTGTTCAAGTTCTCATCACTCTTAATTATTTTTCATAATGAATTTTCCAATATTTGAATATGTGATATTGTGATTGAGATTTTTAAATGGTGTTCATAACGGTTTCACAATAACCAAGCTATGCCTTCTGTCTTCCAGCTGCAGGTTCATGGCCTTTAGTGGCCGACAGGAAAGCGCTATTTAATCCTGTTATGTCATTTATGGGGAATAAAAATGAGGAAAATACTGAAGAAACGTCTGGGGAACTTAAATCCTCTGAACAGGAATCTGAAACTGAGAAATCATTGGAACAAACTGAGTCTCCAGAATATCTACCTATAAGTGAGGGAATAGAAAGCCTTGAAACTGATAAGGCATTACAGACTGAAACTGGTAAGGTCATCCAAACTGAAACTGAAGAAAGTACTGCTGAGGAAGAAAATAAGGTGCATGAGGTAGAGGAACATGGTGACCATGAAGAGTCAACGGATGGAACTGCCACATCGAATTCAGAACAAGGAAAGTCAGAACTTCCCTTACCAGTCGTGCCTGTTGAGCTTTCTGAATCCATTGCTCAGAATGTTGTGAGTTCGGTTTCTATTAATGAACCTCAAGAGAATGAGACTTCTGAAGTGAAAACCCCTACAATTCCAGAGACATTACAACACACGCTTGTTAATTTTCAGGAGGATCAAGCTGCAGGTAGTAATTCTGAGCCTGGGGAGTCAGATGGTCTTATTGACGTGAGGGAGAATTTTCAAGACCAAATCAAGGAGGAGGGTAGAGAAGAAGAGAGATCTGAGGCAAAGGAGGGTATGGAAGCAGTTTCTCTTGTTCAACCTGAGGCATCCAGTGACAGCAAGGAAGGAGATGATACCACGTCTTCTGTGTTGTCTTCTGTGGCATCTGAGAAAATAAATAGTGTTGGTCAATCTGGTTCTAGTCCATCATCATCTGAGGTGGCACCTGCTTTGGTTTTACATGAAAATGAAGCAACTGCTAATCAAAATGAAGGTGAACACTTATCCAATGATGCTGAATCTGACACGAAAGAGCAGAGTCTGCATTCTGTAACAAACACGTTAGACTCAGATTCTGTGCTTGAACTGGAAAGAGTGAGGAGGGAGATGAAAATGATGGAAACTGCTCTGCAAGGTGCTGCAAGACAAGCTCAGGTATTTTTTGTGATGCATGTAATCATGGTAATAATAGTGAAAAATGAATTTGGTGAAGCCTATTTTATTTTATGTTCGAAGTGCCAAGACTACATGACAATGTGGGGCTCAGGTCTTGTAATTGTTTAAGCAGGAGAATCATAATCACTGGGTTTCTAGGTGGCCCTTCTCGTTGAAGAGTCTTATTTGGATGTCCTTTTCTCCTTAGTTGAGGACTTGGCATACGAAACTTTTTTCACATGAAAAATTAATAAGAATGCTATGTTGTGTTTAGACAGTTTAGTTTATGCTCCTTTGTTTCGATGTCTTGTAATTCTGTTTCTGGACGGATTGATAAATGCACTACAATAAATTATTTCCTTCAGGAATCAATATGTATATTTTATTTTTCTTTGATGCATATCGAGGTTGAATTAATGATGTTGAACATGTTTTAATTTTAACTTTTATTTTTCTTGGTTCTTGAACTAATTAAGCTCCCATTGGACTTCCTCTAAATATTGTTGCATGCCTTTTTCTTCATTTATAACCTGGTAAAATCTGACTTCAACCTTTCAAAGATGAAGGGATTAACCTATCACTAGAATGGAGTTTTTACTATCATTTTTCTTGTCCCAATTGATTTAAAAGCATGCACGCTGGGTGTAATGGTGCTATCCATTCTTTCATTTTGCGATACTGAAAATTTTGTTAATTCTTTTTGCAGTCTAAAGCTGATGAGATCGCAAAATTGATGAACGAAAATGAACAATTAAAATCAGTGATTGAAGAATTAAAGGTATGATGTGTCTATTTAGTGCAATGTAGATGGTGTCAAGTTTCAATTTACTTATCTGTCTTTCTTTTTCATTAGAATTCTCAATTTGCCATGTCATTTTTATGTAATCCATGCATTTCGTCCTTTCTATAAATGATTTTTTTAACAAATGTGATGGGACATTAGATGCTTATGGTGTTCCATTTGACTTTTTCCAAGAGACAATTTGGCATGATGGATAAGATGGCTCATTGGGCTGGAATTTAGGTTTTAAAGTGAGCTAATAAATTGATGTGGCACACGTTAATAGTTCAGATTTTTAGCTCTTTTTGGGTTTATTTTCTTGATTATCTTGGTCAGCCCTGCAGTTCTAGAGTGGTGTAAATTAATCACAGACAATGTATTCCTGGCTTTAAAAATTTATTACTACTGCTTCTTTTGAGTTTGTTCTTTGCTCCCCTCATTTTTCTCTTTTAGCCAATTTTAATTTTCCTCTGTGGCTTTCTGAAAAAAATCCCCGCCTTTCTCTAAATATGATGGCATACGTTTTCTCATTTTAGTGCATGTTTCTTGCTTATCCTGCTTCTCACTTCCTTCAAGATGTTCACATTTGTTATCTAATAATTGTGGAACAGCGAAACTCCAATGAGGCTGAAATTGAAACCCTTAGAGAGGAATACCACCAGAGGGCTGCAACTCTTGAGAGAAAGGTATAACTCCACAGGATTCTTTGTCATTGTGCTTATTTAGCATATTTGTTTATACTGTTAACTAAATAGCAAAGTTGAAAATGCGTATATAGGCTTCAGGAATTACATTCTATCCATGATCTTCTGTTAACTTTTTCACAATAGAAATCCACAACATATGCAGCTACTGGCAGTTGTATTTTTCACATTGTGCTCTAGAGAAAAAGGTTTCTATGAAGTTTCCCTTTAAAATTATATTTTGTTGGCAACTCTGTAGAGGTCAATTTTTGAAAATCTTTTAATATTCGCCTTGCTTGCCACATTTTTTTGGGTGTACTTTATAGTACAATAAAGGTGTATCAGACGAGTTCTTGAAAGATCTGCACAAATGTCAAGCATCTGGTTTTGGTGGAAAACAAGTGAAGGCACTTGTTTCAGTAAAAGCACTGGAAATTCATGTTAATATTTCATCAAATTTTCTTGAAGAATATCATTTATCAAAGTGGATAATAAGGGCTACGCTTGTGTTTTAGGCTGTGATATAACCTATTTCAGGCTTTCAGCTACAACTGTTGTGGTTTGTATTCATTTCATGTGAATAATTTCAGGTGTATGCCCTCACTAAGGAAAGGGATACTCTTCGTCGAGAGCAAAGTAAAAAAAGCGATGCAGCTGCTCTCTTAAAGGAAAAGGATGAAATAATTAATCAAGTTATGGCTGAAGGTAGATCTGTCTGAGGCTAATCCTAAATAATTGAGAAAATAATATCTACATTATATACTTTTGGAATAATAATTGAAATAAAAAACTGTATCATGATATCCTCTAGACTTCAGTGCATACAGATCTAATTTTGTTATTGAAATGCTTAGACGGTTTGTGTCTGGAAGGACTATTAGATATATGAACATTGTTTAGAGTGAAAAAATCTGTAGTGCTAAATTTGTGATTAGGGAACTTGTGTTTGAAGCTTAGTTGGATTGGGTAACTGATCATGCTGTAGGGCAACGGTTAGTATCTAGAGGATAGATTTTGGGCGTTTATTATGTAGCAAATATCTCTGCGAAGCCTTTACAGAGACAATATTCTGATGACAATATTTTAATTAATGGCAAGAATTTTAACAGTTACCTTGCTTGGGATTGGAAAATATCTGCTCTGAGGTGCTCTACCACTTTGCCCTTCTTGTCTGTAAAATGTATACTGTCCTCCATAGGACATTTCTTTTTGGAACTTTTAAGTCAAAACTTCCTCTATCAAGGCAATAAACGTTTCATTTAGTGGAGTGTAAAGAGACCCCACTTTTTATTTTAGATTTTCTCAAATCTCAGGGGAAGAGCTTTCTAAGAAGCAGGCCGCTCAGGAATCTACAATCAGGAAACTAAGGGCTCAGGTATACAGGCCGCTTATTGCAACTTTCCTCAAACTTAATTCATTTTCAATGACTACGTATCATAATAAATCCTTCACTTGCTTAATTGATGAAAGCTAGATTAGAGAGCTTGAAGAGGAGAAGAAGGGTTTGACTACTAAACTTCAGGTAAAATTTCGACCAAAAGCTTTGTTGAAATTATTATTAGCCGGTAAATATTCTGAACAAATATTGTTCTTCCCCCTACAAGGGAAAAGGGAAAATGAGAAATCAAAACTTTCATCCAGTATACATGGCACAACACTTTTTCAACTTTTGACTTCGCTGTTTGAGTTTGATTCTCTTGTTACAGCTTCTTTATTACTTCTCATCTTTATATCGTGAATGAAAATGAGTAAATTTCATCACCAAAAACAAGAGAGAAAATAAATAAATTTCAAGAACCATGTGATAAAGAGATATTCTTGGTTAACTGAACCTAGAGTCATTAATGGTTGCATTTGATTTTCCTAATGTTGTGCTGCTCTTAGAACTACATTTGAGTGGAATATAATTACATTCCTCGTTCATTGACAACACCAAATTCCTTTATCTGGAGTTAACAAGTTTTCATAATCCACATATTCTTTAGTAAATTTAATTTTTTGCTGCTGTGGCTTGGTTAATGGCATGTATTTAAGGTGGAGGAGAATAAAGTAGAAAGTATCAGGAAGGACAAGATGGCTACAGAGAGTTTGTTGCAAGAAACAATAGAGAAACACCAAGCAGAACTTGCAACTCAGAAAGATTATTACACCAATGCTTTGGCTGCTGCTAAGGAGGCTGAAGCATTAGCAGAAGCACGTGTCAACAATGAAGCAAGAATTGGGCTGGAGAGTCGTCTAAGAGAGGCTGAGGAACGTGAATCTATGCTGGTCCAGGCACTTGAAGAATTAAGGCAAACATTAAGTCGAAAAGAACAGCAGGTTGCTGTGATGCTTTCTATCACTCTTTACACTAAATTGACTTTGCAATGATCTTGACTATAATGTTTCATTTTCCATATTCAGGCAGCGTTTAAAGAAGACATGCTGCGAAGGGACATTGAGGATCTTCAAAAGCGTTATCAGGTGTGCTCCCTTACCTTCGGCATATCCTTTGATTGGCTATCATTTTAAACCTGTGATATGATTTAAGTTGCGAAGACAAATTCTGATTGGCTATCATTTTAAACCTGTGATATGATTTAAGTTGCGAAAACAAATTCTGCTCCTTCTGTAGTCTGTGTAATTTGGTTAATGTTGTATTTAGGCAAGTGAAAGACGATGTGAGGAACTGGTTGCTCAAGTGCCAGAGTCAACGAGGCCACTTTTAAGGCAAATTGAAGCCATACAGGTGAACATTCTTTTTTCAGATTTAATTGGAATAATTATTTACACAAGTTATATTCCTGTCGGTTACTGAGTTCAGCTACAAGGGATTGGTATTTGACTAGCATCTTGATAACAGGAAACGAATGCCAGGAGGGCAGAAGCTTGGGCTACTGTTGAGAGAACCCTTAATTCTCGAGTTCAGGTCCCTAGAATATTTTCTGACTTTAGCTTTTGAAACTTTTCCTCTTGATGGTATTATGTATATACATTATATCTTATTGATTTTGCAGGAAGCAGAGGCTAAAGCTACTGCTGCTGAGGAAAGAGAACGATCCATGAATGAACGCTTATCTCAAACCTTGTCTCGAATTAATGTCCTTGAGGCTCAGGTTCTTTCATTTCTTGAGTAAATTCATGTCTATAATGGCTTTTTTTGGTACATACTATTTACACTAGTTATGCATTACAGATTTCATGCCTTCGGGCAGAACAAGTTCAGGTAAGTAGGTCCCTTGAAAAGGAGAGGCAAAGAGCAGCTGAAAACAGGCAGGAATACCTTGCAGCAAAGGAGGAAGCTGATACTCAAGAAGGTCGTGTGAGACAGCTTGAAGAAGAAATTAGGGAACTGCGGCAGAAGCACAAGCAAGAGTTACAGGAGTCATTGGTGCATCGGGAACTCCTACAACAGGTAAAGCTTATCTCATGGATTTGTAATTGTTGTGATTTGTGTTACATGAAACTCTTAACTCTTCCATTAAAAATTTTCTTACACCTTTCTAATTGCTTAGGCAATGAATTAATCTGTAACAATTGATTTCTAATCACCTGGTCACTCAATCTTAGTAAACAGGAATGCAACCTTCCAAGATTATGTGTTCATAATTTAAGGATTCAAGACCTAGATCAAACTGTACATATTTTTCCCTTGCTTTAGTTATATACTTTTTAATGATATCTGAAAGGTTGAAATAAAATATTACCGGAATCATATTTCTTATGTTTGTAGAGGAAGTTTGGAAAAGTCAAAGGCTGTCCTCTGTAGAATTAAATGGGGACACAGTAAAAATTAAAAAACAGTGAGATGGAGGGAATTGTTTCAAATGAATAAAAAATCTGAACAAGGAAGGATTATTAGAAGGGTGGGGACTGGGGAAAGTGAAGAGAAGTGAGGCAGATAGAAGAGGAGTGCTGTAGACTTCAAATTTTGTGAATCCTTGGATCAGTATTGCTAGTTTCTGACTTGCATTTTGGATCTGGTGAGAGCCCAAAGATCACTGGTTGACGTTATAATGAACTGGGATTGAGGATGGTATTTACAGCAAAATAGTTTGCACGCTACTAATTTGCAACCTAGTCCAGAAAAGCTGGCATTTATATGATGTAGGAATTCTACATGAAAGAACTAACAATATGCTCAGTTGTGGTATTGCAAAGTACTATGCTGTGCTCCAGCTGTCCTTATAATCTTTCTGATTCTTGTGTCAAGTTTATTGAATTAAATTCTTCACCTTCACCAGGAGATAGAAAGAGAAAAGGCTGCTCGAGCAGATTTGGAGAGGAGTTCCCGTGTTAACTCTGCTCCATCATCCGATCAAACTCCTAATACAAAGAAAAATTATGCTTTTGAAAATGGTATGATTCTCTGATTCATTTAACATTACTTGTACGTGATTTTTACTATAAAATACTTCACTATGCAGGCAACCTGTCTCGGAAAGTCTCTAATGCTAGCTCCCTTGGGAGCATGGAAGAAAGCTACTTTCTGCAAGCATCCTTGGACTCGTCTGATAGTTTCTCTGAGAGAATAAACCCTGGAGAGCATAATTTGAGTCCTTACTATATGAAGAGCATGACAACTAATGCTTTTGAAGCTGCATTGCGTCAGAAGGAGGGTGAACTTGCATCATATATGTCACGTTTGGTATGATTTGCTGTCCCTCTTCCATGGATTAATATATACAAAAGAGACTATAGGGAACGAATAAATATTAGTCTAGTTGGTAAACATTTAATCAGTGAGAAGACTTTATTGGTGGGTAATCAGTCAGTGTACCTCTAAATTCTTTTTGAGCTATAAGACTTGCCATAGTCTTAATGAGCTTTCAGGACTCAACTCAAACTTTTGTAAACCAAACAAAAAAGAATAAAGGAAAAGAAGCAATAAGCCTTATAGTTTACGCCTTGCATGGGGTTTTAACCCCCTACCCCTAAACAACATAGTCTAGCAAATGTTCACATCCTGGTGGAGAATGTTGGAATACATGTAATTTATACTTTAATCTGTCATTATATATAACATATACAATAACCTACAGAGTAAGAATGGGTCAAACTACCTAACCATTACCTGTCATTATATATGATTTATACAATTTATTTCACAAGACAAGATGACAATCTTGAGGAATTTTATTTTTCACTATAATAATTTCAGGCATCAATGGAATCTATACGTGATTCTCTTGCGGAGGAGTTGGTCAAGATGACAGAACAGGTGAGTTTCAACTGAGTTTTAAATTTATTGATATTCTGATGCCATTGCTTGTCAGCATGACTTGCTTACACTCACTGCAGTGTGAAAAGCTGCGTGGAGAAGCTGCCACGTTGCCCGGTCTACGAGCAGAGCTGGAAGCACTGAGGAAGAGGCACTCCTCGGCTTTGGAATTAATGGGTGAACGTGATGAGGAGGTACTTTCTAAGGAACACTTTGGTGTTTAGATTTTACCGGGCTGCCTCTTTCCGTACAACATAAGTAAAGCCCTCTGGCAAATTAAAAAAAGAACTTGCGTTTTCACCTTATTTGTTTTTTTTTTCTGTTGCAATACATAACAGCCCAAACGGCATGGCACGACTGTATTACTCTTTCCTTATTTTTAGGCTTTTTCTTCTGTCTCTGTGTGTGTGTGTGTGTTGGGGGGCGGGTTAGTAATACGTAGCTCCGTCCCTGTGTGCTTCCCTTTTAATTGATATCCTGATTCAGCTTTAAGTATAGTTGGATAGCTTAGGGCATAATATAAATATTAAGATAGCTGTAGCCATAATGATGATTTATTTTTCCATAGCAATGCGCATATTTAATTTTATAACAATGCACGTGATGCAATCATTCCTGATCCTATATACTGAGATTTAAGCATTTTTACAACTTTTGATTGCTATGCCTCTCTGTACGGCTTCTTTCAAAATTATATAAAAGCATAAAAAAAAATGGTGCTGTACATCTAAAAGTAGTTGAATGTGCCTAGCTGGAGGAACTCCGTGCTGATATTGTGGACTTGAAGGAAATGTACAGGGAACAAGTTAACTTGCTTGTAAACAAGGTATTTTGTTTTGTTTACTAGCAATTGGTTTCTCACACTTATTTGATCTTGTTGGAATTTTAACTTCAATACATTTGTTTACAGATCCAAATGGTGAACTCGTCAGCTAATATATAGCTTAATTGGGATAAACAAGGTTGGAAATTATTTGGGATTGTCAACTCGAGTTTTGTGTGGTGTCAATAAGATAGTTTTGATACTGGAATTTAATGCCCTAGGTCACTGGTTGAGAGTGTTTGGTCGGAGCGATTCATTGGAAGATGTATATTTTTCTTGTTCTTGCCATGTTCACAGATATACGTAACTGCCCCTGCTAACTGTATCATGTATGACTGTTGTGTATATACCTCATTCAAAGTTGTCATAGTCAATGAATGGCATTCTAAAGATTTTGAATTGAGGAGTTTTGTTTATTCTTTTATACTCATCAATATCTAAGATTTATAATGAGTTGTGTACTATTCATTATTCATAGATGCTATTCCAAGGCATCTACTTAGTTTGGTTAATTTTTTTAAGTAATTTTGCTGGTCAAAATTTTTTAATTAATTTTATTGTTATTTTTAATCAATTATCACGTTGGATTTGCAGTTCTAGCTACAGGAAATAATAGTTTAGTACTCATTATTTATGTTAATAATGACGAGGATTGTAGAAATCAAGATCAAAATTCTTAAAAGCTATAGAAGTAAGCTATTATTTATGTTTTCTAAAATTAGTATTCATTAAGATTATAATTTTAATATTTTAATGCTAGGAAGGTTTCTCAAATGATATGAAATTAAAATCATATTTTTTTAATCCAGGTATTCTATAAGGGTTACAAATATTGACAAAATGAATGTGAAATTATACCAAAATTTATTTTTGATCTAGTGTTAACTCAATTCACAACATAACTCTTACAAAGTTTATAATTCACCTCTCATTCTCAATATCTATAATATTTTTAATTGTTATTTCTCTAATTCTTAATATATATATTTAATTAATTTAATTATATTAAATAAATTAATTAATACGATATATTTTTTTTAAAATAATTTAATTATTTTCTTTAACTTTATCTATGTCTCTTTAATTATCCAGTATCAATATAGATAATTTAAAAAATTAATAAATATAAAAAATATATTTTATATTTATAATTAAAATAATCACAGTATGTTGTAAAAGTATTTTCATTCATCAATTTTTTAGCAGATAAAACTCTTGAGACTTGTATCGTTAGTGTTTTACCCGTTTAACCAACAAAAAAAAAAAACTCGTGGGAAGAAGCGTAATTTCATACATCAATTTGTAATTTCTGCTTAAGAAGAGGAATTGTCATTTGCACTATTATTACCGTGCCAATAATGCGTCATCAACTGACACGTGGATATGCCATTAACTGCCATGTCATCAGTTGACAGGTCTAAAGTTGGAAGAGAAGTGAGAGTGCAGCAGATTATTGCTCACCTTCTTCTTACATGAACGCAAATTAACAGGTGTTAGCCTGCGAGAGCTCTGTGCATTGGTTAACGGCCAATTGTGCTTAGCATGGGTCTCGTGGCTCTCTCGCTTTGCTTCTTCCTTGAATCACTCTTCCCCCAAAATGCCGAATCTTATTCGTCATCGAAACGCTTCCTCTTTCTTCTTCCTTACACTTTTTAGTTGAAGAAGGCTGACACTCACCTCTACGCCGCCAGGGCCACCTCCTTGGCGCATTTCAGCCAGCATCACTGATCTTCTGATCTTTGATTTCAATGGAAACATTTTTTATTGTTCTCTACAATTGAAACTTCATTTAAAGTTTTTACCAGATAACAAGGTACGCAATCATTCAAATATCTCACTTTCTCTTCTCTGCAAGCAAATAGATGTATCAATGTACATGGCAAGTTCTGTATTCCCCCCCCCCCCTGTATATGATTTCCAGTTTCGTGATGGTAGTCTGTAAAGAGAAGGTTTCTAATTTTGACATTTTGTATCACTCTAGTTGCTTTGGAAAAAAATGGTCAGATTTCAGATTACGCGTTGTTGGAGATGACAATGTGGGAGAACTATTCTGTTTTAGTGTTCCTATGTTTTCACATGTTAGAAAAATGGAATTCTTAAGTATTAGATCCAAGAAATTTCTTAACAAGTCTCTTGAATTCGATCTTGTTGATTATGTGCTAACTGATGAGTTATTTGGTTGCTGCTTGTTCCTTATAAGGTTTCGGAAGGTACATATATCACTTCGCCATGCGGGGAAGGCAGCGAGTGTCGTCCAGGGAACACATAACTGCGTACGATAAAGGAGAAACTTCGGGTACCTTCCAGTTTGCCACTTACCATGAAACTTCCGGCCATTGCTACTTTTTGAAAAGATATACACTATATTGGCACTGCATGCATGCATTAGAATGCATGACCTGGCTTATATATTTAGGAAACTCTGTTTGACAAGCCAATGAACAGTGAGCTCCTGTCTCATTTACTCTCCCTTTACAGGAAGACAAAATATTGACAGAACAGGGATATGCAGAGGATTAGTCACTATTTTTTTTTTTTTGGCTTCTTATTCTCTATTTTTTCTTCGTTCGAAATATATCTTGTCCTCCCACCAATTTATATCTCTCCATTCTCACTTTTAATAATATTTCTTTGTTTGTTGGTGTCTGCAAAAAATGTTGAATAAATAGCAAGATTATACTGTTCACTTTTAGATGTTCTATTAGAGAAATTGTTATATATTGATGTTGCTGACAAGAAGAATTTCATTCTTCATGGCTTAGTACGCTTACTGAATGGTAAACCTTCTTGGAGGAAATCTTTGCGGCATGTATTAGTGGCTTCAATTTCTTCTTTCTTATTTGGCTACCACCTTGGGTATGTCCTTTGAAGCATGACCCTCCTTCATTTTTCTCATGACAGTAAATTCTGTTGTGTAAAAAATGATCTATTTTCTTATCACCATTGCTGGTGCAGAGTAGTCAACGAAACCTTGGAAAGCATTTCATTAGAACTCGGCTTTAGTGGGAATACCATGGCTGAAGGTACTTATCTGGTTGAGATTAGATACTTGTTCATCATATTTTACTTATCTAGAAAATTGATGTACTTCTTTTCCATATTATGTTGATGAAGGTCTTGTCGTAAGTACTTGTTTAGGAGGGGCTTTTGCTGGGTCTCTCTTCAGCGGGTGGATTGCAGATGGTGTTGGACGCAGGAGGGCTTTCCAGTTATGTGCCTTGCCTATGATCATTGGGGCATCAATGAGGTATTTACTGTATAATTTCTTTTATTATTTGTCAAATCTTGTGCTACAACACAAATTTATTTTTTGCAATGAAAATCTAAAAGCTCTGCTGTTTACTGACAATTTATGCCCAAGCTTAGTACAAAACAATTCTCTTTTTCTTTTTCTTTCTCTTTCTCTTTCTCTTTCTTTCTTTCCCTTTTTGGGCTGTATTTCTTGCTTTAGTTTGCAAAATATAACAGTTGATAAAGCTTTAAACTTATTAATCACAAATCTTGTAGTGCAACAACAAAAAGCCTGTGGGGTATGCTTCTTGGGAGGTTATTTGTTGGTACTGGGATGGGACTTGGTCCTCCTGTTGCAGCTCTTTATGTGACCGAGGTATATGAGATAATAAAAGCAGTATTATTTTTCACATTAGGATCGCATTATTTTCAACTGCAAGGGTCATTTTTTCCTGAATACCTACAAGTACCTATTTTCATTTGTAGGTTTCACCTCCAACTGTAAGGGGTGTTTTTGGGAGTTTAACTCAGATTGCAACATGTCTTGGAATTATAGGTTCACTATTTGTTGGATTCCCAGCCAAGGAGATTGTGGGTTGGTATGAAATGTTTAAATAGACTTTTATAGAGAAGTTCATGGACATATTTGTCCCTAGATATCAGTTCCAGATTTCAATTTTTTTTTCAAAATTTTCAGCTCTATTAAAGGTAGCATCTCATATGGAATAATGTTCTCAGGTGGAGGATTTGTTTTTGGGTATCTAACATTCCTGCTGTACTGCTTGCCTTTGCCATGGAATTCTGTGCAGAGAGTCCTCATTGGCTTTTCAAGGTTATATACTTTCCTATGTCAATCAATAATAACCTGAATTTTAAGAAACTGATCCAGTCCCTTGTTTGCAACGCATTTGACTATATTTCAGTCTTTTGATTGAGGTGTAACTTATCGAGTAGAATGAATTTAATAGAAATATTTGGGTCCTGATCATTGTTACAGGGATATTAGTCGGAAGGGACTATTACTAGTTGACTTATGATCAAACAACCTTGTTCATTTCACCTTCCATAGTACCATAACTGATGCGAGTTAATTAGTTTCTTGACTTGCCTTTTTCATCATAAATGAAGAAAAAGAAAGGTCGTTTTTTATGTTCGTTCTTTTCTATTATTGTACATTGACAATCTCAACCTTCTGGGCTCGTTCTCCTTTTTCATTTTGGATTGATCATGGCTACTTGGGCAGAGAGGCATTTATAATTCTTTGGCTTTTATCAGATGGGAAGACGTACTGAAGCTGAAGCTGAATTTGAGAAGCTCTTGGGCGGGATTCATGTGAAACCTGCAATAGCTGAATTGTCATATGACAGAGGTGATGAGTCTGATACAATCAAACTTTCAGAATCACTCTACAGTCGTCATTTCAAAGGTGAGTTAGAAACTTTATGTACAGTTGTTTTTGCGCAAATATATATATATATATATATATATATATATTTGTTTCCTCAAGATGATTTCTTAACCTCTTTAACATTTTGCAGTGATGTTCATTGGATGTACACTTTTTACTTTACAGCAGCTATCTGGCATTAATGCTGTTTTTTATTTTTCTTCAACTATCTTCAAAAGTTTTGGGGTGCCATCAGATGTTGCAAACACTTGTGTTGGAATTTGCAATCTAGTGGGTATGCATTGGCTTTGCACCTTAGTATTTTTGTTGTTTTGATTGTAAGTTTCATATTTTCTCTCAACCATGACGTTTCCACCCCTTCAGGGTCAATTGTTGCAATGATTTTGATGGATAAACTAGGAAGGAAAGTGCTTCTCCTGGGGAGTTTTACGGGCATGGTGAGAAACTACTATGCTTGATTATTTTCTGCATAAACTTTGACCTGGAATATATATTAAAATTCAAGTACTCTGGGTTTCGTCTATTGTTCATGTATGTCATCTATGGTTTGAATGTATGATATTGCATCTAAAGGATATAAACTGGAGTTTCAAATGGTTTTAATAATTTAATATGCATATAATGTAATCATTTTGAAGATTTCTCAATTTTTGGGAATTTATCTTGATTCTGTTTTATAGTCTTGGGGGGACATTTAGGTTGTGCTTGGTAGGAGTTAAAGTAGGAAAGTGAAAATAGCAGCCTGTCTAAATCATATATTTTTCCCAAAAGATTTTCAATTTTCACTTTTACTTGCACAACTAGTTAGAGTAAATCAAGCTATGAATCTCCTATTGAAGGATTTATTAAAACCACAAGAGAAATATTATTTAATTATAGGGAGTTTCTGAACCTGTAACACAAGGCTCGTGTACATTTAATTAAACCTTCCATTCATTTTCACAAGTTAGGTGAGAATTATTGTCTGACATTTATTCATATTGCTGATCTAGGCTGTATCATTGGGTCTGCAAGTAATTGCTGCAAGTTCCTTTGTATCAGAACATGGAGCAATGTATCTATCTGTTGGTGGCATATTGATGTGAGTACTCAGAAAAATTCAACTTGCTTGGACTGGAGAAAAGGGTAAAAGAAACAAAATTATACATAAAAAGAAGAAAATAAAAACTGAAAAGAAACATAGCCACAAAATTCAATGTATTTGTGAGTGGTTGCAAGTGTTTAATGTGCCTTTGATATTCATGCAGGTTTGTCTTGTCATTTGCTCTTGGTGCTGGTCCAGTTCCTGGTCTCCTCCTGTCAGAAATACTGCCTAGCGCAATCAGGGCCAAGGCAATGGCAATTTGCATGGCTGTTCATTGGGTAATCTTATTCTGCATTCCTTTTTCTTTACTGCTTTCTAAAATCATTTTGCTGATTCTTTTGTCAAAGGAAGTAGCAGAATTGTTTGGACTTTCTTCCATGCATGCATGTATGAACAAAGTTTAGGTCCTCATTACCATTCCCCTTCTGCTGATTTTCTTTGGTTTAAGTTCTCGGTGAGATTGTTGGCTGATACATTGTTGGACAGGTTATGAATTTCTTTGTGGGTCTACTGTTTTTGCTGTTGCTGGAGCAAATCGGGGCACAGGTCTTGTACACTATATTTGCTTCATTCTGTGTGATGGCAGTGATTTTTGTGAAGAAAAATGTTGTGGAAACAAAAGGGAAGTCTCTTCAGGAAATTGAGATGGCACATCTTCCAGTTTCACAAGAAGCAACTTAAATGATAAGGATGAGGTATAAGTGGCATATTTTCATTGGATGAATCCAACTCAGGCAAAACAAAACAAAACAAAGATTTTCTTACACGAAGAATTTGCAGAAAGTTAAGTTTCATGAGTTGAATCTGCCGGAAATGTTCTGCCTCTTGTATTTACAAATATCTTATTGAACTTCTACAGGGCTTTTTCCATTCTTGGGCCCAGAAAAATATGAACTGCCAAATGTAGTAGAAGCCTTCAATGAGTATGTCCTTTTCATTTAATTATTTCTATTGTTGTGAATGAGGATTCTGAACCTTCAACTGAGTATTACTTTAACTAGAAAAACGCATCAAAATGATTGTATTTAACTTTCTCGCTAATGCTCTTTTTCTTTTTTTTCCTTTTCCAACTTACATCACGAGACTATATGGAGTTGACTCCAAAGTTATTTGTGGAAGGATCTTCTTTATACTAATTTTCTCAAACATCACCTTTAAAATTTTTGCATCTCATCGGAAACAATATAATATAATATGCTTAATATAAAAGGGAAGATTAATAGGGATGGCAAAATAGCATATAAGTGTCCATCTTTCCCATTTTTTTTTCAGAAGACAAGTTTTATCAAAAAAAAAAAAACAAAGAAATAATGGACTCTAAAATAATAAAAGAATTGAGAGTTTAAATGTTATCTTTCCATTTAAATCTAACTTTATCGAACCCCAAAATCCAAACTTTCTTAAGAGGCACACTAGTTTGGCATATGTGTTTCTCTTTGTAGTTAACAAAATTTTCAGTTTTTTAAATTTCGGTTTTAAATCAAGGATTTTTATTTTTTAAAGGGTAAAATAGTCTAAATATTTATTAAATTATAATTTAAAAGTTAAAAAACTAAAATTAAAATTATGATAAACCTGAGATACAAAAGATTAGATTGCATTAACCCTTTTCATTTTTTTTTTTGGCTCAATTTGCCTCACAGGTCACAAGTCAGATCCGGTGCTCTCTTTACATTTTTATTATATATAAATATTATTCTATTAAAGATAATTATATTTAAAATATTTTTAAATATTAAATATATATATATATATCTCTATTCAAATGAGAGATTAGTTTTTTTTTTTGTCCTGTTAGACCCAGTCCTATATTCCGTGGTCCTTTCATTGTTTGTTGTTCAACGACCCGTTTGGAGCCCGTGTTTTGTTGGTGTAACCAAAGTGCCAATAAGCCAATATCGAGTAGACCTGAGGTGGAAGAAGAAACCTCACTGCAATCCTCCGTCGAGTTGCTAAGAACCGTTTCGGAGCATGCTTCTGAATCTTGTCGACAGATTCTATTTCTATCCACAAAGGGTATCCGGATAACCCATGCCCGCAAAGGCTTCCTGCTTTGTGATTACATTGTACCCAATGGCGTATCAGTAAGAATCTGTCACTGACTGAGACTAAACCCTCATTCGTTGAATCGCTGTGTTCCACTCTCTATGCTTGAAAGATTCATGATTTGAGGTTTCTTTGATTTTGTAGGATGAAAATGGGAATTGGCATGGGGGCGCAATCGCTACGTTAATCGACAACGTTAGCACCTTGGCCACCTATCCCTCTGTTCCAGGCTTCAATCTCTCTGTCGATTTCTCCATATCAATCTTCTCAGCGGCTAAGGTCCAGGTACTGTTTCTTTCTTGCCCTTTCTCTGTAATGTCTGAATCAATATTTGCCAAAACGACTGCGATTTCAAAGTGGGGTCAGCATCCCTTTGCAAAAGATTACATTTTTCTTTGAATGGCAGGGAGAGGTAGAAGTAGAGGCAAAAGTTGTGGGGACGAAGGAGAGGTTAACATGTGTGGCAGTTCAAATTAGGAAGAAAGGGAATGGAGAATTGATTGCTTTGGACAAGCAATGGATGTCAACTACTAATACCATTGCAAACCATCAAACCGGTAAGCCCTGAAGACATTGAAGCGCTTGCTTTTCTTTTTGGTTTCATGAACCAACCTGGATTGTATTAAAAAATAAATGCATGTCGCTTTCTTTTCCATTGCGTTTTTTTAATTATATTACTAGATATCAGAGTAACCATAAATAGATTGAGACTTTATAACTAAAATATCTCTCTTAAATATTAATAAGATGACATTCAAATATAAGTTCTTTTATTTTATAATTTAACTGATGTAATACTAAACTAAGTAACTTTTTTTTTTAGTACAGAAATTTTTAGAAAGGATTTAGGTCCACCCATAATATAAAGGTAGAGCAAAATCTACTTTTTTTCTAGGCGATACCAATGTCAGGTAGAATGAGCTGTCTATTATTCTCAAATATAAATCTAGATACCTAAGAGTTAGGATATATCTCTAAACGTCGCGATTGAAACCATAATAAAGTGATACTCCCCATAGATTAAACATGCTCTAAATAATCAGATGTTTCACCATTTTACCAATTAAATCTACATAAAATGGGTTAAACTAACTAACTTTTGAGTAACTTATATGTAACATTTTCTCCCTCTTCATTATTGTGTGTACCTTACTATATATTTTATAGCCTTTTTGTTTTCTTTTTTTTTGTTTGATATAAATTATTTTAAAAAGGAGTTAAACTCACATACAATTAAATAATAAAGTAAAGTCTCACTTCCTCTCACTTCTGAGATTTCTACCTCTAAGATTTAGCCATATTTAGGTTCATTATTTCTCTCTTAGTACAGTAAATTTATCTGAAAGGTTATGGGTTGAATCTTATTGTAAAAATATTATATACAGTTAGTGTCAATCTTTCTAAATAAAAAATAAAAAATATAATAAATTTACCTATTGCTTAAATACTATGATGAATATTAATATAAAAATCTAGTAAGAACAGATAATTTTTTATAGAGTACATTTTTAGTCATCTAACCTAATACTATTAATATCAAATGATAATTTTTTATACTAACCATTGTTAGTTTAAACAAAATTATTAACTTTCCTCTTAAAATTGTAATACCATGTAAAAATATATGAGTCACGTGGATATTACGTAAGCTGTTATATTAGTATATTGATCAATTATAACTGTCAAAATTAGCATCTTCAATGGTAGAGAAAAATGTCCTGAAATTATATTTCCATGACATTAAAATCAAGAAAACTTTCAGGGCATTGTGGGACCTTAATCCATACAAATACAAGCAACAACACTCAAATTCAGTCCACCACTAAAATATATATATAATTTTCATTTTTTTTTCAAGTATATAATTTTCATTTTGGAGCCCAAAGCAATTATTATAAGTTACTGTATCCAATCTTAATTATAAAATCCAATTAATATTTTTAGATAGATCTAATAAGTAAAATAAATTAATTAATTATAACTAATATAAAAATTAATTGACTAATTTAGATATATTTAATAATATATAATATGAATTTATTTTAAGAGGTTAAATTTAATTATAATTAATTAATTAATTTAATTTTTTAAATTTATCTATAAAATTCAATTGAATTTTATAATTATGACATGAGAAAATAACAGTTAACAAAATATTGTTTTTTACTTTATACTTTTAATTCTTAAATTTTAAGTACTCATATCGTCTTTAATTAATTTTTTTAAATAAATTAATAAAATTAATTATAATTAAATATAATTTTTTAAAATAAATTTATATTATATATTTTTTATTTTAATCAGTTAAATATTTAACTAG
This sequence comes from Leucaena leucocephala, assembly GCA_037074615.1. NCBI lineage: Eukaryota > Viridiplantae > Streptophyta > Magnoliopsida > Fabales > Fabaceae > Leucaena > Leucaena leucocephala. The sequence goes on along the minus strand of CM073558.1, from coordinate 3,719,338 downwards.
ATTTGATAAAATAATTTAATTAGAGTAAAATAAATGAAAAAACATTTTATAAAATTAAGGATAAAGTGAAATATATGGAATGCACTTTTGCCTCGATAGTGGTAGCGCTCACAACCCTACATATTGGAAGTATGCAATGAATTTCCACAAATGAAATGGTCAAATGCTTTCTTATATGTCTTTGATTAGAACACCACCCAGGAGCCCTACTGAAGCTGAGCCCAAATTAGAATTACAAATTCTTCTTCTTCCATAGCCATGTCGGTGTTTGCGAAGTTCAGAGCAGAGATGGAGGAAGAAACCTCTCTGCCATCTTCCACCATCAAGCTGCTAAGAGACATTTCAGAGCGTGCTCGTGCTTCGGGTCAACAGATTATACTTTTATCTACACAAGGGATCCGGGTAGCCCGGGCCCACAAAGGCTTCCTCCTTTGTGATTACATCGTACCCAATGGCGTCTCAGTAAGAACCTGTGACTCTGAATAAAACCCTCATTCGTGTTTTCCGCCATTAATCGGTCCTTGAAAAGTTTCATGCTTTGCCTTTTTTTTTTGAAGGATGAAAATGGAAATTGGCATCCCGGAGCAATCGCTACGATAATTGACAACATTGGAACCTTGGCCACCTTTTCCCTCATTCCAGCTTTTAATGTCTCTGTCGATTTCTCCGTATCCTTCTTCTCCACGGCTAAGGTTCAGGTACTGTTTCTCTGTTGCCTTTCCCTACTTTTGAATCTATTTATTTATTATTAATCAAGTAATTAAAATATCGTGTCGGTGGCCTACAGGCCTAGTGAGCTAAGGCCATTCCAGATAGGATTTTGACTTAGTCATTATACGTAATTTAATTCCGTTGGGTAGTGCATGGAAAAAGCTGGATTAGAAAAGACAGAATCACTTCGGTGATCTAGGATTATGAGAATTAGTTTATAGCTATAGCTTGGATAATGCCCAAACTTTACCCAAAAAAATTCAGTAGTCAGAAGAATCCGAATAACGTTTACTAATCGTGCTCTCTGTTTACTGCTCTGCTTCATTTCATATCATGAGCAACTCCAGATAACTTAAGCTATAGCGAGAGACATTCTTGATTAAGTCCTCCGCTGTACTTTTTGTGGATAATTGATATATGTAATTGATCAAGTCCTCATTAGAATATAGCTTAAGTTATCCGGAGTTGCTCACGATCTAAGATAAAGCAGGACTGTAATCAGAAGGCAGGTTGTCAGGGACTCTTCTGACACTAGGTACAGTGATGACAACCAGAATAAGGCTGTTTCATATGTCGGTCAATAACTACTAACTAGGTAGTTATGTTTGAATGACAGGAAGAGGTAGAAGTAGAGGCAAAGGTTGTGGGGAAGAAGGAAAGATTAAGTTGTGTGGCTGTTCAAGTTAGGAAGAAAGAGGATGGAGAATTGATTGCTTTCGGCAAGCAATGGATGGCAGCTACTAATATCAATGTAGGCGGCCTTCCAACTAGTAAGCTCTAAAGAACAAGCCATTTTTTGTCTTGGAGACTTTTATGCTCTTGGTTTTCTCATCCATAATAAAGTCAATTTGCAATTTTTATTGCTGCAGATCTTTTTTTTTTTTTTTTTTGTTAACAATGGACCAACATGGATTGTATCCAAACGTATACATATAGCTCTTTCTCAGGAACATGAGAATTTTAATTGAATGTGTCACTGGAGTTTTTTCATTCAAATTTTGAATAAATGTTTTCTTTCTTCTCTTCCTATCCATCCTCCTCAATCCAAACATACCCCAAGAAGAAGAAATGTCAGAATTGAATCTTAACTGCAGAAAAAAAGGTTACTTTACTTTTTCTCCATTCTTCAATCAAAACATAGCTAAAAACACCAACAAGAATTAGATCTAGCGGAAATAACTAGTTTCTCTCAACGAAATGAATCAAAATTCAAATCCTTATTGGAACAAGTGTCAACACTCAATACTCAAGAAATTTTCTCGGATTAAAGTCTTAACTGATTGGCTGTTCTGCAAATTCAAGGGATATCTGGAAGCTGGGGTTGAAAATTTTGACATCCACCAAGAAAAAGTAGCCAATTCGTGATCTACAACTTGTGCTTCTTATATTGAAAAAATGAAATAATAGGATCTGTGATCTTGAGCTATGAGCAACAAGTGCTGAACCCGTTTGAAATTTGAATATTGATGTCACTCCTTTAACATACCTACAAAAAAGTTATCACCTATTTCAATAAGTATGTTTTTTGGGATTCAAATTTATATTTTTTTCTTTATAAAAGTGAGACTGTTTACTTGTCTAAGCAACAACTTGTTCGTCATTTTAAACTAACTTATTGAAAAGCTCTAAACATTATAAGTCTATCTTCTTGTTTTGACCAGTGAGTACTTTAATGGCATATTTAAAGCACTGTCTGATAGGAAAATCTTCTCAACTCTTGAAAACATGGAAGGCTCTGAGGATCTTTTTTGTAGGTATGTTAAAGAAACAATGATGAAACACTCGTCTCTGCAAAAAAGAAAAAAATCGTCAAACTATAGCTTAGAGGCCTCTCAAATGGTACTATTTGATCATCAGGTGGAAGCAGTAGTTACAAAACTTAACAGAGTAGTCAAGGTTCACAAAGGTTCCTCCTTTGAGATTTCATCATACACGAGGGATTACCTATCAGTAACCATCTTCTGATTCAACCCTGGTTTTTGATCAATCATCAATGTTCTCAACCATAAGAAACTGACTTGTGTAAGGGATAAAACTCAATTAATAATAGGATGTGATTTATATTCGCATCCTTGCTTATAAAGTCAATTGAGGCCAGTAAGTTATTAAAAACTCAGTGTCAAACATAGATAAAGAGCTCAAAACAGCTTTTAAGTCTCAAGAATTAGTTTCCAGAACCCTGCCGTGATGCCCCAAACAAGCTCTAAATATCACATTTTCAATATCATTAGAAATATTAATTGAAAAGAGTATACTTTTTTGTACCGTTTCGTCCTTGTTCTAGTTCCCTCCCACATCAAGCACGCCAATCAAGAGAGGAAAAGACATATCCAAAGTTGCACAGCACAAACAATGCACTTCTTACTTAATTATTATATACGGCCATTCTTGCCTTGTTGTAACTCTTTATTATATTAACTTTAATTACATAAATACCCATAACCCTTTGTTTTGTTCTCTCCTATCATTCATCCTTCTCTGTTCCTTGGAACATGTGATCACTATTACAATTATTATTATTATTAATTAATATTGCCTAACATTCCCTTTTTTTCTTATTCTCTACACCACTTAACAAAGAGGCTAACCAAAGCCTTAATAATAATAATAACCTATATTACCCTGGAAATCAAAGTTTTAAAATATCATTGTTCAAAATAAAATAATATCCATGAGGTGGTCACTTCAAAAAGATTAATTCTATATATATATTCAGCTAGGTCATTATATTAATTAAGTTTTCCTTGTGTATTTATATATTGGGACCAAATATCATTTTTATCTATATATTCTAAAAATTAATTGAAATTAATTGTCTAAGAGAAGTATAAATAATATATCGAAGTTTCTTTGTATAAATTATGTGAAGTGTGAGTCATGCACTCCTCATCGAGCACTTAGTAATGATTTATATAAATTATGTTAATTATATACTATTAACAATTAATTTTTTCCCCTCCATTAACAAACAAAAACTACAATCACAATCATACTTTTCTTTTACCTATATATAAGTTTAACTGATAAAAGGGTAAGATATACGATCATTTAAAATATGTTCAATCTCTATATAATATCATTTTCTTATAGTTCCAGTCGTAATACTTATAAAAATATCTTAAATTCTAAGTGTCTAAATTTATATTTGAAGGTAATAGATAGCTCTTCTTACCCAATATTAGTATAACCTAAGAAGAATGGAGATTTTATCTTACTATTAGATAGTAAATGAACCCATATCTTTTCTAATTTTTTTTTTACAAAAAAAGTCATACTTTTTAACTTTTGCTTTTCTCTCGTATATAAAAATGGAATTACTAATTAAACCAACTTTCCACTATTGCTACGTCATCCTATAAAAACATGTATTATTAATCCTTGGGCAAATCAAACTAGGTTATTTTACCTCCTAGTCTAATCACTCCAAATTAAATATTTCTTGAACACATTCTTATTTATTTACTTTATTAATTAGTGGATATAAAGGTATTCATCCGTCATTATCCCATTGGCCTCACCTTTCAAAGTGGAAAGAGCACATATAAGAGAAAACCCTAATCCCCTTAGCAGCTGTTTGGTAGGGAATGTAATATTGTAATGAAATAATGATTATAGATTATTTATTTGATATGTTATCAAAAATCATAAGATGAAATTTATATATTTTATCTAAAAAATAAAAATAAAAATGAAATGATATTTTTAACTCTATTAAAACAAAAAACATACAAACTATATATATATACATACATCAATTCATGTAAATTTAAATTCGAGTTACATAACTAAAATTATATATAATGAAAATTATCTTATTTGTTATAATAAAAATTACATTGAATTGCTTTATTATGTTAACCAAACATTCGAATCAGCAAAATTAATATATAAAATTGAACTGCCATTATGTTCAAATTACTTAGAGAAACACAAAAGAATGAAAAAATGCATAGAATTAAACTTGAATAGCTACAAATTAATGTAACAATATTATTGGTACATAATTAATTAATAAGTATCTTTTAAAAAAGAATTTATTGAAGGGTGAGACTGGCCAATGCCATGTTCATATCATAAGCCATTGACATCCAAACGCACTCAAGTTTTTGTTTTCCTTTTTTGCCCCCGGAAAACAAAGTAAAAGAAACGACAATCACAAAAAGACTAAATGTGATGCAATATATAGCCTGAGAATGACAAGAGAGGCACTAGTGATATATATATATATATATATATATATATATATAATAATATGAAGAAGTGGTCCAAAAGGAGACCCGAGAGATTGGGTCCATGGAGTCACATTCGGGTCAGGCACATGAATGTCTGTCATCACTCGCTGACAACTTGTTTTGTTTATATATATAGTTATGAATTACAATATATCCCTACTAATTTCACACACACACACACACATATATATGAATTCTTATAATGATGATGACTGGCATGCGATGGGAAACTTCCTTTTAACAAAAGAACACCAACATAATCCATATATATACCCACAAAATCAACATGAATAATACCGAAAACAAACTCAGACACTTCTGTGCAGAAAGCCACAAAAATAAATGATTTTAGTTGTTTTCAAGTGCTTGTGTTCTAGTTATGTATGAAGATGGTCCTAATATATACACGTACAAATAAATAGCCTCAGGATAATTACCCAAACTTTAACGTAATTTTGCAGGTACTGATTACTTGCATGCATATGTACGAATTTGTCTCAGTTCTTGTCGGTCATGACTCATGAATGCCATATATAGTTTCATTCAAATCACATATATACGCATCTACAAATATTCCAAGTTTATTTTGAACCTATGTATACAAATATATGCCTATTTAAATAATATGTTAATATTTTTTTAGTCTTTATAATTTGTAGCAGTAAATTCAGGCCATTTCAATTACTATACATATATATATATATATATATGTTATTGTGAGTTATTTTGACTTTTGAGTTTCTAGAGAGGATATGGGAGAGCTTAAATTTAATTGGTGATAGTTGCTTAAGAGATTATTTATCTATTTCTTTTATTTTTAATATAAGATATATTTAACTAGTCTGATTAAATTAAAAAAAGTTAGTTAAATTAATTAACATGTCATTTTTTTTATAAAATATCCTATTCATAGTATTTAACCCACTCCCTCTTCTACTTGATTATTGTTAAGGAAATATTAATATGAGTATTTAAAAAATTAATAAATAAATATGTCTTATATTTAAAATAAGATTAATTTTTTAATTATGTTAAGTGGATATAATACTATTAAATAAAGAAGGAATTTCTCTAACAAAAACAAAAAAAATTAAGGAGTTTTGTTTGCTTTCTTCCCCTTAGAGATTTTAATCAAACTATAATTTCTGTAAAAGTTATTTTATATATTCGTAGAGTGGGAAGCTGAAGTTCAATCTGTTATACACACGCGTATGTGTTATGTTTTCCGTTTGTGTAAAAGAAAAAGCGAAAGATGTTTTGAGACTCGAGGATCAGTTTTATTCGCTAAGATTAATTATTTGTAGAGAATAAATGATACAATTGGTAACTATTTATGGTTTAACGATCTAATGCATGTGTATTAATAAATAAGTCATGGAAGGCATATTGATTACGATGTGGCTTCCTATAATTAGTTTTTATAGATATATTGATTATGGTGAATATAATTAATTGGTTAATTATGACTAGTAATCATCATTAATATTCTGAAGCAATAAAGGACAAATCAATCAACTAACTATACTTATCAAATTTTATAATACCCAATTCAGTTAAAAATAAATATATGTCGATATAACTTAATACTTTTAATTCATCTGTTTTATTCTTGTATTGATTTTTAAAAAAATTTGAGCCACATTTTAATAGGATTACTAATGAATTACTATTATGTGGTTTAAAATCTTTCAAATGTCAAATTATAATTTTTTAACCGTAATAAAAATTTATAATAATGATAAATACCTAATCAATTATAACATTTTTTCCCACTCACTACTATGTAATGTGTGGGATAAATCTCTAGTTGGACCTAAAAGTTAAAGCTAATTATCATGAATAATTATGAGTAATAATTTATTAATGATAATAGAGGGAGGAAAATAATGAACAGATTAATCAAAATACATATATTTAAAAGCAAAAAGAAAAGCATCTTGAAAGAGGTTTCACCGATACTAATGTATAGCTCAATATTGCACGTAATTATCCTGATGATCAGAAATTAGAATTAGAGAGAGTACATGGATTAATTATAACCTAAATATGTGTTTGTGTAGTTGCTTGATTCTCTTAATGTTAAAATGCATATAAGGAATAATGCCCATATAACATCATAAGCAATTTACCATTAATTATTTTATTAATATGTATAATTAGGAGTAATCAAATTATTATAGACTGACTGCTCATGATGTTATATATTAAAAACCGGTGGCATAAGAAGGTGCCCAGTAATCAGCTCCATTTTCGTTGCCAACATGTTGAGTGCAAGACACTGGCACCAGGCATAGCCCTCTACTCCTCAAATCCCTTGTCTTTTCTTCTCCTTCCTGCTTCATTAATTAATTTCTTCATCAAATCACTATTTCATATACATACATATATATATATATATATATATATATATATATCAACAAATATATTCACCAATAAATTAAGATACTCTACGAAGTAACCTACCCAAAAACTAAATAAGAGAGAATAATACAGATAGTGAGAGTGAATAAGATCTATTTATTTTTTATATTAAACAACCCACTCCACTAGGTCCTTATACTTTTAGCAAATTTTAATTTTAGTCCCTATATTTTATTTTCTCCCATTTTCGTCCCTATATTTTTCTTTCATCCAAAATGTTGGTTCCTGCAATTTTATAAGGACTTGGGTTTGAGATTAACGGTGTTAACTTCACTTATGTAGTATTGACACCGTTAAATAGGCTAATATGAACTGATGTGGTGCTGTATAAGGATCAAACCAAACTCATTAATTAAGAGTTAGAGTTTAGGCACAAAAATTAAAACTTGTTAAGAATATAATGATCTGAAGTGGGTTTAACCCCTTTTTTATAGAATTCATAAAAACTCAATTAATTTTAGAGGATATAGATCTACAATTATTAGTTATCATGAACTTCACTAATAGTTAAGAATGGAGGCTTCTATACCCAATTTCTAAGGTGATGATAATGATTAAGATGCTATATACTTAATTATATTATAAGTTGAAATAATTAAAAATAATAAGAGGGATGGTTAGGAGTCAAATGAAGGAGAATACAAAACTCATAAAGGGACAGCTTTTGTACAAAAAGATAACAGGGAAAAATTAGCAACCTGGTTTGGAGCTCCTTTTCTTTTGAGGCCAGTGTCATTCAACAGCTACATTGGAATAAAGAGACACACAAAAAAAATAGTATTATTATTCAATTAATTAATAATTAAATTAACGACTAATGTAATATTTTATAACTTCCCTCTCAACTTGTTTTTGACTTCACATTATGCTTTTCACTAAAAGCTTAGAAGCCTTATTATTATTTCTAATGCCTTATTATCTCTTTTGCTAATTATAAATTAATAAATTTTGTTGCAATAATTGCAAAAGGAGCCTCCCCGTTTGATTCTAATGAGTTGATGGATCCAATAAAGCTTACCTGACCCGGGTCCTCAGGGAACACAGCATTCCTTTCTCCATGTACCTAACAAAAAATAAATAATAACACAAACATCTTTTACATTGTATTGGGATTATATAAATTTTTAACTAAAAACATCCTCTGTCAAAGAGGTTAACATATGAGAGAATTACATACAAGTCTAACAAGAAATCGACTATCGATAAGTCAAATTACTTGCGTAAATATAGAAATTTGTCGTGTGAACATTGAAGTATTACATGTAAATAAAATTGAGAAAATAATAAATTTTCTTATTAATAATAAAAATGTAATGTAATTTTATGTTTTAAATTGCATCCAGCATCTTCAGTATTTTTTAACAATGCTTAATATCCTAAATTAATTTTTAATACATTCATCACTTTAAAGTATTTATTTTAATAACATTCATTCAATAAATTAAAATAACTTTTTATATAATTTTATCTTTAAAATATTTTTCTTAATAGTAATAAATACTTTAAATTTAGGGTATAAGTGCTACTAAAATAATATGTTAGAGTTATATATACTAAAAATTATTTTACAATATATATTACATGTTACTTAAAAAATACGTAGGACACTGTATGGGGAAAAATTACTTTAAAATACTTCAATACTATTTGCTACATAGCCCTAATTTTAATAATATATGTTCATAATCAGTGCAAGATACGTACAAAAGAATCTGGAGCATGAACATGCGTGCAAGGGAGAAAAGGGTGGGATTTGGGGTTTATGCTTTGGGAAATGTGAAAGAATGAATAGTGTGCGCTCTGGCCACTTACAGAGTGTTGATTCCTCATGTTCTTCGATGCATTCGACAAGTAAGGCGAGCATAGTGCCTGCAAAAACAAACCAAGCAAATTCAAATCTGTATGTGTCTATATATATATATAATGAGGGAGAAAGAAACATCACCTCAATTTGACCATGGAGGAATCTAATATATCCAATGGCTTCTAACAAGACAGAAGCTGTGTCAGTCTGCAAAAGGGCAAAACACACACACCACCACATTAAACTTCCATAACTCCACGTAATGTTGTGTTTCAGACAAAAATAAAGGTGATACACTTAATATTTTAAAATATTTTTTAAGTAATATTTAATATCTAAATTTACAATATTTATTGTTATTAAAAAATATTTTAAAGTTAAAGTTATTTAAAAATTATTTTCTAGAAAATACTTTTAAACGGCTTTATCTACACAAAAATAATTTTAAGATATTAAGTTATAATGAAAAAATATATGTTAGTTATATACAACTTAACTCTAATAATAATAATACTTAATGGAGTGGAGTGGTTTGCTAAATTAATTACCTTTCCAAATGGGGAAACTAGCTGGTGAAGTGCTGTTATTCTATCGCCGAGTTTCTCCTTTCTCACCTGATGATTTGCATATATATATATATGGAAAATTAGTGAATAATGCTTTAAAATTCAGTGTTAATTAAAACTACGTGATAGAAAGAATATTTCAGTGTTAAAGAGACAGACAATTAACCAAGACGACACACAACACAACACCCACAAACAAACTCTCACAAACAGACACACGCCAAGTAAAGCTATACCATAGGGAGATCGAGAAATACGGTAGCAACATGAGAGGATTGTGTAAATAGAAAGATAAAGACAACAATTTTCTTTCTTTCTTTCTCTTTTTGTCTCTTGCAATTAATTCTTCTTATAATCGCATATTTGAGAGGATTATTCAGATCCGAAACTAGTGGAGTTTTGTGGGTCATCACCTTGAGAGGAGGCTGGCTTGGAGATGCCTGAACCCTAGCCTTCTTATTACTAACTCCAGAAGAAACTGAGCTATTATTACTCTATGACAGAAGAAGAGTACCAAAACAGATACATGATTAGAAAGTGAAAGCTTTGATATATATATATATGAAGAGAAGAAAAGTTCTGTATAAATTGTAAAAAGATTATTACCTGAGATGATGATGGGTTATGTTGCAGTTGATTATCGTTATGATGATCTGGCTGCTTGTTATAAGTGAAATCCAAAATATTAGTGTTGGAACGAGACTTAGGGGAAGAAATATTGTTAGAGGGAATTACTGGTGGCGGAATCATATTGTTTAACCAATAAGATCCTGAAGCCTGATGAAACTCGTCACTTCCATGACCGTACAAGTTACCACTTTGAGAAACTTCTTGCTTTATTACATCAACAACAGCAGGTTGAGTTGATGACGCTCTCGACGACGGATTATTATTATTATTATTCAGAATCTCTTTTCCCAAATTTTCCATCTTCTTGCTTTCAAAATGATTCGACGGCCCCATTCTCTCTTCTTCTCCAGGCAACCCTGCGCTGTTATTTGTGAACATATTAATACCAGCAAAAAGTACCCAAATAGCTTACAATTCAGATAGTTCTTTGATCAAATCTGAACCCAATAATCGTTTTTGAAAGTACGTAGTTGTGTGTGTGTGTATGAACTTCAGATGTTCTCTTCAACCTGAACCTGGAGATATGTAAAAAGTGAAAATACATGTGTACTGGGGAGAGAGTGAGAGAGAGAATTACAAAAGCATCTGGCTCCATGACTGAGGAGTTTCTTGGGTTTCAGTGAAGAAATTCATGGGAATTGATGAAGATCCAAGAACAAACTGAGGAGGGTGCAAAGTTGGTGGATTCATGCTCCACCAGTTAGGGTTTCCGGCCATGATCATTTAGATGAAAGAGACTCTTCTTCTTCTTCTTTGGTGGGCGAGAAGCTTCAAACAATCATCATCACCATGCTAGCTAGCTATATATCTCAACTAGCTTCAAAACAAGACCTTAATAATAATTATATATAAATTTGTATGTAATATATATAATCTACCTTTATATCTATCAAACTGGCCTTCTTTTTCCTTCCCTTTCCTTACTTTCTCTCTCTTTTCTTTCACTTTGTGCTATTTCCTTGTATATGCAACCAAACAAGTCTTTGGCAAAAGCTTTGAGAGTTTCTGTCTCTGCTTTCCTACAAGCTGATATTGAATGAAGAAGTAGAGAAGCTTATTGGAAAGTGTTTGGAGAGAGAGAGAGAGGAGATGATGATGGACACAATTAACTTTGCATATCTATGGTTGCTTTCTCTTTCTCTTTCCCCTTTCTTTCTTTTTAATTCATTTATTCAGTATTCTTTTTTTTCTCTCTCTCATCGTTTCCTGCTTTTTTGCTTTATTATAAAGTGGGACACAAAAGCTGAAGGCCAGTGTTATGAGGCCTATAAATTAATGACTTATTTCCTTAATTTGGGGTTATACCTTAGGCTCTAGGGTTAGGGGAATACACAAGTTTAGCCGGGCACATTAGTATTTTGATGCCAGTGCCATCATTATATATATATATATATATATATATGTATGCTCTATTTATTCTCTACAGCAATAATTCACTCTTGAACAAACAAATTTTCTGAATCTGAGTGTGCCCTCATTTAAATATAAATACATCGAAGCAGACAATGATAGGAATCTCCCATTAAGGACTGCTCACTTCACTATATATATAAAAAAACTTAATTATTGGAAATGAGTAGTGGTGTTTCGATTTAATTATCATGAAATACTCATTAGAAATATAGCCCTTTTTAGGCATAGATGCTGTTATTTTTGTAAAGATCCACTTACTTGGTAGTTTTTCTTTAACATATATAATTTTCAAGTTATAGATGTTCTTGTATTTTTTTTAGACAATTTACTTCCTAGACTACTGTTTTTTTTTTGCAATAAATTAAATAATGATAAGTTTACTACTGTAGAAAAAGTCTTTAATGAATATTAAAAATAGTTTTTAACGGCGATTTCAAAAATGCACTAGTCACTGACGCTATGAAAATTATGAGATTTTATGGTAGTTTTAAAACTATCGTTAAAAGTGTAATTTTAACAACAATATTACAAATAAATACCGTGAAAAGTCCTTTTGCCAACTATTCATTGTCAGCCAAACCACTCATACTTATCAGAAGCATTAGTCTAGATCTAAAGAAATAGAAAACCTGATGGAGAAATTGAAGATGCAAAAGTTTCTTCTATTGAAGCCTTTTGCTTCTTCTCACAAGATCCATCCACCACTATTCACCATGAGTCACCACGGCTAGCCTCGCAAAAAGTATTGTGTAACATCACAATTTTTTTTGTATTCTTATTAAAAATGTTATCTATCAATAACTTAAAAAATATTATCTAAGTTAAATTATTAAGTTTAGTATTTTTATTATTTTTAATAAAATATGATATCTGGAATATCCTACCATTATTTTTACCTATGATTCGGTGGTTATTATTAGTTAAATTTATTAGAATTTGAATTATGTAAGATCCTAATTTTAATTAATTCTGAACATTTGAGTAACATTAGAATATAATTTATTAAGTAACTTAAGGTTTAGAGTACTTCAAATACATTATTTCATATATAGAATTATAAAATTAAGAAATAATAAAATAATATTTAAAATTGAAGGTAATATTTATTTATTTATATTGAGTTAAATTCAATGGGGTTATTTTATGGTAATTGGAAACTATTGTATAATTATTTGAGTGTAAAGAATTTATCCAAATTATATTCTCATATAAATAGAGCTTAATTATTTAAATTTTTAGATATTATTAATAACTGATAATTAATTAAGAAAATAGATTTATATAATATTTAATGTTGAGATATGGTTTAAGAGTAGTTAGAAATAGAAAATAATTTTCAATTTTTAGCAATAAAAAATATATAGAGAGAGAGAAATAAAAATGAAAAAAAAGAAGGAATTGAAGAAAAAGAAAAAAAGAAAAGAAAAATACATACCCGGTTCAAGAAAAGGAAATAAAATAAAAAATGAAAGAGAAAGGGGAAAATATAGATATATATTATAATGGTGTGGAATATACACCATTATAATAAAACCATACACTCCTCTCTCTCCCTCTCTCGACTCCATTTCTTTCTTCTTTTTTTTGTTTTTTCTCTTCTTCAGTCATCAACAATAGCACTTTCTAAACAAGTTTAAAGATTAAAGCTTAGATTTTCAACAAATGAAAACTATATAATAGTATAGGTAAGTAAATACTTGCATTTAATTAGTTTAAAATTTTTCTATTTGTATTATTTAAGAGGTTTAAAGTAAGGGTTCAAATGTTAGAGAGTAGATTTAATATAAAGATTTTGTTGATTTAATTATTGAGTTATATTTATTGGAAGTATAATTGATATTTAATCGGTTTAGATTGTGACTATAGCTTGTAAAATTGAAAATTGATATTTTTGTTAAAACTTTAAATTGAAAAAATTAGGGATTTTGATAAAATTGAATAATTATGGGTTAATTGATAGTGCAAATGAATTATTAAAATTTAGGAATGATATGATTTAATATTGAAATAAAGATTTAGATACTGTGAGTGATATTTAGAAATTAGAGGTCAAAATTGAGAATTTTAAACTTATATAATTAAATTGATTATTTATTTAGCAATTTGATTGATGATAAAACTTAAAGTTTAGTATATTCGGTGTTAATTATAAGTTAAGGGATTTGAGGATTTATTAGTTAATTTAAGTAAATTAAAGTTAGAGTTTAATTAAAAATTATGAATTATGCTTTTTGAGGTTGATTATGAAATGTAAGCATTGAAAATTTTGGATGAAGCTTTAAGAGTTGTAAATTTAGGATTTTTAGATTGTTTGAGAAGTTTAATGTTAAATGAGAATTTATATGAGTAGAATAAAGTTGAGACAATATAAGGTTATCATTGGAATGATAATTTAGTAAATAGATATGTGATTGGCATAGAGAATTAAGTTATGATATTAAATTAATAATTTTAAAATAAAATAAAGTTAGAAGAAAAATATGAGTACTTATTTAAAAATATATATTATGTCATATTAAGAACTTATTGATGCATATTTATATAAATATTGTAGATTGACTAGTGAATTATGAACTAAAAATGTGACTCCTCATTATGGTACTTTTATTAGTTTTGATTAAAGGTAACAACTTTCTACTCATTGTGTATTAAATATGATGTCTGTGAGTGATTTGATATATATAAATCTACTGATGATGATATGATTATATTGAGAAAAATTTGATTGCCGACTTTATAGAAAATTGTTTCGTGGGACTTAAAGTAATTTGAAAATTTTAAATGGAGATTAAAAGCTTTTTATATCTTGATATTATAATTTGAAGAAAGTTATTATTTTGAGAAAAATCCTATTATGATATTTGTTGATGTTATTTATTATCGAATTATTAAGATTTTGATTATCCCTGGAAGTTTCTTCTCGTGCCCTTACGCACTACCTCTTAATTGGCGTGTGAGGCCTACTCACAGCACACAACAAACACCCTTCAGGCGTGTGACCTCCATGTGCCTCATGTACAGCACCTGCTCCTATCCAGACTCGTCTTACTGCACTATTTTAGACTATTTTGCATCATTTGGTATACCTACTCGACATCCTAGACTTTCCCAGAGCTAATATTTACCTCTCAAATCTTTATGTGATAATTATTATTATATTTAAACAAAAGGTCATAACTTTCTCCTCGTTGTGTATGCTAATATAATGCTTATGAATGATTTAATATACATATATATATATATATATAAATCTATTGATATTATTGTATTAAAAAAACTTGTTTAATCATTTTTATCGAAAATAGTCTTGTGGGACATAAAGCTTAATTTAAAATGTTTGAGTAGAGATTATAAACTTGTTATATCTTAATATTAGAATTTGAAAAAAGTTATTATCTTGAGAAAAATTCTATTGTAATATTTATTGGTATTATTTATTATCAAGCTATTGAGATTTTGATTGATATAATTATCTTGAAAATTATGTATTGAGGATGGGTGATGATAGAGTTATATTTCTAAGACATGGTATAACTTCCATTGAAACTTGATGGTTGACTTTTGTCCTACCAGTTTACCGAGGGATATATCTGACTTATTTATTGAGGGGCTACGATACCCCCACCAATTTATTGAGAGAATGAACCTATGGTCTGGTCAGGTACTCTAGAGATTTTGGCATATCCATACCATTTGATCGATTAGTTTTTTGAGTGATCAGTTATCACTAGCCTGTGGGTTCAGTCTGTGGGAATAAGGCAGTTCGGTTGGTTTAATGGGAGGAGTTTGGGTGGGTTATCTATTTTATTTTTATTATAATAATAGGTTATTTTTTATATATTATACTTTATGATTTATCCCACTTAACACTTTATGAGTACATGTTAGTATGCATGATGAGTATAATTAATTATTACTGAGACGTTTGTCTCACCCTATTTTTATTAACATTTTTCAGGTGATAATTTCATCTTAGTACCCCAGGAAAAATTTTAGATGATTGATTAAAGTTATATCAATTGTATATCATTCTCCTTTGAATGTATGTGCAGAATACTTGTATATTGCCCTGGTAGAGTTCATTATGCATACTTTAATATTATATAATACATCATTTTAATTTCATTCTAGGAGTTCATCTTGGGGATATATTTTAAATATCCATAATAGGCTTTCTAAATTATTAATTATTTCTTCAACTTTATTAAAATTGTATAGACTCTTAGATTCTAGGAGGTCATAATTACCGTTTTATTAATTAATATACATATTTATAAAAAAGTATAATATTTATATTATAAAATCAAGTCTACTCTAGTATCTATCTAGTTATAACATACAATTTATAAAAAAATCAATAATTTATATGTCCTAAATAATTTGACTTATCTTATTCTTTTTCTATTATAATGATTTGTCTATTAAAAAAATCTTTTTATAATTATAGTAGTATTTCTTTTATATTTTAGTAAAGCTCTTTTCTAATATGGTTAATACTTTTGAAATAAACTAAATTTATTTATAATATTATTTTTTATTTATATTGTGTATAAAATAGGTCTAAGTAATTAATAATAATTATATTTTAGGAGGATTTTACATATTGAACCAGATCTAGAGAAGTTGAAGATCTGACTAAAAAGTTAAAGATTCAGAAAATTTTTGCCATTAAAATTCTTTGAGCTCCTTCTGACAATATGCAGAAGAGATTCAAACGAGTGTAAGGTTAAATATGTGAAGAGAAAAGAAAACTTATATATAATAAATGTGAGCACAACAGTGACAAAGTGGGTGGCGATATCGAAAGTGGGAGGAAATTAATAATCTTGGGTATTCCTTGAGGTTTAGAGTAGGGTAAACGAGAGGGAAGACCACGATAGAAAAAAATTAAAAGTGAGACTTTGAAACTATTTATTGAGGTTTTAGGTTTAAAATTTAAAAATTTGCCAATGTTGATTGTTTACAGCGTTTTCTCATTTAACCATCATAAAATGACGTTATTAAAGTTATATTTTCTAATAATAGCTACAAATACACTTATATGTGTTTCGATAGAATTAAGTTTTTATTTAATTATATAATATAAAAAGCATTAATTAATTAACTCATATTGAAATATATCTAAATTTATAGTTTTAACACAAAATAAATAATATTAAAACATTTTTTCAAAAATATTATTATAATAGAAACAATTAATTGATGTTTATTATTATTTTTTGAGAGTTTTTAATTTGTCATATTTTAAATATTATAGTTATATATAATTTTATTATAATTCTCTCTCACACACAAGCACGCTCTCTTCCTAGTTAATTAATTGGCAAATTTTATTTTAGTTATTGAAGAGCAGTGTGTAATGATGATATATAATTTAATACTCAATGATCTAAGGGAAAATGATATATAGGTCCTATGTAAGGAATCAAATGCCAAAAAAATTCTAAGAAATGACATAAGTAATGTCAAATCCTATGGGATATCAAATGAATTTTTCTAATTGTTAAAAGACATAACTACCCCTTGCTCATATTCCCTTAGATTATTCTCGATGCTAGAAAGAGAGAAAGAAGGAGCCGCCATTCCTCACCATCAACACTCTTTTCCTTACTACTTTTGTCTTCTGTTCTCTTCGCACCTCTCACCTCCCTGCGTCCTTCTTCTTTGCCTTAATTTTAAACAAGTTGCACAGTTATTTTTTTAAACTATTCTTCTTTAACACTGACATAAAACGACGACCTATTTGGTCTTGAGTCTAGAGACATCCCCGAAGAACAAGACATGAAGGGAAGAAGAAATCAGATACTCACTCTGGTTGCTGTAAAACGTGAATGACAGAGCATGTTCTGATATGAGATGTGATGTAACATCCCAGACCCCTCCCTCATAGATATTGTCCCTATTTGTAGCCGTAGCTAAGAGCAGGGTTTTATTTCCCTGAGTGCAGCCGTAGCCACCCAGAAAACACGTCTACAAGGGGAAGGTATCCACACCCTTATAAGGCATGCTTCTTTCCCATTTCTAATCGATGTGGGACTTCACAACATCCATTGTAACATCCCAAACCCCTCCCTCGTAGATATTGTCCCTATTTGCAGTCGTGACCAAGAGCAGGGTTTTGTTTCTCTGGGTGTAACCGTAGCCACCTAGAAAACGCGTCTACAAGGGGAAGATATCCATACCCTTATAAGGCATGCTTCATTTCCCTTCCCAACCGATGTGGGACTTCACAACATCTACCCCCTCATAGGTTGGGAAGGGGAACGAAGCATACCTTATAAGGGTATGGATACCTTCCCCTTACAGACGCATTTTCTGGGTGGCTACGGCTGCACCTAGGGAAACAAAACCCTGATCTTAGCTACGGCTGCAAACAGGGACAATATCTACGAGGGAGAGGTTTGGGATGTTATAATTAGTATCAGAGTCAGGCCTCCAATCGGTGTGCCAGCGAGGTCGCTGGGCCCCTATGAGGGGGTGGATGTTATGAAGTCTCACATCGGTTAGGAAGGGAAACGAAGCATACCTTATAAGGGTGTGGATACCTTCCCCTTGTAGACGCGTTTTCTGGGTGACTACGGCTGCACCCAGGGAAATAAAACTCTGCTCTTAGCTACAGCTGCAAACAGGGACAATATCTATGAGGGAGGGGTCTGGGATGTTACATGGGACATGAGTTGTTATTATAGTACGCAATAGTTGTTAATATGAGTGATTGAGTTGTTAATACTTTCGATTGATAAAACAGCAGATGTTCTTGTTACTAAACTAGCTTTATTTTCTAAAGAAATGAGCAATCTATCTTACAAGCTTTAGTATTTTATTCAAGTTATTTCCTAGATGATTGAACACGTTCATAATTATAATGGCAAATATCTTGCTTCAAATACTGATTAAATTATGTATTTTTCTGCATGCTGACTATTACATTACCTGTAGTTTTAGACTTTGTAAATTCATTTATAACCCTGGTAGATTTGTAGGTTGAAGATCATGAACTTACAGATGTTGTAGCAATCAATGAACTTATAAGAGTGGTGACAATTGATACTAGAAAGAGCACTAAAAATAATTTACAGATTGTTGAAGGCAGCTGCTATTAAAGCTCCTGCCTTTAGTAATAAAAATGTAAAATTGTAATGCTGATGAAATAATTTTATCATGTTCAATAGTTTGGTGTGCCATTTCATTGCTTAAGTATGCAGGAAATTTGGCAACTAAAATATAATAAATGAAAACAGGTGTTTGAAATAATAATAACAACTTCACTACTAGTTAATAACAAGTACATAGTGAAGGAATAACAACATATGCATAATTCTTCCAAGTATTTTGAGAGACACAGGAATCCAACTCCACCAATGACAAATATGGATTGCATGCTATACTAACTCCTAAAATGAACCTAACAAAACCTAATTGTGGGGGAATAATTACAACTCGACCACTTGAAAATAACAACTCCATGCTAAAGGAATAACAACTCCACCACCAGAAAAAAAAACTAAACCAACAATAGGAAAAATAACAACTCCACCACTTCTAAATAACAGCATCTTCATAATTCTTCCCAGGATTAGAACAGACAGAAAGTGAATTGGGTTTGCAAGCACAATACCTGTACTGAATCAGAAAGAACATACTGTGTATATGAAAATAACAACTCCACCAATAACAAATGACAACTCTATTGTGTAAAAATAACAATTTTGGCACAAGACTTTCCAACACTACTTTAGTGAGAATATAATTTCATATATATGCACTTTACAATTACAGCAACAATGAGAAGCAAACATAAAATGAGTATAATATACACAGTCATTTGCATCAAGATCTACCCTATCATCCAAAAGGTAGAGCTTGATGAAGGTTAAAAAAATAGCATTCTCACTTTGCTTAGCAATTTACAAAGCAAAAATTAGTGTGCTCTATATTTCCACAAAAAATTATACAGCACCATTTCTCAGATTGAATCTAGGTTATTACAAGTTTTGACTATGTGTCCAGGCTCATAGCATCTTCCACAGTGATAAGTCTTTTTGTTATGAAATTGAGACTCAATCATTTTTCTCACTTGACCACCAACATGTTTGAACTCATCCATTATTTTCAAATTGTCCCACATAAGAACATAACAAAATATATACTTTCTAGACGATCTGGCCATCAATAATGACAACCTGCACCAGATAAGTGCATAAGATTGTCAATATAAGTGCATAAGACTGTCAAATTATCCAACAAAACTAGTGCATAAACTGTCAATAACGCAATGAACAGAAAAATCAAACATATATATGAAATTGAATCCATTATGATATAGATTGAAAAACTTGAAAATCTATAATATTTTCTGTGGTTTTATTCCATGACACAATGAATGGGTTAAAGGTGATCTCTTTGGTGCTTGCCCTTTGAGGCATTTCGTCATACGTCTATCAACAATACTTGAATGAGACCAAGTCCAAGATTCATTAACACACAAGGCATAGTGATATATTCAGAGATTCATGGTTTCACCCAATGAATGAATAATCACAATAATAATCCATACAAAATACTATATTTGGCATATATTAAGATAATATTTTATCAAATTATACTGTTAATAAGCTTTCATCTATAAATGTTGTTCATATCTTTTTATGTTGATATAACATATGCCAACCACAATCTCAATACACTATAATATGAGAGAAGACCAAAGCTTGGCCAAAATTATAATATAATGACATTTCAAAAGTCTATAAGAGGTTTTCAAAATATTTAAATAAAAAACAAACAATAATGGCATCATAAATAATACTCACAGCTCAAAAATGTTATTGTTGCTATCCATAATGCGAAGGTAGCTACCCATAGGGATTATTTTTATTTTAGATCCAAGGATTGAATAATTAAGGATATGTTACAAGTCATTTGCAATAGATCATATACATAATGTATAGGGACAATAATATAAAAATGGAACTATTAATTACATAAAAGCAAGTAGACATATATATAAGTAAAAAAAGAAATATGACACAATACATCATTGTAAAGTAAATTGGATCAACAACTAAATTTTTTCACCAAAGAAAAATATCTAATGGATTTTAAAAGACCACGAAGTTTAACTAGACATATATATAAGCAAAGTAAGATGAGTAATAGTACGTTTAAGTGAGAGTACAAAGCTATAGCAAACTTGGGCTTCATTTTACAGCTCATCTATAAGTAATGGTAACCTGTACCAGACACAAATTATTAATAATTCAATCACTCATATTAACAACTATCGAATGCTATAATAACAACTCATGTTCCCCTCCATATCAGACCATGTTCCCCTCCTTATTAGCAAACTTTTGCCAATTTCTTGGACTTATTCGTATTGATGCCACAATTGCATCAGAACATCATAGTTCAATAGAAATAAGTCAAGCTAAGAAGAAGAAGAAGTATAAAGAAGAACTCAACTGTGTTCAGTTTTAAAACAGGTATGATGCTTCCAAAAAAAACTTTCATGTTTAAATGTGATACTTTAGCAGCACAGGGATCATTGGTGCAATGGCAACTAGTAAAAGAAAGTTCAGCCATAAAACATGCTGCAAATCATAACATAATTAACTCATAAGTTCCTTGAACCAATTTATCACAAAAGCATAATACGTAAATTGTTTAAAATCCATTAAATCACACAAACAAATGTAACCAACAAAGGGAAAATGACATAAGGGACTTAACAAACTTGTTAATTGTCACATACTCAAAGAAAACTCCAATGCACTAGCCACGAAATCAAACTACTGTTACATAATATAACACCTTAAACCTATAAAAGATAGAAAATTCCATACACTAACATATTTAACATATATAAATGACCAGAAAGAGGGTTTGTTATATGTATAAAATCAAAATTTTAGAAATTGTCCCTTTTTTTATAGTATATCACATCAAACTTGATGTAAAAAGGTTTCACCCTTTAGAAACGGTAATCAAAATAAGAGAAACTATGAAATAAAATTTAACTTCAAGAAATTGAGGCAAACAATAAAATAACAAGCTTACCACCCAAGGGGTCCTTCTATGGCCAATTAACACATTTAAGCAACTTCTATTTTCTTTACGGTATAGTTATCATTGCATATGTCAAACAAAAAACTAAGCTTAACCACTAAGGAGTTCAAATTAGAAAAAAGAAGGAGGAGAAAAGTACAACTTACTGTGTCGATGCAAGCACTTTCCCATCTGGTCTAAATACAGTTGCAATAGTAGATCGTAGGGGAGACAATAAGGGACAATGTTTAGTTGATAAATGCTATAATGACTTTGCCTCAACCCTAAAAATCATTGTTAGATATGCTATTCCTCAAATTTTATTGTGCTTCAAGAAAGAAAACAAAAATACACATCTTGAACAAACTTACTTTTCATTCAAAGCTAGTTCACAAACAAGAATAACCGTTGTTTTATCGATCTAATGTATTAACAACTCAATCACTCATGTTAATAACTATCGCGTACCATAATAACAACTCATGTCCCCTCCTATATCAGAACATGCTCTGTCATTCACGTTTTACAACAACCAGAGTAAGTATATGAGTTCTTCTTCCCTTCGTATCTATTTCTTTGGGGATTTCTCTAGACTCAAGACCAAATGGGTCCTCGTTCTTGGTCATTGTTAAAGAAGAATAGTTTAGAAAAATAATTGTGCAGATTGCTCAACATGAGGAGGTGAGAGGTGTATAGAGAACAAAAGATAAAGGCAATAAGGAGAAGAGCGTCGATGGCGAAGAGTGTCGACTCCTTATTTCTCTCTTGCCAGCATTAAGGAATCAAACTAAGAGAACATGAGTAAGGGGAAATTATATCTTTTAACAATTAGAAAAAATTTATCTGAAGCCCCATGGGACTTGACATTAATTATGTCATTTATTGGGACTTTTTTTACATTTGATTCCTTACAAGGGATTTAGGTGTCATTTTCCCATTATCTAAAGGCACCCATTCCGTTTGTTTAAATCTTTTAGTTGGGCAATCATTTGAAGTATTGGAGAAGGATGCAACTGCAAAATTAACACAGAAAAGTGCATTCATGCATGCATAAGAGATGTTTTCTCATTTTAAAAGCAAAAAAAAAAAACAGTCACTCTTTGAAAAATTTCTATAACCAAACAATATTGAGAGGAGCATCAAAATATAAACTCAAAATGGCCTCCAAATTTTCTCCTAAAAATAGGGGGGGAAATTCCAGCCGTGTGTTTAGATCCAAATAGGAGAGAACAAATTAAAGCATGATATATGTGCAACAAAGAGAAAACTACATTTCCCAAAAGCCAAAGAGTAAGTATGAGATAATATCCATCACATGGCATATTTGTACATATATATACATACTTCTTGTTTCCCATACCACTTCATCCATCCATCGGTTCTCTGTTAACAACAAATTAAAGGAATATATTATGAGTCACACTCAAGAAATTTTACTAGTGAACTATAATTTATAAGTTTAAGAGTTTCCCTCACCTAATAGATTGGTTTTTATAAAATGAGTATGTTTTCCCTTTAAATTTGTACTTATAACATCAGTGCTCTCTTGTTGAGAGGGTGATATTCACAAATAGGACTACTATATAGAGGGTTTAAACAGACAAAAGGTCAAATTAAGTGCTATATGGGGCTGTCAAAAATGACTCTTCTAAAACGAGGTATATTGTTATGATCAATCCCACTCAGGGAGCCTTACAAATAAAATATGATTTATAAATTATGTATATATATACTCCTTTGATCCTTAATTACAAAATACATTTAGCTAATTTGATTAAATTAAAAGTTAACTAAATTAATTAATATAGTATGTATTTTCTAAAATATCATAATCATTTTTCCTAATTTCCTCATTAGCTCCCTCACTTAATTATTATTAATAGAGTATCAATAGAGATAATTTAAAAAATAACAAATATAGAAATTAAAATAGGTCTTATATTTATTAATAATATATATTTCCTAATTATATCATATATTAAAGAATGTGGGAGGAGTATATATATATACACACACACCATCAACAAAGTAAATGTGTAAATTAAGATTCATGAGATGATACATGAACGAGTGTGTATGAAAGTATAATTAAGGAAGTAATATTTTTCAAGAGGACAGCTTTTTGTTTGTTGGCCAGGTGGTCGAGTTCTTTAAGAGCCTTTTTGTCATCTTTAAAACGTTTCTAGCATCACATTAAGAATCAATGAAAAGTAAATGAGGTAGCCAAACATAAGCTAGCAAAGTGGTATCAAGAAACGTTTCAACTTAAGTGGTATCAAGAAACATTTCAACTTATTATATTACCTTTTTCATAATTTCTGGCTTGTTGGAGACGTACATATATATATATATATATATATATATATATATATATATCAAGAAACATATTCTCGGAAGGATTTGGTTTGACTAATGGTCTTCCACTTGAGAATGAACAATAATCAGCAGAGAATTTGGGTCTCACCAATTAGAGCCCTTCAAGCTTACCATAATCAATTTCCATCACCCTTTTTATTCTTTTTCTTCCAACTTTAGCTTAATCATGCTGACCCCTTTTGACCGAGTTTCACATCATTATTCCCCATTTTCTTCCTTCCTTCCTTCCTTTCTTCTATCTTCCTTTCCACCCCCCCCCCCTCCTTTTTATATCTTCTGTTTTCCTTTTATCATGAACTATTTCACTTAAATGAATTCAACTCAGCAAATACTGTGTCACACACACACAAATGTGATTTTAAATTTGTCACTTAAAATATGGGAGAAAATTGAAATGTAAAAACTTATTCTAAAAGGTCTTAAATATAAAAAATGATTACAATGATAAAGTTAAGGGAATGAAATATCATTTGGCTTTGTTTTTGGAATCTTGATAATTAAATAATTATCCTCTTCACATTATGTTCAGAAATTACGCTTTTGCTATACAGAATATTTAGTGGAGAAAAATAAATTGAATAAAAGTGAGTAAAAAGTTATTTTCCATAATTTTGTTTGATACTATATATAAGAAAAATAATCTCACTTTTGATAATTGTTTTCTCCAAACCCTTCCTTGTCTTATACCTAACATTGAGGGCCTTTATGTTTTGGAATTGGCCTCAAAGGGTACAAATGGCATTATCATTATTTTTTTATGCAAAAATTTTTAAAAATTGGTTGGACTCACCCATGATCTAAATGTATGACGAAATCTCTTTTTTTTTAAGGTGATACTAATATTAGATAAGATGATATATTTATTATTTTTAAATATAAATTTAAGATATTGTGAAAAAAAGTAAAATAACTAGACAAATGTTAGGACAGTTTGGGCTGTAACCTAAGCCACAGATAGCCCATATCGAAGTTCCAATAAATAAAAGCCCACAATTACAGTGTTTGGGACCCAGAAGAAGAAGAGCAAACAACGTGATAGTAAATCATAATAGAGTTCTTGCTTATACCAAAAAAAAAATAATAGAGTTCTTGCCACCCATCGTAAATGAGTTTAATTGACAGATAAATAAGATATATAATTATTTAAAATATGTATAATTTTTAAAAAATATTATTTTATTGTAGTTCTAATTACAGAGATTGGAGAGGTATCTTAACTTCTAGGTATATAGGTTTACCCTTGATGGTAACAGACAACTCGCTCTATATGATATTAGTATCGTTTAGGAAGAAGGGAGATTTCGTCCTACCTTTGGATCGTAGGTGAGTCTAACTTTTTTCTAAAAATTTATGTATCAAAATAATAATAATAATAATAATAGAGTTTTTACCCTATCTGATATTAATATTGTATAAGAAGAAGGAAGATTTCGCCTTACCCTTAGATCGTGGCGAAACCTAACTATTTTTTAAAAAATTTTGTAACAAGAAAATTATAATAGAGTTAATACAACTAGTAAAGAATTAACTCATATATCATAAGGATGTAAGTTTGACTCCTACTATAAATACCCTATAAGCGCTATCTAAACTCTAACCTTTATGGGAGACCAATATATATAAGATGTTTGATGCTAAAAAACAATAATAATGGCATTAATTTTAATGAAAAATTAGTGCTCAATCTATTTAAATTTTTTTATATAATTTTTTTATTGATAATATAAAAGTTTAATTTAATTAATTTTAATATATTAAAAAAATAAAATAAATTAATTTATTATAATTAATATTATAAGAGTTTAGATTATATTTTATAAATTAATAAATATATAATATAAAAAATAATACAATCTTCAATTTATTAAATTTATATTTATTTTTATTTTAATCTATTAAATTTTTTATTTAAAATATTAATAATTATAATTCAATAAAAATATAAATTATTTTAACTCTTGATCAAATATAAATTCATATAAATTGAAGTGATCAATTGTATTAACTTTAATATAAATTTATTTAAAAAAATTAAATATAATTAAATTAATTAATTTTTTAATCTAATTAAATTATTATTAAGGCGGGAGTATAATGTAAACGTATAAAAAGACTTTATTTTAAAATAAAATTGAAAAATTAGAAGTAACGTTTGCAATAAAAATCAAATGACCAAAATGGAATTTTCACTTTTGTCCGATGACAAAGCGTTTACATTTTCCAAGAACTAAACAATTGATTTCTCGAATCTGTCCCTAGAGAACCTGGCAAATGACTTGTTGAATTCACTTTGAACCTCTTGAGAGAGAGCCTCTTCCCCAAAGTTCTTGAGGCCATTACTCAAAACCTTAGCCACATGCTCATCTGCCTCCACACTCAATCCCCACCCACTCTTCTTCATCATCCCATAAATCCTGACTGTTGATTCCCTCCTCTGCGCTCCAGTCACCGCCTTGATCAACTCCACCAACCCCTTGTCGTCGCACTCGATCCCACCCTCCGATTCCTTCATCTCCACAATCAGACGGTCCACATCCTCCGCCATACCATTCCTCGCCAGCGCCTTCACCATCTCCGCGTACAGCGACAGACCCGCCTTATACTCCGATCGGACGGCGGAGAAGGCTTGGAGGGCCAGTGAGCACTGGTCCTGCCGGAGGAGCTCCTTGAGGACGGCCATGAGGTCGGACTTGATCAGACGCGAGAGGTTCTTGGAGACGAGGTCGTCGACGTTGGTGGGTTTGGTTCGATGGAGACGCTTGAGGGTTTGGACGGCTTGGATTGCTTCGATGCTGAGAGTTCGGCCTTTGACGAGAGGTCCGCGCTGAGACCGGGGTCCGCCGCACCGGACCGGAACATAGGCGGAAGGCGAGGATGTGGTGGTGGTGGATTGTTTGGTTGGGAGAGAATGGTGGGGTTTAAGGAAAGTGGGGTTTTGGTGCAAAGTTGAAAACGCCATGGCAGAATCAAGCGAGGGAAGACGACGAGAAAGGTATTAGGCTAAAACGTTGGGCGAGATATCTGATCTATTATCGGATTGGGAATCAAATGACGAATTTGCCCTTTGTGGGGTAGGAGGAAAATGGGGGAAAATAAGAACGTCGACAGCAGATTTCGATTTCGAGCCTGTCTCCTTGACAACTCGGACATATCGACGCAATGATTGCAATCGAGTGACAGAACATATTTAATTAATTGGTGATACCTGAACGTTTTCCATTGTTTGTTGAAAAACAAAGTGATACTATATTTTTTTAAAAAAAATGCTGTTTTACAATACAAATGAAACAAGATCACAAGGACAAAAATTTACAAACTTGAACGAAATAGAAAGATGTGGTAAAACTAAGTTGAGTCCGGAGAAAGAGCTAAGCATTTTGTTGATGTCTTGCTAGAAAATGTGATAGGACTTCCAGGAATTAAGCCCGCGTAAAAAAAATTCTCGTCAACACAAGTAATTTCTAATTCATACCTTAATAGAGAAAAGATGTTGCTCTTTTGAGTGATGAAGTATGGGTCAGAAACTAGGAAGTTTTTTTTGGTAAGGGCATATTTTTAATTTTTTAAAAATAATTATATTTGAGATATTGTTAGATATTAAATATAAATATATATTTTTATAAAAATTTAAATTTTATTTAGTTATATTATAAATATGACTATTTATTTTAATTAAATATAAGTGCAATTGGTCATAGAGTGGTTTTTTGGACAATAAATAGTACAGAAATTACAACGATAATATGCAAAAGAATTACAACTATACTGGCCCAAATATCCATTTAAGAAGATTTAGTGGGTATAAGTCCATATTTGGTAATGGATAAGACTTTTAGCACCTGCAATATATGTGTGGGTACATATATTCTTCTTCTGCAACAAACGACCATGAAAGTCCTCCTTCTGAAAATTGGGTCTCTATATTCTTCTTCAGACTTTTGAAAAGTCTCCATATTCTTCTTCGGACTTTTGAAGTCATGAAACATTATTCTATTATCAGTCTCTATCTGGTTTTTGAGATTTTTTATTGGAACAGGTCCCAGGTTGTGGGGTGGCCACCAATTCGATCCCATCGGAGGAACACGATTGCCTCGAGCTTGACAAAGAACAAGGACGATGAAGATGACGAGGGAAAACTAGAAGCAAGTAAATGTCTTTATGTAAAATTTAGTATGGATGGTGCTCCATATCTCAGAAAGGTTGATCTCAGAATGTACAACACCTATATGCAGCTTTCGTCAGCTCTTGAGCAAATGTTCACCTGCTTCACCATTGGTATACTCTGTTTCCCCCCCCCTTTTTTTTTTTTTGGTTTATAAGCTTTTCAGTGTTTATTTTTAGCTTTTCCAATGAAAAAACATGGGAAGGTTGCATCTTGACGGTTTTTCTGTTGTGGGGTTTTGTCAAAGTAGGTGAATACAAATATGGTGTGAGGGATGAGAGCTCTTTGAGGGATCTTCTTCATGTGTCTGAGTGTGTTGTTACATACGAAGACGAGGATGGAGATTGGATGCTTGTTGGTGATGTCCCTTGGGAGTAAGTTCTTTCTGCTGATCCATTCAATTCATTCTGAATCTTCTAAATTTATAATTTACTGAGAAATCAATTACTTTCATCCCAATCATTCAATAGCTTTTTATCAATAAAGAGTGATGCTCAATTTCAATAGACTAATATGTGGGGTAAGAGGTTCTTAAACTTATACAGTCTGCTATATTTATAAAGTTTTTAATATGGGAGTCATAACAATATGATTAGCATGTTAGGTGGGAGAACATTTGAATTTATAAACTACACTTAGAAGTTTCTTGATAGGAGATAGAGACTCATAACATACTAGTTTTAATAAGTACATTCCGTGCTCATCACAAATATAGACTTTCTAAATTAATTTTGGACAATCTAGATTTAATATAATTTAATATTTATATTTTAAATATTTTTTGTTTTAATAGATACAAAATTTAAAATAAAAATAATATTATAACTGTCACTCTACTAAAGAATAAATTTATCACGGAAAATTATAGATTAAAAATTTTAAATTCATGCTGTTTAAATTTGATTTAAATGGCCCAAATCTCATCAGCATTTGGTATTTATAACCCGAATGAGTACCCATTACTTTCCCATTTGAACAAATCAAATTTCAAAGTTTTCTCATTCGATTCTGATGAAAAACTCAACTACTGTCGTTTTACCTAATTCCACTATTATGTCACCACAGGATGTTTTCTCAAATTGCATCAATTAATTTTTGAAAACCCTTGTAAACATTTCTGCCATTAATTTAATTTGTGTTAATTAATTGCAGCTCCTAGGGCCATGGAAAAATGCAGGAGCCACAACGACTGCAGAAGAATCAAATAGATCAAAGAGGAGCATATTTTGAGTTTAGGGTTCTTGTTGATCAACAGATCATACGATATAAAAATTCATTGCTTTTTTCTTTTCTTTTCTTTTCTTTTAATTTTGGGATGCATCTATGGATTCATATTGCAAATCCAATTACTTAAATGGAGACATCCTAAGATAATATATACACAATTTGTTTGTTGACCTATTCAATATTTTATGTTGGTTGGATTACATGTTACTGTTATAAAACCGTTACTTTTTGTGTCTTCCTCACTATGCTATTCTTTACAAGTTTTCTTAACACTCTGTTATTAGATATAAGCATTCATAATCTCTTAAGTTTATATATGGGTTTTCACAATTTTTAGATCATAAATATATGAACTAGATAAAATAAGATATTTAGTTTGATTTTAAATAAAAGGCCTAAATTCATTTTATTTTTTAAAATTTTTAATTGCTTCTCTAAAATATTTATATTGATTGTATATATTAAAAGGACTTCCATCAAGAATAATTTTTTTTATACACATGATTAAAAATGGTAGTTTAAAGAAATTAACACATTTTTATTAGAACTAATTAATTTAATTAATTTAATATATATAAATTAATTATTTAATTTTTATATTAAGTTATGAAGATAGTAACTTGATATAAGTTATTAAAATATGTTGAAGTTAAATCTTGCTATTATATTTTGTTGAAAAATTTAGTCTTTGTAGTTGATTATTTAATTGTAACTAGATGTTGACCTTGATTTAATTAAGATGAGTCACATTATTCATTGTTTATAAACAATCATACAATATATTATATACAAACACTTACACAATTAATTTTTTAATATATTTTTTATTTTTTATCATTTAAATCTTATATACTACTGTTCAATATTTACATAAAAGTGATATTCTATATTAATCCTATGTTTATAAGAAATTTGTAAGAGTTTTATATTAATTGTTGATATTATAACACAACTCTCTTCCTTTATTTAAATTTGTGATTGGCTGTTAGAAATATAAGCTAAGTTTAATGAATTCATTCATATACACTAAAAATTACTGATTAATATCCCTGTAATCTTTTGTTATTATATTGTAGTTGTATTGGAAACAAAGTTCAATTACACCTCCAATTAAATCCAAAATAAAGACCAATTATTCATTCCATTATTCAAGTAATAAAAAAAATAAAAGCAATTTGCAAATTCAGTAGTGAAAAAAAAAAGAATGAGAAATTTCACAATATTTTTTTATTAAACAAGTGTACAAATAGTTCAATTTCTCAATGGAAAGACACAAATATTTACTATCTAATAATATCTTAAATAGAATTATTTAAAATAATCAATAGGATTAGCTATTTCTACTTTTTCATCTCCTTGTTAGTTTTAGGCCTAAAATTAATCACTTCTCCTTGACTTCATGAAACATTGGATAATCGAAAAATCAAAATTATTCTTGCCAATGAATATTAGCTTTAATAGAATTAATTAATTTTTCACAACTTGATGAATTAAAAATTTAAATCCTCTTTAGAAAGATACATATATTTATTATTCAATAATATGATTACTTTTAATAAAAAATACTTTATAATCGACTCTACTTTTTCAACCCTTCGTTCGTTTTAGGGCTAAAAATAGTCTTCTACTTGGCTCAATGAAACATTGGATAATTAAAAGATCAAAATCATTCCTACCACTAGGTGTTAGATTTATTATAATGGATTAATTTTACAACTTGATGAACTAAAAAATCATATTCTCATTAGAAAGGTACACGTATTTATTACTTAATAATATCTTAAATATATTTCTATATTTAGTATCTAATAATATTTTTAATAAGGTTGTATTTAATAAGATAATAGCTATGTTTGAAAAAAAAAAAACCATTCCGGATGGTAGTGTGCGTACAATTATTGCAACTTGGAAGACGTGGCTTGGAGTTGCAGAAGCATAAGCATGACGATGGGAATCTCTTATTCTTTTAACCAAGTGGCCCAAGAAGAAACAGAGCAATCGAAAGCAGCAGAGTATTACTATAACGATCAAAATCGAGATAAGATATCCCCATATGGAATTAGAAGCCTGCTCCCAAATACACCAGGTCTATTTCACCAATTGCCCAAACACAGTTCAAGTCCTGGCTAGCCTCGGTCTTTGTTCTTGAGATTTACATTTGAATTGGATTTGGGAAAAGGGTTTTCTGAAATTCTTGTCTTCCATTTCAAATGTTTGGTCCCTTCTTTGTCAGGTAAGGAATCAATGAATGAATTTGTGCCTCACATCACAATTTCCCTTAATTATATTAATGCCAATTACTATATGACACTTGATATATATAGTATATTGTCCAAGATGCTTGATTTTAAAGCCCTTTAGACTCAAAAGGGACGAGGGGAACATGATTGAAATTTATATCTTTATAATTTTATAGGACTTGAAAATAATAATTTATTATTTTTTTGAAACTTAATGTATTTTTCCCTTGTAATTTTTTCTATTATTTAAACCTATTATTTATATTCTATCAAACATTTAAGTAAATAAATTATTTATCTTCCTTGCTATTATTTTTTATTAATTTTTATATGACTCAATTTTTTATTTATTTCCATATCAAAACTACGCTTAGTCTGCCAAATGTAAATGGATTAACAAACTTACAGACCCTAATTGTTTTCCAGTTTTCTCTTTTTCTCATACAGATCACTGAGATCACAGATGAAGCTGCGTTAAAAAAAATTGAGCAAGTTAGTAGCTTAATTTAAGGGTTATGTCATCTTCATCCCCGAGCACAACCCCTACTCATCGTCATCCTCATCTCTCTACAGCCATGTTGTTGGACAGAGCCTTGTCTGCCCGGCGTGGCTCCACTTTCAGCGACGACGAGGTCGATGCCGCCACCGCCGACGACGAATCCAAGACCAAAAAGCAACACTTCTTTTTCCACGCCTCCAATAGGGCTTCCCATTACCTCTCACGATTCGGCTCTGGTGCCTCCTGTGTCTGTGCCCTTGCGTTTCTTCTTATCCTCTTCTTATTCTCCTCCTTCGTCTTTAGTTCTCGAGGCTTCGTCTGCATCTCTTCCTCCTATAGCCCTGTGTCTCGTGCTGGCTTCTCTGGTTTCGACGGTCTTGAATCGGATTTTGGAGCCCTTGGTGTGCCCTGGTGTGAGTGTCTCTATGCATCTGATTTGATCTGTTTAATTTAGCAATGCTGAATGTTATTTTGGGATTCAAGTGTTTGTGTTATCCGAATTTTTCGGTTTTTCATTTGGATCGGGGAAAACCGCTGGCTTGCAAATTTACTGTAAATCGGCCTTTAGTATTTTTCGATCATGAGTTATTGAAGTCTGAATTAGCTGAGATTAGCTCTCTGGGGGTTACAATTCAGGTTTGGATTTAGTTGAAGGAGCATTGAACTTCCAAGAAAAGCTTGAGGAAAGTAAATTAAATAAATCCATCGTTTAAATGATGGTAACTTGAGGGTGTGAGCATTTCTTTTAAGAAGAGATTTAGGTGTGATTAGTAAATTTATGAATTATTTTTGTTCTTTTCTGCGCTTCCTACAATAAGATTGTATTTATGGCTAATCAACTAAACATTTGAAGTTAGGAATAAAATATTGATTCATAATTTTTTTTTATTTCTTATTAATCACATATCTTTACTGAAGTTTGAACTTACGCTTAATGATGGATAAATGGAGAGCAAATCCAATTATATTTTGAACATAAAATGTCAGTCATGAAATGAGTATTTGATTTCTTTTTGTTTTGATATAATTAGTACAAACAGTTTGATCTTGTTGGATACTTATACTCTTATTCTTGGTAAAGGCAGAACGAAACATGGTAAAAAGGTTGAGTGGACGTCAAAAGATCTGCTTAAGGGATTGGAGGAATTTGTTCCTATATATGAAACCCGACCAATAAGAAACAACATGTATGGGATGGGTTTTGACCACAGCTTTGGGCTTTGGTTTATAGCTCAGTGGCTGAAGCCAGATCTGATGATTGAGAGTGGTGCTTTCAAGGGACATTCAACTTGGGTTTTGCGGCAGGCTATGCCTGACACACCAATTATCTCTATAACTCCAAGGCATCCAGAAAAGTATCTCAAAAAGGGGCCTGCTTATGTTGATAGAAACTGCACATATTATGCTGGCAAGGACTTTGTAGATTTTGGAAATATTGACTGGTCACAAGCAATCAAGAAACATGGAATTAGTGACCTTAGTCGAGTTCTTGTATTTTTTGATGATCATCAGAGTGAATTGAAAAGGTAATTTCTGGATCCTTGAGGATGCTTGATTGCATTGATAATTACTTCTGCTAAAGTTGCTATTGCTTAATATTTTTTCCCCTTAAATTTTATGATGGACAGAATTAAGCAAGCTTTAAAAGCTGGGTTTCGTCATCTTGTTTTTGAGGATAACTATGACACTGGAAGTGGAGACCATTATTCATTGAGGCATATATGTGATCAATCCTATATAAGTGGTTTGTAAACTCCCTATTTTGTATTCTGTTCCTTCTGTCAGAGTGAGAAATTCATGAATTTTCAGTCCCCAGCGGACGAGTTTCAATTGTATTCCATTTCCTACTGAGATTGATTTGTCTCAATGATGTATGCTGGATGACCTTTTCTGAGATGACAGAATCTTAACAAATTTTAACAATTTTTCTCTATTCTTTTGTTGATCTAGGAGGGGGCCACAGCTGCTTTAGAGATAGTGATGAAGCTAGGATCAGGTCAATGAGGAAGAAATTCTGGGAGAAAGCTGTTGACATCGAAGAACTTTGCGGGCCACAGGACGAATGGTGGGGTGTTAGAGGCTACATGCGCGATAACTTCAATCATAGTAATAGGCCAATTTCACATGCAGAGCATTTCGAGAACAGCAGGTTTGTGGAATCAATCCTTGATGTTTACTGGGAATTCCCTCCAGTTGCTGGTCCATCCCTCACTCATCAAACCAGATATGATCCTGCCCGTGCAACCAGTCCTATAGTTGAAGATGGCCGCTATGGTCTGTTCCAAAGGCTTGGTTTGTCCAGACTCGACAATAGTGTATTTAATGGGTATACTCAGATGGTTTATTTGCAGATATCTGAAGAATCTAGATAAGTTTACGAGGAATCTTGTATGAATATTTTTGCTTCAGTTGATTAAGGCTTGATATGTAGTGTTTTCCCCCCTAAAATTCTTCGCTGACTGATCTTATCTGCTGTATCTGGTTTAGTAACTCACTAACTTCATATTTTCAAAAGAACAAACTTGTTCATGACTGTCAACGGACAGATGTTTAATTAATATTTCTTCCCTTTTGAATTCATGTAAATGAAATTTGGGGCAACTTACTAAAATAAATGTAAAGCTCAAGTTATTATATGTCATCACTCTTCAGGTAATTCAAAGAGAGTAGTGTCCACTTTTCCCATTTCTTTGAAAAGGGGCCTTTAATTTCATCATCTTTAAGAGAAGCGGAGTAGCTGGTCAAAAGTATCATTCCAAAAGTCAAGTTCTATACCCTTTAATTCTTTGACATTTGAATGATGGGTCCAAAATTCTTAGAGTCATCCAATCAACAGAGGAATTAATATTGCTACTTTTTTTATTGTTATATTATTCTTTCTATTTTTAATATAGAATTTATTTAATCAATTTAATTAAATTAAATTAGTTAGTTAAATTAATTAATATAATATTATTTTTTAAAATATCTTAATCATCTTTTTTAATTTTATCTCTCCCTCTCTTAATTATTATTCAACGAGTAGCAATAGGTGTAATTTAGAAAAAATAAATTATAAATAGAAAAAATAAATCTTATATTCAAGATTAAGATTAACTCTCTAATTAAGTCTTATATTAAAGATTAGACAAATATTATTTACTATTCACTTATTTTTATCTAGGGTAGAGATTAACTGCGTAGAATTATAAGTAGGATTAAATTCGTGATTTTTCACTTGAGCTTACATACTATGATGAGGCTCAAGCCATTGACATATCAATGTGGCATCTAATACAAGAACAATAAATCACTAATAACTGCAATGATGTTATCATAACAGTTAGCGTAGATAATAAAAAATATGTCCGTGTCCTACAAATACGCAAGTTTGATTCTTGCTACTTATGTGAAGTTTTATTTAGTAGGTGATCTTATAAGTCCTATATAAGTACTCTTTGAACTCTAAACTATATCATAACTTTAGTAGGGGATTGATGCTGAATTTATTTAAATTTTTTTGTATATATATATAAAAAAAAAGAAAAAAGAGTAGCCATACCTATCAAATTTTTTACTGTGAAGAAGTGTAACATTCTTGCACGGAAACATTTGTAAAGGTTTTGTTTAAAGAAATGAGAGCCATGGCCACATGAAAGCCGTGGGACGTAGCTGTAATCTTCATTGCTTATTAAACCCATCCACAGCGACGTCATTAATAAACCCCAGTACTAGCACCACTTTTAATTCCATAACCATTTGGCACTGAAAGAAAGAGAAAGAAGACAAGATCAACGGCCTTCAATGGACTCCTCCAACTCAACTGATGATCCTACCCCATCTTTTTCTTTCAGAAACACAACTCAAACCAACTTCTTGAGAAGTCATTCCACTAAAGAACCTCCCGCTTTCTCCGATTTCCTTCACTCGCCCCCTCGTCTTTCGTGTCCTACGCTTTCCCGGAGCCTCCAAGCCTCTCCTCTTTCTTCTCCACTCCATCCTCACTACACCACCACAAACACCAAAGCTCTCTGCTGATTCTGACGAACCACAATCCACATACCACTGTGCCTCCTCTGTTCTTAGAAAAGATGGTCAAATCCTGTCCATTTCATTGTCAAATGGATTGGTCTACACTGATTCAGATTCAAATGTGATTAGGGTCTAGAAGCTTCCAGAGTTCACAGGGTGTGGACAGCTCAGAACCAAGGCTTGTAGAGTGGTGGCAATAGAGGTTTCCAATGATACAGTTTTTGCAGCTTATGGAGATGGAAAGATTAGGGTTTGGAGAAGAACATGGGATCATAGCCATAGGGTTTTGAAGCATGTTCGTTTGGCAACTATACCAGAGAAAGTTGGTTCCGTCATCCGGAGTTACATTCTAGGCAGAGACAAGACAGTAAGTGTAAACACCATTGCTTTCTCGTTGTTAGCTTTTGCATTGAATGGCTGGTTGACAATGTTGTTGTTGGGTGTTGGATCCCTTTATTTGCTTCTTTATGATAGTAAATATAAGTAAGAGTAAAGAGGGGATGGAGTTTTTACTTTCTGGGCAGTACGGAATTAATTAATTCACTTCTTCAAGTTAAACCATCATTTTCATCCTCATGTGTATCACAATACACACACACACACACACACACTTCTTAATATATGTCATTTCTAACTACTTTTTACATACTAAAAAAATAGAAGTTGAGTCAATAAATTTGTGGTAAATTGATAAACGCTTCTAATTTTATTTTTCTTTAAAAAGAAGTCCGAGAAACTTTATTTAAAAACTATTAAATATCAATAAATGATAAGGATAAAATAAAAAATAGTAATTAATGAGGTTGTATGTACATTATAATAAAGATAAGAGAATATATATATATATTTCATAATTATAAATTAGAAGTATTTATGAATAAATATATTTTAAAATGTGTTTAGTTTCACCTTAAAAATCATTCAATCTGTTTAATTTCATATTAAAAACTGTTAAAATTATATTGTTGGAAACGTAAAACTAAACACATGTCGTACATACTTATATGTACAGGAAACAATGCTTTAGGCGTTGTGTATTAAAAAAACATTTGAAGTAACTTTAACCAATTTTCCCATAATAGACCTTTGATAATAAGTTCCTTTACAAATGTAGATCTCCATCTTGTTTAAAAGATCAAACAATCCCCCAAGAGAAACTAGCCTTCACTTTTTACAATTATCAGAGACTTCCAATAGGTTAGATGGGTATTAATTAAGGGGTGGCAAAGTTTTTCTAAAGTGGTTATATATATATATATATTTTCATTACACATTGGTTTCATAAATTGGGAAGAGGTAGGATCCTGCCATAAATTTTTGTATTTATTTATGCAGTCTAATTATTGCCCCTTATAATATCATTAATTCTAATTTTCCACTG
Organism: Leucaena leucocephala; assembly: GCA_037074615.1. Lineage (NCBI taxonomy): Eukaryota > Viridiplantae > Streptophyta > Magnoliopsida > Fabales > Fabaceae > Leucaena > Leucaena leucocephala. The sequence goes on along the minus strand of CM073558.1, from coordinate 3,681,618 downwards.
TGAATGTACAAACAAGGTTCATCCAATCATGTAGGAATATTTTTATTGACACCAAATTCATAGCCAAAATGGCAGTATATCTATATATCTCTGTCAGCCATGGTTTCTTTCTTTGTTTTTCTTCTTCACTTTCTTTCCACTTTTTATGTTGATTGGACTGTTCATATCTAATATTTTAAGGAAGTAATTTTTTTCCTCACTTTTTCTTTACTACATTTATGAAATTTTTAGATAATTTTTTAACAACTATATTTATTTATTCTATCCAAGCAATATCTCAGTCATGTGCTCTTCATAGTTTATCACGATAAAGAAATGGCAAGGCCAATTTTACAACAAAAGAAAAGGATAAAAATTCATATATAAATATTTTAGATATAATTATTCATATTGTGTTTAAATTTACTTTGCTATTATTTTCATATTTCTTTTGTTCTGATAAATAATTTATCTCTGTGTCTGGTTACCTCAAAATTAAGATCTTGCTGTAATGAGAGCCTTCTTCGTGTTGAGTGTTATAACTTCATTTTCGTCTTTTCACAGATGAAGCATAAGGACCAAATCGCGTCAATGGCAATCAACAAGGCTGAGGACATTATTTACACAGCTTCCATTGATAAAACAGTCAAAGTTTGGCGAATCTCAGACCTGAAATGCGTTGAGACCATAAAAGCACACCCTGAACCCATCAACGCCGTCATCGTAGGCGACGACGGTGTTCTCTACACGGCCTCCGACGACGCGACAGTAAGAGTTTGGCGTCAGAATTTTTGCAGCCATGACATGCCTCATTCCCTCACAGTAACTCTGCATGCAAAGTGCTCACCTGTAAAAGCCTTGGCTCTAACCTCAGGCGTCGGTGGTGTGCTGTACGGGGGGTGCTCCGACGGGTACATCCATTTCTGGCTAAAGGGTTGGTTCACCGGGCAACTCCAATACGACGGCTCAATCCAAGGCCACACACACGCAGTGTTGTGCCTAGCGAGTGGGGCGAACTATGTAGTGAGTGGTTCAGCAGATTCAACTAGCAGGATATGGGAAAGAGAACAAGATGGTCAGTACACTTGTTTAGCAGCTCTGGTTGGTCACAGAGGACCAGTTAGATGTATAGAAGCTGTTGTAGGAGGAGGAGGAGGAAGATTTGGAGAAGATAGTGAAGTTAATTGTAGTGTTTATAGTGGAAGTCTTGATGGAGTATTGAAGCAATGGCGTGTGGCAAAAACCAGGAAGTGGGATAGTAATCAATGTTCACCACAAGATGAGAGGGGCAAGTATTTTGAACTTTGAAAGAGTATTCATGACTAATATTTTTTTAAAATTAAAGGAATATGCACTAATCACGCGAGATTAAAAGTGAAATTAAACACGTGATTTTTCACTTACTATAGGGTTTTTATGCTATTAGATTATAAAATTATTTGCTTTTCATGACTACTATTGAACCTGTAACATTTTATCATGTAAAAATATTATAACTAAGGCAGCAATGACCATACATATGCCTATAATTATAAAATCAAGACAATTGGGATAATCGATCTATAAGTCATTATAGTTTTACTTAATTTTTAATTAAGTCATTGTTTTTTTCCTTCTTTTTATAAGGTCATTATATTTTTTTTCTGTTTTCATCATGCCTCTATAGTTTTTTTTTTCTTTTTATCATGTCTTTATAATTTTATCTATTTTTAATCTGGTCTTTACAACTTTTTTCCCAGTTTCTCCTTTTAATTATCACCTAAATTTATAAAGACTTGATTACAAATTAGGTAAAATTATAAAGACATCATAAAAAGAAAAAAATACAAGAACCTGATAAAAAGAAAAAATATTATAGATATCCAATTAAAAATTAGTTAAAAATATAAGTACTTATTATCCCATTGAATTTATTTGTTTTGTAATTTCACTTCTCAAAATATACCTTGAACTTTAGATCATTCTTCCAGCAAAGTCAACCTCGGGCCTTTTTTTCCTCTTTATTTTTCCAGCCTGAAACCTCTGACATGTTCACATACCCAATTATGGTTGATTTGGTATATTTTGGGCGAACCTAGCATGACAGCTGCACTGATTGTCAAAGAAATTTCTTATAATCTTTCTTTAGATAAATAGTGCCCATTAATCACCATAACATATGCATCACCACCTCCTTGGGAGGGTTCATGCTATTCGCTCATTCCAATAAAACTAAACCTACTACTAAAACAAAGAAACCAAAATTGCCAAGCAAGTTCTATTCCCTACAAAAAAAAAAAAGAATCTGTTGAACATTGCTGTCAGGGATCTTTTTACATCTCTAAAGATCTAAGCATTCCTTTCTACCCACAAATGGTAAATGCGAGCAAAACTTGCAGCAAATGTTAACATAGGGGTCTCCTCAGTGAGCTGCAGTTACAACATCATCTACTACATCATCAGACTCATCCACAATCATTTCGTCTCTGAAAAGCAATTTCAAATACGGAAGAACCATAGGGAGCACAGGCAAATCTGCTATATTGATGCTCATCATGTCAAATGCAATACAAGTTTTGTGCATGTGAGTTTCATCAAATACAGGAATTTTTGGGTATCTTTGACTGAAGTGAGTAAGCACGATTCGGTATGCATTAGCCGAGTCTCCCACTTCCACAGCTTCTTTTGTGGTGCTGTGGTTCCTTGATATAGCCTCCTCCACCAAAGCATCCTCAAAAGTTGCCTGCATATCAAAACCAAACAGTTAACACGAAATTCATAGGCACGAGCTATAAAAGATAGGTAAATTTAACTTCATCACAAAAATATGCACGAGTGAATTAAAGGCAGGCCTGATTAAAAGTGTTTAAGATGAAATTATTGTCTATAAGATAATAGACTTACCTCGTGTATAAGAACCGTAGCACCTCGAGATGCTTCTACTAACTCAGGGCAGGGTCTAGTGTCCCCAGAATACACAATCTTCCAACCAGGTATCACTTGTCCAACACTATTAACCCTCTCTGCAGCTTTCAGAACAACACCAAATGCCTGAGGACAATGTACAACAGGAACGCTAATCAAGGATTCCAGACCAGCTTCCTGCAGAACCCTCTTCAATTTCCTTAGGATAGGATAAACCACATTTTTGTCAGTTGGACTACCCGGTCTTTTAAAATAGCTTTGCATGCGAGATCCTTTGGCAAACAAAGTTGAATCAATTTTTGGTGCATTTATTTCATTACCATTTTTATCTGGTTCACCTTCTTCATAAGCTTCCAATGAAGCTATTGTGGTGTGCCTGCAGTCAAGAAACAGCATATCTAAATTTTCAAGTCTTTGATATGCATCCAAATATCTCTTAAGCTGCCTTGGTCCTACAACAAGCACTGGTTCATTAGGAACCCCCTTCAACAAATCACGCCGCAATGCCAGTATTCTCGCCAAGCCAGTATGGTGATCAGCATGTATATGAGAAATCCAAATACACTTTAAAGATCTTACCACATCATCAGCGCCATCTACACCATATCTATTTTCAAGGATATCAACCAACAGGTGTTAGTTAGATAATTAGATTGAATCTGCAAACAAGTACAGTATTATGAAGGAATGTTAGGAAAAAGTTCAGACTTACCTTCTTTTAAGTTGGCCCAATGTTCCTTCTCCACAATCCAAGAGTAAGCCCCCTTTTGAAAAAAGATTTATATATATTGCGCTCACATTTCGGTATTTAGATGGTTGGGATGAACCTGTTCCAAGAAGAACAATCTCCATGTCATCTCTTCTTATATCTTCCAAACAACTAGGAACACCATCTGCACACAGCCATGGCTCTTCAACCAATATCTTATGATCTACCATAGGAATATCATCCTTTGTTTGACTGGACTTCAAACAGAGTTGGCTTAAATGTTGCGCTGCGTCAACAACCTCAGGAATTTGTGAAAGTAACTCTTCAATGATTTCTGAGGTACCCGCAGTAGTTGGAACAAGAGATCTATCCAACCCAAGTTGAGCATAAGGGCGCAAAGTGAACTGTAAAACATAGAGTAACGTTTATCACACGTGTAGGCAGAAGCCTCCTATTTGTTCACCATGGCATCAAATGTGGTATGGCCTTAGAGATATGACAAGAAGAAAAAGGCAAAACAGAAGATTATGAAGATCAAATAAAATATCATTGTCAAAAGGACATCGGACCTTAACAATTTGTTTGAGCCATGAGAAAACTTGATGAAGAAAAATGAAAGAATTTTTAGAATGAAATGGTCAATCATATGGGTTATATTTTGTAAATCAAGGATTACGGCATCAATTGAGGCACATATGAAGAATGATCTTTATTGCTCTTTACTTTATTGGCTTAAGGATGTAATTTTAATTCCCACCAATAAACCTCTAATTATAGATGTCATTGATGAATGGAATAAAGTATGATTATATTGTTTCTCCCTCCCTTTCTTAATTACTTTTCCACTTGTTTCTTCTCCCCTTTTATCTCTCTGTTTCTCCACCCTTTTTTCACTTCTATGCCTTTCGCCAACAAGACCAACATCAAAACCACTCTCCCAAGTCCCAAGGTTGTCATGAAGAATAGGTTTCTTATATTCTTTCTTAGAAAATTGTTCCAAGAAAAAGAATAAAAAAGGAGAAAATTGCTTAAAATTTTTATTTTATAAATTTAATGATATTATTAAGACTCGTTTTGCAGCAATAATAATTATCATTATTCATTTCAGTGGTCATATGTCTTTATTTCACAAAAGTTATCAACAACAATCTATTCATTAGCCACTTATAGTTTAAAAGACATGGATTAATTCAAATAGTGCTTCTCAGATTCCCAAGATTTCTTTCCCTGTGTATAGACCTCCAAGAATTTTATGATGTGAGACTTCAACAAATTAGTTAATGGCAAGGTCAAGTAAATGTTTCATACCTTGAGAAGATTTTCAGCAGAAATGGTTTCACAAAGTTCCAAAATAGAATCCTACAAAACAAACCAAATTAAACAATATTTTAGAGTTCATTTATGTCCTAAATACCATTCTCCAGAAAAACAGAGAACAAGTACATTGTAACAAACCTCTCTTGAGGCAGAAGAATCGTATACTGAGGAATTATCATTTGAAAGGGACCAAAATCCTGGTGCAGGAAAGAACTGAGGACACAAGTAATTAAGTCGTGCAGCAATTCTTGCACTAGATTTCAAAATTGGAATCTCTACATTTTTCCTGAAAACAGTTTAATAATCAAAGAGTAATAACTTAAAGCAACTGGGTGAACATAAAAAAAAAAGGATTTAAAAATTCACTAACAGCTAACCTTTCATGTCCAGCTATGATATGTTGTGTAGAACCAAACTTCTTCATCCATTTTCGGTAATTTGAACAACTAATCATAGATGCAGGACTTAAATGAATTATACACGTGACATTCTTGCCCATGGAATCCGCATAATAACTAGTGAGTGATTGAACAGACAATAATGCTTCCAAATGTAATTCAGTTGGGCAATCGACAAGAAGGACTATGGGACCAGGAACCGAGGGACCCATGACATCGCTTGGGTGAATCTGTTATGGAAGATAAAATTAAACATTAAAATGTAAGCCTAACATCAATTTAAATAAATTAAATCATATTTGAGATATTGAAATATGTCCCAAGTTCTCCTATTCTTTTTTCTCCAATCCTTCTACCTTTCAGTTAAATGAACTGCTCCAACTTTGGGACTTACCAAGATATTCTGCATATCTGATTTCACTGAATTTCCAAGTTGCAGTTCACGATATTTTGGCCCAGGTTTAAGACCAAAGGCCTTAGCTTTCTCTGGATCAAACTTTCCTTTGATCTCAGGCAATTCACAAATATATAGTACAGACATATCACCAGGCTTTCCAGTAGGCTGTTTTAAGATGTTGGATGAGCCAAGATGCTCTGGGCTACAACTCATCCTCTCTTGTGATTGGTTCTCTGAAGTTACCAAGGGTGGACCTTCAAGGTGGTTTGGTGGTAAAATAATGGCTGATATTTTGACCACCTCATTATCAACAAGAACAATAGGATCTGAAAACTTATTTTGACCTAGAATAGTGGACTGGTCAGTGCTGGAGAGGGGACCAAAGCTCCTTGTGTGAACCATGGCAGCATTGGGAATGAAAGATCCCATAGCATCTATCAAATATTTAAGATCTGAGGGGCCCCATATGTTGACCTGCAAAATAGCAGTAACTATCAACTGCCAAAAAACAAAAATAAATCGCAACATTGCATATGAAAATTATGGATAGTAGATTTTATGAAGGTGATTGGTTTCTTACAGTCATGCCCTCTTCTCCCATGCCAGCCAAAGTAAGTAGTAAGCCTGTGAGTTGAAGACTACAATAAGTACTTTAAGACTTTACAAACAGTTATTTATTTCGATCCCCAATCAAAATATTGTCCAAGATGCTAAGCTAGAATAGGTAACAAATGATAACGATAATGTCTAAAACTACTACATTATCAAATGCCAAAGACTGACCTGGAAGGCCGCCTGCAGTCTCTGAGCAGACACGAGATAGAAAAATGTGATCTATCTGAGGGAAGACAAAAGATTGTAGGAAACTTATTGTGAGTAACCATGTTAACAAGCTGATAATTAACAATTGTAAAATAATAATTCTGAGAAGGAAAAGGGTCAAGTTCCCGAATTTATCAAACCTTGGATAACTTGATCTTATGCTCCGTACAAAACCGTTGCAGTCCCTTAAATTCATAAAATATAATTAGTTTATTGAACCCTTGTAGGTGGTAATCAAATTTCCAAAGACAAATATAAAAAATAGCAAAATAAGTTTTGTTGCATTATATTTGGAAATCTCACCTCCTCAGATTAAAGTGATACACTAAACTTTCACCCTCTAAGGTCGAATCCTTAGGGCCAAGGAAATGCATTTTCTCGAAATGTCCAAAAATATATTAATACTTCCTAAGATCTTGGAAGCAAAGTATCATAGGCAAAATGCGAGCAATTCAGATTTTATATTGAGAAAGGAATAAAAGCATCATAGAATTTCACACAAGTCGGATAGACTACTTACCTCTCCAGCATTAAATATAAACCTTTGATTGTCAAAGAAAAGCAGGACTGAAGGCGATGTATCTTGAGTATCCATTCCAGTACCTAATATCTGGGGTTGACACAAAATCCAAAAGGAATATATAATGGATCCTTATATATATTTTTTATATATATAGATATATCCTATGACAGTGAGAGCATTATCAAAATTAAAACAGCAAGAACCTTTCCTGCCACTGACAATCTTAAGTAGTATTACAAAATCCGTAAAAGAATATGTAGGACCAGGGTAAAATATTGCAAGCGAAAATAACAGCAATCTAAAGTATGTAATACAAAAAGAGTGAACTTCTGACACAGACATCTCAAGTAAACAATGTGAACATTAAACATAAAGCATTCTCAATTTGTATAGACTACACAGATCAAATTTAAGAACTAGTGAACGAACTTCAGATTTTGTCATGCAACAAACTGTAGAAAACATATGAACAAATGCTCAAGTTCATGCCCCACCAATCCACTACTAAAAGAAAAATACAGCAGAAAAGAATAAGGATAACCTATCAATGGTGTGTCCTTCCCGATAATATGAAAGTAACACAATTTTCAAAAAAACATTTTTTTTAAAATAGATAAATAAGGACATTTTTTAAAATAGATAAATAAGGAAAGAAAGAAAGGAACTAGAATACCTGTACATAAGCTATGGTATTGACAGGATTTAGCTTGCGAACTTTCAACTGTAGGTTCTTCTTAGGAAAACCACTGGAATCTCTACCCTCGGCTCTTCTCTTGTTGAAGCCAACAGAATCGACAACGTTCTCCATTGCTGTGTCTTTTCCCCTCTCTTTGGTTTCTCTAGTACTACTACTGCTTCTGCGGCCAAGCTGACGGAAAGGGGCGTTACGGGGTGGTCTTGAAGAGGAGGATGAGGCGAGAACGGTGAGGAGGGATTGTGAGGTTCTAGGATTAAAGAAAAGACGAGAAGAAAGAGAAGGGGTTATTAAGGGAGATAGGGAGGGAAGAAAGAGGCGAAATGTCGAAACTTGGAGCATTGTGGTTCATCGGACTCTTAAATCAGTCCGGAGGGTTTTAGACCTCTGCAACGATAACCTGTTAACAGCCCGCCATCGCCCCTGCGTGTTCCTGCGAAACAATTAATCTCAGCCATCCATCCTATCAAAGAGATCACAGCACAACACGTCACCCAACTTTAAAATTTCACCTGGACCGTGCGTTTTGAAACAATCATAACTAAGGGTATGCATGGGCAGAACTATGCAGGACAACCCTCTGCCTGGTATCCTATCTAAAAAAAATATGGATTATATTTTATAGCCTGATGCCTGGCCTAACCCGGTAAAAGCCCTAACTATTTTGGGTTGGGCATGAGCGGGCTGAGCATAGGTGGGCTGGGCATGCCCAAACTGTGATATTCTGCTCATATTGTGAGAAAAAAATCTGTCATCATGAACTTATAAAATAATATTATATTTATATTTTTAAAAGTTAAATAATATATATAATTCACTAAGAATAAGGTAATAAAAAGATAGTAATTGAAGTCTCAAAGTCTATTGCATATATAAAAAAGAAATATTGAAATATGTACAAGTCGGATATTTGTAGGGTTATTGCAACTAAAAAAATCGAATACTTAGCAAGTAAAGCAGAGGAACAACTTTGGTATCTACATAAATATAAAAGTTATGTTTAATATTTTAAAAATGAGCAAAGAGAGTTGTCAGGTAAAGTGAAAAGTGTAAAATTACAAATAAAATAAGTTAAGAAAAAAATTTAAAAAAATAATAAATAAATATATATATAGGGCCAGGCCAAATGGGCAGGGCATGCCCGGCCCGGCCCTGCCCAAATACATTTTGGGCAATTTTTTTAGGGCCGGCCCTGGCCGGGCGATTTTTTTACGGGTTCGGGCGGGCGAACCGGGTGACGGGCATTGTGAACACCCCTAATCATAACTCTATATTTTTTAAGAGAATGGATTTTAAAAAAAATAATTTTTAATAAATAAATTTTAAAAATAAAAATATTTAAATAATTAATAATATAATAATTGTTTATATTAATAAATTATTAAAAAAATATTATTTGATTAAAAGTAGAAGAGATGAGAGAGGATAGAGATGAAAGAGGAGAGAGGAGAGAGGAGATGGGATAGAGGAAAGATATGAGAGAGGAAAGAGGAGTGAAGAAAGAGGAGGAGTGAAGAAAGAGGAGAGATGGTATAAAAAAAATAAGAGTAAGATAGTAATTGGATAATCCATAAACTCTTTTACTGTTTTAAAAGCTAATTTCAATAGCTTATTCAAAACTATGATTTTAACCAAAATTATTTATGAACAAATATAGATATTTGTTTAAAATTTTTTCAAACTAAAGTTTTATCTAAAAGGGCTTTTCAAACCATACACCCAAGCACACACCTAATCTTTAATTTTAATTTCTCAAAGATAATTTTTTTAAAAAAATTATGAAATTATAAAAATTAATATTTTAAACAAAATAAATTTAAGAAACTAAAATTAAACTAATAATAACTTAAATGATCAAATATTATATTAATCCTATATAAAATTAAATATATAAGAGGTGCCCACATTGTGTTTAATAGTATTTAGATTATAATTGTTTCTAGTAAAAAAATATTCATACTGAAAAAATTAACACGACTAATTTACTATTTTTTAAATATAACTTTTTAAAAATTATATATTATACCTATTTATAAAATTTTATTTATGAATTAGTTAATTAATAAGACGGGTTAGTGTAATTAGAAATTTCCTCTGTGTATTGCATGTTAAACCAAAAAAATATTATAATTAATTAATTATTTATAATTATTATAAATATTATTATATTTAAAAATTTAAAATATTATAAAATTAATTAATATTATTACTGATTAATTATTATAATATAATTTAAAATCTTTCAAAAATTAGAGTAATTTATGATTATTATGATTAGAAATTTGATATATCACATAATCAATTAATGTGATTATTAATTAATTACTATCACATAACTCAATTTTTTGAAGATCAAAATAGTATTATTAAATGTAATTTGTAGATAAAAAAAATTAAAAGTATTGGTCAAATCTATCTAGTTTTATTTTATTATAAAATTTTAAGAATAAAATTAATAATTGATTAATGATGATTGATTAGAAATGAGACCAAAATTATTACTTATAGGTGTCACTAGATAGTTATAAATTCCTATTTTTAATTTTTTATAAAGAGACAGTGTTATAATTTTTGGATTTATAAAGAGACAGTGTTATAAATAAAAGATTGGTTTAATTTTTGGTTAGTATCTTCCCCTCACTGCAAAAAAAATTATCGTTGCAGATATATCCATAAAATTATTAATAATAATTTATTTTGGCTATAACCGACAAGAGCTGGGGTAGCTCAGTTGGTTAGAGCTTGTGGCTGTTAACCACAAGGTCGAGGTTCAAACCCTTCCTCTAGCGATTTTCTCAATATTTTAGATTTTTGGCTTAAAATCCACAGCCCATCTCTTCAGGTATATCCGATAAGATACTAACAGGCTGAAAAGCAAGCAACCGCACAGCATCACTACTGCCTGCAAAACAGAAACCAAATATCCTTTCTTTTACAAATTTTAAAAACCCAACCTTTTCGTGTCCTCAAAATATAAAAAATGGGACTTCTCAGTCTCCAACTCAGCTCTCACTCTTCATGCTCTTTATCACTTTCCCAAAAATTGAAAACCACCACAAAGCCTAACAAATCCCTAAATGCCTTTAACTCTAAGCGTCCCAGCTCTGTCCGAACCACAATTAGAGCCGTTGGCACTGTCCCAGAGAAGGAATCTCAGAACACTGCACCAGAAGAACCACCCTCTATTGGATTTGCATTTGTCAGTGTAAGTCTGAGATTGTATATGTAAATTTTACATTGAAAGTTAGCAACTTTGTTACAGAAGAAAAGGGTATGTAATGATCATGTTTGACTTTCCAGTTTCTTCTCATTGGGGTCAATCCTCATTTTCTGGGTTTGTTTTTAGTCTGTTTTGCTCCCAGATGGAACCCCAGATGTGCAATACCGAACTGCTTGTGGAGGCCAGAAGCTCAGGAACATAATGATGGATGCCAACATTGATCTGTACGGACCATATGTAAGCTTTGAGATACTAAGCACTCTCTTTTAGTCTGCTAAATTAAACTATAATTTAGTTATAATTATATGTTTTCTTTCAGGCCAGGCCTCTGTTAAACTGTTCAGGAGGTGGAACTTGTGCAACATGTATGGTAGAGGTAGGCAAATAAATAACTTGTATTGAACTTTAAAGAAGAAAAACTTTCTTCACCTAGTAACATTATTGGTTGTAATCATACTACCCAATAGTGATTAACTTGCTGATGATTACTGCTAGATTATTGAAGGGAAGGAGCTTCTAAACTCTCGCACTGATAAAGAGAATGAAAAACTTAAGAGGGTAAATGTTTTGCTATTCATGTTGATTTTTGTCTCTAGCTTGTTTTCCCTTGAATTTGGGAAGATGATAATTCTGCTAAATGGGTGTTTCAGAAACCAAAAAATTGGAGATTAGCATGTCAAACAATAGTTGGTCAAGCAGATTCTACAGGGATGGTTTGTGACTTTTGACTCTCATGTTATTTAATACTCCTAATCTTTAAAGGATTGAACTTTTGATCTTAAGGTTCATCTTATCACACAAGAATGGCTCCAATAGATGAAAACATATAAACACTTTGATTGTTTTGTGTGTGTGTGTATATATATATATATGTAATCTGGTAGTACTATTTTCTTGTATGTGTTGGATGCTGCAGCTTGTGGTTCAACAACTACCAGAATGGAAAGGGCATGAGTGGAAATATGAAAAGCTATCTCTTGAAGAGTCTGAAAAGTTGTTGTCTTCACATGAGGATCAGTAGCATAAAACAGTTAAGTATAGAGCTTTTTGTTCTTTTATTTATTTTAGTAACTGGTGCTCATGAAGAAAATCTTGGAAACGTGTGATAATTAAAGAGTAGTATTCTTCTGTTTGAAGGCGCTTCGATCAAGCAAATATCATGAAATAAAACAGAAGAATCTGAGGCTTGACACAATTTTAATTAAGTTGCCCCTCATCATCCATTCGAAATTTGGCTCATTTAGGGGTATAATTGACAAATCATATGTACTTGTACCAGTATTTCTATATGGAATTGACAGCTTCATCTGTATTTTCTACCAACATCTCAAAATCCCCATGATGATCCATCTCAGAGCATTGGTGTATAGTTTTTTCCTTGAGCAAGAAAATTTATCATAGTTTCCATCTTTGGGATATATGTTACAATTTCCTTCTCTAATTCCGCCACTTTCCGTTGTAGTGGCTAGTCATCAGAGTACTATTACCTATCAACGGTTTAATAATGTAATGACATAACAGTTTTATATAAGTAAAATTGTGAATTAAAACTATTTATATTTTTAAATCGATAGTGTTTATTGTTTTAATTTTCTTTAAAAAAAAAGTATTTGGAGGTACCAAAATTCCTTCAATATAAGCATATATTCCTATAAATTAAACTAGTTAAGTATTAGTAAAATACTTTAACATGAGGATGTACCAAAAGATAAACTGCTCATTACCCACATTGAGTCTTGAATTGGTACAAGGAAATGAAAAATTGATGTCCACAAGTTTTACAAATCCCAATCAAAACAGAACAAAAAGACAGCGTAGAAAAGAAAAGAAAGGAAAAATCTAAAGAAAGATGGCTTTCCTCCATTTCTTTATTTCAGAAAAGCACGAATTTTTTTCAAGCCACAACTTCAAATAAACAAATCAGAATTCACTAGCGAGAGGAGCGTGCTCAGTGTTCATGAACACATTGCCGTAGATGAGACCAGCGAGGCCACCTCCGACCAAGGGTCCAACCCAGTAGATCCAGTTGCCGGTGAAGTTGCCGCTGACCACGGCGGGGCCAAAGGAGCGAGCAGGGTTCATTGATCCACCGGAGAATGGTCCGGCGGCCAAGATGTTGGCTCCGACGATGAATCCAATGGCAATGGGTGCGATAGTGCCCAATGATCCCTTCTTGGGGTCGGCTGCAGTGGCGTAGACTGTGTAGACCAATGCGAAAGTGATGATGATCTCCATCACTACTCCTTCAGCAGCTCCAACTCCTGCAGCTACACCATGGATGGGGATCGCCTGACAACAAAGTAATCACAGTTTTTGTTTATATTTGAGCCAATCACGAAGTAGATTTAAGACTATTTTCTTGGTTCACAGTCAGATTTCTATGATATGCAACTATCCTCTTGTTTTATGCATGAAGCTTTTGGGTCAAGTTAGAAAATTTACAAGAAAGTTCTTAATTACTGGATCAAGCCTTTGGCATAGCTACGTTTGCTATTCTGAGTATTAGAATATTGAGTTATGGTCAGATTTTGCCTTGTAAGAGCAGTGGAGAAAAAGAGTCATATCGCTCTGTTAGTTAAAAAAACTAACCTTATATCAGTAAACTTTTTTACCAGCCAGAGCACATCACTCTGTTTTTTACCATTTCGATTAAAAAAATCTTTTTAGCTACTATACGAAAATTTCAAAGATAAAATTAAATTTTAATCCTGAAATATATTTTAAAAAAAAAATTTATCAACTAATTGGAGATATATAACTTTAAAATAAGTCTTATCAAATTCGTTAAGTTATTTTTAAAAAAGAGAAATCTAATATACATGTAATTCTTCTAAATATAATACTATATATGTTTCTTAGTATGAGAGTTAGTTGCTTTTTTTATAAATTAAAGAAATTAGATAAATCAGTTAATTATAACTAATATAAAATATATTTAATTAATTTGGATAAATTAATGAATATATGATATGAATTCAACTTAAAATATTAAATTTTATCATAATTAATAGATTTATTTAATTCTTTTAATCTAACTAAAAAAATCAGTTAAATTTAAGTCCTGATTGAGATGTGGGGATGGTTTCCGGTTGAGACTTACCAAGCCTCCAGTGACGAACTTGAGGAGCAAGCATGCAACAATGGATCCAAGAAGCTGAGCATTCCAGTAGAAGATACCGGTGAGGATGCTGATCTGGCCACCGAGAGCCAATCCGAAGGTGACAGCAGGGTTAACATGACCACCTGAGATGTTGGCACCAACAGCGACAGCCACAAAGAGAGCAAAAGCATGGCATACTGCAATTGCTACCAAACCAGCAGGATCAAGAGCTGCATCTGATGTCAACTTCCCTGCATTCCACATTGTCAGAATTTCGTAGGACTTAAGGAAGCACAACAACAAGTTGACTTTATATATATATATGTATATATATGTCTGTGTGTGTGTGTGTGTGTGTGTATATGTAAACATGGAGAGAGAGAGAGAGACTTAGGAGTTAGTACCGAAGGCTATGGCTGAACCAACGCCAGCAAAAACAAAGAGCAAGGTGGAAATGAACTCAGCAACATAGGCCTTAATGGAGGCTGCGTTGAAAGAATCATCGAAGCGTCCGAAAGATATGCCTGCCATGTTTCTAAACTTTCTAGTTGAACTCTTAAAAGATAAAGAAGCGAAATATTCAGAAGCAGGAATATAATGCTGCTCAAAAGGTCTCTCTGGTATGATATATATATATATATATATATATATATATATATTAGAAATTGCCGAGAATGGTATTAAGGACTTACTATAGCTTTATTAATAATATTTTAATTTTAATATAAAAGTTATTTAATTAATTTAAAAAAAATAAATAAAATAAATAAATTATTTAATTATAATAAATATAATATGATCTTCTTAAAATATTCTATATAACATTAAATTATATACTAATTTATAAGTTAGGTGAATTAATTTAAAAAAATAGTAAATATGAGAGATAAAATAGATTTAGATATTATATTTATAATTAAAATTAATTATTTAATTAGTTTTTATATTTAAAATTAGATAAATATTACTGTACTGTAGTGTATTTTTTTTTGGAAGTTAAAAAGGAATATGTGGATGGATTGGCCAGGCAAAAAATATAAAGGGAACATGGTTGGTGTACAACATATCCATGCACGTTCAATCAGGTTTCTTCTGGCAACCTTAGCTGTCACTAACATGCTTTTATTAAAAAAAAATGTCTGTAAGCTAATAAATTGTTCCTCCATGTGCATATGAGATAGGGATTAGAAGTGGTGTTCGATCGACAAATTATAAAAGAACATAAAAGTGGAGGACATGCCTAGTTTTGGGCCACATATGGCCTAGACATGCTCTTAAGAATATGGCAGAGAGAAAGTAGTGGAATTTGAAAATGAGTGGATATGAATTAATGAGGTTTTTTTTAATAATAATTGTAGTCGAATTATGTTACAGAAATGTTTGGTCTTGCTTAATTTGTTTCATTTTAGAGTTTTGTTGGTGTATGATGTAGCTTTCTGAGAGCTAATAAGGTGAGACCTTTTTGCATATAATGCCATTGAAGCAGCTCATGTTTGTCTCAATTGCTGTTTATGGTCCATAATTTAATTGGAATCTTTACCTAGAAACCATTGTTAGATAAGATAAACTAATAAAAATCTCATAAGCTTACATCATTTATTTATTTTTTTTAAAAAAGCTGATTACTTGTCTGTTGATTCATCATCAGTCAGAACCCTGCTTAGGGAAAAGATTAACGTCATCTGGTTTTGGCTTCTTTCCAAATTTTTCAGATCATAATAGCCAATTCAAATTTGAATTACACATGACTGCGAATTCTGATATAAATTTTTGTATGATGATGTAATATGCAGTGGAACGATGGTATGCTTGTGCTTTGTAATTCAACTTTCTAGTGAACCTACTTTTACCATAGCCTTAATTATTTCCTGTGTTGCCGGATCTTATTCTAGGCGCAAAAGTAGGGGTGGGTCCAAAACAAAATAATCTGGGTATTTTTCCTCTACGTTTCATGGTCAACAACAAGTGAGAGTCTTATCTATTGTAAAAGTATGATTTTTTTTTTATGTGCTAAGTACAGGAAGAGTGACGATTACTATTTAAGTGATATGCAAGGATCATTTTCATTCAGAAAATTAACACCAATGAGACCATAGCTCCGCTGGTAAAGAGTTGTGCTAGGTATTAAAGGTCTTGGATTTAGGCCCTAAGTATGTAGATATAATACTCATTGAAAGATCTGGTTACTCAAAAGAGTCCCAACTCAACTTAGCCTAAATTTGTCAAAGTCCGAGGTCTCTAGACATCGGGTGTTTCTATTTAACACACACAAAAAACTAACGGCAATTCAATAGCAATAATTTTTTTTCCCTAACTGTAACATCCAATTTTTATACTTTTATTTGAATATAATTAAAATATTATTTATCAATTGAATATTTATAATAAATTAAATATTTTGTTTAAAATTTATAAATATATAAAATTAAGAAAATAACAGAAAATTAAATTATTATGGTTTAACATTTTGATTATTTTCAATAAAATAGGATATCTATATTATCCTACCATTATCTTTTTTAAGATTTTATGATTTGATTATTATTATTAGTTAATGAATTATTAGGATTTACGTTTAGATTTAGATATATATTTAAATTTAAATTATTATAATAGCTTTATAAATAGAGTTAAGATCCTGAGTTATTCCCTAAACTTGATTATTAAATCCGCTCGTTTCTTTTTAGTCCTCTCTCTCAGTCTCTTTTCTGTTCCCAAAGAATCTCACATCTATTTCCCTCCCAAATAAACATTTAGTTCAGCTCACCCAAAGATGAGATTTACCTTTCAGATCTTTTGTGATAAGGATTTATATATTTAAGCGAAATATAATCACTTTCTATTCATTGTGTGTGATAATGTGATGCTTGTGAGTATTTTGATATATATATATATATTATTGATATAATTATATTGAGAAAATTTATTTGATTATTGTTATTGAAAATAATCTTATGGGACTTAAAATTTGATTTAGAAAATTTGAGTTGATATTATAAATTTGTTATATCTTGATATTAGAAATTGAATAAAGTTATTATCTTAATAAAAACTCTTTTGTGATATTTATCAAGTTTATTGAAATTATGATTAATATGATTGTTTTGAGAATTATGCATTAGGGATATGTGATGATAGAGTTATATTTTTACAATGTGGTATAGCCTCCTTTAAAGCTCAATGGTTGGCTTTTATGTCACTAATTTATCAAAGGATGTGCCCACATATTTACCGAGGGACTACGAAACCTCCACATGTTAATCGATGGGAAATGAACCTATGATTCGGTCATTTACTCTGTGAATTTTGGTCTATCCATACCACTTGATTGGTTAGCTTTTTGAGGGGTCAGTTATCACTAGCACATGGGTTCAGTCGACAAGAATAAGGCGATTCAATTAGTTTGATGGAAGAAACTTGGATGGGTTATATACTTGATTTTAGTATGATAATATATTATTTTCTATATATTATATTTTATAAATTATCTCCCCTGACAACTCATTAATACATATTAGTCCTTATGATGAGTAGAATTTATAATTATTGATATATTTATCTCACCCTGTTATTATTAATATTTGTTAGGTAATAGTTTTATCTTAAGATCTTAGGAAAAACTTCAAAAGCTTAATTAAAACTATATTAATTATATAGCATTTTTCTTTAAAAATATGTGTATAATACTTATATATTGTCACATTAGATTTTATTATGTATACTCTAATATTATATTAATTATTTGAATTTGAGAAAAAATCTTTTATAACTACGATAGAGTTTCCTTTAAATTTTAATAAAAAAAATTTATACCATAGTTAGTTATTTTGAAATAAACCAAATTTATTTATAATATTATTTTTTATTTATATTATATGCAAAATGGGTCCAATTAATTAATAATACTTATATTTTTAGAGGATTTTACACTAAGCATAGATATCCTATTATTAAAAACAATTATATTTGAGGTATTGTCTAACACTAAGTAAGATAATAGGCCCTTCTATTAAACCTAACTTTTATTGACTTTTTTATAAAGGAGTAATTTTTGAAAAGGGATTAGGCTCACTCACAATTCAATAGCAGTGTGAAGTCTACCTTTCTCCTAAGTGATACCAATATCGGGTATAGCGAGCTATCAATTACCCTTAAGAGTAAATTTAGGTACCTAAAAACTAAGATACCTCTCCAAATATCACGATTGAAACCATAATAAAATAATACTCTTTAAAAATAAATATATTTTAAATAATTATATATCTCACTATTTTATTAGCTAAATTTATAAAAGATGAGTTAAAAATTTTGGCATTTCAATAACAAGGACTTATAACACCAATTTGTAACAAAATAAGGTCCACCATTTCGGTGGCAATTGAAATTTCACTATTTTCAATTCAACTTATTTTTTTCTAACAATGAGAATTAACAAAGAGAATAAAGAATAAACTTATACTATATAAAAATGCAATTTTAATTCTATCTATCATTGTGAAAATTTATTTAATAGGTGATCTCATAAGTATTTTATAAGCACTAAGTCTCTTGTAAGTAATCTATAAGATCTAGAACTATGTCTTGACTTTGATAAGAAATCGGTATTAAATTCATATAAATATTTTTGTACAAAAAAATTATTTTTTTCTTTATGTATAATATATAACATAGATGAAGACAAAATTCTCTTACATGGAAGAAGAGAACAAGTTTTAGACAATAAGAGTTGACAGAGATAGTAAAAAAATATGATCGTATCTTATAAGAATATGAGTTCGATTCTCGCTACTATTATAATGACTCATTTAATAAGTGATATTATAATTTTTTTATAAATATTCTCTAAATTTATGATTTTAGTGGGAGATCAATATTAAACTTATTTAAACTTTTAACAAAAAGTTTCACATTATACCCAGAACTAGGGAGCCCTGCCCAAAAAATGCATGGGCTGCATTTTGCAGCCCGGTGCCCGACCCTACCCGATAAAAGCCCTAACAATTTTGGGCAGGGCATGAGCGGGTTGGGCATGGGCGGGTTGGGCATGCCCAAGTCGTGATATCATGCTCATGTTGTGAAAAAAATCTGTAATTATGAACTTCTAAAATAATATCATATTCATGTGTCTTTAAGAGTTAAATAATATTTATAATTCACTAAGAATAAGAGAACAAAGATAATAATTAAAATCTTGAGATCCATTGCATATAAAAAATAAGCGTTGAAATCTAAATAGTTTGTAATTATAACTTTGTATCAATCTCCCTAATATTGACAAAGATAAAGCATCTAAAAAAATAAAATAAATAATTATAATTTATAATGTAATCATATGATAATTAACAAAGTTAAAAAAAAAGAAAAAATTAGTATATTTATAAATATTAAAAGATACAACTTACCTACTTATATTTCTAAAATTACCTTATAGTCACCAGTAGCTATCGTATTCTCCCTTCTAAGATAGTGAAAAAATAAAAAAAATAAAAGAATGAGTGCTCATGGGCAGGGCAGCCCCTATGCCCGATGCCCAACCCGAAAAATGCATGTGATGTATTTTGCAGCCCGATACCTGACCCTGCCAGGTAAAAATCGGGCTGAGCAGGATATTTTTCTTGCGGGCTGGGTAGGACATAGTGGGCCATGGGTATTGTACACAGCCCTACCCAAAACCCTTCCCGCGGTGAGGTTTCTATTTTTTTTTTTCAGCATAAAAAGTAAGATAGCTTTCTCCATATTTTAGTGATTCCATTTTCTTCAATTTTTTTATTAATACTTTATTCCTAAACTTTATACAATAAATATTTAATTTCCATTAAATTCCTTAATCTTTCAAAATAATTTGAGACTCAACTGGAACTTATTTACAATTAAATTTTTACTGTAGTATTTAATGCGATGCACCCTCTATTTATATATTACCTCTAATTACTAAATATTAAAAATTTAATGTTTATTTTAAATATAAAATATTAATATATTTTATTTTTAATATTTATTATTTATTATTATTATAAATTAATTTATTTAATTTATAAATTAATATATAATTTAATAATATATAAAAATATTTTAAAAGAATTATATTATATTTATTATAATTAAATAATTTATCACTCTCAGTTAATCAAGGGATTCATAATACAAAATTTATTAGAAATAGTAATATTTATATAATTTTTTTAATATTAATTATAAAAATCAGTTAATTTTTTTAATAGAAAGAAAAAATTAAATAAATCAATTAATTATAATTAAGTTTAATTTTTTAAGATAAATTTATATTATATATTTTTAATATATTTAAATTAATTAAATAATTTTTATTAATTTATTTATTTAATTTTTTAACTATTTTTATTTTTATTACTAAGAGGGAGGATGAGAATGCACTGCTATTAGCAAAAAGTAATTTTTAAAATACAGCATCTGCTGACGTGCCCGGCGAGAATTGCACGAGCTTTCGAGGGTCAACTTTCAATGCTAAACATACAAGTCTGTGAGTCACCTACGGCGCAGTCCCCGTCGGTCCTTGGAGTCTGAAACTGTCCATACTCGCGCGCGTAAAGGTGGAGAGCTTCCTCTTGATCATCGTCTCGTCGATCTATACCTCTCCCTGTTGCCAGTTTTCCTTCATTTATTCTCTCATTCCCTCGTCCCGAGACTTATGATTTTTTGAGGAATTTCCTAGACATTTCAGTCTCCGTTTGATTCATTTAACGCTTGGTTAGCACGAAATCTCGGATTCTCATTGTCCAGGTTTGGTTTTGCGTCTTGGGTTTCATTTTCTTGATCTCCTCGCTTTCCTAACGATCGATCTGCTGTTGTTGAATATCAATCCTACTGGATTCCAATTGCATGGGATTGAAGCTTCACATTTTTGGAACTTTAATCCCTTATTGAGGCCTTGGATTCTTGGTTCTCTGTATAAAACTTAGTGGGTGGGGCGAATTCTATTCGAATAATTTGAAAATCATGGATTCGAGTCGGAGAGCGGTAGAATCATATTGGAGGTCGCGGACGATCAATTCAGCTACGTCCAATGAAGACAAAGTTACGCCGGTGTACAAATTAGAAGAAATTTGCGAACTTTTGCGGTCCTCGCATGTTAGCATCGTCAAAGAGATCTCAGAATTCATCTTGAAGCGGCTGGAGCATAAGAGCCCAATTGTAAAACAAAAGGTACATTTGTTCTTATGATGTTTATTTCCTTGCTTGACTTCTGTTCAAATTTTTGTGTGAGATGGATTTGGCTGATTTACGGTCGAATTTTTTAATATAGAGTTCTTTAATGTCTGATCAATGGTAGAGGGAGAGATTTCTTTCTTCGGTTTCATGTTGCTGCTGTGTTGTTTTTCCTTGGGTGAAAATAGGTTTTTGGTGAATTTTAAGTACAATGATTGTAGAAATTATTTGCCTTCTCTACGTCAATCTAGTGTTCCTTAAGATTTGAGAGACTGGTAGTTAACTATTTGTGTTACTCTACTCTGACCGCTCTTCAATTCTAAACTGAGCGTTTTCCCTGGGTAACTCTATTATATTTATTATGATGGGGAAAATGATAGGCGATAATAGGAAGAAAAAAGAATCACCATTGAGATGGTGTCATGAATTGTCTTAGAAGTGAGAACTCATGCCATTTATCTTGAACTCATTATGATCTACTTCTTTGTTTTATGTATGTTGGCAGGCTTTAAGATTGATAAAATATGCAGTTGGAAAATCAGGTGTGGAGTTCAGGAGGGAAATGCAGAGACATTCAGTAGCAGTTCGCCAGTTGTTTCACTACAAGGGAGAGCCGGATCCTTTGAAAGGTGATGCACTAAATAAGGCTGTGAGGGACACTGCTCATGAGGCTATCGCTGCTATATTTTCTGAGGAAGACAACAAGCCATCACCTCCTGAAGCTAATAACAGGCAGATGCAAGGGTTTGGGAACACAAACTTTCAAACACCATCAGAAGAGAAGAAATCCTTTCTCAGTGAGGCAGTTGAAATTGGAAGTGCATCAATCAAGCTAGGACTTACTAGCTTGGCACAGGGACATTCACTAATGAAGAATGAAACTGGAAACTACAGAAGTCCAAATCTTCAAAGGTCACTGAACACAGAAACAGAACACGGTGACTCATATCAACCAGTTAAATATCATAATGAAAGTCAAAGCACTTTTGAATCAAACAATCAATCTAGTGGTCCTTGGACCCAGGATTCCAAAGTTATTAAGATGGAAGTATCAAATGGGGATTCCAATGCAAGTCATTTAGAGAGTAAGACACGAGAGACTAGGTTGCTGGAGACGATTGTTACTTCAGGAGGTGTGCGTCTTCAACCCACACGCGATGCCATTCAAGTTTTCCTAACAGAGGTTACGAAGTTGAATCCCCTTGCTCTGAGTCATGCACTGGAATTGAAGCTCCAGTCTCCAATGTGGCAGGTATGCTGGTTATGTTAATGTTTCTGTGGAAGAATAATTTGGCATATGCATAGTCATGACAATCACACAATAGAAACATGCAATTGGACAATTACTTTTCTGAACTTCAATTTTCTTTTTTCTTTTTAATTTCATGTAGTTTGGGATCGCAATAAAGTTCATCTTTGCACATTTCTTTTCTGGCTGGGGAACTAATTCTAAATGTGGGCTGTTTATGCACATATCTTTGTTTAAACATCTATGCCTGTTTTTTTCCATGTATTACAAATATGTGCATGCTTCAGTACAAATGCAAGTGAAACCATGGAATTGCTGGTTATCAGTTTTGTTCGCATTTACATGTATGCTAAAGCTGATTTATACATAAACAACACCCATTGATAGATGTACCTCCTGGCTTCTATGGTAATGGTATTTCAGGTTCGGATGAAGGCTGTCTGTGTACTTGAATCCATACTTAGGAAAAATGACGATGATCATTTTTCACTTGTGACATCTTACTTTACTGAAAACAAAGATGTGGTAGTAAGATGTTCTGAATCTGCTCAAGCTTCTTTGAGGGAGAAGGCTAACAAGGTAACATAATTGCATGTTCTTGTCCATTTTCAGAGTTTAATATTATGTTGATCAAAATTCTTAATTGCTTTCATTTATACTTTTTTGACTATGTAAAATTTATAACCAGGAACAGTAATTTGTAGTTGAAAGTACTGAAATCTATGCAATAGGCCTGGCTGAAAATCCTATAGTTAGATTGATTCATCATTACATTCTACTGGCAAAGATGTTAATATATGCACAACTAAGAAACACAAACACCAACACAAGACGTGATATCAAAACAGACAAAGTGATGCTGCATGATACAAACCACGCACACACACACACATGTGAATGTACACACAGACCCATATACAAAAACACATTTAACATGTCTGGAAAGAATCTAAAGGATTGATTTCCTTAGTCTAGAAAGTTCTGTTTATAGATGTCAATATGTTCTAATGACTACTGAGTATTGATTTATTTCCTTCTCAAATTTGCCGTTGCCAAAAAAGTTCCTTCATTCTTTGTGTAATTACTCTGAGTGTGTGACCATCACTTATATTTCATTTATTTTTAATTCTGAAAGCATTCATTTGTGCTATTTTGATATCACATCCACATACTTCTTACGCTTGAAGTTGCCTTTTATGTGATATATCTAATTCATTGTCAAATGCGCAGATTAATATGTGGCATCTAATGGGAAAAAGCCATGAAATTTCACTAGACTTCAATTATTTATGAAAGTATTCACACTAGCAAAGAGTTTTCACTGTCTCTCAAACCTGATGTAAATCATAAAATATCTGGCGATTCTATTTCTTGGTTTACATTTATAGAAAGAAGTAATCACCCTTTAGTGAGTAGCTTAATAACGGAATTTTTGCTTGTAATATCTGTAATTAATAAGAATAGCCTAGTAAATGACAGCTTATGAATTAAGGAGCAGCTTTTCTGAGTTCAATTTTAGCATTTTGCCGTCTAACTGGACCCTTCAATGGACAGGTTCTTGGTCTTCTAGGCGTAGACAAGACAAACAGCTCTGCCACTAATTCAGAGAATCCTCTCAAAGTTGAGAGTGCTAATATTGCGGAGTTGCCTGACCTGATAGACACGGGGGATGCAAATGATTGTTATGGAAAGGACAAGGCTACAAAGAGTCATAACGATAACAACATAACAAATTTTACATCCCCGACACCTCTGGTTGATGATTTATTTGGACATTTTGGTGGCTCTGTCCAAGATAGTGAACCTAAAAATGAAGAAGATCCCTTTGCCGATGTATCATTTCATACCAATGAGAGTAAAGAACATGCAGATGATCTCTTTTCAGGAATGGTAATTGGTGATAAACAGGCTGATAATGTGCTTGGGAATAGAAGTAATCCTGAAACTTTTGACATTTTTTCTTCCAATTATGATCAAGGGAATCATAAAGAGTTCGTCACTAGTTTAATGGCTGATTTATCAATTGAAGAAAATACATCAAATACGAAGCAGCAATTAAATTCTGCCACAAATTTAAAGAATAATGTTAGCCTTCACCACCCTTATAACATTTTAGGTGGCATTTTGGGCTCTCAAGCAACTATATACAATGTAAATCCCATGCTTCCTACTGGTCATATGCCTTATGTTATTCAACCTGGTGTTATGACGAACCATATGAATCAGCTGTATTCTACCCAGCCACTTAATTATGGTGCCATGGGAAACCTTTTGGCTCAGCAGCAATTCCTGGCAACAATGGCTAATTTCCAACACATAAATAATGTGAACATGCATGATGCCAATGTTGCTCAAATTGGTGGAGCCAAGGGAGCAAGGCCTCTGCCAGATATATTCCAATCAAATTTTGCATCTCAAGCCCCTACTCAGTGATCAACAATTCAAAGAAAGAAGAAACTAAAGCATTTGATTTTATCTCAGTAAGTAGGCGTATTTACTTATATAATACCTTTTGTTGTGGTTTAATTTAAGGATTATAATTCGCGAAGGTATATTTTGAATTATTTCTATTGCCATAGATACTTTGTCTGATTTTCTTGACCTTTTTGTTTCATGCTTCTAGGACCATATTGCTTCTGCTCGTGACCCAAAGAGAGTGATTTGAAACTTCAAACTCCGGTTTTGGTGGCAGATGATTTCAGTGACACATTGTTGGATTTGACAAAATGAATCAATCATGTTGTAGCTTACTATGGATTTGACAAAATGATATCTACGGCATAGTGTTGGACATGAACAATAGCATTTTAGATGGCGTTTCAACTTGCCCATGTTAGCGACACGAGAGTAATAAGACGAGCAAACATCGAACTTGAAAGTTAGTTATTACAGGCTTTCTGTATAGAGATGAAAATGAGCGTTGGAATGCTGTTGTGGTATTTTAATTTTAATTTTCCTGAAAATTTGTAGTTATTAGTTGAGTTCTTGCAGCTGTAATTCAGGCGCCAATAGAATTAGCACTTTTTCCCAATTTCCCATTTCATTTCTTCCCATTGAACTCTGTACGAATGGTTTAAACTGAATACTCTTGTTTTACCCTATGTTTCTTGGTCATGAAGCAGTAACTATTCTTATTTTTATTTTAGTTAGTGTAGCAGTTACTTATATAGCTTAAGATTATAAACAAGATCGAATTTATGACTTCCTATTTATAGGGGAGTTTTTATTTTTTTTTCATACCACTAATATTCTAGACTTCAAGTTATCATCTGTTTTAATTTTTGAGAGAAAATAGAAATTACTCAATTAGTATCCTTTATAATGATAATTAATTTTTTTTGGCCAACTATAATGATAATTCATGAAATACATAAACTCTAAAATATTAATATACACCCAATTCATCAAGTTACAAACAAATGTCCTTCTAAATCATGATTTGTCAGAATGAGGAGGCAAATTTTCACACTTATTTAATTTTTTATTTATTTTTATGTGTTATGATATTTTAAATTCGACATACTATGTTCATATGTAAAATATAAGCTTATCATTCTAGAGTGGTCTCAAGAGAGAGGGTTAAGTGCCAACATTCAAACCTCTCGCACATGGGGATGCAGAGGTTTCTGGTCTAAGTCCCTTCAATTAGTTGGGATATTAAATTCCTTACAAATATATGGTGGTCCCTCAATTAATTTGATGCATTCAGTTTCTGATACAGACTCTGCATGATTGCTTTTGGAATATTCTAAACGGTAAAATTCTCATGGGCTAAGCAAATAAGCGGTCTATTTAGTGGCATGAATGCTTCTTCTATGAGATTTCACCTCTTCACATTGTTGCAGTTAATATATATTTGAAGTTTTTTCATGAAGTTGTTTACTTTTTAAAACCAACCTTTTAACCTACACACACGCTTACAGTTACCTGTGCACCTACTTCTTTTGTATACCATATTTATAACTTCTCAAAGATGACCTTAACCTTCCAAAATTACTCTTATTAAATTGTAATCTCATACTATTGATATCTCTCTTAAGATCTCTCATAAATAGGGGTAAATTTGGGGGAAAAATCTAATGCTCACTACATTCTATAAAATGACTTAAATTTTGAGTATCTTCTAGAATGTGACTTACATTTTGGGATGGAGGAAGTACTATATGAACAATTGTTTGACATGAAGGTCTTACATTTGCAGATCAAATAGGAACTGATGAACTTTTGTGTGTGTGTGAAGGTGTTACATTTTTCAGAAGGTCTTACATTTGCAGATCAAATAGGAACTGATGAACTTTTATGTGCGTGTGGTTGAAGGTGCTAAATTTTTCAGACAATCTCATCGACAAGTATACTTTTCATTCATACTAGGTAACAGCAGTAGGCCATGCAGCCATGCTGGTAGCAATCAAGAAGTCTGTGCCATTCTTAGTAAGTTTTTGTTACTCGTACGTCATTTTGCTTTTTTATTAATGTTCTACCCTGCTGATTGTGGTTTCCTCTACTACATAGATACCTTCTCCATATTCTTCAGAACGTTTGGATGTTGTGAAACAACTAAAGAGCACTAGAGAAATGGATGATCAATCGTGGGGTAACCTTGAAGATCCATCACCAACCTCTTCTTGACTGAAAAATATCTTCATTTTCATTTGGTTGATGTTCAAATGCGGTTCGGCCAAATTGACCATCTTTGAAAAACATTACAGTGGTCTCTGATAATTCAGTTCTCTGTAAATAGAAGTATGAATTAGGATGCATTCTGAGAGGTTACTGGAATTGTTGTAATAGAAGATACGACCAGATTTGATAGCTTTTCTTCGGGCAAATGGAAAATGTGGGTTTTTACGTATTAATTTATTTACGTGAATTAAAAGCCATATGCGTATAATGATGCTTTGTTGGATAAGACTGATTGTTGTTCTTGTTGTAAAGACCACGAGTTCAATTATGACTTATCTGGCTAGTCTTCCCCTTCTTTCCTATGAATGTGAAATAAGTGGGAGATTGCAGATTTAATTCTGTTTGTAATTTTAAACTGTTATTGTCTATCCCTTCAATTAAAAACAGCTTGACTCTCATGACCAACGAATCCTCTAGAAATATTGCATTACGGGCTTGTTTTGATAAGATTTTAAAAACGGATTTATGAAGAAAAAAAATTTTTTTGATAACTTTTAAAAAAGAGATTTTGGAGAAAAGTTTATGGGGAAAAAAGTTATTTTGAATAAATGAGTGTTTGGATAGTTATTTCCAGAAGTAATTTTATTATTATTAAATTATGAAAAATGATATAAGTATTAAATGAAGAGAGATAAGTATGAGATGAGGGAGGAGAGAGGGTGTAAAAAAAGAAAGGAGTGAGAGTGTAAGAAAAAGTATGAGAGATAGTGTAAGAAAAAGTATGGGTAATATAGTAATTGGTTAATTCATAAGCTATTTTACTGTTCCATAAGCTACTCTGATCAGTTTATCTGAAACATTAGTTTTAAATTATAATTTAGTCTAAAAACCTGTTTAAACTAATATAGCCGTTTGTTTTAAAATTTCTCAAAACTTCAGTTTTGCTCAAAACTATATTTAAAATTTAGATTTGAACTCTTCCCAAACACACACTAAATTATTTACTGCATCAATGTGCTATGAATAGAAATTGAATAATAATGCATTTACAATTTTAAAAATAATCCAAAAAATTGTTCATTCTATCATTTATTTTTATTCTCGGCACTCTTTATGGCCCTAGAAAAAATCTTTGCCGACGAAGAATATAATAATAGCAAGAAAGCTTGAGAACTTCACGAAGCTATTAGGTAAGAAAAATAGATTTTCTCACATTTCAAGTTTATTAAAGTCGTAATATCGTTAAGTAAAGTACTAATCAAGCTTGAAATTTAGCTAATCCATAGTTTTCAATAAAAAGAATAGTCCTTAAGAAGACATCGTATTGTTCAAGACATAAAGTATTCTATTAAGGTTACATAAAATTATAATATATCTTTGCTTTCGTTGCTAACAACCTAAAATTTAAATTTAACCAGTGTTGTGTGTAAGACATTTTTTTATGTTGATTTTTCAAAGAGATTTGATTGGTAGAAGTGAGATTAAGTTTTAATGAAGTTTCAAATACTAACTTAGTCAATTTTAATTATTCTAATGCTCATGAGGTTCTCCAAGTTCATAGTAAATTCACATAGACCAAACTTGCAATAATCACAATTAGCCAACCCATCATTTTCTTATAATTAATATATATATAGCCACTAAGACGCTAACAGATGCAATTTTTAAAAAGTAAAATTTTGATAATCCATCTTATATGATTACCCTATAGGAAAAAAGTCTTTAACGTTAATTCATATTAAATTTCAGATTATGTATTATTTAGAATGATCGGTTGGTTGAAAAGACCGAGGCACTTAATAATTAATATAAAGAATTATAGATACATTCAAAAATTATAGAGTTCGTTCATGTTTCTCTTTAGGCATGATATATGACAAAGTGCACTAGCCAATTATATATTGGGAAAAAGTTTTGACCTTTTATATTTATATATATATAATATAAGATAAAGAAATTAATTTAATTATATTTTTCCATTAATTTTACTTTAATGAGCATGTGTGATGGTTGGAATAAAAAAAAATTGATAATTTATGAATGCGTGGTGATGAATGCATTATGATAGAAAAAGAAAATCAAAGACGACCTTGGTCCTTGGATACAATATAGATTTTAATATAAAATATTTTTATTTTTATTTAATAAATAAGACCGAGTAACAATATCATTTTTCTAATTACAGTTTTTAAAATGATGATAATTAAAAATAAAAATATCAAACAAAAAATTAAATTAATTAATTCAAAATTATTATAAAAAAGGAAGACAATAATATTGATATTTTCAAAATTCATATTCTGTGCCAATATTAATATATATAGCACTATTTGCAATGTGTAAATCGTCAACCATATCATCATTGTTAACTACTGAGACAACTTTGTTTTAATGCTTGTTGGTCTTATTTCTTTGTATTTTTCCATATACCAATACAATTTATTTTGATAATAAATATGAGGCTACTTAATATTTTTAAAAAAATCTTAAAAAAATATTACTTGAATTTTAAAATTTTAAATTAATTTAT
This sequence comes from Leucaena leucocephala, assembly GCA_037074615.1. NCBI lineage: Eukaryota > Viridiplantae > Streptophyta > Magnoliopsida > Fabales > Fabaceae > Leucaena > Leucaena leucocephala. Next base: position 3,651,968 of record CM073558.1, on the reverse strand, counting down.
TTACTTCACTTTATATACTATTAACTACTTGTAAAGTAAATAATAATAAATTTTTATAATAAATTTTTATTTGATATTTTGAAATTTAAATAATATTTTTTTAGGATATTTTTATCTTGGGACTTATACTTTTCACTTTATTAAGAAGAGAGAGAAAGACATTATTAATTAATGAAATAATTAAAGCTTAATTTAAGTATATATTTTTTTTATTTATATATGATATCATTTATGAGACACAGAGAAGTTGGTTGGTGGGAATATTGGGATCATGATGAAAATATAACGGACCTATTTTTAAATTCAGATATTAATTAGTTTCAGGAAACGCCCATAAGATTATTTCCACAATGTAATTATAAATTTCCAAAAAAAGAACTGACTTTATTTAGTGTCACTATTTAAATATACCTATATTGGAAATGGAATTATTTTGTCTCTTATCATCATTTTATTCTGACCTCCATTGATATATGTCTTCTGGGGCCAAAAGCAAGTTTATCCTTTCTTCTTCTTTTTTTCTTTTTTTGGAGACGACAAGACAATGATACCACCAAACTCAAAGCTTTAGATTATTTTTTTTAATTAGAATATATATTATTAAATTTAATTAAATTAAATATATGTGGTGTGTTAATTGAAGCTTGACTAGGAAATAGCTTGTGGATTAATTATGCATATAATTAATCAACCGCCTGATGCAGTTTTGTATAAAGAATGACTAAAATCTTATCATTTTGATATTTTTGTGTATAAACAAACAAGTGTCACACTCTTTTTTCGTATCCCATAATCATTTGATTTTGATTATTGCGCATAATAAACAATAATCCCAACAACCTTTGCCATTGTACTTTTTACATTTCTTTTGTGTTTTCTAAGTCTATCGATCTCCAGATTGATTCGAAAACTGCTCAGCTAGCTAGCACAAATGACTAATTAAATTAAATGAAATCCAGGTGTGTATGTCTCTCTCTCTCTCTCTATATATATAAATGGGTCCAACTAATGTTACAGAGATATTAATGGTTGTTTACTGCTTTTTGGTTTGTTTTACTTGATATGAATTTGTCTAATAAGAGTTGACTTTGTTTTAATACTTCTTTTTAAACTTTGATATGTGTCAGTTCTGGTAAATCTTACTGTATATTAAGGTTTTTTATTAATATAAATATACGAGTATTAAAATGGTGTTATATGAAACGAGTGAAATTCTACAAAAAATTATTAAATTCTATAAATTAAAATTAATAGTTTTCACGCTCAATAATGAATGTTGACAGGAATTTAAATAAAATAATCTAAAAAGACCGAAAGACTTCATTTAAAATTGAAATAAAATTTAGGAATTAATTTTTCATTTTAGTTATCTTACATTCACATCACCTACGTGTAAACCATTTTTCTACTTAAACTTTTTTTTTTCACCCGAAGAAAAGGTTACACTTCCTTATAATAAATCAAATCAATTTTCTTAATCTTCATTTTAACTTTTATAATTATTGAAATATATATATATTAGAATCGTGGATGGGAAATTTTCAAATTTATGTATAGTTATTGCAAAATTACTTAAATTTATGTATGGGGGGGGGGAAATAATGATTGGTCAAGTAGTAGCGTGCAGATATATTAATATAATCTCATCATTAATTGAGTTCATCTTAAACTTAATTTGAACTTTGCAAATTGTGATTTCTAGTAGTAATTATTACAGGCAGCATATGAAAGTACAACTAATCATTAGAGTTTAAAATGATTATTTTCACTATTTATAATATAGTTGATACTACTAACCAATTGAGAGATAGATCAAGAATCTACAAAGTTAATTGGCTTTTTGAAATTAAGTAATAAGGCATCTAATTAAGCAAGTTAGATAGAATATACCTTGTGATTAATTATACTCCTTCTGCTCAAATTATAAGAACTAATTAAAATTAAAAATTGATACTGATTTTAAATATAATATCTTAATATACTTATTTTTAATATTTATTATTTTTCTTAAATTAATATGTTTAACTTATCAAGTAAAATATATAATTTAATATTATATATGGATATTTTATTTTAGAGTGATTGAGTTTATTTAAATAATTTATTTAATTTTTTAATATATTTAAATTAGTTAAATAGTTAATGAATCTTTGAGTTGAAGACATATAAAAAAAATACCCTAGATCATAGGGAAAGAATCTTGTGCTGTGGTGTGAAGATTTGATTGAGAGGGTCAATCTCTTGGTTAAGAATCCAAAGTGAGGATTGCCCAATAAAATGATAAAACAAGGAGCTAGGGGTGAAATGGGGAATTAGGCTTTGACACCAACGGCCACATGAATTGTGAGATGTGGACTTGTCAAAAATTAAGTTTTCCAAATATTATACTTTACTCATTCTTTTTAATCTGCTTCACCCAAAAAAAGAAGACAAATTAAAGTAAGTGCGACCAAAATTTATAAAAGAGAAAATTCTAAAAAAATATTATTTAAATTTTAAAATATCAAATTAAAAATTCTTATAAAAATATATTATTATTTGCTTTATAAGAATAGTAAATAATTTAAAAAATATAGAAAATAAACTGATTTCACATTTTCAAATTGAAATAGTACTCTTTTTAAATTTTTACTTTATAAAATTGTCACAAAAAATTGTAAAAACAATTTTATAAATCGTATTCATTTTTAGAAAGTTTGAACAGGCAACTAGCTTTGCATAGAGTTTATTAGTGCCTAGCATCTTGCTGCTAAAACAACTTATATCATCTCAATGAAGTAGTTGATTAATAACCTATTAAATCATGTCTATTGTTAATAATTAATAATTTATAAATATCTCTATAAAAAAATTTGAAATTTAAAAATATGTCCTAATTCTATTCACCGAAACTTTTCATTAAGGAAGAAAACAACATGTAGAAGGCTTTAGTGGTAATTTTCCATTGCAAATTCACTTTTTTTTTTTGTACTCAAATTTTCATGATATTGTATTCAAATTTAATCGAAAGAAGGTACATGATATATTGTCCATGACATATTAATAATAGATTATCTCTTAAATGGCTTAAAGTTAAATGTTTTTACCGTAATTGCTCAGTTCCCTTTATCTTAAATAAATAATCTTACAGATTAAGAAAGGACATGCTCTAAAAAAGTGGGGATGACAAATAAAATAAGGATTTCTATATAATCATAAAGTATTTTAAAGATATGACAATGGTTTCTCATATCGGCTAAGGGACCCACATGAGAAAACCCGCACATATATGCTGTGGGATTGCATACAGAGGGTAAAAATTGGTTTGATTATTGAACCCCAACGTACACGGACAAATCAAATCCAAGTGAGCGCTCTTTGTAAAATTCCAAAATTTCCAACACCATTAACGTATAGTGCACCCATCCTATCAATGGACGCCACCTATTTGTTACTTATTATTATTAGCTTATCATCACACGTCACCATCTATAGAATTAGTATTGTGCAATGAAAGAGAATAAAAAATTAAGAAAAAAATACTTTTAGAACAATAGAGAATACAATATAATGAATGAGCAATGAGAATATAATATAATAAATCTCTCTTGCCGTTAATATAATAAATAAATAATTAATTTATAAATATTAAAAAATTAATTAAATTAATTATTTATAAAAAAATATTGATTCTTTTAAAATACTTTTAATCATTTTTATCATGACTACTCATTGATAAAAATCTTTAATATATAATTAATAATAATAATTTAAAAAAATTATAAATTAACAGAGATAAAATAAATTGAGATTTTATATTTATAATTAAAATAAAATTTTTAAATAATTTATATTCCTGTATATTTTGGATCAGACAGTTATAAATTAAGATTAAAAAAAAATATAAAATCATTAAAAAATATGAGTGACAATTGAGCAAAGGACTTGTGGTTATTGTTCACATTTGAGTTTGTGTAATTATCTTCGTTAGAAGCTTGTGGTATGTTTTCCCTAAATAATCAAATTCAGGCATTTGGCACTGTGTGTCCAACACGATTTCCAACCTTATTTGATTATTATCAATCATATTATTGATGAAAAGTGTTTTTGAATGTTTTAAATTGCATGCAACACAGAGATGGTAATTATAGAGAGAGGGGAGAGTAATTAACTGAGAGAGAAACGTTAAGAGGGATGGGAATTATAAAACAGGTAGGTTAAGCGTCGCTGTACATGGAGCGTATCTCTTCTTCCCTAGCGTATCTCTTCTTCCCTACAAAAACCTACCCCCTCTTTCTCTCTTCATCCTCAATTCCTCATTCTCCCACCTCCTCCTCTCCTCTCTCTCTCTCTCTCACACACACCCATTCTTCTCCTTTCTTCAACAATGACACTACTTCTCACTGAATCTGCTGCCTCCTCTGAAACTTGTTCTTCTTCTTCCTCTGATTCCAAATCTCACAACCCCAGACCCACCAAAATACCTCGACCCTCTCCTTCTTCTTCTTCGTCGTCGTCCTCGTCTTCTTCTTCCACTTCTTCTGATTCTTCCGGTAAGCTCCCGCACTACCATGGAGTCAGAATGCGGAGCTGGGGTAAATGGGTGTCGGAGATTCGTGAGCCTCGCAAGAAGTCTCGCATCTGGCTCGGCACTTTCGCCACTCCAGAAATGGCAGCTCGAGCCCACGACGTCGCCGCTCTGACCATCAAAGGCAAATCCGCCATTCTCAACTTCCCTCAAATTACCGCCCTCCTTCCCAGACCCGCCACGTGCTCCCCACGTGACATTCAAAAAGCAGCTTCCACCGCTGCCGCCATGGTCGAGTTGGACACCGTGCAGCCCTCAGAAACATCCAGGTCGGAGTCAGAGTCCACGGAGTCCTCCGAGCTGAGCGAGATAGTGGAATTGCCGAACATAGAAGAAGAGAACTTCCACTCGGCCGAGTTCATATGGATAGACTCGGCAGACAGCTGGGTGTTTCCGGGTATGGGTATGGGTTCGGATGATTCGGAACTGAGTTCCATGTTCTGCCAACAATTCTCAGAGGAGATACCACTCTGGGATTAACGAAAGAAAGAAAGAATACTGGGATGCATATGATGTAATTAGACAATAAATTAGTAATACAATTACAGATGTTTCTGTTCCAAACATGTTGGAGGGTGGTGACTGACAGAGGTTTCGTAAATGGTTGGGGGCTGTTTGGCTATTTTTGCTCATCGGTCAGTGTCATTTTCCATGGCTGTATTATACATTACAGACTATATATATATATATATATATATACGATCACTGGTACTCTTAAATACACTTAATTAGCACACTTATATTTTTCATTTGTAGTTTGCTGTGTTAATGCAATACAGCAATTTTTTACCTAATATAAAAAAAAATTAAAGTACAATCTTATCCTAAAAATTCAAATTCAGAAACTCTAGGTATTGAAGCTTTTTTTTAACAATGCATCCTCAGAAGTTTACATTTTCATAGCAATGTCGTCCCACTATTTAACTAATATTATGTTTGACCGTTAAATTTGTGTTGCTTGACTATGTGATACATGTGGCACTTCATACATCGAGTCAGATGCCAAATCATCAAAACATTCTATCTCCACAGCCTTTTCTCTCTCTCCCTCCCCTTCTTCTGCGAATAGGCTCTGTTTGGTCATCAACCAAAACCCTCCTTTCTCCATTGAGAAATCCTCTATATATCTCCAATATGTCCATTTCTCCTTCAATCTCTTTTCTGTTCTCGATTCCTACCCCGTCCTCATCGATCTCAAGCGTAGCACTACGGATTCCGTCAGATCCGGTCCTTCAATCAGGTCTTCCGCCCCGATAACTTTGTCTTTGGCCAGTCTGGTGCCGGTAACAACGGAGCTAGGGTGAAATCGGACAAAATCGTGATCAATTCGGCGAAGTGTCTGTGCTATCTACACCACAAGGAAGCTTCTTCTTCTACTTCTTCATACGTCCCATACACCACCTGTGATGCTTCCCCTCTGCTCCTTGTGATTTTCTTTCCGAAAGCTTTGAATAACCCTGGTTGCTTTATTTTATTTATTTATTTATTTATTTTAATGAAGAATGGGTTTTAATGTTTGGTCTTTGATTATTGTTTGAATGGGTTCTAGACTTTTAGGGGCTTGCTTTTGCTTGAATTTTTCTACTTGTTCATTTTTTTGGAATTTTCATTGTCGATTCGATGGGTGCTTGAAGACAATTATTTGCGTTTGATTTTTGGTTTATTTCATTGTTGTTGTCACTTAAAATTCTAGGTTTGGCATAAATTCTGGTCATTTTATGGGTTAAAGTTTGTTAGAGAAGGGAGAGAAGGCACGCCCAGAATTTAAGAAGAAATAGTAACGAAGCTTCTTCCAAGAAAATTCGTACCAAAAGCACCAAAAAAAAGGGGGCAAAAAAAAGAACCCAGAAAGAGGAGGGAAAATAATGACAGAAAGGAACTTTCTGGGTTCTTGGTTTTTCGGTGGGGTGTGTACTTTTTTTTAAAAAAATTCCAGGGGTAATATTATATTGAAAGTCTTTATTTTTTTTTTAAACACATGTTAACACGAGGCGCATGTCTATGATCTTATTATAATACTTTCTGATAAATATAAAAGTTAGTAAATAAATTAATTTTAATTATAAATATACTCAATTTAATTTATTTTTTTAATATTTTTTATTAATTATGTATATTAAGAGATTAAAAGGGTACTAGTGGCACACATTTTTTATGAATCATTAAATTAATTATTTTTTTTAATTAATGTAGGATAAAAAGAAGAAGTAGTTTAATTCTTTTTGTGATGATTCTAACTATTTTCAAAGTAGTTAGCATGTTCCATTTGACTCTAAACAAACAATATACTAAGAGAGTATGAGAGGTTTAATTAATTTCTTGTGATTAGTCTTTTCATACCAACAAAATGAATTTCTTTTCAACAGCTGACAATATTATATTTTTTTTATTTATTTGCCACCATGTTTTATATTTAACTAAGTTATATATTATATATTTATATCCGTTATTTGCTCACGCCCTCACTGAATGAATCATCCACACCACACCCAGTGTCACTCTCTCTTTTGTTGAATGCCTTTATGAGATCTGACATTACAAAATATTGTGGAGCATGATGATACCTTGCTCCCACTTTGTTTTTTCTTCTCCCCAATTTTCTCCCCACTTGTTTACACACACACACACACACTCATAAAATAAAATTTATAAAAAAAAATAAAATATTCATACTCATTAGTAATCAATACTAGGCTCACGGAAATTCAATAAAAAAAGTTCAGACACTTTATGTGAAATAAAGGTTTTACTGTATAAGTTATTTTCAACATATTTAACTAAATTTTATTAATTTTATATTTAATTTATTATTTTTTTAATTTTACTTCTATTTAATATATATTATATTTTATTAGAAGAGATAAAACTAATTTTAATATTTTTTACATTTTAAGAGATTAATCTCTAGCTATCAATTAAGGGATATCGCCTATATTCTACTAAAAAAAATATACAATATATTCTATAGGAATAAAGTCTATATTATAATAAATGAATGATTAAATTATATATTTATATAAAAAATTTAACGCATGATTTATAAATAAAAAATAATAATTGTCTTTCTGCAGTATAAATCGAATGAGAGGAGTATTTTAATTTTTGTTGTGTTAATTTGGTTGGGGAGAATTGGGACAAAAAGAAAGGATGAAGGAATAAAGGGGAAAGAAAAATGAAAAAAACAGAGGGAAAGAAGAGAAGAGAACAACAAAAACGCAAAATAGAGAGAGGGGGGGGGGGGTAAGAAATAAGGAGAATGGGGGTTTTTGGAAATTGGACCGTTGGAGGGATTGGAAGTTCCGTGGCGTGTCGTTTTGGGAGAATTTGCCGTTGCGAGGGTTTGAAATTCTCTGCGTGCTGACGAAACTCAAGTTTGTATTTGTCGTCCACAACACAAACTTTTCAGTGTATCTTGTTCGACTTGATGACTTTGACATGATCCTAGTAATACAACCCCCCCATCCAAAGTTTATCTGCCAAAACATTAAAAAAAAAAAAGTGAGTGTGTTGGATGTTGATCATATGGGACTTGTTCAATGGAAAATGACTTTGAGGACATTTGTGTTAAAAGAAAGATGATAACATTTAAAAAGTATGGGTTATAAGTTATTTTTTAAATATACTAATTAAACAATTAAGAAGTATGGGTTATAATTTTTTAAAAAAAAAATAAGAAAAACATATGACATAATCTAATAACTAAATTTAAATATTTAAATAAAACTGGCCCTATGGGGAAAAACTTTGGAAAGTTGATGAGAAAACATTGAAAGGGAGTGGAGTATATGTATGGTAAGTTCCAACTATTATTTACTAATTAATATTTTTGCACTTTTACATCATACTATTGTTTATTAATTATTAATGACTTATCCCATTGATGTGAACGGGATGGAATCCTACGTGGATGCTAAAATCTTAAAAAGAAAACAGAATAAAATAATTGGAAAGGAGGATATATGTCATTTTCTATTCGTGTTTCATGTTTAATGGGGTGGGGATATGAGTGAGGAAAAAGACAAATTAAAAAGAAAAAGAAAAGGAAGAGGAAGAATACTGCTTTTAATATTAATTTCATTAAATAGTCTTTTTTATATTTGATCCTAAATAAAAATATGCAGGGAAATTTAAAAATATGTTGAATTTTCTATAACTGTATAACATACATATATAGGTATTGGTATATTAATTTAGGTTATGTATTATTTAATTATTTTTGTGATTTTCAGATGGTATAACTTGCTAAATATATATTTTATTTTTATATGTTGATATATTGATTGCAGCAAAAAAAAAATAGTGAATATTAGTTTAACTAAACTGCGAGGCGTGACTCGTAAGCTCATGTTTTATAATTATAGGTATTTGACGTGACTTACACTATTAATTAATTATATATAAATATTGCTGCATTAAAATATTATATAAATATAAAATAACCATTAGAAATAACCTATGAATATTATGATTTACCCTAGATTCTACATATTCCATAATCTAATTATAGTAATATATAGAGAGTATGATTTCCTAATTTTTAAGTAATTTGGATAATATTATCTGTAATCTATTTTTTATTTTAAATTTAAAAATTTAGTGGCTAAGTTGATTTAAGTTGGCGTTCAAACAAAGTAATAAAATATGTGTTCAACCAGCATGATAGTTTTTTTTTATAAAATTTTTTAGAAAGGGGCTATACTTATCCACAATCTAAAAATAGGGTAAAGTTTCAATTTCTTCTAAATGATACTAATATCAGATAGGTCGAGTCATTTATTACCCTCAAACATAAATTTAATCACTTAAAAGTTATGATGTTTCTTTAAATATTATAATAAAATAATCTTTAAAAATTAAATACGTTTTAAATAATTATATATTTTATCCTATTATTAGTTGAATTCACAGAGGGACCAGCATGATAGTTTGATAAGCTTAATTATCTTGTAGAACGGCGTTTTGATGGTGCTCATCATTTGTTTATAAGATCTGGATCGTCAAAAAAATATTAGATTTGGATTGTCTAAATTAGATTTAAATGGTCCATTTGATGATCCTTATCTTACATAGCTTATTGGGTTGGCTTTAAAAACTGGGTCGGGTCATATATTGGGTTGAGATGGGATGTAGACACGTAGTTTTCCCTCAACTCAATGGATATATATACATATATCATTTTATATGTTAAAATTTTATGAACAATAATTGATTTAATAGAATTGTTTAGACACATGGTCCTAATACATTATTTTTAAAGAGAATATATTTTAGTTTGGATGGAAGTAATTATTATATTTTTGTAATAAACAAAATAAGTTTATTATTATTTTTATTAATTTTTAATATTATTTTTAGGATTGGGTAAAATCCGATCTTGTATGCCGATTCGGCCTAGATGCAGAAACACGGGGCACCACCGCTATAAACATTTTGAAAATTTTTAAAATTAAAGAAACTCGAAAGTGACAGTTCACAATTATTTTTAAATGAAGAGAATATGTACAATATATAGATTTATAAAAAAAAATTCACATTATACATAAGTTATAAATATCAAGAAAAATCAGCAAAAACTAAAAATTGTTGTTTAAAATTTTTATTTATTATAGCTTTTTAAAAGTATCAGTACTGTGTCTTTGTATAAAAACATATCAAATTATTTTGATAAATAAAATTTTTAAATAGTAATTTTTTACTGATACTAAAAATTATAACTTATTTAATTAAGATTCTAAACAAAACATCATGATAAAATATTCATAAATTGGGAGGATTAAAATTTGATTTCCTTTTCGTTAAAAAAGACTTTTAAAAAGATATATCGTGATTGTAAAATATTAGTCCAAATTAGTTAGTTATTATGATATCTAGTAATAGAATTTAAAAAATTATTATAGAGATAAAAAAATAGGGGACATTTTTTTGGGTCATTGGTGAGACCTTTTTAAAATAGGTTAGTGTCCCACGCTGCTAAGAGCATGATGAATATCTCGTCCATAGTGGGACTACTGTTGACAGACACATAAAGGGCACAGACACATAAAGGGCATGTTTTTTTATATAAAATTTTTTAAATAGAAATTAAATCTATTTATAATATAAAAATAGGATAATTTTTTTTTCTTTTAAATAATACTAATATCGAGTAGAATGAGCCGTTAATTATTATTAAGTGTTAACATAAATATTTAAGAGTTAAAATGTATAGATTAATATCTAAAAATAAATAATAATTCATCCTATATAATATTAATAAACACATGTCATCATTTAACTTGGCTATATATCAATTATGAATTCCTTCAGCCATAATTTCTTATTATAACACCCATTAAATATATTTTTTTGTCTGCTCCATTATAAATACCTTTTGAAATTTAAAATATAAATTATTTTATTTCAATCAATAAATATGCTTTATATGATTTAAACTTACATTCGTTTTTTTAAATGGGATTAAAAAAGAAAATGATCCTTAAAAGAAAAGAAAAGATTAAGATGCGGCTTAAAATATTTTATAATATATCTATCACTATGAAATATTGATGTTCAGTCTCTCCTCAAATACTCCTTTTGTACCTATTTATGAGAAATAATTGGGAGTATTTTTTTTGAATCTAAATATAAGAAATAGCCACCAATTGTTCATTGTATTTATTGAAAAATTTCCCTTTTTTTTTTCCTTCACAATATTCAATGATGAAATTAGATGTACATACTATATGTTTTTCTCATCGATCATCATATAGATTGAAGAGTCAAGAGAATCTCCAATTAATATTGAGTGATCCAATAAAGCCGAGTAACATGGCTTTGTTCTTGTCACGTTTTGACTTTTGACTCGTTCTATTTGTACACACACATGTATTATAATATATTCCTATACATCTCTCAATAATGAGCATATAATGGGTCATTAACCCTACTTATTCATATTCCAATAATTTCTCAATTTTTATAAAAAGAATACTATAAAATTTTAAAAAATAAATTTAATAATTATAAAAAAAATCTTAAATAATATAAACTTATTTACAATTCATGTGCTATAACTTATCATTTATTAAAAAATTTATATAATTAAATCTCTTATTTTTTATTTCATAATTGTTTTTGTTAAAAAATAATAATTTCTTTATTACCCAACAAATTTATAATAAAAAAAAGATGAGTAATTTAAAAAAGAAAAAAAGTTAATGTCCAAGTTACAATAATAAAATTTTTGGAAAGAGTTAGACTCACTCATAGTCTAAAGGTATGGTGAATTTTTTTTTTCTCTTAAATGATATTAATATCAAGCATGGTGAGCCATTAATTACCCTCAGGCGTAAACCTAGTCATCTAAAAGATAGGATGTTCAACCAAACACTGTGACTAGAACTACAACAAAATAGTATTCTCTAGAGATCGAATACGCTTTAAATAGTCTGTCTCACTCATTTACTAGCTAAACTCATAGTCAATAGATAGTTAATGTCCAAGTTAATTCTATATTGCCATCGCAAGGAAAAATGTTTTTTTTAAAAGGGTCCATGAGAAATTAGTACTTGAAAACTTGTTCAAAAGATTGTTTTTCTTTCTTTTTTTTCTTTTTAATTTTCTCACGGAAAACTGTTGAAAAATAAGAATTCGGGTGGACATGCCCAATTATAATTTTTGAATGATTGGTTCCCTTTCTTCTTTTGTGGGAACAAACTCTCTGTTTGCTTCCTACACTTTCTTCATTAATTTATGTGATCATTCATTAATTAATTCAACAGTCTAACATGTTGAATTTAATTTGTCTCTACGAATACACTCTTCTTATACGTGTTGAATAGTATATAATTGAGCTAAATACTAAGAAGAAGAATAATAGAAAATGGAAATGAGGTAGGGTTAGAATAATAAGTGGATATGGAGAAGGCAAGAAAAATGTGTGGCAGAATAGAATAGAAGCATGTGACATTAATGCAGGCATGGGTCACAGTTTGGGAGCATAGGAACATGAAATTTTATGAGACATTAAAACATATGAAAAGTACAGCCCACATAATCAATTGCGCCACTTCTTGTTGGTCGTTTGCTAAATTTATTATTATATCACTCTCTTGGTCTGTTAAAATCCACCAATTAGCTTTCTTCAATAATTCCATAGTATGGAAGAGTGACAGAGAAATGTCAGCGTGTGATAGAGATACCTACAGAAGAAGCTAAGAGACCAAAGAGAGGGTATAAAATTTATGTATATGTACGAATATTTTTCTCCTCATTTTTACACTCCATTTAATGCCTTACTCCATTCACTTCTAATTATAAGATCTAATTATTTTTTTAGATAGATTTATAAATTAAATAAATCAATTAATTATGACTAAATATAACATATCACGATGAATTCATATTATATACTCTTTAATCTACTCAAATTAGTCAATTAAAATTTATATTAGTTATAATTAACTTATTTATTAGATTTCCTAAATATATCTAAAAAAGTCAATTAATTCTTATAGTTAGGAAGAAAAGTGATACTATTGTAAATCTTAAGTATCTCTATTTATTACCTATCTTTTGCTTATTATAAGATTCAAATAATTAAATTATATTGTTTTAAAAACTGTTAAAATTTATTAAAATAATAAATATGTAAGAAATATACTTTTTTTTTAAATATGGCATTATTTATAAGTGGATAAGTGAGAGTAAGCAAAAAAGATGAAAGATAATCTATGGGGAAAAGATAAGGAGAGATTTCTATTAAAGATAAAACGGACAAAACAATGCATTTAATATTCTACCAAGCCTAAAGTTGATCTTATAAAATGGACAAACCAATTCAAAAGTTGGATCTTATAATAAGAGATTGAGGGAGTAATAATTACATAGGTTAGGGTGCAAGTTTATTTTAAAATTTTACTTAAAAACGATGGGCATCTAGAAATTATTTTAGATTTAATGTTTCCTTAAAGTTTGCAAATCATATCAATGTTGTCCTACAAGTGAGGAGAGCACACACGAACCCACACACTCCTACAACACACAGTATATAACACATGATTTCCTCTATAATAAGAGGTATGGTGTACAAATTGAGTTTTAAGCTCTTAGTACATCTCATTACATTTCTTAAATATAGAATTATATATAAAAAATATTTAATACCCTTTGAAACTAGCTTAATAAACGATTTATAAAGGGAACCTAAAACACCTTCTAGGAAATGCCCTATAATAGAGACCAGAGGGAGTATCTAGTGCTAGATATAAATCACTATCTCTTAACTAATTCACATGTACCAATAAAAACAGTTAAAAATATTAAATGTGTCATGAAATTTATACTATCATCATATTAATTTATACTATCTGTCTCCCTATCCTAATTATATATAGAAAAAATGTTTAATACTTATTCTATGAAGAGGACGAATAGCACTTTCTAAATTAAAAAGAAACATAGAGGGAGTATCATTATTGGTTAAATAATTGGGAAATAGAGAGTGCAAAACAGTTTCTTTTTAAAAGGGTCAAAGATGAAACCTAAATTATTGTTAATAAACTGTTTAGCGCACATATAGGTAGTGATTATGTTGAGCTCGGCCGAAAAGGACTTATCTTAATTAATTAATTAATTAGTATTGATTTATGAAAGCAAAAGCTAGAATGGACAAGAAAAAGAAACCATTATTCGTTCTTAATGCTTGCTAGCTAGAAGCAAGAAACATGTCTTGTCCAAACCACCGAAACTTGTTAGAGTTTGGATCACTAAAAATTCTCATCATATATAGAAGCTTTATAGTAGTTTATGTTTCACATATTCTGCATATATATATATATATATATATATCCCGTTTTGAGTATAATGCGCTTGATAATTGCTTGTATGACTTTGCAACACCTATAAGTGTAAAAGATAATTTAGGTTTTTATGGATAGAACCCTAAAGTCTTGATTGATCATGTTTTATTGAGTAATTGGTTAAAATAAAAAGAGAAAAGGTTTAATAATTATGAAGAGTATTTAAAACACTTGGGAAGTTTTTTTGTTTTTTTTTTGTCGAGGAGTAATTTTTCAATTTTTATGAGTAGTTGGGCTTCTAGCTTCTTCAGAATTTATATATTTATTTTCGAACCAAGAGGGAAAAAATAATTTATTTTCAAAAAAATTATATTTCCCTTCCTAACTTCTCTCATACAAGCGACCACTTACTTAAATAATGTTAAATATCAAATTTTTAATCTCAATTAACTTTTCATAGTTAAAGTAAGATGGCCATTCTGCGTTATATATCATATCATACAATTAATTAATTAAGAACGAGAGGATAACTAAGATTTTTTAACATCAAAAGGCCATCAGTTTTTTCTCTTTTCAACACTTTGTCGTCTTTTCAACAGTTTAATTTGAATCTGATAAATTGATTTATTTATGAGAAAATTAATCAGCATGACCCTATAAATTTATTTCTTTTTTAATCATGTGTAATTTTCCCCTTTTTATTTTATTAGACCCTTATAATTTTTTTAATATATTAATTTCTATACTCATAATATGTTAATTTATATATCTCTCTCTCTCTCAAAATACATTTGCATTAATTTTATCACATAAATATAAATAAAATTAAAATCAACCATATTATAAATTATATATACCATAAGACTATTATGAGAGATAATAATATTTATCTTTATTATGATAATAAATAAATTTTATTATATCCTTTTATTTTTTAAAAAATCTCTTTTATTTTATATTTTGTAAAAATTTATATATCGCTTAATCAGCATTTACATCAACCCAGTTAACACATTATAAGAATAGGAACTAATGGCTATAACCAAAAAAACTATAAAGATCCAATAATATATATATACACTTTATTAAAAATAAGATGAAACAAACTATATGAACTAATAAATTATTTTTTTTATTGTAAAAACTTGTAGTCTTATTTTATATTTTAAATTTTATTGTTCTCACTTAAGGAGATATTATATATATATATATATATATATATATGAAAATTGTGATCTATAAAAATAATGGCGGGGTCTTCAAATGATTGTATTGTCAATCTACCTTTTAGCTGTGAAGCACTTTGTCTGATTCCCTGTGTTTGTCTTTCAGATTTGGTTAGTATTAAAAATTAAAATTAAAAATTAAAAGATAAACTAATACATAATATTTTAATTTTATTTTTTATATATTATTAATACACTAATATTATTTATAATATAATTTTACCTATAATATTTTTAATTTAATATAATTCTTAATATATGAGAAATAAAATTATAATTAAAATAAAGAGGTTACAGTAAATATATCTTATATTAAGTATTAAAAGAGTAATATATATATATGAATATGTCTATTTCAAACATTGGTACATTATATTTGTGAACGACGTTTTTTAATTACTGCTGTTAAAGGAAATAATTTTTGAATGTTTGTAAAATAGAGAGAGACGTGATTATAATTCTTAACAATCAAAATCATTTTTCACTTTCCATGTAATTTTTTTTTTATTTTTGCCAAAATTTATCAATCGAGTACCTGACTCTTGTTTTAAAAATGATGCAATAATTGTCATATAAATAGAATCAAATTCCCATTGACTTTTTGAATTTGAAGTAAAGGAGAGGATATGAGTACTACTTGATAAGGTATGAGTCGTATCAATCATCTAGACGTTCACTTTTTTTTTAAAAAAAAATTATTAATACAAAAAGTTGTGCATGTGATTATGAGTCAGAAAGTAAAATAAATATTTTTCTTTAGATTAAATCTCTTAAGTCGCTTCATCATCTTCCATATCACATGCAATTCAGGCTCTTCTAAAAGCTGGGTTTGATTCTCTCGATAATAGTGGCTGGTGGGTGCTTTTGTTTTTCCATTCATTATTGTTATGTCACTTTTCCAATATTTCTTTGTTTCCAAAGAGATTATTTCAATTATCCATCCATGCATATATATGTGTGTGTGTACTGTATAGTCGTCTTCTTTTACTTATCATACTTTATGACCTTGTCCCTTGCTCAGAGGTGTGGACGAAACAGTAGTCATTTTCTCTCTTTTTATTTATATTTTTCCTTTTTTTATTTTTTTTTTTGCGATTTGATATAAATTCATTTAAGTCTTGATATTTATAAAAATTAAACGCTATGATCCGAAGGAAAACAAATTTTGGATTATTAAAAAGAATTGACCGTTAAACTCAGAATACATTTAAACAAGTTAGCCCAAAAAGCTTTAACGGGCTCGTTAATTTGTTTGCTAATATTTTTGTTTTTTTTAAGTATATCCCTATAGAGAGTACTATTTTATTATAATTATAATTATAATATTTAAAGAGATATCCTAACTCATAGATATCTCTTAAAAGAAAGAAAGATTTTACTATATTATTAGATCATGGATGAGTCTAACATATTTCTAAAAAATTTTATAAAAAAAATATAAATATTCTCTTATGGTAAATAATTTTATGGCCTAGTAATATGTAAGCTCTGGAGGTTATTGGTTCCATACACTTGTAGCTTTAGGTTATTAGTATCTGCCACTTTAAATTAAAAAACTTATGCAATAAAATCTCTTCATAAGATTTTTTTTTATGGTTTTATGAAATCTTATTAAATCAGACAGAGCAATTGATAATTTTTCATATGCCCCCTGAATTGTTTTTTTGTTCTTAATCAATGAGAGTGAGTGAACAGTAGAAGAATATGTAATGAAGGATATTTATGGAAAGATAATATAATTTTAGAGACAACAGATAAGTTGTTTTTCTTATTTTAAAGAAAAAAAAGAACAGAACAAAACGGGAAACAAAAAGGGCAAAGCAAAGATTAATTCATGGCTAATTATGACACTTATGATTAGTTCCTTAATCACATCTTATTAATTTAATACTCTTCTAATTTTTAATATAGAATTTAATCTCAGAATTAATTTTAGTTATAAATATAAAACTCATTTATTATATTTATTATTTTTTAAATTATTTTTTAACAATAATTAACAGAAAGAGATATAGAATTAAAAAAGATTATTATAATATTTTATAAAAGTAATTTTCATGTTGATTACGAGGTAAATAACGCCGTAATTGATCAAGTATGATGTCCATTCTAATTTATAATTGATGCAGTAATTGATTTTTTTTTCAAAAAAAAAATTGTTCTATATTCAACAGCTAAATGCAGCAATTCCCACATGAACATGGAATTCACTCTGGTGTCGGCCATCAATAATCACAACCCTCTTCATAGTATATGCAAAGGAATTACAAAGAGAAAATCAGTGATATTTTAATATCATTTTGTGCTAGAAACCTCAGTTATGTTCCACAACTGTGTTGATAAACAACAAGATTCATAAAATTATTTTCTATCTTCATTTTTTTTTCAAAAAAATATATATTCATGTGAACTCTACTCTGCAAATATAAAACGGACAATGCTTGAAACCTTTGGTATCATCATGAGTGGTGTGTGCCCTTCAGTGCAGGGATGCTTCCGACTTGGGCTTGTAGGAAAGCCCATCTTTACTTTATATTGGTTTTTTTGCATAACTTTTTGTTTTGAACTGTAAATTTTTGGAAGGGGGGTTTTCAGTTTATTTTCTTTCCAGTAATGGATGCTTTGTAGTGGGCCCTCTTATTTTGACATGTATTACATCCATTTAGAGGGCCCAATTCAACTAGGTACCATTTTGCCTAGTTTTATCAAAGCTGTCTTATTATGAATAAAAAAGTTGTTACGGACGAATGTCTTTGAAAACCGGTTAATATGGCTTTTGAAAACCAGTTAGTGTTATGAAAAATATGAAAGGATTAAAATAATTTCTTGTGAACTTAAAAATAGGAAATTATAGGCCAAAGTTTTATCTCTAATAATCTTTCTTTTTAGGCCAGAAGGGTGAAACATTCTCATTACTAAACTCAAAGAAACACATAACCAGGTTCCTCAAGGCTTTAGAAGCCAAAAAGGAAAAGAAAGAAAAAACTAGCAAACAGAATCTGCAAATAGAAAAGTCAGCACAAAAAACCAAATAAGTGCCTAACCGAACAAAAATAAACTCAGGAGGAAACTTCCTAGCATTACCTGACATAACCATGCATATACTAATAATTTCACTCCTAGACAGAAGAGACGCCTAAAGCATTAATGAACAAGAAGAAGGAAAAACAAGTGGTGATGAAAGCCACTGAAAGCGATGATGATGATGATGAAGACGCAGAGCTATGATGATGAAGATGAGAAGAAGGTGAAGGAGCAGAAGCAGACATTGGAGAAATGACTTGAAGCATCAATTTCTGGCCATTCATGCAATGTTCATAAATCCCACTGATGAAGTAGAATGAACCAGGCTGCTCCAGATTGATAGTGCTGTTCCCATTGTTGAAGATAGTGATTGGATCACTCGCGTCACAGTGATAATAATCCCATTTGTCCACACTCACAACTGAGTCATTCTTATATTCAAAAACTGCATCAACAAAAACAAAGCATAATCTAAATAAGAACTGTTCTGAGTGAGTTTTAGTTCATGATATATAATGTAGCAGAATTAATGGAGTCGTGAAACGGACCCAGAGAATCTGAAACATGGAATCTGTTCGTTGCAGCCCACTGAGTGTAAAATGCAGTCTTGTTAGGGGGAGGTTGTTGCCAACCGAAGGCGTCACCGACTTTGAATTGTGTAGCAGATTCTACTGAAGAATTCATGGAGGAAACCAGCAAGATGGCAGTGAGAGTACAGAGAAGGCTCAAATGAGATGATGCCATGTTTGAGTTTTGGTAGAGAAAGCAAGGAATAATAGGATGGCACTAACTTGTGATTAGAGAGAGTATATATAAGAGACACACACGAAGAGATGTTTGAGTGCGAGGGTTCATATTTTAGTTTTAGTGCTTGAAAACGTGGAGGGACGTGGGAGTTATGTTGTTGGGTAGTTTTTTTTTTTTTCAAATGGTGGTAGTTAGTCCCAGATTTATTTATCCGCCGTTACTTTGTTGAGGATAATAACGAATTTGTTGGCCCCCAAAAAAGTGATCCCACAATTTTTGGTTAGTTATATCAGTTGTTTGGATAAGATTTTAAAAAATAGCTTATAAAAAAAAGAGTTTTTTATAGGTTTTAAAAAAGGGTTTTTAGAGAAAAATTTATAAAAAAAATTATTTTAAATAAATGAGTGTTTGAATAGTTATTTCCATAAGTACTTTTATTATTGGTAAATTACGAAAAAAATATATAATTATTAAATATATGAGAGATGAGAGATGAAAGAGGGTGTAGAAGAGAAATGAGAAAGGAGTAAAGGTGTATAAAAGAAAAGAGAGGGGAGACAAGGTGTAAGAAAAAATATGAGTAATTAGTAATTGGTTAGTCCATAAGCTCTTTTAATATTCTATAAGTTACTTTGACCAGCTTATCTGAAACTTTAGTTTTAAACCATAATTTGATTTAAAAATTGTTCTGAACAAATATAACTATGTATTTTAAAATTTTTTAAAATCTAAATTTTCTTTAACCTAATTTTAAAACTTTAAGTCTAGGGACCAACCAAACAGTCACGTAATGAAATCCAGTTTGGGTATATGTTAAGTTTAGTACTTGTCTTTTTAATTAAAAAAAACAAGAAAAAGTTCATGCAATTTTTGAAATCATTTTATCATTAGAGTTTCCTTTCATGACATCAAATAATTGAATTTATGGAAATATGAAGAAAAACAATTCCATAAAAATCTTTTATACCAATTGTTACCAGGACATTATAAAAAATTGTGATCAATTGCATTTTTATAAATAATAAATCAAATTTAAGACTATTTTAACTTTCTATACCAGTTGTTAATAAAATCGGGATAAAAAACATTTTACACCAGTTAAATTAACAAACATTTAAATAGTTAAGAAATCATTTTTTTAACTTTTTATTCTCCGACATTTATAATAAAATTATGTAAAAAGAAAATGAAAAACCCTTCTGTCACTTAATCTCTGAAAACGAATGAATTATAGTATAAGGGCAGCAAATTCAACATATTTATACCTCGTATTACTGCGAAATATTCTATAAAGATACATTCTGCATTTGAATTTAGTCTAAAAATGTAAGCTTTTCGTTCCAAGTACAAAATCTATCAAAAGCAATGATCTGGCTTTTACATAAAAAGAAAATAATGCTTTGGCTATAAATGCTACAAGCTCACACCTCGTCAGTGATAATTCCAAATTTTCAACACTCAACTGCAATGAACAAGACTAGCCTGGCCTGGTAAGTGTATGAACCTTTTTTTGAAATCTAGACTCCAACCTGCAATGAACAGCTCACAAAAAACTTCCATATGATTTAGTATGGTCACCAAAAGAGGAAACCTAGACACCAAACATCAGATCCATGATTTTGGACACCAATGATTTAGTTGGAGAAGCAATGGCGCCTCCACTCTGCCGTGCACTTGCGTTGCCGTTCGGCAGATAATAGGGTTGAGAAAGAGCTCTTGATGTGCTCACTTCTCCGGTTCTTCCAAATGGTGGAGGTATGGGCATAAATCCCTGCCTGTTAACCCCTTCATTCAAGGCCTGACGTTGTATAGGATCC
Source organism: Leucaena leucocephala (assembly GCA_037074615.1). NCBI lineage: Eukaryota > Viridiplantae > Streptophyta > Magnoliopsida > Fabales > Fabaceae > Leucaena > Leucaena leucocephala. The sequence continues at coordinate 3,630,808 of CM073558.1, read as the reverse complement.
ATAGGCTTCACACCCACTATGAGAACTCCATTAAGTTGCATTCCATTCTTGTTGAGAGCTTTCTGAGCATCAGCCCGATTCTGCATCAAGATCAAATTAAAACTAACTTTGGTGTTTGTAAAAGTTAAGTCCACGTGCATACAGAAACAACAATATAACGTTATGCAGGTCTAACCTTCAGGTATCAGCCCGAAACCACACTATTGAAGCAATGTTTTCAGATTTAATGCACAATCAGGGTTTCATAAAATGTCACCAAAGTAGAAGAGGGTCATAGTTAAATAATGGCGGAACTTTGTCAAAATCAATAGAAAAATCCAGGAACAGGATCCTAGGTTTCAGCAGATAAAAGTCAGTTCACTAAAAGAAAAGTCCATCGGAATTACCTCACGTCATTTTCATAGAAAGCACATATGTCCTATGCAGAATAAGAAGTTTAAATGCAATGAGACTAGTACTAGACATCTAGCATTGATAGAGGACGACTTGCAACTAATGCTGTAGAAAGAAAATGCCGTTCAATATGTTTAAACAAGGGTGAGAAGGAGAACCTGATATAATATGTGCATCCAATTAGCATCACTAGGACCAGGAATATGTTTCAAAATTACACCACATTTTTCGAACTCCCTTAAAACCAAATTGGTATCACCTGGAGAAAATCTGCACAAAAACAGAGCACTATTAAGAGTGTCCTGTATGCTGGTATATTCAAAAGTAAATTAGATCTTTCAGATTATTGATTTGCATCTTCACATTAAAAGGTTCAATTATGGGCCATGTGTTCCACTTAGAGTCTCAGTGTTTCTAAACTCTTCGTTTTGGGCTGTAAGATACGTTTGGAGAGGGTAAATTAATTCAGCTCCACTGTCAGGTCTGAGCATTTCTCAACTCTTATCTGATGCCTCCACACATTCAATTCAAAAGGGCATGAAGGACTATAAGAAATTACGATGAATGCATGTTATAGTACAACCTAACCCAATTTCAGAAGCTAAGCAAAAGATTCAATTAATAATAGCTAAAAAACCAAATGAAAAAGAAAAACATGTATCATTTTATATCAAAAAATCTTTATGAAAGAAATTATGACTAGTATTACATTCCTCAAATTAGACCAACATGCTTGGAAATTTTATTCACTGCCAACAAAAGAAATGATAAACAGTTTTCTCATTTAAACATTGACAAAGAAAATGTCCTGCCATTCATTACATATTTTTTTATCTTAAGATTGACTCATTTCATTTCATCACTAACTTTTCACAACTATGCTGAAAATCCTAGTAAACTTTCCAACAAAATGTAAAATATCCGCAGCAATAAATAACATTTGGTGCAAAAGCAAAGAATTAAGAGTCAAGACATTTACCCATAAACAGTAACCCATTCTTCCTCATCAAGATTTCCTGCAGGCAAGGAATTTCTCTGAACCTCTGGCCTTGCAACTTCCCTTGGTGGAGGAAGAGTGATCAAAGAACCAGGTTGAACCACATCCTCTACTGGTGAACTCTTTCCCTTTTCATCTTGCTCACCCCCGCTCTTTGCAGACGTGGGTGACCACCAACTCAAACCTGCTGATCCCTGTTGGTTTTGCTGTAACCCTTTTAGATAATAAGATGTGCTGGCCTCTAATTTGCTTTTTACTGGAGTAGAAAATTCCCTATTTCCGGTTTGAGTGGGAGTTCTAGGGTCTGACTTAGGTTCCGGAGATGTCTGATAATCCAGTATGCCTGATTCAGGAGAAAAGTCTGATCTGTCTTCCATGGTGAAAACAGGAGGTGGTGGAAGGTCTGAACCACCAAAGTTCTCACGCCATAGGGAAGATACTGCGGCTGCCTGACCCGAATTTGAAAATTTTCCTCTCCGAGAAGAAGCAGGTGAAGCCAAGTCTTGGAAAAATAGGGACTGCCTACCAGATTTTGGAGTTCTTTGTACTGTGGTACTCATATTATATTCTCTCTAGTCTTTACAGAATAGAAACGCAGCTGCAAAGCAGCAATTAGATAGTTAAGCCTATGTTTTCTTTGCATAAAACTTACAATTATTATCAGCATTGAGCTCAATGTAGGATAACTGAGAAATGAGTAGATTTATACAAAATAACAAATGAAGGGAATTTGAAGAACATGAAACAACAACCAAACGCATAAGTCATATTATATCTCAGTTCCTCTATCAACGATGCATAGTACGTTCTACATGTGAAAGTGAACAGAAACACAATAAAGCAAATCCACGTGGAAGCCGACTTCTTCATCAGGGGAGAAAATGCGACAACAAAATTCCTAAAGAGAAGAGGCAGTTAGCAGTCCAATACCTTTAGATTAATTGTCTTCTGGGTTGTTCGGGAAATAGTAAAAAAGAATTAGGAAACAAAAGTAAAGCAGCTCAAATAAGCAAAGCAAAACAGATCATATGGGAGAACAATAGTTACAAATATAAGAAAATACCAGTTGGAATCGACCGTTGATCGCTGTGAGATCACTTGAGCTTCTGAAAAGGAAGGGTTTCTCCTAACACGTTTGAAATGTTGAGAGGTTCCCTCCCAAAACCTAAGCGCGGAGTTGCTCAAAGTTAAGAATGAAGGAAAACCCTAAAATTTTGTACTTTCCCCCCCTTTTGGGCCAGGAAAATGATCTTGCTCCCACTTTTGGGGTTTTTTTTCTGGGCGTATGAGAGGTGAGAATTGGAATGGGATTTTTTTTTTAAAAAAAAGAATGAGAATAAAAATGATAAAAAAATATCATATACATACTATATATTATGTCAAGTAAAAAATTAAATCTTTTGAGGTTAAAGAAAGTAAAATAAATAAATTTAAAGTAAATAAATTTTGAAAAGAATTATTTTTTCATGATAAAATAATGATGATTTAAATCAAAACATGTATAATTATATTGTATCGGTGGTTTCTTTCTAAATTTAAATTTTAAATTTAGGTTCTGATAAAATTTAGGTTTAGAAAAATTTTAAAATAAATAGTTATATTTATTTAAAAGAATTTTTGGATCAAATCATAGTTTAAAACTAAAGTTTCAGATAAGTTAGTCAGAATAGTTTATAGAATAATAAAAAAATTTATGGACTAACTAATTACTATATTACCTCTATTTTTTCTTACACCATCTCTTATCTCTCTTCTATATCCTCTCTCCTTTCTTTTTTGTATTATCTCTCCTCTCTTTTTACAACCTCTATCATCTCTCATCTATCATATCTCTTATCTTCTATATTTAATAATTATATTATTTTTTATAATTTACCAATAATAAAAATATTTCTGAAAATAACTATTTAAATACTTATTTATTTAAAATAATTTTTTTTCATAAATTTTTTTTAGAAATCCTTTTTTAAAAGCTGTCAGAATTTTTTTTCATAAGTATTTTTTAAAATTTTTATTCAGGGCCGAAATATTTCTATAGAGCGTGAGGGACTCCCCTTCCCTCTTATTCTCTTTACAGCCCTTAGATTAAAATTTCAATATAAAAAATATATAAATAAATTTAAATTGCCAAAATTTTGTAGTGAAAAAAGTGAAAAAGTTCTATTTCAAAATATTAAATGTGGAAGGTTGTAGAGATAAGAGGATGGGAAGAAAAGAGGAGGAAAGCCAAGACTGAGTTCGAAAAAGGGTGTATCCAATTGGATGGGTTAATGTACCAACACCCCTCCTTGACCGGATTATTTCTAAGGATGCCTTGCAACCTTTGGTTATGATAAACTCCACTAGTTTTATTTATAGGATAAAAAAATTATTTTAATCTTATTATTTATATAGTACAAAAATATATTTTTCTATTTATTTATTTATATGATAAAATTTAAAAGTTATTAAATTTTATAGTATAATTAATAAGGTTTAAAAAATTTTAGCCTGTATAAAATATGTTAGATGTGACTTATAAATATGACTAAAGGAATATGAGAATTATAATTTTGGTCAAAAAAAAAAATTACCATTGGTAATATGAAATATTGATATCAAATAAGTGATATATGTAAGTTTGCTTCTTCAATTTCCACGCAAGAGCTCAAAAATCAAGCTATACATATTAGGCAAATAAACCAAGCTATACAATTCAAAAATCTTAGGCAATAAGATTCAATATTTCATGCAAAGTTTCCTTTTTTATCAAAGCATAATTAAATATTCTTTTATTAAAAGTAACTATATTAGAGATACTATCAAACATTAAATTTAGGCTCATTTCTTAGTAGGGATTCTCCTTTTTTTTTCATCTCAAAGAAAAACTAATTATGGACAAATAATGTGAGCCCATATGTCTAAGAGAGAAGACCCATACCTTATATTTTAGGCCATTAACTATTTAATATTATTTATTATTTATTTATAAATTTTTAAAATTAAATCAATATTTCACTTTATCTTTTAATCGTAGATAAATCTAACTTGTTTTTTTAAAAAAATTATAACAAAAAAAACTTTTAAAATTAAATTAACCATAAAACTTAATATAGTTGACACTTAACTGACTTGTGTAAATATTTAGTTAGAGATTTGATTAAGTGTAAATAGAGAATATTTCATAGCCAACACTAAAAGTATCCATACAGTGAATGTTAAAAAATAGTGCATAAAATCACACTCAAATATAAGGCAACAATTTTCATAGCTATAACAGCCTTTTCAAAGTATTGTAGCGTGTACTAAGGCAACAATACCAAACGATACATTTCTTTAACAACATAGCACATTGATTAATACAAAACCGTGACTAAAATAAACAAACTAGCTAGTCTTCATTTTCTCACATATCACGATGATCGGTTCATTACAAAAATTAGAAAGCAATAAATGAAGAAAAAGCCGAAAAGGGTCTCATTTACTCACACACACACACACACACACATATGTACACACAACTGGGGCAGGGGCAAGTTTTGTTAACCTCGTGTTGTCTGCGAAACATGAAGCTCCAACTTCTGAACTTGATCTCCATTTTGTGCCATCTGTCTCCCTCTTTTTCTTGCATCACCTACGAGTCCCTTCATTCACAATCCCTTCAACTTGTTAAATACCGATGATAATTAAAAATCTTATAAGAAGAGGATTAATGTAAAACGAGGGTTGCAGTTTGACTTGTAAATTTTAAAGTTTTAGTCAACCAATGATAAAGTAAAAAGCTCCATTAATAAGCTAATATATTATTAATAACAAGTCATGGTGTTATAATTGACAAGTATAAGTCACAATACTATCAATAATAAATCAGAACGCCTTAATTGACAAATCAATATACTAAAAATGATAAGTAGAGGTAAACTCCTATTTTGACAATTCTAATAAATTTTTCATAAATATATTAGGACTTCATATCAATTAATTTGTACATTACGAAGTACTTCTTCCCCTTATGAATTAGAAGTTAGATAATCAATTTATATATATTAAAAAAATTATTTCAAAAAAAATATATTGATTTCTTTAAAATACTATTTTTAATAATATAATTTGGATGAAAAAACTACTCTTTTGATGGAAAACTTTCTTCAATATATGTGCAACTAATAAAAAAGTTTAAAAAATATAATTATAAATTTTGATGATAAAATATATTGAAATCTTATCCTTGACATAGAAGCAAACTTATCTACTAGTTCATACAGGAGAAAGTAATATATATATATATATATATATATATATATATATATATACACGCGCGCGCGAGCATGTTTATGGGGGAAATTATAATACCTGGTGTTGGTTGAATAGAGTAGTCGAGGCTTCAGTTGGTTCCTGATTCTGAGCTACTTCCTGCACAGAGGACAACAAAAACGATGAACATGGCCCTCCAACTATTGAGCGAGCGAGCGCGCGCGCGCGCGCGCACACACACACACACATATATATATGTGTATATATTCTCTCCTGGGGTTTGTAAATGTTGATGATGACAGAATATATGAAAAGAGAGAGATCGATGTACGTAGAAGGAATGAAACAAACCCTAGCTTGGGAGAGTTGGCCTTCACTCAAGGTCTGAGGCTCCAATTCGAAGGAGCAACACATATTTGCCAACAACGACTTCATGCATGCAAAACCCTAGCTAGGTAGCTACTTCGTTCTGATTTCTCCAACCCTGAATTATGGAGATCCCTCAACACAGGAAACATTAGCTTTGATCTGTTGCTATATATACATATACATATACATGAAGCTGCTTCTTTATATAGAGTTATCAGCACACAAGAAAATATGACCAAACCAACCAACCTATGTGATGTTTTTCTGTAAATTCACGGAAAAGAAATTCCACTCCATAAAGGCAAATCCACTTAAACCAACACCTGGCACTTCCTTAATTTCTCCCTTTCACGTGTGTCACCCCTCTTCTCTCAGTTTCTTATTTTTATTGACTTATTGTTTCAGTTTGAAATGTCAACAATTGATGAGTCATCCATAATCAATTTAGGACTCTCCTTCAAAAAAAAAGAAAGGAAAACTTAATCTGCCAATGCTTATGATTTCATGTGATTTTTGAATCACGTCTCCATAGTTTTTTTTTCTTTTATTATGTCCTTATAATTTTACTTTATTTTAATTAAATTTTTATATTTTTTTTATTATCAAGTTCTTATAGTTCTCACTTTATTTGTAATCAGGTCCTCTATATCAGGTTATTAGTAAAAAGAACAAAAAAAAAAAGGACCTAATTATAAATTAGGTGAAACTATAAAAACTTGATAAAAAACTACAGGACCATGAAATTTAAACTTATAATGTTTTAGCATGAGCCGCATATTTACTAACTACGCAAATATGTTTTTCGGCTAATTAAAATGTTATTTTTATATTATTAATTCAGCTGATGAACAACGAAAAGAGAGAGAGAGAGAGAGAGAGCGATTTGAAGGTTATCCACAAAAAGAGAAGAAAATGAAAGGTTAAATGGCCAGCCAAATCAGTAAATTTAGAGAAATTAAAGTATGAATTAGATATATAGTAGGGACCACCCAATTAATTAAATTCACATGTTGCTTCTCTTTAATCACCTACCGATAACGACTCTAGCTCCAACGTGTCCTTGTTATTACATATATGACCGAACATAATTTCAGCACACCAAAAAAACCTATCACTTTTATTACAAATATTCATATATATGAAATTTTATATACTTCCATTATTAATTATTATTATTAATAATAATTATTGCACTGACCCAAAAAGCAAAAAATGTTTACCTTGAATGCTTATCTAGGAAGTATATGAAAGGGAACAAAGTTAGAGATCAGTGTACATAAGCAATAATTGATAGGCCACTTGAATTGCTTGCAGGGAGCAAGAATAATGAATATAAATTAACCATTATCTATTTTTATATTTTTTAAATAAACATAACATGGTAATTCAAGATCCCTTCCTGATGGCCAATAGGATCGCCAAACACACTTTTTTTTTAAAACATTTTTCTTTTGTAAATTTCATCACAAACTCCCAAGGCATGTGCTGGGTTTGTTCACCCACATGCATGTAAACACTAGTTTTTAACATATACGTATTTTTTTTTAATATTTTATATATTGCCCATCAAGTAAAAGAAATATCTTATATTCTTTGAGTTTTATACTTTTTGTAGATAATGACAAATATTTTTTATGATTTTTAAATTATTTTTTCTGAAATTTCAAGTTCTATTTTATACTACTAAAATCATATATGCACATAGTTTTAAACACATTGACAAATATCTCTTGAAAATTGAAAAGATCCATGTGATAGTATAGCAAAATCCAACGAATAATGGAAGCATAATTTACTCTTTATTTTTTATGAGTATTTATATAAATGTTAAAATAGAATTAAAATTTTTAACAAAATTTGTGTTATTTCTTTTCAATTTTTTAAAAAAATGTGCAATTTAAAATTTTATTAGTATAATAAAATTACATTGCTGATACTGAAGTTGAGGGCATGGGGGGTCCACATATACGAGTGTGTACATATACGTACAACATACGAATTGCGGGCACCGTTTCTTTTCTTTTATTTTTTTTTTTTATGAGTGAGTGTCATGAAGGGTTAAGTTATAATTATTATAGCTTTGCAGAAAAGAAAAGTCATATCTAATTATTATTATTATTATTTAAATTAGTTTTTTAAGAAAAAAAGTACCATCACTTTCACTATTTAATTTCTCACGAAATTGTTTGTCCTGCGAACGGAATTCATTCTATATTTGAAAGCTACAATATCAAGATCATGCTCAAAATTAATTAGAAAGTTGAATTTAAAGGAACCATATCAAATTCAGATATTATTGTTTTAGAAAAAAAATTATTATTAATATACATCGCTATATATATATATATATATATATATATATATATATATAGCCATGCAAAGCTGGTATAAAGCTTCACGAGCTTTATTTCTTTCCCTTTTACTTTATTTTATTTTATTTTATTTTTATATTTTTGAAAGACACGCAGAGTCACATGGCCTTAGTAAAGGAGAGGAACAAATTAAACTAAAGGAGCATGTTAATTATTCGCTTGTTCATATTATTATTATTATTTTAATTAAACCTTGTTTTGTGTGAGTGTGAATGTGCATTTTATCATAATAAAGATATACAAACTGTTAATTAAGATGATAAACGACATCATCATGTAAAGAGAATAAGTTCATGTTTGGTAGTATTGAATCATTTGTTTTTGAAGAAAAAGAAAGAGAGATAGGAAGGAGAGATGCTTGTATATAGGAATTAAGGCTAGTTTCAAATCTTTCTATATAAAATAACAATTAATTTTAGAAATTAATATATTTTAAATGACTATTTATATTAGTAGCATTTTTTTATATGATCAAAAGGGGTAAAACGGTTAAAATGCTTCATAATCTAGGGTGAAATTAACAAGAACACACGTATTTAATTCCAAAGTAGAAACTCATTTTCTTTACTCAAGGGGTGAAGGAGACAAACTAATTCAGTCTGAGAGAGAAGCATCGACTTTACAAAAATGTTAAATAATAATACAAAGTACTAAACATATCAATACGTCAAACGCTCTTGGATTTAGTGGCATCATATCCTCCCTCTTTGGAAGGGAGTTCACATGTCCTAATCTGTGCTTATATGAGTGAGGTGTCTGTTTAGATATTTGTATGTGAAATTTTGACTCCTTTCAAAAATAATTCTTGCACGTATGTAGATTTATTATAACATTAGATAATATATTCATATAATATATCAATTTATAAGTTAAATAAATTATTTTTAAAAAATAATAAATATAAAAGATAAAATAAATTGATATCTTATCCTCCTGTCCTAATTATATAATATATTTGACTAATTTGATTATATTAAAAAATTTAATTAAATTAATTATTATGACATATTTTTTCTAAAGCGCTATAATATTCTTCTTTATTTCTTTCTTTCTTTCTCTCCTTCTCTTACTTAATTATTGTTGAGAGAATATAATATGAGTAATTTAAGAAATAGTTAGTAAATTTGATAAATATATATTATATTTATGATCAATGTCAACTAACTAATTATATCTTATATTGAATATTAGAAGAGTATATTTTTTTGGTAAAAAGAAAGTTTAGGTAAATTTAGTCTCTATAAAGGGTATTATTCTAGACTCAAATAACGCTTATAAAGGTACTTATATATATCACACGCCAATAAAATCCTCACATCGGCATCAATATTTGAACTCATAACCTTATAGGTTTTGATACATCTCCTTATCAACTGAACAAACATATGTTCACTAATATCTTATATTTAGAACAAAAAAAAACTCTATAACTAATTGTTGAGTCATAACTAATTGTTGAGTCATACATTTGGAGGGTGACATTAAAAGGAGGTTTTATAAGGCTCTGTGCTCTTTAACTCTAACAATTAATTTTTAAGGTGTAATTCTCCTAATGACTTGTGCTATTTACAAACTCCTATATTTAGTATCAGAGGAGCAATTGGCAAAACATATAGATATACTCTCTTCTATCCTTATTATAAGACACTAACTAACAAATACTATTAATCCTTTTTATAAGGCACTTGTTTAGTTTTAAAGATCATTAATTATTATTTTTTTTATATATATCCATATTTAATAAGGGTAGTGGGAGAGAGTAAAAAATAATATGATGATGGGATTTAGTGTAATTAATAAAGATAATAGTAAAAAATACTTAAATTTTAGGGTTAGTTTAATATTTTTAACATGGGAGAGTTAGTTGAAAATGCCCAATAATAAAAAGCAGAGGGAGTATATATCTGAGGAAGCTAGGGAGGAGAGTAATGGAGCATGGTTGAGTGTAATTAATGTAGAAGAGGAGGTGGTAGGAGGGAAGAATCATAATGACAATAATAAAACGAGAGAAGGAAAATAAGGGAGGGGAGGGGAGGGGAGAGGGAGTAGGGGGGCTGGGACCCATGGGGAAGGGGAAGTGTCAACGATCGGGTGGACAGTTATGTCTATGCTCAATGTGTACCAACTTGTTTTGTATATATCTTCACCTTCCCACGTTGGATTGGTTCCCTTCATCCCTTTCTTCTATGCCACTCCTCCTCTCATTCCATCCTTCTCTTTCAAGCTCCCCCACCTACATTCATTCACCTCTACTCTCTCATTTTCCTTTCTTTCCGTATCTTTCCCACAATAACCCATGTAAAAATATTACTCTTCTAAAATAGTTCTTATATATTAAGTACAGGTGAAGTTGTTTTTTTCCTTTCTTGTATTAGGGGATATCATCAATGTTCATTTTCACAGCAGCTTCTCCTGTTTGTTTTCTTCGCCTATTATATGTGTTCTTGGTAATTAATCCAATCTATGAATAATTTTTTTGGGGGGATCATGTGGGGGTTTTAACAATGTATTGAAATAATACTAGCTAGTGTGTTCATTATTATTCCCTTTAGTTACTTCATCCCAAGAGAATTATTAATTGGTAATGACTTCAGGCTAAATCATGAGCTACCCACGTATCATTCTTTTACCCATTGGCCCCCCATATACTCAGCAAACTTCAGCACTCCCTCTCTCTATTTTTTTTCCTAAGTAAACGTATCATCTATTTATTGGAGACAGTAATATTTAAAACAGTATGGAACACTGATGTAAATATTTTTTTTTAATAAGGATTCAAATATTTCAACATTAGTTTAAGTAAAATTCGCAAAAAGAAAAGGACCCATATTGGTGATGGGGTGTGCCAATCCGTGGCTCCATTCTTTTGTAAAGGCCTTGGGTTTCTTAACAAAGAAAAAAACAATCTAGGTAATCCATATTTCAATTTATAGCTACTTTAATTTTTCTTTTTCCTTATATCTTTCTGGGCTTCTCTACTAAATGATTGGTGGTTTGACATTTCAGCTTACACTTTTCAATTTCACGTTTGAAAATGTGCCGCTGTTTATGATCGCTTCTCTTTTGCTAGATTTAAAGAGCTTAAAATTTAAAATTCATGTCTGATCGAAGATTAAAATCTGATATTTCTTGACGTTACCAAATTCGCCCAAAGAAAACAAATTAAATCAAATTTTAGAGTACATGGATTGATTCTACAGCCAAGTGAAGTTCTGATCTTCCTCTATTTTCTCCTCTGTCCTGCAACCTACATCTTCTTTGCTTCTTCTCCCTGAATTGTGCTAAAGCTACAGATTCCTTCAAATTTTATAAGACAAAATTTTTCACTTCAAAAAAGAGAAGTTTGTTGAATGTCGAACTTGAAGCTCTTTAATCCTTCTCTCCAATCCTAAATTAACGCTACTCTCTGGAACTCACTAGATCATGTGCCTGTAATCTGGACCGCTGGGTTGAGGGATCAAGAACTCATCTCCGCCATGAGAAACGCTGAAAATTGAGCTCTGGCTAACCAATTGATGCTGCCTCTGCAGTTCCTTCTGCCTCCTCATCTCCATCACCTTCCTGTGCGAATTGGAGTGCTTTGACGATATAAAAGTAGGGCTCGCGGCCGGTCGGTACTCCGGCACCAGCCTCCCTGACTTGTACCTCACTCCACAAGCATTGCACAGCGTCTTTGGACCCATTGGTCCTGTCCGCCATTGCGGAGTCTTCTCGGATGCGCAATGCAGGCATTTCCGATCCGAAGAGTACTCCGAATTCGAACTCTCTCTTTTCTTTGCCATCACAGGCTTCGCTTGCGTCGGTTCCGAAACGCCCGTAGGGGTGATCAGGTGAAGGAGGCGCGTAGACCAATCCCCGGGGGCAGCACGTGTACGCTTGCTCCGAGCTTTACCTGGAAGCGGAGTTTCTGGATGGAAGATCGGTGCGTTTCGACCCGTGTCGGCAGCGAAGGGTGGAAGTGTTTCGGAGGAAGAGGAGGACTCTGGTGTCTGAGGTTTCGTGCCGATGCCGGAAGCGGTGGTTCCGGAGAGGAGGTGGAGTGTGCTTAGCTCATCTTCGACCGAAAATGAGTCTTCCACGAAGTTCGATAGCCATTCCAGTTCAGCCAAGTCGTCATACTGCTTTCGAATCCAGAAGAACAAAATCAATTTTCAAATTATCATGCCAGGGTTAAAAGAAGTAGCATCTTCAATCCATTTCTTAAATAAATAAAGTTACGGTTGAAGAAATTTAAATTCCAAGCGTAAGTGAACGTGAAAACCGTGAATTACCGGGACGCAGAGTTCTCCAGATAATTGAGGATCGCCGAAGCCGCGGGAGCCAGCGTAACCGGAGGAGGAATGATTGTCACCGCCGGAAACGGATGAATTACAGCTGTCAACGGCGGTGAAAGTGGATGAATCAGTGGAGTTGCCGGCGGCATTATCGAAGAAACCGTCGGACATGATCATAGCGTCGGCGTTGGAAAAGTCAAGGAGGTCGTCAATGGCGAAGGGCTCACCAGGCTTCTGGTCAGCACCATGGCGCTTGTCCGACGATAATTGATCTCCTCCGGCAGAGAAATAGCCACCGACAAAACACTCCGGTAGTTCCATTAACATATAACGTTCGTTTACAGAGAGACTGAGAGAGGATGAGCAGTTATGTTAGAGAGAGAATAGAAGTATGGAGTCTCTGACTCTGAGGGGAGGGAGATGGGGGTGGGGTTTTGAGGAGTAATGGAAGGGCAAAAATGTAAATACGAGATTTAAGAGCATCTGTTTTCATGCAGGCAATACATAGATATAATAATACGAAGTGACTTGCAAGTTCTGTAAAGTTAATTAAGCAGTTTCATTTTTCTTTATGTAGCCCATTGCCTTTTTTTCCTTTCCCCCCCCCCCCCTCCCCTCTCTTTTACTTTGGACTAGAGATCTTTTCATTTTCAAAACTTTTTTTTTATTTATTTCGTAATTCAATAACAAAAAGTTAATATCAAATAATAACGTAGAGTATTATGTATTTTCTTTTTGTTGAATTAATGGAAAACCATATACACACTGCTTAGCAAGTAAGCTACAAAACTAAGATGGCCCAACTCCGTAAATTGTTTGATAGTTTATGTTATTGATTTAAAAAGAAAAATTGATTAAAAACTTGAAATTTGTTTAAAGATTTAGATGTGATCTATTTATATTTATTAGTAAAACAAAAAATATTTACAGATATATAAAGATATATTACATATAACTAAAAATAAATTATTATTTACTCAATAACTTAATACTTAGACGATTTTAAGTAATAAATTTGATAGTGGGGAAGTTTTTTTTAGCAATTATTTCTAATTTAAATTATTATGTTAAATATATATAAAGTTATAAATAGTTTTTTCCAAAACATATAAAAAGGAGAAAAAATGATTACATGGGGAAGATGCTAAAATGGAGGGCAAAAGATAGCTTGAATGGGAAGCAAGAATGAAGAACGAAAGGGAAGGTGTAGTTGAGGCAATGAATAGTGATCATGTGGTGTAGTAAACAGGAATCTAAGAGGTGAGGGATCGAGAACCACGGCGGTGGGCTGTCACGTACAAAGATAACACCTCTCACTACTTCTTCTACTTTCCTTAACACATCAGTTTTCTGATCCTAAAGCATCGCAACAAGATTTTCCAGAGCACATTAGTAATTATTCAATAATTGCATTAATTAACAATGATTAAACTGTAATTAATTAGTGTTCATATATAATGCGCCCACCGACCGATCGTTTGCAGATTTTGTTCCTCTGAACCATCCAGTAGTGTCCAAGTCTACACCACGATTCATCTGCTCTTAATAATTTTAATACTTTGGGTCCGGTGCAAATCGTTCCCTCGCCCTTAACTTTCTGATTTAATTACAATAATTTATGGTTTAATTAATCCCCCCCCCCTAATTCTACCCCTATCATTACCTGTTATTATATTCCCTTGTTCACGTTTTTGCACGATGCTTACAGCTCAACCTCGTGAGATCGACGGCAATGATTTCATCCGCGTGGCCTTGTTACCTATTTTTCACTTTAATCTCACCTGTCAGTCACCTTCCCCTTCCCGTTTCTTTTTATGTACTCTGACCTTTGTTGTTAGTAATAACCTCACGCGTCTAACATATCTAATTTTCATGCATATTCACCCTTTGAAAAATTTCCCACAATTGCAAAAATAGTGTTGAAATCTCAATTTTAATATTACAAAAATGAAGATCACGCAAAAAATAGTTGACGGAGAATTATAGAATTTGCATACAATTTAAAAAAAAAATAGTTGAAAAATCTTACATTATAATATTTTTTTTATCTAAAGGCATCCCTATGTACAACATGTCTTCTCATATGTACAAATATTTTTATTTTATTTTATATACACATAATTAAACATATATTATATATAATTGAAAAATAGTTATAACTATGTCTTTAAGAAAATGTTAGATGATAAATTTTGTGATGAAGACTTTTTTAGTGATTTTTGACCTTTTTTATGGAATTATATATTGAAATTTTGGAATGGAAATGAAATTATTTTTAAGCACTAAATAAATTAAAATTAGAATATAATTAGTGAGGATAAAAGGACACACCGACTGAGAGGGACTGGTGGCCCTAATCCCAAGGTTAATGAGAAAGGGTTAAGTGGATAAGGTTTGTTTACAGCAATTATTACCGTTCAGAAGTTGCTTAATTTCAGTGGCAATTATTTGATTCTAGCATAGTAGGAGTATTAAATTGAAAGTAAATATAAAAGTGAATAGTGGTTGAAGTGTAAAAATGAATAAATTTTGTGGGGGTGTTGGGGGTGCGTGGGCCCGGGAGCACGTGAGAGGGTGTCAGGGATCATGTGATGTGGAAGGTTGGGTTTTCAAAAGCCCCAGAGCCTTGAAGCGAAAGGGAAAGTCAATTTCCACGTCACCGACTCTGGAATCTATTCAATGCTCACTGTCGTTCACCTCACACGTGCCTAGTGCTCCACATGTCGTTCCCACTCACATGCCCCCACGTGACCTTTCATTTCACTCCTAATTCAATTCATATTATGCTTCTTTATCATACTACCTATTTTCCCTTCACTCTTTATTCCCATGTTGTTCAATTCAGTGTGTCATGATGTCGTTTATTGTAACTACTTCTGGCCAACAGTTACTTTTCTTTTTTATTTTGTTAAGCATTATTAAAAATAATATTTTATTTAGTACATGACTAAATACTAAATATATATACTTCTCTCAACATAATAATATATATACTTTTTTCCCTACCAAGTATAAGTATTATTTTATTATAAAAAATTATATTTAAAATATTATTATCTATTAAATATGCGCGTATCTCTCATATTTAATTTAAATATTAGTTCATTACCCTTTAAGTGACTAGCTCCTTGCAATATACCTAACTTCTATTAATAACATGTATTTTTTATTATTCTTACATGGCATTGCATAAAATCAAGTTTTTTTGTTATAAAAATTTTTAAAAAGGGGTTGAGCTCATCCACAATCTAAAGATAGGGTAAAATCTTCTTTCCTCATAGGCGATACTAATATTGGGTAGATCAAATCGTTAATTGCCCTCAGACGTAAAACCTATGCACTTAGGAATTATGATATCTCCCCGAACACGTGACTGAAACCACAATAAAGTGATACTCACCAATGATTAAACATACTCTAAATAATCGCCTATATCACCCTTTTACCAGTTGATACATGTGACCATTAAGATCGTGTTTGATCAATGGGAGTAAGTTATATATGTTTTGTAACTTTTTTTGTTAAAGAATTTAGGAAAGGGATTGGCTTCACCCCATTAAGGGTAGGACAAAGTGTCCATTCTTCCTATGTGATATCAATGTCGAGTAAGACGATATGTCAATTACCCTTAGGCGTAAATCTATGTATCCAAAAGCTAAGTTGTCTCTCTAAGCCGTGACTGAAACCACAATAAAGTAGTATTTCTTAGGAATCGAACACGCTCCAAATAGTCGTATGTTTCACCCCTTCGTTAGTTCAACCTACGGAAGATAGGTATATCTAACTTTTTTCTGTACAAAAAAATTTATATCGGTTCAGCACTGATCTCTTACCAAGATCAAGGCACAGCCCTAGGGCTCATAGAGCATTTACAGATGACTTATAAGATCACCTATCAAATGAGCTCTAATGAAGACAATAGGAATAAAGTTGTATCCTTATAAAATATGGATATATTTTTTATTATTTGTATCAATTTCTATTAATGATGGTTATATGTAACTTTTTTGTTTTATTGGTAAAATGGTTATATGTAACTAACTTTATTAGGTATGTATAACATTATTTTATAGCCCAATCATGAATAGGCCAGGCCCAATAAATAGGGAAGATACATCATGGGTAAGTGAGATTCGGGCCCATTAAGCCACGATTCATGAACCTAATCACCTGAACAATGTCATTACTTAGAGTTGGGAAAATAGATTCAGTTTGTGGGTTAGGCCCATTTTCCATTAAAATATGGTGGGTCAAGACTCACAAAATACCAGCTCATTTTGGTGCGGACTACACAACCCACCCCCTCCCAGCCCACCAGCCTATTTTTTTATAAATTATTAATATTATTATTTATTTTATCAAAATATTATTTTGAACACTTTTATTATTAAATACTAATAAAGATAATTACTTATTTATTAATATGTGTTGACATATTATAGTTTATTAATATTATGTTAATGTTTATTTAGATTTATAGTTATAAAATTTGATATTTTTTTTATAAAAAAGTAGAATTTTTAAGAGTATAAAATTAACTATTTTTTAATTATACTAATATAATATTAAAAAATTATTAGTATTATAAAAGTTTAGAAATAATTTTTTAAAAATATTAAATTTTTTGTTTGAAAAAAAGGGGCAGGTTTAAGTTGACAAAATTATAGCCCATTTTGGGGCGAGCTCCTTTTAGCCCGCTCTCAAAATAGGCTGACCGATTTTTGGTAAGTCAGTTAGATGTGGTTAAACGGGTTGGCCCGCAAAAAACGGACTGGCATTTTGTCAACTTGAGCCCACTGCCCGCCCTCCCTTTTTTTTAATTTTTTTAATATTTAAAAAAAATTATTTCTAGACTTTTAGAATATTAATAAAAAAATTTTTAATGTTATATTAGTATAATTAAAAAATAGTTAATGTTATACTCTTAAAAAATTTTACTTTTTATAAAAAAATATTAAATTTTTAAACTATAAATCTAAATAAATATTAACATAATATTAATCAATTATAATATGTCAACATATATTAATAAATAAGTAATTATCTTTACTATTATTCAATAATAAGAATATTCAAAATAATATTTAGATAAAATAAATAATAATATTAATAATTTATATAAAAAAATAAGTTGACAGGTTGGGAAGAAGTGAGCCGTATAACCTGCTTAAATATCATCCCAAACCCACTATATTTTGATTAAAAATAGGCCTAACTTGTAAATTAAATCCGTTTTTTTAACTCTAAAATTAGCCTATTTTATTAACTCAATCACTACGCAACGAGCAGTACGCTTTGGAGCCTTTACGGTAAGCGGGTAAGGGGGGAAAATAAGACAAACGGAAGAGCGTATCAGTATACCTTATCCAAATTCACAATACTTACTTAGAGAGTGGGCACTTGGCTAATTTTTTAAGCATGGCCATGTGTTCAACTTTTAGTGATATATATATATATATATATATATATATATATATATATGAAGAAGGTCATCTAGTCAATATTAAAATTTTTTTAAGAAATTTATTTAGTCATTATTTTTAAGAATAGATATTATGAGTGTACTAAAAAAATACCTCCTCCAACTGTAGCAAAAAAGCGTGGAATAATTAGCCTACATTTTTCTAGCCTACTTTTACATAGATTGAACAATGGCACATTTCCCGACTGATAATAAATATCTCATCATTACAAGTAATATATTTAGGATTATCTAAAAAAAATTTACTGTTGTTTAGATAAATATTTAAAAATAATTTATAAAAAAATTAGATGAAATAATTTATAAAAGAATTAGATAATTTTTTAAAAAAGTTTATAAAAAAATAGTTATTATAAAAAAAATTATAATTATAAAATTACTATAAAGAGTATAATTTTAATAAAAATAAAAGAAATGAAAGATAAGAATCAAGAGAGAGTTGAGAAAAAAAAAAAGAAATGAGAGAGAGTAAAGAATAAAAAGAAGAGATTATAAAAAATCGCGTATAAAAATAATAATTAAATTATTAAATATATTTTATATAAATTGATAAAAAATAGAATTTATCCTTATTAAATTTCTCTATCTCCCTCTCTATTTTTATAAATTATTATCATTTCTATCTTCTCTTTCTCTTTTTTTTAACAAAAAATAAATAATAATACAATTAAAAAAATAATCATTCATGACACTCTAAGGGTTTGTTTGGTTCACCATAGGAAAAGGGAGGAGAGGTTAATTTAAGGGAGGATAGGGAAAGGTAGGGAAAGTTAATGAATGATATTTTTTATTTCATTCAGAAGGGGAGGGGAGAGGGGTTAATTAAAAGTTGACAAAAATACCCTTATCTCTTTATTTAAATTTATTTATTCTTTATTTACAATATTCATATTAAAATTATTATTTTTTAATTTATAAATCTTAAATTTTTTTCTCTTATTTATATATATAATAAAAATAAAAAATATATTAAAATTTTAATATTATTTTTTATTAATTTTATAATTATTATATATTTTAATATAATATATAAATAATTTATTATACTTATTAAATTTTATTATAATTATTATGCAATTAAAGAAACAATTAGATGTGAAAAAATAAAAAAAAATGTTTGAGGGTATAATTAGAATATTAAAAAAAATTAGGGGCATTTTAGTCAAAAATAGAGTAAAAATTTCTCTCCCCTCCAAAAACCCCCACTTTTGGAGGGGAGGGGACCACAAAAAGATAAAAAATCTCTCCTCCCCTCTATTTTTCCCAACCAAATACACTTTTCCCTCCTCTCCCCTCCCCTCCAAAACCCCCCAACCAAATAAATCCTAAGTGAATAAAATCAAACATTTATTTTATAAGGATTAATAATAAGGACTAAAGTGGAACTCTTTCAAATTATAATTATAAATTTTTTTTAAATATAAAAAATAAAATTAATTAATTAATTATAATTAAATATATTTCTTGAAGATAAATTTATATTATATATATTAATATATAAATTATATTAATTATATTTAATTAATTAATTTATTTTTATAAATTTATCTTAAAAAATAATATAAAAACAAAACAAGTTAAGACTTTTTTGCCGACAAGTGATAAGATCTTGTACCTCAGACGGCTACAAGGTGAAAATATTACTTTTAATTAAATTTGATAATACTAAAAAAATATATAAACGACTAATACTGGAAGAAGAATATTATCACTTATAAAATATTTTTCTTATCCTATTAAATTATTTTTATAATATTTCATATAGATAAAAAAATTTAAACTTCACTAATTATACCTTAAAATTTAATAACTTAACAAATTTATATCTATTAAATATATATTATGACTAAAATTAATATAATAACAAGTGAAGGCACGATTATATATTTATATAAAAAATTAATAAAGTGATTTATAAGTAGAATTAAAAATTTTATTCTCTCAATAGAAATAGAGGAGTAGGATTTTTTTTTAATTGTCCATTCAATTTACTAGATTTTTACTTTGACTATATTTAAATTTAAATTACGTTGTATAATTAGTTATAATAGATGAGTCTTTTAATAATTTTTTTTTATATATAGTAAAATTTAAATTTAAAATTTTATTTAAATGGAGGAGTAGGATATTAGTCTGCGTGTATGTCTTATTCTCTTTCTTGGGCCAAATTCTCACCCAATCAAAAAGCCATGGGCGGAGGAAGAGCCCATTTTCCCCATTCGCTGTCATTCTTCTAAGTTACCAGAGAACATATTAGGGAAACTATAGTAGAGCGGTACTTATATTTTTTTAAAAATTTTAATTTAATATTTATATATATTTTCTTTTAGTTAAATATTTAATTTTATTCTATTAGTAAAGTTAATATATTAACTTTTGTGCAAGACTAATAAAACAAACAGATAAAAATTACATGAGTTAATTGTGATAACATAAGGAAATTAGAAGATTAATTAAGAGTAAAAATACACAAGTATTAAGTTAAATAGTTAATTATATATAGGTAAATTAGGTAACGGATACCTTTTTTTTTAATTTCATTATAAGTGTTTAAATGCTTAATTACTAATGATACCCCATCTTAGGCCAACTCGCAAATTATAAGGGTGCACCAAGGAATCTCTGAACAGTGACACTAGGGAAGGGATTAGTGAGTGTTACCTTTATATATATATATATATATATATATATATATATATATATATATAACTTGGAAAAAGCAAAGGCAAAACTAACATGAAAAGAAAGAAACTTAGAAACTTGAGTAGAAAAGGCAATAGATTGTGAGGGGTTGCTGAACTGCTTTGTTTGAGATCAAGGCTAGCTAGACTACTATGTCTGTGAGTCATGACAACCTGGATTTGTATTATTGAGAAATAGGGCATTTGGAAAGACTGACATTTTAGTAAAACACATAAAAAATAATACCATAGAATGTAATATTTTATTTTCTCTGTCTCTTTTTAAAAAAAAATTATAATGATCTAAAAAATCAGCTTGTTTTAAAGAAAAAACCACGGCCCAGGGAGCGGGAATAGAAACAGGGGCCAAGAAAAGGGGAAGTAGGTACGTACTAAAGTGAGAAAAATAATTATATATGATTATTTATAATATATTTAATATTTAAAAAGTATTATTTTATTATAATTTTAGTTATAAAATTTGAAGAGGTATCATAACTCTTAAATACTTAATTTTATATTTAAGAGTAATAAACAGTTCATCCTACCTGATATTTGTATCGCTTAAGAAGAATTAAGACTTTACCCTATTCTTATATTGTAGATAAACTCAATCCCTTTTTAGAAAAAAAATTATAAAAAAAAAGTGAAAAAAATAATGACTTATCTAAAATCTAAAATGGTCAAAGTATAAGGGCAATAGATATTATATATATGCATACGCAACTCATCCAACCATCTCAATATTTCTACTCTTCCCTATTATTATTATTATTGCCTCTCTCTCTCTCTCTCTCTGCAATCCAAAACCTTCTCCTTCTCATTTTGAGGCTCCTCACCTTTTTTTTTGGATATTGATTACAATATTATTTAAGAAATTTAAGATTGAAGGAGCCCTCATGTACAATTTAGACATTTATGTGTACACATAGAAACATGAGAATACGAGATGTAAGGTCGAGATCTCATCTAAACATGAATGACAGATAGCACCGTCTATGATTAGGGCAAACTTATGGTGGAGAGAATGAAATGAATAATTTAAAAGAAATGAAGAGGGAGACAGCAGAGATGATTGCTTGCATGAAACAAACTACAATGATTCGTAATCCTAATGTACACACTACGACCACCACCCCTTCTGCCAGCTTCCTATCCACAAATTTCAACCCTCTTCATGCCGCATTTCTCTCCCCTTCCTCCTCTATCCATCCATTTCCCTTATTCCTTTCATTTCATCAATTCTAAAATACCCCCCTCCATACAATTAACTTGCTTGTATATGTATGTATATAACTAATCATTCACGTGGCTTGCTTTTAACTAAGAGAACAAGTTAAAAGTTGTTCGCATCATTCAATGACTAATACATATCAATATTTATACACGATTTCAATATAAAAATTATTTAACCTTTTTAAATATATTTATAAAATTAAATATATTAATTAATTATGAATAAATTTAACCTCTAAAGATAAATTAATATTATATAACTTTTAATCTACTTAAATTTATCAACTGGCTCTCATATTAGTTATAATTATTTAATTTATTTAATCTATAAAAAAGTTAATTAATTATTATATTAAGGCCTATAGGTTGTATTGAAGAGAAGAGTAATATAATTTATATAAATTATAAAATTATCTATTCTAATAAATGATACAACTTGTTTCTCAAAGTTCAAAACGCCCATAGTCTTATATCAGCAAACTGAGTTATACTTTTGTGTGTTTGTGCTTATGAAATCTTATAGGTTTCTATATTACACATGATGATGGGCTGACAACGACTATTACAATAATTGAGAAAGAATAGCTCAAAATAGAACTGGTTATTATCTTTTTGAAGCTACCATAGAAGAAAAGTATATATATACATTCATTCAAATACTACAAGAATCATTAGGAGGAATAGTAAAATAAAGTGATTGTTGTAGTGCACCTTAAATTAAGTATTTAAAATTTTAAAAGAGTTCTTTATTTAAATATTAATTTAAAAAAATTAAAATAAATAATTATATTTGTTTAAAAAGACTTTTAGATTAAATCATAATTTAAAACTAAAATTATAGATAAGTTATTGAGACTAATTTTTAAAACAATAAAATAATTTATGGATTACTCAATTATTATTTTATCCTTATTTTTTCGTACACATTCCCTCATCTATCTTCACCCTTCTCTACTATCTCTCATCTAATTTTTTTTTACTATCTCTATTCTATCTTATTTTTAATAAAATCATGTACTTTGTGATAATTTTTAATTATAAAAATACTTTTAGTAATAACTATTTAAATATTCATATATTTAAAATTATTTTTTTTATAAACTCTGATATAATTTTTTATTATAAAAACTATTTAAAAATTCTTTTATTTTATAATTTTTT
The DNA here is from genome assembly GCA_037074615.1 of Leucaena leucocephala. NCBI lineage: Eukaryota > Viridiplantae > Streptophyta > Magnoliopsida > Fabales > Fabaceae > Leucaena > Leucaena leucocephala. Next base: position 3,607,610 of record CM073558.1, on the reverse strand, counting down.
TTCTAAACAGGCTTGTAATAAACAATATAATATAATCTGTTTGTGGTAGTTTGAGCAGACAACAATCTTAACAAACACTCCTAGGCCTAATGCTATCATTTTTAATTCACAAGCTTCATTTAACTTATATTCCCACGACATATCCACACTCCATAAAAAAAAAAAAAGTCAATGCTTTATTTCATTATAAGCGAAGAAAAGTTCCTATGACCCTGACCCAAAATCAGGAATTTTATGATTACACGTAAGATTGCTATCCCATGCCATACCCTCCAATTTTTTTACCCCAACGCTTCCCACCTAATTTATTGCCATCAGTCTCTTCCCACCAAAAAAAAAAACAATATTATTGGCAAGTGATTTTGTTTCGATAGCTATATCTATAGGATCAAATTCTAATATTCACATTCTCTAATATTAATTCTTTATCATCTAATCTCATTTTAAGTGCCTTGTTTAATACTCTATCCATTTATTTAGTATATAATTTAGTTAGGAGTTTATTTTAACCCAACATAAAAACCTAATTTATTTTTTCTCTTAAATTATAATTTTTTAAACTATTAATATTTTAAATGGAGTTTTCATTAATATGGATGATTTTAATGTAAATGATTAATTTTTTTTAGAAAAGTAACACAAATTTTATAAATAACTAATTTTATTAAAATTTCTACAAATTAGTTATTTAATCCTATATTAATTATTAGGTGAGTAATTTTTTGAATGTATTTATATGAACAAATTTGAGTATTGTCAATTATAGATAGAGTATATTTCCTGATATAATTTTTATTATTCATAAAACTTTAATTCCCAAATGTTAATTAGAAAAAAAGCGAGCCACAACATAAATCTCCAACAGGTAAAAGTTAAAAAGGGATTGATATACACAGTTATATTTTATAATCATAGAGATTATTCATAGATTTAAATTTAGGATCTTCATGTTATATTTAGATAACTTTATTGCTATTTTGAGCCTCTCACTATCTGATATTGGTTAAGTGGAATTGAATTCTTTTTATTAATCTAATCACTGTTAATCTATTTTTAATAGTGTCTTGATAGATTTGTAATAATCCAATTCAGTTTAATGGCAATAAAAATCCAATAATAGTTTTTTTTTATAAAAAGAATGAATAATAGTTTACATATGATTTATTATTATAATGGTAAAATTCTTAAACATTTTTTTCATCCTTAAAAAGAAAGCGCAACAAATTAATTTTTAATAACTTTTGTAACCATATAAACTTCATCATGTGGAAGCAGAAAAAGATATATAATTATTTTAAATATATTTAATTTAAAAAAAATATTATTTTATTATAATTTTAATTATAATATTTAGAGAATTATCTTAATTATTAGATATCTAAATTTATATTTAAAAATAATAAATAACTTATTTTACTTAATATTATTATTATTTAAGAAGAAGAAAAATTTCGTCTTATCTTTCAATTTTAGGGAACCACTCATTTTTATAAATTTTTATCTAAAAAAAATCATCATCAACCACTCACCCTCTTTCTTTATCATCCTTTTCTCTCCATTACTTTTTTTTAATTCATTATTTTTTAAATTAAAAATTTATTTTTTAATACTTTAAATATATTTAACAGGAATATTTAAAAATCGAGAGACGCATGCAAAAAGGTCATTATAGTGTCCTCTCTGTCCCAAGCCAACCTCTCCCCCTATTACCTCTTTTCCTGTGTTTTTTTTTGTTGCTAATATTATCTTCCCCTTAATGCCCCTCTTCTTTCTCGCATTTTACACTTTTACCATTCTATCTTTCTTCCGGGCCATTTTGTCACCTTTCATTGACTACGTTGCCATCCCCACTTCATCTCCCACTATAATTATTTTTTTATTTTTAATTTTCTTACCAAGAAAGTTTAAAAAAAAGTAAGCCTACATACTATTAAGTGGGCCTCACACGAGCTTAATTTCTAATTTTTAACGTATAAAACAAAGTTAATGAGAGAACTTATTATTTAATTTACTCTTTATACTTTTAAGAAAAATTATTTTTTATTATAGAAAATGCTCTTAATCCAAAAAAAAGTATTTTCCACAAAATAATTCAATAATAAGTTAATTAGAACATGTTTCATAGCTGTTTCAAAGTCAAAATATGAAATGTAACCATTATTTACTTTTTTTGATAAATTGGTATTTAATGGTTATAAAACTAAAAAGAAAATCAGGCACTTCAAATCATTCCCTTCAAGATATACATTGGGTTTGGTCTAAAAACTGAAATAACCGATTAATTAAAATAAAGAGAGAATCAAACCTAAATTCTGTAATGCTGCGCAAAATCTTTTATCAAAAAAGGGGGTAATTATGGCATTTCATGAATGCGTCCAATTTGCACACAAGAAGACGGGGGGCGGGCTCGAGGGAAGGAGGGTGTTTTGGTCCACACAAAAAATTTCCCAAATTTTGCAAAATGTATAAAATATTACAAAGGGGGCTCCATTTTCCTACACAGTGGAGGTAAAAGAACTGTGTGCCGAAAGTGACGAGCCAATGAAATACACAGCGCAAATCTCAGAACTAAGAACACATGAAACCAACACCACCAAAAAGCAATTGCTCCAATAACAGTACCTTTTCCTCTGCTTTCTCTTTCAGCTAGGGTTTGCTCTTTATCCCAAGTTTAGTTCCCTTTGAGAAAATAAAGGAAAAAGGAGCAATTTTACAGTTTCCAGAGATTCCCCACTTGAAAAAAGGAAAAAAAAAATCTACCTTTGATTCTTCAGATAATATTTCCTAGTACTTAGTCAATGCCCTTTGTTCTTTACTTCTTCCAGTTTATGCTGTGAAATCTTCAAAAGGAGAAAATGATTCAGGAATAGCTTAGAGCATAAATGGAATCTTGAAGAAGATGAAGATCCAAGGTACGGTTCTGTTTTGGTGGTCATAAGGCCTTGAGGGAGAAGCGGGTTTGATAAAACTTGGGGTGTCTGGTTGTAAAATTAAAACCTTGGATCATGCTTCAAAGGTCTCTGTTCTGGGATTTTACGTGTTAGCTGAATCGAATCAGTGCAGGAAGTTTCTGGTTATCCCTGTTTTCTCGCTTTTTGTTTTTTGGGGAACTGTTTAGGTTTCGGGACGTTTCCTGAGTTTAGATCGTTGGTGTTATCTGCTCTGATCTCGAAAGATTTCTGTTTTCTCGTGTTCGTGGCTGTCTCTTACGGACGAAACAAAAGTGACTGCGTAATATTTCAGGCATCCTCAAATACTTGTACTTTTTACCTCTATCATTGTGATCCTCCAAGTACAAAATTTGCAAATGCTTGTTTTCTCTTAAGAGGGGGTATTTGAGGTTGGTTTTACTGCATCCAGAAAATATTCAAGGCTAGCGTTGAAGCTGCTTGTGCAGTTGTGCTGGGTCTGTTCTTACGGTTGGTGTTTGAGAGCTCTGAAGTAATTGGCTATGGCTATGTCCTGCAAGGATGGTAAACTAGGAATGGACAACGGCAAGTATGTCCGTTATACACCTGAGCAGGTTGAAGCCCTCGAAAGGCTTTATCATGAATGTCCAAAACCCAGTTCCATTCGCCGCCAGCAGCTCATCCGTGAGTGCCCTATTCTTTCCAACATTGAACCCAGACAAATCAAAGTTTGGTTCCAGAACAGAAGGTATTCTTGACTATTTTCTCTTATCATGCCTTTAACTGTTGGCTGGGTATAGTTAAGATATGGAAACTCCTATATTTAATACTTTATTATTTCCCTAAAACCCGTACTTAATTCTACCATTTGGTTGATTAATATTACTTTTTTGGCCCCCTCGGAGCTGATGCAGTTTAATTCTTTGTTTTGAAAAAAATGATATTGTTTTTAATCTTTTAATTTCATTCCCTAATTGAAGTTTTTAATATAGTGTGATTCGAATCAATTGTGTTTATTTGGCTTCTGTAACTTCAGGTGTAGAGAGAAGCAAAGGAAAGAGGCCTCACGCCTTCAAGCTGTGAATAGGAAGCTGACGGCCATGAACAAACTTCTGATGGAGGAGAATGATAGGTTGCAGAAACAGGTCTCTCAATTGGTGTATGAAAATGGCTACTTCCGCCAGCATACTCAAAATGTAAGAAATTTTGACCACTTGTTTCCGCTGGAGTGCTATGAAGTCGTTGTAATAATTATTGTTCTATCTACAGACTACGCTTGCAACCAAAGACACAAGCTGTGAATCGGCCGTGACGAGTGGCCAACACAGTTTGACAACTCAGCATCCCCCAAGGGATGCAAGTCCTGCAGGGTTAGTGCAAATATAGTTTTTGGGGCCATTTCTGTCATTTTGGTTTGTGACCACTTGAATGTGATAATGTTACTTAAAAATTTACACATTTGGTTTTTCCAGGCTCTTGTCCATTGCAGAGGAGACTTTAGCAGAGTTTCTTTCAAAGGCTACTGGGACTGCTGTTGAGTGGGTCCAAATGCCTGGAATGAAGGTAATTAACTATCTTCATTGACCAAATGGCATAAGAACAGAAAAAAAATTTCATTCTAGGAATAACTCATGCTTTGGAGTCTGCTAAATTCTTGCTTATTTGCACAGCCTGGTCCGGATTCCATTGGAATTGTTGCTATTTCTCATGGTTGCACTGGAGTGGCAGCACGTGCCTGTGGTCTAGTGGGTCTAGAACCCACAAGAGTAAGTGTTTGGGTTTTATTATATTTGTTATCATGGTCTTGCTTGAACTAGGAACTGCATGATTGACTATAAACTCTCCAGGTCGCAGAAATACTCAAGGATCGGCCGTCATGGTTTCGTGATTGCCGAGCTGTTGATGTTCTGAATGTGCTGCCCACAGCAACTGGTGGAACCATAGAGTTGCTTTATATGCAGGTACAATAAAAATTACTCCTCCTGTCTTAAATGTAGGATCTAATCAGGGAGTTGATATTTATTCTAAATATAAGACATATTTCTCAAATTTACAAACACTTTTTTAAATTACTTCTATTGATATTCTCTCAAGGATAATCAAGTAAGAGAAGGAGTGAGGGGTCAAGGAAAATGATTAAGGTGCTTTAGGAAAAACATGCTATAATAATGAATCTAACTAACTTATTTAATCTAATCAAACTAGTTAAATGGGCCCTATATATAGGACTGGGGGAGTATATAGGAATGAAGACTATCTGTATCTAAGTTTGTGCCACATTACTTAATTGCATGCTTCTCTTTTTGTTGATTCAGCTATATGCCCCAACCACATTGGCTCCTGCTCGGGACTTTTGGTTGTTGCGCTATACTTCTGTTCTTGAAGACGGAAGCTTTGTGGTGAGTATCTTTAAAATATAGTTTTGCTGATATTTCAAATTCCTCATATTTTGTATCTTAATTGTTCTTCTGATGTTTTCCCTGCTTAGATCTGTGAGAGGTCTCTTAAGAATACTCAAAATGGTCCAAGCATGCCTCCTGTGCAGCATTTTGTGAGAGCTGAGATGCTGCCTAGTGGTTACCTAATAAGACCTTGTGAAGGGGGTGGTTCTATTATCCACATTGTCGATCATATGGATTTGGAGGTACATTTATTTTGCTATTTTTTCTATAGATTGATGGCTTTTTTATTGTAACACAAACTTCCCTGGAGTATAAACCATTTAAAAATACATATTTGAAGATCTGCACAATTTATTATTTTTCTTGGTATAAACACTGAATAATTTGAGCATCTCTTTATCAACATTAGCCATGGAGTGTGCAAGAAGTGTTACGCCCTCTATATGAATCATCAACAGTGCTAGCTCAGAAGAAAACGATGGCGGTATGTTATTTTTTTCCTTACCAAAAAATGGTGTTCGCATGGTATGGTACTGTATCTATTGTTTTATGCTTATATGTTTCTCCTTTTCATTCAGGCCTTACGACAGCTGAGACAGTTATCTCATGAAGTTTCTCAGCCCAATGTCACTGGGTGGGGCAGACGACCTGCAGCACTACGAGCACTAAGCCAACGACTGAGCCGGTTGATATATTATACTTCTTGGGCATGATTCTTGTGTAATTTGTCTGCATCCAAAAATTTAGTCTGACACCTATTTTATGCCAGGGGTTTCAATGAGGCACTCAATGGCTTTAGTGATGAGGGGTGGTCAATGATTGGCAATGATGGTATAGATGATGTTACGATCATGGTTAATTCATCTCCTGACAAGTTAATGGGACTAGATCTTTCCTTTGCCAATGGATTTCCATCTATCAGTAATGCTGTGTTGTGCGCCAAAGCATCAATGTTATTGCAGGTCTGGTTGCTTATCCGCCTTGCTAAAACCTCTTAAAAGTATAAAATGAATATACCAAACAACTAGATGTTAAAATAAATACCTCAAATGGTTTCACTAATTTTACATATTTAGTAAATTATGTTTGTATTAACTTTTATATATCTCTGTTGGCATCTTTGACTTTCTTGGTATAGAATGTGCCTCCAGCCATTCTCCTAAGGTTCCTGCGGGAGCACAGATCAGAATGGGCTGATAACAACATGGATGCTTTCTCAGCAGCTGCCATTAAAGTTGGTCCATGTAGTTTACCTGGATATCGCGTCGGAAATTATGGAGGTCAAGTTATACTTCCTTTGGCTCACACTATTGAGCATGAAGAGGTGATAGCTGGTGCATGATATGTGCTACAACTATCAAGAATTCAGTGGTCCTGTTTTCTGATGAATTTTTTTCCCTTATACTTGTTAGTTTCTTGAAGTGATTAAATTGGAAGGGTTAGCGCATTCTCCTGAAGATGCGATCATGCCTAGAGAGGTGTTTCTTTTGCAAGTAAGTTCTATTTCCTTATTGGACCTTATTCTTTACTGTTCCATACATGGGAGAAATGGAATGCATATTTTCTTTGGTTTAACAATAAATTTTTCTGCCATGTAATATACTTGGAACACTTGGTGGATTTTGGTTAGGACAAATTTATTTTCCATCCTATAGTATATTTATATGGTAGTACGTTGCTTTATTTCAAGCTTTTGTGATGTAGAAAACTAGGAATGTAAATCAAAGTTCAAGAGTGGTGGGGTAACTTAAGCTTCCTCATTCTATTGACTGTTCAGAAAATCCTTGACTGAAATATCAAGCCATCTATTCATTTGATTTCTAATTATGCATGTTTTTGTTGTTGCTCATATCCTTGTGTTTTGTTTTGTATGTTGGTAGCTCTGTAGTGGAATGGATGAGAATGCTGTTGGCACTTGTGCTGAACTTATATTTGCTCCGATTGATGCATCCTTTGCTGATGATGCCCCACTGTTACCTTCTGGGTTCCGCATTATTCCTCTTGATTCTGGAAAGGTTAGCCTCAATCATGGTTGAAGCAGTAGAATCTGTTAGTGCTGTCCTTTTCATGCATCTCTTAATTATTGCAATGAAACCTTTTTCTAGGAAGCATCCAGTCCAAATCGAACCCTTGATCTAGCATCTGCACTTGACATTGGCCCCACTGGGAATAAACAATCTAATGATTATTCTGGAAACTCTGGTTGCATGAGATCTGTTATGACTATAGCATTTGAATTTGCATTCGAAAGTCATATGCAAGATCACGTCGTAACAATGGCACGACAATATGTTCGTAGCATTATATCATCGGTCCAAAGGGTTGCATTAGCGCTTTCTCCTTCGCATCTGAATTCTCAAGCTGGGCTTAGGACACCACTGGGTACTCCTGAAGCACAGACACTTGCTCGTTGGATATGCAACAGTTATAGGTTAGTAAATCTTAGTGTTGCATAACAGATTCCTTTGATGTCTATTTATGATCTTCAAGGTTGCCACAAGGATTACAAAGAAATTGTATTTTAGCCCAAAGACTATAGCTATTAACATTGTGATTTGAAAGACAATTAAGGTTACTGGTTTACTGTCCAAGTGGCAAGTGCTGTGTGGTTAAGCATTTGTTGGGGATATTTATTCATACTTCTTTGTTCTTGTGAAACTTAGTGGATGAATATCTTCTGGTGATTGCAAACCATGCTGAAGTTTTATATTTTAGTTTTGGGGGCTGAAACTAGTATTTAGGGAAAATCACTAAGGTTTCAAGAAAGGAATGAAATCATCAAAAATTCCCAATGACAAGTAGCATAGACTTGTTGTCATTTCTTAGAATTTGTCATTGTATGTTGTTCACTTGTAGGATTTTTTGGTGATTACATTCATTCCTTGAGATTTCATAGTGATTTTCCCAGGTATTTTTTAAGGCGCGTACTTTTTATTAACCTTTTCTGTGTTGTAGGTGCTATTTGGGTGTGGAGCTACTCAAATCTAGTAATGAAGGAAATGATTCCAACCTTAAGTCCTTGTGGCATCACTCAGATGCAATACTTTGCTGCTCTCTGAAGGTATGTGTGCAAAATTTACTCATTTTTACAGTAGCTGTTTCATATACCGCAGCTCCACTCGGTAATTATGATTTGTATAACTTGAGTAGACTTGACTGACCGTTTGGTTTTTGAAATTACATCTATGAACTCGATTTTAAGCAGGCATTGCCGGTCTTCACTTTTGCAAACCAGGCAGGGCTTGATATGCTGGAGACTACGTTAGTTGCACTGCAAGACATTGTTTTGGAGAAGATATTTGATGAACATGGACGTAAAATTCTCTGTTCTGAGTTTCCTCAGATCATACAACAGGTCTGCCTTTATTAATATTCAGATTTTGTTGAAATTAACAGGACGTGTTGAATGTTCAAGATTAATTATAATGATTTGACTTGATTGGTGTTCATTGTCTTGGGATAGGGTTTTGCATGCCTTCAAGGAGGTATCTGTCTGTCGAGCATGGGGAGGCCGGTGTCGTATGAGAGGGTGGTGGCTTGGAAAGTGCTGAATGAAGAAGAGAATGCTCACTGTATCTGTTTCATGTTTATGAACTGGTCCTTTGTTTGAAGTTTTATGTCTAGATACTGAGAAATTGAACTAGTGTTGAACATGAATCACTCTACTCTCAAGACCTTCTGGTGTTTTATTGCTTGTTCTACTACTGTATTTATATTCCGCCACAGACTTGGATTGCATATCAAGACACTATGTTAGTTTGTTTAGTTTATATCCTTCTCTATCGTCCTGCTCATATATATATATATATTGCACTCTTCTTTAGGGTGTTGCAGATAATCGTGTATAACTTTGGCAAATTCCTTCAAACTGATGAAAGTGAGAGGTAGCTGTATCCATCCTGCATGTATCCTCAGCCTGTTAGTTTCTACTCTTAATTTTTTTTAAAAGAAACTTTTAATACCTTAACTTCTGGGAATCAGACATGATTAAATTTTTTGCATATCTAAAGAATTTAACAATGTTGATGGCAATGGATGGTAACTATAAATTCCTTTTTAAAACTTGCCGCCATTTATAGCTTGTTAAGGCTTTAAGAGACCAACTCTTTCAAACTGATGGTATGGGCAAAGCTCATTTTTACGTCAAAAAGTATGATAATTATTGTTTATATTTACGCCTAACAAAAAAGGAAATGAAAAAAGAAGGTGGTTGAAGTTGGAAACAAACGATGAGTACGGTGGGGACCTCATTCGGTAGTCATTACAATTGTGAGCACTAAATACGCGTCATTATTATAAAATTTGGGCCAGGCCATTTAAATCGAATTTGAACGCTCTAACTTTAAAATTTTTAATGTATATTTTTTTTTAATAATAAATTTATTTTTAAGTAAACTAATAGTTGTAAGATTTCTTTTATTTTAAATTTGTATCTATTAAAATAAAAAAAATAAAATATAAATATTAAATTGTATTAAATATGGACTTTCTACAATCAACCTGGACTTGGAGTTATTTGGTACGAGAGATTTAAAGGGGAGGAAAACTTTTTTTACTTGGGAATTAAAAATTTAGAAAATTAGAATTAAAGTTTTTAATTAATTTTTCTTACTATTTTATCTTATATCTTTTTTTTTATAAAAATTTTATAAATAACCCAGAAAAAATTTCCCATCTCCTACCAAATAGACCTGAGACAACCCACCATTTTTTCTTTTAAATATTTTTAAAAAATATTTCTAAACTTTTAAAATATTAATAAATTTTTTTAATATTATATTAACATAATAAAACAAATTATTAATATTATATTCTTAAAAATGTCTATTTTTATAAAAAAAAATCTCATTCAGTAACTAAAAATCTAAATAAATATTAGTATAATATTAATTAATTATAATATGTTAACATATATCAATAAATAAGTAATAATTTTTATTAGTATTCTATAATAAGAATATTTAAAATAATATTTAAATAAAATAAATAATAATATTAATATTTTTTTTAAAAAAAAGGGACAACCTATTTTTTGTTTGCCCAAACCCGCCTCTTTTTTATGGCATTTTATAAGCTCTACTACCAAACAGCCACTTAATATTTCTCAAGTCTCAAGAGAACAAACTATTAGACTTCTTGACCTTATGGTTTAGTAAAACGTATTGACTTACAGAGATATCATTCCTCAAAGTACTTTATCAGTTTACTTTTCACAGACAATTTGTGCAAGAACAATGGTTAATCATCAAGCAAAATTAATATATACTTCTCCAGATAAATCATGATTGAGAAGTTAACTTAAATTTTTTTTTTAAATTACTCCTATAGAATAATAATTAAATAAGAGAGAGATGGAAGAAATTAAAAAAAATAATAAGGGAATTTTAGAAAGAACATGTTATATTAATCAACTTAATTTTTTAATATAATCAAATTAGTTAAATAGATCTTATATTAAAAATATAGAGAATAATTAATTTGAATGGATTCACTTGATCAAGTCATGTATTAGAGTTACCTCACCAAAGTTCAAAATTCTACTTTAGGAGACTGAAACATATATACACACACACACACAAATATATAATACCTAAACTCTTTATGAGAAAACCATGCATACATCACAAAGAGGCCGAAACTTTATCTGATGATTAACATCTTTCTGCAACCACTTCAACTATTATTTTTTCTTTTCCGTTTCCTTTTTGATGGTTGGGTTAAGCTGCTCGTGAAGTGAAGTTAGGGTTCATGTATGTGGTAGAGAGGCCATATTATCTTATATGACCTCACAAATCTCTTTATTCCCTCTCATCTCATAACTTTACTGCAAAAAACAAAAAAGGGGGGAGAGGGGGGAGAGAGAGAGAGAGAGAGAGAGAAGTAAATTGGTATATGGTTTCACCTTGCCACCATGTGAATAAACTCACAGGTTGGCTTCTTGTTCAGTATCTATTTTGGACCACCAAATCTCAATGGCGATTATTAAAGAGCTTGTCAGATTTTAGTATCCAAAGCGAGCTTCTTTATCACAGATTGATTCTTAATACTCACTTTAACCAAACGGGGAAGTATCATGCCAAAATAATAAAGGCAAGTACTTGAGTATTTCAGTATAATATTTATTATTATATTTCCCGGTAATTAAGTTTGTAACTATTCATGGACAATGTGACTATGACACGTCAAAGTAGTAATATCTTGTTGATTGTTTGATTAATATATAGTAATTGCTTGAGTCTTAATTATAAAAATTAGTTAACTTTTTAGATAAATTAAAAAAATTAAATAAATCAATTAATTATAATAAGTATAAGAGTTAATTGACTAATTTGTATATATTGAATAGTATATTATATGAATTTATATTGAAAAGTTAAATTTAGTTATAATTAACTACTTTTTTTAATCTACTTAAAAAAATTAATTAACTTTTATAATTATGATCATTATCTTATGCATGCAAATCTACTATTTCTATCATTCTGTTCTAAATATAAGAGTTTAGTTGGCTGGGCTTTGTGTACAGCAAGGCAAACAACTAACTTAGTGATCTTGAACTCTGCCACCATTGCTGTTTCTTTGGGTGTTAAGAGTCTATTAGGAGAACTTCCAAGTTTATATTTTTGACTTAAATTAAGGTTTTAAAAATAGAGTAGTCATCCAAAGCATAAAAGTGATTTTAACCCCTGAAACTATAGTTTTGAAACTAAAACATTGGTTGGGATGGATAATTTTTGAACCCAAAATCATGGTTTTCTTAAAAATCTTTTTTCTAAAGTTTAATTCAAACATACTCTAAATATAAGACTTTAATTCATTTTTTATCCTAAATTTATAATTTTTTTAAATTATCTCTATTAATTGTATATATTAAAGAGAGTTTCCATCTACGGAAATAATGGTTAAAGGGAATTAGAGAAATTAGCACATATTTATTATAAATAATTAACTAATTTAACTATTTTTTTAATATTCATATAAATTAGTTAGTTACCTCCTACACAAAAGGAGGAGTAATGACTATCAAGTGATAAATTTTGTATTGCACATGCATATTAATGAGCCAAAGAAAAGTACGAAAAAAAAGGGCATGTATTCAGCTCTTGCAACATTACCAGCCAAAGAAAGATAAATCATTCATGTGATTATATGAACCTTTATTTCATGGAGCTACGGCAGCCATGGAAGTTCGATAACTACTAATAAAAAAATTTCTGTTTTAGAAAAAAGACATACTTTCATTAATTCCTCTAAGTTTTAAGATTAGTTAATATTCGTCACTACTTTCTCATCAAATCCCCAGAAAAATCTAGCAGTTTCACAACCATTGAAACTGACACCTGAATCTCCAACATCCACATACACAAACAAAGCTCACAGTTACAAAAGCCTCAACCATTATAAATACCAACTGTACCTTCCTTCTTCAACCATATAATTGTACCGTTTCAAACTCGTGTTTACACTGCTAAGAAAAAAAACAGTTTCGTCATTTTCATCTACGTTTTTTTAAAGGCATCATCATGGCACCCCACGGAGAATCCTCGCCTGACACTACTGCTACATTCTCCAGGACCGGCAACAACCTTAACAAGACGTCGAAGCCGTCGAGGTTGTCGTCGGACCACCTCCAGCGAACAATCTCCGACATCTCGTTCGAGCTAAGCAAAGAAGGGTTAGTAGATAATCTGGTGGAGTCTTCTCTGCCAGCAATCTCAGAGGTGGAAGATGCAAAGTGCGAGTGCTGTGGGATGAGCGAGGAGTGCACGCAGGAGTACATAGAGAGCGTGAGGGAAAAGTTCTTAGGGAAATTTGTGTGTGGGCTGTGTTCTGAGGCAGTGAAGGAGGAAATAGAGAAGAATGGAGGGAAGAAAGGTGAAGCCCTAAACGCACACATGAACGCGTGTGTTAGGTTCAACAAGTTTGGTAGAGCTTTTCCTGTATTGTTTCAGGCTGAAGCCATGAAGGAGATGTTGAAGAAGAACAAGTTAGAAGGGAAGCTTAGGGCTAAGTCTATTAGCCCTAGAGATCACAAAGCTGGTTCCAACAAAGTTGGTGGCATTGCTCGTAGTACAAGTTGTATTCCAGCACTTACCAGAGAGATTAATAATCTCACAATCGCCAATTAATTCATGTTTATTTGTTGGTCATCACCACCAACTTATGCTCGTATAGATCCAATCAACACTTCGAATTATCCACTGGTGCAGATTTCATCGTAGCGACTAGCACTGAACTGAATGAAAATCCTAGTATAATTTCTTCGTGTCCCTGGATCTTTATGAGTATTCTTGTTCTTCGTAGGAATATAGGGGAAGTGTGGTTTTGTAGCTTTGTTAACCCAATCCCTTTTTGTACTAACTATTTTAAGTTTTAGCTCTGAAACCTCCTTTTATCATAAGTCATATGGATATCTGAAAACGGTTTGGTATCTGTTTTTTTGGGGATAAACTAGGGTTATTACTCATTCATTAGAGCTTCAAGGTTAACTTGTGAGGGGTTTTTTACTGGTATGTTCTCATTATCATAATTGGAGGTTTTTGTATTTGCTTTGTTTTCCCTCGTGTGTTTGTATCGAAGTATATATTACAGACTACGTGTAAGTCATGCACTTATATATAATGATGAATAAAGTCATTTGACGTTATGATATGGGTTCTATTATTTTTCACCGTCTTGTTTTAATGCTTCCTTCATTCGCTTCAATTCTCGGAGAACTCAACATAGTTTACTACTTGCTTTGGGTTAATAAGGATGAGATGTTAGCCATAATTCGTTGTTAGCTGTTATGGTAAACGGTCTTACTTTTATAGAGAGAAGAATACGAATCTAAATTTCAATAAACATACTTGTTGAGAGGATTTTTATCTTTGACCCTCTTGATCCGGTCGAGATTAGGCTGGAGTTTAAAGTGAATTAGGAGATACTCCAAATTTTCACCAGAAAAAGGAGCCCATGGACTAATGATACAAAATATTCAACAAATGTCCCCCTAGCCCAAGGTTTCTTTATAAGTGAGAATCGTTAATTCGATCTCTCTTGTAATTTTAAGAGCATGACCTTTTAATTTTTTTTTTTAAAAGTTACGTTATACATTCCATGACCCAAGAAGATATCCATTTTTTTAACTTGGTAAAATAAAAACTTGGCTTACTAATAATTAAATGAAAAAAAGGTTATAAGGAGATTTTGCTTTTTATAATTAAATCAAAAATTCTCAGGCTTACGTGAGGAATGTACACAAAGTCACGTTAGGTTGAAGTACCAGGGAGGCAGTGCCTCCACCAATAATGATGGGTTAAAATAAATTAATATAAAAATAAGAAAAGAGAAATAAAACTGAATATTCATGCACCCACGGGTGATTGTAGCACATACACTGATTAAAGTACAAACACAGCCCAATTTTCTTCTCCTTCCGCCTCCTTTTTCTCTCGATATATAAGCTCACCCCATAACCCTTCTTCTTCAATCCGTCACCTCATCTCTCAAATCTCTCTCTAAAATTCATTTGCAGAAAATGGAAATGGAAATTAGCAGTATACCAATAGTGAAGAGATTGTGGAGCTTAGTTCGCGTGGCCTTCTTCATGTTGAGGAAAGGCATATCCAAGAGCAAGCTCATGATGGACCTTAACATGATGCTCAAGCGCCGTCGCAAGATCGCCGGCAAAGCTATTTCCAACCTCATGCCCCACCACCACCAACGAAGGCAGCTCGCATATTCAGTTCTCTGGCCAGCGCGAGTACGAGTTCAGCTGCAGCAACACACCAAACAACTTCTTCTTCCTCCCGGTCGGCAGCAGTAAGCGCCACCGCCAAAGTCGCCGCACTCACCACAGCCACGCGCATTTCTATGGGTGTTCTCACGCGCCACCCACTCAGGACGACGAGGTGGTGGTAAAGGCGGTGTTGGAGATGCTGAACAATGAGGTTATGGCGTCACCGGCTCTTCCCGGGTTTGTTCGGAGCCCGATGGTGCGCCAGCTGAGGGTGACGGACTCTCCATTCCCATTGCGAGACACCGACGACGACAACCAGGTGGACAAGGCGGCGGAAGAGTTCATAAAGAAGTTTTACAAGGAGTTGAAGAACCAGACTTAATTATGTTATCACCGATTACAAAATTTTGAAGTTTGATGTTTATCTCAGCCACACGTGACATGGCTTTGGTTCACATCGTTATCTAATATATACATATACGTGTGGGATATTTTTGTACGTTTAAATTTTGCTTTTAATTAATAAAGAATAATAATTATAAGTAGTTTAAGAGTGTAATAAAACTATCTCTATTAATTTAATTATATCACTCAATCGCTAATAAGTTATTGATTGAGGTGATAAGAACTCATCTTTAAAAGGGCTATAACACAAATTTAAATCTAAATAAATATACATATTAAAAGAAACAAAAATTCTTTAAATTACAAATTTTAAAAGAGATTATATATTTAATCGAATAAAAAATTTATATCACTCCCTCTTTCTCCAAATTCCTTATGAAGGTATTTTTTTAGAGAAAATAAAGAGGGTAGGGACTCAACAGATCAACATACGTATTCATGTACCATTAATCTTCAATATAATTATGACAAATCTAAATTTATATGAAGACAAATATTGTATTCCGGCCTAAGACACTGGAGAATAATATTAATAACTAATAACTAATTAAATTATTGGATCTTCCCTAAGCTTCCCTCTCCACTGTTCGTACCACCTCTCTTGTACTTGAGGAGTTTCTGAATCTTGCGATATTCTTCCTTATAAAAAATCTCTCTCCAATAGGCTCCCATCCCTATCTAATTCGGACAGTTCATTTAATTTTTAAAAATATTTTAATGTTACATAATATAAAATAAATATATTTTTTCAATTATTAGTTACATTTTTTAAAAATTAATTTTTTATTTAAAATTTTAAAATTTGAACCGTTAAAATTATATATGAATTATATAGATCTACCATAACGATGTACACTGAAACAGGTTCCCAAGCTCGGCTCATTCATATCAATCTTTTCTCTTTTTCTTCCACTCTTTTTAATATTTCACATTTAAGAAGAATGTGTATATATATAATGTAATGAATTTAGAACATTATAGTTTATGTACACGTAGTTATAAACAAAATTCAAATAATATAATTATATATTTTATAAAAACAGCCCCCAAAATGTATAATGGCCACATTTAGGGACAAATTAATTATTGGACGACAATTAAAGAAGGAAGGGAGGTTCAAATAATTGAGAAGAATTATAAGATTTGTGTTTTAATAACTCTATTTTATTGAATTACGTGTAATTTATTCTTGAAGGTATTATTTACTTGTAGATTAATATTTTTTTATTCAAATATTACTCTTTTTAAAGTTATATATAAATATTTTATGTTTTTTATTTTAATCATGATTAAGTTAACCATGATTCAACCAACCACTAACCATTAAACTATTATCTTAACCGATTTAATTTTTAGTACCTTAAATACAAGAAACCCCCACTTGAGTTGATATATTATATTCATTTTTTTTATTTACATCATTTTGATAGAATTCACACTAAAATAGAAATAATATTTTAATTTTCAATTTGAAAAATAATAATAACAAAACTTTTGAGTATAGTCAAAATAAACTGAAACTATTAAACAAATAATTAAACACGAAGTGTCTTAGATGAACGAATACTGAATTCAAATCCGTCCATAAGATCAAAGCAACAATTGTGGTGTTTATTAAATGTGGTGAGCGGTTGCTTTAATTGCAAGAAATTAAAGTGTGATGGGGAAGAAGACCACATATGAACAAGCAAACAAAGTAAGTGAGTGGAACTTTGTTTAATTAATTAATAAATAATTAACACCATTTAATTCACCTTTGCCCAATACCTTAATTACGTATGCGATCCAAATATTAGTACATAACAAAACAAGGGGTTTAATTTAAAATCAATATAATACCTAATTAAACTCAGTGATTAACATACGTGTACAACTTTCAAACCAAAAAAAAAAAAAAAAAGCCCCATGGGTTGGTTTAGACACAAACTAATGAACCGCGCATATTTTAATTAGAGATCATGTGATTAATTAATTCTCTTCTAAATTCTCCGTTGGTGATTTTTAATGGTCTTGTATCTTTTCAAGTAATTATTTTTATTTTTTAATATCATGTTAAATCAAACCAATATTTATCTAATACTCACTGTTTCGATTTTTTTTATAAATGTTTTACACGTGGATTAAAAAATTATCAATTAATGTAAAAGATTCTCATTTTATAATTTGCTCTTTTATAAGAACGTTTCCTACATTACCTTTTGTTTTAATTTTTTTTTTCGAGGGTCCTTTGCTTCTTTACTTCCTAGCTAACTGCACAACTTCATAACTAACTAAACAACCTCTTCTAATTGATAAATTTCACTGACAGTGATCTTGAAATTTAAAAAATATTAACTAATTGTAACTAAATATTTCTTAATATTTGTATAATTATTAGTAGGCTCTTAATCTGAAGGTAATTAAGAGAAAGTAATAGCTTATTTAGAGAGAATGAGGTGTAATTGTAGGTAAATGAATAAGAACTAAATACAGCAAGTAAACAAAAACAATTTAGAAATAAAACCAATAAGTTAAAATAACAAAAAAGAATTGAAATATGAACATTTTATCGCAGAAATGTTTGTTTGGATTTGTTATAATTAGTCAAATAATTTTAATTGACTGCGCCATACTAACCATTATTTGCTAGTTGTGTCGTGGTAATTTAATTATTAAACTTGTTTTTTTGGCGGATACAGAGTGGTCAATTTAAATAATAGTAAAAGAAGACGATGATGAGAGAATAATTGAGGATGGACATAGAAAATAGAGATAAAATTTATTTTTTTTTAGTATAAATTTTTTTAGAAATAAGTTGGATTCACCCACGATCTAAAAGCATAATAAAATCTCTATTATCCTATATGATATTAATGTCGGATAGAACAGGTTATCAATTACCCTTATATGAAAATTTAAGCATCTAAAAATTAGAATAACTTTTTAAGTATCATAAGTAGAATTATAATAAAATAATATTTTTTATAAATTAAATATATTTTAAATAATTATATATCTTATTTTTTTATCAGTTAAATTTAAAGGATTGTCTTATGGTTTTTTATCAACTGAATCTCTAAAGTGATAAAATTTAAATGATTGTGTTGTCAAGTCAAAAATGTCACAAAGAGTTAGTAAAAATAAAGTCCAAAGATGTCAATTTCAGCCCATAATAATTGGGTCGAAAGATTTATTTATTTATTTATTTATATTAAATTACATATAATATATAGATTTTTATTTCTGGAGGGCAAAGATATATGAACTATTCAGGATCTTTTAGACTTTCTTTATTTTTTATTTTTAATATTTAGACTTCAGGGGAAGTATCTCTAGTGAAATTAGTAAGAATTTAAATGAATGAGTGACTTGTAAATGTGGGACGTGTCACCTTTTGAACTCATTTTTTACTATTTCTCATGCTTCACCTGTAATAATTTTATTATTATACTAATTATTTTATTAATACTACAAATCATTGAAATCGTTGTTAATTCGACATGCATTTCATCCTAAATTTTTAAATAATTAAAAATACATGTTTTCAACCTTAAGTATACAATAATCATTTTTTCTTAGACTTTTTTGTAAATTTGATTTTGAAAAATATATAATAAAATATATTAGGTACAAATTCAGAAATATTACACTATGAATAATTGGAGAAGTTCTTATATACTCCCGGTGTATCACATCATATCAAGTCTGACCAATAAAAAAGTCACATCTCAGCAAATTTTAATCCTAGCTGTCACCCTCTAGGTTTTCTCTATTTCCAGTTTCTACCTTTCACTTTTAACAAATTCGTTTTCCTCCCCACCTCCCGCTTTCTCCCTCTCTTCCCGAAGGCTTCAATCTCATTCTGCTCTCTTCTCCCAGCAAAACTCATTTCCCTTCAGTCGAATACTTCGCACCTACCAACCTCGTTTTCTAGAAGCCCAAATATTTGACATTTCAATCAGTCTCTGGTAATCAATCGAATCCCTTTTTTTTTTTTCATTGCCGATTTTGATCCCCAAGCGCGTTTCTTCTTCAAAAATTACCATTTGCTTTTCTTGTGTGTATTATTGATCCATCTTTATTGGGTTTCCAATGAAGTTTAGTCCAGGTTCCAAACTCGCTCTTGGTGAGGAAGTGGGTTCTGAAGATTTCGGGCCTTAGGGCTGCGGAATTGCCAGTGGCTGTGTTATGCTCTTGCAGTTCGGGCCTTAGGGCTGCGGAATTGCCAGTGGCTGTGTTATGCTCTTGCAGCTTCCTCTCTCGGGTCGAACGTCCCCAGCCAAACTCGACTCTTGGTGAGGAAGTGGGTTCTGAAGATTTCGGGGCCTTAGGGCTGCGGAATTGCCAGTGGCTGTGTTATGCTCTTGCAGCTTCCTCTCTCGGGTCGAACGTCCCCAGCCAAACTCGACTCTCCTTGGCAATGTTTGGCTTGCTGTTCTTGAAATTCCTCAACAGCTATTGTTTGTGTTCGCATGATCCAAAGACACATACAAAACAATCTCTTGCATATTCACAAGTTTGGGTTGTGATTTTTTACGGGAGTTCTGTTGTAGATATTATACTGGATGGTCCTTGTGACTGTCGGCGCTTTCTACTTCTTGAACTTTTAGTTGAGCATGGAGTGTTCTTGCTATTGGATCTTATTTCGTAGCCATGAATTTAAAACGCTTCTCTGATTTTTGGCGAGATGGTGTTGCTCTTAGAAATTATAAGTGATTCATAAACTTACACATTTACAATGATCCAACATAACCCAAATAAAAGATGCAGGATTTGATCTAAAATAATGCAGGAATGAAAGAGAATTTTTTTGGAAAGAAGGAAGAAAGAGATTGAAGCTGCTGCTGCGTCTTCCGGAAGAGAGAGGGAGAGAGGGAGAGAGGAAGATGTGGAGAAAAGTGAAAGGTAGAAACAGGAAATTGAGAAAAACTAGAGGTCACAGCTAGAATTAAAATGTGCTAAAGTGTGGCTTTTTTATTGGTCAGAGTTTTAGTGAATATTTAGTTTATGATAAAATTAAAATTTTAAATGACTTTCTAACAAAAAATTTAATTTATTTTTTTTAAAAAAATAAATAATTATATTTATTTATTTATTTTTTAAAATAAACTATAATTTAAAATTATAGTTTTAGATAAATTAATATCAATAATTTAAAAAATAATAAAAAATATATAGATTATATAATTACTATTTTACTTATATCTTTTTCTCACTCTCTCTCATGCTCAAACCTCATTCTTTTTTCTCCATTGCCATGGTTTGTCACTATAGTCTGCACTTGGATCTGTCTCATGGGTCATTGTGTTCCATCGTTATGTCGATGTAGTGCGTCACTTAGTCAGTGCTATGGTCCGTCTTATGGGCTGACGTGGTCCTTCGCTGTGGTAATTTGAAGTTATATGCTACATATATTAATTAATCATAAGGTGCTTCCTTTAATTGCGTGCGTAGATAAAATGATTATAGAATCCAACTTTTTAGCTGTCTACCAGAGTGTTCATATTCGCATAGAAGTTCAATTAAATTCTTAAAAGAACTTAGTCTGGGCTGCTTAAAGGGAAGTAGGGCTATAATTGCTCAAGAGGGAAGGTCTCTTACACCATAAAGCATAAAGTGTTTTAATTAATTCATATCATTAATTATGATTTAATTTTCAAATATCACATGAAAGTTTGGCCAGCATGCATGCATATGTTGATCAATGATAATTTGTCTTTATATATATATATATATAAATATATAGTTATCATTACACAGCAACAAAACATTAACCCAATATATAAGTGAGGTCAGTTGTATTCTATCAATCAACAAAGCCTTATCATCAGTTATCCCTGTGATCCTTCCATTGAAAAAAATAATCCCTCTTTTTTTTTACAAAAAAAAAAAGTTTGTTCATGGTAAGTAATTATGAAAAATATAATATAAATTAGTGACAAATTTACTTTCAGTAATTAAAGTAACAAAATATGTTAATCATTGTGAAGTAGTAAAAAAGTTCTTGTATTTAGAAATACGTCGATCAAGATTCATTAAAATTAAGGTACATCTTAGTTTATATTTAAAAAGATACTTATGGAAATATTTACAGATTGTTCACAACAAAATTTTTGTATTGTTTTAGCAGTAAAATTTAAATTCATAATCTTATGAGTTATAAATAAATTCTTTATCAATTATATCAATTTTTGTAAATTTTATAAGCTAATTATTAAAGGTAGAATGAAAAGGAAAGAATGGCTAGATGGAGCATAGTTTCTTATACAAACTGGTTGTGTAATGATAAAACTGGGGTTTGAGGTATAATTTCTTAGGTATCACAATCTAACAAAAGATTACAATCCCAATAATCCAAGTTACTTTGTATATTAAGTCATTGATATGCTTGACTTTTTTTTTTGGGAATGTTTGTCTTACAGTATTTTATATTTAATAAAAATAATTAGAAGTGGTTGATCCGTCCATATCAGTTTAATGTGTGTTTAAGATCTAATTTTAAGAATATATTTTAACTTTAAACTATGATTTTGTGAGAGAAGAGACAAATAAGATTTTTTTTTTAAAAAAATCAATTTTAGAACTCAAACCATGGTTTGAATCTAAAACCACAGTTTTTGAGATAATTGCTTTATCGATTTCTCTCTCCTTGTAGCTTCTCAGTTTTTGAACCAAACACATACTTACACACTTGACCCCACTGCCACATGGTGGGTTTACAATTAATAATTTAAATTTTATTTAAAAAAATAAAAACAAATATTATTTTTTTAAAAGTCTAAAATTTTAAAATTTTAGAGAAAAGATAAATTTGTCAATAAAAATTATCATCTTTCATATTTTTTGACGGTTATCTAGATTGGTTAACCCTAATAAAATTTTCACTGGGAAAAAATTAAAATTCAGGTGAATATTGTAAATTTTTACCTTACTCAAATACATATATATATTATTTTGTAATTACTTAAATAAAAAAATTTAAAATTAACTTTATTCTTTATGTAATTATCATATTAGTTTATGTCATTTTTAGTAAATTATCTATAGAAAAGTGATTCTGCTACTAATTATCTAAATATCTCTAATTTTTAAAATTATTTTTTTCCTATAATATTTTTTTTTTTAAAATCTATTCTTTAAAATCTATTATTCCTAAAATTTATTCTCTAAAAGTTAATCTAAATATACCAAATAGACTTGCATGCTGTACATATGTACGATTGACACGAATATGCAAGGAGCAGTCATTTTATTATTTTTATATTTATATGCAAGTGATTGATTTTAATATAAGAGTAAATAAGTTAATTTTTATATTTTAAAGGATTTGTAATATAATTTTTTAAAATTTAATTATAATTAATTAATTAATTAATTTTAAAAAATTAAATAACTCTTATATTTATTATATGATGCATACTTTTTATAGACATATATATATGTATATATTATTTTATTTAGGACAATTCTATTTAAGGTTTAAGGGTTTAGTACAAGTATCTCGATATAAACTTTAATCACTATTTTTTTAAAAATAAATAACTTCTTTTACTATACTAAATTATTTTTGTTCTTATGCAATATAAACTGTAAAGCTAAAAGATATGATATATATATATATATATATATATATATATAAGCATGCCATGGCTGCATAAATACTAATTTTTTTTGGATATTAATAAGTAATAAACTATTAAGTTATAATTTGTTCGTCTTCTATAAATCCTTTGTTCTCTCAAATTCATCTTTCTAAAACAAAAGTAGTAAATAGCATCGTAGGAATATAAACATTTTATTACAGTCTCTTAAAAGAAAGATGAGGAAGAACACAAAATGATGAAACTACGTTACATCAAATCAAATATAAACCACTTGCAATTTTATTGATTTTCTTTGTATAGCTTTCGTTTTCCCCTTTTTGTTCTTTTTTCTTTTTCTTTCTCTACTTAACCTATTTTTTGAATAAGAAAATTCATTAAAGCCGGCCAATAAGGATAAGAGCAAGTTTCAGAAAATTCAATAACTTTAACTCATTATGCATATGTGGCTTCCCCATAACTTTGCATTATATGTCCCTTTTAATCTTAGCAGCTCCCTCATTCTTAAATCTTAGTTCCACCCCTTATTCCAATCTTCAATGTTGAAAAATTAAATGTTACACACACACACACACACACACACATATGTACACACAGATAATAAATCTCTATCACACAAACTCATACACACATAATACACACCAAAGAAGACATGAAAGAAAAACAGAACAATTGAGATTAAGCATTATCCGCACACTTCATCTATTTTTCCTCTATTAGATTACACATCCATTGTCATAAAAAAATTACACATATTTTCTAGTATATATATTCCCTAAGACCTTAATATAATATTTAATTAGAGAGTTAATCTTAATCCTAAATATAAAAAATATTTCTCATATTTATCATTTTTTTAAAATTATATCTATTAGTACTCCCTCAACAATAATTAAATAAGAAATGGAGATAAAGTTAAAGAAAATTATTAGAATATTTTAGAAAAATATATTATATTAACTAACTTAACTAATTACTTTAATTTAATTAAATTAATTAAATAATTTATACATTAATGATCGAAGAAGTATATTTTACTTAGCATGAGTATCACAATCAATATTATTTGAAGTATTGTCAGTATAAAATATATGTATCTCTCCTAACAGAAACTCAAACATTATTTCGCCACTTTATGAGAGTTTAATAAGTTCTATTAACAAGATGAATAAAGATATTAACAAAATAAATAGGAGAATTAATAAGAACAATAAGGAGAATAACAAGAGAATAAGAGCACTAACAATACAAACAATGACATTAATAAGAAGAATATGAATTTTAATAAGAATAATAAAAAAATTAATAAGATAAATGAAGTATTAACAAGAAAAATAGAAATTTTAATAAGTTAAATATGTAATTTAGCAAGATAAACATGGTTCTTGTTAATGCTTTTATTCGTCACATATTTAGGATAAAACTTAAAAAAAATTAATGTACTGTATCATAATAATAGATAGGACGCTTAATTTTGAAGGAAGTATTTGACTCATAATATTATATAAAAATTCTATGAACTTTAGGGTTATATCATAATCTTAATAAGAAATTATTAAAAAAAAATTGTCTAAAAAAACACTGTGATGAATATATTAAAAGCTAGGCCTATATGGGCTGGGCTGAATATTTTGAAAGATAATGGATGATAATTTGCTCCCATTTGGAAATGAAGTTAGAAATATGAGCCAAGAGGAAAAGGAAAGTTCATAATTAAAATTGTACGCCCACCGTGGGGCTCGAACCCACGACCACAAGGTTAAGAGCCTTGCGCTCTACCGACTGAGCTAGACGGGCTGTTTCCTTCTCGTATCATAATTTTATCTAAGTTAATTTTAGTTAGTAGTACGAACCGTAGACTTCAAAACGGTAGCGTTTTGATTTTAAAATTCACATTATTCCCACAATAGTTTATGTGCGTTGTTCAGAAAACTTATTCCATTACAAAATTACATAATTGTTAAGCTAATGTAATATTATGATAAAAGTTAAAAAAAAATTAAATATTACTAATGCATTATTTTCAGTTAGATTCTTTTCAAAATTAAGCATCCTATAGTTTTATGGGCAATGAATATGAGTGATTAAATATGCCGCTTATTGGAAGCCACATAAGCAATTATTCTTGTTACAAGTCAAGGTGAATTGTACTATCTCTATAAGATATTTAATATAAAAATTAATTTTTTAAATAGATTAAAAAATTAAATTAATTAATTAATCATAATCAAATTTAATTTTTTAAAATAAATTCATATTACATATTTCCTAATATATTCAAATTAATTATATATTAAATTAATTATAATTAATTAATTTAAAAAAATAATCAATTTTTATATTAATTATATAGGATAATATACGACAAGAAAAAGATATCTTGAAACTCAATTGATTGCATATTTTGGAAGCTGCAATGGAAGTTTACTGGTTGGTTATCCTTTCCAAATATATTTCACCTTTTTTTTAATATTGATGCGCAACTTTCTTTCTTTCTTTTTTTTAATACTTTAGTACTTTTCCTGAACATTTAAACACAACTCGAGTTGTTCATGGAGAGTTTGAGCTATAATTATATAGATCCCCATAACAAATTTAAAAAAAATTAGATAAAGTGATAAATTTGTCCTAAAAATATTTCGCAAGGGTTATATTATACTGAATTTTGTTTTTTAATCCATGTTGCCTGAAAGTCTTTATTTCGGGGTAACATCGTACAAAAAGTTAAGATGTGTTAATTTTAACCCTTAAATCACGTATTTAACCAATTTACACATACGTGGTTTGCTGACTTGGAAAATATGGCTGGGTAACTAATCATAATGCCCCAACTCAATTTAAATCCTATTTGGTTGTCATTTAATAAATTATTAAAAAAATAAGACTGAAAATACCAAAATACCCTTGTATTGTTAACACCCACACAAGGGACGGCGAGAAAGAAGAATGAGAGCGAAGAGGAGAGGGGATGGAAAAGAAGGGAAAGGTGGGTAGTTAGGAAGAAGTGGAAGTCCATTCCGATGAGTATGGGTTTAATTAAGAACGGTAGCTTTGATGGGTCTAGGTTGAATTACGATTCCCATGAGTTGACGGAGTATAACGGCAAAAATGTAGGAAACGGCTTGAATGTGAACAGTGTGGTGCCTGGCGGTGGTGATGGTGGCAATAAGAAGGGGAAGAAGAAGGGAATACCTGCAAAGAATTTGATGGGAAGAAGCTAAACTATACACTGTATATGTTGAGAGCCGTTTTTCCCAAGATTTGCAAGGTAAGAAATTTGTAACCCAGTTGTTCCTCTTAATCGCTGAGCCAACTGCGGTCGCTTTTGATTCTATTAGATAGTTATCTATTGTGTGATATTTACTCTGTTCTTTGATCTGACTTTCATGTTTTTCATCGTTTTTAATTTCAAGTTTATGAAGGCAAAAGGGACCACAATTGGCTCGTAAATTTTACTCTGCTCTTCGATTCATATTGCCTTGGCTAGTGGTGGTTGTTCTGTTCAATGGATGCACTAATGGTGGGAGAAAAATTTTTGTTTAAGAAGTAAGAAGAAGAACAGGCGCACACTCAGTGAAGAGGAAGACCCGCTACGGCTCAGGAAATAGAGGAAATGAGGAGAGGAAGGAGAAGATGATGATGCAGAGAGGGAGGAGCAGATGGCGATGAGCTGGCTTATTAAGTGCCCACGTAGACGCGCTATCTCATCACAATTTAGTCAACTAACAGTTGACCGTTTGTGTGTTAAATAGGGGGCGAAATTGCCCAAAATTGAGCCTTGTGGGTAGAATTGAGAATTTGGATTAGGTGTGCGGGTATAACCCCTTCAACTTATTATTTTATGGTGAGAATTGACAACCTATTTTAGGTCAAATTTTTTTGACCCACACATGTTAAGCTTGCACTTGCGATAGCCTATTTTTTTTATTTATATTATATTTTATTAATTTTAAAGTTTTAATTAAATTAAAATTTATATTATATTTAATTTATACTAATTTTATTTTATTGAATATTTTTTTAAATATATATTTTATTTTATTATTATTTTACTTGTGACAGATTTATATACAGATATTGATAAAGTTAAAAAAATAAATATTTTGATAATTTTAGATCATGCTTTAAATCCAATTAATATTGATACATATAAATTATTTAAAATATATATATATATATATGAAAATATTTTTTTAAAAAAAAAACACTAACAGGTTGGCTGGCTAATCCGCTAACCCGCCATGGCGGGCTCGGGTTAGTATTATACCAATCTGCCTAAAAGCGAGTCAGTTAAATTTAGCCTACTTTCAGGCTAACCCGTGGCGGGTTAATCCGTATCCAGCAAGTTGGTCTGCATTCCCAAATATACTTATGGGCAATATTTAATTAAAAAAAACACTTCCAGAACAACTTATCACAAAATACTTACAGACTACTTTACGCCTACTTATTTTTATTAATTATAAATTATTTTAATAAATTTAAAATTATTAATTTATCCTCATAATCTGATTAAACTCTCTCCTATTTTGAAAAAAAAAATAGTTAGGTATGGTAATATTTAAGGAAAATGACTCAAAAAATTTGAAAAAAAATAAAAAATCTAAATTGAGATTTTAACATTTATAAATGTCATAAAGATATGGAAATTCATCCCAGCATTTTAAAATTCTAAATGGAAAGACTAAAATGCTCATTCTCTTTCCCCTGTTACTTTCCCTCCCTCCTCTCCTTCTTCTATCACTTTATGGTGGATGGTTGAAGCTGCATCTTGTGAAACCGTGGGAATTGATGGATCCGTAGAAAGAGAGAGAAGAAGACACCCCCCCCCCCCTCTCTTACGGGCTAGATAATCTGTTAATTTTTTTAAAAAAATTTAAAATATTAATAAAAAAAATAATGTTAATTTAGTTTTAAATTTTTTTATATTTTATAAAAAATATCAAATTTTATAAAAATAAATTTAAATAAATATTAATATAATATTAATTAATTATAATATGTCAATATATATCAACAAATAAATAATTATCTTTACTAATATTCGATAATAAGAATATTTAAAGTAATACTTTAAATAAAATAAATAAATAAATAAATAATAATATTAATAATTAAAAAAGATTAAACTAATATTTTATTAGCTCAAGTCATTTTTTTAAGTAAAACAGGCTAACTCTAGAAAAAAATAGATATAAAAAAGAGACAAGAGATAATATATCTTTGATATTTTTATATTTTCCTCATAATTTTAAAGTGTCAATATGGGTGCCATTTGCTCATGTTGGAGTCCAATTTAAGTTTTTATTTTATTTTATTAGAGTCCTTAGGGTCATTTTTCCTAATATTTAAATAATTTTTAAAAATATTATATTGACAATTTTTCTAAAAAGAGAAGAATTGGCCAAGTTTCCTGGTAAATCTGATAGGAATGTTCATAATGCTCATGGCTCGATCCGCTCGCTCGAGCTCGTAAAAAAATCACCTGACCTAGCCCTAAAAAAATTGCCCAAAATATATTTGGGCCTGGCCGGGCACTGGGCAGGGTATGCTGCCCTGCCCATTTGGCCTGGGTCTATATATATATATATTTTAAATTTTTTCTTAACTTTTTTTATTTGTAATTTTACACTTTTTACTTTAGCTGATAACTCTCCTTACTCATTTTTAAAATATTAAACATAACTTTTATATTTATGTAGATACCAAAGTTGCTCATCTGCTTTACTTGCCAAGTATTTAATTTTTTGTGTTGCTATAACGCTACAAATATCCGACCTCTATATATTTTAATATTATTTTTTTATATATGTAATAGACTTTGAGACTTTAATTACTAATTTTTTGTTAACTTATTATTAGTAAATTATATATATTATT
Source organism: Leucaena leucocephala (assembly GCA_037074615.1). Lineage (NCBI taxonomy): Eukaryota > Viridiplantae > Streptophyta > Magnoliopsida > Fabales > Fabaceae > Leucaena > Leucaena leucocephala. The sequence continues at coordinate 3,578,713 of CM073558.1, read as the reverse complement.
TAACTCTTAAAAATATAAATATGATATTATTTTATAAGTTCATGATGACAGATTTTTTTCTCACAATATGAACAGAACATCACAATTTGGGCATGCTCAACCCGAAATAGTTAGGGTTTTTATCGGGCATCAGGCTGCAAAATGCAACTCTTACTTTTTTTGGGTAAAACACCGAGTGAAGGACTACTCTACCTAATTCTATCCATACACATCCCTAAAATCTCAGTGCAATTTCCCAATGATTAGTTTCTTTCTAAATGCCTGTTTTTTTAAACCCTTATATAGCCGTGTGATTACACGATCAACGGTCTCAAGAGAATGTTAGGCAAATACATTTATTATATTATATAAAAATTAGAATTTGCTGAGTTCTCTTTCTTTGGAAGTAATCAAGCATTTTCCCTAGTCCATCTCCTCTCTCTCCCCCTAACCCTTACCAGCCTAGATTCCTTCATTTTCAGTGTAATCGGTTACGAAAACCCTAATTTGGCTGCGACGATCTGCTGTTGGCAGATTGTGGGGTTTCAGATATTCCGGAGGAAAACACCGGAACCTGTTCGATGCATTAGTTGGGCTGGTCGAATTTCCTTTATTGCAGTGCTGCATTTCGGCAGGAATCGACAGGGTCTGAATCGCATATCTGAAATTTTTTGTGGGAGTTGTTGGTGTTGGATTTTGCAGGTGTCGTCGGAAAGTGGTAGAGTGACTTGGCGCCGCAAAATTTCCGACTTTTGTTTTTTCCATATTTTATTTGGTATTCCTGCGAGTGGGATGAGATTTGAAGGATGAACGATGCCGGTGCTGCGTAGTGGAGTGCGCAGAGGCCGAGCAGCAGCGAAGCAACAGCAAGAGAAGAAGCAGCCTAATCCGATCGAAGAAAGAGAAGCGATTGCGACGAGGACTAGGAGGAGAAGAGCGGCGGCGGCGGTAGGGCCGAAGAATAAAAAGCAACGGAAACAGCAACAGAAGCAGGTGGTGGTGGATGTGGACAATGACAACGTAGTTGTGCCGGCCAAGGAGGAGGAGGCGAAAAGGGGTTTGGACGAAGCTCTTGTTCGTGTTGGCACCACAGGTGGTGGGGCCAGTGGTGGCGTGGTTGGCGATTGTGGAGAGGAGAAGGAAGAAATAAGGGAGAAGAAAATGGGTGATCATGATAGTGGAGCTCGGAGCAAGGATAAGGCCAATGTTGGTGAAGATGAGGGGAATACCGCCCCTGTTCCTAAGAAGGTATGGTTTATATTACGTTGTCATATGAAAGTCTAACGCATTAGAAGCACTTTGCCGTGGACGCGTTTTAAAATAGGAGCTCCTTTATATAATGATCATTCGAATTGAATGGACACAGTTCGGATTTTTATGTTCACACAATATAGGTTAGCGTTTCTATTGCGTAAATGCGATTGCTACTGGCTACTGAGTGTAACGTTTGTCTTTGATCTAGTACCAGATTCATCCATCCATGCCTTAAATGGATGCTGATTGCTGCCTTTTGTCTCTAGTTTTAGGCGTTAACCAGAAGTTTTGTATTCTTTAAATGGAGTGTTTCCATTGACCGAGAAAGACTGAAAGTCAAACACTTAATGAACACTCACTTTTGGTTTGTTATTTTCCCACCATTTTCTCACGTGTATTTATTATTCACGACTGCCTATAAGTGTAACTTAAGCTACTTTTGGGGCTCCAAAATTGCGTTTGGGGTTTTGCAGCAGACTTCTAAACATGCTGTACGTCTGCACGTGGGAAAATTAATAGTAAATATTCTGACATTAAAAGCGTTTTATTGAGCAATCTTTTTCTTTAGTTGCAGGATTAAAGGTAACGAATTGCTTTCTGGTTTATAATTACCTTTTTTCTCTATGGTTTACTTTCTGTATAATCTCCAGTTTTCCTGATTGTTGTAATTATGATGTATTACTATTTTACTTTTATGGTGACAGGTTCAAGTGGGCGGTTCCCCTTGTTATAAAGTAGAAAAAAAACTGGGGAAGGGTGGATTTGGACAAGTATATGTTGGTCGCCGTTTTAATGTTGTAAATATGAACGAGAGAACTGGACCTGGAGCTGTGGAGGTATAACTGTCCTGCCATTATTGGATGCGTAGTGATATCTTTTTTCTTTGTTTTAGTTTTCTCTAAAGAAAATATTTCCTGTTAGTTTAATATCTGAAAAGCTCAGTTTTTATCTTCTTCAGGTTGCATTGAAATTTGAGCATAGAAGTAGTAAAGGATGTAACTATGGACCACCACACGAGTGGCAAGTGTACAAGTGAGTGAGATGATTGATTCTTTTAATGCTTCCCCTTTGTTTGTTGATTCTTAATTCTTTGTTTCTCTAGTTGTTTGTGGAGCAGATTGGTGTTTATGATTGATTACATAGTAAGAATGTTTTGGAATTTGTACAGCACTCTAGGTGGCAGCCATGGTGTGCCACGAGTACACTACAAGGGTAGGCAAGGTGACTATTATATCATGGTATGTGACTTGGTCATCTTCTTTATTAGTTGGTTCTAAATTCTTGGATGGCTAATTTAGTTTTCTTCTATCCAGTTTCACCTTTCATCTTGTTCAAAGCGTGCCTGTTTGACTTAAGACCTTTATGCCTACAGGTTATGGATATGCTGGGGCCTAGCTTATGGGATGTGTGGAATAACAGCTCTTATTCGTGAGTTTGTTGAATATTAGCTGGCATATATATACGAAATGTATGCTCTGTACCACTTTTTTCACTTTCAGTTGCTAAGTTTATTTGTTTTGTGAATTCCAGAATGTCCACTGAAATGGTTGCATGTATTGCCATTGAAGCAATATCCATATTGGAGAAGATGCACTCTCGAGGGTAATTCCCTCTATTTTACCTGCCAAGCCATTTCTATTTCTCTAAATTTTTACTGTATGGAGTTTCGTTTTTATTTCCTGTGGTTAGGAGGGTTCTGCTTGCTTATCTGTGTCAGTAGCAGACTGTGTGTGTCTTTAAAAGTCAATGCAGAATTTCCTTTTGTTGATGCCTTTTGATGGATCAATATCTACTTAAATGATGCAGGTATGTGCATGGGGACGTGAAGCCTGAAAATTTTCTGCTTGGTTCTCCTGGGACCCCAGATGAGAAGAGATTGTTTCTCGTTGATCTTGGATTAGGTATTTTCAAGTATTATCTGTCAATTAGTGCTTTGTCACTTTCCCATCTTAATGCAGCATTTCATACTCAATGTTTTCGGCCTATAGCATCTAGATGGCGGGATAATTCAACAGGTTCACATGTGGAATATGACCAAAGGCCAGATGTTTTTAGGTAGAACTGATTGAACTTGAATCATATAGAAAATTTCACGTAACTTGATTTTCTATATTCATATTAACTCATTGCTTCTTGGCTCATGATATTCCATTTGTTAGGGGCACAGTCCGCTATGCTAGTGTGCATGCACATTTAGGGCGAACTGCCAGCAGGAGGGATGATCTGGAATCCCTTGCTTATACATTGATTTTCCTTCTTCGAGGCCGTCTCCCTTGGCAGGGGTACCAGGTTGGACATCTTTAAATTAGTTTTCATTTTCTTATACTTCCATTCAGAGCATCAGTCTTTAACATGTTTTTCTCAGGGAGAAAACAAAGGGTTTTTTGTTTGCAAGAAGAAGATGGGAACAACTCCAGAGTGCCTATGTTGCTTCTGCCCCCAGCCTTTTAGGCTTTTTGTTGAACATGTAGTAAATCTGAAGTTTGACGAAGATCCTAACTACACAAAATATATTTCTCTGTTTGATGGGATCGTTGGTCCAAACCCAGACATTAGACCAATTAATACAGAAGGTGCACAAAAGGTACTGATGATCCTTCACTATTGCGAGTTTGAATTTTGAGGTCAACATTGAATTCTAAGCTATCATTACTCTCTGTGAAGCTCACTGGTCATAAGAGAGGTCGGTTGGCCATGGAAGAAGAGGACGATGAACAACCAAAAAAGAAGTTCCGAATGGGTCTACCAGCAACACAGTGGATAAGCATATATAATGCTCGCAGACCAATGAAACAAAGGTATTTGCCTATAAGTCTTAAGCCATGCCATGTATGTACTACTTTCTGGCATTGTGGCACATATTAGTTGATACAATGAGTCATTCTGCATTTGTTTATTTGAATTTAGTCTGTGCTTGAAATATTGTTTTACTGGTTTGATACTGTGAATTTTGTTCTGCGAGGCTGTGCTGTTTGTTTGTTTGTTGTATGTTGACCTACATTTCATGTCATCTTTTAAAGACCAAGTAAACAGTTGCTTAGAATTTTCTATTTATTTAAATTATGTAATATAATGAATTGTTCGTGCCTGAGCAGCGCTTGTATTTGCATTCCAGATACCACTACAATGTGTCAGATGGAAGGCTTGCACAGCACATCGAAAAGGGAAATGAGGATGGCTTATATATAAGCAGTGTGGCTTCATGTTCGAACCTGTGGGCAATAATCATGGATGCAGGCACTGGTTTCTCCGACCAAGTTTATGAACTCTCTCCTCACTTTCTCCACAAGGTAATCTAGTCTGCTGTCTGAACTTGTAGTATTAACTAGCAATTTTTTTGTTAGTGTTCATATGCTTTTGGAACACAAACTGCTGAAGCATCCCTGTGAGCTTATTAATTAGTAACAATCAGTAATGTGCTGTTCGTTTATGGTGTTGAAGGAATGGATAATGGAGCAGTGGGAAAAAAGTTACTATATCAGTGCAGTTGCTGGAGCTACAAACGGGAGCTCATTAGTAGTCATGTCAAAGGGTTAGTTACTGTAGTATATATGTTTTGTTTTGTTTTCTTAGTTTGGTGGATGCTCTAGTATTATGCTTTTGTGCTTTAGCGAATACTGAATTAGTTTCAGCTGACATAGTTTAGTATTCCAGGCACATCATTTGTACAGCAATCTTACAAAGTTAGCGAGCCATTTCCTTTCAAATGGATTAACAAAAAATGGAGGGAAGGCTTCTATGTTACTGCAATGGCTACCTCAGGGGTCAGATGGGGAGTAGTTATGTCACGCGGTGCTGGATTTTGCGAACAGGTCATACTTTAATTCTGGACCTTTCTCTACCGGTTTTCTACAATGCTAAGCTTTGGTTGAAAAAATTGAGCAATTACTGATGTCTACTAATTTCAGGTGGTTGAACTGGATTTTCTTTATCCCAGCGAAGGGATTCATAAGCGCTGGGATCATGGATACCGCATAACAGCAACTGCCGCAACTTGGGACCAGGCCGCTTTTGTGCTCAGTGTGCCGAGGAGGAAGCCTGCAGATGAAACACAGGAAACCCTGAGGACAACTGTTTTTCCTAGTACGCATGTCAAGGTGGGGGGACTTCTGTTATTCCTAATTTGTGTTTAATCTTTGAAGGTATGGTGTGTGAACATGTTATGATGGGTTTTTTGCAGGAGAAATGGGCAAAGAACCTTTATATCGCATCAGTTTGCTATGGGCGAACTGTTTCTTGATGAGTAAATGTGAAGTGGCTTGGTCAAGGCTCCAAGAAATTTTGTTGACTGAGCTCATTAAACCATTGCGATGTAGAAATTCTTCATCAAAACCCTTGCAATGCCAAGTGTGTTAAGTTCTCTGTTTTGATGTCAATGATTTAGTTTCATGGCCAAATAGACAAGTAATTTTGTCCCCGCCCCTTCACTTTGGATCATAATCGCGTTTAAAAAAAATATCAGAACCAAAGAAAATGATAGAAACTATCCATGGGTCACACGTGTTTCACATCAATGATTTATTTGGGATGTTTAAAATTCGAACATTTGAGAGCTTGTTTGAAACTTTGAATTGCAGTTAGCATGGCTGAATCTCTTTGAAGAGAAGTTTTTTTTTTTAGATAAAAAAAGTTTTAAGTAAATTTGGTACCGTCTCTTACCAAGTCTTTTTTGAAAAGAAGTTAGCTGATAAGATCTTTTTGTTTGTTTGTAAAATGGCTTTTGTTTTAAGAGTAAGGGTTTGTTTGGTTCAATTTATGAGAGGGTAAGTTGTGTTAATTTAAAGAAGAATAGAGGAAGTTATGGGTATGAAAGTAGGGAAAGAGGGATGATATTTTTTGTTTAGTTTAAAAAGGGAGAGAGAAGTGTATTTAATTAAAAGTTGACAAATATATTTTTATTTAAATTTATTTATTTTTTATTTATAATATTTATATTAAAATTATTATTTTTTAATTTATGAATCTTAATTCTTTTATCTTATTTATATATAAAATAAAATTAAAAAATGTAAAATCTGATAACATTTTAACTTTATTTTTTATTAATTTTATAATTATTATATGTAAATTATTTATCATGTTTATTAAATTTCAATAATTAAAACAAAAGTAATGAATGAGGAGAATAAGAACAAAAACGTTTTAACCTAGGAGGTATATTTAAAATAATATAATATGTAATTTTATTAAGATTGAGTAAAAAATTCCTTTCCCCTTTTACAACCCTTACTTTTAAAGAGGAAGTAGAGAAGGAGATATGAGCATATAAAGATAAAAGAATTTATTTCCTCTCTCTTCTATTTTTTTAATTAAATATATTTATATCTCTATTTAGTTATCTTCCCTTTCAAAAAAACTCGACAACTAGATAATGCCAAAGAGTTGAAGTTGAAACTTGAAACTTTGTTTTTCGGTTTTTGATTCTTTAGCTTTTCTTTTCAGAATTGAACCTTTTCAAACAGACTCTTTGAAATATCATCAAAAAGTTTTTCAAGCTCAATAATTTTAATAAAAGGTTATTTAAACATAAGTTGTATTATATTAATTGATTTTTTTTCCTTATAACCTTGTGGGCTATCTGGTATTCAGCATTTTTTTTTAACTTATTATTAGTTATTTAAGTAACTAACTAATATAGATCAATACTTTGTGATCAAGATATCTTCTATTGATTTTTTTTAGTAAGGTGGTATTTGAGTTTCAATTATTTCAATTTGTGATCTAATTAGTTTAACATTAGACAAAATACTATTAGATATATTAATTGATCTTTACTTTAATTTCAATTTAAATTCCCGCAATATATCTATATTTAATATATATGATAATTGTTACAAAGATGAGAATAATTATGCCTAGAAAAAAAATCTTTTACTAACAAGTCCGAATCAAATCAATGGGATCAAACACCTCACAAGCGCTACTTCACCAAAGACTCGAACAGATAATGTTTGTATAAACCACATTTCCTACTTATTATTCTATTTAAATTTTTTTTCACCAAACAGTTTTTGATTTCTTTTGTATATTTGGACTGCAAATCATTTGCTCGATTTGTTTATTCAAACATAAAATCAGTAGACAAATTTGAATCACGATTTAACTCAATAAGTTTTTTGATTAGTATGTATTAATGTTTTGGATAATCGATATCGATATCAATATTATATAGCTTTTACAGTAAATTATACTTAATTATTCATAATATAACGTATTTTAAGTTGAGAGATGCTCATACTTCAATTACCATTTTTATCACAAAGAGGTCAACATTTTTTACCAAAAAAAAAAAAGGCAGAGGTCAACACTTGTGTATTTTGTATAGAACTGTGCACAACAACAATCCTCAAAAACAAGATTGTGATCAAAATTGTTTGTACAGAAAAATCAAGAATTGGTAGACAAGTATGAGAATGATAACCAACAAGGCTTGCTGGCTAAGTGAGATGGTCGTTTCCTTGTTGGTTTGAGAAGAGGCTGTGTTGTTTGTAGTTGGAGGAGAATACAGGAATGCCATTGAAATGCTGTCATCATCTTTCTCTCCTTTTAATATTGGCCTTCCAATCACCTGTTTGTACTGTCTACTACTTGTTACCTGTTATCCAATATTTTAAAAAGTTGGATTTAAAATAGCCAACAAAACTATCCTAATGATTATGTAACATGTATCAAAGGTGACATAAAACATAAAAAGCAGCTTAAAGCCTGATCTTGTCTGTATTTTAAATAAAGATGAAATCTAATTATATGCACAACGACAACCTTCTTTACTCCTTTTTTTCGCTAATCAAGGGGATCATGCCATGTTCCATTCCACCACTTTATTCCATTACTGTAGAGAGTAAAATCATGGAAAATCTATACTCCCTCCTATTGTAAATATAGAAGTTTAGAAAGATTAAAAAAATAATTAAATTAATTGTGCATAAAAAATATCCTAAAGTACTAATTTAATTATATGTATTGGAAACTACTCCCTTTTAATTAAAAAACTTCTAAAAATATTCCATAAAAATATTATAAATTTAGAAAATAAAGTGGAATAATGAAGTTTAAACTTTAAAGTTTAAGATCAAAATATTTTTTTTATTAGCTCTTATATTTAATATTAAAAAAGTAGTTTTTAGCCTTTAAAATATTATTATTTTAATCATTAATATAAGTTATACTTTAATAAAGAAATTAAATTATATAAAGTGAATTTTATATTAAGAATAGAAAGAGTAGTCAATTTAAATTAAATTTAATTTTTTTTACTAAGAAGATGAGTCCTTGTAATTATACTAAACTTTAGTCTAAAATTTTTAAAAATTGCATCTTGCTAGTGTAACAAGGGTTAACGTACAATTTTATCTTAAAAATTATCACATAGAAAGAATGTTGTACAAAAAGTTTTTTTAAGTTTAATATCACTTTTTACTGTTAGAAATATTAACAAATATTAAATAGTCAATGTTAATTTTTTTAAAATGATAGTTCTTTCATTGTATTGATAGAAGTTTAACTAGAACCGTCGATATTAGTTTTTAAACTATTTTTAGGGGATCTTTATTCTTTTTTTTTTAACACACTTATATATGATGGTATTGAAATTGAACCCAAAGCAACTCCTGGGATAATATTACTTTTATATAAAAAAAATTTAAGGTAAAATTAGATCTTAGCCCATGTAACAATATAACACATGCATGCACGCATGTGCGGGGCACCATCCATCGATCCATGTATATGTATGAGCAAAGTAGATTGGAAAACAGGTAAGCTGAGAGAAGAATTGAGAATGAACCTGAATTTGATCTCCACCAGTGATTATAAGTGAGCCTTGTTCTGGGAAGAAAGAGAGCCAACCTTTCTTGGAGTAAACATGAAACTCGGAACAGCCATCACAAACATGAAAGCACAAGGCGTGAGAATAATCACTTCCCCTTATCAGCATTCTAATCACATCATATTTCAATGAATTACCCCTTCGATCTGCCATACTATCTTCGCTATGCTTGTAAACACAACACAGCGTCCCAAAATATTCATGCCCCTCTTCACTCCCACCTGCAACTAATTTTCCCGGAAAATTCTTCAACATCACTCCCAGAATTTTCTCGCCCACCTTCTCTATGCTTGACATCAGAGCTTCCATCTCCTTGCTGCAAGTAAAACCAGAGATTCATATTCATCAATCATTACTAAATTCCCAAGCGTGCATTGTCACTGTTTTGGGACATAATTGATTGAGCTTTCATGATGACGTGTGCTTTATTCAACAGTAGAGAAGCAGAGTGTAAAAGTGATTAGCAGCAACAAAGGTGAAATTAGTTACGGCTTATCTGCAGGCATCTAAAATCATTATGCCCCATCTTTTTACTATATATTTCACTATTGCTTTAATTTTTCTTCCCTTGCTTTGCGTGTGACATAAGCTTATAGTGTCTTCGTTTTTCACTTTCTCGTCTGTACACCATTTTTTCTGCAACAGCTCCATTTTCAGGGATAGATGTTCAAAGCCAAAAAATCATAAAGTTGCATTTTCAGGGATAAAATCTCAGCTATAGAATCCCATTGCATGAAGAATTAAAAAAAATAGAGTATATACATAGAGAGAGCACCTAATACTTCAATTAAGTACCTTCTTTAAGTTCGTTTTTCCGTATTAATTAATCCTTTAAATTTACAACTCATAAAAGAGGGAATTCAATAATGAGGAAATTGCTGAAAAATTCATATCGTAAACTTTATTACCTAAATATATCTATATACCAAGTTCTTCGAGAGGGGAAATATTGTTCAGCTATACACAATATATATTTAGCTATGTATAAAAGTTTTTTGTTTTACATATATTTAAACATAAATTGCATATAGCTAAAAAAAATTGTTTGCACCAAATATACATATATGTGTGTGTGTGAAAAAATTTGTAATGAGGATTTTTCAACAATAGTTTTTGAATAATTAATTGATTTAATCATAATATGAATAGGAGGTAGTAATATATATATATATATATATATATGTATGTATATATGTATGTATATATATCCCTTAAAGAAGCATATTAGTATTTATTTAGAAATAATTTCACACTAGAATTTCGTTTTTCTTTGTTGAATGAGATTTTGAGGATCGGATCGGTTAAGTATGTTTTGTTTTGGTGAAGTTTTTGTGTTTTAACAATTTAATATGGTGCTACCTGAATTTTGAATATCCAATTGGCGAAATTCCCTCCATTTTCAACTTCAATTCATGATCTCTACACCACACGAACTCCTCGCTCAACTCACTTCCGTCCTCTTCCGAATGATACTCCTCGAAACCCCACGGCTTCTCCGGCGGCGATCTTGTCACCGTCGCTCGCTTCTCAGGCGACACCTGAAAAATTGACCTGGCAACCTCCCTTGAGGACGTCATCAATTCGCGCGGTACTCCATGATTCACCAGCTGAAAGCATCCAATTCTCGCCATAGAGTCTGAAACAACGTCGAAAGATGACGCAGCGTCCTCATCACGATCGGAACACAAGGATCTAAAATCAACCTTGGGAGGCGTTTCGAGGCACTTCTGTTTGGGGAAGATCTTGTCCGGCAAGATAAGGTCAGGCACACGCATCGAAGTTTCCAGAAACTCGGTGAGAACGTCGTCATTGGCGAAGGAAGATCGGCGACCGGAAGCGATGGGAGAGGGTGGTGGAGCACGGAAATCAATGGGGATATCGGGGATGGACTGTGGTGTTGCGGCCATGGAAGAAACAGAAGAAGCGAAACAAATTTCGGTTGGATTCTGATGGAGTGAGTGAGTAATTTGTGAAGATGGAAAGGAAGGTGTTGGGTTTGTTAAAAAAGAGGGGAAAAGGAGGAGGAGGAGGAGGAGGAAGAAAGGATAGCGTGTCGAGGGAATCCAAGACGAGGTATGAAAGCTGACGACGCCGTTTGCTTTTCCCCCGTACAGTTGATTTCTCTAGTTCTGCTACTTTACAACCATGATTGTATATATCAAACATATGTGAAGGTGAAGTTCATGATGATGATCAGAGAGAGAGAGAGGGCCAACTTTAGGCCAAGCCACATGGAAGGAACCAAGTGCCACTTGTGCCAGCTTTTGATAAAGCATTGTGGGTCTTGGATTTCTTTACTTTGGGGAAAAAAAAACAAATTCCACAAACACAGTTACAAGTATTGATTTTAAATACATAGCAGATTCGCATATTATTATTACAGATCCAAACGGCTGCCCTACTGTGCTGTATGATTTGTAAACTCATCAGAGGAGCACCAATGACAATAGGTGGGAGCTACCCATCTCTTGCATCTGATGGAGGTTGATGCTTATATTAGAGTTGTATTAGGTGGCACGAACTAATTACCTTTATATATATATATATATATATATATGGAAAGTTTAGATAATTTAGATCTTAGAATTTATTAGAGTTAGGATATGCCTTTAAATTTAAAAATACTTTTATAGAGGTACTGAGTTACTTATTGATTACTGGCTAATAAACTCCTCACTTCAGTACTGAGATTTAAAGTGACTACTTTATAGGTTGAGTCAATCGGACTGCATAGTTGTGGTTTGGAGACTGGAGAGGCACAATCCTTCCCAATTTCATCCCTTTAGGTTGGACTGGGCCATTAAAAACTCGCCAAGATAATGAAGCATATGGTATGAGCTAAGTTGATATGGGCCTTAGTTCAACTCAATGTCAAATATAGTTTTGCTATTAGGCCCAATTTTCTGATGCCTACTTGGGCCTTTCATAGTACAGTATAGTATCTAGCCCAACTTCCCCTCCAAAAATTAAAAAGAGCAACAAAAATTTTGTTGTGAAAATCATGAAGGATGGAATTGAAAAGTAACAAACATGCAAGTAAAATTGGAAATGAAGTGAAAAAGAATGGAACGGATTGAAGTTGAGAGATAGAGCAATACAATTAAAACTAAATGAAGTTAGTGAATTAAAGTGAAAAATCTAATAAGATTAAAAGTAAAAATACATTGTAGCCAGGAGCATTAATTTTTATTAAAAAAAAATAATAGTAAGAACAACATTATAACTTATTCCAAGGAAATTGATTGATGGAGTCATCTCTATGATTTGATTTTCAATTAACACTACACACCCACACGCATACCTTTATAAATTTGGTTCATGTTTAGAACTTTAGTATAATAAAATCAAAATGGTGGACCTGAATATAATTGAGGGATTGGCTCCTTTAAATTTCCCTCCAATTATAACTTTGGTATTGGAAATTTAACATTTATCCTTTAAGTCTTTAAAATTTTATAATCATACATAAATAGTTATTGACATTATTAGAATTGTGTGTTGATAATTTTATATTCTAGTTAAAATATTCTCTATAAATAAAAATTCATCCTATTTATAATATTAAATTTATAATTCTTAGTTTCTTGCCTATAATTAAAAAGAAAGAAAGAAAATATGCCCAATTTTTAATATCTTCCTATTAAAAGTATGTTGTTTAAGATCTTTAATAGTCATATTCACAGGAATGGCAAGTGAATATTAGTGATTGGGGCAAAAGTCAACAGCACAACAAACCGTTGAATGTGACTGATTCGCCAATCAACCAACCTTTTTTTTTTTTGTTTGGAAACCCCATTTGCGCCCCTAATCATTGACTTACCGCTTACGTCACATTTAAATATAACAGATTATCCAATTAAGATCGTTTAATGTGACAGGTTCGTCTGATTAAGTTTCCAGTGTATCTTCAGTTCAATCTATATAATATTTTTAGCCAAAAATAATTATTAAAATCTATATAATTTAATATGACATTCTTCAGGGGTATTTCTTGGTGGCTATTATTGATTAATTCATGTATTTTTATTGTTGGCCAAAAAAATCATGCATTTTTATTTATATTATACAGTGTGAGTTTAATTTTTCTCCAAATATAGGTTTTAAATTTAAATTTAGGTAAAAATTAGATTTAGAAAAATTTTAAAACACACAATTATATTTGTTCAAAAGGGCTTATAGATTAACTAATTATTATATTACCCATATTTTTTCTTACATCCTTTCTCATCTTTCTTCTACACCCTCTCTCATATCTTTTTTCTTTTCTGTCTCTCATTTCTTGTCTACACCCTATTTCCTCTCTCATTTATCCTTTGTACCATCTATCATCTTTTATCTCTTATCTCTCATCTCTCCTATATTTAATAATCATACATTTTTTTATAATTTACTAATAATAAAAGTACTTCTAGAAATAACTATCTAAATATTTATTTATTTAAAATTATTTTTTTTCATAAACTCTTATCCAGAATTCCTTTTTTAAAAACTATTAAAAAACTCTTTTTTTTATAAATTTTTTTTCTAAACTCTTATCTACCACGTTTTCTTAAAAAGCATATAATATAATATAATTAATCATCAAAATTAAGATAGATTATGTGTTCCTCAAAAAGTGCTCGCGGTTAAACTTTGTGGGTTTAGTTAATATATTTGACTTTTTAAAAAAAAAAGATAAGAAAAAAATCACTGTAATTAAATTAAACCTTTGCAAGTTTGAATTACACAAATATACTCCATTCGTTACAAAAATTACACAGACCGAAGAGCCTGTTTGTGTCTGAATAAATTTTTATTCTTTCCAAATCTGTTCCTAACTAAATTTTAAAAAAAAATCATTTATTAAGGATTGGGCTTTTGGGGTAAGATCATTTTTTGTAAACTAGAGTACAAGTATCTTTCGTTAGACTTAATCATATAGTAAAAGACTATCTGGTGTTAAGTCTAGCAATAGAGATTAATCTATAGCAATATATTTAACTAAGATTTAAATCATTGTTAAGAGAGATAATTATATTTAATATTTAATAATATTTTAAATATAATTATTTTTAATATGAGAATGTATATTCTTAATAAAAATAATAATTATTCTCTTTAAAAGTGATGGAATGAAAATTAGTTAAGGTGGGTCCGTGGGCTATTCTTAATTAATTAGAGGCACTAATTGATGAGGAATGACTCATTTCAAGCTAATTGGTGGGATTAATTAAAGAGTGCGTAAGAGGGAAAAAGAAGTGCATGTGCGAATTTACTCTATTTCAGTCTTTCGTCAAATAAGACGGCACACACGCAATTACTCTTTCTTGCTCTAAATTTCAACGGAAGCTGCCAGCAACCTGAGCAACTCAATCATCCGAATCTCAACTAATCGCTCCCTCCATCCTTGATATAGTGCCTAAACTACGGATTCATGGTTTCAAAAAAAAAAATTACGATAAATTTTAGTTTTAAAATTTTTTAAAATAAATAGCAATATTTATTTAAACGGGTTTTTAGATTAAATTATAGTTTAAAATTAATATTTCAGATAAATTCATCAGAGTATTTTATAGAATAGTGAAAGAGCTTATGAACTAATAAATTACTATATTACTCCTATTTTTTCTTATACTCTCTCTTTTACTTTTTCTTACACTAAATTACTTTTTTTTATTATATCATCTCTCATAATTTTTCTTACAATCTATATTTTTTCTTTCTTACACCCTCTCCCCTCTCTCCTCTTATATCTTATCTCTTCTCATTTAATACTCATACCATTTTTCCTAATTTATCAATAATAAAAATACTTTTATAAATAACTATCTAAATACTCATTTATTTAAAATTATTTTTTTTATAATCTCTTATCTAAAAATTATTTTCTATAAACTGTTTAAAAATTTTTTTTTATAAATATGTTTCTAAAATCTTATCTAAATAAACCTATAAACTAATAATTTGTAAGCACACGAGTGTTGGTATTGCTATTTAAATTTATGTTGGCATAACCAACTGTTAGGTTTAAAACATTTTACCCATTTAAATATAAAATTTTAATTTTAAATTTATATTAATATAAAAATATTTTTAAGAGAATTTCTCTCAATTAGACTAGATAATAAATAAATTTAACTAAATAAAATAATTATATAAAAAATTATATTATATAAATGTTATATTAAATGTTTTTGTTTTGATAGAATATATGCTATATCTCTTGACTAATAGCTAAAAAATAATCTTATTGAGATATAAAATTATCAAAGCGTATTTTATCTCTTTTAATAAAATATTTTTTTATATGTATAATTTAATTTAAACATATGATATTATGTTATATTTAATGTTGATTATGAAAAAGGGGTGTCTTTGTGAATGGTTGTCTGATTTTTGTGTTATATTATGTTAATGTTGTTTGGTTATGAGTTTTGTGGAATATCTTTATTATTTTGGACTTCAAATGCCCCAAGTCCACGTATACTATCATTGTCTATAAAATACTAAATTATATAAAAAAATTAACTTTAGAACAATTACATATAACTCTTTAAAATGGACCCTTTATCATTAATTTGTTTTTATCTTTTTAATATAATTTATTATATCATGTTAATAGAAGATACCTCACATCCTAGTAGCATCTTACATAGCATCAGAGTAATTTTATAGCAATTATATCATTTTTTCAATGGGGTTTAAATGTGATTTTATCATTTTAAAAAAGAAATCCTTATTCTTGTTGCTTCTTCCTGCCATCGACAATGGGAGGTCTTCGAAAAGGTCCCATGAACTTGCAGACGATTCAAGGGAATAGCAGACAGGTGTAAGAACCTTCACTCTTGGAGTGTAAGGGATGGTTTTTCCTTACTAACACAGGTTGAAGCCCATCAGAAGGTAAATAATTACTTTTCGTGGTTCGTGCACTTTAGGGAATTGAAGGCTCCAAGGGAATGGGCTGGTTGTGAACATATATGAATAGGCTGTAACAGGAATATATCTGCCATCTAGTTCAGATAAGCTTCATACTAGACGTAAACATGAGACAGCAAGGCTTTGGGATTGCCAGGTTGTTATCTATTTTCTCATTTGTCTTTCCTTAATATTGTTATTTGAACTTTAAAAAATAGAATTGAGAGATAGGGAAGTTGCAGACGGCAAGGAGAAGCAACCAGAATGAGGTCTTCTTAAATGATAAAAATCACATTTTAACCCAATTGGAAAAATAATATAATTGCTATAAAATTATTATAATGCCATGTAGGATGCCACTAGGATATAAGGTGTCTTCTATTGATATGATATAACGAATTTTGCAAAAAATAAATCAGTAAAGGATCTATTATAAAAAAAAATAAAAGATTATAGAGATTAAATTTAAACCTTAAAATATCATATGAGTTATATAAAACTTATTTTAAAATTTAAAGAGATTTTATATAATTTAACGTTAAACAAGTTAAAAATTACATGTTAGGAACACTAGTGTGTTTCTTTTAAAAGGAAAAATAAGTATAAAATTTAATTTAATGTAATATTGTAAAATGACTGAAGTGGGAAATTCAACGACAAGCTAATTCTCTTTTTGACAGAAGCATGTGGATGAGATTAAACTGTTGATTGAAGACTGGATGCAAGACACACAATTCCTCCACGCTTATCCCATTCGCCTTCCCAATTTAATACCCCCGCCCCCAAATATTAGAGATAGAAATACGGGCCAACTCGTATCTGTGAGTTAATTTGAAAGTGGATAAAATTTAACCAGTTTATTTTTGGGTAAGTTGATAAATTATCAACCCATATCCGTCAATTTGTCAATTTTTTTTAATTATTTATTTTTTTAAAAAAATATTTTTTTATATATATTTTTTTAAAAAAAATATTTTCATATATATATTTTTAAAATAATTTATATGCATTAATATTAATTAGATTCAAAATATGATCTAAAATTACCAAAATATTTATTTCTTTAACTTTATCACTATCTGTATATAAATTTATCATAAGTAAAATAATAATAAAATAAAATATATATTTAAAAAAATGACTCAATAAAATAAAGTTAACATAAATTAAGTATAGTGTAAATTTTAATTTGATTAAAACTTTAAAATTAATAAAGTATAATAAAAATAATAAAAATTTAAAAAAAATGGGCTAACCCGCCAGATTAAGACATCACAGGTGCGGGTCAAAAAGACCCGACTAAATGTTAAAAAACAAATTTTTAATTTTTCTACCTTCAATAAATATCCATCGTCAATTCAATTACCATTTTTCAGTCTTCAATATAAATATAGGAGACATTTAATTAAATAATCGGAGTAGGTCTCATCTAAACTTGTACAAATCACGTTGTTCAGAAATTAATTATATAAATTCTTGAATTCATGCGAGAATTCCATTATTAGGGTCTCAGAAAATTGAACTAATTAATGACAGTGTTCAGTCCTAAAAGGCTTTCTTAAATTGCAAACTGAAAGGCTACATATATTTAAAACTTAAATATCTTATTTAGAATTGAAACTCTTAAATCCATATATAGTTAGTTGTTTTATTTTAATAGAAAAAGGCAAGCTTAGTTATTTGAATTGACGTTTATAGCTCATTCTCTTGGGAAATTTTGTTAAAAACATAACTACTCGTATTAACAATTCGCTTTTCTCAAACCTAACTATCATTCTCTCTAAGTTCACACTCATGTGTACATATATACTAATGCGTATGGATAACGACAATACACACATCCCATAGTCAAAAAGTCAAAAATAAAAAAGGATATATTCTTTACATATATATATATATAATAAAAAAGGGGATATACTCTACAGAGTGTACTTACATGGCGTTTATTTGAAAACCACATATTAAAATTTTAAAATAACTTTTAATCTAAATTTTATTTTAAAAAAATTAAAATAAATAATCATATTTTTAAAAAATAAAATAAAATAAATTATAATTTAAAATATATTATATAAGCTACTAAGACTAACTTCTATAATAATAAAATTTTTTATAGATTATTAAATTACTATTTTATCTTTTATTTTTTTATACTCTATCTTCTTTTCTATTTATTTTCTTCTTCTATTTCTTCTCTTATCCCGCTTCTCGTTATAATTTACTGTTATCATTGTCGTCGCATCGTTGGGAGGGAGGAAGATAGCTGGATGTCATTGGTCGCTTCCCTCTTGCTCTCTGTCATACTCTTCGTGTTGTCTATTATGGTCTTTGTGCTCTCTATAGTTAGAGTTGTCACCTTGCTCGTTGTTCTCTTTATCACCATGCTCACATCACCTTGCTATGAAGAAGAATAAAAAAGAAGAAGGTGAACATATATGTAGAAGGAAAGAAGAAGAATGAAAAGTGAATGAATAGTGAGTATAATTAATATTTTTTTATTTTATATTATTTTTAATAATTTATTAATCATAAAAATCCTTTTGATAATAACTATTTAAATAAATATTTATTTAAATTTTTTTTAAAAAAACTCTTATCCAAAATATTTTTTTTAAATATTGTCTAAAAAAATTTATAAATTTTTTTACAAAAATTTATCCAAATATACCCATAATTATTAATGAAAGAGGACAAGCTATGGAGATGTGTCAAGGGGTCAATTAGGACCATTTCATTTGACTCCCATTTCCCTCTCCTTTTTGACTAAATTCATTTTGTTTTAATTACAATTTTATGAGCATGTTTCCATTTTATTTCAATCTCATAATTCTTGAGGAATCTACACGTCATAATACCCAGGCATCACTGAATCTTCTTCTTTTTTTCAGCTTGGTGCCTTTTTGTCGCTCATATAATTATAATTACTAGTTTTGCTCCGCTCCAACCCCACTGATAGCAAAAGTCTGTAGCCACCAATATATATATATATATATATAGCACATGCATGCATACCAACCGAATTTCTTATTTAATATTCAATTTTACTTATTTTATAATTAATTAATTAATTAATCTGTCTTTATATTCAATTAATCAAGTGGACCTCTCTTGACCCTTCGCTCTTATCACCAAAAAAAAAAATAATAAAAAATAATATATTGTATGAATAGATTAATTTGAAGCACATCATTGTCCATATGGTCACGAAAGGCAACTGACTTCGTCTTTCTTTATAAACGGGGGGCATTATGTTTATATATATTACTACATTACATTATATAATTTACTCAATATATATATATATGTATATATATCCAATGTTCGGAAAAGACAAAGAGAGGTTAGAATGTAGATTTCAAAATACATTTAAAAAGACCGGGGACGTCAAATTAATGTATTTTTTTCCCACAAACAAAATGGACTCGATGTGTTAATTATAGAATATAAGTGGGTCATTCTAATGATTTTATAATTTAATGAGATAAAAATTCTTCTGAAAGTAGAAGATTGCACGTTTGATTTACTTATAAATTAATGTTATTAATGCATGCCTCTCTAATTAAAAAATAAAATATGTGACATGCACTAAATCAAAATCAAAATGAATGAATACATAAACATGGTGATTTTGAATAACATAACACTGGCTAGCAATACTCAGCTCAGCAAACCTAAACAAAATTAATTATTTTCTTTAATCCTGAATTTAAGAATATATGTAAAAAGTTTATTTTAATCTTAAATATAAAATTTTCAATCCACTTATTGTATCTTAAATTTATAATTTGTCCTTAAATTGATTCTACATATTAAGATAATTTTTTACCAAAAATAGTTTAATTTTCAGTACAAATGATTAAGATGGGTAATTTAAAAAAAAACTAACGCATATTTTTTATAAATAATAAATTAATAAATTATTTTTTTAATTTATATAAATTAATTATCTAACTCATATATATATTTAAGATTAGAAAGAATAATAGTAACAAATATATATATATATATATATATATATCTAAAGTAGAGAGATGGTTTGGTATAGGTTGACATTGTAGAATGCCTTGTCCCAAGTCTTTTCCAAGGAATCTTGACTGCTTCTTACTCTTTCACACCATTTATATATGTATGCATCATGCCCGGCCAAGCATGAACATACATGATATACTGTGTGTGTGTTTTGTTTATGATAAAATTTAAGTTTTAAATTTAGTTTTTAAAAAAATTTAAAATAAATAATTATATTTGTTTTAAAAAAAATTTAAATTAAATTATTATTTAAAATTAAAATTTTAGATAAATTAGTCAAGGTAATTTATAAAATAATAAAAAAACTTATAGATTAACTAATTATTATATTATCTTTATTTTTTCTCACACCCTCTCTTCTTTCTTTTTAACACTATTTCTCCCATCTCCTCTCTCTTTTACACTATTTTCTCTCTCATCTCTTATCTCTTTTCTCTCATATATTTAATAGTTATATTATTTTTTATAATTTATTAATAATAAAAGTATTTCTGTAAATAATTATCTAAATATTCATTTATTTAAAATTATTTTTTTTATAAACTCTTTTTTAAATTTTTTTTAAAAGTCACAAAAAAATTATTTTTTTTATAAATTTTTTTTTTAAATTTTATCTAAACGACCCTATTATTACATATTTGTACAAATATGTATATATTACCCTATTATTACACATTTGTACACATATGTATATACATAGATAACACCATCAACAACAAGTAATATTTGATTACATAAAGAGTGTTTCCGTTACGACAAGTTGATTAAAATGGTCCGTATTTGATTAAACTTAATTAATGGGTTCCTTTTGTATTATGATATATATTCTCATGGATCCTTTGCCGTCTGCTTCATATATATTAAAGATCATGAGACTGTTTCATGCATCAATCTTGCTGATGTTTTCCGACGAATTGATTGACATCTTCTTTGCTCTTTCTTGCCGCTCTATGAAACTCCGTCGACATGTGAATTCTTGTCTGCTCGTGTTTGAACTTTCTCAAATTAAAAATATAATGGTGCTTATTTAGTTAAAGGAATCGAGTATTTTAAACAGTATATATATATATGCATCACTTCCAAGGAGGGTCAACCTTTGGAGACTCATTCTGTTAGTGACTGTGGAAGAAATGGGAATATTCATTTTTAAATTAAATACCTTTCAAAATATATTCATACGCTCAATCATTCTTGCGTTTTCTTTTTGGGAAAAAGAGATCATAATGATGCCAGGTCAAAATCATGCCATTATTGTCATCCACAATCAAATGACATGAAGCAATAATTAAACTTCTTACACAATATTCCTCATGTACAGTTGTAATAAGGCGTAAATATATGATACCTAATAGGCCTGGTTAAAGAAGGGCTCATAAAAAAAAAACAGAGAGAATTTTTAAAAAATAAAATAAATAAAAATAATTTTAAATACATATTTTAATAGTTATTATTAAAAATGTTTTTTAATTAGTTAATTGGTATAAATAAAAAAACTACATTTCAAATCATGTCCTATCCACCCTTACTATACACTATTCATCATATTTTTTTTCTCTTCTCTGAACATAGGCGGTCAATTTTGTTGAGACGACGGATAGAGTTGAGGATGGAGAAGTATCGCGAGTATCTTCTTCCTCTACCAAATTCACGGCAAGCAACTCAATGGTGTGGATCATCTTCTTCCCTCACAGAAGGGCTATTGAGGAGAGCAACTAAGTGGCAAAGCAAAGCTAGCGACGGCACAACTAAGCAGCGACGACCCCTTTCATGTTCTTGTTCACAAAGTGAAGAAGGAGAAAGTATATAAGTAATTTTTTTATAAAAATTATTTCTATAAATTTATTTAAAATTATAATTTAATTTAATTTTTTAGATAAATTTAACTATTTATTTTTAAAAAATTTAAATTAAGATTTAAGCAAAAAATTCTTTTAAAATTAAAATTTTAAGATAATCCAAATAAGCATAATTAAAAATAAGGTTAATATTATTGTTAGCTCTTATAATTTAATAATTTTTTTTCTTTTAGTATATGTAGTTTTAAATTATATTTTTTGGTCCATATAATTTCATAAAAATTTGGTCTAAGTTTAACTATTTAATTGACATCATTAAGTATATATAATTAAACTAAAACTCTTTAAAAATATATAGACTAGATATATTTTTTTTGGCCTCTCTACTGTTATTGAGTTTAGATTTCTGTCTATATATATTAAGGGTGTATATAATGCCCATAGTTTAGTTTGCCTGCACAAGCCAATAAAAAAATTAGTTAACCTGACATAAAAGAAGTTGCCCATAATATATTTGAGTAGGGTTAAGTCGAGTCAATTGTCAGGTAGAATATGGTACTGGACAAGGTATATTATCTTTTCCATTTAACCTAACCCTACACACACACATATATATTATTTTTTTTTTATTTTTTTTAGAGTTTTATTTCTTTTTTTAACTTATTCTATTTGTAATTTTATATTTTTTTATTTTAACTGACAACTCTCCTTATTCATTTTTAAGGTATTGAATATAACTCTTATATTTATGTAGATATCAAAATTACTCATATGATTTATTTGCCAATCATTTGATTATTGATATTACAATAATACTATAAACATGTGACCCTACATATTTCAATCTTTTTTTTATATATATAATAGACTTTAATACTTTAATTATTATATTTTTGTTATCTTATTTTTAGTAGGTTATGAATATTATTTAATTATTGAAGATATAAATATAATATTATTTTATAAGTTTATGATTATAGATTTTTTCTCATAATATAAATAAGACATCACGATTTAGGCATATTCAGCCTATCCACTAACTTAAAATAGTTAAGGTTTTTACAGGATAAAATTGAATATCATATTGTAAAATATAACTTATATCTTTTATGAGTGGGGCATTAGATAAGAGGTTATTCTTTTTTATCTTATCTATACACACCCCGACTATATAGTTAATGACATTAACTCGTTCGAGCCCTTGTAAAATTGTAAGGATGAAAATTTATAATTGGAAACTAAAGACTGAAATAAAAAATCAAAATCAAAGTGTGAGTAGTAGTGGTATTTACCATTAAAAATATAACAGCAAATAGGCATTATATGTAGCGTGATCATGACATCATATTTACGAGGTTTAACAGTTTAAGGATACTTTGAAAATGAACACCCATGAATTAATTTACTAATATTAAGCGAGTCCCATGAATTGAAATGTCAGTAACATCTAACCGTTGAAGTAATAGAACTCCCATATTTGGTTAAGATCTAACGATTGAACGTATTGCAAGGCGCAATACCTCTCATCGTACATTAATGAGAAGCATTATTTAATTAGAAAGCAAGTACGCCGTGGTTGAAAAATAGTATGAAACTCTCGATCCTACTCACCTTTGGATTAATAGTCAAGATCAAACATTAATAATCCTAATTAATGTCACACTCCATGATTTTACCAATTGGCTTAGTTTTCATCTTATATTTAGAAAAAAAAAAGATTACGTTAATTGTTTTGTTCCAACAACTACGGTATTTGGTTTTTTAGCCTTTACATTATCCAAAAAAAAAACTTTAACTATAATTAAAAGTAACTTTTTATTACAATTTTAGGAGTAGCCTAAATTCTATATAAATCTATCTTTTAATAAAAATTTTATAATTATCATTAAATATAATATTTTATGGTGTTTTTATACATAAATCTCTGTAAAAATTAAAATAATTAACAGAATTAATTACTTTTTTTATAGTAATTCTGGCTAAAATTATTATAAAAAACTATAATATTTTTTACATTTTATCAACTACACTTAGTATCAGTTATCTTTTCACTTATTAAAAGTATCATATTAAATTTAAAGAGAATAATTAAAAAAATATGGTAAAAAATTGAAGATCCATAAATTTTTTTAATTAAATTTTTTCACTGTTAATTACTATAGTTAGTCTTACTAAAAATATTAAATCAGATTTAAGAAAAAAAATTAGATTTAACAAAAAACTTAAAGATCTATACAGTTAAAAATAAAAAAGACTTATAAATATTTAATATAAAGATAATAATATATATATTATAGTTTATAAATAAATAATTGAAAAATAAAAAAAATGAGTGGATAACAAAATTAAACGATAACTTATAAAAATTGGCATTAAAATATGAGGAAAATATTGAAAATATTATTTTTGTATAAGTCTATTGTGGTGGGGGTAAAAGAATAGGATCTTAAATAATTATAAAAAATTAAAATGAAGATATAGTTAAGTCAAAAATTTTAATTTTTTTATAAATTTTTAACAGTAATCTTTAAGAAATACAATTAAATATTCATTCTAATTATTTTTAATAGCTAAGTTTTTTTTTTAAAAAACCGAGTCACCACATCGCAGTTTAGCAGTGAGTGTCAGGAGAGGTCATATTTGGTTGGTTTTCAAGTCAAATTTAACAGAGTGAGCGTAGTAATGGCGTTTCAGAAGGCGGTGTAGGGTTAAACTGATAAACACACAACATATATAAATATTTAAAATATATTTAATTTTTATAAAATATTATTTTATTATAATTTTAATTATAATATTTTAAAAAATATTTTAATTCATAGATATCTAAATTTATATCTAAAAATAATAGATAATTTATATTATTTAATATTAATATTATTTTTAAAAAAAATTATTTTATTTTTAAATAGTGAGTAGTTTTAGTCTTTTTTTTATATATATATAAAAAAAAAGGTAATGGACATAAGATAAAGCAGAAGGTCTACGACGGGGTTTGAAGGATGATGGAGATGAGATAAAAGTGAGATGAATGGGAATGAAGGACAAGACAAAGATGGAAACAATATTATATTAATGTGGGCCATTGGATGTGGACGTTTGAAGGAAAATAGACATAATAAGATAAAGAAGCAAAAGCCACAACTGAGCACGTAGTACGGCGAAGGGAAAGGGGAAGGTGGGTGATGTAAATAGAGAAGAAGGAACAAAGCGAGGGGTGGGAATTTGGACCTAGGCTACAGTTGGACAGGATTTCAACTTTTGGATAACGATTCTGTGACAGATAAAAGTATATTTTATAATAATTTTGATAAAAAAATATTTTAAAATGAAATTTATTTATAAAAAATTACCGTAATAATAAGTATTTCTTTTAGTTGTGTTAGGATTGGGATACTTTCTACTGACTAATCTGACACCACCAACCATAACAAAACAAGAGCATTTCCAGTGGTGGTTGTGTTTACTTAATTTCACGTCTTAGTTTGTCAATTTTGATGACCAACCACCAAATTTTACCCCCTCACACTTGGATCATCATCCTTATTCAAATGGATCAGACTCCTTCTTGTGTCTATTTCTGTAACTAATGCAATCGTTCGTTGAACTTCACACAAACTACTCCTTTAATTAACCATATTCCAGAATCCAAACCTATTATATATATATATATAAGCTAATTATATAATTTCAAAGGGCCTTCACCAAGCTTCTTTAAAAATATTATATGTGTTGACGTTTTAATTATTGGGATTATTATTTTGATGAGAGAGTCAATTGCCTAGTCTTCCGGGTCACTGTTTAAACAGCATTCAAAAACATTACTCAACAACCATAGTAAATTTACAACCACCTCTCATTCAATATATTTAGACATCCGATGAACATTTATAACCCCTACTTGGGGATGTTTAATTTAAACTAGACGAAATGCAAATAAGCTCAATTAATGCCAACTGTTTCTTTTTTCTTAGGTACCATGAGAATTTGAAGCATACTCCTTTTATCCTATTTATAAAATAAAAAAATAAAATTTATTTTAATTATATTTATAAAATAAAAAAAAATTGATATAAATTTATCATTTTACCTTTTATTTAGTTATAAATTTTATTTTTATTAAGTACAATATATATTAAATAGGGATAAAGTTATAATATTAAATTTTATAGTATAATTAATAAAATTTAAAATTTTCTCTAATCAGCATAAAACTGTTTTATTTAGAACTTAGATTTTAAAAAAATTTATGGTCTAATTTTTTTAAAAAATAAATAGTTATATTTGTTTAAATATATTTTTAGACTAAATTATTATTTAAAATTAAAGTTTTATATAAACGATTGATAATAGCTTTTAAAACAGTAAAAAAAAATTTATAGACTACCTAATTACTATTTTATCCTTAATTTTTCTTACATTTTCTCTCCTCTCTCATATCTCTTCTCCACCATCTCTCCTCACTTTTCTATCTTTTTGCCACCATCTCTCTTCTCTAATCTCCACATCTCTCCTCTTTCTTTACTCTTATCTTTTATTTTCTATTTTTAATAAAATCATACTCTTTTTGATAATTTTATAATTATAAAAGTATTTATAGTAATAACTATCAAAATAATTATTTATTTAGAATCATTTTTTTTCATAAACTCTTCTTTAAAAGCTATTTTTAAAAACTGTTTAATTTTTTTTCATAAACCCTTTTTTAAACTACTATTCAAATAGGCTTCATGTTAAAAATAACTTATAAATAAGATTAAGAGAGTATATCACTATATTCTACTTACACTTTACCATTCTAATTATTATTATAAATCTCTCGTAGAAGATGTAAAAATAATTTGTAAATATAGATAAATATAGAAAGAGAATTTTAATAGGAGTAAACTTAAAATTTTTATCAATTTAAAACATATTAATGACTTAACAATGACAACCATTTGATATATAAAAATAAATTAAAAGTGACTTATAATAAGGGTTAAAAAAATATCAAACAATATTAAACAAGTGGACTCATATAACTTAATTATTTATTAAGGGTAGAATTGAAAAATAAAAATAAATAATTGTCCATTGGTATATATAACAAAGCAACATTTAAAGGGAAAAAATTTGCTAAAGTTCAAATTAAAAGTGATGGAGAATAGAGAGAGAAATATATTTATATGTCACACCCCCACTCTCTTTACTTGGACTGAATTTGTGTCAGATAATTTAATTGACATCATATGATGGAAGTTCTTACAATTTTAATTCTTTGGCATGTAATTATGAATTTGAAAAACTTTTTGTCAAAATTATGAGTTCAAGCTCAGCTGGGGGAAATGGAATCGCCTAATAATCTGCGTTCAAAATAATGACTACTCACTTCTAGATGCCTTATGGATTACTCATAACCACTCTCTCTCCTATTAAATATACCTTTTTTTTTTGACAAAAATTCTTAACTCATGCTGACATTACATTCATATTACAACTTACAGCTTTCACATTTAGAAAAATATACAATGAAAGAGTTTAATATCCTTAGACTATAAGGCCCGACTTAATGATATAAGACTTACTTTATAAATATGATTTGGTTTTATATATATGTATCCTCAGTTCATGTTATCTTCATTATTTAATATTTTTTTCAAATAATCCCCCCATTAATTTTAAAGATTTTTCTTTATTTTCTTTTATCTCCTATACTTAATATAGGAGTTAAAAGAGACGTGTTTTAAGGAAAAGGGCAAATATCTGTATTTAATATTTTCATTCTATTTTTTAATATAAAAATTAATTAATTTTAATATATTAATTAATTAATTTAATTTATTTAAATTTATTAACTTTTATATTAAGAATCAGGAAAGTAATAAAAAATAATTAATTTAACCATTTTTTTTAATTTTTATAAATTAATTAATAATATCTTATATTTAAGATATGAGAGTATAAACTATTGACTTTATGGAATACTCTATTGGTCCTATTTATAATAAGTTGCATCCAACATATTTTATCAAGACAAAAAAAAACTTAAATCTCATTAAATATTCTTTTAAATTTTAACAAAATTTTAACTTTATATATGTTTAATATATATATTTTATACCATATTAGAATAAACTTTATAAAATAATAAATGAAGGTTAAAAATATACATTAGTATAAAAAATTTAATAATCTAATTTATAAATAAGATTAAAAGGTATCCTCATTATCTTATAAATAGTATAAGAAGCTAAGAGTGTATATATAGACAGATAGGCACAAGGTATTTATGGTACTATAGTTTTAATTAAACTATACATATTTTAGAAGAAAGAACGAACAGCGTGAGGATACCGTTAAGTTCCGTCAGATCGGTATTCGAGCACACATATTGATTTTAGATGGTATATATTTAATATAATTTAATACTTATATTTTAAATATTTCTAAAAAATAAAAAAAAAGTATTCTAAAAAAATAATAAATATTAAAGTAGGATATTGTGTTAATAATACTCAATTTATTACTAGTAATATCTGATCTATTAAAAAAATCACAGATTAAAAATTTTAAACTTGAGCATTTAGATTTGATGTAAATGGCCATAATCTCACGATAATAGTGAGTATTTGGTGAACCGATAAGTATTGATAACATTTTTTAATAGACAAGGAAAACAAGATTGGATGCCTCATTTTCATAATCTCTCAAATACTCAAGTAATTGAAATTTCAAAGTTTTCATCAATCACTCGTACGTATATTCAATCTTCTGGTCAAATATACGATAGCTTCAGCAGTTTCGTATTTCATGATCTATATGTGTATAATAACTACGTAAGATTAATTCTAGAAGCTTGTTTGGAAAGTTAATTACATATTTCATATGCATAGGAAGATCAAGTATGAACCACCTTTTTTAATTTGTAATTTACTTTTATAAATTCATTATCCTTCTCAAATGGTCATTACGATATATGTCATCCAAGAAAAAAATAATTCTGGCAGGAATCAAAACAACGACCTTCATCCTGTGCATATATAGTCTTCAAAATTAACAAGAGTGACGAATTGCTTGTGGCGGTTCACTTGGACCTTAAGGTTTTATTAATCTTGGACTAATGGTGATTAATAGAACATGCGCAGCACTTTTTGTTTTAGGAAAATATAATTCGAAATAAAAAATCTCGGAATTTTAATTAGGAAAACAAAGTCAATATATGTTCTTCCACAGAAAAATTAAAGTCAATGTATTTTCATAAGGATGAAGGACTTACGATTTACATTGGGATGTTCCCATTTATTTATGGTGGAATATAGAAATGCCGTGGAGGAAAAAATGACACTGCAGTAAAACTCATTGAAAGTTGCAACAATATATAGACTTCTGAATACTAAGCAAACAAAATAAAAATAAAAAGTTACCAACTTTACAAAAATTTTAATGTTCATGATTCTTAAAATATAAGGGATTTTTAGTGTATGGACATGCATTTTGTAGGATTTTTAGAGTAAGTAATAATCTATATATCAATATATATACATCCATACATCTAATAAAAAATAAAATTATTTCTCTAATCCTATTTATATGATAGAGAGAGAAATTTTTATATAAATATATAATTTTATCTTTTATTTAGGGTTTATTTGGATTAGCTTTTAGAGAATATATTCTGTAAATAATAGATTTTGGAAATAAAGATGTTTGGATGATTAGTAGGATAATCACTTTTCATATTAATAAATTATAAAAAATAATATGATTTGATTAAAAGTATGAGAGATGAGAGATGATAGAGAAGAAAAAGAAATGAAGAGATAGGGTGAAGATGAGAGATGAGAGAGGAGAGATATGAGAGAGGGTATAAGAAAAAGTAGGAATAGGATAATAATTGGATAGCCTATAAGCTCTTTTACTGTTTCAAAAACTATTTTCAGTAGTTTATTCAAAACTATAATTTTAGCCAAAATAACTTTTAGACAAAAATTATTGTTTATTTAATTTTTTTAAATTAAGATTTTACCCAAAAATAATTTTTAAACCAAAGTGCCAAACATGCAATTAAGATTATATTGTCTTTATTTTTACGAGATATAATATATATTAAATAGGAATAAAATTAAAAAATTATTAAATTTTATTGTATAATTAATAATATTTAAGAATAAAATATAATAGAGGTAATTACTTATATTTTATAAGAAGATAGCTAGAAGATATGAATAGTATAATGTATTCATCATGGGCACGCATTATATAAAAGAAGAACGGATTTAGTTGCACTTTCAAAATATAATTTTCATAACTTAAGTAACTTTCAAAAAGTTGGGTATGTAATACAAATATGATAAATTTTATAGAATTAAGTAGTCTATTTTTATCCATTAGGAGCAGTTTTATACGGTGGTGAAGGAACAACCGACTAGCAGGGCCATGAAATCCATGAGTTTTAAGAAAAATATTTAGTAAGAGTATTACATTATTTAAATTATATTTAATTAAAATAAAATAACTCAATACATTTTAATTTTAGTCGATAGATAATTTATCTAAAACAAATCGTATTTTATTTTATTTTTTAAAAAATAAATAGCTTAATTTAATTTAGATAAGTTTTTATCTTTTTAAATTAAAATATTTATTTTTTAAAAATAAAATAAATTATAAAATTTTTAAATAAGTTAGCAACTTAATTGTTATATTTTAATTTGACAAAATTTAAATAACATAATAATTTTAAAATATATAAGTATTTATCATATTTTTAATTTTTTTGGCATGCTAAACATTTATGCTTTTTGGAGAGAGAGAGAAAAAATTCTAATTCTACCCCTTGATTCTGTATATGAAGTAAAATTTATGGCATCATCATTAACAGTATATATATATATATATGTATATCTTCCAAAGGTTGCTTGAAGGCAAAGTTTCTTGTCTAAAATATCATGAAGTGTTCATAGAGATCGAGGAATTAACATCGGCATAAGTGACAGAGACAAAATAATTAAGGTTTTTAAATTAGCGAATATAATTAGTTCAAAACCAAAGTTTATTATATGATGATCACAATTAGCATATATAGACCCGTCTCTTTGCTTTTTCTCTATTAATCACTTCGTCACCCACCATTGACCTAGTCCTTCATTTCTTACCAATTCATCGTTTTAATTAAGAGGCCGGAAATTGTGAATAATATATACATACATTGGTTCACATGATTACTATTTCTTCACAATTTTTTAATAATAATAATAATAATAATGTTTTATTTTCTAGTTTTCTTAGTTGTGAATGAAACCGTCCAAGGTGGGTAGATTTAAGTTAATATAAAAAATCAAACATATAAGATGAAGTTGAATTTAATATATAATAAAGTGAAAGGTCTCATGAATAGTTTTTAAGGTTTTCAGTCAATATATGATGTTCTTCATTTATCCGGCCTCTTTATTCCCTCCCTCCATTTTTGGACTGCTTGCTCGCCGTTCCTTACAATTGTAAATTTGATTAATAAAGCTAAGATACCTTCAAAATATATTTTATTTATGTTAGTGGATTTTCTTAAAAATAATCCATTTTTTTTAAAAAAATTATGTAAGTTCAAATTATTTTAAAAAAAAAAGGTGGTATAAAGATACTATTATTTTTTAGCACTTTTTTATAATTAACTTATTTAATATATACATTTTTTTTAATTTTTTTACAAAAGTATGTACTATTGTTATGTTAGTTAATTAAGATTCATTTTCCCACCTTCAGGTCACATGCATGAATCAAGCGCCAATGATTAAAAAATTCATGCATTAATTTTTTATTGTAAAGTGGAAAATATATTGCTTTATTTGAATATTACAAAATATTAGATATGCATGATTTTTCCAGGAAACCGGAACCAAGTTGGTGCGAGCAGTTCATGTTTGAACGAGTAACTCAAGGAGTCCCACAACAAAACACAACTTGATGTTGGAAATAACTTTTTATTTTTTCAAACGAAGTATTATGACCATTCTGCCACCTAACCCAGTCTCTCTATTTTGGCTGCCCCTCTGTCCTCCTCTTCACTCTTGTGTGTGTGTATATATATAAACACCATTTTCATAAACAAGGGACTAAACTCAGTTTCCATCTTCATCTCCAAGTCTCTCTAAGTGGAAAATAACACAACAACCACAAGAAAATTCAGGGGGAGAGAGAGAGAGAGCAATTTTCTTTTTGATTTCTGGGGTCGTTAAGCTCTTTTTCCTGTTCTGTTAACCAAGAGAAAAGGACGGAAACCAGAAGGAGAAGAGAACGACTTCTTTTTCTTGTGTTGCTCAATTGTTTCATTTACGTCTGAAATATTGTGCAGAAGAAGGAGGTGAGTGAAAATGGAGGGTAATAACTTAACGAGGAACATAAGTAAGAGTTTTAGCAGGTCGAGTTGGAGAATGGAGGAGGTGTTTGCAAGTGGCCGGTACTCTCGCCGGAGCATGCGCGTTGACGAAGACGAAGAGGCTCTCAAGTGGGCCGCCATAGAGAAACTCCCCACCTACGACAGGCTAAGAACTAGCATCTTCCAAACTCACGGTGGCGACGGTGGTGCTGGTGCTGCCCCGGTCATGCACAAGGAAGTCGATGTCCGAAAACTTGACATGAACGAGAGACAACAAATCATCGACAGAATCTTCAAAGTCGCCGAAGAAGACAACGAAAAATACCTCCGAAAGTTCAGAAACAGAATCGAAAAGTCAGTCAATTAATTCCAAACCTTCTTACTTACTTATCATCATATTATATTATAAAACGAGACCACATCTTAACTCAAAACTTTAATCGCAGGGTCGGGATTAGACTTCCGACGGTGGAAGTGAGGTTTCAGAATCTGACAGTGGAGGCTGATTCATACATAGGAAGCAGGGCTCTTCCAACGTTGCCAAATGTCGCAATGAATCTTCTGGAGTCAGCTCTTGGCGTGTGTGGGATAAGTACAGCGAAGACGACGAAGCTGACAATTCTTAAAAACGCCTCTGGTATTATTAAGCCTTCAAGGTAATCACATCACATCCAATCATCAACAACGTTCTTGTCATTCAAATAATATATATATATATATATATATATATAAGTTTCTGAATTGTGTAATGTCCAAGCGAGTTGACATTTTGATGCATGAACTTGCTTTAATTTGAATAATAAGTGATCTTCTTGTTGGTTTGTGTAGGATGGCCCTGTTGCTTGGTCCACCTTCTTCGGGGAAAACGACTCTCTTGTTGGCTTTGGCTGGAAAATTGGACTCAAACTTGAAGGTACTACATCGTAAATCCCAAGGAAAAAAATTAATTGTGTGAAATTAATGTTTCTGAATTACTAAAAAGTTTTGTTCTTTGGGATGAAACAGGTGAAAGGAGAAGTTAATTACAATGGGTACAAGTTGAATGAGTTTGTGCCCAGAAAGACATCGGCTTACATTAGTCAAAATGATGTTCATGTTGGAGAAATGACTGTGAAAGAAACCTTAGATTTTTCTGCCAGATGTCAAGGGGTTGGGACTAGATATGGTAATTTTAGCTAGTAAAATTTTTACCTTAAACCGGGATTACTATAATATAAATCAGTGATTAACAAAGTTTTTTAATTAATTTCTTTTATTGATGATGTTGTTTTAGATCTTCTGACTGAGCTCGCTAGAAGAGAAAAAGAAGGCGGCATATTACCTGAGGCTGAAATTGACCTTTTCATGAAGGTATATTTCACATAAAAGAAACATAGTAATATTAATTCTAAATATCTCAATTTATTTATTTTTTGTTTCCCTCCCTCTCAATTTGTATGTTGCTGTTATTTTTCAGGCTACAGCAATGGAAGGAACAGAAAGCAGTCTCATTACTGATTATACTCTGAAGGTAATTGAATTGAGGGATTGTTATTCCTTCAACATGTTTACACGTATCAGATAATGAAAAAAAGAATCTGACAATATATATACCAACCCCAGATCTTCGAAAATTTTCTCCCCCAGATCACTTTTCCGTCAAAAATTTCTCCTCACCTACTCTCTATCTCGAGTCACTTCCAGTTTTGGCAGCTAATAAATGGGTCCTACAACAGGCAAAAAAAACACACACCAATAAACATGATTTATGAGAGAACAGAGCAACTTGTCCTGCTTGCATTATTGTTAGATATTTATCAAACTCATCAAAATTTGTGTTTAATCCTATTTATAATCTTAACTCATCAACGTTTGCCTTTCTAGATAAATATATATATCAAACTGTACTAAGGTTATTTACTAATATTTACATATGGTTTGTGTGTTGACACGAAACAGATATTAGGGTTGGACATATGTAAAGATACCATTGTGGGAGATGAAATGCATCGAGGTGTTTCAGGAGGCCAAAAGAAACGTGTAACCACAGGTTAGGAATTAAATCAATGATAAATTATCTTTTTCTGTTTTTTCTATTCTTCTTTCAAGCATTACTTGGTCATCTTTACTTGCGTGATCCCCCCATATGCTTGATCAATAAGCTTTTATTTTATCTGTTCTCTTGTGTTTTTTTTTTTAATTTTAAAATAATAAAACGGCAGCCGGCCAAACTCCTCTTTGGACTTGGTCCTTCACCTTCACGGATTCACCAACCCCCTATCACAAAATTCATAGATTCACATGTCTCTTTTTACACTGAGTCGATTTAAATAAAAATAAGAAAAAAAATTAGTGAAATTAATTTGAGTACTAATTTTTTTGTATAAATTTTTTATATTATTGATCTTTACTGTGTATGCAAACATATCAAATATTTTTTATTAATACAATTTTTAAACAATAAGTTTTCATTGATCCCATGGGCATGATAGAGGGCACTAACAAAACTAGTGGACATGTGGATTTTTATGTGAAGTTTGAAACTTTGAATTAATGAAATGGATATGATATTTGTGTACAGGGGAGATGATTGTGGGACCGACAAAGACACTGTTCATGGATGAGATATCGACGGGTCTTGACAGCTCCACAACATATCAAATAGTGAAGTGCCTGCAGCAGATTGTACACCTCACTGAAGCAACCATCTTCATGTCCCTCCTCCAACCTGCTCCTGAGACGTTCGATCTCTTCGATGACATCATTCTCATATCCGAGGGTCAGATTGTCTACCAGGGCCCACGTGAACACATCCTTGAGTTCTTTGAATCCATGGGATTCCACTGCCCTGAAAGAAAAGGAACCGCTGACTTCTTACAAGAGGTATATATATATATATATCACCATTGTCTCACTGCATTGTTCATTGGAACTAAGTCTTAAATGGAAGATCAATAGGACTCTCCTTAATATTATATACCTTTAATCATTTCTTCTATAATTGATATGGGACTCTGGACTCTCATATTCTAATATTGACTTGTGAAATTTGTTCAGGTGACCTCAAGGAAAGACCAAGAGCAATATTGGGCAGACAGGAGCAAGCCGTACAGATATGTGACAGTGTCTGAGTTTGCAAACAGATTCAAGAGCTTCCATGTGGGAATGAGGCTTGAGAATGAGCTCTCAGTGCCATTTGATAAGTCAAGGGGACACAGAGCTGCACTTGTTTTCAAGAAATATTCAGTGCCCAAAATGGAGCTTTTAAAAACATGTTTTGATAAGGAGTGGTTACTAATCAAGAGGAACTCTTTTGTTTACATATTCAAGACAGTTCAGATCATCATCATTGCCATTATTGCTGCCACTATCTTCTTGAGGACCAAGATGCACCAGAACGATATAAATGATGGGGCTCTTTATGTTGGGGCAATTCTCTTCTCCATGATCATGAACATGTTCAATGGTTTTGCTGAGTTATCCCTCACAATTGCAAGGCTTCCTGTGTTTTACAAGCATAGAGACCTTTTGTTCCATCCTGCTTGGACTTACACCCTCCCCAATTTCCTTCTTCGCATTCCGATTTCCATATTCGAGTCCATTGTGTGGATGGTTATCACCTACTACACAATAGGATTCGCGCCAGAAGCTAGCAGGTTAGTTCAGTTCAATGTGTTTCTGATATATAGACTTGGTAGTATGGGATACTAAGTCTCATATTGAGTAGAATGTGATACACCATGAGTATCTAAGTGGATTGGTTCTGGAGCTAATTAGAATTTTTGGCTTTGATATCAACTTCAGGTTCTTTAAGCAGCTGTTGTTGGTATTTCTGATTCAGCAAATGGCAGCTGGGATGTTTAGGTTCATTTCTGGAGTTTGCAGGACAATGATTATTGCCAACACTGGAGGATCCCTCATGCTCCTTCTTGTTTTCCTACTCGGGGGTTTCATCCTACCCAAACGTAAGTGAGGGATATATTTACAGTTTGAATTTTGAAACATATTATCAAAATGATACCTACTACCTAGTAGAGGAATTAAAGTCCTCACAACAATGCTTAATGATACAGGTGATATTCCAAATTGGTGGGTATGGGGCTACTGGGTTTCACCATTATCTTATTCCTTCAATGGCCTTGCTGTGAATGAAATGTTTGCACCAAGGTGGATGAACCGAAATGTGAGTAGCTTAAGAATAATTCATCAAAGTTCTTAAACTTCAAAAGGAACATTCTTTGAATTGAACTTTCCTTTCTCTGCAGGCTTCAGATGGTCGTCCATTGGGTCTAGCTGTATTGGATAGCTTTGATGTTTTCCCTGAGAAAAAATGGTATTGGATAGCTGCGGCAGCACTTGTCGGCTTCACAATTCTTTACAACGTTCTATTCACCTTTGCTCTCATGTACCTTAATCGTAAGACCTCGTTGATCTCGATCACTAATCTTCCAAAATCAGTTATTTGTGTCATTTGTCATTTGATATTAACAAAAAATGTATCTTGTCTTGTTTGATGATATAGCAATTGGAGGGAAGCAAGCGATTATAACTGAAGAATCAGAAAATGAAACAGAAGGTGTAGGAGATTCAAGGGCAGAGCCTAGACTCAGAAGGCCTATGTCAACTAGAGATGGAAACAACACTAGAGAAGTGGCAATGCAGAGAATGAGCAACCCTACTCAAATGAGACATGCTGATTCAAACATTGAGTCAGCCAATGGAGTTGCTCCTAAGAAAGGAATGGTTTTACCTTTTCAACCACTCGCAATGTCCTTTGATAGTGTCAATTACTTCGTGGACATGCCACCTGTAAGTATTCCTTCCTCCTCTTGTTTGGTATAAGGACCTAAAGAAAGAATGTAGTCATTAAACAATCTCACAACAAGTAGGTAGCATACAATACCAACAAGTCTATGTTATTCACTTGCTGTGGGACTTTTTGGTGATTATATTCCCTTCTTAGAAATTCATACTGATTTTCCCTTGATACTTTATAGTACCCATGAAGGCAAATTAACATGTTTGAATTTTGACAGGAAATGAAAGATCAAGGTGTGACAGAAAATAGGTTACAGCTACTTAAGGAAGTAACTGGTGCCTTCAGGCCTGGTGTTCTAACTGCACTTATGGGAGTCAGTGGAGCTGGTAAGACAACCTTAATGGATGTTCTAGCAGGAAGAAAGACCGGTGGCTACATCGAAGGCGATATCAGAATCTCAGGATTCCCAAAGAAGCAAGAAACCTTTGCAAGAATTTCAGGATATTGTGAACAAACTGATATTCACTCCCCACAAGTTACAATCAGGGAATCTTTGATTTACTCTGCCTTCCTTCGGTTACCTAAAGAAGTCAGCAAAGCAGAAAAGATGGTAAGCTAAAACCACTACATTTTGTGATTTTTCCCCATAATATTTGGATGAAAGCGAAATTATTATTTTTTAATAAATTGCTTGTCTTCTCAGGAATTTGTGGATCAAGTAATGGAATTGGTGGAGCTTGATAATCTTAAGGATGCCTTAGTGGGACTTCCAGGAGTAACAGGGTTGTCAACAGAACAAAGAAAGAGGTTGACAATTGCAGTTGAGCTTGTCGCTAATCCTTCAATCATTTTCATGGATGAACCCACTTCTGGTCTAGATGCTAGAGCAGCTGCCATTGTTATGAGAACTGTGAGAAACACTGTTGACACTGGAAGAACAGTTGTCTGCACAATTCACCAACCCAGCATCGACATTTTTGAAGCCTTCGATGAGGTACCAACCTATGACCTTGTTAACAATGTTGTCCTTGTGGTTGTGGGATTTTGTGTCTCCTTCCTTTGTACTTAATAAATTTCCTTTTCTTCTTTCTTGTAATAGCTTCTATTGATGAAAAGAGGAGGGCAGGTGATTTACGCAGGACCACTGGGTCGGAATTCTCACAAGATTGTAGAATTCTTTGAGGTACTTATACAACTACTTGATATCATTCAGTAGATTTCTTACACAACAAGTTTCCAACATTTGACTCCATGTTTATTCATTCCACTGTAACAGGCAATCGCAGGAGTCCCAAAAATTAAGGATAAGTACAACCCAGCAACATGGATGCTTGAAGTGAGCTCCATAGCAGCTGAAGTTCGTCTTGGAATGGACTTTGCTGAACACTACAAGTCATCATCTCTGTTCCAGTAAGTCCATAAAAAAACACCATTGTGACATTGTCTAATGTTGTTGTTTGTATGCTTTTGTTAGTTTGAACTTAACACATGTTTTCTATATGAGAAGGAGAAACAAAGCTCTGGTAAAGGAATTAAGCACACCGCCACCCGGCGCAAAAGATCTCTATTTCCCAACTCAATACTCTCAGTCCACATGGGGACAGTTCAAATCTTGTATATGGAAACAATGGTGGACTTACTGGAGAAGTCCAGATTATAACCTTGTCAGGTTCTTCTTCACCTTAGCTGCTGGTCTAATGGTGGGGACAATATTCTGGAAAATTGGAGAGAAAAGGTCAGAACTCTGAACTGCTTTCTACTATTAACCTACCATTATTCGAGGATTCTTGCTAAAATCTCTCTTAATATCTCTTCTACAGAGATAGCTCAACAGACCTGACCATGATCATAGGAGCAATGTATGCTTCAGTTCTGTTCATTGGAATCAACAATTGCTCAACTGTTCAACCTATTGTGGCCATTGAAAGAACAGTTTTCTACAGAGAAAGGGCTGCTGGAATGTACTCAGCAATGCCTTATGCCATTGCACAGGTAAGAAAGAGCATATAAAATTGAACTTTTTCTTATGATTCCATAATAGCTTTAAAGTCACCTTATATATATCCCTTTTGCTGCATAATGTTTTACAGGTTGTGACAGAGATACCATATGTGCTGTTTCAAGCTGTGTATTACTCATTGTTGGTGTATGCTATGGTGAGCTTTGAATGGGCAGTTGACAAGTTCTTCTGGTTCTTCTTCGTCTGTTTCTTCTCCTTCCTATATTTCACATACTACGGAATGATGACTGTGTCCATCACACCAAACCACCAAGTGGCTGCAATTTTTGCAGCAGCATTCTATGGACTCTTCAATGTCTTCTCTGGCTTCTTCATCCCAAGACCCGTAAGTATCATTATATATGCCCCTTATTTTCTGGTTCTAATTTGGTCATCATCATCTTCAACACTAACATGAAAGCAATTTATTTCAGAAAATTCCAAAGTGGTGGGTCTGGTATTACTGGATTTGCCCAGTTGCATGGACAGTTTATGGATTGATCGTCTCACAATATAGAGATGTCACGACGGAGATTTTTGCACCTGGGTATGGAGTTAATGGTAGAATCGCTATCAACAGTTATATCGAAGAACATTTCGGGTTTAAAACAGACTTCATGGGGCCAGTTGCAGCAGTTTTGATTGCTTTCACTGTGTTCTTTGCCTTCATGTTCGCCTACTGCATTAAGACACTCAACTTCCAGATGAGATAAGCCATTGGGGAAGAATTTCTGTGTTCTGTTCCAGAAAATGTCTTGAATGACCTTTGTTTTGTATATATATATAAGCTACATAGCCAAATAGTAGATGATGATGGCGATAAAGTTTTGAGGTCTGTTTAATCAGTAATTGTAAAGTAAATTATTATCATGTTGATCATATCGTTGTCGTTGAATCGTTTGTCTTATATATAGAAGGAATTTAGTTATACAATATATGAGGTGAAACTCTTTTAACAATATTATTCCTTTTGGAATACGAATGAATTACTTATGCCTTCCAAATCATCCTTTTCAGTATTCATCAACTTGAAAGAGTGTTTATGGTTCAACGATTAACACCAGTTTAATGGGGGATAATCCTACAGATTCATAGATTCAAAATTTTTTTTAGAATGATCTAAATTTCACGGTCTATCTTCAAAATCATAATCTTGGTTGTGTCATATGGAGGGTTCTTTTGTTTTTTGGAATTTTAGTATCTCTAAAAATGGTCAAAAATTTTATAATCTAGTGGCATAAAAATTCACTTATAAATAGATGGTTGTAAGTTCAATTCTACTTATAATCTGAATTCGTTAATTTTTAGTTTTTCAAATGAATAGGTATATTTCAGAATGGCCTTTTACATTGATTTGGCATAGGACTTTGAGGCAATGAAACAGAACATATATCAACATGAAAGTGAGTGGAAGTAAAGTATGCATGGACTAGGCTTGTTCTAAACAGAGGTGATGCCGGGGAAAGTTTTAAGAATATATATATATATATATATATATATATATATATTAAAAATTTATATTTTCTAAGGATTAAAATTGTTATTAAAATTTAAGTGACTTATTAATATTATTAAATTTTAAGAATGTTATAGATTAAGAGGGGGGAAAATAGACGTTAGCACTTAGCAGAAATATTTTTGAAAATCTAAATTTATTAAAGCAAACATGGAAATTAAAATGCAAAAGAAGTAACTTTTTTGGACCAGAAAACGCAAAAGAAATGTCAGTTGCTAAAAAA
The DNA here is from genome assembly GCA_037074615.1 of Leucaena leucocephala. Classification (NCBI taxonomy): domain Eukaryota; kingdom Viridiplantae; phylum Streptophyta; class Magnoliopsida; order Fabales; family Fabaceae; genus Leucaena; species Leucaena leucocephala. The sequence goes on along the minus strand of CM073558.1, from coordinate 3,538,103 downwards.
TTATTGGAATTAGAATTAGAAACTAGACTGGATTAGCATGGAAACACACTTAGAAAATGGGTTTTGGGGCAAAAATATATTGGGATGAGGCAAATTCTGATTTGATAATAATAAGCTCCAAAGGCAGAATTTGGTTTTTATGGACATGGAATGTTTTACTTTAATTCATCATCTGGGTCCTGGATGTATAGTTATTTGTAAAATAATATATGTTTTTTTCCTTAAAACACTATTTAATCATTTATATTGGAATCCTGATTAATGCAAAAAAAAATTAACGTATGATTTTTTAAAAAAAAAACATATAAATTTAAGATACAAAATACATTAAAGTGAAAATATATCCCATGACTAGTCTTACATGTAGGAGATGGGTAAGATGTATAGCTTATGTTGAGGAAGGGAATGCACAGAGACAGAGTACTTTATATGGTTCTCATGAACTGTCCGCCACGTGAATGCATGCATGAAAGATCTCAATAACAGGCAATTAAAAAACAAAAACCTGTATCCCTTTACCCTTTCTCCTTCCCTCGTCACAATCCATCCCTTATGAACATTGAACCCACCAACGCCGACCCCGAGTCTCTTCGGCGAGGACTACAGAAGCTCCTTCCAGATCTGTTGCACACTACCCCCACACCGCAGTTGAACCTGCCTCCCACACTCCCAAATCCCTCAGAGTTTCGCTGCCTACATTCACATACGAATACGAAGTCACAGAGCCATTTGAAGTGTTGAAGTAAGGGGCTGTATCCACAAACACAGGGGAATCACAAGGTGTTCACATCTTACGTATATCTTCTTGGTGTTCAATCTATACCAATTTCAAACTCCATTTTCATTGCGTGCTTCAATGGTGGAGCTATATGGATCTCTCTGGCTAAAGTTGTAGTCTATTAAAAGAATACCCAGTGAGCAAAGAGGAATCCAACTCCACAATAGCCTCTGTAGTCCTCGCCAGAGAGACTCCCCGCTGCATTCGCCACCATTGATGGGTTCATAAGCTATGGCCGCAATGAGGGTAGGAGGAGGGCAAAGGGATACAGATTTTTGTTTTTTAAATTGCCCTGTGGAATCCTGAATATCCATCTGGATTTTTTTTTTAAAAAAAAACATTATGCAGGTTTCTCTCATCTTAAGAGATGTTAGAGGATAGGGAAAATTGAATCAAATTTAAAATATTAAAGATATAATTATATTATAAATAAGATTAAAATATTTAAAATATATAAAAAATAATATTAAGATATTAAATACTATTTTGCCCATAAATTGAGCTACAGAACAAAGATATTTGCCTTAAAACCATTAGATCATGATCTAATCATTAATATTACTAAGTTGAAAGTTGAAAGTGAGGGCAACCTCAATTATATTGAAGGAATCTAAATCCCAAAACATTACCTCCACACCAACTTTTGCTAATAGTTAGTATATCTCGATCATGGTTAAAATTTGTGTGTTTTTTTCATTTAATTTTGTAATGGCAATTTAATAATGAAGGATGAGAGTATGGTTGGTGGGGGAGTGGTAGGGTACCCAAATTATGAGGTATCCAAACCTTGATTTTGATGTTATCCAAACTTGCAGTATATATATGACTAGACATCTTTACATAATAGTAATTTTTTTTTTTGCTAAAAAATTTTTTAGAAAAAGGTTGAGAATATTGAACAAAGTGAGCAGACAATTATCCTTAGATATAAATTTAGTCACCTCCCCAACAGCCATAACTGTAATAACAATAAAATAGTACTCTCTAAGAATCATATAATCATATATCTTATCTCTTTACCAATCTAACTCATTGATAATGGGTTACATAATAGTAATTTATAAAATAGTTGTCTAAGTGCGTGTTTGGCTACCATGGTTTGGGAATCAATTTTGGATAAAATATCGGTTTGGGAAAATTTTATACAAACATCAATTTTTGTCCAAAATTGATTTTAGCCAAAACCTTGGTTTGAAAAAATTTGAACCAAACAGCCATTTTTATCCAGAATTGATTTTGGGTAAAACCTCGGTTTAAAACTATAGTTTTGAATAAGCTAATGAAAATAGATTTTGAAACTGTAAAAGAACTTATAGATTATCCAATTACTATTTTACCCCTACTTTTTTCTTATACTCTCTCTCATCTCTCATCTCTCTCCTCTCTTATATCTCTTCTTCACACTATCTCCTCTTTTCTCTCTCTTCTCTACACTCTCCCCTCTCTCCTATTTGTTCTCCCTCCTCTCTCCTCTCTCATACTTTAATCAAATCATACTCTTTTTAGTAATTTATTAATATAAAAAATAATTCTACTATTAATCATCCAAACATCTCTATTTTCAAAATCTATTCTCCATAATCTATTCTTCTCAAAATTTATTCTTCTCAGAATTTATTTTTCTCAAAATCTATTCTCCAAAAGATAATCTAAAGACACCCTAACTCATATTTTGGAATAATGGGCCTTGCCGACCCTAAATGCAGTCCACAGCCTTAAAATGCGTTTTTGGATAATAAGATAGAAAACAATCCAACCTTACGAATGTTGAGGCATAGTGGGGACATGCTCTATAGATAAAGCTTTACTCGAATTTATTCACAAGGGTATCAGTTGAAAATTTTAATGTCAATATGAAACTTGAGTAATTCATAAATATTCTCTTTTTTAAAAAATCAATCACCTACAGTAATTTGAATGAATTAACCCTAAAGGTAATTGTATTGCAACCCAGACTCAACTGATACCTACTTACCTAGGAAACTAATCACTTGGCTGGCTGGTCCAATCAATTACTTTAATTATAAAGCAAGTAATTTAAGATCAACTTTGTTGTCCTCACATCAACTTAATCAACCTAACAAATTAGATATATTAATCGAGTTAAATTTTATATTTTTTTCCTTGTGAGTATAAGATAATATTATTTTAAGTTATAATAATTGTATTTTATTAGATTATACGTTATTTATATAAAACATTGTACTTATTTATTTTTTTAAGAAGTCTCATTTTGAATATATTGTATGTGTTTAGATAGATTTTTAGAAAAGAGTTTTTAGGTAGCTTTTAAAAAATAGCTTATGGATAAAAGTTTATAGGAAAAAATATAATTATAGATAAATAAGTATTTGGATAATTATTATCGTAAGAAATTTTATTATTGATAAATTACTAAAAAATATATATGAGATAAAAAAATTATCTCTCTTGTTTCTCTCTCTCGCTAAATGCAAGAGGAAGATGATGGAGTCAACAGTAAGAGGAGAGGGATGAAGAGGAAGAGGAAGAAGAAGAAGAGATGGTGGAAGAAGTGACGGCAGACAAAAAAAGAAGATAATAGTAGAGAAAGAAGAATATGACAGTGGAGGAAGAGAGAGCAGAGAAAAGGGAGACAAGGGAAAAAAGTATGTAAAAAAATAGATAAAATAATAAATTAGTAATTTATAAATTTTTTTATTATTTTAAAAGTTAGTATGAATAGTTGTCTAAAATTTTAGTTTTATAATATAATTTATTTAAAAATATTTTTAAATAAATATAATTATTTATTTTAATTTTGTTAATTAAAATTTTGTAGAGAATGATTTCTATGACGACTAAACAGGCCTATTGTCAGACTGTGGTAGGAGGTACAGAAGAAAAAGAAAGGAAAAGTGCGCGTGGTGCGCCCGTGCCGTTGTTTTCTATGAGGCTCCCATTGACTGAACGTGGTTTTTCTCCGCCCACATAACATAACCCCACAATTTCCCCTCTTTTTTATTTATATTTTTATATGACCAAATAAAAACTAATATTCCACTTTGATGCTAAAATTCAGCTTGACGTCCTTTTTTCAGAAATTGAAGATTATTACAAGATTTTTGTGCTCTAAGTATGGCCGCCGATGTCTTTAAAAATAATTTCCTTTCTTTTGTCGTCATGGAATCTGTCTCCCTATCAGTTCCAGCTTCCATGGAATTCCTTGTCTCTTTTCTTCTCCTTCTTAAAAAAAAAAAATTGGTAAAATGTAAAAATACTGTAAGAAATAAAATGCAAGGCTTTTTTTAATAAAATAAATTGCATGACTTATATCAACCCTGGAAAATGACACAAAAATCCTCAATTTGTAACGACAAATCTGTTAAATAAGGTCGTGGTCCCATGTACTGTGCCATATGCCAAAAAAGATAGGGATACAGATCCTGGTACAAATTAGTAACGCTAATCAATAAATTGTGTCTGGTAAAATCAACGGCTATATTAAATTTGAGTTTAGTCCGATTTTTTGAAATGATTTAAAAGATATATGATAAGTGGAAATTGAAAATAAAGATAATAAAAAATAGTGTGAAAATCTAAAATCCATACAGACGAAAAATACATGTGTTCAAATTTGATACAACTGATAAAAACTCTAACTAGAACATTTTATTTCATCACACTTTACGATCATTTAAGCGCTTCAATTCAAAATTCATCAGAAAAAAAATATAAAATATCAGTTTTCTTCTTATCATAAAATATGCCAATCTTCCTCATATTCATCATCGACATTTGCTAACACGTGCCTCTGTTATAGAAGAGAGATTTTTATATCATGTTTTTAAATATGGTGGGCAAAATTGTACTATAATATAACAACTTTTATATTAATTTATTAAAATTAAAACAGATGGATATACTATTTAAAAAAAATTGATGCATACCCAACTGGGAGGGACAAAGTGGATTGTGAAAGGTAACGAGGCGGAAGTCAAATTCAAGGGGGGAAGGCCATAGGGGTGACTCATGAGTGTTTGGCGACCACCATAAAGTTTCCCTTTAATTTCCCTCTTCCTTCTCCGAATGTTGATGGGAAAATACCAAATACCATTTAATCATTTGTGGTACCAAATCTGATGTTCGATCCTCAGTCCTTCATTAAGGTCTATACCTCTGACTACCGGCCATTCAAATCCCAACAAAAAAAAAAATTGATGCCAATTAAAGACCATGGTCCTTCCTTAATATTTTTTTTTAAAAGATGTTAGGAATATCAATTAGCAGAAATGTCTCTTTAAGTTGGGAATCTTGTAAAATTTAAAGTCTAAATTGGGAATTTTGCAAGTCACCGTTGGAGTGACTTTTTTAATATGCTAGGTTTTAAAGTGAGATTATTTTTTGCATTAATACATGTTCGAACCTTATAATTTATTTTAATTTTAATTTTAATTCATATAATTTATCTTCATTTTAGTTTTATTCTCTCAATTTTTTTATTTTAACTGTTAGTCTATATATTTTAATAAAAATTTAAATTATTGACTAAAAATATAGAGACTAAAATTAAACTAGAAATAAATTATAATAACTAAATATTATATTTATCCATTTAATTTTTCTATTTGTTTCCAAAGCGTCATTTTTCCCTGTATGGGAAAAGAGGTGGGTGGGATTTCCCAGAAATAAAAGTGGGGATGAGCTGCCATGGGAATTTTCACGTTATTCACACACGCAGAAGCAACCAGAAAGAACCTGCCCCAGATGCACACGAGCAACGGAGCAAGCAAACACATTTAATAATTAAATATCTTATTAGATTAGTAGCCTAATTATTAATTAATTAAATGGAACGAGGCAAGGTCAAATTGGGAATTTACGATGGAGACGTGGAGGCGCCTAGATGGCCAATGGTTTTTTTGGGACTTAAAGAGGCTTCTATTATTTATGCCACCAATTAAAGGTCGCAATTTAAGAGCCTCCAATCTCAGTATCCATAGGGCAATGACCCACATCCCCCTCTTAATTCAAAAACACACACCCAAAAATTGTACTAATTTTTGTGTATGTTTTCAATCTTTGTTGTTGGCTTGAATTGAAATCACAGTACCTTAATTTATTACTTAATATATTCATAATGTGGTTTTTTTTATTCTCTAAAATTATATTTTTTATTCATATATTATTATATGCACAGTCGTATCTATGGGTCGAAAGTCTAATAAGTTGAACTATAAAAATATTATTGGCTAATTCTTCTAATTTAATGTCTAGTATAACTTTTAAAATATTAGTTTAAACATGTGGATTAAGGAATATGACACTTTAACCAATTTTTTTAATCAATGTAGAGTAATTGTTAAAATATTAACACAAAAATACACAAAACCAAACCCTATAAAAACTGTGGATCAATTGTACATCGTCTCATTAATCTTTAAATATTTCAATTAAGCGCTATAATATTTTATATTTTGATTATTAACCCTCTAATATTAAAATTGTCGTTAAAATTAATAGTTTTTATCATATTATAATTTTTATATATTTTTTATTATATACTATATCTTTTAAAAAATAACACTTAGTACTTAATATATAATTTTAAGTTTTTTAAATGATTAAAAAAATATAAAATAATTAAATAACACTTCACACATGACATTTGATATATAATTTAAATTATTTTTAAAATATTAAAATAAATACTTAAAATATATAAAATACTTTTAAAAAGTATTTAAAATATTTATTTGACTATAAACTATATTTAATCAAAATAAAATAATTTAGCTGATAAGTCATCTAAAAATAATTTATAATTTTTCTTAAAAATAAATATTTTAATTTAAAAAAATTCATCTAAAGAAAAATAAAAGCCTTATTCTTCTAAAAAATAAAATAAAATGTGAATTGTTTATGATGAGTCATCAGCTAACTATAATTAAAACATATTGAGTTACTATATTTTAATTTGATAGAGTTCATATGACATAGTATTATTAGAATATGTAAGTATTTATCCTTTAAATTACATATAAATTGTGAAGTATTATTTTTTAAATGATGTAATATATAATAAAAAATATAAATATTATGATATGATAAAAATTATTACCTATAGTAGTAATTCTAATGATAGAGGCTCGATAATTAAAACATAAAATATTAAATTTTTAAAGTTTTGAGAAGTTATGTGTATGTGGCTTAAAGTTTATGGGGATTTTTTGTGTTTAAGCTAAATATTAATTACATCACCATATTTATTCCTAATTAATTGTTGAATAAATAAAAATTATTACAATAAATAAGGATATAATAAAATATTAATACTGCGGCTTCAAACTTTTAAATGATTTATAAAATGAAACAAAATCTTTCCTCCAAGAATACTTACAACATTATTTTGAAACAGAAGGAGGAATGTGGTGAGGAAGTATCAATTATATTAATTTTTGTATTAAAAATATTTTGCCAACAAGAAAGTAAAAGGATTGGTCAATTATGCCAAGATGGGGAATCGCCAGTGCGATTGTCAATTCTATTTGTGCCATGAAATAAAAATACTTATACCCAAATACTACTACGGATTAAATTTAAGCATATATTTCTAGAGAGAGAGAGAGAGATTGAGCATCTTCCAAGTTTCAATGCATGAGAAAAATATAAGAATTATTTATTATTATTAATAATAATTTGTAAGACATAAAATATCTTAGTCTTAATTAAATTAAATGGTCACACCCACTTTGTATGCTTTGTCATGTCTGACTATTCGCCCTTTAATCTAATCTCAGTGTTGTCATATAATATATATATATATATATATACACCCGATTACTTGGATTATTGGTCAATAATACAATTAAGAAACCTCAACTCAAACATATCAAACACGTGTTAAATTTGTTTGGTTGTGTGAAAGCTCCTTTTATAGATAGAAAATCGTAGCTCTCTTTTAAATTAAAAAAAAAAAAACACCTCAGGAGTTTTGAATTCCTTTCAAATTATAATAAAAGAGGGGAAATATTTTCATAGCTCTCAGGCAAAAAATCAAATATGACAAATCCTAAAAAAAAAATCATATTTATCAAATGAGTTGTGGAATTTACAAATTAAATTTAATAATTTATGTTTACAAATTAAAACTCTATAAGTGTTTTTTTTTTATCAATTTATATTTGTAAGTTGAGTTGCATCATTTATTACACGAATTTGTAAATAGTTTAATTCCTGGAGACCTTTAGCATTTATTTTTGTTAAACCTAATTCAGGTGATTTGATTAAACGAAGGAACCAATTCCCTACTTAGTTAGATCAAGACTCTTAGATTAATCGACTGTGTTAGATTTTATATACCTTTTTGTCTATTATTAAATCTAAAATAATATTATTTTGAGTTTTAAAAAATAAAATATTTCATCATATTTACCCTTTAGTAACTATTTTTTTTGTTAAATTATGTATGATTTATATATTCTATATACCTGTGAGGTAATATATTTTTATTTAAATATTATTTTAGAGTTATATATATTTTAATTAAATCATATTACTTTAAATCATTGAATATGATTATAGGTTGATAGAGATTTTTTTTTTATATAAATTTTTTTATAAAGTGGTTGGACTCATTTATAATTTAAGGGTAGAGGAAGTCTTATTTTTTTCTAAATAATATTAATATAAAATAGGACTATATATTAATTACTCTTAAATATAAATTTAAATATTTAAAATTAAAATATTTGTTTAAATATCATAAATATAACAGTTGACCCTGAGATTTTAATTATTAACCATTTAGTCTTTGTCATAACCAATTTACTGAGAGATCCGATTCTCTCGTAACATTAATTGTTTTTAGGTACCTATCTGTAAATTTTTATAAACGAATGAATACTTGAACACAAGTGGGAAAATAGTGCCGCGTTCCAATTCCAATTATATTGTGTTTGGTTTAGGTAGACAATTTCAATTCTAAATTAATAAAAAAGAATTAACAACACGTACTTAAGGATATTAAAAAAAGGTATGGAGGAAAAGAGTGAGATGGAAGAAGCTTAAACGCATAAATCGAGGTAACCTAATTTAGGAAACCATTGAAATTACCCACCCTTTTTACCTTGTGCTTCCCATCCTTCCATCACCTACCCACCTCCCTCTTTTTCTCAGTCCCTTCACTCTTTTTTTTCTTTTTTCTTTCTTGGCAAACTATAAATAGTTTAATTCATTATAAATCTTAAATTAAGCAATTTCTCACTTGCTGTAAATAATTTATGAATAAATTACCTTCATCATATTGAAGGCCTGCTCAACGTGGACCATTTTCTTGCTTCTACAATTCTTTTACGCAACGTTTGGTGTGGGAACGCATCTATCCTTTTTTTTTTTTTTTTAATTTCTTTTATTTAGTCAATAGTATCCTTACATTTTAAGATTTAGATTGTAAATTATTTTTATTTTTTAATAAATACATTTATTAAAATTTAAATAAATATTTTTTATTTATAGAGATAAAATTGTGATTGATGTCCTACTTTTTATTTTCTTATTTCCTTTCTCCATAAATATTTATCTTAGACAAAAATGTGCATTTGAACCTATAATTTTATACAGGATTTTATTTTAATCCCTTAATTTTATAAAATATTTTCTCAAATCCTATAAAAAAGTATTTATATTAGAATTTTAAACGTTAACAATTTTTTTTAAAAATTAATTGGCATTAAAAAACTATGGCACGAAATTAAAACATTGATTTGGTTAAAAATGTTGTTACTTGTTCTTATATATGTAATATGCCTTTTTTTGTATTTCATATTTTGTTGCCATTATACTGGCATGCAATTATGTCGCTTTAGGAGATTTTTATTTACGTCTCTCTTAATTATTATTTTCCCTAAATAGGGCCGCCGAAACAAAACGATGAAGGCTTCTTCCCCAAACTTAAATAATAAATAAAAAATTGATTTGACCATATATATACTAATAGTTGATTTTTGTTCTCTGTATCATCGGACTCCTTCTTCTGGTTTTTTGAAGTCTTGCGTAAAATCTCCCAAAAAACAAAGGTGCCAAAATATTCTCATGAACTTTAGATAAAATATAGATATTTCACATGTAAATGACAAAGATAATTTCTCTAAATTTTCAAAATAATATTTATTTAAAATGAATAAAAAATTTAAGAGGTTTTTTTTTGTAGTTAGAGCCTCTATATTAATAAAAGAATCTAATTAATTAAAAAATTGTTGAAATATTTTCTATTATAAAATTTATGTTTAAAAGTATCTCAATTTTATTTAAAGACCACGCAACTTATTTTCAGTAAATAAATATTTTTTGTATAATATATTTTTAACTATATATAAATTTAAAACTATATACAAATAAGAAAAAAATACTACAATTTTAAAACCTAATTTATTTAAGTATGAATGAATAATAAATTTTATAATATTTTTTAACAATTTTTTTAATTATTTATTGAGGGAGTTATTCTTAAAAAAATCAAAGTTTTTATATTATTGATTAATTATTTTATTAATAAGTTATTTAAAAATATAGGAGTAATAATTAAAGAAATGTTAAGAAATAATGAAATACTAGAAAATACAAAGAATGTGGACAGAGGTTTAGCTGTCAAGTGGAGGCGAGTCTTTCTCAAAACCGAGACTCCTTAATTCATTATAAACAATGATCCAACGGTCACAAACACGGTCATACACATCTAACCATGAGCCTCCTAACATCTTATAACCCCCTCCCCCCCGGTTTTGTCTGGCACATGTTAATGAACCATGGAATCTTGCTTACCTATACCCACCCACATTTTCTCCTATTTTTATTATACTAAAAATATAAAATTTTACAGTTACATCTCTCCTTTTTTTTTTTTTACACTTTTTATCACTGCAATATAATTATTATTAACAATTTAAGTGCAATAAAGCCTCCAATATACTTAAACTAGATGGCTAATTTTGTTACCAACTAAAATATCTATACTTTTTGGGTAATGAGACATTTATAGATTTTACTTTAGCCTAAATTTATTGGGTATTTAAAAAATTATATATATATATTTGTGAGGAACTCAGATAACAGTACGTTAAATTCAATTTGTATCAATTTGAATTCTAATTGTATAAATTCAGTTAAAATAAAATAAAACTATTAAAAATTTTAGTAATTTGTATCAATTTTGACTAAAGTATTTAATAAACAGTCCAAGAATGATTCCAACGTTAAGACCAAAATGGATGTGTTCATATTTATTTCTTAATTTTGTATTCTAGGCTTATAATTATTACTATAATTTATTTTGGCCAACTTGTATTCCAGTTTTATTTAACACAGAAACTATGTGCATTTATTTTAAAATATTGCTCATGGCAAAAAGTGTAATAAAACCGCATAATTTTTTTTATTAATTATAAGGAATAAATAAATAAATAAATTATGTTGCAACTATTATTAAACAAGGCCCCACAGATTTTGATGTCAAGGGCACTTTGGTAATATAAAGAAAGAAAAAGAGAAAACTCGCACCCTTTTTATTGTTGGGAGAGAGCCGAGAAGGAAAAACCATTCTCTCATCCTCCCCATTTCTGATCTCTCCTGTCTCTCCACGAAGCTTCAGTCACAAAGCCAAGCAAAAGAGGAAGAGAGAGAGAGAGAAGGAGAGACAGAAAAACAAGGGGAGAAGAGAACTCTGCGGAGCTTATAAAGACTCTGTCTTTGCTCATTCTCTTGTACTTTGGTCTCTTCTCGGTTCTTCTTTCTTTCTCTCTGTACTTTATCAGCCTTCATAAATTAGACTCGCATTTCTTCAGCCGCTATCATGATCTCCTCTAATAGCTGCAGCTTCCTGGTAATTCCAACTGAGGATTTGAATCATATTTCGTCTCTTTGATCTGAAGCTTACGACGCATATTTTCTGTCTTACATTTCTGGGATTTAGCATGTCCTGTTGATTTAATTGTTTTCTCTTCTACTTCTTTTTTATATTACCAGAACCCGAAGTCGGTAAATAAAGTTAACGTTTCTGGGTCCTCTGCTTAGCGACGAAGAACTCAGTTTTGTCCTTTTTTATTTAAATTACGTGATTTGCTTATCTGGGTACTGAGAATTTGCCCTGTCACTATGCAATTTCGATGCAGAGCAACACAGCAGTAGGTGGCTCTTGCAGTAACTTCTCTGATGCGCAGAGAAGATGTTCTGGTCCTCCGAGGTTAGTATGTATGGCTCAAAGCAGCCGGTCCAATGATGCCAGCGTGGCGCTGGAGACCAAGTTAAATGGAATTAAAGACGATTCTGTGGTGGTCGACGTGAACGGTAAACCCACCGTAGGCGGCGGCGTTCAGGACGCGTATGGCGAAGATAGAGCTACAGAGGACCAGTTTGTTACGCCGTGGACTGTCTCCGTTGCTAGGTCTCGTATTGACTCATTTTGATAAATTTGATTGAAAGGTCTATTGATCTAAAGAATAGGGAAAACAGGAATTTCTTTTTTCCTTTGGTGTAATTTCCTGGCCACTTGATTATTTTAATTTTTGTCTTCAAACACTGTGATCCGCATATTCTAGTTTTTCTTTTGTATATTATCTTATTTGCATCTCGGGGTTCTGCTTGATATTCTTTGATTGAAACGTTTCATTGTTTTTATTTAATTCATTTGTCAAGCAGATTTTTTTCCCTTTTGCTTTCTTTTTTTGGGGGCTGTTTCCTGTGATTGTGTTGGCGGAACATGATGTCTCAGACCAATTATAAATGAAGAAGTAGAAGATAATCGTATTCACTGAAATACCTTATGTACTATGGTCACAACGAATTCTTAATAGTTTTTTTTCGTTTTTTTTTTTGCAGTGGATATACTTTGTTACGAGATCCACACCACAACAAAGGGCTTGCCTTCACTGAGAAAGAGAGGGATGCCCACTACTTGCGTGGTCTACTTCCTCCAACAACTATTTCTCAAGATACTCAGGTGATTAAGACATGGAAATATTCTGAATAATTTCTGTTTTTGTGTTCTTTATAAAAACATCAGTTCAAAGTGACTTTCATTTGATTGTTCAGGTGAAGAAAATGATCCGACATATACGCCAGTATCAGGTTCCTTTGCAGAAGTACATGGCAATGATGGATCTTCAGGTGCGCTTGTAAAAAAGAATTTAATAAAGCGATATTTTGTCTTCTTCCCTTGAAATTTTGTTCTTTCATCACCAGAAGGATTTTAATTTATCTGTGAAATCCAGCGCTTAAATTTTAAATAGCTTTTGGCTGTAAGGATTGTAGCTGTCATTGCTTTTCCGATTGGCTTTGTTTACACTTTTGAAATGCATCTTTGCATATCCTGAGGAAAGTGTCTGCATAGTTGGATTTGTTATGGAATTGTAATCTAAGCTTCAGTTTTTACAATTTGTTTCAGGAGCGAAACGAAAGGCTCTTTTACAAACTTCTTATTGACCATGTTGAGGAGTTACTTCCAGTTGTCTATACTCCAACTGTAGGAGAAGCTTGCCAGAAGTATGGTAGCATCTTCATGCGTCCACAAGGCCTTTATATCAGTCTGAAAGAAAAGTGAGTTTGACTTAGATTGCACCTTTTCCCCTTAAGTGATCGTCCTCAGCAATATCCTGAGGAGTGTCTGCATAGTTAGAATACGTTCTCATTTTTTCCTGACAAAGTAACTATTCCTTCTTCTTTTGGGCTGTTATAGGGGTAGGATTCTTGAGGTTCTAAGGAATTGGCCTCAGAGGGACATTCAAGTTATCGTTGTAACTGATGGAGAGCGGATCTTGGGTCTCGGAGATCTCGGTTGTCAGGTAACTTCTGCTATAGTAATTTATGTATATAATTTATCATACAGTGAAGCGTAGAATCTAATAACATAACCTTTTTCAGGGAATGGGAATACCAGTGGGGAAACTTTCTTTATATACGGCACTTGGAGGAGTCCGTCCTTCCGCTGTAAGTATTTCAAGTCTACTTGACTTGTTCAGCATTGATGAGGAACGTACTTGTGAACTTGAGCTTTTCTTGTTGACCTTATTTATATTTTTTCTGGAATTTCTTTTAACAACTGTAATATCTTGTATTCTGTTTGTTTCAGTGCCTGCCTATTACCATTGATGTGGGTACAAACAATGAGACCTTGTTAAATGATGAATTATATATTGGGCTGAAGCAACGACGGGCAACTGGACAGGTTCATGATTTGTTTTTGTTTGTAATCTGGAGCATCTGGGCTATCCATTTTTTTCATAGTATTCTGATTGCTTCAACTTTTCTGCTTTCAGGAATATGCTGAACTTATCGATGAATTTATGACAGCCGTCAAGCAAAATTATGGTGAAAAGGTCCTCATTCAGGTACTAAGCCATGACTGAAGACATTGTTTCTATGGTTGGTCTCTTGGACTTCAAAACTTGCTAAAGGTTTCCTGAAACTGTTGAGACTTTTTCTTCAGTTTGAAGACTTTGCAAACCACAATGCATTTGATCTACTTGAGAAATATAGTTCAACTCATCTCGTATTTAACGACGATATTCAGGTAAGAAATTCTTGTCTTGAATGATGAATTTGGGCACTTTGATAGTAAATATCTATTAATATATTATCTTTACTTGATTCCAGGGGACAGCATCAGTGGTCCTTGCTGGATTAGTTGCTTCTCTGAAAGTAGTTGGAGGAAATTTAGCTGACCACAAATTCTTATTCCTTGGTGCGGGAGAGGTATGTCCATGTGATTATAAGATTCACTTTTCTTATTTGGTTCTCAGAGAAGGAAAGACAAGTTTGAATAATTTTCCCAGTACTGTGTCATCATGGCTGAATTATGTTGGTTGGTGGTTGCAGGCTGGCACTGGAATAGCAGAACTCATAGCACTTGAAATTTCTAAACAGGTTGATATTCACTTTTAGAATGCTGTCGTGTCTTTGAGCATTGCATGTATTAATTTAAGATTTGTTGAGAAATTGCCATTGATTATTATGCAGACAAATGCCCCACTCGAGGAAGTGCGCAAGAACATTTGGTTGGTTGACTCAAAGGTTGTTTATAACCCTCTCTCTCTGTAGCTCTCCCCTTTAAAACTTAATCGTCATCTTCCAGCTGAATAATGTTCTGTTACTTTTTCAGGGATTGATTGTCAGTTCCAGAAAAGAATCGCTCCAACATTTTAAGAAGCCTTGGGCTCATGACCATGAACCTGTTAACAATCTATTAGATGCTGTGAATGTATGCTGAACAGTTCTTTTTCTACTCGCTCACACGCACCCCCCCCTCCAAGGGCGTGCACATGAATCTGCACAGTTAAAAATAGTTTGAATTCTTACATTTCCAATCTTATTCTCTCAGAAAATTAAGCCGACAGTGTTAATTGGGACATCTGGGCAAGGAAAAACCTTCACGAAAGAGGTTGTTGAAGCTATGGCCACCAATAATAAGGTATAATTTCTTAATCAGTCCATTAATCTGTTTGTCGTGGGTTTTTATTTCCATTTAGGCTGCTAACGTTGTGCTTTGTATGATAATTATTGCAGAGACCCATTATATTTGCTCTTTCCAATCCAACATCTCAGTCAGAATGTACTGCTGAAGAAGCATATAAATGGAGCAAGGTAATTTGAAGATGCAAGTAGTATCTTTCCAGAAGAACTTTTTCCATAATTATATTGCCATGATCTATTTGTCCTCACTTGCATAATGGCTAATATCAACCATTATTGACTGCTTTAAATTATTTTTTGTTCCTTATCCGTGCGCTATCAGGGACGTGCTGTTTTTGCCAGTGGGAGCCCATTTCCTCCTGTTCAGTATGAGGGAAAAGTGTTTGTGCCTGGCCAGGTCCTTAATTCTAACCCTATCCGCTAGAGAATTTATTTATGCACTATGTACTAAGCATTAGCTAATTTGGGACTAATTCTAACCCTTTCCATCAGGCCAACAATGCTTACATCTTTCCTGGATTTGGTCTGGGCTTAATAATGTCGGGAACAATCCGAGTACACGAAGACCTGCTTCTGGCAGCCTGTAAGTGCACAAGAAACTTGAACTGCAACAAATGGTCCAATTGCATTAAGCATTGCTAATTTTCAGATTCTCAATAATTCTTCCTCTATTTTAATCTCTCTCCTAGTCCATGTTATGACTTTTGATTTTTTTTTGAAATGTAATTTAAAATGCGCCACCATTTTAATTGAAGAAATTCTATGGAAGTTGAGAACAGCTTTTTCTCCTGTTTCTGAACATCTAAACTTGATTCTTTAGAATTCTTTTTAATTTTGGTTTGTTTGATGAAACAAATTTTAATGATTTACAATTTGCATTTGTTTCAACAGCGGAAGCTTTAGCTGCCCAAGTGAGCCAAGAGAACTTTGACAAGGGGCTCATATTCCCACCCTTCACTAACATCAGAAAGATTTCAGCAAACATAGCTGCTAATGTTGCGGCCAAGGCTTATGAGCTCGGTGAGCC
This sequence comes from Leucaena leucocephala, assembly GCA_037074615.1. Taxonomy (NCBI): domain Eukaryota; kingdom Viridiplantae; phylum Streptophyta; class Magnoliopsida; order Fabales; family Fabaceae; genus Leucaena; species Leucaena leucocephala. The sequence goes on along the minus strand of CM073558.1, from coordinate 3,521,877 downwards.
TCTTTTTCCTTCCCAAGTTTTTTTTTATTGCTGATTTGGAACTAACATCTCATGCAAATTTGTTTAAATCTCATGGCTTATTAAAAGCCTTACTCTATTTGGATAATTAGATAATAGAGGTAATTGAATTTTCGTTCTACGTGACAGGCCTGGCGACCCGCCTTCCTCAACCGAAAGATTTGGTGAAGTATGCTGAGAGCTGTATGTATTCCCCCCTATATCGTGACTACCGGTAAAAGCCACAACGGCACATTAGGACTTTTCTGATTTCTTGATTTGATCATGAAATCATTATATACTGTCATTCTTTTGTTTTGTTTTGTTTCTTCTTTCACCAAGAAAATGTCCTAATTCATGTTGTGCTGGTACAAGTAATTTGGGTGAGTCTCTGGGGTAAGGAAGTAGGGGGCTGCTGGTTGTTGTAATTGGACTACGGTGAATTTAGTCATAGCCTCACAAATGTAGTGTAGTTGTACTGTTATATATATATTATTCAAATTTACAAAAGTGAAGCACATCTCAGAGAGCCTTCAAGTATTTGTGTTATAATCCTTTTGCAATTCAGTCTGGTATATGTAACTTGACGGAGAAAACTCCAAAACTTAAATTTAGTGAAGAGAAAGAAAGGGGAGAGAGAGAAAATCAGGAAGGAAGACTGTATTTTGCGTTTTAATGGTAAAAGCCAACAGTTCTAGCAAGTCTTATAACTGACCAACGATGACAAGAACTTGAGCATGAGCTGTATCTCTATGTAGGATATTCATCGGAAATATTTTATGATACAGTTAAAATAATCTGGGAAGAATAAAATAAGCCCCACTTGTGAACATAATTCCATATCTGCGCTAGTTGTAACATAATTCTCGAGTTTTTATAGTTCTCAAAGAAAAATTTTTCAAATCAAGCCGAAGAAATGTGTTCCCCCCCCACCCCCAAAAAAAAGTCTATTTAATTCAGTTGCTAACTCATCTCCACTTGTAATTTTTTATCTCACCTTGAGAAAGGCGAAGACTTTAGGTCCTCCCTTAGAGCTAATCTATGACAGTTTGATATGGAAATGAAAGGAGTACCAAATTTCAAACCCGCGTCATGAGGGAATGTTCGTAAAGAACTTTCCATAAAACCACAGGCCGAATTGGTGCAAGTGTGTGTTTGGAAAAAAATTTTCAAATGAGCTTATGAAAAAAATGGGTTTATAGACAGCTTATGAAAAAGAGTTTTTCTAAAAGAGATTATGGAAAAAAAGTAATTTTGAATAAATGAGTGTTTGGATAGTTATTTATAAAAGGGGTTTTATAATTAGCAAATTACCAAAAAGGGTATAAAATAAAATGATAATTACATAAAGTAAAATATAATATTTTTATTTTATGGGTGATATTAAATTAGTAAATAATGTATGTATATATTTATTACAAATATAATATTTTTATTTTATGGGTGATATTGAATAAGTAATTTTAATAATAATTAAATATATTACAAATTTATTTATATTAAATCATGCGTGAGAATCATATGCATGTTCAGGTCATATGTGTATACGTATATTTTGGGTTTTTATAAAAATATGAACAGAATAAATAAAATACATATATTTAGTTAATATAATAATTAATATTAAATATTTTATAACATGTTCAGGTCATATGCAATATACATTTTAACATAACTATTGATACAATAAATAATTATTGAACTTGTCAATATTGAACAATTTTATCTCTAATTTGATTACGTAAATGTTCCATTGCGCGTGAAGCTCGTACAGAAGAACGTTGTTGTGAAGCCTCATGTTCATAATCATCCCCATCATCGTCTTCTGAATCATGAAGGCGTTGTTCTTGTTCTGCAAAATCAGGATCAAATATATGATTTCGTCTGATAAAATTATGTATTGCCATCGTTGCGCAAACAATCTTTACTTGAGTTGGGTACTCAAAACTGCGCATTTCACGTACTATTCTGAACTTATTCTTCCACACTCCAAAAGTTCGTTCAATTGTGCATCTTAAACTTGAATGAGCGTAGTTGAAGACTTCGTCGGCTGTATGTTGCCTACTAGATGTCCGACGGAAATCACCCAGATGGTAACGAGCACGTCTGTATGGACCAAGATATCCTGCCATCGATGGATATCCAGCATAGACTAAATAGTATTTTCCTAAATCATAGAAAATAACACATTTCTTATTTATTTGTTAAAATAAAAATGCAAGTAATTTTACCAACGACGAGACATACCTTGAGGGGGATGGGGAAAGTTCACAGATGGCGTTGTCACAGCATGGTTGAATATGCGGGCATCATGAGCACTACCTTCCCAACCAGCTAAGACAAAGGTAAAGCACATGTCCCAATCACAAACTGCCATGACGTTTTGTGATGTGTACCCTTTCTTGCAAAAATATTTGGCTTGTTCTGTTACAGGGACAATGCAAGGAATGTGTGTGCCATCTATTACTCCGATTGAGTTTTTAAAAAATGGCCAATATCGCCTATCTTGACTGATTTTACTATGAACATGGGTGAACTGAGAATCGATTGGTTTTATATTCTCTATAGCAAGTCCACAGCATGCTCCTAATACCTCATGAAAGTATCTGCTTATCGTCTCACCGGAATGTTGAAATCTTTCTTGCAATTGCCTACTTGTCTCCGCATGTGCAACCGTCCACAAAAACATCGCTAACTTCTCATGTTTTCTTGTGCGCTTCCCTTCCTTTAGTCCATGGCGTTCCAACGCATGACAAAGCTCTAGGAACACAGTGGGATACATTTGGAACTGTTCATAACATCGAATTCCTTCACCGGTTAAAACTTAATTCACCCATTGAGAACCGGTTAAGTCACTTGTACGCACAGGCTCCTTAGTCATATTCAACCCAAGATAAGCTCCAACTAGAAAACAAACTTCTTCATCCGTGTCTTCACCTTCATCCCAATTTTGTTCTGAATGGGTTGATGGGTTCATTTCTATGAAAGAAAACATGCATGAATTAGATAATAGTCATTGGAGTAAATTTTTCAAAGTTGAAATTGAAATTACAAGCAACAAAATTTTTGGACGGTTAAAACTAAATTTACACATCCAAACAGACATAAAACATTTGTGCAACATTCAGTTACAAATACTACATTCCACTCCTGTAACATTGGTGGTGCAAAAATGGCAAAAGTAAGTTAACGTTATCCTTAATTGACCAGTACAACTCTCGACTTTCAGGACTTCTCATGGCATTCATGCTCCTGACAAACAAGTCAATATTTTCCACAAGTTAGTCAACTGTCCGCATGTGAGCGATTACTATTGAAGCTGACGGAATGACTATTGTAGGTGGTGGTGGTGGTGGTGCAACTCGCATTGCATGTTCCATGGCTGACTTCCGTACACTGACCAAATCATGAAGTGCTTCCGCTATTAAATGGGTTGCAGGCCCTCTTCCCTTCTTTTTTCCCCCGCCTACCTTCTTAACACCTAATGAGCTGCCTGCAGAAACTGGTCCTGTAACCTTGACACTTGGAATATTCCCACTGCCACCTTGGGATGATGCAAACGTCACCCTGTGCATCTCGTCACTACATCCAGTTGGGTTTTCTGCAAGTTCATTGGAGTCACCAGAACCTTCTTCCAGATCGACACATGCATCAGAATCACCATATACCTGTTCGTACACTGGCTTAGGCGCGGTCATCGAAGGTGCCCAAGAATGCAACCCTGTAGCAGCAACATTGCTAAATAAACGATCTAACTCAGCTGAGAACTGTAGCCCTTTGAATCTGAATTTCTCGACAGACGGATTTTCCTAACCAAAACAACAAATTGCAATAGTAAGACGTTACTTTTTTCATTTTTAATTTTTTTAAAAACTATACTCAACAAACAAAACATATTGTACCAATTTCATTCTCTCCCACCATTCGTCGTCCGCCACTATTAGCCCTTTGTCATCATCCCATCTCAAACCTGTCTCAGAATTCTTTAATTTATTCCATACTTGCCATTCCTTTCGTAAGCATCATACTTATTCTTTAGTTGTGCCTTTTCATATCCCCTATTTGTGCACAGATTGAATCTTTCCTCAATCAATTTCCAACCCATCCTTATCAGACTACTTCCTTTTCTTTCTCCTTCTTGAACTTGTTGTAGACATAGGTCAATGAATAATTTACTTATCTCATAATCCCACGAAGCTTTTGATCTGCTCATAATGCGATAAAGCCACCATAGAAACTATCAAATACATTTTTCAATTGGGAAAGGATGAGCTGGTAATCAGTTAACTCCCACTTGATATGAAAACATTCAAATTGGACAAAGGTTCCTAATTTTCTTGTAAAATTATAATTTCAAATAAATGACCACAAAATTATGGATGCAGTTGGGTGTAGTATGTACATTTGTTTTTTGGTGGAAATTTTTTTCCCCGCAGCTGACCAAAATGGAAGCACACAGCAACAGAGACACAGCACAAATATCACAAACACAGATGTCACAGAGCAACAGCACAACCACAGAGCTAACTACTCCAACGGAAAACAAGAAAAATGAACTCATTTCCACATACCAAACATGAGAATGAATTAATTGACCAAACATCTGAGAAATTTGATCCACGGGAACTCACCCACCACGCGAGACAGGAGTATTGCCTGAAGGCTCAGCTCAACAAGCGGTGACGGCGACGGCCAGTGAGATGTACGCTCACTGTGATTACCAGATGGCGATGGCGAGGAGAGCTGATATCTCCAACTGAATAGGTAGCGATGGTGATGGCGACGGCGACGCAGGCAGTCAACGCGTTGTGAGATCTCCAAGGAACAAGAGGTGACGGTGACGGTGACGCTAGGAAGAAGAGGATGAGGCGTGAACGCCGCGACAGAGGAGCATAGCTTTGAGAGGTTATCACGACGGTGGAAGGAGAAGACCAAACTGAGCAAGGAGGTACAAGTGAACAGCCGCAGATGCCAACAGCTACGTCACAAGTGACAGCAACGCTCTGCGATGTACGGTCACTGCGATCTGCGATAATGGCGGATAGCGATGGCGATGGCGAGGGGCGAGGATATCTCCAACTGAACAGGTGGCGACAGAAATAGCAGGCCGGCAACACGTTGTGAGATCTCCCAGGAACAAGAGGTGAAGGTGACGATCACGCTAGGAAGAAGAGGATGAGCTGTGATTCGCGCGACAGAGGAGCATGGCGAAGAGCAGAGCACGAGCTGAAGGGAGAAGAGCGAGCTGAAGGGCGCAGAATGAGTTGAAGGGCGAAGAGAATCTGCAGGCAATGGGAAAGAGAGAAAGCGGACAGGTGAAGCAGGTGAGAGTAATGAATGAGGGAGGAGACCTTGGGCAGTGAAGAGATAAAAAGTAAGGGTGAATTGGTAATTTTATTTTCATAAGCCTTTTTACTGTTGCATAAGCTCCTCCTTTCAGCTTATTTGAAACCATGGTTTCAAACCATGGTTTTTACCAGAAGCACTTATGGACAAATAAGAGTGTTTGGTAAAAAATTGTTTTAAACCACGGTTTGAGCCATAAGCCCTTTTCAAGAAAATGTCCTAATTCATGTTGTGCTGGTACAAGTAATTTGGGTGAGTCTCTGGGGTAAGGAAGTAGGGGGCTGCTGGTTGTTGTAATTGGACTACGGTGAATTTAGTCATAGCCTCACAAATGTAGTGTAGTTGTACTGTTATATATATATTATTCAAATTTACAAAAGTGAAGCACATCTCAGAGAGCCTTCAAGTATTTGTGTTATAATCCTTTTGCAATTCAGTCTGGTATATGTAACTTGACGGAGAAAACTCCAAAACTTAAATTTAGTGAAGAGAAAGAAAGGGGAGAGAGAGAAAATCAGGAAGGAAGACTGTATTTTGCGTTTTAATGGTAAAAGCCAACAGTTCTAGCAAGTCTTATAACTGACCAACGATGACAAGAACTTGAGCATAAGCTGTATCTCTATGTAGGATATTCATCGGAAATATTTTATGATACAGTTAAAATAATCTGGGAAAAATAAAATAAGCCCCACTTGTGAACATAATTCCATATCTGCGCTAGTTGTAACATAATTCTCGAGTTTTTATAGTTCTCAAAGAAAAATTTTTCAAATCAAGCCGAAGAAATGTGTTCCCCCCCCACCCCCAAAAAAAAGTCTATTTAATTCAGTTGCTAACTCATCTCCACTTGTAATTTTTTATCTCACCTTGAGAAAGGCGAAGACTTTAGGTCCTCCCTTAGAGCTAATCTATGACAGTTTGATATGGAAATGAAAGGAGTACCAAATTTCAAACCCGCGTCATGAGGGAATGTTCGTAAAGAACTTTCCATAAAACCACAGGCCGAATTGGTGTAAGGCATAAAGTTCTCATATTTCAACTTTTTCTTCCTCTCGTTTGGCTTGCACAGAGGTGAGGATATCACTGTCGCTCTTCTCCCCTCCCGTTTTCTTTTTCTTGTTACTTGAAAGAAAATGAAATTAAAAAGTAAAAATGAAATGGATAAGGATATTTTGTCCCGACATGATGCATGCGTAAAAACTTATTTACATATATGATATATGGTCAAACGAATCGGTTCATCTAACTTGAGTCAGCGGGGACTGATGAACAAATTGGAATAAAAAAACTGTCCAAAAACTAAAGCTAATATACCAAATGAACCATAAAATAGGGTTCAAAAACCTTCACAACTTCCACCCTATTTTTAGTTTTGAGACTACTTAATGATATTGTGGGTGTTTGGATACAGTAATAATTTTAAAAAAAACTTCTAATCCAAACTATAATTTAGAGTAAAATCTAATCAAACACCCACTAAAACTCTCTTAAATGTTTTTTTCTCTTATCTCTTTCTACTCTTTCTCCTCTCTCTGTCGACACAACTCTTTCACCTCTTGTCCTTTTGTCGTTCGTCTTCTCTCCTTCCTTCCCTACCGCTATCACTTCTCTCGCCATCCTCTCTCTCCTCTATTATGACTGTCACCTTTGGAGAGGAGGAAGTTGCTGAGAAGAGAAAGTTATAGAGAGGACAGAAGTCCTCTCTCTCCTCCCTTCAAACCTGTAGGGGTAGGTTGCAGAGAGAACTTCCATCATATTTCTCCTCCCTTCAGATTTACACTAGTGGGTCACAGAGAGAAGAAAGTGGTCGTGACATCACTTCTTCTCTACTCAAATTCTCTACACAAATTAACAGTGTATATACAGATGTGAAAGTCGTAGAGGTGGTCAATTTGAGATGAAAATGATAAATAATAACTAATATTTTTTCTATCTTATACCTTTTATAACAATTTCTCAATTATAAAAGTCATTTTAATAATATCATCCACACACTCATTTATTTATAATCACTTTTTTTATGAGGAGAAAAGCTTATCCAAAATCACTTTTAAATCATTTTTTCTTCATAAACTCTTTTCTCTAAAAATTAATCCAAATAAACCCACTTTTTTAGTGCACATAAACATTTTTCCGATAGTAGCGTTTATATGTTGTTATGGGAATTAACTAATGTGATTCCAAACTGAAGATTGCCACTCCCTACATTCAAACAAAAGACCACAAACATCTGAAAAGAAGTTCTAAAATGAGATAAATCCTTTTTTCCCTATACAAAAATTGAGGTAGATTCTACAGTAGTTGACTATGTTTTTTTTCAAGACAACCTAGGATGAAGAACAGTTACATTACGGAACCTCCAGCAGACAAGTGCGTTAGAACCGCTGAATTTGTAAGCCACAGAACTTGAGGCCCAACGCCAACACAAATATAGAATGAAGCTCTAATTGCCATCTAGTGTTGTGAGGGCCTCATTAAGAAGTCTCCGTGCTTCCTCTCTCCTCCTGCAATAGATAAAATATTATACATTATGCATTTAAAAATTGGATCAGCAAAGATTAATGACAAGATGCCGGAAACTTCATGCTGATAATGATATTAGTACTATAATTAGAAAACCACTATCAGCAAGTACCCACCAAGGTAAAACGAGGTCATTAATTAACCCGTCTGCCTCCATAGTAACAACAATAAAACCAAAAGCAACTAGTTCTCTTGACTATAACAACGTGTTATTAAACATGATAAGATAAGAAAGCAAACTTCCTTAGGTTTATATGCAATTAAAAACTTATAGAACATATATACCTCTTTATGTCCTCCACTGCTTGTTTACGACGCTGTATTTGAAGTTCTAAAATGTGAATCAATGTAGCTCTTGCCTACAGATTGAAATACAAAAATATAATGAACATTATTCTGAAAATGTCAGTAAACTATCAACAGCACGCCTGCAGGTAAATATATGTACGTATGTAGAAAATTATATTTAGAACCTGATGGGGGCGCAGTGAATTTAGAAGGTGATGCAAGTTCTTGAATACGAGAGATATTTCTTCTACTCTCCTTGCATATTGTGAAGGTCTCTCAATGAGAATATCAGCAAGCTCCAAAATGTGAAGCTGCAAGTCTCCGTTAAGTGATCTCAGCTCCTTCTTATAATCTACAGAAGGTGATTAACTTCTATTAGGTAGAAAACTACAGATTCTCACAAATGCACATCCCAGTAGAACCGATAATGATATTAGGGTAAAAAAAAACAAAACAAAACAAGAATCACGAACCATTTAACTCCGTAAAAACTAATCGCATCCTCATACTGGTCCAAATCTCAAATCATTTCCTAATCTAAAATTAATAAGAAGATTCGATTCACTTACCTTATAATTAACTAGACTGCAAGCAATAGCTACACTGATCATGGATCCAGGAAAGGGATTTTCTCATGACACAAGTCCAAACGTGGCTGTGAAGCGACGCTCATTATTGTATTTATTCGATGTTAGTAATTCAGTTTTACTCTTTGTAAAAAATGACAGAAAAAAATTGCTCCTCAAATGAAGAGTAGAATATTCACCACGTATGCCAAGCAGCTGGCAGTATGAGAACAAAACTAAAGTAAGCATCCATGCAGACAGATAGAAGATAATAAATTATTGACACTTAAAGACTGTCCCATTGAAACACACTATATGGTGGTTAAGGTAAAAATAATATTATGCAACTGAATCTATTTCTAATAATCTATATGGTGGTTTGGTAACATAATCAAACTGAATAAAAATGAGGCAGAATATAGCCTACCAACATCAGGGCCCTTAGGATAGAGTTGGCGCACTCCCTGCTCTTCCAAACTTGGTAGAGTGTCATCAGTCTACAAAAATTATTGAAGAAATTAGTGGAAGATGTTATCATACCAATACGATTCACGCACAGAAATGCAAAAGAAAACAAATGGAAAGAGAGCATCAAATATTCATTGAACTCTGCAATAGTCCTTATGTTTGATAACAAAAAATATAAGAAATTATTTCTTATATTTGATAGTGGAAAGGTTATTAAGACAATTTAACATCCCATCACAACTTGAAGAGTTAAAACGCCAACTAGATTAGTGGAGACAGAAAAAGGCTTTCCAAGAATAAAATCACACAAAGAGCACGAATTCTTACAGTGTAATTGCCTCCAAAACAAACATAAGTCCCTTCTATGGGAGGGGGAGGCTCTGGAGCTGATTTAGGGTCTTGTAAATAATCTTTGTAAAGTCTGTAATAGGGTGGCGGCGGTGGATATGTTGCTGTTGCCATTACAAGGTCTTCCTAATAAAACCTTGAGCACTGAAAATGTAAATATAACCAAATTAAGTCAAGCATAATACTTTTACTTACAGTCTAGAGGAAAGAAAGCTGACAAGTTCAGATGCCCGCATGCTTGGTAAAGATAAATATAATGCCGATATGTCATAGCCTCTATTTGATCAGTATAATGAGGCATAAAACAGACGAATATATGCTTCCAGAGCCAAGCTTAATTGATCAGTATAATGAGTCATAAAACACAAGAATCTCTGTCCTATTCTTATATTGAGCAAACATTTAGGCTTGTAAACAAAGGACGATAGAGATAGATGAATGCTTGATACATACAGGACAAGCAGAAAATTCAATGTGTGATATTGATGGAAGCCTGCTCAAAGTCGAGGACAATAGTGACAAGCATAGGGGATGATGATATATGTTTTAGACAATAAGAATTGAAGAAATTCTACTGCTAAAGAAAGAGACAAATGGTGAAACCAATTTGACCCCAAAGAATGCATTGAAAGTCCAATTGCTATCATCATTATTATGATTGGTTTATATAAAAATCCCATCTTCTTCTTCCTGTTTGGCTGTTCCTCTCATTTTGACTTGATAGTTTTGCTCTCATGAATCAAATCATGGAGGAGACAGAGGAGTCCAATGGCAAGAAGAAATTCACAGCCCAAAGGAGGAGCTTGAGGGTAGGAGCAAACTCTCATGAGCATTATTATCAGAATCATCAGTTTGGTGGGTTGTGTAACCAGCATAAGATACTCAGACTACCAAACAGTAAGTCACAGATTACTCTAAAACAAATACATTATACTCAGATACTCAGGATGCTCTAAAACAAATTCTCAGATTACTCACAACAAACTAACAAACCAGCACGAACCAAATCTCAAGCACCCAAAAAGTGAATTTAAAATTGGAGAGGAGACGGAGCTGGATGCTGGAGACAAAATCACACGAATACACGAACTCGGGTTGAGATCTGAGATGCCCGACAGCGAACCTGGAGCCCGAAAAGAAGGACGGCGAGCAACGAGAGACAGTCAAACAGACGACGCCAACGGCCAACGGAGAGTGAAGAACGAGAGGCAGGGATGAAGAGAGACGCAAATGGCGGAGAGAGGCAGAGTAAGCAGTCGCTGGCACGGTCGAAGAAGAGGCCCAGAATAGCGGGAAGTTTTCCCACTGGCTTCTTCTTGGGTTTTTTATTCTTCCGTATAATCCATCTTGGACTCCTCATTTTATTGGGCCGAATCAGCCCACCTTTATTGGGCCGAATTTTACCCTTTATTTTTACTTATAATTTCAATTTCCAATTTTCATTTCCACACAAAAATATCTCTTTATCTTACCTTTTAAAAAAAGTCAAACCTCTTTAGCATTTATGTTTTATTTATTTATCAAAATATATATTAAATATAATAGAAAAATCTAAAATCTCATAATATAATAAATTAATATTTAAATCTCTACTAATAATTATGTTCATATTTAATAATTGTCAATACTTAAAATAAAATTCTTTCAATAGAAAAATGCCTATATAGATAATAAAAAAATTTGTTTTATCGGGTTTATTTCTCCTCTCTCCTCAAAATCAAGAACAATATCATAAAAAAATTATTTTATATTCTCTTACTTACACATATATATATTTGTTTAATAGAGCATAATAAGTATATAAGTTTTGTCAACAACAATTAAAATTAAATCAGATTGAATATAAAGGAGTCCATATTTCTTAAATAAAGTTTATGTTTGAGTTTAGTTTTTTTTTTGAATGAGTTATGTTTGAGTTTTGTAGATGACAAAAATCTATGGTAGGAAAGTTACCTTTTATTAGAGCCCAATAATATTTTAAAGTTGGGTTATTCAGTAACATAAAATATATCAAACAGTTGTTAGAAATTTTGTTTGTTTTTTAACTTAATTTGAAAAATAACAATTTATATTAAAAAATTAAGGAAAAAAAGATATAGAAATCTAATACATTGTTTGGATAATGTATTTTAAATATTTCAGACCCCATTTTTCAAATAAGCAGACATCCTCATTTTCAAAATGTATTGACAATCTTGTCTTATTGTTTCCATCTGTCCTTTTTTCCCCTTGTGACTAAACAAATATTAAAAAAAAATCATGTTGAAAAAAAATATATAAACTTTAAAATTTGCATTATCATGGTTTAAATAAAATTATCATCATTATCATAAAAAAGCAAATTGACTATTGAAGAAATCAAAGAAGACTAAACAAGTGATTAAAATTGTGAGATGTGTTATGCATTTTCCAAATCTCCTATCCTTTTCTTTAGCCACTTGGCTTTCATCCCAACCACAATATTCTTAATTATTACATAAAATAATACTTACAAGCAACCACCCCAAAAGTTAAAAAATGATATTTAATTATATATATACAGTGTATCATAAAGTCAAGGGACCAAATACACATAAAAAAATAATAAGATATGATTTTTTTTAATAAATTTATATAATATAGAGAAGTGTAGATTTCGCTTTCTTCTTTGCTCATGTTATAATAAAGAATACTGTGATAAAGGTATAATCTCAAGAGATACTTGGAAGCTACTCACCAAGTTCACATACTTTAAAACATGTTTGTCTACATATAAAATATTTCAATATCTTTGATAATATATATGATAAAGCCACCTAACCCTGACTTTCCAACTCTATTAAGACTTCATTTAATATAATGACTAAAATTATAAAATTAATGGCAATGTTCTTTGTAATATTTTTATATTTAACAAATATTAAAAATTTCAGGGAAATTACATAAAAGAAAACCCATTTGGAGAATTTATTCCAAAGGTACTTAGGTCCTTGAAATCTTTAGTGACTTATTTTTAGTCATGTATAACATAATAGTTTTATCTCTGTGTAAATATCTCTGTTTTTCCCTTTGAAACTGGGGGTGTAAATATTTTAATGAGTATTTTTTTTTTCACAACTATTCCATAAAAATACCTATTTTTCACTCTGTATATTTCTCAATTTTTTTTTTAAAAAAAAGAGAACACTGTCCAATTGGCTTCACATGTCCGTACAAAAAATTTGTTAAGAGATAATATAGTTTATAGTTGAACAGTTCCCTTTTTTTTTACTATATTCCTGCCATGCCATGACATTTTTCAAATATTTTTTTCCTTTTATTTCTTAATTAACCAAGTAAAGCTATTATTGGACATATATTATAACCATATAGTACCATATCCGGACAATCTCCTATATATAAGCAATCTATTGCTATGGCCCTACATTCGCTCTCCAGAGACTGAACCTTATCAATAAGTTAAAAGAGGCTGGCAGATATCATTGACCCAATCTAATTTTCTAATTTTTCAACCAACTTATCCACATTATTTTAAAAATCTTATATAAAATTATTCTATTTATAAATACATGAAGAAAATGTTTAATTTAGAAAAATATTTGTCTATCCATATATCTCTATGTGTTAGTGAAGTTTAGAGGATATTTTTTTCTATACGAATTCTCATCAAAATCAATTTAAGAATTCTCTAAATTTTTTTATTACGATTGAACCAGAAACTTTCCGTTTATAAGAAAAATTTCTTGTCATTACGTTACAAAATTTTAAACAAGACCTCTTAGTATTCAAATGTCAAATTTAAAAATGATTCAAATTCACATTAACTACTTAATTTTATCATAATTACTTAAATAATATGTTTATTTAAAAATCCATTCTTCTGGTGGTGTAGGTTGTAATTACCAGAAGTGTTGTTCGTTTCACGTAAAAACTATCAAAACTATTGATTGATATATTGATACTAAATTACTAATGAGAGAAGGGTAATTAAAATAATTGTAATTATAAAATATTTTTTACATATTAAAAGAGAAAAGTGCAAATTAAGTATAATTTGACTTGGAAATTAGAAATATAAAAAATGATTTTAATTTCCCCTAAACCATTATGTTTTTGGATTAAAATTATGTGTTAAATACATTATATATATAATTAGAATTAGAGGAGAGCTTATTGAAAAAACAAGTGATGAGACAAAATTTGCTAAAAAAAAAGAATAATGACGAGTCATGAGAGTGAGACAGAGAATATGGATCACAAGGAAAATATTATTTTTCTCAATCTTATTTATAAATCAATTATAATATATTTTATATAAATTAAAAAAATTAAATTTTATTAACTATATTATAAAAATTAATAATTTTATAATTTTACTCTTATTTAATATATATTTTTTCTAATAAAAGTAAAATTAATATAAATAAAAATTAAATGGTATATTCCTATAAAATTTTATAAATATAATTAAAATAAATATTATTTATTTCTTATAAATAAATAGGATCCTTCACGTGGAGATTGGATTAGGTGTGGATAGGGAAATAAACAACCAAGCGTGTGTATCGGGAATTAGATTCAACCTCACACACAACGTATATGTGGGCCACCATCTTACCCACGTGGCATATTCTTGACCACTACTGTTTGACTCCCCATCATTCTTGTCTCATCCAGTTACCTCCACAATATCCCCGCTCCATTCTCCAGATGATTGCGTTAAACTTACGAGCTTTTAAATTATTTTTATTCATAAATTATTTTTAATATTTGTATACAGTATAAAAAATCTTAAATCTTATTAATTATAGTATAAAATTTAATAATTTAATAATTTTAATTTTATTTAATATATTATATCTAATAGAAATAAAATTAATATAAATAAATAAAAAGTAAAATAATATATTCATATAAAAGAAATTTTCACTTTCCAATCAGAATAAGTATTATCTCTTTATCCTATAAATATGATTGGAAGAATATTTTTTTCCAACAACCTCCAAAATTAATTGAAAAATTTGTTAGAAAATTTTCTCATTAAAATATTTATTATCTAAAAGTATTTAAAATTTATTTAAAAATTGAATGCATTTGGTTTGACACTAAAATAGAATGTAAGTAACTAATTCTTAATAAATTTATTTGTTTTCTATCTTTATTTTAACACATTTTAAGCTATATGCAATTAAAGGTAAAATATAAGGTATTTATATATAATTAAAAATATATTATATACAACTAAAAATATTATATCTATTTAAATGCATGATTTTATATATAAATTTTAAGTATTTTTTAGACAATAAATATTTTAATAATTGATTTTTTAACGATTTTTTCTTATTACAATAACTTCATATATTTATTAGTTATGAAGTAGTAATAAAACATATAACTTAATTCATAGAGCTTAATCACTTTGATTAATTGGATTGCTTATAAATATCTACGTAGAACAATTAAAATAAGTCTATATGGAGACAAAATTTGATTCTTTTGGGAGGACAAATTTTGTGTCTGTACTTAACTCTCCAACCATCCATTACCTTACATGGTGTGAAACACAGATCCAAACCTTACTGACTCAATAGCTTGGCCGTCCGATTAACGCATCATGCGGTATGAGGGATTTGAGATGGAGGGAAGAGAAAAGAAGGATTTTACTCTATATTTAAAACTTTTAGCTAAACTTAATAAAAGAGATAATATTTTTAATTTATCATATTATTAGCCTATAATTTTTTTTATATTTTAATATTATTTATATATTATATTTTATTAAAATATTATATAAAATAATATAAAAATAAATTTATCTATATAAAATATTTTTTCTTCCTCTTTTTTTTTAAATTAAATAAAATAATATTAAAATATCTCTCATATCCTTACTTAATATTAATCTAAATAAGATAATAATAAAACCATTCATCTTCCCTTATTTCTTTTATCTTTCATTAAAATATATCACCCCTTCTCCCTTCCATTGACTTAAACATTAATACAAAGGACTAAATCCTCTCAACCTTTTGATTAAGATAAAATGCTGAATAAAATTTATTATTCTATTCAGTTAGGTTCAAAATATAAAATATTTATATATAACTAAATATATATTATATAAATTTTTTAAAAAATTATATAGATAAAGATGAGTTGTATTTATTTAAGAACCTAAATTTTTAGGTATCTTTAAATAATAAATTTTGCAAGAAGAATTTTTTAACAATTTTCTCTTGTTATTAATATATTTTCACATAAATCCCTCTTTAATTTTTATGCTTGGAATTTGATAATGTGATTTTGTATCCTTTTTATATTATTAATATTAAAATATGTTGAAATTTGATGTTTGATTGCTAAACTATTATTAGCTCCATTGAATACGTCTGTTATTCGCTCATTGAGGACTCTAGAGACCAGAAAGCAAGAATGAGGGGCAAAATGGCCATTGCCAAAAAAAAAAAAAAAAAAAAAAAAAAAGAGCGAACCCCCGCGTTCCCATAATCCTAGTTCTATTTCGTGACTGTAAAGATTCTTACCTTATTTACCCCTCTCCTTATAGCTTAAATCCTGACTTGTCCATCCTTACCCGTATTCTGTTACATGCGCTATCATCTGTAGATATTCATCACCCGTCTTCGTCTCTGATCGTTCTGTGCTCGGAACTGATCGCGGTGACTCGACGGTTTCCGAAGGCGGAGAATCGGCATGACGCGGCGGTGCTCTCACTGCAGCAATAACGGGCACAACTCCCGAACTTGCCCGTCACGTGGTGGAGGTGCCGGCGGCGGAAGCACTGGAGGTGTGAAACTATTCGGTGTTAGACTAACCGATGGATCAATCATTAAAAAGAGCGCGAGCATGGGGAATCTCTCTGCCCATTACTATTCTTCTTCTTCAGCGGCTGGATCACCGAATCCCGGGTCGCCGTGCTCTGACCCGCTCCGAGACCTGGTTCATGAGCAAGACGGGTGCTTGTCCGACGATCCCTCTCATGCCTCTAACTCCGCGAACCGTCGTGGGGAAAGAAAGAAAGGTATTATTGCAATTATTTTCGAAGTTGTGCATTATATTTTTTTTGGCCAGAAAAATTATGAATTTTTTTTTGAAAATTGAACTTGTGAAATTTTGGAAGTTGATTACCCTGGATTCTCTCTGCGTTCAAATCATTTCGTTTGCCGGTGGAGGAGCTATTTTGCATGCGTTATTGCCTTCCCTTATCATTTTGGCTTGTGGTTGTTTACTTTTATTTACATATCTTAAAAGACCATTGTACTTAAGAAATTAGAACTGGTCATTTTTTGTTGTTGGTGGAGTCATAAAGTCTCTTGGTAGTTTTGAGTCGGTCAATTTATCTCGAATTTATCTTAGTTAATGCTTTTTGGTTGCTCATTACTGTTTATTTCAAATAGACTTCCTATATAGGCTTGCATCTAGCCTAATATGTTTGAGACTCACAGCGCTTGACAATAAGACACTTAGGCCATGTCAATCCATTGTTATCATTTTTTTATAAGGGAACAGTTGGTACTAGTAAAGAGGCAGGGTCTTGGGAATGTCAGTTGAATAGTTTATACTTCGCAGCATCTTTTAAACTCACTCCTGGATAACCTTAAAGAGGCATCTGCAAAGTATCATGCTTGCCTACAAAATTGAATTTTTAATTTTAAAGTTACAACAGAATCTGTATGTCTGTTCCTATGACATCTTTTTCGGGATCACATGTTTTAATAAGTGTCTGGTTATTCCACCCCAATCATAGTTACATGCAATTATTCATCCAAAACAAGGCTTGTTTCTGGCATCAGTTTTCAGTAATTTCTTTCTTTTGATAGTATGATGTAATTATTTTGCTGTCTCTCCAAGGCACGTTTGGCAATACTATCTAGTCCTTGAAGATGTGTTTATTAGTTTGCTAAAAATGTTATTGTAGTAGTAAATTGTTTTTCCAGAACAAAGGCCAAATGGTATACCCTCTTTATCTCTTTCGAAGCTTTGGAGTTTTGGGGGAGGGAGTTAGCCATTATTCATATTTTAGTCTTGGAATAGGTTAATCTTGGGCTTTAAAGGGACAATAAGAGCATAAAGTTGGGGTAGTGAGGATGAGGATGTTGAGATGGATGTGTGGTTATACAAAAAAAGATAAGATTTTGAATAAACATATAAGAGGAAGAGTTGGTGTGGTTTCTATTGAAAAGAAAATGGTAGAAAATCATTTGAAGGGGTTTGGACTCGTATAAAGAAGGCCGTTAGAGGTGCCGATAAAGAAAGTAGATCAAAATGTATGGAGTTTTTTGAAAAGAGATAAACGAATATTGAAGATAACACTTAATGAAGTTATTAGACCTTTTGGTTAACAATTTATGCAAAGATTTGATTATTGATAGAGAGTAATGGTGTCGCTTGATCTGTGTAGTTGCCCCTACCTTGGGGTTAAAGATGACAACATGTAATTTGAAATGAATTCTGGACCAATAATTTGATTCTTGAAGGAAAATATCAGCTTCAAATCCTAATAAATGATACTTATCATACACAACCGTCATGTTTTTAGTTTTTACCTTGTAACATTTTTGCACTTTATGTGATGACTATAATTGGTTGAATAAACCTTTTGACTATGTATTGCTATTAATAATTTTTGTCTTCGATGATTAATTTGTTGCCTTGAATTATCATATAGCAATAATGTAGTTGTCTCATTGGGTATGTTGAGTGCCCTTTGTAACTAAATATTGGGTACTTTTATTCAATTTGTACTGGGTTTTTAGGTGTTCCATGGACTGAAGAAGAACATAAGATGTTTTTAATTGGTCTCCAGAAGCTGGGTAAAGGTGATTGGCGAGGCATATCTCGCAATTTTGTTGTGTCAAGGACTCCTACTCAAGTAGCAAGTCATGCCCAAAAGTACTTTATCCGGCAGAGCAATGCTACCCGGAGAAGAAGGCGTGCCAGTCTTTTTGACATGGTTCCAGATGTGGTAGGTCTTCATTCATATTCTTTATTTGAGTCATCCTTTTTTAGTACAAAATGCTTATCTACCATTGCCAAAGGTGTTATCTTTGGATTGTGGAAACTGATTCATCTGAAAACAAACAATGCCAAAAATTGCAAGTGCTGTCTTAGTTTTACTTTTAACTTGAAGACCACTGTATAAGCAATCTGAATAATTATGACATGCTCGTGTTGACCTTGTGCTGCAAGTTTCGTGCGAAAAGCTTGCTTTATTTTTTGGGGAAAATGCCATAGTCTGTTTGGCTTTCAATTATATTATATGTTGATGCTTGAATAATAATGTAAAAGAAAATATTTAGATATATTCTTCCACATTTTCACCAAAAAAAAAGATATATTCTTCCACATTTGAAGGGACAGAATGGTTGTACCGTGCAGACTGTTGGTCTGCATGATGCTGGTTCTTGCTTTAGACAGTCTAAGTAGCAATGTTGCATTGCTGATTCCTAAGTAAGCTAATGAAAGCAATGGTGATCACCTTAGTCGTAGCTTGTCTTTGATTGTGAGTTACAGCCGATGATTATCTTATATTTTGTCACAATTTCTTTTTAGCTATTAACTGTTTTCTTAACCTATATTAGGCTTCAGATCCACCTTCGGTGCCAGAAGATCAAGTATTATTGCCACCTTCTGAGAACTCACAGCCTGGTAGTGCAAATTTACAACCATCATTAGATCTCTCCCTCAAGTCAGAATTTGAACCCATGGAAACTAATTGTGATGAAAATGTGGAAGAGCCGTATGAAACTATGGTAAGATCGAGTGGACTGACACCAGTGGCTAACGGATTCATGCCAACGTACGTACCTGTTGCATTTTCCTTATGGCCATCAAATGCAGCCCCCTTTGAAGAAGTTAAGGAAGCTGAAAAAGCTTATCATCAGGTGCTTAAGCCAATCCCAGTAGTTCCTAAGGAACCAGTCAATGTTGATGACCTTGTTGGCATGTCTCAACTGAGTTTGGGGGAAACGCGAAAAGGTGATAGAGAGCCTTCCCCACTTTCTTTGAAGTTGCTGAGGGAGCCCTCAAGGCAATCAGCATTCCATGCAAATGCTCCAGTTGGTGGTTCAGATTTAAACAATGGCAAGAACAGTGCAATTCAAGCAGCTTAAGCTTTTAAATTCTACTGATGACAGCAGTAATGAAGCCTTCCTTTGGTCATGGTTCCATTTGTATTTTGTATTATTATATACTTATCCTTTTTTTTTCCCTTTTGGATCCATCATGTTATCTTTAAGTAGCAAGAAGTCATATGTTAAGTAGCTCAGGTTAGATAAATTCTTGAAATTTTTATTCTTTCTGACTGTAAACAACTGGAAGCTTAAATAATCAAATGACCACGAGGCTCGGTTCCTCAAGATTTGGTTATATTAGTTCACTTGCCAGAGCCATTTATTATGCAAGCTCTCGCACTGCTGCAATAGCCAATAGGTGTCCTGTATTATTGTGAGTTGAGAATTCACCTTTTGCTTGATAGGGGGAACTGGGAAGGAAAAGGTCAATGCGTTGAATCATTTTGTCGCCATTTATTCCCCCTTTCCCAAATACTTATTAAGTTGGCCCTTTTATCAAAGATTTAAAATTATTTCCTTTGCAGATTGATTTTTAAGAGAGCTATAAGCAGAATTTCTTTGGCTGTTGCAATGGCATTAAACAATATTAGATGCAAGCATTACTAGGGTATCGCAGTAATTACAGAGTGAATTTGGTGTAATTTGTCACTAAACAATTAACAGACTGAACTGTATTAATTGAAATAAGGAGGATGGCCTTTATATTAGGAAAAGTTTCCGTTGATTCTTCTCCAATGGATATGCAATTACTTGAACTCTATACTATATATTACTATGGTTACATAGCTTGATTCTTTGAAGATGCTTCATTCTGATAATACTTGAGCTGTTGGGTTCTCGGCAGCTATTTGGGGAACACGGCAACATGAACCTGATTTCTTGAAAGCTGACTTAAAACAACATTATATGTTACCTCTAGCGTATTAAGAAGTCATTACTCTTCTTGAGTTCAATCAGCCTCTATTTTGGTGGCCCAAACCTTATTATTTCTATGTGGTCCTGGCTTTTTTCCAGGTTTGCGCTTACGAGGATCATGTCTTGTTCGTCTTATTTAGATAAAATTTTGGCAGATAGCAAAATTTGGCTGTAGTGGGTAATGGTATGCTGCTTTCAATAATGTTTTTGCCAAGCATCTGGATTCTGAAAATGAGCAGAATTTGATGCTGCCACTGAAGAATGCCTCCTTAAAGTCACTAAGAAAGCAAGCTCAGCTAATCCCTCCATCACTGCATCAATACTCACTGGTTTGGGATTATCCGTGTCAGAACATTCTTGATGAGAAAAAGAAGGAATAGGGATATATTTTTTGCCAGGCCCTAAAGCTGCTAACTCTTCTACGTGGCAGCCCATTAAGGAAGGTCCTATGAGCAGCTAATTCTCTGACGCGGCAACCCATCATGGACGGACACTAACGTTGCATTCATGCCTCCTTTATTGGATCTACTACTAAATGTGCTCTGGTAAAAAAAACCTTCACATTTTAAGATTTTTAATCTTGCTTCGCTATCTGGCTTGGAGATTTATTCATTTTAAAGGCCATTATCTGGTTTAATTTACAGCCATCTATGTCATTTTCTGTCGTGTGAATGGCATTTATCTTTATTTTGGTTCCTGCAGACAACTGTAGATGAAACGGCGTTACATATATATATAACTGGAAAGCAATGATGATTCTGCATGATTTGAAAGCAAACTGGCAAGGGACCATTAGAAAAGATAAAACAAATCAAACTGGTGAGAGAGACATGTTTTGTGCAGGTATCTAGCATAGAAGTGTGCTGATGTAATATTTTCCAGTGGATCTAGTTATAATGCAGGAGATTGATGATTGTTATCAACATAGGAGATAGTGATGAAAAAAAGAAGTGCAATCGGCTAAGCTTGAGAAAAAGACAGAGAAACCAGATTCTGATCCCCTTCTTCCACCCACCCAAACTCTTTTTATTATTGTATTTTAAAAAACTCTTTTCACAAAGGAACAGATGTGTGCCAATCAGGCAAAAGAAACAATCTTATTGGAAGGTGAGAAGGAGGTGTGCGTGTGTGTGGGGAAGAGAAGGCAGGCAAAGAGGGTTGAACTGTAAATCATATGGGAATAGGAGGCCCCTGTCCTTTCAGTCCAGTGTGGCAGAGGAATAAAGAGAGAATTTCTTCTCAAACACTTAATTTCTCCTTTTTCACCTATTGTCTTCGATTAGAAAGGAGTAAGATATATTATTATTTATAATATATTTGAATTCTAGATAATATTATTTTATTATGGTTTTAGTCGCGCTATTTAGGGAGATATTCTAGCTCTTAGATACCTAAATTTACGTCTGAGAGTAATAAATGGCTCGCCCTACCTAATATTGATATCGTCTAAGAGAAAGAGAGACTTTACCCTGCTTTTAAATCGTGAATAAACTCAACTTCTTTTTAAAAATTTTTATACAAAAAAAAATTTATCCTTTTTAACATTATGTTGGAATTATAGGCAGAGATGAACAGAGAAAGAAATGACAAGCACCACTCAAGTGCATCCCCAAAAGTTCTTATGTCAATCATTGGCATTTGCCCCTCTCAATGTTTCTTCCTTCTCTATTTTGGTCACTTGATGATTGTCCTTCCTTATTCTCTGTCCACCATATCTCCCCACATTAACTAAGCTTTTTTTTTTTAAATATCAGACAATTATTTTCATGCATTACGTGGAGTCTATATTTTTTCCTTAAAAAATTATATTTTGTGTTGATGATAATTCATACACAAAATTCTGAACACCCCAGAGTTTATCATTTGGATTATTAGTGGCAATAAATCCTTTTACATATTTGGCTTAGCCTTTCTTTCTTTTGAACAAAAAAAAATTAAATGAATTAGATTATAAAGATTAAGATAAGAATATATCCTTATACTTAAAGAATATTTTATAAAAATATTAATAAACTATCTACTAATAAAATTTTTATATTAATAATAAAATTTAAATTCATAATTTTGTAGATTATAAAACAAATTTTTACTAACTAAATAATATTTTTTTTTTGGCTAGGTTGATCTTTCTTTTAATTTGGAAGCTTTGAACATCTATTATTGTTTATGATCTGGGATAAGAGTGGTGACAAGCAAACGACTAGTAGTAGGACACAATAAAGATAACAGAAAGAAGAGGATGCCGTAAATTTATGAGTACCGCAGAACTTGCAGCACGTGTCCTGTAAAAGTAATCTTCTTACAGTAAAAGAAGGTTTTACTTTGTTTAATATCAATGAGTGTGAGGGAATGGTCTGTCACGTTTCAGAATCAGTTGATAGCACTCGCCCGAACACTCCCTAGCTAGTCTATCCCTATAACATCTGTTTTCTTCACTTCAATCCTGTAATGCTTGTGGAATCATTCAACTTAAACTGTTTCCATGGTTTCAGACTGTGTGCTTGGATTTGGACTAAAAAGTAATTATATGCTAAAAATTTAGTGTAAAAATACTTTTAAAACGATTCCTTAGTATTTTAGAACATAGGGACACTCTTGATCATGGTACAGATAGAAATTACGAGGTAGTATTATTTTGTTCTAGAAATATATGGAAATACTAATACAAATTGAAATCGTATGGAAGCTTGTATTCACTTGTACTGATATCTTCACAAGGGATTCCAGAATTGATGGGACATGGAATACTTTAGAGAAATTCCAAGTTTAATTTAAAGCAAAACTGTCTTTTCACTGAAACATCTGGTTTTCTAACTTTCTCTTACCTGTATATATGTTCCTTCTTCCTGCTAGAAGAACCTGAGCTCTCTTGCTTGAGAGATGAGGATGCATTTATAATATTATTATTATTATTTATTAGTGGCCGTAATAAACAGGCTTTTTAGCTCTTTTTTTAGGATAAATTCTTTGTCTCATGCGATGCTCGTTTTGGTATTTTCTTTAAATTAGTTTTCTTTTGTTGCCATTTGCTTTGAATCATCTAACTTGAAAACGAAGAGCATATGCTATTTTAGTAGATGTGTCCTCATGAAAATAGAAAAGAACTTCTCCACCAACTCATCTATGATGTTAACAACAATAAATCTTCTCATTCTTTGTACAATTAGTTAGGGATTTGATTCTGGGTCTGTATGTATGGAATAAATTTAATTGAAAGGAGTTTATTCTATGTATCTTGAAAAAGATTAATATCTTGCATGGATAGAAAATATCCTTCATTTTTAAAAAAGACAACATTTTTAAATGCTAAAAAGGAGAACATGTTCATGCATGGTGCATTTAAAAAAATAAAAGAATATGCCCATGCATGTTAAGCTATATGTGATATGTGGATGTAGTTTCATATGCACATCGTGAAAACTTGTACACTTGAATTTAGATGTATTATGAGTGCAAGTACAGCAGGGAAGATAGAGAGAGAGAGAGCATCACAATAGACTCTAAGAAATAATTGGTAGCACTTGATTATATATTCGATTCTAGATAAATAAATAAATAAATAATGATATATTGTGTCAATTCAATTTTTTCCCTGGAATTTATTAATGATTTCTTTCTAGATAATGCGATGCTCAAATGATGGACCCAAGTTCCGTACAGGTACTATTTTTTGAAATTAGAGAGTAGTTAAAAGTATTAAGCCTTTTT
The DNA here is from genome assembly GCA_037074615.1 of Leucaena leucocephala. Taxonomy (NCBI): domain Eukaryota; kingdom Viridiplantae; phylum Streptophyta; class Magnoliopsida; order Fabales; family Fabaceae; genus Leucaena; species Leucaena leucocephala. The sequence goes on along the minus strand of CM073558.1, from coordinate 3,497,645 downwards.
CAAGTTATAAATAGATATTGATGATTGTATGGTGACTGACAATAATTTGAGATAATGTGACGCTCAAATTCAATTGCATGAATCTATGGATCACCAAAAATAGTTGCTGTGAATTGATTATATATATATATATATATACACACATATACGTATATATAGACACACATATGTCATCCATCAATACAAAATATGTTATATAAAAATAATCAAATAATAATAGTATATAATATATAATAAAATATTCTGACACTTCCTCCCTATTCGGTAGAATATTATAATCAATTGGAAAAATTGGGATAAAGAACTTATTGTTAAACATAACTGTAAAAAAAAAAAAAGACTTGGATTGTATCACTTGAAAGATAAATGGGTGTTTGGATCCGATTCAAAAAAGTACTTATATATCAAATAAAAATTGGTTCAACTAATAAAAAATTAGTTTATACTCTATAAATTTATAAGTTTAAATCCCTCTATCGATGAGAGAATTTTATTAACAGACAATATATAATTATTTCTATAAATAATTTTTAAATTTAGAGATATATTCTAACTATGATAAGCTCCTGACATTTAACTTAACTAAATTTTTTTAACAAAAAAAAAATTTGCCTTTTAGGAGATAACTTTTCTCGCATATTTTATGGAAAATTATTTAAAATAAACTAATCCAACACTAACCTCTTCTCCTCAAATATATTTGTCAATAGGTTCTTAATCCCAGTTGTCTCTAATCATTATAGGTTAGACGCATTACATGGAGTTTGAAATGATTTGTATTATTATTGTATCATGAGTAGTAGAAATTGTTATATATGGTTTCAAATTTTGCAAACACTATACAAGATACTCTCCCACCAATGCTTATGAAGGTTCATTTTTATAGTATCTGTTCTTTTTTCCTCCAATCAACATTTAATGAAAAAGTCACTTCTAAAACGGTTAAGGTTTGTAGTATTCTTTTAGTCACTTCAATTTTGAAAACTTTTAAGGGGAAAAAATTCTTAAGAAAAGTTGCCGGTTAGTTTCTGCTTTCTTTTTTTTAATAAAATAATAAAAAAACAATTATAAGATTATTTTCTCAGCACACCGTTGCTTATATCACTTTTCAGCACCTTTTTCTCAGCTATAAAACCCAGCCTCTCCCACCACCAAATCCAGCATCCCCACCAACGCCTTCTAAATTATATATCTGTCTCTTTTAAGCCCACCTTCCTCCTCCTCATCTCACTCTCTCTCTGATGTCTTCTCGCAGACAAATTGCTGCCATGAAACAATCCCTCTTTGATCAGGTTCTTCTTCTTCTTCACTCCTCATTTTATCATTTTAACTTCGTCTTTCTGTATAAACACATTTGGTAGTGGATCCCATATTCAAACAATCTTAACGCTATAAAGATTGCATTTTGCATCAGGGGAAATAAAGATAGTGGGAGTTTTATAATGGTATTTATCGTTAGTTTCATGGGCATTGATTGATTGATTGACTGATGGAGAATCAAATACTGCTTCTGTTGTTCTATGCAGGGATATCTGGATGAACAGTTCATTCAGCTTGAGGAGCTGCAGGATGATGCAAATCCGAACTTCGTTGAAGAAATTGTAACTCTTCATTACCGCGATTCTTCAAAATTTATATCAAACATAGAACAAGCGTTGTAAGTCATATTTATCATATTCTTACTTCCTTTTATTTCTATGCCTTTTTCTTTCTTTTTTTAGCCTAATGATTCTGTCATTCTCGCTCTTGTTACAGGGAAAGGAACCCACTGGAATTTAACAGGCTAGACTCTATGATGCATCAGTTCAAAGGAAGCAGCTCAAGGTAATAATGATAGAAAATCTCACAAGGATACTATACTATACTATATTAATGTGTCTTGCCTTATGATAACGAAGGATCTAATGACTTGAACTTGTGTATCAAAAAAGGAATCTAATGATTTGAACTTTGTTAATGGGCTGCAGCATCGGAGCCAAAAAGGTGAAAGCAGAGAGCACTCTGTTTAGGGAATATTGCAGGGCTAGAAATGCTGAGGGGTAATAATATCTTTTACTTTTGGTTCCTTCTCTTCACACTCACTTCCTACAAGCTGTTATTAGTACTTGTGAGGGCCTTCTAGCTAATCCTAGTCCTAGCATTTCATGAAGAGCCAAATCCAAGAACAAGATGTTCCTATGAGTCACTATTGTGTAGGTTCAGTGTATGAGTACATGCAAGCTCACTGATAAGCATTTACCACAACCCCACCTGTAAAAGTTGTAATTTTTCTGTTCCAATGAGGGTGCAGGTTCAGTATAAGTAAGCTCACTGAATAATTAGCATTTACCACAAGCCCACCTTTTAAAGTTGTATTCTTTAATCTTTTGTCAACAATGCAGAATATGGCAAGTTTTAGCTTACGTAAGAAACAACAGCAAAATTGTATTGAACAATAGTAAAATGCTGCTGTATGAATATGCAGATGCAAGAGGAGCTTCCAACAACTGAAGACAGAATATGCCACACTGAGAAAGAAGCTTGAAGCTTATTTTCAGGTGAGTTATTCTTGATGCAATTTTTTTGTCTTTTTGTTATGATGGAACAAGCAATTGGGGAGTTACTGATGATGATGATGATCCTGTTTTCACCATATTTATGAAGCAAGCAAGGCAAGCTGGGCCCTTTGAAGCAGCATGTCGCCCCAAGTGAAAAGGCTGATTAGATAAATCATAAATATGCAAACTTTGAGACAAAATGTAATTGGTGAATCTTGAGACTTTGGGAGTACAGATTCACCTCAGAAGAAAAAGAAGCAAAGGAAATGCTCTAGTGGGTTTAGGAATACTTTGCTTCCAAATGTCAGTTTTGTTTTCAAAGTTGAATGTAATGCCCTGAATTTTGCTTTTTATAGTAAAACTATTCTCTAATCTAATGGAACTCCATTGTTCCAATTTAAGTACCATCATCATACAAAATCAAGAGTACTCAACTCATTGTAGTACTAGTATGACAGTGATGGGTTTGGACAGTTCACACGCTTCACCAGAGATTTTAATAAGTTATAGATTAGATTCCTGAGAGAATATAAAATAAATAATCGTACTTTATGATGTTATCTGTTTTTTTCCTAGATATTCCCATTTTTTTTCTGGTTCTGTAAGAAAAATTGGTAAAAAAAATCAATTTTATTAAGATATCTAAAATTTATTTAAATATTCATATATGCAATCTATCTTTAATAAATATAATGAAAGAAAAATTATACCTGTTCAAAAAATCTGAATCTTTAGTTACCTTGTAACTATAAATTTTACAATGCAGGATTTTTTAATTACAAGTCCTTATTTTCATCTACTGCATTTTATGTCGTAAAGTTATGACTGCAAATTGCAGAAGAACTAGATTTAAAATTTAAGGCCTACGTGTTATCTTTCATATTTTTTGTTACATTATTTTTGAAAAGGGATTTATTTTTTTAAAGAAGAAGAAGAGGAATTTAAGTACTTTCTCCTAAGGCTTTAATAGTTATTGGAGGCCCCAATTTACAAAAGACCAAATTAATGTTTGGATGGAAGAAAAGCCCAATAAATTTGGTTGGAACATGGTCTAAGTCAACCATCTTCTAACAAGAAATGGCACGTTTTGAATTTGAGGAATTCATGTGCCCACGGTAAGAAATAAAATTGTAGTTTATGCTAATTAGAATTAGTATAGTTAATAAAGAATATATTTATATCTCATAAAGACATGAGTTCAATTTTCGCTGCTATTATAAGAATTCTTTTAATAGGTAATTTTGTAAGTCCTCTATAAACGCTCTTTAAACTTTAAAGTTATACTCTAATATTAGTAGGGACTAGCATCTATCCTATCTAAATCTTGTTTGTATAAAAAAATGTCTCTCTAGATTTGCTTCATGCAATATGTGTTCCGTGCAATTATAACATTTAGTGACTTCATAGTATATAACATTCAATTCCTTAGGTTATTTTCTCTTATTTTTGGGCTTTAGCCCTGTGGTGTATAAAAAAAGTATTTGATAAGTTTTTGATAATTTATAATGTTATTTTTTTAGGCCCAACTTACCATAACTTATGGTTAAATAATGGCAGAGGATACATGTTTTTTCAATTTATTATAATTTTGTATACCAAAAAACTGAAAATTTTATTATAATTTTTTTTTTAAAAAAAACTATGAGGCTGAATTCAAGAATAAAATATGTAAAAAAATTTATGAAAATATATGTTATTTTTTTAATAAATAAAATAAAGTCCCTATCCAATTACCTTGATCCTAAATCTATCAATGTAACATTTACAAGTTAGAGTTCATACCCATGTGATCAGTCTTATTCATTGATTATTATAAGTCTACAAGACTACACCCACCTATTTTATTATCCTATTTTATGAAGGCTTATTGATGTGGGGGAATAAAGATATTCACAACAAAGTACCCTAACCCAAGTAAGGTTTCTATTTATAGGTTTTGTTTTTGCTTATAATTTTTATAATAATAATTATATGTTCAAAAAATATTTCAAATTTTGTGAAACAGATCATACAATTTTTTTATTTAAAAAATGAAAAAAGAAATTGTCCTAAACACAAACTTCAATTGAGCGGCTTGACTTAGATCTAAACCGACCCGAATTTTCCGCCCGATCCGAATGGCCTCATTCCGGCCCGTTTGAGACACTATTTTCCCAAAGAAAAAATAAAATTGGGTCGAATTTTCCGAAGAGGACGCTTCCTCCTCTCCGCTTCAGATCACTCTCCTCAGTCAGACCTCTGTGATCGCCGTGGACCGTGACCGTTCTGCGTGCTTGGTTGCAAAATCCATCTCTTCGTCTTAGTGAACATCGGCATATCAATTTAGGGCGTTGAATTTGAAGAAGAGGACGACTCCACCTCCCCCAGATTTCGTTTTCTCCTTCCTTTGATTTCGGTTGATTGTTACTGGTCAGCTCTACTGTTCCACAATTCCCCTCTTTGTGATCGCCTGAAAACCAGTAGCAGAGGGCAATCTTAACCACTGGCCTTTTCCACTGCCACTGGACCGCTGGTAAGTGCCCTGTTGTTTTGATCCTGTCTTTGCCGTTAGTTGTTGCGTGTGTTTGAGGACAGAATGAGAAAAATGAATAGATAGATGGGGCCAATGATTTTCTTTAGAACTTGTCAGTTTTTTCGACTGCTTGCCATCTGCTGACTACTACTTCGATTTTGTGGGGAATGGTTGGATTAATTCCCCTCTTTTTCGTTTTTTCCTTAATTCTTTGGGGTTTCATGATAGGTGTTTTCAAATTAATAACCTTTAAAATGAAATGTGATTCTCGATGCTTTCATGACCGCTGCGATTTGCGTTTGAGTTTAATCTGAAAGACACATAAGCAGGGAAAATGAACTTTGAAGGTAGCGATTGAAGCATATGTTGGCTTCGTAACATATGAATCTCCTGAGGAAGCGATCAATGATTAATGTTTCGTTGCTTGAAATTAGTGCACTTTTAAGTTTTCAAACGTTCTTGGTCAACAGATTTAAGCTTATGTAGACTGCTACTCCCTTCCGCGCCCCACCCACCCACCCTCCCCACACGCTCACACACACACACGCCAACAAAAAATCTTTTAAATCCTTGATGCTATCTGGAGACAAGTGAATCCTTTGAAGATGTTCTGTGTTTTATGAGACAGCTCTGATTTGTTGCCTTGCCGTTGGCTATGTAATTTATTCTCACAGGTACTTGTGCGCTGACTCAGAAGAAGATTGATTTGTTGACAGCATGGTGGGTGATGTTACTTCTCCTATCTTTCAGTCCTTTACTGTTTATTCTTTTTAACCATGACTGGTATGATCTCATAATGATCGTGTTTCCCCACTCTTGTGAAATTATGAAAATAGAATTACCTTCTTGGAGCTTTCAAGCCAGCGTGTAACATCTTAATTACATTCAATGATGGGAAAAGTCGAAAGCAGGTTAGCCACTCTTTAAATTGCTTAGGTTGGTACCTTACATTATTTTATTAGAATTATCAAAACTTTATTATACAATGCTATGTCTTATCAATATTTGAATAGTGTGACAGAACTTCCCACCTCTTCCTTCTAGTGACTCATTTGCTTTTTGTGTGGTTGATAAATCTCTGTATTTACACATTTATATGATTTTCCTTTGTTATTTTGTGATTTTTTTTTTGTTTGAAGGTTCCATTTAAAAAAGAGAGTGGCCAAACAGTCACTGCCCCACTTTTCCAAAGTCAAGAAAACATTGCTGGGAAGGTATTTTACTTGTTGGAGTCTTTATTATTAATTGTATGTTTTCTGTTTAAATAACTATTGATTTTGTGTCTTGTTAACCTTACTACCCGAAGTTTTGTCTATGCTGCATGTTTAGATTATAATCGAGCCAATGCAAGGGAAAAAGATTGACCACAATGGCATAAAAGTCGAATTACTCGGACAGATAGGTTAGTCTTTGATGAGGAATGCATTTCTAAAGTTTAAATGGATGAAGAAAAGTAAGTAGAGTGTGGCATTACTTGTTCATGCACTTTATTGACCCCTGTGCTCTTCACTTTATCTGTTGTTAGGTGTGGAATGATAGCTTGAATCTGGTGCATGACAAGTTGTGGTCATTTAAAAAACGTTTTCAGTTAATTATTATTTAACGAATTCTTTTTAGGGTAAAGCATTAACTGCTGTCCTTTTTTTTTATAATTATAGCTGAATTGTTGTCCTGAAAGATCTCAAGATTAAAGATGTAAACTAGCTTTCCAACTAATCATAAGTTACTGATAGCATCCATCTCATTTTTGTCAAATAACTTTTCTATTTGAATCTGTATCTTAACTTTGACGAGAATATGTATTTTGTGAATTATGATAATAAAATTTGATTTAACTGTTAACGTAGCTGGGGCCGGAGATAAATTATTCATTCATAATTGTTATTGAACATATGCGAACTATTCACTTGTGAAATGCAGTAAGGAATTTTTCATTCTTTGTTTTTTTTACCAGTAATATGAAGTTGACCTCAAACTTTGTTTGCTTATGCAGAGATGTATTTTGACAGAGGAAACTTCTATGACTTTACTTCCCTTGGTGAGTAATTGAGTATTCTATATCTTTGGATGAAAAACCTTTTACATGGTTTTATGTAGCCAGTTATTCATATATAGCAGTATAGTACAACAAATTACTTCTATGGTGAAAGATATAGTAGGTTGTAGTTTCAGTTAGGAAGGAGGACTTTATTCTAGTTGGCATTTCATCTGTAATTCATCTTGAAGGTGAATGAATTGAGCAAAATATCTTATAAATATGCCTCCAATTATTTATTATTTTTCTTGCTTTCTTTTGCAGTACGAGAACTAGATGTTCCTGGAGATATTTATGAGAAGAAAACTTATCCATTTGAGTTTTCCACAGTTGAAATGCCATATGAGACATATAATGGGGTAAATGTCAGGCTTAGGTATAATTTCTCGCCTCCTTATAATTTTATGCACGTGCTTTCCTATTTTGGTTATAAAGGAGATCTAAAGGCCATGTGCATTTGCTTTTTGTTGACACTGTGGTACAGCTCTGGTGCCCTGATGTGTTATGCTGGTTAAAATTTTGCTGTACATCAGGCTAAACAAATATGATTAGCAATTGAAACATATATAAAGAGAATGATGAGTTGAAACTTGAATACAATATTCTGTGACCCATTTTACGCTTACAATTTTCAGGTATGTTTTGAAAGTGACCATCAGTCGTGGTTATGCAGGAAGTATAATCGAGTACCAGGATTTTGTGGTATGATGTCTTTTTGTAAAAGGAAACTTTTCCATGATCCCATTTCATCTACTCAAGTTGAGATTGTTTTATTGATTAGGTCCGCAACTATTCTCCACCTCCATCAATTAACAATAGCATTAAGGTGAGGTCATTATGTTTGAATTTCCAAGCTGTTTTGATTTAATCAGATCTGATAGAGGAAATCCATCAGAGTGCCTTCAAGTCTTGGCACGTTTTCGTGAGTGAATAGCAGCAGCTGCTACTATTTCATTCTCCAAACTCTTTTTTAATCAAACAGTATAATAATCCTAACCCTTTAGTATTCATTTGACGTAAAGCTGGTCGTTGATCATTTGTCTTAAATTTCGTTAAAATTGTTGGCGTCTATTTCCAAATCTCATTGAGGTTATGGACTGTGCTTTTGCTTTCCTGTAAACTTTATTTTCCTTTATGCTCTAAAATCTTGATGACTGCGTTTATTTCTAGTATATTTTGCTTAACTTCATACCTGGTACAGATGGAAGTTGGAATTGAAGATTGCCTACACATTGAATTTGAATATAACAAAAGCAAGTAAGTTGAACGCTTACTTCTGTGAATCAAAAAGCAGACTAGATTGGTTGGTTTCTCAAGTTAAACAGGGAACTTTAAATAAGCTGTTTGGTCCAAATTTATAAGCATGGTTAGATTGTTAGGTTCAACTGGATATAGATTAGACGAATTCATCTAGAACTTGGTGAAATGTGCGTATGGGTTGCAGTTCTTATGGTTCAACCAGTCCTATAGGGGTTTAACAGGCTACCCTATGATGATATTCAAAGAATCTTGAACTCATTTGCTTATACCTGAAATAATTGTAAACACTGATTCATCTTGTAAATTCAGGTATCATCTGAAAGATGTCATCATTGGGAAGATATATTTTCTCCTGGTAAGAATCAAGATAAAAAATATGGACCTTGAGATTAGGCGTCGCGAATCAACAGGTTCAGGTACCAACACCCATGTGGAGACCGAAACATTGGCAAAATTTGAGTTGATGGATGGTGCTCCTGTCCGAGGTATGTTAATGATATTACTCTTGGCTTTCTGCTCACATTTTCCTGTTATTAGCACACCAACATATTTAAGAGAAATTTTCTGGCCCAGATGGATTAGACCCTCATAAACTTTATTTTCTTAATAGATTCACAAATTAGTTATACACAACATCTCTTGATAATAATTGTTGGGCCTGGAGAACACACTGGAGTGGATTATAATGAATTAGTTTAAAAAATGGATTACTACTATGCTACAAGCTAGTCTTATTTTGACCATTATCAATTGTTTTTTTTAAAGAAAAACTATTTAGTATGAGCCAATAGAAGCAATGGCTCTGATTGAGTTTTGTTTTTACAGGTGAGTCTATACCAATCAGACTGTTCCTCAGTCCCTACGAGTTGACCCCAACTCATCGCAACATTAATAACAAATTTAGTGTGAAATACTTTTTAAATCTGGTGTTGGTTGATGAAGAGGACAGGCGATACTTTAAGCAGCAGGAAATCACAATGTATAGGCTACAAGAAGAAACTTCCTGATTGATCATCGTACAAGGAATGAGTTATTTATAGGTGTAATGAGCGTAGAAATGACGAACATTATCATGGACATTCACTTGAAACCCTTTATCTAGGGTACAAAAGTCTGGTTTTCTAGCTGAGTAAAACACCTGCAAATTATGTACATTGGGTGCAAATTAATCCTTCTCTTGATGCAGTTTTGAAACATTTCCACATACATTCCATTAAAGCAAGTTACCTTATTTGAGTTGTGAGGAGTGTTGTGACTAATGTTATATACTTTTTTGTTTATTTTTTGCCTCCTTGCGTACCAACTGATGTTATGCACTGATTCAACGTGTGATGATTTATTGTTTTGTACTCTCTACTGTTACAAGAATCATCCACAACTTCACATTTCTTTTTTTCCTCCCACTTTTTACTGTGATAAAGAGTTTGGATTCTTGTCTGTTGGATCGTATATTCTTCTAATATTGGATCTTTTTTTTTCAAAACAAAAAAATGAAGATATATTAAGGATTTTAAATATAAGATCTAGTTAGAGAATGAGTTTTAGTGATTTTAATTCAATTTTGTTTTTCATATTTATTATTTTTTAAATTAATTTATCTAACTTATATACTAAAATATAATACAATAATTTAATGTTATGAATGAGTATTTGGGAATATTATATCACACACGTTATAATTAATTAAATAATTAGGTCACATTCTTTTACTAAAATAATAATTTATTTAGCTTCTTCTACATAAATTGATGTTAAAGTTAAAGGAACACAATATTCTAAATTATTACTCTAAACTGGTTTGTTCATTTATTTGAAATCTCTTAACTAATCATTATTGGAAAATTTATCTCTGGTTACTCAAGTCATAGACCAACAAATATAATGTAGAAACTCTAAGGGTAATCATAAATTTTAAAATTAAGATATTTAATAATAAAATTTGATTAATATTACAAAAAAATATAGTAGAAACTCTAGTCAACAAGTGTGCTAAAATACATTTATTTTTATAATTCAAGGGATATTTTAGTTTGGTTAAAATTTAAGCTAAGTTATTTATATTAATTAAGTAAAATTTTCTCATCACATTTGTCATTTTACTATCGTTAGTTGTTATAATATACATGTACACTTGTAAATTTACCTATGAATATTTATAAATTTTATATAAGATATTATGATATAAATTATGATTATAAATTTTTATATAAATACTTGTTATTTTGTTATTATTAGTTATTAAAATATATATGTATTTCAAAATTTGAAATACGGACATTTGTTATTTTGCTAGTGTTAGTTATTAAAATATGTATATACACTTGTAAATTTATATATATATATATGAATTTTTTTTTATAAAAATTTTAAAAAAAAGCTAAACTCCCTCACAATGTAAGGGTTGATATAAAAAATTTTGACATAAATTTTGTTCCTTTTGTTCTTTTTTTTAAAACTGAATTATGGAAGTTTTGTTTTAACAAATATCTCTGTAAAGCCCAATTATAATTTAACAATGCATACATTAATACTTTCCTTGCAAAAATTGTTTCCCTCTTTTAGTTTCTTCCAATCACTTTAGTTTTTTACAAGACCTTTGTAATCTTTCTTTTTGTTCGTTTGCTTTTATTGTACTCCAAATTCCTTTATGTTTAATATGTTATTTTGCCCTTTTATAAAAAAAAGAAAACAATGCATAGATTAACTTATCACTGGAATTCATATCAGTATTAATCATATAGCCCTAAAATCCCCCCACAGCTCTGCCATCATCACATAATGTAGCCTATATCCAAAATTTATACACAGATATTGTAATTTAAGAATAAATGATTTACTTATTACATCCAAAAAATTTTACACAGATTGTAATTCAAGAAAAGATGATTTGCTAGAATCATACAAACAACCAAAATGAGTCGCTTTCCCACCATTAAGGAGACAAGGGCGTACTCTCTCACACCCACACAACACACAATTTTTTATTGTATACGTAAATAGTAGAAGTTTGAATCTAATACCTCTTCTAAACAAAAATAATAATACAAAGAAACCTGTTGAAGTAGTGACTGAAATACGTTGGTCTCTAACTACCTTCCTTGAACAAGCCCACTGAATACTTGACTGTTCCCTGCTAGAGTTGCTTCCCACTCCACAGAAGACAGAAGGATCTGTGAGAGTGTAATCACAACTTGTTTCATATCAGGTCTTAAGATTGGATCATCATCCACACACTGCTTTGCCAGCATAGCCATCTGTCCACAGTAACACACCAACAAGAGTAAGTCACTACTAGTACAGTAAAATCTCTTGCACATTGTTGTACTTTGAGATGTGATTTTCAAATAAATGGAATCAGTTGAGTTCATCACTCACAATTCACCAATATTTCAATATTTGAAATAAGATTTGGACCTTTTTTTCCTCTGTGTGAGTGGTTGGACAACTATGGATTCATTTGATAAGGATGGAAACTAACTTACCTTAAATACACAATCATGGGGATACAGCTCCATCATATTAGGATCAATATGATTTCTCAAACTAGACATACTCATTGAATCGGGTGATTTCCTAAGAGCTGTCAACATCTGCAAATTTGACAAATATGAAGGCAATATCTCATAAACCAATTGCAACAGTACAACGCCACCACATGCCCATTATAAATGAAACAATATGAAATATAAACATGTAAAAAACAATACACGGAACAGATAAATACTACTTGCGTGAAAAAAATGCAGTACGTCAAAAGTTACAGCAAAGTACTTACCAATTTCTCACCACTATAAATATGTTGTTTGCGTTTATAATCATTCATTCATTATCATTTAGCAAATCACTTGATTCAAGCAACTATCAACTGACAAATTACCTAGCTCTTTGATTCTAGAAGCCACCACGTTCATCTGTTGCCACATATCTAGTATCTCATTCAACATAAGTCTCCGTTTTCTATAAAATCAGGCAATACTATGTTCACTTTGAGATCTAAAACTGTACTAGTGATTATAAAAATTACATGAGAACTATTGACTTCTTCGGTGAAGCAATGTGGAAATGTAAAAGTATGAGACTCTGCCAAACATGTCACCGGATTCAGAATCATATCTTGTGAGTAAAGAAGAACTTACAATAGATACAAGAGGACGTCTCTCAGGATTTTCTGACATTTTGCCTTCTGTCCGAACAGTGGCCTCCTTCCCTGATATTATCTCAAAAAGGACAATGCCAAATGCATAGACATCACTTTTGGTCGTTGCACGACCATCGCTCAAGTATCTGTTCAACATCATCATTAATAAAAGTATTCATTTTATTTTCTATTTTTATTCCTTATGCAAGAAGAATGAGTTTTTAGAGTTGTTTAATAGTGAAAAGCACTATTTCTTACTCTGGTGCAAGATAACCATATGTGCCAACAATTTTGGTGGCGGTAATTTCTTCTTCATTTGATTTCCTAACAAGTTTTGCTAACCCAAAATCTGAAATCTAGAGAGAAGGAAATCTGTCACAACTAAAGAGACTCGTAAAAAAGTTAAAAATCTGAGATTGATTTAATAAAGTTTAGATATGTACTGTTTACTTTTGCTCTAAAGGAAGCATCAAGTAAGATGTTGCTTGTCTTGATATCTCTATGGACATAATTGGTTTTGGTGTGTTCATGTATGTACTCAAGGCCCCTAGCAGCATCAAGTGCTATCTGGACCCTCATGATCCAAGAGAGTGAGGAAGAACCTATAATCAGGACAAAACTTTCTTACAAAGAAGATGAAATCTAAGCATAAACTTACAGGCACTAGTTTTACACATAAGTAGTGGTTGATATTTGGGAAAATCACTATGAGGCTCCAAGGAAGAAATGTAATCATCAAAATGTTCTGCAATAAGTGAGCAACATGTAATAACAAGTTCTAGTATGGGATATGACAACAAGTCCATATTACTTGTTTTTAGGACCTTTTGATGACTACATCCCTTCCTTAGGACATCATAGTGAGTTTTCCTTACAACAAACAAGTGTATCGGTGCATAATCTTACCCTTAGTCAGTTGATCATGCAAAAAGCTTCTAAGTGAACCCTTCTGAGCATATTCATAAATAAGGAAAAGCTCATCATGACCAACAGCATAGCCGATCAATTCTACCTTGAAAATATTAACATAAAAGAAAAGGACTCAAGCATTTGAAGTGATGCATGCAATTAGCTCAAAAATTAAATCATACAATATACTTCAATCCAAAAAAACATTTACCAGATTTGCATGATGAACCTTGCACAGGACCTTCATCTCTGACAAGAACTCTCTAGTTTTTGTAGCAGTCATTATTTTAATAGCAACCTCCTAAAAGGATTAAAATAGAATGAAGAATGGTATGAGAAACATGCTTGCCTTGTACAAGAGCAGGCTTGAAGTGGACTACTACAAACCTGGTCACGAAGGAAGCCATAATAAACAGAACCATAAATACCATGCCCAAGTAGATTTGAATCTGAGAAACCATCAGTTGCAGAAAAAATCTCTTCATATGTGAAAATTACAGGGTTCTCCACTTCAAAGACTTCAATCCCCAAAGCTGAAATAACATATATAATTTTATTGCATGTGATTTGAATTTTAGAGAATCAGTTGTGGTATTGTTTGTAGAGAGGAAGAATAGAACCAGTTTTAACATGGAAAAGCCATATACCAATGAAATTTTTTTGTGATAGGACCACATAATTTACCTATTATTTAGAAGCACACTCTAGAGATCTTTTACAAAACTTAAGTGCCCCAAAAGTATGATTTTGTTCCAATTCCACCCTTCTAAGGGATATTTGAGAATCAAATGTTCTATGAAGCTGAAACAAAAATTATTAATTTGGTGATGACACCACCTTTCCAAGGCCAAATTAAGGTTTTCGTTCTGTGCTGTTCTCTTTTGCATACGGCCACTCTTGTCATCAGAACTATTCATTATTCTTTAGCGATATGATACATGCTAAACATGAATATTTAAAGCAAATATCATTGGTACAAAACAATGCAGAACTTAAAATCTAATAGTAGTAGGTAGGTTAATTACTTGAAACTTTGGGGGCAGTAATGTGGTTGTTGTTGGATTCGCGATCAGATTGCCTCTGTTCTACAGGTTTTCCCTGTGTGTACCTTCCTGAACCACAGCAAAAACTTGGATTTTGAATTATATGAAATTTGTGAGAGATCTCGCCTTCATCATCATTTTCATGACTTGTGCTTGCTTCAACAAAACAATTGGATGATCTCACACAGAAATAAAGAATTGTGCTTAATATTATCAGGGCAAGACCAAGCCCTAAACCCCCAACGATCCATACATAGGGTGCATGAGCATGACTGACTGGACTAGCTGCATAAGAAGACATATATAAGTGATGATTGTGAGCATAACGTAGATGTGTTTTCTTGTTGAAAACTCGATAGCAAACATTTACCTCACCAACAAGCTAGAAGCAAAGTAAAAGCAACAAGGAGATAAACTCCAGCAGAAACAATGCACTCTTTGTTATCTCAATTCATTTTATGTTGAACAGGAATCTTTAAATCAATGCAGAATCTGCCCTAATGTGGCTAACATTATAACCCAGAGTCTGAGGAATACAAAATTTCAAACAAAAAAAAAAAAGGGACAAGGGGAGTTCCATCACCACCAAAGCCATAATCCAAGGCCACTTATATTTGCATATTTATCATGGCAAAACCACACGTGGCATCAAAAGTATTTATTAATGATTTGCAGTGCTCTGAAATCTATCCTTCACAAACATCTTCACAGATTGACTCATGAAAATGACTTGCTTTCGTTTGAAGCTAAGCAATAGGCATCATCATAATAAAAAACCCTTTTTTAGTATTTGAAATGAAAAATATCAGCAAAAATCAGCATAAACTAAAAGTTCATGACAAAGAATTTAATCTGTAACCAAATAAAAATTTAAATTTCCACTAATTTGTACACACAGATATCATAACAAACTGCAAACTCTAAGGTAAAAATAAAAGGAGAAATAATATTCCTATGTTCAATATATATATATATATATATATATATATTGATCCATACCAGAAACATTGTTAAAAGAAGGGGCAGAAACAGGAGCTGCGGAAGTATCATTCTTCTGGGTATATGGCTCACCAGGAACTGCAATGCATTAAAAAACAATAATAAAATATCATATCATGACTAATGAATAAACACTATAGTGAACTAACAATTTGCTAATATCACTCATACATGTAAAACCACAGGCACCAAAACGGATTGAAGAAGAAATGCACAAGAACTAACCCGAATTAACAGGTATATAATACAGTGAACCCACAGTGATAGTATCGGGATTGTTGATGCCATTTACTGTCTCTATACTATCCATACTAACTCCAAACCGACTTGCAAGAGATTCGATGCTATCACTTTCTCTCATCACATAACTCAGCATATAGTTCCAAGGTCCACTGGAGCAACCACATAACAAGTTCAGTGTTATGACGGCTCCGTTTTCTGCCCTCCTGGTCGTTTTGGGCAAGAAACCAAGCCCATCATAGTACTTCATCACCAAATCATACACCAACCCTTCATTGGACTTTACAGTATAAGTGGTGCTGGATATGTATTTGTTTGTTCGAGCAGCACAAGAACAGTTCTTTTTGATGAATATGTAGTCCCGGTCGTTGCCTTCAACAGTAATGTCTTTAGGCAATACATCAAACATGCTCTGAACCAAGTCTAAGGTTTGATTTGGTTGAGGCTTAAAGGCCAAGAAAGAAGTGCAGACCCGCGTTGTGTCCTTACAATCCAAGGGCGTGGTATACGAAGAAAGGGATTGGAGGTGAAGAAGGAAGAGAAGAAAGTGAAGCAAATACAAGTGAGGTCCCCAGAAAAAAGTCATAACTTCAATCTAAAATCAAGATAGTGGAATCACAGTGAACTTGAGAGATGGAAAAGAAGTTGATCCAAGGAAATTTGGCTAAGGCGAAGGAAAAATTAAACTAAAAAGGAAGTAACTTGAGGAAAGCCATCAGAATCCCGTAGTCAGATTTGCAGCTCTAGAACATGCAAAATTGTTTCTTTTCTTCGACAATTTGAATATTTGATGAATGCTGATACATGGAAAAGGATTGAACCAATTACCCAGAGAAAGAGTAAAGAGATAGTAAGAAGGGCATAGGGTGATGAAGCTGTAGGAAATGGGTTTCAGCTAAATTTCGGAAGCAAGAGGGAAGGAAGAAGGAGAAAGGAATAAAGGAAGTTGAAAATGAAAACAGAGCACTTGGTTTCACGTTATAGAGAGAGCAAATACAGCTGACCGAAAAGTGAGAAACAGTGAAAAAAGAAAGCCACGTTTGGAGGGTAAGATTTGGGGAACCACCCACCTGGTACCACTGGAGTGGCAGATATTTAGATTTTTGAAGGATATTTGTCTATCTTTACACCAAATCACCACTCGTTCTGTTGTTGGAACCACCAAATATCGCTCCTCTTTTTCTCCATGCATCAAACATATTTGTTTTTCAAAAACTTGGGTGAACATGGATTTATTATTAATCTTAGGGAATGACATTGTACGATTTTAGTTTTTATAGTTTAGCGCTAACAACTGTATGAAGTATGAACTCTGATGAAGTTTCACAGCTGTGTTTTCACTAACCATGCCTCATGATTCATGAATCTTCGTGAAGGAAAGTATAAATTGCAGATTAGAGGGAGAGTCTCCGGGGGTGGGAGGGAAGCTAGGAGCTGGCAAAGGACAATGACAGTGTTGGTGGGGCCTATAAGAAAAGTACTTCAAAAAAAATATTAAAAAAAAAAGAAAAATGGGAAAACTCGCCAAAGTAACTTCCAAATGATCGGACTAGTCCGTGGCACCTGTCCAACCTTAAATAGGATACTTGATTAATTATTTCATGAAAAACTACTTCGCTTTTAATGAAAGTATTAAATGTGAGAAATAAAAATAAAAAATTGTAACTAATAATAGTAACATATTAAAAGAAATAAAGGTATTTCTTATTCTTATTATAAATCATCACATTTAGTTTCGACGTGGGTGAGGCACTATATAAATATGAGCGCATAGTAAGGGATTAATCTTTTTATTAAATCTAATCCTTATTAATATTTAATTTATTATATAAATATATAATATTATTCTCTTTATATGGCTGGACTTTTCATTTCTCACTAATTTTTTATTTTATTAAATAAGAATAAAGTTTAAAATAAAGTTAATTAAATTTAATTTTTTAATTATAATAAATATGTTAAAAATATTTTATAGATAGCAGAAGAGAAACATATTCAAAATCAAATCACAACTATTAATTAAGGTGGAGTACTAAAAATTGGTTGGCTTCTTCAAGAAATTTTATTAAATTTTTACACAATCGTCAGTAAAAGATTGGGAAGATCCGCACGTGCTCCGGAGACAGCTGCACAAGATATATGACGGACAACTCTTGGGCCCCATAAATCGATCAAGCTTAATGATTAAAAAAAATATTAGGAATTTTTAATTTATTTTTTAAGGAAACTTTTTGAGAAAAATGTAACAGTATATTTCTTTAATTTTTAATTTAGTATAAATATATTTTTTATCAAAATTCTTTAATTTTAATTTAATACGGAGACTAACAATACTAATAATTCAAATTAAAAAAATTAATAAGTAAAAAATATATATACCAAATTAAAAATTAAAAAAAATTATAAATATCTCAAAAATAGTTTCCCAAAACTTTTTAAAAGCTGATAATCATATTTTGGATGATAATATCATAATAGAGAACTAGTCTCATCTTCCGTGGGTCGCATCTGAATTTTGATTCCAAATACATCAAAATCCATCACAACCAGTCAGCTTGTACGTATTATAAATATTTATAATGTGTGTATGCTTTGATTTTACTAAGTATCCCTTTTTTATCTTAAATATAAGATACAGTGAAATAATTAAATTTTTTTGTTAGCCTTTATTTATTAGAAAAAACTCACACATGAATACAGAGTTAAACTCGCAATCTCATACTTAAAAAAAAAAAAGACTTAAAAAGATTCTTAAAGGCATTGGATAAGTAAAGACTTCATAATTAAATATAAGGCCTTAATTTTCTTGGTCACCCTTATGTAACTTTTTTTCTTATCCAAATTACCCTTTGTTAATTTTATAATTTTTCTAACTATCTTTATCCCCCACATTTATTGTGATCCCTCTCTTTAAGGGCATTATAGGAAAAATGACTTTTTTTTGCATAATTATGATAATAATTATCTTAAACAAATTTTTTAATTTTTATATATTAGTTAATTAATTTTTATATTTAAGAGTGAATGAGTATTAGGAAAATTAATTAGAAGAAACTTTATTTTGAAAATTAGGGTACTGAAATTGTGGCGTTTAGTGAAAAGATGGCGGTGAAGAGAGTGATGTAGGATTTGACAAAGATGCAGAATATATGGCTTGTTTACGTCTATATCTGTCTATATGTATCCATATCTCAAAATAGCTTCCCAAGTTGCTATCCTAGCTGTTGTACACAACACACATACACGTAGACGAAGCTTTTATGATGACATTGAATGACACACCTAAATCTCTCCACATGTATGTAATTGTAATTTTACATATTATATGTCATCCATAATCAATGAATCATCTAACATATCATAATATCCATAAGTCATAAATATTTGGAATATTCCCTTGTTCCCAGATGCCACCTATTTCAGTAATTTCCCCGCGTAATTAAGGCCTAAATAACTATGTACATCTTGCAAGTTGTGCTTCATATTCCCTAATTGTTTCTTATCCCTTTTTTATAACCCTTTAAACCACTAGGAATAATATACTTTTTCTTATATTATATTATTAGGTATTTGAATAATTGATTAATGTAGATCAAGGCTTTGTATTTTGGACCCTCTCCCCATAAGTTTTTTTTCCCCAAAGCATAGGCATGGAGCAATTATATTTGAAGAACTGTTAAACACTAAATACATGAATATCTTCTTACAAGAATTTAAATATTAATTCAATATATTTTAATAGATTAACCATTTCTACCGAATTTGCCTATTTATTTATGGGAGGGTTGCCTTGACTAATATTTTTTTTGTATAATTTTTTTTAAAAAAGAGTTAGACTCACCCATGATTTAAAGGTAAGGCGAAATCTCCCTTCCTTCTAAACAATATCAACGTCGAGCAAGGTGAGCCGTCTATTATCCTCAGTCATAAATTTAGGTATTTAAAAATTAAGATATTTCTCTAAATATTATAATTAAAATTATAATAAGATAATACTCCTTTGAGCTTTGAATGATCTTGATTCAAATAATTTGCACGGGCGGTGAAGAAAAGTGTAGCCCTGATGTAAGTTCGCTAAGTCCAACGGGGAATGGAGGATCTATGTACCATTTAGAACCGAAACACTAAATGGTACATATATAAATGGTACCATTTTGTTTAGGCCCATATACAAAATTATGGTTAAATAACACTAAGTTAATGGGCCAAGGTCCAAACACTACATCACTAAACTAGAGCATAAGTTAAAACCCTCTCTTATAAAAAAAAACGAAAAAAAGTAGATAAAAGAGAGTCAGTTCCAAAGTGCAATATTCAACTTTAGCATTATTATTTTAAAACAAATTGTTGTTTACTTATTTGATATGCATTATATGTGTATAATGTTTGGTATACTATCAGATTAAATTTAAATATTATTGGTCTCAATTAGAAGTTGATCTCGTGTATGATTTTTAAGTTGTTAATGTTCAAACTCTTCATCTTATTTGAGGGAATTTAAGTTCCTTCTATTCCACCAAACTATTATTAATTTAGCAAGTCATATACATATATTAATTAAAGGATAAAGTGTATTTTAATATATTTATATCTATTAGATCAAATTTATAAATGAGTATACTAATGCACATATGTATTTTAACAATAAAAAATAGTAAAATAACAAGTGTTTATATTTTAAGTGTATTTATGGATTTTAACAATTAATAACAATAAAATAATAGGTATCCATAAATGAATTTATAAGTGTATATATCTATTTTAACAATTAATAATAATAAAATAATAAGTGTACATATACAAAATTATAAATAAGAAAATATTATAAGTACATATATATATTAATAATTAATAATAATAAAATAAAAGGTGTGATTAGAGAATTTATAATAATAAGCTGTGTCCAATTTTAAATGCATTATGAAACATGTAAAGGTAAAGAAGAAGAAAAAACAAGAAGTCCATATGCTTTCTTTAGATTCGCCATACTAGGGTCTGAGGATTCCATCACTATGATCCTACTATTTAGTATGTATTTAACATGTTGGTTTAAAAATAGATTTTGAATTTAAACTATGGTTATTCTATTTTTTAGTCAAATAATAATTTTTTTAAAAAATTATTTTTACATCTCAAATTATAGTTTGAGCTTTATAAACTATAGTTTAAAATAATTGCCTATAGATTAGCTTTATACTATATTTATACAAAGCATCTTTTTCACTTCTTCATATTTAAAAGCAAATAAAATAAAAACTTGAAGTCAAACAAGACGTTATAGGCATATTTAGATTAATTTTTAAAGAATAAATTTTAAAGAATAAATTTTGAAAAAAATATATTTTGAAAATAGAGATATTTAGATGATTAATAGTAGAATCACTTTTTATATTAATAAATTATCATAAAGGGTATGATTTAATTAAAGTATGAGAGAGGGTAGAGAAAAAATAGGAGATATAAGAGAGTGTAGAGAAAAGAGAATAAAGAAAAGATAGGGTAAAGAAGAGAGATAAAAAATGAGAGAGATGAGAGAGGAGAGAAAGTATAAGAAAAAGTATGGGTAAGATGGTAATTAGATAGTCTATAAACTCTTTTACTGTTCTAAAAGCTATTTTTAGTAGTTTATTCAAAACCATAATTTTAAACTATAGTTTTAGCTAAAATTAATTATGAATAAAAATAATTATTTATTTTAAATTTTTTTAAACTAAAATTTTATCTAAAATTAATTTTTACCGCTGCCCCCAACAGGCACTTGGATTCTTAAATTTTGACATTCAAAATTCATTCTCACTGCCTTTCTGGGTCAAAGAATAATTATCCTAGATTTCATCCCCTTTCCCTGCCTTCTCTAACTAATAAGAAGAATAAGATGGGAAAACCCGAGCTTTCAAAAAACGCTTGCAAAATAAAAGGTCCGACGGTTCCACCGAGTTCTTGAAGTTTTGTCCATATCTATGAATATATATATTATAAAAATTTTTAAAATGGAGTTAGATTTTAAGAAAAAAGAAAATTTTGTCCTGAGCACAATTTTTTTAAAAAAATTATAAAAAAAAATCATCTATAAATATTCTAAATCAACTCATGGCCGAATCATTATGAGTGGGCTTCTGAAAATAAGTTAAGTCAAATGGCTTCATTGTTTATATATATAAAAAAAATTATATAAATTTAATACTAACTTTCTATTAAAATTAAAGTACTATATAAGAATTTAAAAAATATTTATAAAATTATCTATTAAAAAAATCTTATAATAATAATAATAATTAAACTTATTTTTTATATAATATAAAATTATTTTGTATTATATTTATTAATTCTTAAACCGAAGGGCATCCACATCTAAGACCCAAAAATTCTCCGCAAAACACTATTGCAAACAAAAACAATCTCTTCCTTGATCTTCTCTGTCGTGTCAAACTACCACCATTAGCCGTCGCCATGGGGGCTAGAGTAGCGAGGCCTGGGTGGGAGACATCATTGACAATGATGCCTCAAATCCGTCCAAATTAAAAAATCATTTGGTTTCTGGGTCAACGAATTGTCTTGGACTTCTTCTTCGAGAGGAAGAAGAAGAATGATGGAAAACCGAAACATTCCAAGTAGACATCACCGCCGCCGGCACTCCCCCAGTAAAGAAATTTGTCATCAAAGGTCCTATACCCCTTCCAGCCACTTCTTGAACGGTATATATGAACTGGTAATTACATCATTGTATTCAACTATACATTTTACTTTGTACCTCTGAAACGAATGTAGCTGTTAATGTGATAAATTTTAGGGTGGTAATGTATACTCCATGGGGCTTCTCCATATGATGTTCAGGATTGATGGGATCTAATCGAAAGTTTACAATCCCATCGTTTGCTTTTCTTTTACTTTATCGATTTCTGCGCCTCCTACTTTCGAAGGAAATTCATGTACTCTTCCCATAAAATTCGAGCAGAAAAGCGTTATACGACATAAAAGAAAAACATCCTTATAGAAATATTAAAAGTTATATTTTAAAAATATCACAAAAAAGAAAAACAGCCTTAGAAAATATTAAAGTTTTTTTTAAAAAAATTTCCAATGCTCCTTTCTTAATACTGAGCCTGAAACGTTGAGTTTTTTGTGCCGTATAATAAAAAATAAAGAACCATGCAAACGAAAAGAAGAAAGAAAGAATTAAAACGGGTATCCACTCTAATTTTGATTAGAGTGTTCATCAAATGAGTCAAGATTGAGACAATTATATCTTATATCTTATTTGAATATAATATAAAAAATATATTTTATATTTTATGTCTTATCTCGAATGAGAATAGTACAATTTTAAAATGAGATAGGAATTTTTTTAATTTTATTTTTTTAAAAAAATATATTATTAAATATTTTATATATAATTTATTTATTAGTAACATAGAATTAGAATATAAAAATTAATATAATAAATTAAATTCTCTATAATATGATTATCAACTTAAAATAATAAATTTTATTAATTATACTATAAATATTATTATTTTTTTAATTTTTATACTTCACCAACTGAAATTACTGTTTCACCTATAAAAAAATAAAGATATATGAGAAATATACAAATAAAATTATTTAATAAATAATATGATATAACTAATATTATTTTTTATTTTTTTATTTTTATAAAATAAAATAAAAATATTTTTATTTTTAATAACAGAAATATGTTCAGGATGTGATGAGAATCTTAAAAGTCAAACTAAAATCTGTCATATATAAATTTTTTTCTTTATTCTGATCTAATATATTCATGTCTTAGTCATTCACTAGATAAGACGATGGAAACTATAACCACCCTTAATTTTAATTAAATAATTTAAATTGATTGGTTTTCAAAATAAGACACCATTTACAACTTCATATAGGTCCAAATGACCTCAATCATGTACAAATAGAATAAGTCCTTTTGACCATATTGCAAAAATCACAAGGAGCCAAAATACCTTTAATATAATTATGAATTTTAAGTCAATATAAATTAATAACATAATAAAAATTACTTGTTATCTATTTTATTATTTTAAATAATATAGCGTGGTATCTATTATGTTAGATTTAACAATAAGGTACTACATGTCAAACTATAAAAATTAGGATGTGATTTTTCAATCATTTTAAAGATGAGGGAGGTTATGTGTAAAAAGATTAAGTTGAAGAGAATTATTTATATTTTGGCCTACAAAAAATGATAAAATAACAGAAGCAGTAAAAACACGAAGAGCGTCAACTCCAAACTCCAAAGTTCAATATTCAACTGTAGCATTATTATTTGTTCATATACTGTCACCTTTAGGTGGCTTTCTCGTCCGATTTGGCCACAAGGAAGGAAGAAATTAAAAAAGAATAACTTTAGGGTACAATGCCCCACATACTTTGGGGTAGTGGCACATAATGCCCCTTCCCACCATTATTCTTGGCATAGAATTTTCCTTTGATAAAAGACATTCTACGAATTTGTGCTTCATCTCTCGTATTTTAACAAAAGCTGTCTCAATCGCATAACTCATCTATTAGCATGATTTGATACACACAAGAAATCGTATATACCTACTATATCTTCTTTCACGATAAAATAGCGCTTAAAATTATAGTTGAATGTCTGCTCAATTATATAAAACCTCATTAAATTTTAAATTATGTGGAAATAACTCCTTTAATTTTTAAAATACAATAATTAATTTAACTAAATTCTTAATTTTATATAGATAAGCTCTTGACCATCATGTATATATCTCCTTAAATTATATTATATATAATCCCTTCAAGTTTAGAGTTATGTATGTATATAAAAATCATAAATTTAAATTTATGAGCAATCAAGCAATAAATAAAACTATTAGTAAGAGAATTATCTATATGAATATAAGAGTTGAAAAGATTTATTATAAATTTTAAAAACTTAAACAAGTTATATATACATAACAAAATAAGAGAGTTGAGTATAATGTTGTCTTAAATATAGACTGTGTTTAGATAGACTTTTATAAAATAATTTATAAAAAAAATTAATTTTTGAATGCTTTTTAGAAAAATATTTTTATAGAAAAATTTATAAAAAAAATAGTTCTAAATAAATAAGTGTTTGAATATTTATTTTTAGAATAATTTTTTATATTAATAAATTATTAGAAATAATATGAAATAAAAAATATAAATTAATCATAAGCAATGTTCATTATCTTCGCAAAGAGTAGTGATAACAAGCGGCGAGTAGTAAGGAGTGACAGCAACTAGGGAGAATTAACGAAAACCTATTGCTTCTTCTCTCTATATAGCGATGTCTACCCCTATTTCTTCTCTCTAAGTAGCGATAACATAGCGACAATGACTCAATAATAGCAATACATGAGTTCACGAAGAAGAAAAGAGAGAGGAGAAATAATATAAGATAACGATAAAATTATGACAAAATAATAAATAAATAATTTATAAAAATTTTTATTGATCAAAAAATTATTTCTAATAGTTTATTTAAAATTATAGTTTTAAATCATGATTTAATTTTAAAATATTTATAAATAAATATAATTATTTATATTAAAAAATTAAATTAAAATTTGATCTAATTTTTTTTTTTAAAATTTAGTTTTATGACTTTCCAATCATGACCATAATCAAATTCAAAGCGGGCCTGTCTTTTTTTTTTTAAAAAAAAAAATAATTAATGCGAATGATAAGGTGATGGGGGGAGGAGGCTTAATTTAAGGATAAGACAATGAATTGTGGCCTTCCGTTATTGAATATCAAAAGACGCACGAATAAATAAACACCTTAATTAAATGCATAATTAGATTAGATTATATTAGATTAGACTCAGTGCTAATTAATTAAAAAGTAGACCTAATAGTGGCTGTCATCAATTCAATCGCTGCCCTCAAAGTTCATGCCTCCGACTTATCACAATCATAGTATACTACCCCATTGATCTTCCTACTTCCCAGCTGTTATTATCTATTTTATATATCGAGAGCATAAAACTTTTTTAAAAAATATATATAGTAAGTTGTAAATATATGGAACTAATGATTAATATTAAGAAATCCAAATAGACCTGATAACAGAAATAGATAATTTAGTCAGAAGACTAACTCTTTTTAATATAAATTAAAGTTTAATTTTATCCTAGAAATTTATGCATAAAAAATATGAATATGCAAAAAAAAAATTAATCATAAATATTACTCCATAAATATTAAAAAATAAATAAAGTCATTTAATAGTTAAAAAACTAATATTAATGGTTAATAATTTAAAGAGTAATATTTTTTTAATATCAATCTTGTACTGCCATGCTTAGACACTCTAAAAAATACTATTGTTCTTCAGTGTGTATCATATTATATTCCAATGACCTTAGTAAATCATTCACTTTCTTAACACTTCAGCATATTTAAGATTGTCTCTCCACTATCTTTATATTATATTAATTTAATTTCAACGCTTTTAATTTGAAAATTTTATCACCAAATTCACGTATCTTGGCTTGGGTGACTTCCAAACTAACAAATGGGAGAAGGGAATCCCTCCAAATAGCACTGGTTGGTTGGTTGGTGGGTTGGTATTGGAAGTTGGTCTCTCAGCTGTGTCGGATGTACACTCGTTGCGTGTGGCCGCGTTACAGGCAATATCTCCGCCTCAAATCCACATCATATTACGTGAACTATAAATATAATTCTTATATTTAATTATAAGCCCTTGCTTGGAAAGTGATAGATCGATCCTCAAAGGCCAAGCGAATTAATTAGGTTCTCTAATTTTAATTATACGTAGTAATATGACTATCGGGGTTTATATATCTATATTAACTAATTTTTATATATACTAAAAAATAGTAATTCAGTTATTAAATATTATTTAAATTGATAAAATATTTAAGTTTAACTTTATTCTCTAAATATTTACATACCGTTTTTATCTCTCTTAAAAAATAATAATTAATAACTTTTAAATTTATTCATATTTAAAATTAATAATTTATTTTATAGATATATTTATAATAAGTACTAAAGTAGTATAAAGTGATGGAAAAAAGTGCCAAGACTTTTAAAAAAACGACAAAAAGGATAAAATTGTCTTTGAATGCATTTTATCAAAGTTTTTATAGTTTTGTTATATTATCACTTTAGAAAAAAGTGATAGCAAAGCAGAGCATGAAGATAAACATATGGAGTTTTCCCAATTCTGTGATAACTGAATTAATAATGTTCTGCTTCTTGCTTCCGCTCTTTTTATCCCATCGATTTGGACATCAAATATAAAATTTATAAACGTATGCACAGTTTATAGTTTTTTTCTATTGGAAAAAATATATTTTTAAATACTTTTAAAATTGTTAATAATTCTACACTATAATATAATAAATAAATCTTAAAATGTCTATTTATATAAAAAATTAATAATA
Organism: Leucaena leucocephala; assembly: GCA_037074615.1. Taxonomy (NCBI): domain Eukaryota; kingdom Viridiplantae; phylum Streptophyta; class Magnoliopsida; order Fabales; family Fabaceae; genus Leucaena; species Leucaena leucocephala. The sequence goes on along the minus strand of CM073558.1, from coordinate 3,470,541 downwards.
TAATATATAAATTTATTCTTATTAAAATTTTCTTTCTATATTTATAAATTAGTTGAGGTCTCCTTAGCAAGAATTAAATAAAAATAAAATTATAAAATAATTAGTAATAATATTTTTAAGACAGGAATTTATGAGAATAGAGGGAGGGGACATGCGTGGGTGCCCGGGGGGGGGGGGTTGGTGGAAGGGAGACGGGGACACGTGTGGTTGATGGATATGGAGAGGTAAAGTATCTAAAACACACGTTTTTCTAAACTATAAAGCTAAAGACTTTGAAATAGAGGTAACAATAATACATTGAGGTCAACAAAAGAAACGAAAAATACAGAGTACATGAAAGGATACATCCAGATGTCGTTGGTCAAACAGAAAAGCTATATATGCTGACTCAATAAATTCTTGGCAGGTATTTAACGCCTCCATGTCACCTTCATATTATTGGTCAAGACAACAAATCTATTATTATTGAATAAAAATATAACTAAATGGGAAGTTGTCTCAACTCTACACTACATTATGTAATAAGTTACATATAAGTCGTTTCATTGCATTCATTAGGGATATTGAGAATATGGTTAAAATCAATTCAAAAAGACTAAAATGTATAAAAAAATTGTAATTAGGATAAAAATGTGGAAACATAAAATATAGTTTATAAAAAAATAAAAATAAAAAATATTAAATATTTAAACATCTCTAAAATATAGTTTATAAAAAACATGGGTCCTATTTTGAAAAAATAAAACTTATAAAAAAGAAAGGAAAGAGTATCATGTAACTAGAGTGACGAATAGAATTCAATGGGAACATTAATTTTGTCAATGATAAATATTTTTATAGATTTATATACAATAATTAAAAAATATTAAATGTTAAATTATAATAACAAAAATATATTTAATTTAGACACACACCCCCGTCTACTCTAATTATACTTGATCTAATCTCAATTAATATTTTATATTGATTCTAATTTTTTGTATTTATTTAGAATAGTAAACAATTTTATTGTAAAATGATAAGATAAATAAATTATTATTTCATGATGACTTGAGCAAAACATTCCCAACTCACAAGTAAACTGGAAATAAAAAATAAAAAGCCCGAAATCGTTGCCAACGTTTTGAGTTTTTTTTTTATAATTAATTTTTTGTAAAATAAATATATTTTTCTCCTAAACGATATTAATAGTAGATATAATAAACTGTATATTACTTTTAAATCAAAATTTAAGTATTCAACAATTAAAATATTTTTTTAATTATTATAACTAAAATTATAATAAAATAATACTACTATAAATCACATAAGCTTCAAATTTCTTTGAGTTGAAATGAAATTTAACAATTTTATTTAAAACGTAACATTACATTGAGTATATTCAATATATATATAGTGAAAATGAAAGTAAACAGTTCATTTATTTATTTATCTATTTATAGGAATGAATCAACATCACGACCGAACTCCCACGCGTGCGACAATTTAAATATAATCTTATGTTTTTCCACGTGTATATGAATTTTGGCAGATATGGTTGTTACATCCCCGAAAGACCAAACATAGATATCACATAAATTGGTCACTTGTCAAGCTCGGATTAGTTTAGACTTTCCGTAACATCCTCTATGTTAAGTTAACTAAGTTTAGAATCCAATACTCTAAAAAAAATGAACATGTCCCACGCTCAATTCATTCCCAGCTATATTAATTGAACTTGAATAAAAATCAAATTACTATAATATAATTTGTATTTAGATATATTTTATAAATATAATTAATTTAATATAAATTTATTTAAATGATATATTAAAAAATTAGTCTTAAATTATTAAATAAAAAAATTTAAAAGTTAAAAGTAAAATAAAGTTAAATGGCCTTTTTAACAAAGAGTGAATTGCTCTAAAAAGCCATAATAAACATTATTTTTTGTTTAGATTGACTTTTAATTTTAAAATTAATATAATTTTTAATCTTTTAATTCTATATTAATTTTAATTTTGGCCCTTCACTTTTAAACATAAAGGTTTAGTCTCTTAAATAAAGTTATTAGTAACTGTAATTTTAACAGTATTAAATTTGCTTACGTTATTTAATCCAAAACCCACGCGCGCACAGTTATTTTACCTCACTCGTCTTCCTCCAGCGCACGCTTGCCTCCTCTTCGTCAATTTCTCCTTCAACGACAAGGGAGAGAGATTGACGTTTGGGTTTTCCAGCCGGCGCTGAACTCCGTGATGAACGAAGGGAAGATCGTCATTCAACCTTCAATGTTTACATATCGAGGGAGAGAGATTGCTCTAAACCGTGATTCAAGCTTCGATTTTTACCTAGGAACGTTTGGAACTAACTTCTTCATTTTCAGACCGTGATGTTTCGGTCATCGATGGAGAGAGATTTCTCCAAATCGTGATTCAAGCTTCGATTTTTACATATCCACTGCCCTGAAGATCGTCGGCCAGGTTCATGTTTGTCAAATGTCCATATCTTTGTCATCTCCTCCTCCCTCTTCGATCTAGGATCTGCGAGATCTGAGAATGGCAGGTGGAGGTGAAACAAATCTCATGAGATCTGAACTTGGAGGCCCATAACCTTCCGAAGAGATGTTTATTTTTAATGAGTTTTCCGGAATTGAGAATTGCAGCTTAATATTGTTGGGTTTAGTTTTCAATACTATCCGCAATGGTTGCAGACTTGCAGTGCGGGCGTGTTGGGTTTAATCTTCTTCTTTTTTGAAAAAGAAAATATGCATCGAAGATAGCACATACATCGTGAACTCATTTTGTAATATCAGTTTTCAAGATAAGCATTTTAATGATGTTAGGGCCATAGGTAAATTTAACATTATTAATGTTAAAGAGATTAACCACCTTAAATAGTGCATATTTAAAGGAATAAAACCTCTGATTTAAAAGTCAATGGACTAAAATTAAACTTGACGAAACACATGCTAAATCAGATATTAAATATATGAACACCTTTCATGAATGGAATTTAAATTTTAATTTACCATCATAAGTTAGCTTGTTTCCTTTTTTTGTTGATTTTTTTTTATGTATGTGGACAAAAATTAATAACCTCAAAAAAGTGTATATTGGATAAAGAAATGGGGGATAGTAAAAGAAAGGGAGAGATAAATAAGTCCATATCTAATAATTAATATATTAGAAACATATGAAGTTTGGGATGTATCTAAATAAATAAATAAATGGTTATTTTGGTTACACACATTCCAAGCTTTATAGATTCTCAGTAGAGCTGTGCACAACGCCTATCACTCAATATATTTGCCCAAATCAGTAATAAAAATGTTTTGCCTAACTCAATAAATATAAGGTGAGGCTAGTCATCGGGTTATAAAATACAACCTATACATTTTTTGAGTTGGGCACTGGGCATAAAAGTTACCCTGCCCATGATCACTTCTTCTTTTATTTATTTTTATTTTTTTATATATCTTGAAAGGAAGAATATGATAGCTACTGGTGACTAGAAGGTAATTTTAGAAATATAAGTAGTTAAGTAGGTAAGTTGTATCTTTTAATATTTATAACTATATTAATTTTTTCTTTTTTTAACTCTGTTAATTATCATATGATTATATTACAAATTATAATTATTTATTTTATTTTTTAGATGCTTTATCTTTATCAATACTAGAGATATTGATACAAAATTATAATTACAAACTACTTAGACTTTAACGCTTATTTTTTATATGCAATAGATCTCAAAATTTTAATTATTATATTTGTTGCCTTATTCTTAATAGATTATAAATATTATTTAACTCTTGAAGACACATGAATATGGTGTTATTTTAGAAGTTTATAATTACAGATTTTTTTTTTTCACAATATGTGCATGACATCACAATTTGGGTATGTCCAACCTACCCATGTTCAGCCCAAAACTATTAGGGCTTTTACCTGGCAGAGTTGGGTATCGGGTTATAAAATACAATGTATATTTTTTTTGAGTAGGGTACTGAGTAAGAAATTACCCTGCCTAACTCTATCCATGTACACCTTTAATTCTCAATATAAATTTTAATTTACTTTTAGACGAGGCTGGCGGGAATTCTTTTCCACGATATAAATATAATCTTATACTATTATATTAATATCTCTAATGATCTTATCTTTTGTAAAACTTATGAGAGATTTTTTTAAAAAAAGTCAAGCAATTTAAGACAAATAAAAAGCCCATTAATTAAATATTAACAAAAAGTTGTTTTAAAAAATGTGCAGGCGATATTAGGCTGGCCGGGTACCAAGCTTGGGTGAATGTGAATGAATTGTTTTTTGGGAGAATATTTAGACTCTCTCAAAACAACCTGAAGCTCAGATATTTAAAAAGTAAATTGAAATTCTTGAAAGTTTCGTTTTGTTGTGTCAACGCATGCAATTTTATTGAAGCTTTTGAAAAGAGGCAAAAAGAACAAAAGAAAGGCAGGAAAAGAGGGTCAATTTGGAGTTTTCATATTGTATTTATATGTAGCAGGTGAGGGTTACGTAGAGACATAAGCCACGTATCTGAATGTGGTAATCAGCCACGTATCTGTTAATATTTCGATTCCTTGTGATCGCATTGTTTCAGTATTTGATGAAATATTTTAATTTTTTTATATTTAAATTTATATTTAAAAATAATAAATAATTTATTATATTTAATATTAATATTATTTAAGAGAAAAAGAGACTTCATCCTATATTTAAATTTTAAATAAATATATTATTTTTTTTTTAAAAAAAAGTATTTCATATGTCCACCCATCTTATAGTTTAAAAGTTGATATAATCCTTTTACTCTGTGGTGAGATGAGTTACAGTACTCACCAGTGATGACTAGTAGTTTAGCATGTTTAGATAAATATTTGTAAAAAGTGACAAACTGATTTTTATAAATTAAAATTACTGTAAAAATTAACTAGTATAATATAATTTATATTCAAATAAATTTTTATACAAAAATTTATTTAGTTAATATATTAAAAAAATTAAAAAATTAATAAACTATATGTTTTTAAAACCATATATCTATTTATTTGAATAGATAATATAATATTTGGATGATAATGTATTTTATAACAAATTAATTAAATATGTTTTATTAAGAATTATAAGAAGTAAGATTAAAATATTTAATAAAAAAATATAAAAATATTAAATTAAAAATTGAAGAAAATAAGCTTTTCAACAAAAATAAATAAATAAAAAATCTATCAATTGTGATTTAGAACTTTCATCAGAAAGATGAAGACGTGATTAAGAGCTGATTGGTTTATGAATGCAAAGAACTCATCCATAACAGAAGTTGGTGAATTGAAGCACTGACGACAAAATTAAATCAGCCACAACGGGACAAAATCCTCTTCCAAAAATGACTCATTCCGTAAATTGCAAACTAAAACCCGCTCATAAATATACCTTCAATGCTGTTTAAGCTTTAAACCCAGCAGCAACAGTCAAGGCAAAATTAAATAGCCCAGTAAGCTCATAAAATCTTAAACTAGCCATATTAACACGTAAACGAATTTCTTATTCTTACATCATTAATTCCTAATAATTTAACCTATTAATCTGACACTCTCTATTATCTTTATCATCAGCCTCTCAACTAGTTTGGACTTTTGCTTTTTACTTGTTAGTGCTAAAGAGGATTAAAAATGATTCAAGTTTGCCGCAGTGATTATTAGGGATTAGTAAAAGATAATCAAAAATTAAAGCTTTAAGTAACTCTCACGCCCTCATCTGAATAATAATAATAATAAAAAACAGAGCATGTATGAGGCTGTGTGCAGAGGCTGGGAGGGTGCGTTGTAGAGAGCTGCCTAGCTTGTGTCAAACACACCCTACCCTTCAAGCACGCTTTGGGCTTTTGCTTGCTCTACTCAACAAGACAGCAACCCAACGTCTCTCTCTCTCTCTCTCTCTCTCTGGTTGCGTGCTTTGTGTTCTCATTCCCCCATTTCCTGTTTTGGGTTCTTCAGGCAACAAGAATCTCTCTGTTTTTATCACTCTCTCTTCATCTTTTTCCCTCTTTGAAGGACCAGGAGAGAAAGGAGAACTGAGAACCCATTCAGACTGCAACAAAAAATAAAAAGTTCTCTCCTTTTTTTTTTTATTTGAAAAAAGAAAATAAAATGTAGAAAAGCGACAAATAGTTGCTATTATAGCTCCGTCCATCATATCTCTGTTTTTCAAGGTTTTTATTGTTCTTTTTTCTCCTTTCCCTTGGTGGGGTTCCCCTTTGAGAGCTTGCTATAATGTTGGTGTGTTTGCCTTTGGTCCCTCCTATTTCTATGGTTTAAAACCTCATAGTTCATCACAGCTCCTTCTGATCTGGCTTCTGGGTTTTCTTTCTGTTTCTTATTCTCTGTACAGAACAACCTCTTCTCATTCCTAGGTTCAGCTACTTTTTCCCTATACATCTCTTCCTTTTGACTGTTTCATGGATTTGAGCTGCGTTTAGGTCCATAGGTATGTGAAGTGAACGAACTTTGTCATTTTTATGTTACCATTCTTTCTTCTTTTGCTGTGTGTGTTATTAACACCCCCTTTTGCTATGGTTGCTTTTGTTTTCTAGTGGGATTCCTCGAATTTCTTGCGATTGAAACGAACAAGAAGGTGATTTTCCATCTGGGTTGAAAAAGATGAATGGTAGGTCGAGAAACGAGGAGGTATCTCCTCAGCTGCTGGATTTGATCCCAACAGAACGAGAGTGGCATGAAAACAGAGATGAAGAAAGAATCCACCACAACAAGTCTTCAGAAGAGAGGAAACTTGAGCTTAGACTTGGTCCACCTGGTGAAGAATACGAATCTCTACTCTCTCTTGGTTACTTCTCAGCCTCCCACGCCCAGAAAACTGTGTCTTCTTCTCCTTGGGCTTCTTCTTCAGGCTACCAGGACATTAATCAACGCAAGGGGGTTTCATCGTCATCATTCCTACAACAGCCTCATCCCTCTTCTGCAAATACAGCTGTACCCAACAGCTCTCAGAAAAGGTACTCTAACTTTTTTCATATCTATTGTATCTATTAATTTTATGTCCTTGAAACTTTATTAGACAGGATATTCACTTGCAGAGTCACGTTGTTTCATATTTTGTGGTCCATGCAAAGCTCTCTGTTTTTTCCTGCTTACCGTACAATTGATTCAACATTTTAGTATTGTAACTCTGTTTCATTTCACCCCTATCCCCCAACCTTTTCCACTATTCTGTGAAAGAATCAAACCTTAATAATGATTTCAATATTTTAGTTACTTATATATGTTTTTCCATATTGAATGATTTTCATTGTTTAAGCGTTGGTCCCTTTGTTGTTGTACCCCATAAGACTTCTCTCTTTGCTGTCTTTTTTTATTTTTGTTCTGTCATGCTTTCTTTCTTGCCATTTATCCTTCAGAGACATGTCTACATCTGATTCCTGAATGCTACCTGTCATTTATTATGTGCCTTCATAATCTAGTCCTCCTTGAAATTTGATCTAGGCATGTGAAAATCTGATCCTGTCCCTCCTCCTCTCATTCGTTTCTCAATTTTTTTCAAATGACAAAAAAAATTAAATAACTTGAGCAATTATTCTCAGGGTGTCTGTTTTCTTTTTACTTACTGTTTATTTAGTTACTGTTCATGTTCACGCCTAACTTCTATTAATGAACCATTTAACTCTAAGCAGAACTGCTCCTGGTCCGGTAGTGGGTTGGCCTCCAATTCGTTCATTTAGGAAGAACCTTTCAAGCAGTAGCTCTTCTAAGGTTGTTCGTCAACATGAATCTCAGAATCAGCATCATGTGGTTGAATATAAGGTTGCTGGGAAGAAACCTGTGGCTGACAACAACGTTGTTGGTACTGGTAAAGGCATGTTTGTGAAGATCAACATGGATGGAGTTCCCATAGGCAGAAAAGTAGATCTTAATGCTTACGATGGCTATGAAAAACTCTCATCTGCTGTTGATGAACTCTTTAGAGGCCTCCTTGCTGGTTATTGGCTCTCTTTCTACCTCTAATTTTTTTTTTGTTTAAGTTCAATTATTGTGCCGACATGATCAATTTAATCTATTCGTTAATAGTTGATATATTGTTGTTCAGTCTTGAATTGGACTGATTTGAAATTAGATTCCATTTCCATTTGCAAAACGATATGAATATATACGCAAGCATGTTATGTAATATGTATACTTTTTTCCCCCTTTATCAGTGAGACTCGTGATCTGCAATATTAATTCAACATTTAATGCTCATGGTGCATATGTCAACCATGTTCTAGAGCAATAGAATGTAGATTAAGCGTATGGTCAATCTTTTCTCACCAAACCCATTATTTAATACAAGCTTTTCAAGTTTATCCCATTGATTTTCAAAGTTTTGCTGCAACATGATTCTAGATGTCTTGTCTTATTTATATTTTATTGAATTTGCTTTTGGTATGATGATGCCTGTGAAAGGTGATGCTGAGATCAGGTTTATGTGTTTGTCTTTTTGTGAAACTGTTCAGCTCAAAGAGATTCCTCTGGTGGTGCTGGTGGGAGTCAGAACAAACCAGTGGAAGAAAAAGCCATTACAGGTTTATTGGATGGAAGTGGAGAATACACTCTGGTTTATGAGGATAATGAAGGAGACAGGATGCTTGTTGGGGATGTGCCATGGCAGTGAGTACTTTATTTATTTTTGGGAAAATTAATTTTTCGGTTCCTATAGTTCTGACTTGGTTATAACTTAGCTCTTAAACTTTGACTTGGTGCAACTGATTCTCTATAGTTTTGATTCAGTTGAAATTTAGTTCCTGAACTTTACTCATTGCAACTTAGTCCTTGTGGTTTTAACCATTTAAAACTTAGTCCCTAAGCTTCATGGAATGTATAATTTTATTTTTTAAAATATAGGGACTGGGTTGCACCAAGTCAAAGTCTAAGAGTTGAGTTACATTTGAGTCAAAATTATAGAGATTAGAGTTGTACCAAGTAAAAGTTTAAAGATTGAGTTACAAGTAAGTTAAAAACTATAGGGACCAAAAGATTAATTTTCTCTTTATTTTTTTATCTGATCTCTGATCGGATGCGCTATTATCTTATTCTATTCAAATATTCATATGCCAAATCTTACATTTTGTTATAAAAACTAGAACTTTCATGTAGTTTGATTCTCTCTCTTCACCATTAAAAATATATTTACTTTTCTCCTTAGAACTGTTAAACTATTTGTTTCCTTGTGGATGATCTCAAAGCACAAACTGCCATAGCATGTCTGTCTCTCACATTGAGAAACACTATACTATTTTGTACCACTGTCTCCTCACAAAATTACAAGAACTAACTCTTGTATTTGTCCTTTCCTTTGTTTTTGTGTTCTTACTAAATAAATAATACTAAATGGTTTTTTCCTTTATCTGTGTGATTTTTGTAGCATGTTCGTGTCAACAGTGAAGAGGTTGCGTGTTCTGAAGAGCTCTGAACTCTCTGCTTTCACTCGTGAGTTCTGAACTCTTACTCTGTATTTTGAGAATCGCTTCGTTGTTTATTGTTAAGAATGTCAAATGACTGATCAAAACAACGTTGTTGTTGTTGTTGTCAGTTGGTAGTAAGCAAGACAAGAAGACCACTTGAATGGGCACCAAAAGCGAAGACATGGCTGTTTGAGTAGTTCGCTGCTGAAACTTGGAGAGTGTTTTACTTTTTGTTTGTTTTAACCGTTGGTGTCCGATGATGAAGATTAGAGAATGAATTAGTTAGTAGTAGTAACTTACATTTCAACTGCTGAGTAACGTGTATGAATGGATCTGCTTGTTCATGATGAAGATTTGAGAATGTTGATGCACTGTTGAGTAACCATTGACTTTGTTTTGGTGTTTGTAAGCAGCTTGTTTGAGTTTCCATCTGTAAATTCTGTGAATAGGTCTTGTTTTGATATGCTCATGATTGGAGTTTTATCTGAACCACCTTTCACATATTAGTTTGCAACTTTCAACTTTAACCTGTTTTTTTTTTTTCACATGGCTATTTGATTAGATCAGATTCAAGTATTCTTTCAAAGGTATATTTTTTTGAAGTTTTATATTTGAGCGGTTAAATCCCTTTCTATGGATCAACGCTTATTGGTGTTTCAACTGAGTTACGGTCCAACACAGTGATTAAGCTAGAAATAAGAGCATAAAGAGGTGGTGTTGAAAATGGTTTGTCACCAACTTCCATTGACAAGTTGGGGATACAAATTTCAAACACTGAAGAAAATCGTATCCAACAAACTTCAAATTCACTTGTTAAATCGTGAAATTTGGTTATTTTTCATTTTTTTTGACAGAAGAATAGGAAGTAGTTGATAAGAAACCTTCAAGATATTGATATTAATTATATCTTCTAATTTATGTTATGAACTATAAGATTCGGTTAGTTTGCAAAGCAACGCTTGATATTAATATCTTACCCTTTTTGTATAAATATATAAATATATATATATATATATTTTACCTTTACATTTATAAAAAGGTTGCTCAGTCTAAACTTTGGGCATAAAGAAACATGAGTCGAACTCATTTATATATTTTTTAATTTATTTTTTCAGTCATACTTTTTTTAATGTTTATTTCGGATCGAAGAATCCAAACTCGTTAAATTAAATGAATTGTGAGATGGATAGAAAGTGACAAGCAATAGAATAAGTTGGGGGGGTTAGAGAGCATCATGGGGACACCATAGCTACAGAGAAGTTGAAGTTTTTGAAGAGTGGAAATTAAAGGGTGAAATAATGTGAATGTCTCAAGAAGCCACAACTCACGGGTGTGTGATAATACCATAAGGGCAAAGTCAAATACTTAAAGAATCAGACATGACTATTTATGACCAAATACAACAACAAGCAGAAGGACACCATTAAATACAAAGTCATAGATATGTAAATGGAGCAGAATTGAGCGTTCCTTTTCATTGAGAGGTGCCTAACTTGGACGTCTTCATGTAAATTCATAAACTTCCACGTGGGACCATTTCAACTAACGAAGGCGACCATTGGACAACACTTCCCTTTCACTTTGCTTGAAACCATGTCCTACCAAACAAGGGTTGGATTGAAACATAGAACTGCAACTATAGTTATATATGGTATTCCAAAGAAGACACCTACAAAACCCAAGTCCCCCCAGCTATATCCCTTTAATTCTCAGTCCACCTTTATTATTTAGTAACATCAAACTTATTCTTGTTTTTCTCTAAATAGAAGGGAGATGTATTCTCAAATAAGCAATTGGCACTTTGAAGGAAATTGTGAAACAATGTATCATATAATTGGTGCAATGTTGTCCAATTTTGATATAGATCCAATGTTGACCGTCAATGCAAGCCAATAATTTTTTTTTAATAGAAGGAAGAAGTATTTTCAAAGAAGAAAATGGCACTTTGAAGTAATTTGTGAAACAATATATCACATAAATTTGCAAAATTAGGGTAATATTGTCCAATCATAACATATATCCAACGTTGACCGGCAATGTTGACCCCATATTGCTCCGAAAATATTCTTGAACGAGAAATTAGCCTCTTAAACTTAGCTTCCTAACTATGTGCTTGTTGGTTGACAAAGTCTCTCAGCCCATACTAACAAGTTACTGGTAGGTTGTTAAAATTGGGTAATATTAAAGGTTATTTGATATATTACCTTGTAATTTTCTTAGGGTGCTAATTTTTCTTATAATAATTTAATTTTAACCCAAATTCTTTAACAAACTTAGGAGGACCCTTTCTTTTTTTTTTGCTAGACATATATTTAACCTCGTGTTAGAAGTAATTTTATTTGAAATACTGTTAAGAATTAAATATAAATATATTTTTTAATAAAAATTTTAATTTTAATTTATCATGTGCATGAAATTATTCCATTATAACAACACGACCAATTTTGAGAGTCATTACTCGAGTAGGATTTGAGCCAGCCTATTACATTACAGCTAAGCTAATGGGTTTTGTTGGGCCTAAAAGTCGTTTGGTTTTATAAACGGGCTTAGGATTTCATTGAAATCTCTTCCTTAAGGCTAATAATTCTGTCCAAATTCAAAAGGGAAAAGAATTTTAAACATTTTTAAGTTCCGGAGAAAGTGGCAATGAATGATCAGGCATTGATTCAATTGAAATCCCATAATTCTGGACGGTAATTAAATCCCAAGACGAAAATTTTCAAGGCTTACTCCGTAGAGGGTGATGGGTGAATGTTAAAAAAGGAATGAATTGCCTTTGAAGGTCCAAAAAGAAATATGGTGATTTGAATATTTGATTGCCTATCTTAAAGAAGGAGATTAGCGGAATGAGGATTTGATGAATCAATCTCAAGAGACAAACTCAGCTATTATCAAGGAACAGACGCTCTCAGCATTGAAGATGATGAATCAGCAGAGACGTGATTGGTTCAAAATGGCTATAAAAGGAGGCTTGATATTCACATTTCACAAGCCAGCAAGCATCAAAGAAAAGAAGAAGTAGAAGATGGTGATGATGATGAAGAAGGAGATGTTGATAGCGATGATGATGATTCTGATAGTGGGAGCACAAGTTCAGGCACAGTATGGGCCTCCTGCAGATTCAGATCCTCGTCGTCCTCCAAAACGTCACTGTATTTCACACTGTGCTCTTCGATGCTTGTTCAGGCTTCGTCTCCAACCTGTTGCTTACATGCTTTGCTTCAATCTCTGTTTGCTCAAGTGCAAGTTTTTGCCTCCCCAGTCTGTCTATGATTGTACTTCTTCTTGTGCTAATTCTAAGACTATAAATGCCAATACTGGTAAGTGTTTGTGTGTTTCATTTGGATTATATTATAATTGAATTAACTTTCATATTTGATTAATTGATGATGATGTTGCAGAAGCAGGAGATGTGGAGGGCTACGTGGAAACATGCTACGATAATTGCAAGACCAAACAATTATGATTCTCTTGTTTGATCTTTTGCATATATATATAAATGATGAAATTAATATATGTAGTTGGAAAATATTGTAGTTGTATTTTCCTTCAATTTTCAGTATAAATAAATAAATAAATAATCTCCTTTCCTAGCTATTTGCTTTTCTCTCGTCCTCATTATTTTATTAACACTGTCTTCTGAATCGCGGATCCACTATCCAAGCTCATTTTGTACTCAATCCTTAAAGAAGGAAATTAATGGTCAATTCAACATAAAATTACATTATCATATGGTTTATTTCTTTATCTACACGATCCCTATCATAAATATTTTTAAACACAGATGCACATTGCATCTATAACTGTATATTGGTTATTGCGTAAAATTCTAATGATTACGGGTTTGTGATAAGCTTAATTAATATAAATGGATGAACTAGTACAGTGTGTTTGGATATTTCTTAAAACTATCCAAACATTTTATAAAGTCTAATATTTAATTATCTATGCAAAACTTAGTTTCAAGATTAAAATCATAGTTTTCACAATTTTTTTTTACTTTTTTAGAAGATATTATCTACTAAAATTAAAGTAACCAAACACATCCTTGGTGGAGGTTTGGGATTTTGAGTGCTGCAACAATTACAATATGTGTGTGTGTGTGATCATATATAGAGGTTAAGAGATATTTCAATAGGACCTTCAAGTTATAATTACTGTTACTTAATACAGAGTCTGAAGATAATGACCCTCGGCTACTATACAAATTAGAAATTAATTAAGCAACTCTGATTGAAATCCCTGATTGCTCATAGAGATGATAATTAATTATCAGTTCTGCGGTTGGTTTGCATGCAAAAAACTGAAAACCCTAAAAAAATTGCCATGTGTAGTTCATAGAAAATATAGTCTAAAGCAAGCCGTCTACGATATAGGGGGATTAAATGGGGTACTTGCGTACTTCAAAGGATACATATCTTTTAAATCGTTATCTTTAATTGATTTTCTTCTTTTCATAAATAATAAATATATATTATTCTTATATTTTTTTTCTCTATTAAATATATTGATATTTTATTAAATAGATCGTTCTCTCACTCCCGATCATGTTTTGTTGACAACAACACTTGAAGATCACACTTGATCAACTCACACCCATCACCACATCACTTCATAAAAAGGTAATTCTATCACTTGATGAGCTTTCACTTTACAAAAGCACAGAACTGTAAACAAAATTACCAGGCAAATTCAACGGCATCAAGTTATAATAATATGATAGATCAATAAAAATAAGCAAAGAGATTAATTATAACTAAAGTAGGAAGAGCATTATGTTTGGATCAGAATAAGCAAAGATCCACACATAAGCAAATCATAAAACACACACACATATATAAAGCAGATTGTAATCAAATTTCCAGATTGGTCAGTCCGCAACAAATGAGCCCCAAATCCTCATATATAAAACTGCAAATACATGAATGCACCCAGAAAGGTAAAATAAAAACATATATAGAACAAATTACAGACTTGATTGAATTTGATCCATCGTCAGTGAATCAGTGAATCTCTCTGCATATATATATATATTAAGAGAATCTAAACTGTTCTATATGGGTAATTAATTAAGTAACATGTCTCTGACAAGTCTTTTTCCAGAAGTAAATAGCTGCCAAAAACAATCACATCTCTATAACACTAGATAAGCGACTGATACTAAGTTTTGCAGATGAGTTTAGGCTTTAATCAATAATACATGCCTGGCTTCAGCCTGTGTGCCGACAACAGCGACTAAGATTAAAAGATACAGAATCATACGGTGAAGGAATCACCTTTCTATTGTGTTGCCAGGTATGACGTCGTAGCTTGGTCGTTGTCGTGGGATGATCATCCACCATAGCTGGTGGATACCATGATCTGCAGCTTCTGTATCCATGGAGAAAGCAGGCACAAATTCTTCTAAGTTTGGAATAGTAGTGAACTGATGAAGGAGAGAAATAAGAAGGAGATGGAGAAGGTCGAGCAATTAGGAAATGTAGGGAGGGTGCTTTTTGAATACGGATGAAAGATAATTGACCCAACAATTCTTGTATATTCTTTAGCCAAACAAGTAATCATATGTTATTTTAATTTATGTTATTTTACACACCCCACCACTTGCAAATGATCTCCATGATATTGATTGAGTTTAAGCTGTCTCAAGTGTGAAAACAACTCGTATACATAAACCCCTAGAAGCTAACCTATTTATTCACAAATCATGAATTAGCCTTAATTAGCTTTGAGTAATAATGCATAGGGCTAGGTTTTGGTTTGTGGAATATCTTTAAAATACCAAATATAAAAAAGAGAGAATATAAATAAAAAAAAATGAATTTCACTTATATGTTTTTGCTTATTTCTTATTTCATACCAAATTAATAGGTTTTGCATCACTTCCTTTTCTTATTTCTCAAATTTGATATGTTTTTGGAGATCAAGAAGCTTCCCATTTATTTTTAGGTATATTTAAAGTTTAGGTGATATTTATTTGATTGAAAGATGACACAAAGGAGGGGATTGGGCCTATCCATTGAAGGCCCCTATTGCTTTCCATTTATTTAAAATTATGTAATTTTGATACTAGATCTTATGTATTAAATAAATAAAATAAAAACAAATAATTCCTAAGTCCATTATATTCTTCCAACTTATGACAATTGGACTTGTATTTCTTTAACATCCAGCATTAAAATTAAGTAGTTTTAAATAAATGGAGAGTAATAAAAAGCCCCCTCAATGGAGACACCCCAAACCCCATAATAGAGTGCACTCACCTCTTATTTTCTTTCTAAATCATTAAATTCACACAATGCTTTTAATGTAAAAGATCTAAATCCTACAAATATATTCACTACTCATTGTTTAACTTAAATTAACAATTTGCAACTTGATTTAGTCATTTTTTTACCTTAAAAAATCACTTAGCATGATTATTTTATTAAAATAATTAAACTTGTTTTCTATTTTTTTAAATCAATAAATTCAAGATTTTAAAATAAAATAAATTCACAAATATAGTTTATGATTTTCAAATTACTCCCTCTAGCCCTAAATATAATATCCAATTTGTAGTGTAATTACAAAGTGGATCTTATATTTTTTTTGCATGAATTTTCAAGTTAATGCACACAACTATTACAAATTAACTTTTGGGTGCACTATTTGCAAGAACTAAAGAAAAATCCACGGCTAAATTATTTTACACTCAAAGATTCAAAACCTTAATTTCTGACTCATTATTTAATTATAAATTTAAGAAGAAAAGCATTCTCAGTGATAATAATTTAGATTAACATAGGCCTAATCAACTTTTACATCGATATGATTGGGTGAATTTATAAATGTAATTGACTGAGACAAAAGTAGTAGCTATGTCGGTAAATAAAAAATTAATTAAATTAGTAAGGAGTTCACTTATAACCTATAAATTTGTAAATTCAAATTTTATTATTCACATAAGAACTTTATTAATAGGTAAACTATGAATAAGTGATCTTTGAATTAAGAGGCATATTCTAACCTTAATGAGGTCATATCTCTAGACCCAATTTGCCTAATTTTTTGTATAAAAATAGCAGTTACTTCCACATAATCTCTTTATATTGCTCTTAATATTTAATTTCCATCAGTAGCTTCCATTTCTACAAGTGGGTCAAGGTGTTTAGTTCAAAAAAGTCAATTAGGGTTTGATTTTTGTGTAGACTAATAAGAATAAACAAAGCAGGACGCGAGGTAGACGACAACCTTCACCAACATAAGTATTCGAATGGAGAGAGCCTTGTTCGTCAAAACGTAATCACTATGTCATGCCTCTGTATTCTCATGTATTCAATTTTTTTTCAACAACCATTTTTTTTCAACGGCTGGTAATCATGTTTTGGTCATTTTCAAAACCACCTTCTTTTAGAATATATGAATCATTTCATATATGAAATTATTTGAGTTGAAAAGAAACATGGAATATAGGTGAAAAGCTTCTATTTATAAATTTTATTAGTCAAAAAGAATTTATACTTTTTTATATACAGAAAATATCTGTGTTATTAAGAATTTATAAGTATTTAAATTAAGTCTTCCTTACCAATACAATTTTCTAAAAGAAAACAAGTTAAATTCATTAGACATCATTTATTTGACATAGTATTTCAAGAAGGATTTAATAAATGAAATGAAATTTAAGAAACTCAATTAATGAGCATAATTGGAAAGGAGTTTCTGGAAGGAGCCTGAGAGCAATATTAATTCATTTGCGAATACGTAGAAATAATACAATAATGTGGTTGTTTTCAAATGATCAATTATTTCAACAACATTATTATAATAAGATGCTGTTTTAATCTCTCGAAACGCACCGTCGTTCAAGTTTCCAATCAGTGTTTTACGTTGTTACTATTATTATTCCGAGAAACGTTGCATTGATATAGGGTTTTACATCATCTATACGCCACGAAAATAATTAACATGATGTTCATCGATCTTTGCAAGTCATATGCTTATTTCAACTTATTTAATTGCTTTCCAAATTGAAATGATTTGGATTTTGTCTCCCATGCAATTAATAGTGACGTTCTAACACATACCCTACCATTCATCATTCTGGTGCTTATATATGTCCAGTTACATTCATTCATTCATCTAAATATACGTTATATGCATCATCAAGAGATGTGTAAATAAAGGTAGTTAGGTTTATTTGTATTATTTGGAAGAAAATGTAGTTACGAGTTAGGTTTTGTTTACTCCTGAAAATCACTTGCAAAGAAGGACAAGATATATGTATACAACTCTGCCGTGTGTATAGACTCTCAAGCTTTATATCAATGTGATAAGAAATAAATAAAATGCAATTTGAAAGGATAAAATAAATATTGACTTTCTTGTGATCTAGTTTTGTTATTAAAATCCTTTGCCATGAGATTCATTAGACATCACAAATATCTTCTTAAGGCAATTATGCTGAAGCACTATCAGACACACTAATTACTAATTATATGCATCTCTCTTACCAGGAACTTGATTTTTTTTTGGTATAAAATTTTTTGGAAAAGAATTAGACTCACCCACAATTTAAAAGGTAAAGTAAAATATATTTTCCTCCTATAGGAAGTGGAACTAATTTGTCACAGGATAGCCCACCTCTAAACTCAACCCAGATGGTGCATTATAGTGCTTCTTGTACTTCTACTTGTGTGCTCTATGGAAGAGCTGTCATGTAACTAATATACGTTTATCATAATAAAAAAAAGCTTTAATTACTTAAATATAAGGTTTTGATTTCAATTTTATATGAATGAGAAAAAGACTTTAGAAAAGCTATTCTAAATTATACTCGACAATATTTGAGTCTGTCATATATTCATCTAGAAAAAAGAAAAAAAAATGTCATGTAATACCGGTGGATCTTCGTTGGGCACTTGGGCTCATTTGTGGGCCCAACATATCCCAAAAAATAAAAATAGGACAACTAAATGTGCATTTATGTTGTATTCATTAACCCATCTTTTGTGAATTCAGCTTGTGGGTGAGACATATTATTATTTAGAGTATGTTTAATTCTTGAGGAGTATTATTTTATTGTGATTCCAACTGTGACGTTTAGGGAGGCATCCTAACTCTTGAGTGCTTAAATTTATGTTTGAAGATAATTGACAGTTCGCTCTACTTAATATTGATATCACTTAAGAGGAAATAAGACTTTGCCCTGCCCTTATATTGTAGTCAAACTCCTTTCTAAAAAATTTTATATAAAAAAATGTTGTGTTCATTAGCATTTATGCCTCCCATCAATCTCACTAAACGCTTAAAACGTTGGGTGAGAATAAATAATGTTTACTCGTTGAGATTTATTTTCTCATTCATGCATTCTAATCATCAATACACATCTTTCCTTCACCTCCATAATTTAAGGAGGAAACCCACTTTCGTTGCCAAGGATTTTCATTTTTATGATAGAGAGAGAGAGAGAGACCTAAAGGATATAAATGTATGGTTAAGGTTGGGCAAGTCAACCCATAACGAGAAACAGAACATTGGGTTACAAGCCTACAAGTGAAGTGAAGCCTAACCTTATAAGGACCCCAACCATTTATTTTTTCTTTTTTTAACAGAAAAAATAAATGGTCCTCCCAACCCTACTCTCATTTTAGTGTGTATTTGAATAAAATTTTGAAAATAAGTTTATAAAAAAAAAAGGCTTTTGAGTAGCTTATAGAAAAGGATTTTTGGATAAGAGTTTATGAAAAAAAAAGTAGTTTTGAATAAATGAGTGTTCGGATAGTTATTTTCAGAAATACTTTTATTATTGGTAAATTATGAAAAAATGTATGAGTATTAAATGAGGAAAGATAAGGTATAAGAGGAGAGAGAATAGAGGGTATAAGAAAAAAAAAGAGATATGGTGTAAAAAAAAGTATGAGATAGGGTGTAAGAAAAAATAGAAAATATGATGTAAGAAAAAATATGGGTAATATAGTAATTAGTTAGTTCATAAGCTCTTTTACTGTTCCATAAACTACTCTGACTAGCTTATATAAAACCTTAGTTTTAAATCATAATTTAGTCCAAAAATCCGTTTGAATAAATATAACTATTTGTTTTAAAATTTTTCTAAACTTAAATTTTATCTAAATTTTTTTTTTAAACTATGATTTTTGTAGAAATCAAACAGGCCCCAAGTCTCAATTGTTTTTAATAAGTCTCCTATTTTTAATAATTGTTTGAGATCTTTCCTTTCATATTTATATTTTTTTTGTTCGAGCAATTAGCCCCTTCTTATATAAAAAAAGTATCAATTGTATCCAACACCTCTCAAAGTACAATTAACTAATTGTCACTTTAGATTTCTAAAAAAATATTAATTTTTTTCCACAATCTTACCCTTGGAGTGTCATTCATTTTTTTTGTGTGAAAATGAAATAAATTGATAATTTTATCTATATTTAAATGTTTTTTTTATATATTTATATTATATTTTATTGATAATTATAAAACTTTTAACATGGATGAGAGGAAATCTCGATTAAATGAATTAAAAGACTTTTATTCAATGGTGACTTTCATGCCCTACTATTTTTGTAAATAAATTATACCCCCTTTCTTCCCTATTAATGTTCACGTTACCCATTTGAATAATGAATCACACATGGCACAACTGAACCGCATTTACTACATATATATTGGTATTTTATATTGTATTATGAGACCTAGTTAATTAATTTCCACTAATTAAAAAAATTAGGTTAATTAATCTTAAAAGATTATGATGATTTTTTAAAAAAATATCTATCCTTAAATCATTTTGATTGAAAATTTGAAATATTATCAATATAATTTATGTGTCATATATATGTCAATCGCATTGCATAGTAACATCTAGCCTAATAAGAAAACTTATAGTCTTATGATCTTACCTTCATTTATTATTTATTATAGTATTTAATATAAAATATAATTGATTAATTTAAATATATTAAAAAATTTAATTAATTATAATTAATATAAGAATTAGTCGACTAATTTAAATAAATATGTAATATAAATTTATCTCATAATTATTTTATTTATTTAGTTGCATTAATATATCTAAATTAATTATTAATTTTTATATTAAATATTAAATATATTATTATCTAAACTTTTTACCATTGAGATAGAGTGTTACTTTTGACAAAAGAAGAGATAGAGTGTTGCTAGATAAAGGTAAAATTAAAAAATTATTAACTTTAAAAATAAAAGTTTTTCTTAATAAAACATGCCACTAGTTACCTATAAATAAGATAAGCGGAGTACTCTCTTGCCATTTTTTTTTTCTATACAAGTACTCTTACGTTTTTATGGATGTAGAAGGTAGAGTATTTTTTTAGTCATCCCACCGATTTTTATTTTTTTTTATTTAAACCTATTCTTAAACCTACTCTTAAAATTGAAAAAAAAATTGAGATTGAAAATATCAATTAAGTAAGGCCCAATGATAACTATTTTTTAAAATGTGAGAGATACTGTAGTAGTGAATATTCTCCAATCACATGATATTATTTCAGACTCTTTGGTTTATACTTTATCCCAAAGATTGAGAAAATTCGGAAAGGCCAGAAATTTATTGCTATAGCTTAAGCGTTTGCTTTGACGGATCTTTATATCTCCCTAATTGGAAAGGCTTATAAAATCATCTTCAGATATTCGTAGCAGAACAAAGTAAAAAGAAAAGCATAGAATCATCTTCATTATCATTTATTACGGGGTCAGAGATAAAGTTTTTAGTTTTCTGGAATATATCGCTGTGGTGATGATACGGAAACAACAAACAGATAGAGAGAAAGAAAAGATCTCCTCTTCTAAACTAAGAAAGACAGTAAAATCTCAGAACCCTATTTTTGGCGTATTATCTCGGACAGAAAAGATGATAGTATAAAAAAAAAGGGAGCGCTTTAGTAGGTATACGCTTTTAATGGCTTGTTCTGATTACTAGTACATTTTCCACAGTGAAACAGAGCGTAGTACCCCCAACAAGTAATGACAGTGAAAATTTTAGCTGAGAGAGAGAGTCTTCTTTTTTAGTTTGAAAAGGTAAGATCTTGCAGAGAGAGAGAGGGTTTATAGTCGCTGCACTCAATGAGAGATTTGAACAGACAGGGAAGGAAACCCGGAAAACTGAAAGAAGCTCACGAGATGGTCAGTGGGTATCTTTCATTTGTAGTAGTACACGTTGCTCCAGAAAGTTAGAGAGAGAGAAAGGTAGAAACTTTCGCACTAATAAGAATTTGGCTCTGTGCTTTTTGTATGTTCTGAGATGAATGATATTGGGAGGGAGAAGTGGTGGGAGGGGAATTCGGCGCTGTCACTTTTTTTGAATTTGAGAAGCCCTCTCTCTCTCACTGTATCTTTTCTCTCTCTTTGATTATTTCTTTATTACTTCATTTTCTCGTAGAATTTTATCGCTATGGCTTATGCTTTGTTTGTAAATTCTTGTCTGCTTACTCAAGAGGGAGGGGTTTTGATTTTTGAAGGAGTTTTTCTGTTTGCATATTTTAATGTTGTGCCATTTTGAGGGTTTGTGGGAGCTCTCTGTTTAACTTTCTGTGACCCTCTTTTTGTCTTGTAATGCAGTTCTTCACGAGGTGGTGTCAGAATGGTTTATTTTTCATGAAAAGTTTCGATTTTTATTAAAGAAAAAGTAATTTTTTTATTGATTCTTATATCCTGATCCTGTTTATTAATCTTTTCCTCCATAAGCCATTCCACAACCTGTTCTCATTACTTCTCTGCTTGCAACCTGTAAAGATTCTGCTTGATTTATCAGAAGAGACCTCTTTCTTGCACTAAATTCCACCTATTTGTCCCCTTCATTTTTTCAAACATTTGTTATCTATAATAACGTTTGTGTCATTTTCCATCTTCATGCGAGAGAAGAGAATTACAAAAACCCATTTATCCGATTGAGCTTTATTATCAACTTGCCATTTCCTTTATCTCTCTCTATCTCTGGATCGTGTTTCAGAGGTTTTAGGGAGAGAAGGTGAAAGAAATCAGAGATCATCATGGGGAAGGCTTCGAGGTGGTTGAAGGGCTTGTTGGGGATGAAGAAAGAGAAGGACCACCACTACCACCACCGTATCGACAATTGTGGTTCATTGGTTTCTGACAAGAAGGAAAAGAAACGATGGAGTTTTGCTAAGTCAGGAAAAGATTCCGATTCTGGAACCAGTCAGCCTCGTTTTCCACCTCCTGATTCCACCGCTTCTTGGTATAGATCCTTTATGTCGGAAACAGAGAAAGAGCAGAACAAGCACGCAATTGCGGTCGCCGCTGCCACCGCCGCTGCCGCAGATGCTGCCGCCGCCGCTGCTGAGGCTGCCGTTGCGGTGGTACGGCTCACCAGTCAGGGCAGAGGAACTCTGTTTAGTGGCAGTAGAGAAAAATGGGCGGCAGTTAAGATTCAAACCGTTTTCAGAGGCTATTTGGTACGTGTGATATTACTAACCATAATATGTCTCTCTTGAAATATTCAAAATCTCATTCATAGTTTTCGCTTCTCTCATGAGTATGACTTCGTTGGAACAAGTGAAAAATGCTTTGCTTCGTTCTTACTCGACTCTTAAGGAAACATTGTCTTCGCATTTCTATGCTCTGTTTCTTTCTTTCTTCTTCCTCTTCCTCTGGTTTAACAGTTAAATTCAAATAATCAACATTTTGTAACTTTTACAGGCGAGGAAAGCACTAAGAGCTTTGAAAGGATTGGTTAAGATTCAAGCTTTGGTTCGAGGCTTTCTTGTTCGAAAGCGAGCTACTGCAACTCTGCACAGCATGCAAGCTCTGATCAGAGCTCAGACTTCAGTCCGATCACAGAGAGCTCGCCGTTCCGTTAGCAAAGAAAATCGAGCTAGAAAATCAATGGTGAGAGTTGATGAAACTCGACACAACCCGTCATAACCATGCTTTTTCTGAATCTAAGTTTGAGTTTTTTTTTTTTTTTAAGGATCGAGTTGATGAAAAAAGGAGTGAGATTCACAGTAAAAGGTTATCAACATTGTATGAACAATCCTTCAATGGCTACGATGAGAGTCCCAAAATTGTTGAGATTGATACTGACAGGACTCAGTCGAGTTCTCGGAGAATGATCGCGACGACGTTTTCAGAATGTGGAGACGAAACACCGTTTCAAACGACGCCGTTTGCTGACAGTAAGCAGCACCTTCAGGACTTGGAGTGGTGTTTTCCGGGCGACGAGTGCAAATTCTCGACGGCTCAGAGCACTCCTCGGTTCGCAAACAGCGCGCGTTCTGATAACGCGCCTCCGACACCGGCCAAGAGTATATGCGGCGAGACGTTTTGCCGGGCGTACTATAATTTCCCGAACTACATGGCGAATACGCAATCGTTTAGGGCGAAAGTGAGGTCGCAGAGTGCTCCGAAGCAGAGGCCGGAGCCGAAGAGGAGGCTTTCGTTGAATGAGATAATGGCGGCGAGAAACAGCATAAGCAGTGTTAGAATGCAGAGGTCGTCTTGTTCTTCTCTAGTTGAATAGGATTCATGGAATTTCTGAATCCTTGCATTTTTCTTTCACCCTCTTTGTTTGTGTTCATTACAAGTTTTTACAGAGAGCCTTATAGAATTTGATCAAAGAGTCTGATTTGCATATGTACATTCTCTTGACAGAGCTAGTAAATTCTCTCCTTTGCTTCCTTCTAATTCATACATCAAATTCTCTAACACAAATCAGCAACAATAAGCCTCATTACACTGAATGAGCTAAGTTTGTTTGGATAAATTTTTGATAAAAAAAGTTTGTTCCGTTCATTCTTCTTCTATAGATCAATATGTGATAAGAGGAAAATATGCTCTTACAGAGACTATTTATGTATTTGGGATCAGAATTGGGCACTCCAAAAACGGTTATTTATATCATTGAGACAAAACTTTCCTTGTGTACTTGCATCCTACGGTGTAAAATAAGCCAAAAAAAAGGAGCTAATCCAAGGAAGTATCATATAGATGCATAATAATAATGGGAGCTATGACTTATTTAGAACGCAAGTAAAGACTAAAGAACAAGGCAAAAAGTTTAAAAAGAGAAAATCAACAGTTCTCTGTTTTTAGTAGAAACAAGAGGGAAGAGTGTGAAGTATAGCTTTTGAAGGGAGCTTCCAAACAAAATGATTTTGCCAAATGGCCAAAAACAGTTTCATAAAATGGTAGTGGCGGGAATGTGTGTGTCAGCGAGAGACCAGTAAAAGAGAAAAAAAGAAGAGAAAAGTTGCACCTTCTTTCAAGATATTTGGCATTCAACAGTAAGGTAGGTTGGTTTTGCATGCGGTAAAAAATTTGAAATCCTTATTTATAGATGATCAAGGTTCTTCCAAGTTAGGGGGTAGAACATAGACAGCTAATTTAGGTTCAGACATGGCAGGGGGATTACTGGCAAAGAATTTTGGAGGGTATTATGAAAAATTTGATTTTTTTTACATAGTCGCGTGTGTGTGTGTGTATAAAAGCCTGGAACAAGAATCGAATCTCTAGAAATGCCTGAAAAACGGTACAATCACAAGTGGTCATTTTGAGGGGTAGCTTTTCTCTGTCATCTCTTTCCTTCCTCTTACATTGGGCTTGATTAGGTTTTTCATCATAAATAAACAACATTTTAACTTCTCATATTTTATTAATTTATTATCTATTAAGTTAAATTGAGAAAAAAGTAAATTATACAATTATTTTAAATTTATTTAATTTTTAAAAAATATTATTTATTATGATTTTAATTATAATATTTAAAAAGATATCTTAATTTTTAAATATCTAAATTGATATCTTAGAATAATATACAACTCATTTTACCTAATATTAGTAAAATTTAAAAAAAAATTACCATAATCTTAAATTATAAATGAGTAACAAAAAATATTTACTCACAGGCAGGGTCTTGTTTCAAGTTTCAATTATTAGTATGGGTTTGTTTGTGATCATTGATGGGTAACCAGGCATAGCTCCAAGGTGGGTAACCTGATACTGCCATCACTCAGCTTCAATGCTTCAAAAATAGGTTACATCTCAGATCAAGATGCACCATTTTGAAAGAATGTATTATTTTCAATTGGAGGGCATCTAACAACAACATGAAGCTACAGAACTTATAATCTAGGAGCACTCAGTGGTAGATGCCCTAAGCTAAGCTGGAAGACTATTGACATTTTAAAATGTTACTATAAGAAATTAAAAATATGTAACTAATAAAATTTAATATTAATTAAATTTTTTAAATATAAACTAGGTTGTATATATAAAAATATTTTTTAAAAGAGATAAAATATATTTCAATAATTTTTTATATTTTAAAAAAATTAGTTCTTCTTACTATCAATTGAGAAATATTGTTAAATTTTATTAAAAAAAATATACAATGAGATCAATAAATGTCGATCCTAATAGAAATAGTTATAGCTACTTAAGTATAATATTTTAAATTTAAATTTATGTAAATATATTAAATTTTTTATTAAAATTATTTTAATTGGGTTTGATAATATATAAATTAGATCAAATTAAGTAACTATGTAAAAAATATATACTGGGCTGTGGGTACTGTTGCACTCGCTGGAGGGGCGCGTTGGGGGAATTAGGGAGGAGCAATGATTAGGGTTTTATTTTTGGGGGAGGAGTGCAAAGACTGAAGAGACATTGTGAATCAGCGGGCGGTGCCACGTACGTTTGTTTGCTCCGAAAGGTTGAAGGAGAGATGAGATCAAATTCCGAGGGGTAATTTGGGTAATATGTCACTGTCTTTGACCGAATAATTGTGGCCTCATTCATACATCATCTTGGATATTTCGTGCAGAGTGCCACCCCATCCCATCCTCTGTTTTTCATGCTAAATTATTGTTTATCCTGTAATAGTCCTCAGCACACTTATGCGGTATTAATTAAATTAATTTTTGACAATATTACTTATATTTACAGTTATTAATAAAAAAATATATAATTATTTAATAAAAACTCAATTAATTAATATAGGAGGATAAAAAATAAAATAAATTATTTTAAACATTCACAATTATTATTTTTTAAAAAAATAGTTTATCTCACTCATAAATTAATATAGAATATAACAATATTTATTAAATATTATCATTAAATTATTTATTTAATTTTTTAAATTAGTCAATCTCATTAAAAAGGGGAATAAATAATATAAATTAAAAAATATTTTATTTTAATATAAATAAAAAGATGAATTTATTTTTTAAATAAAGTTAATAATTTATCCACCTCCACCCGATTCAATGAAATGATTAAAATAAATATATAATATTTGAATTAAATAGAGGGATCCAATGAATATGAGAAATTAAAATAAATTTAAAAATCAGAATAATATAAAAATTTTGAGGGGTAAAGTTTAGGATTGTTTGAAGTTTAAGGGAGGAAGGAAGAGACGTTAAGAAGAGGCCAAAAAGGGATTAAAGTAACAATAAGGACCTTAATATAAAAAAGGAAAATCGCTGTTAAGATTAAGATTAAGATTAAAACAGTGATAATTAAATAACGAGAGATTTGTCAGAAGAAGCACTTTGTTCAAGAAAATGGCTCATTGATGGAGCGGCTTGTGCAGCTGCTTTCGTCATCAGGCTCAGTTCTCAGAAACATAAAACAACTAATCTGTTATTTAACATTAGTTTATTCCAATTATGAATCTTATCTTCACTAATTAATCCAAATCAAATCTAACATCACTGTCTCCATCTTCCAAGGCTGTGGTGGCTTTTGTTTTGAATTTTGAAGAGCCCTGTCTCTTTGGATTATTTGCTCCATGCTTTGCCTTTCCCACGTTTTACTCGAATCCGAATATTCTAACAGCGTTACCGATAACATGTAAAAAGATTTTTATGCTTTTTCAGCAACAACACAAGATTTGTCATATTTGTCAATTTATGGGGTTGGAATCTCTCTTTCTAGTGACTATATCCAAAAAGTTGGCATCGAAAGAAGTTTGTATAAATAATCTCTCTTTCTAAACTTTTATTTTTTTTCTAAATAATGTTTAAATACTGATATTTTATGTTATTAATTAATAAGTTTCTTTAAAAAACACGTTTCATGCTCCTCAAATTATTATGTTTAATTTTATATTAGAAACCATTTCATAAAGTTAATAAATATTAATTCAATTAATAAGAAGTTGTCTCATGACATATAAGATAAATTTATTTATATTTTAATATTGATATAAATATATTATTGATGAGCGATATGTAAATATATCTATACATAATTGTTGACCTTAGATATATTCTAATTTTTATAAATTCTGATATTCAATTTATCTAAATTTTATATTATAAGAACTATTTTACAACAAAATTGGCAGATTTTAACATGAAATCAAACATATGTTGAGATAAAAGCTTATGCTCTAGAGCTAGCCCAACTGGAAAAACAAAAATATTACTCCCTCGTATCCTTATTATAATCCATCAACTAACAATACTATTGGTTGTTCTTATAAAACACTTGTCTAGTTTTAAGAAGTATTAATTATTTTATAATGTCCATATTAAATAAGCTTAGTGGGAGATAATATAAATTATAATATGGTAATATAGTTTAATATAATTAATGAGGGTAATATTAAAAATTACTTAAATTTTAGGATAAATTTAATATTTTTAACTATTTTATTATTATGATGTGTTAATTAATTAGAAATAATTTATAATAATAATTGGATGGAGGATAAAAGTTTCAAACTCAACCAATATGTAATATAGTCGTACTTATTTAATCAATGATGTTTATTTAGTCTATAATAGAAAATATAATTTAAAATATAATTTATATTACATAATATATTATATATTATGAAATAGTATTAAGTTCGAGTCATGAGTATATGATCAGAAAAATCTTGATGCCTTGGTGTCATTTTCGACTCAACCTAAATTAATTAGAGTTTAATATAATTTTGGATAGTAGGCGGCTTGATATTAAAAAAAAAAAGAGTATAGAAGATTCTTAGAAATTTCAAATGTTATTATCACAAGTGAGGAGTTTTGAAATATTATTATTTCTCTTAAAATTTATTGATTTCAGACACTCCATGAGTAAGGGTATTTACTAACCTCAAAACTTACTTCTTTCACCTCTTTCAAAGTGCTCATTTTGAATCTAAACCAGCTTGTGTGGACCCATTTAATTGGGGTTTGAACTCGTTGTAAAGCCCTTCGAAAGTTAGTACTAAATCTTACTTTAATCACTTTAATCATCTCCAGAAACATTAAAAAAAAAAAAGGATAAGATTTGCAGAGACCCTTTTCCCTCTTGAATCCTCTCTTTTGGTTGAGATTATCCAAAAACATGTGCCTTTTCAAGACTCATTAATATGATGAAGATACATTTGGAGTAGTTAATTGTACTCCCTCCGTCCTAAAATATAATATATTTTTTTAAATTAGTTTGTCCCAAAATATAAAATCTTTTTTAAGTTTATTTTAATAATCAATATTTTTATATTTATTTTATCCTTATTTAATGTGATTTTCTTTCAATAATAAATATATTATCTCTCATCATTTATTTATTATTGCTCTCTTATCTAACTACTATAAATGAATGTATATTTAGGAAAAATATATTGATTATTTTTAATTAATTTTAAATATTTTTTTTGAAAAAAATACAATTCAATTAAAATGATATTATATTTTGAGATGAAAGGAGTATTTATCTATTTTAAGCCCCAAAGTAAATAAAAATATTACTACGTACTTTACCTTTACTGTTTGTACTGTTTTTTAATGGATGGTTAAGTTTTGAAGCAAGGAATTGAGTGAAAGTCATGTCTTTTAGCAACAAAAGGAAGTTACTGCCAAGTGTTGGGGGGAGGGGGGGTGTTTAAAAAATGGAAGATGAAATTATGGGAACTTCAAACAGGGGAAAGTGGATAATTCATGTTTGGTAGCTGGGAAACAAGAATTCAGGGAATTATTGAATTTCAGGCAGAAACGCGGCCGACAAAAATTGAAAGCTCTTGCAGATTTATTATTCATATGCAAAGTAATAATAATGACGATGATGATGAGTCCTCGGCATGGGACATTGATTTTGGATTCTGAACTATGAAAACTTTAATTTACGCCATGTCAATGTGAAACATAATAATTAAGAGTCATGATTCTGCATAAGCTTGTATTTATTATTGTATATTTCAAGTTTTAAAACTCAAGCTAGAAATGAAGGACTTCCAAAAAAAAATTGATGGAATATTTCAATTGATTCTAAATAGCGGGAGAGACAGCTTTTTTTTTTTCCTATTAAAAAACGGATTTTGAAAAAATAGACTTTTTTTTATTAGAAGTTATAAAATTATAATTTTTATATTAATGGAAAGGGATATATTTACCGTAAATTAAACTCATCAATATGAATATAACGTATCAAAACGCGTGTCGATCTACAATATTTACAAACAAAAAATACCAAGTCTCCTTTTGGATTCTCTTTAAATACACAAGTCACGTCCTAATCTTAAATATAAAATATTATTTAAATTTGAATAATTTTTTATCTATTTAATTATTATTTTTTGCTGTTAAAAATAAATATTTTTGAAATTATAGATGGTAATTTTTTTTGTCACAAAATTTTTTAAAAAAAATTGGGCTTATCTACTATTCAAAAGGCAGAGCAAAATTTTTTATCCTCTTAAATAACACTAATATCAGATAAGGTGAATCATCAATTACTCTCAAATATAAATTTAGATATTCAAAAATTAAAATATCTCTTTAAATATAATGACTAAAATTATAATAAAATAATATTTTTTAAAAAATAATTATATTTTAAATAATTTACCCCTTCTGAAACTAATGATAATAAGTTTTTTGTTTGGTATAAAAATTTTTAAAAAAGGGTTAGGTTCATTCATGATCTAATGATAGGGCGGAGTCTCTATTTTTTATAAATAATATTAATATTAAATAGGATAATTTATCTATTATTTTTATATAATAACTTATTACCGTAATTTTTTTTTGTTACAGTATTGACCATAAAATTTGTTTGAAATAGTTGCCGTGAAACTGGAAGCCCATTAATACGGTGTTGTCTTAAATCGGCCCCACAAGGATAAGCTTTCAGAGAATATTCCGGCGCATCAAACTTTGGGTTTTTTTTACAAGATTTTTTTTAAAAAAAAATTAGATCCACAATATAAAAACAGAACAAAATTTCTATTTCTTTTAAGCGATACTAATGTCAGGCAGGATAAACTTTATATTACTCTCAAACATAAATTTATATACTAAAGAGTTATGATGCCTCCAGTCGCGACATTTAGAGAAACATTATAACTCTTAATTATATAAATTTATGATGTCTCCAGTCGTAATATTTAGAGAAATATTCTAACTCTTAATTATATAACTTTACGCTTGAGTATAATATACAGTTCGTCTGTTCGATATTGGTATCGTTTAAAAAAAATAAAAAATTTATTTTAATTTTATATTATAGGTGAATTTAATATTTTTTTAAAAATATTGTGAAAAAAAAGTATCCATTGGATTGCCATTCGAAAATTCGGCAGTGTGGTGGGAGCAATATACCATCGCCAATCAAGTTGCGTGTTCGAAACTGGCACTCTTCCTCTGTTGAACCAAAAAAAAAAGTATCCATTGGATTTTTTGTTCAGGGCAAAAAGAAGAGGGAACAACAAGAAACGACACCGTCTAGAGGAAGTGCAATACCCATTCATATTTCACTTCTTGTTTTTTTTTTATCAACTCATATTTCAAATTAAGGTATGCGTCAACTAAAATATTGTAATGATCTCCAAATGCTTCGTTTTTTTGGCCGACTTCATAGCATTTATAGGTGTCAAGGAATCCTCCTTTTTAAATCCTATTAACTTTTGTTTTAAGTCGGGTATTATTCTTTTTTTAATATATAACAAAAAAAATATTGTTTGTGAACAAAATATAATTAATTGAGTATAATTTTTTTCCTAAAGTCTATAGCCAATAATAGTATTATCTATAAGTTATAAATAGATGTACCTTATTTTTTTATTTTAAAATAAGTTTAAGATATCTATTATTATAAATAGTAATTAATTCTCTTACATTTTAGATATTTGAAATGTTGTAAATGTTATCCGCAATAAAATTTCCGTACACATAAGCAGAAATTGAGTCCCTAATTAAGTGTTTAAAAAATCAGGTTAACAATATATCTTATTTTTTAAATTCTATGTAATACAGGACGTTCACGTATTGAAATTTATTATATGATTTGACGTGAATAA
Organism: Leucaena leucocephala; assembly: GCA_037074615.1. Lineage (NCBI taxonomy): Eukaryota > Viridiplantae > Streptophyta > Magnoliopsida > Fabales > Fabaceae > Leucaena > Leucaena leucocephala. Next base: position 3,438,812 of record CM073558.1, on the reverse strand, counting down.
TGTTAGGGAGTTTTATAATGTGTATAGTCCGATTTGCTTATCTAAACCTATAGAACAATTGTCTAATACAATCTAAAAAATTATTTAAAATATATTTATATAGGGTAGGGTCGAGCTAAGTATTAGATAGAGTAAGATATTGGATAAAATATGTCACTCTACCCATTTAGTCTAGCATTATATATACATACTTTTTTAATTTTTCTCCTATTTTTATTTATTTTTTTAATTTATTATATTTATAATTTTATATTTTTTTTACTTTAATTGATAATTTTCATTCCTGATTTTTAAAGTATTAAATATAACTCTTATATTTATATAGATACTAAAGTTATTTTTAAACTCTTATATTTACGTAGATATTAAAGTTGTTTTTATGCTTTACTTGCTAAATATTTGATTATTAGTATTATAATAACACTACAAATATCCAACTCTATATATTTCAATCTTTCTTTTTTATATATGCAATAAATTTCAAAACTTTAATTACTATCTTTTTATTACCTTATTTTTAGTGGATTATATATATTATTTATCTCTTAAAGACATAAATATGATATTATTTTATAAGTTTATAATTATAGATTTTTTTTTCACAATATAAATAGGATATTATGATTTGAGTATATCTAACTCGCCCATATCGAGTCTAAAATAGTTAGAGTTTTTACCGGATATGGTCAGGCATTGGGTTATAAAATATAACCTATACTTTTTTTGATAAGGCACCAGATAAAGAAAATATCTTATCTAATCTTATCTATACATATCCCTAAATAATGCCTTCTATTATTTGTTTGACTTGATTTTGTTACCATGATATTATCACTTATTCATTAATTATGAATTCAAAATGATAAGTTGACTTAATGGTCTGACCGTTCAATTACTCTCTCTCTATATATATATATTTAAATTAAAAATATATGTATTAACAACATAAAATTACACTATAACTAAGCTCTAACCTGTAACAGGTTATAACATCATTAGCTTTCTATTATTATATTGATAAAAAGATTGTCTCATTGTCAATCAGACTGACTTTCTTAGCCCGAACACCCAACATATTAAGGGTGTATATAGATAGAGTTTGGCAGGGTAACTCTTTGCTTGATACTCTATCTAAAAAAAATATGGGTTATATTTTACAATATAATATATGATCCTATTCAGTAAAAGTCCTAACAATTTTGAGTTAGGCATGAGCGGGCTGAGTATGGGTGGGTTAGATATGTCCAAGTCGTGATGTCATGTTTATATTGTGAAAAATATGCAATTTTAAACTTCTAAAATAATACCATATTCATATATTTTCAAGAGTTAAATAATATCTATAATCCACTAAGAATAAGACAACAAAGATAATAATTAAAATCTTGAGATTCATTACATATAAAAAATAAGTGTTGAAGTCTAAGTAGTTTGTATTTATAACTTTGTATCAATCTTCCCAATATTGACAAAAATAAAGCATCTAAAAAATAAAATAAATAATTATAATTTATAATATAATCATATGATAATTAACAAAGTTAAAAAAAATAAAAAAATAGTATAGTTATAAATATTAAAATATACAACTTACCTATTTAATTACTCATATTTCTAAAATTACTTTATAGTCACCAGTAGCTATCATATTCTCCCTTTCAAAATAGAGAAAAAAATAAAAAAAATAAAAGAAGGAGTACTTATGGACATGGTTGGGTAGGGCAATCCCTATACCCGATGCCCAGCTAAAAAATGCATGGACTGTATTTTGTAGTCTGATGCCTAACCCTACCCTATATTTATAGGGTTGAGTAAGACATTTTTATTGCGAGTTCAGGCGGGCATACAGTGAGCTTTATGCACAGCCCTACAACGTATGTAAAGAATAGTTATATTGTATAATATTTTATATTATTTTTAATATAAAAATTAGTTAATCAATTTAAATAAATTAAATAAATCATTTGATTATATTTAATATATTATTTTTAATAATAAATATATTAATTATTTATTTTTTTTAGATACAACAACAACAATAAGTCTTATCCTATTAAATAGGATCGGCTACATGGATCATACGACGCCATTGTGCTCTTTCGAAAACTAAATCCTTAGATAGATTATTGACCAGGAGATTCCGTTCTATTTATTTTTTTAGATATATTAAAAAAAATCAATTAATTATAACTAATATAAGAGTTAATTAATTAAAAAATATTTAATATTAATTTATTTTGAACAGTTAAATTTGATCATAATTAACTAATTTATTTAATTTTTTTAATCTACTTAAAAAAGTCAATTAGTCTTTATATATATAACTAAAAAAAGTAAAAACTAATTGATTAATTTAAATAGATTAAAGAGTATATAATATAAATAATCAAATTTAATCCTAATTAACTAATTTATTTATCTTCTTTAACTTATCTAAAAAAAAAAGCTAACCCTTATAGTTAAAATTAGATAGAATAAAAACTAATTGATTAATTGAAATATATTAAAAAATATATAATATATATTTATTTTAAAAATTAAATATAATCATAATTAATTAATTAATTTAATTTTTTAATCTATCTAAATTAATCAACAAAATAAAATATCAAAAGAACCCTTTAAGGAATGTTTATCTCAAACTTGAGTGGGGAAAATGTAATAACTGTCCTGTCCTGCAGGAAGAAGAGAGTCTATTAGGAATATAAACCCTTACATATCCCATGAAACATCCAATTGCACAATTTCAATCTTGTACCACCAAAATGACTTGTATATGAAGTTTAACCCATTTTTTTATGCGATCACACAATTCAAAATTGCCTGCGTGCAAAATACAATACGCCCTTGAATTTTAAAGCTCAATTATCAGTATACCAAAAAAAATTACCGCAATAAACACAGAATAAAAGCTAAGGCCTTGCCCATTCCAATCGCAGAACCAATCTACAGATACATGTAATTGGAAGTAGAACAACAAACAACTAACCGAATTTATCATCCCATTGAGAAACAATCAGTCTAAGTAGAGTCATTCACCAGAATAAATACAGAAAAATCAAGATAACCCAATTCAAAATAGAGAAAAACTATGGCGATTAAAATAAGACTAATTTCTTTTCTTTCCTCGTTTGGTTATTTTCTGACAAACAACTCCGATATCATTCCAGGAACATAAAAATAAGGAAGATAGATGCAATCTCAAAATCAAATGACAAATGTGCAAAACATGTGCGGGTGAGAAATGATCTACAGCCCCTGATCCATCAGATAGTCTCCCAACCTCTCAACAATCATGTTACACTGTCCTGGAGTCATTGGTTCATCATAGATACCAATCACCAGAGCTTGCCCGGTTTTCTTAACAGTGATCCCGCCAGCACCCTGCAAGTTCGAAGATGTATCACTAATTAATAGCCAAAACCAGAACTTATCAAATTACACACCTCTTAAAAATCTTTATTTAAGATTTTGCAAAACCAGGGGCTACATCTATTTAACATGAGTATGGCATACATCCGAGAGAATGGAAATCTGTTCCTTGAAATCACAATACATACACGAATACCAATTTTAAGTTGTCAGTTTTTTCCCCATCGAAGAGGATAATACTATACAACTTTGATATAGTTATTTGTTCGAAACCGACATCTTTGCATTCAATTGGATTGTGGAGTAACTTGGTTTTCACACTCAATGGATCAAGCCACCCTATGTTTTATTCTATTCTCGTTAACAAAGAAATCTAGAGGCAAAGGATAAGTTTGATTAGGTAGTCATGTGCTTATCAAACAAAAAATTGACAGAAACTAGGTCATCTGTCTCAGAGCCTATTTGCTACACAACTAACAAACAAAAATGAAATAGTTTGGAACACGTGTGAAAGTGGATACTATATGTATACGCACTGAACTGTATCGTGATTCTTTCAAGGGAATACCCAGTGCAACAACGCTCACATGCTATAAGTTGTATCGTAACTTAAATGGAAAGATATAGCTAAAATCACATGATGAGATAATATTAACCCAGAAAAGTTGCCTAAGAGAAAAAAAAGGGATTCTTGCACTACGTTAGTCATATTGAACGAATATAAGTAAATCATAACAAGGGAGAAGAAAGCCTAAAGCACCTTCTTCCCACGAATGACAGCCCCAGGTTCTCCTTGGATGACCATGTACTTTACACCGCCCAGGTGTAACCCAGTAGGAGCAAGGGAGCCCGGTTCATCAAAGTCTTTAATGATCCCACCAATTTCTTGAGGTGTAAACTGCATAAGAAAGAACCGCAATGAACATCATATAACTATAGCAACTTCATTTAGAATAGAAAGCAATGGTAGATGTCTAATGGCTGAATTACTTATCCAACTTGGTAAAAGAGAAAAGACAAAATACAAACAAAATGATGCGAAAGCTGGAAATGACAGTATCCTTAAATGGTTCTTATCCCTAAATCCACCATCTTCCCGTCCATTTCAATCTTTATCAAGCATAAATATTAAATCCTAAATCTTAAATCAAATGCCAGCCGTCAAAGTGTTTTTTTTCTTCCTTTTCTCTAAGGCACAAAATCAGCATTGTGATACTCATCACTCTCTTGAAATTTGTTTTTACCGAATACTCACTCCATCATCAGAACACCAACTAAAGATACTTCAAATGCATTTTTGTCTTTGTGGGGTTCGACGGATATGTAGATATAAGTACACACAAACAAACATCACTGATTTTTGTTCCCCTTCGACGAAACACAAAATTAGGGAACGGCAAAAATTGCAACACCTTCTACATTATATACGCAATAAAGGCAATGAAAAAAATCACATTTGCTTTTTTTTTTTTTTTTAATCTGAAGCCGATCAATTAGTCACTAGTTGAAAGATCAAACAGAACCAAATGGAAGCAGATCTAATCAGATTATGCGAAGGAAAGAGAGAGAACCTGAGGGAAGGAGGAGCTCTGAGCCCAGACGCTACCATCTTGGCCGACAATGGCGGCGGCGGCGAGGTGTTGGCCGTCGATTTCACACATGAGATGCTCATCGACGTACACCTGCCACGACATTTTTTTACCAACAATTGAGAGGGATTAGACTCCTATAATTATCTTTGCGCTGAATCTGATTTAGGGGATAGCGGGGGCCGGGAGGGTGTGAGGGGTATAAATAGAGGGAGGAGAAAACAAAAATGGGAAGTGTTGGGGGGCCCACCGAGGCGGTGAAGAGCGATGTGAGCCGTAGATGAGAGCATAAAGATGGAATGAGTGGCGTTCACGTTGTGTGTTCAGAGTGATGTGTTGTTGGTGTGGGACTATTATTACCCACAACCTACGAGTTTCCTGCCTCTTTTGGATCCGGAGGTTCAACTACTTTGTGGATTTCTTTCATTCTTTTTTTTCATAAAACTAAAACAGATAAACCATATTTCTATAATTTGAGTTTCTATTATATATTAAAATAGAAGACAAAATTTATCAAAAAAAAAGAAATACAGACGATAAAATATTTATTATATTATAAAAAATTAACTATTTCTATTAAATTTAATTCATTTATTTTTGAAAGTGTAAATCTTTAAAAAATCCATTCATAAGCTTTTAATAATTTCATTTAATTTTTAATTAAGGTTTTAAGTTTTTTATATTTTAGTGGGCCTTTATAATTTCATTAAGCTCTTATGCTAACTCTACGTGACATGTAAATTGTCCCAAAACACAAGATATAAAAGATTTTTTTTAAATGATGAAATAAAATTGATTTATTATCAACATAAAATTAAAAAATTATCATGTTCATTCATAACCATTTCCTTACATCTATATATAATATATAATGTGTAATGTAATAGGATTGATTTTATTTTATTTAGATCTAATTTTCTTAGCTAACTGCTTAAGGGCATCCGTCCTTTAGATAATCATCCATCTAGCATTCACATCATCTGTGTGTGGGCACTATATTCGTAAACATGGCAGATTGCGATTGCAATCTATCCGCAATCACTTTGGTCGGAGATTTTTTCACTTCTCAAGACTCTTTCTTCACGTCATGTTCTTCTTCTTCGATTCAGCTATTTTCCAGCGGTGTTTATCCTATGTGTTTTGGATCTTTGTAATACATTAGTTTCTTAATATTATTTTGTCTTTTTAATAAAAATGACAAGATTAATCTAAATATATGATCAATAATAATCATACCATCAGTTATTAATATTATTTCTTTTATAAATTATAAGTATACGAATTACTATTTATAATTAATATGAGAAAGGTACAATAACAGCATTAAAAGTTGAGGTGAACAATTTATATCTGTGTGCGCGCGCGCGCTTCTTTTTAGTAATATTTTTTTAAAAAAGAAATATCAATTGATTTAGCCTACCAAGCTTGATAATTCAAGCACATGCGGAAACAGGGAGGCATTTCTCCTAAATCCGCTGGCTACAAAAGCGTGAGATTTGGTACGGCCATGATGAACCAAAAAGCAACTATACACATGCTCTTCATACACGTCAATCGCTTGATTTGGACAATAGCATTTAAGTCTCAACTTAATTATTCTCATTTAAGTTATATTTTCGAACTACCATCTATAAATTTAACTAATAAATAAATAAAATATATAATTATTTAAAATATATTAGATCTATGAATAATATTATTTTATTATAATTCTATTTGCGGTGTTTATAGAAACTTCCTAATTTATAAGTGTTTATATTTATATTTGAGAGTAATAGACAATTAACTTTACCTGATATTAGTATCGCCTAAAAAGAATAGAAATTTCATCATACTCTTAAATCGTGAATAAATTCTACCCCTTTCTAAAAATTTTTATATAAAAAAAAAGCTCCATTTACTATATTTAAAATTTCCGTTTATTCTATAAAAACAACTCACCCAATTGTTAATGTATTATTGCTTTATTTGCTAATCATAGTGTTAGCTTTAATATGTTTTATAATGGCTTGCACTATTCACAAGTTATCAACGACACAACTTATTTCCCTATGTTTTCTACAATTTATGCAATAATGTGTCTTATAATATTATATATAATAAAATAAAAAATCCCATGGAAACATCACTTCAATTTTAAAATGTTAAATGAATTTTGTTTTTCATGCATTAATAAGATTAAACTTAATAAATAAATAACAACATATTCTTATAAAAATTCTTGATTTAAAAATTTAAAATTTAAATGATATTTTTGTGAGATTTTACCGTAATAAAATCTTCTATATTTTGTTTACTTGAATTTAAAATTAAGATTCTAGCTTAAAATTTAGTCTAAATTAAATTATTAAATTTTTTAACATGAACAGCATTCTTGAAGTATATTTTTCAAATTTCTTGTTGTTACGTACCAATTTATCAGTATTTTATCTTTATTGTATTTAGATATGACTTTATTATATATCTGATTATGGTTAATAAGTCTTTTAATAATTTTATATATATATATATATATTAAGATTTAAATTTAAAATTTTATTTAAATAATATCAAGTTACTTATTATTTACACTAATTCTATTGGTAAGTTCTTCCAATTTGAACTTCTTAGATGGTTCTTTCATTTTTATTGGGTTGGGCTACGCGTTTTTGTTTTCTTTTGAATTAGTCTTGATTCATGAGAGTGAAGTTTACGAGTTGGAAATACTTGCCGGCATTATATTTTTTTTTCTTGTTTGAATACTTATTCTTCAAATTTCAAACATTATGTATGTATTATTCCCCGGGTCTAAGAGGGCATAATATGGTGGATGACTTTATTACATACTCAAATGTTTTCCTCCATAAAAACATAATTTAATTATTGAAACATTTTTTATATAAAAAATTTAAATAGATTTAATATCAATCTCCTATTAAAAGTAAAATACAGCCTTAAGATTTATATAATACTTATATTAAATTTACTAGATCTTTTACTAATGAGTTCTCAAAATGGCAATAGAAATTAAATTTATATATTTATAAGATATAAATAAATTTTTTATCATCTCTATTAATTTTTATTCATATTAATAAAATATGGATTAACAGAAGTATATATAAGAAAAAGTTAGAATAAATGACCTATATAAAATAATATTATTGAGAAGGATGTTAAGAATTGTAATCATTTAAAAGGATAAAAAAATTAAAATCTAAAGACACAAATACTAAACTGCCCTCGATCAAATCTCACGCATCCAAGAGAAGTTTAATCTAAAGATACAAATACTAAACTGCCCTTGATCAAATCTCAAGCATCCAAGAGAAGTTTCTTTCTCCTGAACGGGTGAATCCCTATCAGTGGAACCCTAAGCTGTTTCACATCAATTTTTGCTTGTCTTCCAATATCCTCTTCCTTGTTTTCATTAATCGCTAGCCTTGAAAGAGCTGTGTTGCTAGCAGTGGGTTTCACATCAACATAACTAGGCTAGACCAAGAGGGGAAGAAGTTTTTTGGGATCTCAGGGATCATCTGGATTCCAGATTCTTCGTCTCCTAATACCCATCCTCCACTAGACAAAAAGGATTGGCTTGGGTTTATAAAATCCGTTTTACAAGCTGTGTGTTTTGTTATTCAAATTCAGACAAATCATCATGTAATTTCCAAAAGCTTACGCAAACCTCTATGTTGAAAATAGCCCCAATCTTGCAACTGATATAGAATTAAAATGGGGTATGGTTTAGAGTTGGAAAATTTTCTGCTGGTGGAACTTACAGAGAGGATTTTCCACCATTTGATGTATCGAATATATGTTTCTAGTTTGAACGATGCGATTGATTCTTTATGTAAACCCTAGACCACACGCTGCAACGTTCTTTATCAAATTGGGTGCTTTTTGTTTCAAGCCTAATGGTTAATGAAAATTGGGGAAAAGTCATTGATGGATAAACAAAATCGAGTGAAACAGTTTGCGGATGTTCTTTATGGGCGAGAGGGAACATAGAAGATCTTATGAGGGGCAATTTAGTATTTATGTAATTATATTTAAATTTTTAATCTTTTTAAATAATTATAATTTTTAATATCCTCCTCAATAAATATTATTTTTCTTAAGTCCTCTAATCTAATTTTCCCTATATATAATATATGAAACATACAAATATTGTATTAAATGGAGTGACAAGGGCTTGTTTCTTGCAACAATAAATTGACCCGGCCCTAAACTGCATCGAAGGGCCTAAAAGTGACAATTGCAGCTGTTATAAACAGCACAAGATCCATATTTGAACTTTTCCAGAATAGAGAAGTTCAAATATTTATCAACAGCACAAGACTTGTTTATTTCCACTTTCTTAAATTTTATTAACTCTCATTTAAAACTCAACAACTTTATAATATGTATTTAATATGAATTATACTACATTAGAATATAATTAATATAATAATAAATTATAACTAAAATTATATATTCATATACAAAATTTAATAAAATAATTTATAAATAAGAGTATCTCTCTCTACCTATAAATATAACACCATATGATTATTACCACTATCATATGAAAATTATAACCATATACCATATCACCATGTGCAATATACCCTACTAATTTTCATTTGTTGGCGTGCTCAAAGTTCTCTTAAATAATATCTTTTGATAGGCATAATTATCTTATTTTATTAAAGACAATCGTATTTTGAGGGCATTGACCAATATTAAATATAGATAATATTTTTAATAGAGAATTTTAATTTTAATTTATTATATTATAAAAAATTAACACCTTCCCTTAAATTTAATCTAGTTGATAGTTTAGTTAGACAATTTTATTAGTCACTGTTATGTCAACAGTAAAGACATGAAATTGAAATCAAATTATTACTCTACCTTTTTGCTAATCAAATTAATTAAACTTGCATTATAGTAAATTATCGGAAGACAGCCGAGGAAGAGTAGGTAGTCAGCACAAGGGTGGAGCAAGGGAAGCTTCATCATTTTAGGTCTTATTTATTTATGTTTGGAAAAATTATTATAATTTTATCTAATTTTTAATTAAGTCTTGCAGTCTTTACTTATAGTCATTAATCCCTATATTCATATAATATGTTAATTAGAGCTAATATAAATAATAAATAATAACTAAGTAACATGTAATTCATCACCAAGTACAAAATAAAAAGAGGATTTTTTTTATAAATAATGGAATGAAATTTATGTATTATCAAAATAAAAAAATAAAAAATTATTGTACATAAAATCGTCTCCTTATATATATAATATGTTATTTTTTTATTTTATTTAAATTAATACGACAAAATTAATTTAAATATATTCTAAACGAAAGACATGCTATTATTTATTAATATTGTTTCTCTTACAAATTAATATATTATAATAAGTATATGAACTTATGTTTATAATTGAAAAAATTATAAACACACAATATAAAGAAAAAAAACTAAAAAAAAACTGATTAAAAGTGTGATAAATTTATAGTGACCTGTGGTTAATGTTTTTTAATGTTTTAATTATAGAGCTGACCTGTGGTTGCGTAATGTGTGCTCTCGAACATTACAGCAAATTAGTGTTCTTTATAATTTGCCTTATGATACAATTAAGTAGACCATATAAAGATTCTTAATTATACTCGTTTTGCACGTCACTCGTGCTTCCTTCTTTGGCTAAGTTAAACAAAGTTATTAAGTAGCTTCTTAACAAAAAGTAAACCAACAATTTCTGAATAAATATTTTCACGCCAACTAAAAAGAAGTTAATGGAGGGAACACTTACTGAACCGAGAGCGCGCTTAATCAAAGTCACCACTATTGTTAGATTGTGAGTTTTATAACACATGCTGAGTCTCAGTATTTTGCAGTTTGCTCTCTCACTAGTTGCCAAATTTGGAGCCAGAGAATGAAGGTGGAAAAAAAAAAAAATGAAGCCAGAATCTTTATTTCTCTCCCTTCAGAAGCAACAATTTCTTCACAAATTGTCTCTCTGACAACGATCCTATATTTTCCACGTTGCACTCAGTATTAGTACATGGGGACAAAATTTGTGGCCAATGTTTGCAGGTAAAGGCATTAACTTTATTAAGGTTGCGTCGATACCCAATTGTTCCCATGCCCCTGAGAGTGACAAACAGATACACGCAATTATAAGTTTCAGAACTACGACTTACTCATAAACATTAGCGAAACGCCACTCCTTCAGCTTCAGCTAGCTTATTGAATTGCAGTTCATCTCTTTGATAACGATCCTATAAAGGTAAAAACTTTGTTTGCTTCTTTTTGAAGTCAATCTGTGTTGGTTTTTAGGTATTTATGTTCCTTACTGTGGTTTTGAATGCTACGGATTGTCCTTGCTTTTTTTTTTGTGTTTTAACGATCCCTTCAGTTTGTTGGTGATGGATCATGTGCGTTTCTCCGTCTTATATTCTTCTATATTCAGTTTAATTTCTTTGAGGTTGCATCAATCTGACCTGGTAGTTTTGAGCTTTCTTAATTGAAGCCCAAGTGTTTGTTATATATCGTATACATATAAAACATCTATGCGGAGCTTCAAATAAAGGCTCTGTTTTTGCTGTTTTTGATGCCGACCTGGTTGGGTTTTAAGGTATTTATCTTCCTTGCTCTAGTTTTGAGTGATACGAATTGTTTCTTGCTTGTTTCATTTTTTTGGCGTTCTCATTAGTTTCATTGATGATTTATCATGTGCTTTTTCCCTCCTTTAGTTTTTCTGGTCCGTTCAATCCCTTTTAGGTAGAAACAGTTCATGATTGAAGCCAAGGTGTTTGATAAAGGTTCTTTCTTTATATGGAAGAATTTCTTCTTTCAGAATAAGCTGAAATATAACTTTTTTGTACACTAGATATGGACGTTTTTTTAGTTTTAGGGTATTTTATCTTCCTTACTCTGGTTTTCAATATGAATTGAGTCTTGCTATTTTTAAACTTAGGAGTCAATTTTCTTAATCTTATGGAAGTCTTGAGTCTCTAGACTTGGAGCTGTTGGATTTTCCAAGTTATTGTGCAGGTTTTGCTTGACTCTGATGTTGTGTTTCTTGGCATAAACCAGAAATAGGTCTCATTCTCAGGCTCTTGTCATGGGATTGAGCTGATGGAGGATAATGACGACGACGATCCATGATCTCTCCTTCTGTCTTGATGAATAAAACAATCGAGGATTCTTGAACATGACGGTGAGAGGGAAGACAGATATAAATCCAATTCTATTGAAATTTGGCGTGGCTTTAGCTTTTTCACTCGCCGGATTTCTCTTCTCTCGCCTGAGAACAAGAAGAGCCAAGCCCCCTACTACTACTCCACCCTCAAGCCACCCTTCAGGTTTGTTTTTTTCCTAAACATCAATGCTCCTCTCCTTCTTTCCATCCCCTAGGCCCCACCTAGTAGAATCCTTATGCACTAGGTCATCCTTATTATCAATATTCTTGTCTCCCTCCCTCTCCTTCTTGGATTTGATTTAAATGATGAATAAATTTTTTAGGTGGTAGAGATCGATACGAAGATGGTCTTGATGTTATAAGGCCATCATCTCTTCCTTGCTTCACTGTTTCAGATGGACATATTCTGGATACTGTGAGTAATATAAAATACTTCAGAATGTTTTCTGATTGTTGCTTTTGGTATTGATGTTGAATTGTTGATAGGCTGATTAACTTATTTCTAGATGCTAAACAATTGGTTCATTAACTTCTGCGTGATTAGTAGGAAGTCAAGCCATAAGGTTTAATTTCCAATTTTAGAAAATAAAGACAAGAGATTAATTTATTCTGTTGATTTCCTCTTGGTTTCATATTCTAAATGGAGTACTTGTCAACTGTTAAGAAGTTTTTGGCAAAGATCTTGTTCATTTTAGTTATTTAGAAATCTTTTAGGAGAAATGAAAAAAACTTGTGTAGGAAGCTAGGGATATTTTTTGTACTGCCAATTTACTCCCAACTTGAACATTCTCTCTCTCAATCATCGTGTCTGTGAAATTTTTTTCTTGGTGACAATTTTTAGTATCTGCAGAAAAAAATATTGAAATTGGCTATAAACTGCTATGAGATATATACAATTATACATTTGTCAATAAAATTTTATTGCCAAAGAAAGTAGCATGCGTACAGAAACTTCCCTCAAAACTTTAGAGAAATGACTAATACCAGTCATTCAATACATTTAGAACAGGAATTTTGTGTATGACTACTGATAAATTGCTACGATATTTTTACTTAACCAAAATGAGGACATTATAACAAATATCTCTGCAGCAAGAAGAAACATTCATCAGTAAAGCGATGGTTGAGAATTCCCCATCTGGCCTGTCTCCAAGTTGTAAAATAAGTGGTGAAGAAGATAAATTCCTGTTACCTGAGTTTAATGGTCTTGAGAAGGAATTGGACTCTGGAGTCCCCATTGGTGGAGATTCTTATGAGAAAGATGAAGAAACACCACGATCAAGCGTAGAATCTCCTAGAGGACATGTAATTCCACAAAAGGATGTCTATGAGGAAGAGATCCAGCATCTCACGAGCAAAGTTGAAATGCTTCAGGAGAGGGAAAGAGATCTTGAGGTTCAACTGCTTGAATACTGTGGTCTGAGAGAGCAAGAAAAAGCTGTGATGGAGCTCCAAAATCGATTGAAGTTAACCATTACAGAGATGAAGATGTTAAATCTAAAGGTTGAGACCTTACAGTCCGAGAATCAGGCGTTGGAGGCTCAAGTGGCTAATCATGCTCAAGTGGAGGCTGAGCTTGAGGCTACAAAAGCAAAAGTCCAACTGCTCCAGAATAAACTGAGGCGCGAAGCTGAACAGAACAGGGAACAGATCTTAACCCTTAAAAAAAGAGTTGCTAAGTTGCAAGAGCAAGAAAGAAAAGTTGCTGCTAGTGATCAAGATATTCAAGAGAAACTGCAAAAGGTAAAGGATCTTGAGTCTGAGGTAGAAGAGTTGAGGAAATCTAATTTGAAATTGCAGATTGACTATTCTGAATTGGCTCAGAGATTGGATTCTACTCAGATCCTTGCAAATTCTGTTCTGGAACAACCTGAGGTAATAAGATTATATATGGTCAACCTTCATCCTTTAGTTATTGTGGAATGTAATTTTACCTTACATATACTTTTGGATGCAGGTTGATGCTTTGAAGGAAGAAAGGGAGCTTCTTACACAACAGAATGAGGACTTAATGAAGGACATTGAGCGACTACAAGCTGATCGGTGTTTAGATGTTGAGGAATTGGTGTATCTGCGGTGGATAAATGCCTGTTTAAGATATGAACTGAGGAATTATCAACCTCCACGTGGTAAAACAGTAGCAAGGGACCTCAGCAAAAGCTTAAGCCCTACGTCTGAGAAGAAAGCCAAGCAGCTTATATTCGAATACGCGACTACCGATGGCATAGGGGAAGGAGGAGGAGTCCCCATTATAGACTATGATTCGGATCGATGGTCCTTCTTATCCCTGGCTTTTCTTACAGACTCTCCAGAGCGTGATGATTATTCTTCTGTTGATAATTCATCTGTTGCCAAGACTAACACCTCAAGCAAGGCTACAATTTTCCGAAAGCTTAGACGGCTGCTACGAGGCAAACATGACCATGATCATGATCATCATCAAGAAGGTAGTGAAGTTTCACATTTTAGTCCCAGCATTGTAGCACAAAATGATGCTGGAGCTGTAGGTCACTGGAATGAATTTGAAACTCCCACTTGGACATCTAGAACTTCCTCTGAATCACATGGGGTGACAAATTTAAAGGAGAAAAAGGGGACAATGAGGAATAGCATTGAATTAGGAAGACCAGAGAGATTCATTAGTACGTTAAGTTCTGGAGATTTAAAAAACCGATTTGGCTCTTTGCCAGATTCCTTAGACACAGCGAAATCCGAGGTGGTGAAGTATGCAGAAGCTTTAAAAGGCACTGGTATTGGTGCCCCGTATAAGTTGCATGAGAGATCAGCATCATATAGTTCATTTTAACTCAACATTATAGCAGTTCCTTTTTTTCAGAACACTTGGTCATCAAGTGAAGATTTTGGATTAACAAGGTATACAGTAGTAAATGCTCTGTATCATATGGATCGTTAGTATCTATTCCGAGACTAACGGTCTTATAAATAAGAGTATACCCTCAATCATGGGTTACCATGTATCATTATGTACCAATATTGTGCACAATTTGGGAGTTCAGAGTAAATAATAAGCTCCCTTTGAGCCTTATACTCTCCCTGCAATGGTGAAGGTGAATCAATAATGAAGTTCTGTTGATGGCCACGAAAAAAAAAAAAGCTATCTTTTCGTTCATCTCCTTGAAACGTCAAGAAAATTGTTCATTTTACATTGGAGAAAGATGTTACTTTACAGTGAAAATTTATGAAAAAAAGTCATAGCAGAGGCATAAATGCTGGCTGGCCTCAGACCTTATTATCCAATGAATGAACATTTGTGTCTATATTACGCTTTTGATTCCCTGTGCAGATTATTTCTTTTTTCATTTCTTTGGTTAATGATTATCAATGAGCAAGTGAAAACGTCTGTTTATTTCTTATTCTTGTTGAAAGAAAGCAGACTGCGAACTGCAATTTTTCTTAAGTTTTCTGATGATACAAGCTACTAAATTGAGGGGAAAACAATACAAAGAAAGAACAATCTCTTGGAGAAAATGGGTAGAAATTCTTATTTCTTAGTTCTGAATTACAAATCAGAACATAATTTGCAATCTGCTTTTAGAACTGCTTAATCCCTTCCAATGTAACAGGTTGTGTCCTTTATGGCTCTATAACAGAGGAATATGCAGCCATGGAACCCCCAAATGAGTACATTTATAAGAAATATTTAGACAACTTAGTAATAAATAAATTACATATTTATGCATAAAAACAAGAAGAAACTGTCTGCTTCACTTGTATGATAAATAGTGGTACGCAAGAAAGTCTTACAGAGATCAAAGTAGTAATTAATAAGTGCTTATGAGATAAGGGCTATGCCTTGAACAATCAGGGCATCTGCTAGAACCTGGTTAGCAGCTTGAGAAGGATGAACACTGTCCCAAAACACGTACTGGGTAGCATTAGAACAAGTCCCTGGTGATTTTGGATTGCACAATAATGATGTTGTCTCTACAGTTCCAGTCCCACAGCACCCTCTCCTTGCTTCCACAAAACCTGCCAGCAGTAGTATCACAAAGTAAGGGGAAAAGATCCATGTGGTTAATTTTGTAGGGAAAAATCTTTGTTTGGAAATTTCATTGACCAGAAAAACTTGATATGTTTTCAGAAAGTAAGGGTATTTTCACCGATTTTTCCGTATTTTTATTCTTGGTGTAGCTGTTATGTATACCGTAGTTTGAAGGTGACTTAACAAGGTCATTGAGAGGCTTGAAAATATCAAAGACAACAATCTTGAGACCAGGAAGCTGCTTTTGGAGATTTGCTGCAGCAGAGTTGACCTTTTTGTTAAATGCTTGTGCATCTGTGTTCAGCCTTGAGACACATCCATTCTCATGATATCCAAACAGAGTTCTTG
Source organism: Leucaena leucocephala (assembly GCA_037074615.1). Lineage (NCBI taxonomy): Eukaryota > Viridiplantae > Streptophyta > Magnoliopsida > Fabales > Fabaceae > Leucaena > Leucaena leucocephala. Next base: position 3,422,333 of record CM073558.1, on the reverse strand, counting down.
CAGCAGGTAGGCAACCCAGTGGAGGGAGTGAGGTCACTCCAATTTTCCTAGCTCCCAATCCATACAAGTCCTACGTTTCAAACAAAGCAGTGAATCAGAGAGATTCTTCGAAGAATCCTTCTATAAGAAATAAGATCACTAAAATTATACATAAGTCTGCTTATGACTTTAATCTGCCCAAATAATTTGTTCTGGCCTATAGTGGAGGAAAAAAATAACCAAAGTACCTTGATAAAGCTTGTAAATGATCCCAAAAGGTATGAGCCATACTGATCTGGAGTGTAGGCCTTGTTGATCAAAGGGTTAACATAGTAATTTTGCACAAAGTCACTGCTTCCAGCACTCAATAAGTACAATGCACCCTTGATAATTGATGCTGCTTTTTTACTTCCAGCAACCTTGTTTAGCTTGCTTTGGTATTCCTTGAAGTATTCTAATTGTTGAGACAATGGGATTGCATGCTGCCAGAACCAAAAAAAAAAAAAGAGTGAACATGCCTTTCTTTTTAAGCCATACTCAAATTTTCCAATCTGAACTTACATTCAAAATAGCAGCTTTCTCATCATAACCAGAGGCAGCTGAAGCAAAATTTGCTCCAATAAGAAGATTCTTCCCTGATGACTGTGGGCTAAGATATGCTGGTGCATACGTCTTAAATCCCAGAGTCTCAGCTGCAAAAAATGGAAAAAATTCAACAAAGATCAAGCTTTCTCCTCTTTGTCCTCTGAATATTTTTTCACTATGAAATTTTTTTATTGGACCTAAACATTAGCTCATGGTGAGCTTTCATGATGATGTTGACTCTCATGGTAAGTGAAAGTAACAATAACAAACTTCAAAAGATGGCGTAAAATTTAGGTTCAGAGAGGATTTGTATTCTGAAAAACCTAGCAAGAAACAAATAGAGCCAAGAGTAAAATTCCAAGGTCTTTGCACTTACCAGTAATATCAGTAGCTAATTTTCCATTGCAAAACCTTCCAGTGGGTTGATGGTTAACAAAATCTCTTCCATAAGGAGGGTAATCTGCCTTAAAAATAGTGGGCAAATAGTTATTGTTTCCCACATCAACTGCAGAGTCACCAAAGGTTATGATTGCAGGAACAAGTGTATCCTGTGCATTCCCTCTTGTTACGAAGAAAAATGCTAAGAGCAGAACAAGGGCTTCTCTATGACTGGTCTTCATCTTCCACAGCTCTCTCTTGCTAGCAAGGAGCGTCAATGGAGGATCTCAACTGGGTAATAGATCCTTATATGAAGCTGAAAAAGACCCTTATTGAAGTGGGGAAGATGGAAGTTGAGAAAGTTGAGAACGTCCATTAAATGCTTCATCAAACAGTAGTTATGGCAGCATTAATGGCGAACGAATTCTATTTGGTTCTATTCCAAACCTATGGTGTATTCTAGCTCCTATTTCTGATACCATATGATCATTATTGCTCGTATATATCTTTTTAATGCAAAGAAATCAACTTAATGACTTAATTTGGTTCGTTCATTTACTCTGGTGAAGCTGAGTAGTTGAAGACTTCGTGTGTAAAAGCTGGCATTGTCCCCTTTGACTTGGTCAACAGTGAGCTGCATGTGCAGGAGTTATTTCGGTTGTTGCATGCAGAAGTTGACTAATGACTACTAGTGAGTAGTGACAAGTTGGCATGTACATATCTAGTGATGACACCTATTTTTGTTTTTTTTAATGATTTAATCAGTTAGTGTCTTAATTATTATACTATTAAGAATGAATTTATAGTTTCAAGTTTAAACTTAATTACAGTCTCGTATTATATAGAAACTAAAAAATCCTGTGAAAGATATAAACGAGTTAGAAAAATCAGAATACATTCTAAGATTATACAAGAAACTAACAGAAGGTTTAAAATCTGTCTCCCATTCTCACACACACATTAAATTTCATTGACAAAATGCACTCTCACTCTTCTTGTCTTATTTATAAATAATTTTTAATATATTTTATATAGATTAAAAATTTTTTTAATCTTAATTACTTTTTCTAAAATTCAATAACTTTCTAACTTTATCCTTATTTAATATACATTATATTCTATAAAAACAAAGTCAACACAATAATAAATAAAATTATAAATTCATACGAAAAATTTAATAATTTAACTTATAAATAGGATAAAAAAATTCTTTCTTTCTCTACCCTTTAAATAGGACTAGAATATTTTTGCAATATTTATCAATTGTGGAAAAAGCCAAATGGCATTTTTTCAAATAAGAGAGGTGCCAAGTAAAAGCTAACCATATTAAAAAAAGTTAATAAAATTTATTGTTTTTGTTATGAAGAAGTTATATGGATTTCCTATTCAGACGAAAAATGTAAGAACGAATACTACCAGTCTACCAGGAAGGATATCTTTGGATTTATTGGCTTTGTTGGAAGTTGTTTAAATTAACTTCCTTGATCTAACTGTCTTATTCATCACCAAAATTAGATACACACAGAATTGACGGGAAATCGCTATATAACTTATGGCTATATTTAAAAGCACAACTCTTTTTGTCTAGTCCACAATATTCCCTTTCCATCTTGATGAAGATTTACCAGATTCACAAACCAGAAAGGGACTTCAAAAGAACCAAACTTTAATTTATACGTCTGGTTAAGCTTGAAACCCTCCGAAGTCTTTTAACAAAAGGAGTTGGTTATATGTTACCATCAGCATTTACTGCTCTATGAACTTTACAGATGCCAGATGGGACATATAGCTTAGGCCTCTTTAATTTTATTTCAGTTTCATATCACAGCTACTACATGAACTGATATTATTATTTATCCTCTTGAAAGCTAGTTTGGAGTTTTGACCCCACAGCATTGGAACACAATACACACCTTGTAGGGTAATTCTTGGGCAATAGGGCTCTGTTAAATAGTAATAGTGACTTGTAAAAGGTTAAAAACAAAAAAGATATAGGAGATGATTTTTGAGGGAATGTAATAAGAGTAATTTGTTATGTTTGGTCAAAGCCAGACATGAGAAAAAGTAGAGACTTACATATAATTTTTATTGACTTAGAAAAAACATATGATCGAGTGTCAATAGAGATGCTTTGGAAAGCTTTGGAAAAAAAAGGTATACGTATGGCATATATTAAGGCAATAAAAGATATGTATGAAGGGGTAACAACTACTGTAAGAACGTCTGGGGGCGAAACAAAGGATTTTCCCATAAGGATTGGTCTACATCAGGGATCAACCTTGAGTCCTTATTTATTTAATTTAGTAGTGGATGTTCTAACTAAGCCTATTCAAGAAGAAATCCCTAAGTGCATGCTTTTTGCGGACGATATAGTTCTTGTAGCGGAGTCAAGAGAAGAGATTAATTTTAAACTTGAGTTATGGAGAAGTACTTTAGAGTCGAAGGGTTTTCGTCTGAGTAAAAGTAAGACTGAATATATGCATTGTAATTTTAATAAGAGACAAGTTATAAGTAACTTGGAGGTAAGATTGAGAAATCAAGTTATTCCACAAATAGATAAGTTCAAATATTTGGGATTAATAATACAGAAGGACGGTGAAATTTTGGAGAATGTTAATCATAGAATTCAGGCCGGGTGGTTTAAATGGAGAAAGGCTACTGGGGTTATATGCGATCGGAAAGTACCAGATAAAGTAAAAGGAAAGTTTTATCGCACTGCTATAAGACTAGCAATGCTTTATGGAAGTGAATGCTGGGCTTTAAAAGGACAGCAAGTGCATAAAGTTGGGGTAGCTGAGATGAGGATACTGAGATGGATGTGTGGGCATACAAGAAAAGATAAGGTTCGTAATGAATATATACGGGGAAGAGTTGGAGTGGCACCTATTGAAGAGAAAATGGTAGAAAACCGTCTTAGGTGGTTTGGACATATACAAAGAAGGCCAAGGGATGCGCCGGTGAAGAGGGTGGATCAAATAGTATGGACATCGGTTAAAAGGGGTAGAGGAAGGCCAAAGAGAACGTTCAAAGAGGTCATTGAATGGGGTCTCCTGGTCAATAACATATCTAAGGATTTAGTTTTTGATAGAGCATAATGTCGTCATATGATCCATATAGCCGATCCCATTTAATGGAATAAGACTTGTTGTTATTGTTGTTGGTCAAAGCCACATGACACGTTTTACTATTAGTAAAGGATATTAATATGTGCTTCTTCCTCTGAGACGCTTACCCTACAATCTAACTAATCTTGAAGGGAAATTTAAGTGTATTAGAGTTAGGTACATCTTCTTATGCATTTATTATTAATATATTTATACAGATAGCATATGTATATTAGGGGCCAGAATCACATTTTTTGTCCTTTAAGTTTCAACCTTTACTTTTTCTGTTCTGCATTTGAAATACTTTCTTCTAATATTCATCTATAATTTGAACATTTTCTTTGGTTTTTATGTGTAGTTTCCGACAACTATACTCAACTTTTATATTTAGGATGTCTTTTATATTAGTTTTTGGAGAATAATTTCTGAAGAAGAGTGATAAAAGTGATTTTAGTAAAAAATAACTTAAAAATATAAATTTTAGGCTTATAGAAAATTATAGTTTTTTACCCCGAAACCATGGTTTTCAATATATAAATATTTTTGTAAAAAATATCATCTAATAACATTTTGGTCGTTAATACTTGCAAAGACAATGATGTTACCAAGGTTTATTTCTTAATGCAAACTCCAAAACATAGATGTAAGATGTGCTACAACTTGACATAACTTGTAGTGTTTCACAAGATTATGAAATATATATATATATATATATGGACAGAAACAAATACATCCCTTAATATTGAGAAATACTTACATATCACCTTATAAGTATCCTGACCAATTAAAATATAACAATTCATTTAATTTAAATTTTAGTTAGCACCCCTATTTTTTAAGAAAAGAGAAAAATTCTCTAATAATTAGGATAATAATAAATAATATATTTTGATTGGCTACAGTATAGATGGGGGGGGTACTATGAGAATGTAAATATTTATCCTTGATATTACTCCGGCACATATAGCATATCCTCCAACACAAACAATTACTTGGAAGCAAAATACAAGTACAACAACAGCATCTCAATATGTAGCATAAGAGACTTCAACTAAAAACCTGGGATTTGTTGTTCTATTGCCTCCTTATTGATCTTTGGCTCAACACTAGCACGAACATTAGTCTCCGTTGTTTTATCTTTCCTCTCATCTTCTTTCTTTCCTGATTTTCTCTCATCTTCCTTCTTTTCTGATGTGCTCTCATTTCCTCTGCTTCTCCTAAACATATTAAGACCCAATTGAAACTTTAAAGTCAGTGCAATTCCTGATATAGCTGCAGCTCCCCCTGTCGCTCCTGCGATTATGCCAATTTCCTTGCCTCTGTTGCTCCCAGGACCAGTTGAATTCGCCCCATTGTTGCTCCCAGGAAGAGTTGAATTCGCCACATTACCATCGGTACTAGCCAAATTGCAAAAAAAAAAAAAAAATAAAATAAAAAAAAAATAAAAGAAGAATTCAATTTAGTAACCAAACATTAACTCTTACACTGTAATAATAAAAATGGAAATTAGAATTCTGGATTCATTATATATAAATATTTAAATAAGAGCAAACCTCAAATTCAAATTGCCGTCTTTGATCTTGTCCTCCAAAAGTTTTGGAATCGGACCTTTAATGTTATTCCCAGTCAAATTACTACAAATCAACACATTATTGTAAGATGTGTGTGTGTGTGAAATAAAAAGATATGCTAATTGCAATAAGAGTATTTATAATGGGAAGTTACTCTATATTGTTATAGCTTACACATGGTTTAATTGTTTTGGTACTGCTAAAGACTCTGGTATTTCTCCAGTCAAATTGTTGTAAGACAAATCCCTGGAAACGCGTGAATGAAAAAGTATTGCATGACAACAATTAATGAGACCAGAAAATTAAAAATATGGTGACAATAATTAATTAGTTACTTACAAGACCTTCAATTCTGTGAAACTGGAGAAAGAAGGAGCTATTTTTCCGGACAGATCGCTGAAGCTCAAGTTTCTGCAGCTCAAGTCATATCAAGTTAAGAATTATTAGAATATATTGAAAGAAAGAGTCTCAAATTGAACTTAATTTAAACTATTTATGATAGAAGGATAAACCTAATGTATACAAAAGAGATTGAGATTAATTGATAGCACATACTCCTATGATCTATATTAGAGTTACTTGATTTTTTTTTACAAATATTAAAGAAATAAAATAAACTACTTAGTCATAATAAAATTCAATCCCTCAAAGTTAATTCATATAATATATTCATTAATTTACTCAAACTAGTCAAATAATTCTTATATTAGTCATAATAATATCTTTAATTTATCTAAAAAAGTCAACTGATTCTTATAGTAAAAACAACAAAAATATATAAACTCTCTTTTTGATATATTAATTCTTCAAGTTTTAGAAGATAAGAATTTATATGTCTTTGACTCACATTGAAGTGACTCTTGGAGTGACATTATTGTTGCAAGTGAGACCTTCCCATGCGTAATTCACTGGCCTGCATGGATCTCCTTGCCAACTGACGTTTTTGATGCCATACTCTCTTTTTATTTCTCGGATAGCAGCAACTGTTAAGAATAATTATTTTAACTTAATGGAAAACATTAAATTATATATATAAATAAAGAAAAATTAAACAATTAAAACCCATCACCATCTCCTTCATCAGTTGTGGAATTAAGTGTCTGAGGAAGAACTCTGAAGATTTCATAAGCATTGAGCATGGCAGGTAATTGAGAGTCTAAGGTTGATCTGATGGAAATATTACTAAGATATCCTCTTTTAATATTCCTAACCAAAGTAGTGGGCTTCAAGTGTTCAAGAGTAAAGGTCACGTCAACCCCATCATTGAAACTAATCACCATCTTCCTTATCTGCTGATTCTGTGATGACTTGTTCACAAAGTCATAAAAATGAAGGTACACATAATAATCACAACTGGTAATATGACTATATGAATCCAGGTTGATATCTAAGGAAGAAGATAAAGATACATTCACAGACTCAACTGCACTAGTCAACACTTCTTTTGGCAGTTTGTAAGTATTCTCACTTGTATCACTGTCAATAGCCATAGATGTACTGATTCTCACTGTGTTTCCCATTTTTCTATTGAACCAGGACCTTCCATACATATCATCTGGGTATCAGCATATTTAAGAAAGAGTTATTATTACATCGTAGCTTTACACATGAATTTAATGAAGTAATGAACAAAATACTAGCAAATACTATATGGTACTGAATATTGGGTTTGAAAGGACAAGAGCATAAAGTTGATGTAATAGGGATAAAGATGTTGAGACGGATCAACGTATGGTCATATAAGAAAATACTCTTTTAATTTTTAATATAAAATCTAATTGTGATGGTGATGTTAGTCCTAAATATAATATCTATTTCTTATATTTATTATTTTTTTTAAAAATTACTCCTATTAATACTCCCTTAATAATGATCAAATAAAAGAGAGAGGGAGGGAGTTAAAGAAGATGATTAGGATATTTTAGAAAAATTATATTATATTAATTAATTTAACTAATTTCCTTGATCTAATTATTGAAAGGGATCTTTTAGTTTATAATATATTCAAATATTTAGTTATTAATAAGGTACAACTACGTGGTGTAACTACTGAACAAGAAGACTGATTACCTGATGTAAGTAGGATCATCTTCAGACATACCCAGCTTGGAGCGTGACATGAGTCTTAATAAACTCGAAGCCGTCTGATCATACCTATTATTCTGCCATGGCAATACTTCCAACAAAGAAATGAAGGGTGTTCCATGGCCTGTGTTTACAAGACAAACATTGATGATGCCATCATCAGTTGGAGAGACATGAATGACCTCGAAACGTACAATGTCTCCATCTGCTTCGTTAATTGTTGCCCAGTAATTGACACCAATGTACAAATCAAAGGATGGGATTGTTCTTCTATTATCGTAGTTTCCGTAAGTGAAGAATGCTCGTACGAGATAGTATGTGTTTTTGGTTTGTGTCGGCACTGTATAACAATTCCTTTTCCCTTTTGGAAAGCTTCTTAATGTCTTCAGCTGATTCCCGATCTGCTCTTTATTGTAATTCTTTGACGATACATTATGGGCTTCACCGAATTCAATGAATATATCATTATCTGCTTGGTATGAAGATTTGGTTTTTGGGTCTTTGTAATCCTCTCTTGCCCCACAATCAATCCTTATGCCGTCTGCAACTAGAGTTCAAAATCAATATCAATATTAATAAACCCCTGTGTTTTTTTTTTTAAATAAATACTGAATATCATTGAGTCACAAGAAATAAAATAAAAGGCATCTACTCCCCTCTTTCAATCTCCACGTCATGCTAAAAGATGGAAGTTGATTAAAGATAAGTTAATATCTTCTCTAGAAGTGTGACAAAGGAGCGTCAATTTGGAGTTATTTATATATTATATTATAAAAATTAATAAATAGGCTATATTATTTGTTGGAAGAAAGACAAAAAAAAACCATTTGAATTTCAAAAAGATAAATTAGGATTCTCAATATTAAAAAGGACATCATTTACAATTTTGTGTACCAAATTAGCCTTCACTTTACCAATAGTATTTGCAAGTTTGATAATACGATTTATAATTTTTTTAATGGTATTTATAACTTTGATAATAGTATTTGCAACTCCTATAATAATATTTATAACTTTGACAATAGTATTTACAATTTTGACAATGGTGTTTGTAACTTTGACAATGGTATTTGTAACTTTGACAATTGTATTTGTAACTCCCATAGTGTTATTTACAATTTCAATAATGATATTTGTAACTCCCACAATGGTATTTGTAACTCCCATAAAGGAGAAGAAACAACTTGTCCAATAGGATTAATAATTTTGCCAATAATATTTGTAACTTTTACAATATAATTTGTAATTTTGTCAATGATATTTACAACTCCCGCAATGGTATTTGCAACTCCCACAGTAGAGAAGAAACAACTTTGCCAATGGTATTTGTAACTCCCACAACGAAAAAGAAGCAACTTTATTAATAATATTTACAACTCCCACAATTATATTTATAACTTTATCAATAATATTTGTAAATTTGTCAATGATATTTATAACTCCCATTGGTATTTATCACTTTTACAATGAGATTTAAAACTTTGCCAATAGTATTTGTAACCCCTACAGTGGTATTTGTAACTCCCACCATGAAGAAGAATCAATTTTGCTAAGGGGATTAACAACTTTGTTAATAGTATTTGTAACTCCTACAATGACATTTATAATTTTATCAATGGTATTTACAAGTTTATCAATGGTATTTATAACTCCTACTAGTATTTGCCACTTTCATAATGAGATTTTTAAATTTATCAATGGTATTTACAAATACTAGTAGGAGTTATAAATACCATTAATAAACTTGTAAATATTATTAGTAAAACTGCAAATACTATTGTAAGAATTACAAATAATATTGGCAAAGTTGTTAATCTCGTTAACATAGTTGCTTCTTCTTTATTGTGGGAGTTACAAATATTATTGGCAAAATTATAAATACCATTATGGGAGTTGCAAATACTATTGGCAAAGTTGTTAATTCCTATGGCAAAGTTGCTTCTTCTCATTGGTAGGAGTTACAAATACCATTGTGGGAGCTATAAATACCATTGGCAAAGTTTCAAATCCCATTGTGAAAGTAGCAAATATCAATGGGAGTTACAAATATCATTAACAAACTTAAAATACTATTGACAAAGTTGTAAATATAATTGTGAGAATTATAAATATTATTACGAAAGTTATAAATATCATTAACTAAGTTACAAATTCTATTGTAGGAGTTACAAATATTATTGGTAAAGTTATTAATCCCATTGATAAAGTTGTTTATTCTCTTTTGTGAGAATTGCAAATACCATTGTGAAAGTTGTAAATATTATTGTTGAAATTGTAAATATCACTATAGGAGTTACAAATACCATTGACAAAGTCAAACACTATTGTCAAAGTTATAAATACCATTGTCAAAGTTACAAACACCATTGTCAAAATTATAAATACTATTATCAAAATTATAAATACTACTATAGGAGTTGTAAATACTATTATTAGAGGTTTAAATCGTATTATTAAATTTGTAAATACCATTGGTAAAGTGAAAGCTAATTTAGTCTTTACACACAAATTTACAAATAATAGATTAAGCCTCCCACCAAATCTGTCATTTTTAATATTAAGAAGCTCAATTTATCTTTTTAAAATTCGAATGGATTTTTTTATCTTTCTCCCTTATTTTTTTGGTATATAAATAACCATATTATAACAAAATGCAATGATATTTTATTAAAATATCATTACTTAAAATATTATTTAATTTTTTCTCTCCATATATTTACTAATCATTCTCACACATCTTATCTCATCTTTTTAATCTAATTAAAATTAAATAAAGATAAAATTAAAAAATAATCATTAATAATCTTTTAAGTGAATTTATATTTAAGATTAAGAATTTCTTCAACAATAGATTTATAAAAAGTACAGGTATGAGAAACAAACTTTTCACCGAAAAATAAATATGATATAAAATTTATAATAAACGTATTATTTGTAAAGTATGAGCAGTTCAAACCATTTCTCAGATTTTCCTGGGAGAAAAAGAGGGAAAAGGCAAGTACGAAAAGTGGGAGAGGCAAATAAGTCCAGAGCCATGCGCCAAAAGCGACTGCTTTAATTAGCACTAATCTTTTATATTGTAGGGCAATAAATGAGATATTTTTAATATAAAAATTAATTAATTTTTTAATAAATTAAATAATTAAATTAATTAATTAATTATAATTAATACTATACCAATCAAAATCTTATATATATATATATATATATATATTCTAAAGTTATCTGTCCAAATATTTTAAAGGGTTTTCAAATGAAAAAAGTTTGGAAAAAAATATTAAGCTGTGATCAATTTAATTAATTTAACTGTTTTTTAAATGCAATCCACTAACCAATTGTTTGGAAAACAAGAGTACCTGTTACTCATTAAATTAGTAAAGCAAAGGGCCTCTAAATGAAACGTCAGGCACTAGGCATCATCAAGTGTTGAATAATGACTTAAAATTAAATCAGACTTGTGAACAATGAAGACATACACAAGATTCTTGAGTTAAACCAAAAAGCTGCTGGAAAATAACAAAGTAATTAAGATGGTTATTGAGATCATGAAGAGAGGTTCAATTAATTACCAGAATCGTCAGTATCTTCGAGAGCTTGTGAGGAGGTAGTAAGAAGGAAGAGAAAGAAGGAAGCAAAAACATGCGAGATCGGAAGCCATTGCCGTGTCTTCTTCTTCATCTTCATTTACTGTTAATTAGCAGCAAACCAGGTTGGGAGCTGAGCTGCCTCGGGTTCTTTTGGAACGAACCAGCAGGTGGCTAAATAGAGCTGAGCCACCTCGGGTTCCTCCTTCATTATTGTACCTTCTTCACACTGCCAGAAAACGACCCATATTATATTATATTCTCATATGCTCTTTCTACTCATTATAGTTTAAGAGGTTAAAAAAATTAAATAAATAATTTTATCATACTATATATTAAATATTATTAAATTGTATATTAATTTATAAATTAAATAAATTAATTTAAATAAAAAATAAATATAAATATTTTAAAATAGTTTATTTATTTTTTTAAAAAATATTAACTGTCTCTTATATTAAGAAGCATGAATAGTATATAATATTACTTGACTCTTAATTATAAGAACTAGTCAAATAAATTAATTAATTATAATTAATATTCATATGATCATAAATGTAAGAGCAAGTTAATTATTTTGGATAGATTAAGAAAGTTAAATTAATTAGTTAATTATAATTAAATCTAACATATTAATATAAATTCATATTATATAGTTGTTAATCTACTAAATTAATTTATTAATTCTTATATTAGGTACAATTAACTTATTTATTTAGATTTCTTAATCTATAAAAAATAACTAACTTTTATATTTAGGACAAGAAGAGTATAAAAGTTAGGTGACTAATTTAGGTAAATTAAAAAGTATATAATATGAATTTTTATTGAGATGTTAGATTTAATTATAAATAACTGATTAATTTATTTTTTTAAACTATTTAAAATAATTAACTTATTTTTATATTTAGGGATGGAGGAAATATAACTAATGCTCACATAATTCGTTTGCAGGTTGTTAGAGATGTTTAAGGCGTCAGCATGCCACGTCAGCTATGTGCCAATATATGACCTACTTTGACGTATGGAGCATAAACACCTAGTCCTCCATTTGAAATATTTTATGGAAAACAATTCGCATTTGAGCTTCTTTTTCCTTTTTCATTCTCCAATCTTATCTCCTCACTGTCTCTCGTCTTTCTTTCTTTGTCTTTTCTTTTCGTAATTTTTTAAGAACAGCACGTCTTCTTTCCCTTTGAAGTTTTACAGAAAATTGACCTTTTTTCTACTTATTAATTACCATCATGCTTTCTCTGTTCTTAAGTTGGAACAATGAACCAGCAGTTGTACGTAAAACGTCGCTTCCAATGTTCTCTGTCATAAGTTTAAGTCAAATTGTCAAGAGCCTACACATCAACTTGCATTATTGTCACTACAAATCAAACATTCTTAATTATCTAACAGATGGTGGTGAGTGTGATCCACAATGATAAAAACTTGAATCAAATGTGGTGCTTGAGAATAAACCGCTGCTTTCTGCACTTTCAATGAACAACGTGTCCAGCGCCAAACACTGCTTTAGATCATTCTCGACATTGCTTATATCTGGTCTTTTCGCACCAACTGGTTTAATGCAACACATGGCTATCTCCAAAACCTTTCTTGCTGTTGCAATGTTGAAGTTTCCCTCTAATTTTGGATCCATAATGGATTCTATATCTCCCATATCAAACTTTGGAGTGATCCAATCAACGATATGACTTGCGCCTTCAGGTGTTCTCATAATTGCCGATCGACCCGCCATCAGCTCGAGGAGAATTATCCCAAAACTATAGACATCACTGTATTTGTGCAAGTTTCCAGATCTATAAAATCTGAAAATTTTCACAAGGTTAATTAGCCATTCAGAAAATTAATATAATTAAGCTCAACAAATATTTTATTAATATTAGACAATAGATTATTCAATAACGTACTCAGGGTCGAGGTAACCAAATGTGCCAGCGGGACGAGTTGAAATATGGGTGTCAGTGTCACTTGCAAAAGCTTTACATAGTCCGAAATCAGCAATCTTGGCATGCATATTTTCACTTAGCAAGATGTTAGATGATTTTAGATCTCTATGGATTATTGGCGGGTTGCACCCATTATGTAAATAGTTCAATCCTGCATTTATTTACATGGAGTAAATAATAAATACTTAAGCTAATTGAAATAAATCATAAAGAATATAAATTATAAAAAAAAAACAAAGGAAAAAGGATAGCTAATGCAAAGATAGAAAAGAAATAAAGAAGTGTACGTACCACACGCTGCATCTAATGCGATTTGAAGTCTCTCATTCCAATTTAAAACGTGAGAGTTTTTACCTACAAAACATGTTGTAAACCCCAACAAAAATCTTCTTTGTTCTCCCTTTTGTAATTAAAGAGAAAAATCTGTAACTGACATCAAATTATGATATAATTTATAAGGAACTTGGAAAATAATAAGACCTAACAGACCTGATAATTGGTGATGGAGATTTCCCTTTGCCATGTATTCATAAATCAATGCTCTCATGTCACCATCGTCACAGTAACCAACAAGAGAGAGTAAGTTTTTATGATAAACCACGGATAATAGTTTTACCTGCAATTTGAACCTTACCTTCATCAGGACATATAGCAGTATAATACTATTAATTAATAAATGATTTTCACTACTGACCTCTGATTCAAACTCATCATATCCTTGTTTTGATGACTTAGAAAGTAATTTTACTGCAACTTGTGTCCCATCTTGTAATTTTCCTAGATACACTTTTCCAAATCCTCCTTCTCCAATTACTGATTCAAGATTATTGGTAATACTAAGAACTTCATCCTTACAAAATTCTTGATATTTTGATTTAAGATCACCACCTTTCTTACACAGCATCACTGCAGCAATATACATCAGATTAACAATATAATGGCATTTGTATTGTTGAATTTGGCATTTATGATTAAAAAGCTAATACGATAGAATATTTAATAGCTAATACGATAGAATATTTAGCAACTTTAATTTCACAGAAAACTTCCCATTCCTCTTACATTACCGAACCCACATAAGAATACTAATTTATAAGTAGGGAGGGACCTTCTTCTTAAATGAATGTCATAAAATGAATCCAAAACGATAGGATGAAAAGGGTCAGTAAATCATGAGGATGAAATCCGCAGACCCTTAATTCAATACAGGAAAAATAAATACAAAAAGATTAATCAAATTATTTGGAGAAATTTACTGATAAATCCCCAGTACAAACTTTATTATCTAAAAGTTCTTGAAATTTGTTTTAGGACTCGTGCTATATATATATTCAGTAGTTATAACTTTTTGTGCAATACATCATTAACTATATATAAAACAAAAGATATTTACATAGCTAAAGAAGAGTTACACTCATATACAAGTACTTGAGTATATCTTTAGACAATAAATTTTGTAATAGAGAACTTTTTAGCAATTTTTCCAATGTTTTTTGGTTTACCTTGGGGAGCTTCCGTACCATTTTTTTGCTGTTTTCTTTTACGTTTGTAGAGCATCATAGGAATGTAAAGTATTATTACAAGTACTGCCATAGAAGCTAATGATGAGGCAACAAGTGGTCCGATGAACTTTTTGGTTTTGCAAGAGCCTGAGTTTTGACATAGATCTGGATTTCCATCCAAACTAGGAAATAATAGCATCAACATATGCAAGTGTCAGCTTAATTACCGTACAATTAAACAACTGATGGCACATATATAATAATATTACCTCCGATCCTAAGATCCATTTTATAGTGCAAATTACACTATAAAATGGATAAGAGAGAGAGAGTAATTAATATGAGTAATGTATATCTGAAATGAATACGACTATATATAGTATGTATAGAATACGAACAAACCTCAATGTCAAACCAGATTTCTCCTTAAGAGTCACAGCCTCAGGAACTGAACCTATGAGATTATTTCCTGTCAAATTACTGCAAATATCACGCGAGATAATCGGTAAATTGTTGCAAGACTTTGTGAACAAGATGCAGTATTATATTAATTACTAAGCCAAAGCCATGTTGCAACTTACAGTACTTTCAAATTGGCTAGTTTAGCTAAAGATTCTGGTATTTCTCCAGTCAGTTGATTGTTTGATAAATCCCTACAACAGAAAACTCATTTTTACATATATATAGATGACAAACAATTAATAAGCTGACTTTGCGTAGATGATACTTACAAGGACTCCAACATCTCAAGTTTGGAGAAATCAGTAACCATCTCTCCTTCTAATTTGCTTGAGCTCATCTTCCTAATCATAAATTACAAAGAATGTTTTTTTCCCTTTTTTCTGCTCAATAATATTAACATATCATTGAGAGCAACATGAACAAAAGGCCACTACTACTCACAATGAAATGACCCTTGGAAAGTTCTCATAGTAATTGCAAGTTACACCTTCCCATACGTAATCTTTTGGCATGCAGGGATCTCCTTGCCAACTGATTCTCTGGATATTATAACCGTGCTTGATGCTCCTCATAGCAACAACTGCATTCCCAAAAGAATTTCAGGGTTTGCAAACATCAAAAAATTAACTAAGTGCCCTTGTTTACTTAATTAACTGTAAAAACATATGAAACAGGAAAAAATGTTAAAAAAATACCCATTACAAAATTTATTGCCCAAAGTACTTAAAGAACCTAGATCCTAGAGCTGGCACAACTTATCTTCATTAATAGGTGCAACTTTTCTTCAACTGTATATAATATATTTGAAGTTATATGTAAATATTTTCTATTTTACAAATAGTTAAGAAAAATTACACCCGCTAAAGTTGTTGCAATGGGATGTTTCAGCCTAGGAAATACTGTAGGAAATTGTTGAAGAAAGATTGGTTATGGCTATAATCAATTAAAAACATCTCAGATGAGAAGTAAGTGAAAGGAAAAGGATACAATATATAACAAAATAGAAACGAATAAGTATACTTGCCATCATCGTTATGAGTTGGTAAATTGGGTTCTCTTAGTACTCTATAGATCTCATAAGCATTGATCATGGGAGGCAAACCAGAACCTGGCGAGGATGTCATCGTAATATTAGTAGGAGATACTCCTTCTGGAATTGTATAAAACTTGGTTTGGAGTTGCCGGTATTCAAGAGTTACAGATTCTCGGAGGATTGTATCAGTGAAAGCAATTTCCATACTTCTTTTCTGCTTTTGAGAATGCTCCACGAAGTCATAAAAATGAAGGTAAACATAATATTCATAACCCGTACTATAGTCCCAATCGATATTCAAGGAAGAGGAAGAATTTAGTGATGATTGGATTGCAGTGCTCAACACTTGCTTTGGTAGTTTGAACTCATCATTGGAATCATCATCCTCAATAGCTTCTGGTGATGTATTGATTGGCATTGAGTTGTCAGTGGCTTTATTATTGAACCAGGACCTCCCGTAGATATCATCACGGTATCTGCATTGAGTATTTGAACAAAAGCTGTTACTGAAATTCCATTTATTTATATCTTCATGATATATATTATAAAACCTCTTCATTTTATATTTCATGATGATGTTGCATGGATAATTCTTGAGAAAATGTTATAGTCACATTTTTGTAGGTAGTCTGATCTATCAAAAGAGCTCAAACTCGAAATATAGATATTTTTAAGGCTCAAAGAATATACTTTCACAAAGAACATTATCTATCTACTGCTCAACTCTAAATATAAGATCTAATTAATAAGATCTTAATCCTAAATATAAAATTTATTTTTTAAATTTATCAACTCTTACTCAAATTATTCATATTAATACTCTCTTAATAATAATAAAATAAAAGGAAAAAATATGAAGGTATTTTAAAAAATATATTATAACAAATAATTTAATTAAATTTTTTAATTTAATAAAATTAATTAAATATATTTCATATTTATAACTGAAAAAAATAAAATTATTTTTTTATTGGATTACAATGTTTCCCTAGTCAACTATTGATGTTAACTGTAGAAAAGAAAATGATTTGACTGACACCTGACATAACTAAGGACTATAGTACGGATCACGAGTCAAACCAGATTTTCTCTCTAACGTTAACAATCAACCCTATATATTTACCATAAGTCAGGGACATACATTGCTTCAACGAATAGCTTATGATAACCCTCATTTTAATGAAACAAGCCACGCTTATTTTTATCTAGGGTAATATTTTATCTAATTCTTAATATAATAGTTAATTAAATTTTTAAATAAATTAAAAAAATTAAATAAATCAGTTAATTATAATTAAATCTAAATTTTTAAGATAAATTTATATTATATACTATTTAATTTATATAAATTAATCGACTAATTTTTATATAAATTATAATTAATTAATTAATTTTTTTAATCTATAAAAAAAGTAAATAACTCTTATTAAGTAGTACAGTAATCAATTAGCATGTGAGGTCTTGATATAGAATTCCCCTAAGGTCATATAGCACCAATAACAAAATGGAAAGCACATACCACATAGTACATATGGCCAGTTAACCATGCCCTTCATTCCTCAACATCGTACATATGAAGTAACAGAAATAAAGCAATTAATAAAGAGAAGTGTTAAGTGAAGTGAAGTCACCTGATGAAAACAGAGTCTTCAACCATACCCAAGCTAACACGTGAGACGAGTTTTAATGGCAGTAAAGCGGCCTCATAATTGGGAAGATAAAGAGAAAATGGCAAAGGCAATAGCTCTAACAAGGAAATGAAGGGTATTCCTCGTTCTATGTTTACAAGACACACGTCAATGTGATCGGACAATGTGACATGAACGACCTCGGATCGTTTAATATCATCAGAACCAGTTAATTCAATTGTTGTCCAATTATTGACTCCAAGATGCATCTTAAAGACTGGAACAAAACCTATGTTGTCATAGTTTCCGTATCTGAAGAAAGCCCTTATGAGATATTTGTTGTTTCTGCCTTGTTTGGGTCTGAGCGAATAGCAATTCCTTTTTCCTTCTGGAAAGCTTCTCAAGGTGTTGAATTGCACACCAAGCTGTTCTTCTTTACTCGTCAAGGTGTAATCAGAGGATACTCTTTGTATTTGGCCAGATTCTACAAACTTTGAATTATCTGCCTCATAATAAAAATTATTGTCGTCCCTATAATAACTCTCTTGGTTGTATCCACAGTCGATGCTTATCACCTCCTCTGATTATATTACAAAAATAATCACATATCTTAGAGAGAGTGTTTGGATTAGTTTTTAAAAAATAATTTTAGATAAGCATATAAGAGGAGTTTAATATAAAGTACTTCTAAAACTATAGTTTGAGAGTTTGCTACACGGCTCAGTGATGTGTTTTTCCGCCTTAAGAAGTCTCATCGTTTCGCAACTTAACTCGTAGCTTACATGTGCATGTTTTTATTCATATTTTTGGTGTTCCTAACTAAGGACAAATTGGGTTTTTTCACTCGTTAAAACTAGATGCTTGTATATTATAAACAAACGAATACATCAAATACTCCTTCTGTTTCAATTTATACGTTGTTTTTTGGAGTGGGTTCATATGGTATAATATGTTTTGGAGAAAACAATGACTTATTTATCACATTATTCCAAAAATGCCCTTATTAATAATATTAGAGTTTGTGTTAAATAAAGGGCATTTTTGGAAGTTTATACTTTTTTTATTGTTTTTAAAAAAAATTAAGGTTTCTAACTTGAGGTTCATATTGGTCTTTACAATTTGCTCCAAAAAATCTCATAAATTAAAATGGACAGATGGAACTTAAACCTTATGTTTGGTACTGTATTGTATGTTAGGTATTTTAAGTGGAAAAATGGAAAGGGGATGAAAAATATATAAGAAATGACTTTCATGTCAATATTGTTTTAAAAATGACAAATGATTCATTATATTTTCCAAAAAACAAAAAAAGAAAAAGAACCATTCAGAAGATCAAAACCCTTTTGTTCATCCCAATATTTTAGAAATACTGGAATAAATAAAGGTTTAAAAGTATCCTAAAGCTCATCATATATTGTATATATTAATTATCAGCAAGTTTCCGAGGAAGGCTTAGTGTTTGAAGCTGATATACATAAAGTATGAACAAAACCACAAAAAGTAGCTAGTAGTGATTCATATTCATGCATAATCCCGAATAATAATGAAGAAATAATATAATAATACACGTAAAATTCACACCAATCACTAGCTAAGTCATGGAGCAGCATATATTTTGAATAAAACTTCCCAAGAAAAAGATTGAAAAGCAGGCCAAGTCCTTACCCGAATCACTGTCATAAGAGTCATCTGCAAAAACTTGTACTGAGTGGGTAACAAAGATGAATGAAACAAACACAAAGCAAGCTTGAATCCACAGTGGCGTGCTCTTCATGTTTACCAGTTTATAGGAAAGAAGAAGAGAAGAGAAATATGATGTTGGAAGCTCAAATTACTGGCTCTGCTTACAGGAGCAGAAAATGAGTTAGTATAGATATTTCGTAAAAAAGGACTAAATTAAAGTATTAACAATTCATATAACTTAGATTACTATAAAGTGGCTTTACTTAAAAGTAGGGGAGAGATTGTTGGTCAAGAATGCTTTTCTCATATTTATAGTTGGATTTAATCTCAATACATTTAAAAAATTAATTATTTGATGGGTCATTAATCTCTTGCATGCATGAAATATGAAAATAAGCATCATTCAAATTAAAGCATGTAACCAAAACAACGAATTATTAGTTTTATATTTTATATAAATATATATTGATAATAATGCTGATTGTCCTTTTAGTTTTTTGTCTTTTTTTCCATGATTTCTGACATTATTCTCGGATTCTTGAAATCATTAAAAATTAAAAATTGCAATGGAAATTTGTGCTGAAAATGAAAGTCATATTTGTAATTTTAATTAGGCACTTCAATTTGAAGGTCATATAATTGAGATGAAGCTGGATAGTTAGTGAGGAAAAGATAAGGAATATGAGGTTTGAAGGAGTAGTGTGCCATGTTGCCAAAGCCTATGAGAAAAAAAGAAAAGAAAAGAAAGGGGACTGAGTTATCAGATAAAAACAAAGCAAAAGAAAATGGCCATAGTGGGAGACACATGAAATGTCAAGAACATGGTGCTGACTTAAAAGTAACTTTCTTTTTTGAAAAGCTAACGTTACTCAGGCATATTTTTTTCATGTACTATATATAGATAATATGAAGCGATATGATTGAGATGAAGTGGAATTAGGATGTAAAAGAAACTATAATATATTCTTCGTGAAAGAGATATATAAGAAATATGGGGTTTGAATGAGTGATGTAGGAAAGTCGGTAAAAGAAAGAAAAAGGAAGTGGAGTGAGTTGGTGTTGTTGCTATAGTGAGAGGCAAAATCAAAGGTAATAAAGCCAAAAATCAGATTCAATTTTATTTCAAGGAAATCAAACTGAACTTATTTTAATCATTCTCAATTTTATTAGTTTGTTTTTAAATAGCTGTTGATTTTTTCTAAGGAATTATAGTGGAATTAATTAATACAGTTCGATCAATTAAGCATTATTAAGAAAACATTGTGATATTCACAATATTGGATTGATGGACAAGCATTTTGCATTTCTAGATATATCTCCTGCAATCCCAAGAGCCTTTCTTTCCATTTCAGAATATTTGAGTTTTTCTCTGTAATAAGTAAACATTAATTTCATTCAATCGAGTCACTTAAAAATCCAGAAAATCAAGAGAACATGTTTTACTAAGGAAAACAAATCTCTCTGATCAATTCATTACAAACCCCATCTAGCAGATGGAGGCGAGTATATACTGAAGACTGTGAATAACTTGTTTCCAATAATGAAGTGCTTGGGATTAAGCTGCTGCTTTCTGCACTTTCAAGTGAAGTTTCCATGGCCAAACACTGCTTTAGATCAATTACAACTGAACTTATATCAGATCTTTGGATTGCTGTTGGTGTAATTCATGACATGGCTATCTCTAGAAACTTCCATACTGAACTACTGAATTTTCCTTCTAATCTTGGATCCACAATGGCTTGGATATCCCCATTCTCAAGCTTTGGTTTGACCCAATCAGATATGTGACATGTGCCTTCAGGCGTTCTTGCTATGCTTGCTGGCCAGTTATTAGCTCAAGCAGAATTACCCCAAAACTAAAAACATAGCTTTTTTCTCTCAAGTTTCTAGATCTATGGAACCTGTAAATTTTTTCGAGATCAATTAGTCATTGAAGAAATTAATTAAGCTAAGCAGGTAGTTTATTTTTATATAAGAACATACTCAGGGTCAATGTAACCAAATGTGCCCTGCAGGGCGAGTTGTAATATGAGTGTCAGTCTCATTGGCCGCAAAAGCTTTAGACAGTCCCAAATCAGCAATCTTGGCTTGCATGTTTTCACTTAGCAAGATGTTAGCAGATTCTAGATCTCTGTGAATTATTGGTGGCTTACAACCATGATGTAGATAGTCCAATCCTACATTTCCATTGACCAATTAAGTAATTAAAGTGAATACTGAAGTTATAATAAAGGTAAAGAATATAAATTAATGTAATGATGGGAAAGAAAGAAAGAAAAGTCTACAAACCGCATGCTGTATCCAATTCAATTTGAAGTCTCTCATTCCACTTCAAAATATTTGGGTTCTTATCTGCAAAACATTCATAAAACATCTTAATTACGCAGAGAAACTCTAGAACTGACACAAAATTATCCTTTAATAGTATGTTGTATTTGGAAATTAAGACTCAAACAGACCTAACAGTAGGTGATGGAGATTTCCCTTTGCCATGTATTCATAGATCAGCGCTTTCGTGTCTCCATCATCACAATAGCCAACAAGAGAAACAAGATTTCTATGATACATAATGGATAATAGTTTTGCCTGCATTAATTTTGTGCCTTATAATTATATATCATGGTTAAATGAAATGGTTGAAAACCACCAAAACACATAATTTTAATGGTTTTCATACCTCTGATAGAAACTCATTAAACCCTCGCTGTGATGACTGAGAAAGTAACTTGACTGCAACTTGTGTACCATCTTTTAGTCTTCCAAGGTACACTTTTCTAAATCCCCCTCCTCCAATTTGAGTTTCAAAGTCAATTGGTAATACCATGAACTTCAGCTTGAGAAAATCCTTGACTTTTTTATTTAAGCTGACCAAGATATTACTTGGAAAACAATGCGGTAGAAATGTGCAACAAAATTTCAATATTATTATTTGTGTGCTAATTGAATTTTACTAGTTTAGAAATCTATAAATATATACAAGGAAAGTGCAAGTTAATCAGAAGGACGATTGAATTTGCAAACCTGTTCAACGATTCTCATATATATACAAGAAAAATAAATACAAAGAATTGAATAAAAGTGGGGTACTTGGTCACCTTTCGTATCAGTAAGATGTTTTCTTTTATTTTTGCAGAGAATCAAAGAAATGTGGGCTATTATTGCAAGAACCGCTACAGAAGCTATGGATGCAACAAGTGATTTCATGAACTTTTTTGTGATGGTTTTGCCAGAGCCTTTCTGGCAGAGACCTGGATTTCCATCCAAACTAAGAAAAAATATCATCAATATGCGAGGGTCAGTTTTAATATGAGCAAACAATTGATAAAGACTACATTTACGTAAGCAACATAGCAAACATTGGAAATGAATGAAAAATGAGCCAAATAAATTGAGTTTAAATTATATTAAATATAAACTTACATCAAAGTTAAACCGGCAGTTGACTTCTCCCTTAGAGTCTTGGGGACTGAACCTGTGAGATTATTTTCTGTCAAATTACTGTATATGCATCAGTGATGAGATAAATGCAAGACTTTTTGCACAAGAAATTATTGTTGCTATGATCAAGATCTTGCAACTCGCAGTAGTTTCAAATTGGCCAAGTTTGCTAAAGATTCTGGTATTTCTCCTGTTAATTGGTTGTTTGACAAATCCCTACAATTTGAAATTCATTATTACCGCCACATATTGCCTTGTAGATAGACAATCTGAAGTTTCTATAACATATGCTAGGAAACATAAAAGTTGACTTTGCATGCATGATACTTACAAGGTCTCCGACGTCATGAGATTAGAGAATGAAGTTACCAATTCTCCTATCAATTTGCTTGAGCTCATGTTCTTGTTCACACATTGATAAGAATGAACATTGTTGTCAGTAAAACACAAGCAAAGAATAAAAAAGAGAGACAAAAGCCAAAGCAAAGGCAAACACTTTTTCTGCCATTTAAAATAATATTTGATAAATCATTAACCAGCATGAACAGAAGATGATTCTCTTGAACGAGAATGCATTAGAACTCTGAACATTAAAAAAGATCAAAAGACCAATTACTCACAAAGAGGTGACCGTTGGAATGCTGTCAGACTAATTACAAGTAACACCTTCCCATCTATACTCTTGGCATGCAGGGATCACCTTGCCAACTGATTCTCATGATGTTAAAAGTACATTTGATGTCCAGCGGGCGTCTCCTCTTAAATGGAAGTGACCTTTTAAATGGAAGAAAATAGGAAAAATTGGTTAAAATTATCAGTTTGTAAATTTTATCGATCAAAATTACTTGAATTTGAGTGAGTGTAATTCTTCTTCAATTGTATACAATATGTGTTCAACCATGCGCAAATGATTTTTGTTTTGAAGACTTTTATACATAGTCAAAAATAGATTGTATACAATAAAAATAAAATATATACTTAAAAATATAAAATACTTAAAAACCATCTAAAATATTTATTTGACCATGTATTATTTAAATAAATTATAAACTATTGTAAATTGCTAAACTTTATTTTTTAAATGATTTTGTATATAATAAAAAATATAAAAATTATAACATGATAAAAATTATTAATTTTAACAATTTTAACAGGAGGGATTTGATAATCAAAATATAAAATATTAGGATTTTTAATTTAAACTTTTAAAAGTTAGATAGATTATATGCAACTGACTAAAGTTAAAGGAGTTTTGTATATTTAAACCTTAATTTTATCCTAATTCATCTGGCACCGCCTGCAATACATAAAAACACATATCTACTAATATAAACTCAAAATATAAAAAAAAAATCAATATATTAAATTACACTAACTTAAGTTATTAGTTTTAAAATCATAGTCCATATGACAAACTCACCATCTTTTTGAAATTGAAAAAAGAACATAAAAACCAATCAGAAATTTCAGACTGGTGTTAAAAATTATGGGGAGAAAACATAGGAAAATGCAATAATCTAACGAGTCCTGGGACTATAAGTATCTAAATTCCAGTTCAAATTCTCATATATGTGTGTATATATGTATATACGTATGCTCTCACATAATGAATAAATCTAAGGGCTTATTGTCTGCATCAGGGTCATCATCAGCTGCAACAACTTGGGCTGACTTTGGAATATCGATGATAGAAGAAACAGATACAAGCAAAGCCAGAACCCAAAGTGGTGCCATCTTCATGGTTTCGTTGCTCAAAATTTTCAGCAAAGAGGGGGGGGGGGGGAGAGAGAGAGAGAGATGAGGAGCATGATCTGTTGGAAAAAATTAGGCGCTGAATTATTACCTAGCATGTAATAACTGACAATTAATAATTAATAAATATTACTCTACTATGAAAAAAATGTCTATCAAGAAGGAAAAGAAGTTGGCTTTTGATCCAAAAAAATTAAAACAGAGAAGGAAAAAAGGTTTAGAAAATTATTACTGATTTGCATTTACACCTCTCTTCAGAAAACGACAACTCACATTATCACGTTATCACTAAGGAAGATAAGTGTTTGACTCAGTCAAATTCCCTTTTTCAGACAATACTCCTAACAACCTCCCTTTTTAAGAGTTCGGCCATTCATTATTTTCAATTTTTCTCGTTATCTCTTTGTATGTAGTTTAGCAAATAAATTTTCAATTAATTATATGTTTATATATATAAATTAAATATGGAATTTACATTTTTTTACTTAAATCTTAATCTCTTAATTTTAGAGCTTAAAATTATCATTATCATTTTAATTTTGAATGAATTTTAATAATTTAAACCATATTAAAAATTTCCTTCTTAAATAAATAATTAACATCCATATTGTTTTCGTTTTGTGCTTTTTTGAATTATATTATATGATTAACTTAATTAATCTTTATAAATAATGAAGTTTCAATTGTTTCGCTTCCAAGTTTTCCTAAACACGCACAGATATAATCACACACAAATTAAATCATAAACATCATCACCCAGATTCAGGCACAAAAATTAAACTAGTTTCCTGGTATTTGGTGGGTTTTGGAGCTTTTGTTTCTCTGTTTGTTTGTTGTGTGTGTGTGTGTGTCGTCATTTTGTGTTAAGCTTTCTGGTTTGTTGTGTTTAAAGCTTATTTATGCTGTATGGTCTTTATGTTGTGTAGCTTTGTTGGCTTTTTACCCAAACAAAATGATTTTTTTTTGGGAAAAAGTTTTTTTTTTTGAAGAAAAAATCTGAATTGGCGGATAATTATAAGCTGGAAGTCACAAAAACGTAACGAAATATCATATTTCATATCAGAGATTCTGCAATCTATTACTATTTATTTAAATTATACAATACGTGAAATAATTGAGCTTCTTTCTGGGGCCAGAGTGATAATTGAGCTGATGTGTATTATTTATAAAGAAAACGACACTTTATGGGAAATTAAAGATAAGTGATGTGCTGTTCGAAGGAGTTTCACACACTTTGCTACTAAAAGAAGAAAAAGAAAGGAATCAAGCGAAGTGGGTCATAGGTGAAATAAAGCATTTTTGGGATGATATATATGTTCTTATTTATAAAATAAGCTTAAAGGATGTCTAAAATTTTAACCAAAATTTTTTATCTCTATTAATGATATGTTATATTGTTGGATTAATTATATCTCTCACCTTTTCTCTTCATATAAATAAAGGTATTTTAAGAAAATAAAATATAATTTTAACATATTTATTGTATTTAACTAACTTTTTAATATATATAATTTAATTATATGTATTTTATATTTTTTTTATTTATCCACCGGTATCTAATTCTATTAACAACATACTAGTCTAGTTTATAAGAATATAGGTCATAATAGAATAATCCCATTATCTCTATATAATTATAATGGTTGCATCTCTAGGGCTTAAACAAAATCAATAGTTAAATTAGAATGATGTTAGTGATCGACTGACTAATGTTATTGAGAAATGGTACTGACATGAAATAAATTAATGATACATGAAGTTAAACGATAAGATCATGCAGTTTTCCCAGGGCACATATAATACGAACTGTTGTAACTTGTTTGCTTAATGTAACACTCTTATCTATGGTTCTGACAAATATATATGATATGGTATTCAAATAGCAAATCTCATTACAATGCAGCAAGAAAAGGGAATAACAGAGTACAAAGAAATATCAGTCTGAGAAGAAAAACTGCCAAAGAAGGAAATCAGAGAAGAAGAATCACGGAAGGGACGAGAGAATATAGCAGAGAGAGAGAGAGTCCATAATCATCAACACCCCTATTCACTTATCGCGTCACTGTTTATCCTCTGCCACTCCATGCAATTCCACACCTTTCTGCCTTAACCTCTGGCTCTTTGCATTGTTTCTAGCTTTAGGCTCCTCATCGGACCTCCATCTTCGCCCAAATCCTGTGACCACAACACTTAATGATGAAGATGATCTATTAATTATTATCTAGAAGGCCAAACCTCAGTTATCTCAGGCAATATTATTTCATCTAAAACTTTTTGTTTTTCTAATTAATTCGTAGGCATATATGTGTGTGTGTGTATCTTCCTTTTGATGACCCCTCACTTTGGAAC
Organism: Leucaena leucocephala; assembly: GCA_037074615.1. NCBI lineage: Eukaryota > Viridiplantae > Streptophyta > Magnoliopsida > Fabales > Fabaceae > Leucaena > Leucaena leucocephala. The sequence goes on along the minus strand of CM073558.1, from coordinate 3,395,245 downwards.
GAATTTTAGGAATGAGTGTGACATATAGTGGTTATATCTTCTCCAACTGCGATCTTGATCAGGAGATTAGCAAAAGGAGGTTAACAAAACCCCAGCCGGCGGACAAATTAAACTTCTCAAAGCTTGATTAACTCGGCTCTGATAGGATGTGATAAACGATCATTCTCGGAGGGAAAAAAATTGCATAGAGGCACAAAAGAGGCAAGATGTTGTGAAAATGAATGGTTCGCATTGAGTGATGACAAATCGAGTGGCTGATTCTTACCATGTAAATGGTCGTTTTTTTTTCTAATTTAGATGACAGACATAAATGAAGTTGGGGATCAAGCCCCAAACCCAGTGCCACCTGTGCCACTACACCAAATAGTCTTCGGCATATACATGGCTTATTGAATGATCAGAATAACCACCACCAACAATATTCTACAATAATTTATAGCAGTTCAACAACCAGAAACAGAACTCAACCATGGTAAAAAAACACCGAAAAAATAGAACAAAAAGCAAATAAAACCTTAAGTTACCAGAGGATCATGTACCAACAGGCTTATTAGAAATACAGCAAATTAAAGAAACAGATTACTTGAATAAACGAAACCAATCTCTCCGCAAATAATCCTACCTAGAGCATGGAGCTGAGTTGGATTCAAGTGGATAAGTGATGCTCAATGGAGAGCTAGAAATTGCACTGTTTCTTTCTGCACTTTGAAGGGATATTTCCAAGGCCAAACATTCCTTTAAATCAGCTACTACAAGACCTATATCAGGCCTTTGAATTGCAACTGGTGGAATGCAAGATATGGCTATCTCTAATAATTTCCATGCTGAAGCACTATGGAATTCTCCCTCTAATCTCGGATCCATAATGGATTTAATGTCCCCACTCTCCAGCTTCGGAGCCACCCAATCTGATATGTGATTTCTGTTGCCATGTGGTCCTATTACTGCCGGCCGGCCAGTCATAAGCTCGAGTAAAATTATCCCAAAACTATAAACATCGCTTTTCTTATTCAAGTTCCCAGAGGTATTGACTCTGTAAAAATTTCAAGATTGAGTGAGTATCCATCAAGAAATTTGCGTTTTCAAGCTATTCTACTAATTTTTGCTAAAAGTTGAGCTATATAGGATGTTTAGAGAAAACTTACTCAGGATCAATGTAACCTATTGTGCCAGCAGGACGAGTCGAAAACTGAGTGTTGGTGTCATCGAAAAACGCTCTAGACAATCCAAAATCAGCAATCTTAGCTTGCATGTTTTTACTTAGCAAGATGTTGGAAGTTTTTACGTCTCTATGGATTATTGCTGGCTTACAACCATTATGTAGATAGTCCAATCCTGCATTTTTATTAACCAACAAGATAATTGCTAAAGCTAAAATAAAGGAAAAGGGTCACTACTGAAAACAGTGAAAAAGAATCAAAGCAAAGGAACATGGATTGACAACTTCAAAGATGGGAAATAAAAGAGTATTTTACACACCACATGCTGCATCCAATGCTATCTGAAGTCTCTCATTCCATTTCAAAGCACATGGGTTCTTATCTGCAAAATATTTAGGTTGTGCAAAAAAAAAATCATATACGTCGCAAACTAAATAATTATATCCAGTTACCATCCTTTCTTTTTCCTTTTTTATTTTTCAAAAATGTTCATCTCAATGTAGTTTGAGAGATATGCGAAAGTGCGTTGAAGAATTTCCATCAAATTAAATAATTCAGAAATTCAGTTATGGAGAGTTCTGGCCATTATGGAATATACATAAAGCTCTAAATCATATGAATGAACATAATTATTAATTAGAATATTTTTAGAGCAATATTTTTCAAGACAAATACTAAAACAACTTCTAACTAGATTTGCAATTAGCTAAAGGAATAAGTATTGATATATGATTATAAATCTTAATCCCTAAACTCTAAGCAAACCTGATAATTTTTGTCGGAGATTTCCTTCAGTCATGTATTCATAAACTAGTGCTTTCATGTCACCATCGTTACAATAACCAACAAGAGAAACCAAGTCCCTATGATGAACAACCATCAAAAGTTCTGCCTGCATTTTGTTGGAGTTCAATATATATAGAGAGGAAACATCAATCAAAACCAACATCAATAATTAATGATTATTATATTTCATCAAACCTCTGACTGAAATTCCTTAAACCCTTGTTGTGATGACTTTGAGAGTAACTTGACTGCAACTTGGGTATCATCTTGTAGTGTACCAAGGTACACTTTTCCAAATCCCCCTTGTCCAATTACCGTTTCAAAGTTGTTGGTAATACTCAGAACTTCTAAGTGATCAAACGCACGATTTTTTGCTTTTAGATTCCCGTCTTTTTTAAACGAAGAAGTCATCACTACAATAACGGAAATGAGATTCCAATAAAATAATACATTAATAATTGAATTTGAATTATTTTGAAAATAAACATATATAATAAAATGTTTAGGCAATTTGAATTACTCGTGTATGTCCTTTTTATAAGGTCATTAGTTAAAAGTAGTTTAATATTTGAACTTTCTTCAACTTCTCAAAATTACTTTTTGATTGATATAGTTTACTGCGAGGAGGATGGAAAAGCCATTAATGAAGCTAAGAGAGTAAAAAAGAAAGGGCATTTTCCCAAATGTATCATAAATATTTTACTAAATTTTGTAAATGATCTTATATTAAGTATCAAAAAATTATGTTATAAATAGGACTGGAGGAATTGTAAAATTTACTAGAAAATTGCAAAAAACCAAAAACCATAGTAATGATATCTAACTACGCAGAAAAAATGGTCTTATAAACAATCCAAAATTGCAAAAAGGTCCTTATGTTTTGGCAGGGACTTTCACAGATTGACTTTCTTATAAATGAAGAATGTGGTGAGAATTAATCCAGAAATGATGGAACGCAATAAGTAAATTGAAGCAAGAAATTCGAAAACAATAAATAAAGGAAAAACGGATATAAAGAAGAGTGATTGTGTGGGATACCTTCCATATCACCTCTTTGTTTTTTCCTTTTATGTTGGTAAAACTTCACAGAAATGCAGACCGCTATTACGAGGATTGCTACAGAAGCTACTACAGAGGCAATAATTGGTATAATGGACTCCTTTGTCTTGGTTTTGCAAGCACCTATCTGACAGATACTTGGATTTCCATCCAAACTACGGCAAACAAAAAACACAAAGTACAGTAAATAACTCAGTAGAATGATGTATTTAATATATAATTTATTTAACTAATTTAATTATATTAAATAATTAATTAAATTAATTAATATTTTATATTTTTTTTAAAATACACTAAATATTTTTCTTAATTCCTCCTCCTCCTCCTCCTCTTATTTTATTATTATTGAGAGAGTATCAATATAAATAATTTATAAAAATAGATAAATATAAAAATAAATTTTATATTTAAAATCAAGATTAACTCTCTAATTATATCCTATATTAATGACCGAAGGAGTATAACAATATCTGTATATTATGCAACTAGCTTAGCATATATGGCATTAACTCTGTTAATACACTACAAGAAATTTGGTTTTTAGCGACGACTTTTCAGTGGCGACAAAAACAGTCGCTGCTGAAAATAACTTTTTAGTGGCGACAATTGTTGTCGCCACTAAAAGTTCGACTTTCAGCGGTAACTTTTATTGTCGCCGCTGAAAGTTATACATTCAACGGCGACATAATTTTGTCGCCGCTGAAAGTTTGACTTTCCGCGGTGACTTTAATTGTCGCCGCCGAAGGTGGGAAATGAAAAATTTTTACTCCACTTTTCTGCGGCGACAATAAATGCTGCCGCAAAAGATAATAGTATCCGTAAAAGAAGACTTTCAGCGGCGACTAAATTGTCGCCACTGAAAGTCCTTCAAGCGGCGATATTTTATTGTCGCCGCTAAAGCCCAATTTATTTACCCTGTCAAAGCGCAGTCGACTTCACTTCACTTTCATCATCTTTTGCATTTCTGTGCCCTAGCAGAGCGTCGGCGTCCGTATGCACGAGCTCACGGCAGTGGTGCACTCCTGCGTCGAGGTTGGGTTCACTGCTGCTCTATTCCGTTTAGTGGTTTCTGTGCCATAGCAGAGCATCGGCGTCCTTCATCGCGAGCGCACGGCGGTGGTTTGGTGCTCTGATTGTCGGCATCCCTCACCTTGCTAGTCGCTGCCGCGTCATCTGGTGGTTTGGTGCTCTGATCGTCGGCTTCTCACCCCGTCTCAGAGTCACAATTGTATCTCATGGAAGTCACCGTTTGCCGTCACCTTGTCTGCTGAAATTGACGCGGTGAAGAGTACATTTCAAAGAACACAAAGACGCCGTGAAGGTTTCAAATCATCCTCTACTCTCTTATTTTTGTTTGAATTGTAAATGCTAAATGGAAAGAAATTATCATGCCTGTCGCTGCTGGGAAATAGCTCGCTGCTCTGTAATATTTGTGTTTGAATGCTAAATGCCTAATTGGAACAAATTATCATGCTTCTCGCTACTGTATAATAGTTCTATTTTTACTCACCCAAAAAAAGCGAGACAAAGAAAGAGCTGTGAAGGAAGGACCAGAAGCACAGGAGATCGAACACTTGCGTATTGGTTCCTATCTGGTTCCTTCAAGTACTGGTTCCTCTCTCCCTCCAATCTTCTACACCTACGTGCTTCTTCTCAGCGGAGCTTTGTTGCAATTTTCAGGTGTGTTTTGATCAAATGAAAATTTATTGCAACCGAACAGAGTAGCTTATTGGATGTGGCTGATTTGATTATTTTTGTTTCTCTACCTATTGCATTTGTTTCGTCCAACTGAGAAGTTGCTTAATTTTCTTCCACCTTTCGGTGAACCCCATACTTGCTAGTTTTCTTTATCATTTGTGATTAGTGATATCTTAAGATGACTGATGACAGGCATGCGTCCATTATTAGTGATGAAGTATTTGAGATATATAGAGAGAGCTCAGAACAATGAGTGCGAAAGGGAAGAAATTAGGCTCAATAACTTCTCATGCGTGTAAAAGCTATTTATGGATATTAGACTATGTATCCACTTGCATAGTGAAGCTTAAATGATTTTGTTTGTTGACCATTATTGTTGACTTTGGTTTCTGAATTATTGGTTGGTGTGGCTTTAATGTTGGATTTAGCTTTGTATTTTTAGTTTCATTTTAGCTAGTATAACAATTGTATAATTAAGTACTTTAAAAGTTATCTACTTAGATGCATGTTAATTTATGCTTATTACAAGAGTATAAAAAGTAACTAAAATAAGCCTGTTTTAATATTTCCTTAAGTCTAATATGACTGGATTTCATAGATATTGTGTATGTGAGAAGGACAAAGATGGTAGCATCTCTTAGATTTAGTGATATACTATTTAGGAAGCTCCTAATACTATTTATCATTTTAATATATATACTATTTATATACTGATATGCTTGTTGGCTTTTATTGTTGTATGTTTAGGGAATACAAATGGATAAAAGCTGATTACATATTAGAGACAGAGGCAACCTATTATATATTAGAGGAGTAGATGGTTTTCTAAATTGGGCATTTAGTCAACCTGGCGTGGTAAATCAAATACGTTGCCCTTGTAAAAGATGCATGAATGTTATATTTAAAGTGAGAAGAGATGTTAGGACAGACTTATTGAATAAGGGTTTCTGGAATAGTTATACGGTGTGGGAGTTGCATGGGGAAATTAGAAGATTTCAGACAGATTGTAGAACTTCCAGTAACGACGCAGAAAGTGCTACTGATAATGAAAATTTTTCAAGGATGGTATGCGATGCATATGGAGTTTCATGTGTCAATTATACAAATACTAGTGACTGTGAGAGTGAAGAGCCTAATCTGCAGGCTAAAAGGTTCTTTGACTTGTTAAAAGATGCTGAAACTGAACTTTATCCAGGTTGTGTCAAGATGTCCAAACTTTCTTTCATTGTTAAGTTGCTTCAAGTGAAATGTCTTAACCATTGGAGTAATAAATATATGGATGTGTTGTTGGGCTTATTGAAAGAAGTTCTCCCAGAGGGGGCTTTAGTGCCAAACTCATTCTATGAAGCTAAGAAGATAATTCGTGATCTGGGTTTATATTACCATAAAATTGATGCTTATGAGAACGATTGCATATTGTATTGGGGGGAGCACATAAATGCAGAATCATGTCCTAAGTGTAATATGCCTAGATGGAATTTAAACAAACAGAAAGGGAAGCAACTTCAACACTTAGGTGATGTGACATTTGGCAAGGGTACAAAATGAAAGCGTCATACACAGAATAATGCTTACAATTGGAGAAAAAGAAGTATTTTTTCCAGTTGCCTTACTGGAAGTACTTGCTAATACGGCATAATCTTGATGTGATGCATATAGAAAGAAATGTTTCTCATAACATTGTGTGCACGGTGATGGATTTGGTTGGAAAGACGAAGGACACAGTTAAAAGTAGGTACGACTTGATGGACTTAGGTATTAGGAGTGATATGCACCCAATTGAAGAAGGTAATAATGTTTCTATTCCTCTTGCTCCTTACACATTGTCTCCTGAGAACAAACAATCCCTTTTAAAATTCTTGGCTAACTTAAGAGTGCCTGATACTTTTTCATCTAATATTTCAAGATGTGTCAACATTCAGGAGCGAAAATTGTTTGGTTTGAAGTGTCATGATCACCATGTGTTATTGCAAGAGATCTTTCCAATTGCAATACGTGGGTTATTACCTTCTAAGGTGTGTGAACCAATTATAGAGTTGGGAAGATTTTTCAAAAATCTTTGTTTGAAGTCTTTGTCTTGTGAAGTACTTGACAAACTCCAAAGTCAGATAACATTGACATTATGCAAGTTGGAGACGATCTTCCCATCTGCTTTCTTTGATGTGATGGTTCACTTGCCAATACACTTGGCAAGGGAGGCAAAAGTTGGTGGACCAGTTCAATATCGTTGGATGTATCCAATAGAAAGGTAACATTCGTCAATTGCATTGTATATTTATAATTCATATTTATGGAATGTTAATTAGTGATAATGCATTAGGTATTTGCGGACACTCAAATTGTATGTTCATAATAAAGCTCGGCCTGAAGGATCAATTGCAGAAGGATACTTGGCAGATGAAAGTCTCACGTTCTGTTCAAGATATTTGAAAGATTTTCCTACAAAGTTTAATGTGCCACGTAGGAATGATGACACCAATGATGATATGAACCCTGACTTTACAATATTTAAGATAAATGGTCAAGCTAGGGGGCATTGTCAATCAATTTCTCTTCCCTATGAAGAATATTGTCAAGCAAGAATGTATGTGCTACAAAATTGTGAACAAGTTTGGCCATTTATGGAGTAAGTTGCCTGACTAGAGCAAAAATGTACTTGTCATATTGTATTTTTATCTTACTGTTATCATATATTTTAGGGAATATGCAACAGAGCTTGAAGCACATGGATCAAGGAGTGAGCAAAGCCAATATGAGTTTCCTTAATGGTTTCGTTCACGAGTAAGATATAACATTTTGAGCCTTTGTATTTCTAGCAATTACATTTATATAAAATATCTAACATATGACTTTTGTCCTAAAAGGTGACAGCATTGTCTATACAGAGCCATGTCAGTGATGAACTCAAAAGTTTATCAATTGGTCCATTGACGATGGTGAATCGCTATTCCATGTTCATAGGCAATGGATTTTGTTTTCACACAAAAGACCGTGCAACAGGAAAAAAAACCCAAAACAGTGGTATTCTAGCTAAGGGTGATGACACTAATACTGATAAAGAATATTATGGTGTGCTAGATCATATTTATGAGCTGTCTTACATAGACAACAGAAAAGTATACTTGTTTAAGTGTCATTGGTGGGATGTGGCTCATTATGACAAATGATATAAGGTTGATAAGTACGGGTTCATAAGTATCAATACGCGATACTCATTACAAACAAATGAACCATTTATTCTAGCATCTCAAGCTGAGCAAGTTTTTTATGTGGATGACATTGTTGCACTTGGTTGGCTCGTTGTTGTCAAAACAAACCCACGCTATCTGTTTAATATACCAACTGACAATGCTATTGATGATAGTGGGGTTCATGATCCAATGGTTGATACAGAACCTTATCAACAGTTGGTGGTAGACTTAAATATTTATCGTGCGAGTCCAACACAACTTGATGATATTATCATTGACTTATATGGAGAAGATGGACAAACGCAGGCCGTAGCTCAAGGAGAACCATCACAAATTCATCAAAATAATGCCATTAATACTGAATTTAGTGATGAAGAGGATTTTCTTGACGACTTTGATAGTGATACTGAAGTAGAAAGTGACACAAACATTGAAATAGAAGAAACAGATGAATCAGAAGACATTAATGAAAGTGATAGTGCAACGGAAGATTCAAATGAATGAAATTAAGTGATATGGTACATTTTATCTACATTGACTATTGTTTGATCCATTGTTTCTTTCTAAATGAAATGTATATTTTTGTAGGACATGTCAGGATTAAAGAGAGGTCGAGGTAGGAAAAGTCTTTCTGTTAGATCTAATGACAACACAAATAGCGGAGGTACATGCTGTACACCTCAATCAAGACCTCTTATTTCACCTCTATTACTGCAACAGCAACTTCAGGAAATGCCTATCAACTCTCCTCCTACTCCCCATACTCAAAATAGTAGTGCAGGTAAGTTTGTTTCAACCTTTTAATAATCGATTTAATACTCAAAATATTGTTTAATTTACATCGCTTGTAACATTTAATTGTTCTAATTCAACTTCAATGATATGCTCTTCTACTGCAATCAACAAGCGCAGAGGAGTTTACAAGTCTATTAATGTGAATTTAAAAACTGCACAAGGAACGAAGATTCGAGTCAAATTTTCAGATTCCATGTCAAGAGCAATTGGTCCAAAAGCAAGAGACTTTTCCAATTATTGTGGTTTAACTCTTAGAACCACAATCTCTTTCAAGGATAGTGGAGGTAGTTGGAAGAATATTTTTGAAAAATATGGTCAAGATATGATTTTAAAGATAAAGGTATTTATGTCAAATTTGTATACTTATTTTAGTTTATTTGTATTATTATATGAAGTGTTTATATTTATTTGTTTCAGGATAAATTTGAACCTGCTAATGAAATTACTGAAGAAAAGTTTCATATAGCTATATCAATTATTTTACAAAATGCATTCAGAAATTGGAAGAACAATTTGCACTCTCACTACAAGAAATATGAGACTGATGAGGATAGGTTGGCTGATCCTCCTCAAACTATTAGTTTTCAAGATCGGGAGTGGTTATTAATATATTTTAAGTCTGACATATTTAAGGTATCTCACTATCCTTCTACATAAATTGTATTTTTTTTCGATTACTAAATTCTTATTAGTTACTATATTTTGTTGTAGAACAAAAGTATAAGGAACATGATCAATCGAGAAAAACAAATGACTAAACATACTTGTGGTCCTCGATCATTTGCAGAGATTGAGTACGCTACAGTAAGTTCAATATATCATCACTGTAATTTAAACTTTCAATCATTTTGTTTAAATTTAATTTTTGTATTTTCTTGTATGTTATTATTTTGTAGAGAGATCTTACTACTGGACGACCTATTCCTCCTGACCAGCTGTGGGAGATAACGCATACTAGGAAGACATTAGACGGACAAGTAGTATGGGCTGACCCACACTCTGAACAGCTTCATGTACGCATTATTATTTAATATCTTATTTTGATTTACTTTTATTGTTAATCTAATAGTTTTATTTTTTTATTATAGAGTCGTATGCACGAACTTTCTCAACAACAAGACCAAGATTTAGAGAGTGATGCTCGAATGACGTCAGAGGAAATATTGGCGACAGTTCTTGGTGAAAGGTCAGGTATGTAAGAGGGAAAGGGTATGGAGTGGAACCTTCAAGAAAGAGAAATCACCCTCAATCTACTGATAGTTCAGTTGTGGAGAGTGTGCGTGCACAACTGCAGGAAGAGTTTGAAAAAAAATTTCTAGAGGAGAGACAAAAAATGGAGGCTGAGCGTGCAGTAGAGCGTGCAAAGATGGAAGAAGAGCGTGAAAAGATACAACAAGAGCGTGTGCAATTCGAGCAAAGACTAATGGAACAAATGGAGCAAAGAATACAAGCTCAATTCGCTGCTTTAATGCAGAAGGGACAACCACATGCGGCTACTTCTAGTCATAGTATTGAACCTTCTATATAAAATTTATGTATAAATTAAACAATTTTATTTTAATTTTAAATGTCTTCATATTTTATAACATAATACAAATATTTATTAATATTATTAGATTAAAGTTCATTTACTTATTTATTATTATATTGTATTTTTTCGTACTACAGAAATTATATAAAAAATAAAACAAAAAATATTATTTTTTACCTTTAGGCGGCGACATTTTTGTCGCCGCCCATTCCACTTTATGCGGCGACACCTTTGTCGCCGCAGAAAAACCTTTAGGCGGCGACATTTTTGTCGCCGCTAATTCCACTTTATGCGGCGACAAGGCAGCGACATTTTTGTCGCCGCTAATTCCACTTTAGGCGACGACATTAATTTGTCGCCGCAAATATGTATAGGCGACAGTCTCATAGGCGGCGACTTACCGGCGACAAAATGTCGCCACTATATGGATTCAGCGGCGACTTTTAAACTTTCGCCGCTGAAAATCATTTTTTTTGTAGTGATAATATCTTAAATGAAGACAGTTACTAGTACGTTTGAAACTAAAATACGCTAGTCAAGGAAGAGAGAGAATAGAACAAATTCGTCTGAATAATCTCAATCAAAACAGAAGAAGTGTGATTCTATATATGCAGACGATGCAACTGCAGATAGAGGAACGAATTAAGAGTGTTGAAATATGCAAACCTCAATAGTAAAGAAGTGCCGTTCTTCTCCCTTAGAGCCTTTGGAATTGAACCAGTTAGATTGTTCCCTGACAAATTACTGCTAACATGCACGTACATCACGGGAGAAAAGCACGATATTTGTAGGACTAGAAAATATTCTTCAAATTATAAATATAAAATATATTTAACTAATTTAATTAAATTAAAAATTATTATAGTATATTTTTTCCAAAATATTATAACTATTTTTCTTAATTTTTTTTCTCTTTATCTTATTTAATTGTTATTATGAGAGTATCAATAAGAGTAATTTAAGAAATTATTAATAAATTTAAAAAATATATCTTATATTTAAAATTTAGATCAACTCACTAATTAGGTAATATATTTTAGACCAAAGGAGTATTATTTCCATATAGGCTAAAGCATTGCAACTTACAGTTTTCTCAAATGGGGTAGCGTTCCTAAAACTTCAGGTATTTCTCCCATCAATTCATTGTTGGACAAGTCCCTACAACATGAGACATACTTAATCATCAGATGAAATTATTACACGAGAGTTATTAATTGATTATAAATTGACTGGATGATGAATGTGACTCAAAAAAAAAATCAAGTTTGCGTTACTTAAATACTTACAGGAACTCCAACCATATGAGATTGGAAAATGAAGTACTTATCTCTCCAGTCAATTTGCTTGAGCTCAAGTTCCTGCTCATATGTAAACACAAGCAAGGACGGAGAGAGAATGAGAGATATTGGAAGTCACAACACACACACACACACACACACACACACATACATACATACATACATACATACATACATACATACATACATACATACATACATACATACATACATACATACATACATACATACATACATACATACATACATACATACATACATACATACATACAGCTCCTTGAATGATATTGACATATCAATAAACCGCACGAACAGCGGAATACACTAGTCTTGAACAAAAATGTTAGGTATTTGGTATGAAAATATTATTTCCTTAGGTTATCAAGTGTAACAAAATTTTAAAAGATCAAAATACTACTTACAATGAAGTGACCTTTGGGATCCTGTCAAGGTTACAAGTAAGACCTTCCCAACTATAATTGCTTGGCATGCAGGGATCTCCTTGCCAATTTCTGGTGATGTTATATGCATGTTTGACAACCCGCATAGCATCGACTGTTATATTTCCGGTGTAATTTAAGCAGCATTTCGGAGTTTAAATACATAATAAACAAAATAAGGTTGATGATAAGAGAACAAAATAAGTAATGTAAATACTTGCCTTCCCCTTCAGGAGTCGTTGAATACGGTTGAGGCAGTACTCTGAAGATCTCAATAGCATTAATCATGGGGGGTAAACTAGAATCTGAGGTGGATGTGATTGAAATGTTATTAAGATGTTGCCCTTTAGGAATTGTCGTAACCTTGGTTATGGGCACCATGTATTTGAGAGGTATATACTCTTGGATCGATTCCGTGAAAGTAACTTGCATCTCTCTTTGCTGATCATCAGAACGCTCCCCGTCGAAGTCAAAAAAATGAAGGTAAACAGAGTACTCGTAATCTGTCTCGTAATACCCCAAGTAGATAACTAAGGGAGACGAACGGTTCTGTGATCGAATTGCAGTGCCCAACACTTCTTTCGGTAATTTATAGTCTGACCCATCACCATCAATATCAAATGTTGCGTTGATTGGGGCTGAGTTTTCAGTCTCTTTATGGAGGAACCATGACCTCCCGTAGGTATCATCTGCGTATCTGCATTATTATTTGAAGAATAAACCAGGCTCAACTTTTATATAACCAGGTCGAATGAATGAATAAGGTTGAAGTACAAATTTGCTCTTTGTTGAGGAGTAAAGTTAAAAGTTTTTTTAGATCAATGTCAGCATTAAAGTTTTAGAGTATAGCAATATTGACTTACATGTTAAAAGATAATATTTTTAACAGGAAGGAGCAATATTGTTCTATTTTAATATTTTTAAAGTAACTCTAAATCTAAATAAATTTTTAGAACAATATTATTTCTAAGTAAAAAATTTTAAAATAAATTTATACCTTAACCCAATTAAATACTACCTCCAATCATATATATAAGCACTCTCTCACATAGAGATAATCCTATATATCAGCAATAATTTATTTTTGTCTAAATATTTACTCTCATTTAATTACATGTATCATCTCTTTTCTCTATCATTTTCTCATCTCTTTTTCCACATATTCTCTCTCACTCATCATCTCACCATCTTCATAAATAAACCTATACTGGAAAAAAGATTACATTTCTATACATTTATTACTTTTAACTAATTTTAACTAACAACTTAATCCATCAAGCAGATGATTTGGATAGTCATTAGTTATATATATACTAATTCTAGTCCTTAATATAAGAGTTAATTAATTTTTTTAAAAATGATAAGGAAACCAAATAAATTAATTATGAAAAAATTCAACACATCAAGATAAATATATATTATATATTTTTGCGATCATTAATATAAGACCTAATTATAGAGTTGATGTTATTACTAAATATAAGATATATTTCTTATATTTATTAACTTTTGCCCCAATTACCCTGATACTCACTCAATAATAATCAAGTGATAGTGTGAGGGAGGGAGTTAAGGAAAATGATTAGGAGATTTTAGAAAAAATATCTCATACCAACTAACTTAACTATTTTAATCTAATCAAATTAATTAAATATATATTATATTAAGGACAGGAGGACTAGTTTTTAATCCATCTAAATTATTCAAATAGTTATTATATTAATTATAATTGATTCTTTAATCTATTTAAAAAATCAGACATGCTGAATTGATTGAAATAGCTAACCTGATGAAAGCATTATCTCGATTAGACGTTCCCAGAGAAGAGCGTGTCATGAGTTCGAGCGGCAACAAATTGGAACTGGTTTGATACATAGAATTGGGGAGAGGCCAGAGTTCGAGCAACGAAATGAATGGTATTCCAGGGCCAGTTTTGATAAGACACACATCAATGTAGTTAGTGGGAGAAAAATGAATGACCTCTATTCTGCTAAGGCTATCAGGACCACTGGTATGTGATGCTGTCCAGAAATTGACGCAAGATGGAAATCGAAGTCTGGAACTGAATTGTTGTGGTCATAATTTCCATATATGTAGTAAGCTCTAACGAGATATTTGTTGTTTCTGCCTTGTTTGGGTTTGAGGGAATAGCAATTCCTTTCCCCTTCAGGAAAACTTCTCAGAGTCTCCAACTGCTGCCAAACCTGTTCATTTTCAATGTCAGGGGTGTATTCAGAACTTATATTATGCACTTGACCCGATTCCACAACATTTCCGTCATCTGCCTCATAATAGAAATTATTCGTGTCCCAAGCTGCTTGGGTTACTCCGCAATCGATGCTTATCCCCTCTGTTAAATTGAAAAACAATTACGTATAATATGAAATGTTAATTATGGGGGCAGTGATTAAAACTGAGATATATGCATGCATGTGATATTTTAAAATGATTCCTTCACAGCTTGCAAATAAATTAAATGATATTTATAGTTACAAATGAATTTCATTACTAATTATACTTGATAAGTTGCATATGCAGATGGAGGGGAGGGGAGGAAACAATTAAAATTCTAAAAGAGTAATTTATTAAGCACATATTTATTAAATGGCATTTATTGGTACATGTGTTTTTAAAAATTAAAAAAATATCAGTATCATTAAATGAGATCGCAAAATTATGAGGATGAATATCAAAAAATAAACAGTGATAAAACAAGAATTAAAAAATATCAAGTCAAGTGAGCACATATTTATTTTGAAGACATGAAGAGTTAAAACAAGAATTGAAAAAATGGCCAAGAGCGTAATTACCTGAATTTCCAACATTGTCTGCAACAACCTGAACTGAGTAGCTAACAGTAAGGAATGAAACAAACACATGCAAAGCCAGAATCCACGGTGGCATGCTCTTCTTCATGTTTTCAAGTTTATATCAGCAATAAGGAAAAGAGAAATGAACTGGGTAGCTTAGCTTAAACTATTTTGCAGAAATGTGAGTATAAATATATAGTGAGAAATGGACTCGGAGGTAACAGTTATGTTGGTTCCAACGGTTGGCCCGGACTTAGACCCGGTCTAAGAGAAATGGACCATTTGTTCACTTTGACAACCACTTTGATAGCAGTCACAGCACAAGAAGACTTGGAATAATTCCAGTCTTCTGCGAAAGCGAGTTCATGTTTAATGTCGTCACTGTTCAGTTTAAGGAAGTCGTAGTCGAAGACCAATAAAGAGGGCAAGAAATTAATCAAAGGCTCAATCAAAGACATTTCAACATATAACTCAGATCCACACAAATAAACCCTAATAACTCAGATCCACACAAAAAATCTACTCCCTCTTATAGGTACTCCCTCCCTCGGGTCTTTTTCATAACATTTTCTCTCATAGGTAATCCTAAGTAATATTTTATTTTTATCTAAAAATTTAATATATTTTTTTATTTTTACCCCCAATTAATTATATGTTTCTCTCCCTCTCATTCTCTCTCACCTACTTTCCCCATAAATAAAAATATATTAAAAAAATAACTTATATTTATGATATATTTATTACTTTTAACTAATATTTTGATCTACATGATATACGTAGTTATTACTTATAAAAAGAATCGAAGAAGTATCAATTAACAAGTACTCTTGATCATTTGTGAGGGAGATGGAGGCTGTGAATCTGAGTGAAGAGAGATGGAGAGCCAGGAGGGCAAATTTATCTTTTTATTCGGATACTTATTTAAATCCTAAAGGACCTCATGTTTCATTTTTTTTTCTTAAGTCATATTCCTCAATTAATTTCTCAGGGATTTATCCCCCATTTTACCTAACAAAATTCAATTAAAATCAACAAATTTAGTTAAAATTTATTTTTTTAAAAAAAATATTCATATTTGTTCGATATGATTATTGTGTATTTAATGATATTAACTTAGTTATAGTAATTTAAGGAGGATAAAAAGGCCTTAAACTTTGCCAATTTGGCGTTTCAGAAATGCCTCTAGAAACGGTTTTTGTCGTGGAAACGCATAAACCCTCCTCATTTCCTAGTTTTTCAACTTGATCGAAGGCACAGAAACAGAACTTACAGAAGCTTCAAAACCCTCTTCTCTCTGCTCACCAAAAACAAAAAGAAGGAAAGAAAACTCTTTTCTCACCTAATGGATATCTGACATTCATGATTAATGAAAATTTTATTGAAAATTCGAGTGCTTAATGAATTTTGAAGTCATGATTATTGAAAATTGTATGAATTTTTCTGCCACCCGCTTCTCTTGAGATATCAATTTAAATATTTAAATTATTTAAGCAAAATTGGGACAGTTGAACAAGAATATTTGATGTGGTGCATTCAGGGGACAATACGCAACATCCAAAGTTGTCATTTGAATTTTGGGGGAATAGTAACTGCTTGTTACCGTTTGCGGACTAAGATATCAGAATAGTATGGTTTTATTTTTTCCTTTGTGAGTACTGGTAATGCCATAACATTGGACCAACATAAATTAAACATTTTAATTCAAACAGATCACTTATTCATTATTCGCTAATTGCTATAGAAATTTTATTTTGCATCTTGCTCTTAATTGTTGTCCTGATTATGTGGTGAAGAACAGAGAAACAAATGATGGGAAATTTCCAAATCCTAGGCATACTATGAAAGAAGTTGTGGCAGTTACTATGTTGTTCGAGAAATCATTCAGGAATTAAAATACAATTCCAAATTTAATTCGTCCAACAACATGGATAAGGATTTGGTGGGAAAAGATAACTTCAATGTGAGTAAACTTGGGACCAATGAAACTGTAAAGGTTCCCTCTGATACTACTGAGATCGCAAAAGCAGGCCTATCCAAGACATTTCAACATATAACTCAGATCCTCACAAATAAACTCTAATTCCTCTGACCACAGTCATGAATGCATTGTTCATCACGCAATGCAGAAATTACAATCTACTCCCTCTTGTTCTTATTGCAAGGTACTCCCTCCCTTAGTCCTTTTTATAATCAACATTCTCTCTTATAAGTCCTATATATAAAATATTTTATTTTTGTCTAAAAATTTAATACACTTTTTTCATCTTTAACCCAATTAATTGCATGTTTCTCTCCTACTCATTCTCTCTCACTCATCATCCTCATGAATAAAAGTATATTTAAAAAATAAATTATATTTATTATTTTTAACTAATTTTAATTAACATTTGATCCGTGATTTAAGCAATTGATATTTATAATAAGGATTGGAAGAGTGTCAATTAACAAGTGCTCTTGATATTTTTAGAACATTTTTAATATTTTAATTTTTTTACTAATAAATGTGAATTAGTTAGGAATGAGTTATAATAAGGATTAACCCCTTATTTTTCTTTTCTTTTCTTTTTTTGGTACAAACTCTCACCCCTTGTTATATATTTTTGGGTATATGGGAAGGCATTAAAGTCCTAAATAAAGAAAATTAAACTATATAAAGATTGAATTTTAAACATTCCTTATTTATAAGAGTTCTCAAATAAAAAAAAGTAAAAATATAAATCTTTTTACTAGCTCACCCTTTCTTATAAATTCATCGTGATTGACCCTAGGCCATGGGCTTGTCTACACCCTTTTTAATAAATGATCCTCTAAAAGAATCTTATGCTACAAAATGCAAGTCATTTTACAAAAATTTATGGTAAAGCATATTAACTAATATATTTTAAAAATGTTTTTTTGTATTATCTATTATAGAGATAACATATTTTTCAAAAAATGATGATATTCATTAGCTGTCAGATGAAAACCAAAAGAAAATATCAATAGTTTTACAGATGCGACTAACTTATATCAAATATTTAATTATTTATTTGAGTAATTAAAATACACGAAGACAACTATCACGTGGGGTGGGTCCCGCATGGTGACTTATATGAACAAAGACTTTATGTATGATGCCCAGATTATTATTAATATTAATATTATTATTTTAAAAAAAAGATCGATGTGACCTTATTGACTTTGTTTAAATAATGCCAAATCAACAAATTAAATAGCACTAATTATAAGCAGCGATAGACAACGAGTGTTATGGCCCAAAGAATTAATTAAATTTCTTTATAATTGGCTCAACTCAACTGTCTCCATCAATAGAGTTAGTCTAAATAATAAATAATTTAATATCACTTAAACGAAATCTCAAATTTACGTCTTGACATATATAAAAAATTTCTATTAAAAAACTTATCCATCATAGCTAAATGTGTGATGCGAATCAGATCTAGATATATTTAGGATAAAATTCTAATAAATTATATGGGGCAACAAAAAAACTCAACAATCTCCAGGTATCTATTTATTAAAAAAAAAATTCTACTAGCTGTTTATAAAAGTGGGCCCGATATAATGATATGATTAATGTATGTAACAGTGAAATCCGGATTTTATTCAACAAAGTAAATGGAGGAACCAAAATCGACCAGTACATACACGACAAAAAAACCCATAGCAATTTTAGCTGCAGAGTTGACATATAACAACAAAACGGGGAGTTTTATTTCAACAAAGCATAAAAGGGGAAGAACTGAAATCACTACATGCCACAATTGACTAAGAAAAACAAATTATCTCTCGTACGTTTCATGGATTAGATTATTGTTTGGCTCTCGAAACAATAATTCTAACCTAGCATATGGAGTAGAGAGATCTGATTCAAGTGAAACGTAACAAATATGGAATGTAGTGTTTAAGATTCTACCATGGTCATTTCACTTTAAGTAAAAATATTGAATCTCATTTTCTATGTATAAAAATCAAGTGGAAAAAAATTATAAGTAAACAAAAGTATTTATCTCAAAATTGGTTAATTAGTCATCCTATTTTAAAGCAAGGTGAAAAGACCAACCTTATTAAGTTTTTACTAGCGTTTGTATACCATACATGTATTACAATCATAAGGTGAGATTGATAAAAAATACGTAAATGGTTAGAAATACCAAGATACACAAAGGATTAGTAATGGAAATTATAGCTCGTTTGGATAGAATTTTGGAAACGAGGTTATGAAAAAAAAAAAGATTTTTTAGATAGCTTATAGAGAAAAAAATTTAGAGAAGAATTTATGGAAAAAAAAGTGGTTTTGAATAAATGAGTATTTTGATAGTTATTTCTAAAAGTAATTTTATTATTGGTAAATTATGAAAAAAAAGTATAAATATTAAATGAAGAGAGATAAGAGATGAGAGGAGATAGGAGAGAGGGTGTAAGAAAAGAAAAGAGATAAGGTATAAGAAAAAGTATAAGAGATGAAAGATACTGTAAGAAAAAGTATGGGTAATATAGTAATTGGTTAGTTCATAAACTCTTTTATTGTTCTATAAGTTAATCTGATCAGCTTATCTAAAACCTTTGTTTTAAACCATAGTTTGATCCAAAAACTCATTTGTACAAATATATATATTTATTTTAAAATTTCTCTAAACCTAGATTTTGCTTAAAAGGGTTTATAAAATCACAGTTTATGTGGTTCCAAACAGGCACTACATAAATTCTCCAAAAAAGCATTTCTACTTAACATAAAAAGAATAAAAATTGGGGCTTTAAGTTGGTAGAAAAAATAAGGTAGACTCCCCATAATTCCAATCCAGAGTATGCTCCTATCTACTAATTAAATAAATAGTTATCAGAAATGAAATAATTCTTTATTTTTTTAAGTCCCTTTTTTGTTTTGCACATAAAAAGAAAAAAGAAGAATAGGAACCAAAAAAACAAAAGAATAGAATACAATTAAAAAAAAAACAGAGGGGATCCCCTTGGATTCTTTCTTATAACCATATTCATGGAAATACAATTTATGTCATAATTCATAAATTAGTATCTAATTTTTTTACGTAATTCTAAAGAAGTATTTTATTGAATTGAATAATTCAATTATTACTCAACAAATTCAAATTATTTAAGATTCAAATTAATACCATCAATGTATGGTATTCATGTTTAAGATTCAAGTGAAATGTAGTGTTTACTCACAGTATATGTGGTTTTGTTTATTTAACTAAAAGTTAATGTCATCTAAAATGTTGATTTTAATTTGAAGTCTGAATTTGGGCTCTCGAAGTCCACAAGGTGCCTCTAAAATCAGTTGGCCCAATTGTTTGAGATACCCTTATTAGAATTTGAAGTTTTAGATTCTTACGATTGCACATTTTTCTTCTTCCCCTTTTCATAAATACGCGTTTTTAAAACTATCACATACAAAGGCAGTGAAGTGAGAGGGAGACTCCCCCACTCGTCCTTTCATTTAATACAAGTGACAGATACAAAAGCTGATTATGATCATATTATATATATAGACACCTATTAAATAAATTTAATCCATAAGAAATAAAAGCAAAACCACATTAGTTATAAACAAAACATGAAATCCTGCCATGATTTATAATGTATATTTCCCATCTCCCATCCTAAATATAAGAATTAAATAAAAAATCTATTTTAATCATAAATATAAAATTTAATTTTCTCTCAAAGTATCTATATATTATATTATTATATAGATTAAAAAAATTTCTATTAAAGATAATTTAAATGCACATAATTAAAGAAGATATTTTAAGAAAAATAACATATAATCATTATAAATAATAAATTTAATTAATTTTTTAATCTAATTAAATTAATTAAATATATTTTATATTAATTAAGGATAGGAGGTAATACTTTATAACCTTGACATCATACATGTTCTATCATGATTTAATGGCCTTCCTCATTCCTGTAGATTGAACACATAATTAATCAATTAAAAAAAACACACAATTAATTATATATCTATGTATATAACATTAAATAAAACATGATAATCATATATATATATATATATAGAGAGAGAGAGAGAGAGAGTTTAGTAAGTGGGAGGCTGAGCAGGAGGTGGGGGAGGGCAGAAGTAAGGGCAGCATATGCCTGGAGGTGGAGGAGGAACACAACACAAACATCTTGGGCATATGGGAAAGGGAATCCCTGCAACTACACTGACTAATAAATTAAGGAAGCTCAATCAAGATACTAAAAATTAGACCAGTTACTAAAATAGTTGACACAATGATTCAAGAGTAGGGGTTGAATTGTGATTTTGAACTGAAGTTAACTTAATTATAATTAAAATATACAAAAAAATATTTATATGTAATTCTTACAAGAATAATATTTAAATAAAAAATATTAATTCACAAGTAAATAGAGTAGTTAGGTATAAATTAAAATATACATAACTCAATAAAATATAATTGCTAAAATACAAATTTGATGATTTTTTTTAAACTCAAAATGATATCGTTTCAAACTCACTAATAAAACAAAAATAATAATAATCTAATTTAATGAATTCATTTAAAACTCTTAACCATATCAGTTAATTTGTCTAATTGATTAACTAGGTTGAGTTTTAATACCACGAGCTCAAACATATTTAAATATTCTAAAGTTAAAAGTTAATAAAATGATATTAAAATAGCATATGGGATAAAAATGAAAATTGGTCTGTTTGGATAGGCTTTTAAAATAGGGTTTATGCAAAAAAATAGATTTTTGGACAATTCTTAGAAAATGGCTTTTGGATAAAAGTTTATAGAGAGAAAAAAGTGGTTATGAATAAATGAGTTTTTAGATTATTATTATCATAATGACTTTTGTAATTGATAAATTATTAGAAAGGATATGGAAAAAAAATCAACTGTTCACATCTCTCATCTTCTCTCTCCAGCAAAGATGATGACAACGGAGGTGAAGAAGCGACGGCGACGACGATGACCTGATGCAGAGGAGCTAAAGATGACAGAGCTGGACGGAAGAAGAAGTTGAAGATCGACAACTAATGCTACCTGGTGAACCACGCATCAACAGAGATGGCCGACGGAGGAGATCAATGACCCAGCAACCCACCCTAACTGCAAGCTCCAGCGGCAAAGGCACATAGACGATGACGAAAAGCTTTAACGGTGACGGCGAAGGCATAAAGATGGCGATAGCAAAGAGTAGAAGACGACGAACTGAAGAAAGAAGAGGGAGAGAAGAGAAAGTGAAAAAATAGGGTAAAATAGTAATCGGGGAGTCTATAAGCTCTTTTATTATTCTAAAAGTTACTCTCAGTAACTTATTTAAAAGCCTTTTTGAATGAATATAGCTGTTTCTTTTAAAATATTTTTAAACTGAAATCTAAACTAAAACTTCTTTTAAAACTAATATTTTAGTTTCTTCCAAACATGCACAATATGATGGATTGAGAAGAAACTTTAAAAAGGATTTACTTGAACGTTGTGGTAGCGTTGGAGCTGGTCCTCCCGGCCCCGGGGTTGGCGCCATTGCTGCTTCGCACACAAAGGTTGTTGGAGACGAGATCATGTCAAAGATGAGAAGAGTCAGCAAAGAAAGCTTTGAAGAGTTACTTCCCATTTTGCTAACAAATGTCTATCTTTGAAAGGTTTGTTATATGGAGATTAAGTTGATAGTAGGAATGTAAGCAAGCACGTGTGCTTGTAAGTATATCTACTGGGTATGCTCAAGTTCATGGCTTCACGTTTGCCGTAATATTTGAATTTCTAATGTTGAAATTGTTACTATTGGAGGCGTAATTTTCAAATATAAATTAATACATCTGCCATAACGTATTATTTTCATTCCCAATGCCATACGTTATACGTTATCGATGTTCCCTATACATAATGCAAAATTTCCAATTTTTTATGATCAATCTATAATTATTTACTTCCCCATGTGCTAAATATAATGTATTATTAACTCATCTATAATTTTTTTTTAAAAAAAAGTTGTTGAACTGGCCATCTTTGTAATTTATATATTAAGAATTTGTGACATTTTTTCAATAATAACATTTTCATTTAATTACAATTCACTTGGTAGAGATGGAAACTCGACAATAAATTAGAGATGATAAAATAAAGGGTTGAGCTTATTTTACTATAAAATGATGTGAGTTTGGGTTGACTTTTAGTAGTGGGTTATACATTTAGCCAACCCATTAACTCGTTTTTAAACAGATGAGCATATTAACTTATTTTTTTAATTTATTATTATTATTATTTATTTTATTTATATATTACTTTAAATACTCAGATTATATTACTAAATATTAGTAAAGATGATTACTTATTTATTGATATATGTTAACTTAATGTTATGTTGTTAATATTTATTTAGATTTATAGTTATAAAATTTGAGATTTTTTATAAAAAATATGAATTTTTAAAAGTATAATATTACAATTTTTTAATTATACTAATATGATATTAAAAAATTTTATTAATATTTTAAAAATTTAAAGCTAATTTTCTAAAAAATGTTAAAAAATATTTTTTTTGAAAAAATGGGTGGGATGGCCTCTACCTAAGCGGGGTGAAAATTAGCCTGTTTTGTGATAGGCTAGAGCTGGAAATGCCAACCCGCCATTTTATGGCTTGGCAACCCATTTTGGCGCCGGTCTAAGCCTGCACCTACGGCGGGCTAATCCATCGGGTTAGCCTGTTTAGCTCACTTTTTTTTATTATTTATATTATACTTTATTAATTTTAGAGTTTTAACCAAATTAAAGTTTATATTATACTTAATTTATGATAATTTTATCTTATTGAATCATTTCTTTAAATATATATTTTATTTTATTATTATTTTACTTGTGATAAATTTATATACAGATAGTGATAAAGTTGAAGAAATAAATATTTTAATAATTTTAGATCATGCTTTGAATCCAATTAATATTGATATATATAAATTATTTTTAAAATATATATATGAAAAGATTTTTTAAAAAAAAATATATATGAAAAGATTTTTTTAAAAAAAAATAAATAATTAAAAAAAATGGCGGGTTGGACCCGCCAATCCACCTTAACAGGCGCGGGTTGGTAGTTTACCAACCCGCCTGAAAGCGGGCCAGTTAAATTTAGCCCGTTTTCAGGTCAACTCGCGACAAGCCAACTTATATCCAGTGGGTTGGTCTACATTCTCAAATCTAGATAGGCTGTACAACCTATCTTGCTCATCGCACGAGTTATGATGAGCTAACTCATTTTTTCACTTCTAATTAGTATGAAAGGCAAGAGAGAATAAGACTTTAAATTTATGAGCAAACCAAACCCAAATATTATATTTAAGATTAGATAGGGTAAATAATAATAATAATTTCAAAATTCTAATAAAGCATTATTTATTTGTTTACAGGTTTATTTATTAATAGTAATTGTTCATAAAAAAGTTCTATTTATTAATTACTGTGATCTTGTTGGTGTAAAGAAAATATCAGTGCTGTTTGTATCAAATATATATATATAAGTGCCGTACGCTGCAACACATCATATTGAAAAAAAAAAATAGCATTAATTAGTGCAGTGAAAAGCGGGAAATCGTCGTCTTTATAAAATGCTCTTTGAATTCAGGCCACTTAACCAACTTTGTGCTTTATAATTCTAACGTACTAATCAATTTTCACTTGGAATTCTATTCTTTACAACACGGAGACATTACTTCGATATTTTCTTTACATATATTTCAAATCAACAGCAAGTGAAAACATTAAAAAATATTTAATTTATTTATTTGTTATTGATCTTTTTAAATATATATAATAATGGGGATCCTAGTAATAACCTGATATTTTTAGACAAATATTTTTTTCAAAATTGTATGTCTAGTATTACTAGTCCAAATTTAAATATTATCAAAATTATTTTTGTTTTTTATAATTATAGGTTGTTGGAGATAATTATATTTAAGATAATACTAGACATTAAATATAGATATATTTCTCAATAAAAAATTAAATATTGATGTGTGACATTATAACTAATTAATTTAATTGTCATTATTATTGCACAAGACTTGTGCATATTTTATTTTAATTGCCACCATTAAAGGCTTAATTTGATCAAAGACTTTTTATGCATCGTTAATATAGGTCGGCTTGAAAATGCATAGAGAGATTCCAGGGATAATTATTTACTTGCCCAGTTTTGAAAGGAATATATCGACCATCTAAGTACGAAAATATAATAAGTGTTGACGACTTGACTTTAAGATTGAGTGACCCAATAAAGAAGCTTGACTAGGATTGAACAGGAATTAAAACAAATTTTAAAAAAAATACTAACAATTTAAAATTATAAAAGAGATTGAATAATATGGCAAAATTTTTAAATACTAACAAGTTTAATTTAAGTTGAGGTTGGAAAAATTAATTGCCTTTGCCAAGTTGGAATCTGATCTCACACCCAACCCAACCCATCTCAATTCTTTTTTTTTCCCTTGCTTGATAGGTCTTTTTTCTAAATAAATTGTTTGATCATTAACTTGTACATCAAGTAAGAGACATTTTAGTAATTTTGTTCCTAAAATGGATCAGTTCTATATTTTTTTATATTTTTTTAAAATATTAATAATAAATTTAGACTATTATTATTTTTTATATGGCTATCTTATTACAGTGAATATTGTCAAGTTTAATTAGATATAATTTTTTTAAAAAGACATTTTATATATTCACATAAATTTAAATTTAAGATCTTTTAGTTAAACGGATTTTTCTATTAGAACTAACAATTGTTAGTAAATTTGGAATATTATTAATTACACCAAAGACTCATCCCTTCCAGCTATATATGGATCATTTGTATTAATATATGCAGAATATAATATAAAATAAAAATAAAAATAAAAATAAATACAAGTATTATAACTCTTATTTGTTTTAAAAAATATCACTTAAAAATTAAAAAAGAAATAAATTGAAACAGCTTTTCTGATATCAATTGAAACGATTAGACCGCCTTTATTCTTTTAAAGCAATAAAGCTTAGATATTAACTCTCCATAGAATAATTCATTTCAAAATATAAAAACACCCAATATCATGTAAGACCTTGTTAGAGTGTTAATTTTTATCTTAAATATAATACCTTAATATATTTTATCTATTATATTTATTATTTTTTAAAAATAATTTATCTAAATTAACTTATAACCTGATATATAATATAATGTTACAAGATGATATATTTGAGAGATCAAATCATATTTATTATAATTAACTAATTTATTTAATATTTTTAATTTACTCAAATTAATTAAATAAATATTTTATTTGTCAATAATTAAGTAGCTCTTATTAAAGAATTAATTACTTCTAACCCACATATTAATTTAATAAAATTATTCTAACGAAAAACCAAATTATTAGCGTGTGAGGGTGGGATATTTGACTTTGCAAAAGTTGATCGATCTCCATGATAGGCTAATCAAATGCGTATAATTAAATTAATTAATTAATATTT
Organism: Leucaena leucocephala; assembly: GCA_037074615.1. Classification (NCBI taxonomy): domain Eukaryota; kingdom Viridiplantae; phylum Streptophyta; class Magnoliopsida; order Fabales; family Fabaceae; genus Leucaena; species Leucaena leucocephala. The sequence continues at coordinate 3,368,976 of CM073558.1, read as the reverse complement.
TGATTAACTTAATTCTAATTTAAAATTCAAACATAAATTAAATTTGAGATTATGTGGGAAATTAATATAGGAAATTCCACGAACGTGTAAATTATCTCACTAATTCTTCATCACAAGCAAACACTTTATTTTTTAGCCTATCAGTATGCCAGTTTCGATTTCTGTCCTAAATAATTTAGTATCGCCCTATAAGTATATATATACGTACAGACAGAAAAACAGACAGAAAGACAGACACACACATATATACTTTAGAGACAATTGCTATGTATTCGATATAACACATGCTATATATTACAGGAAAAATGAGTTACAAATTGCAACAAATTACAAACATTGCAGTGAGGCTAATGTCAGTCTCTTCCCTCTTATTTAATTAAAGTGACAGAAACAAAGCTGATTAATTATTATTATCATATGCTTATTATATAAATTCAATTTAGGAAGAATAAGCAAAACCACGTTAATCATAAAACAAACACGAAATCCTGGCAAGATTTGTATATATGTATTACTTTATAACCTTGGCATTACTCATGTTCTTTTAAGGTTTAGTCGGCGTACTTATTCTTATAAATTGAACTCCTCTTATTATATATATATATATAACATTTCATAAAACCTAATCAAGTCTGAGGGCAAACGCAAGGGCAGCATCTGTCTGGAGATGGTGCAGGAGCACAGCACAGGCATTGAGGGCATATGGGAGGTCCTGAAACACAACATTAAATGGTTATAGAAGCAAAAAATAATATATTTAATTAAAGAATAATAGGGATACGAATAAAAATATTATCAAGAAGAAGAAAGGGAAAACAGGATTTACTCGGAAAAGGGAACAGTCTAGGAGGTGGTGCCCCCAGTGTTGGCGGAGGCGGCCTTGCTGCTTCGCACAGCAAGGTGGCTGTCGGAGAGAAAATCATTGCAAAGAAGAAAAGAGTGACCAAAGAAAGCTTCAAAGAGTTACCCGCCATCGCTCTGTTCTTGTTAAAAAAAAATGTGTTATGTCTTTGAAAGGTTTGTTGTGGAGATTTGATACTAATAAGAATGTATAGTGATTAAGCATATTTATACTAGTTTAGCTGAGGGCCATGGCTTCGTGTTTGGCGGTGTATTTGAATTTCAAGAGTTGAAATATTTGTTAGAATCGTAATTTTCAAAGTCAATATGGTGACGTGCACTGTTCATTACCAATGGGATACGTTATTGAAGTTCAAAAACATCACGCAAAATCTCCAGATTTTGATCGTCAACCTATTTATTTATACATATTTTAATAACAATAATTATTACTACTATAATTTTTAGAATTCGGATAAATCGTCATTACTAGTATATACGACTATACGAGTATATATACTCTATTTAAAATATTCATTAAGGTCATGTTTGAAAAATAAAAACCCTCATTAATTGCTCGTAACACCAAAATAACTCATACTTTTAAACATGGAAAGAGTATAAAAATAAAAATAAAGGTGTTATAATTTTGAATGGAGTGAGTATTTGTTTACAGTCTAATGGTACTTCTTTCCGTCATTAATAATATAAATCACTTTTAAGTATTTCATATACATTAAGAAAAGTAATTTAAATTTGTAATACTAAAAAATTATCACGATTCTCTAAAATTATAATTCAATTTAATTAACCTCTCTTTAATATTTTCAATTTCTTTCTTAGATCACCTCTCTACAATGAAAAGCAGGAAATTGAAGCGTCTTCTTGGTGTATAAAATACCTTATATTATCAACACCGACAAGCACAATGGACAGTGCCCATAGGATCGATGGTAATATGTGTGTAAATCAACTAATGATTTTTTTATTATTCCAAATATAAAATTACAATAGAAGTCAATTAATCAGGATTAACTGTAACATGTAAGCGAATAGATATGCAATCAAAAAATTAATGGTCAACTAAATGAAACCACTAATATAAATAATGGTAATATATCATATTTTTGGCCAAACAATAACACTGATTATGATAACGAAAATTGGGGATTAATATTATAGGAGATTAATCCAACATAATTTACGAAATTAATATAATATATAATGAAAATATTCTCTGTATATATTAAAAAGGAAATCCTATTTATCAAAAAATAAAAAATAAAGGAAATCAATCTATAATTGGCTTGGGTTTTGAGGTCCCAACTCCTCCCCATCACCTCTTGGTTTCTGATAGAACTCGGTAAGAGAGATTTGGATTGTTGGATAATGTTTTGTTATTATTTTTATTCTTGATTCTTCATTGACGATGATACCATCTTTTTATTCTATCTTCTAATTTCTCTAAGTAGGAGGGAGGGAGAATAATTCTGAATTACACGACCTTCTCATTGGGTTAGCCTCTTTTATAGAATAATTAAGTTACTATAATTAACAATATCATTATAATATTGGAGAATTTTGGAATTTAGATATAATCGATAATTTAAATAATATATATTATAGTGATAGTGGTTTATGACAAAGCGCTAAGATACACACGGGGCTAAGCAATGAGTTTGGAGAAATTTTCAAGGGCACGCTTGGAGTTGAATCAAGGAGACAGCAACACCGACTAGCTCAGCTCACTATTCTTAAGAGAATGTCTCTCGAGCAAACAAACAATACTTAATTAAATATATAGTGAGCATTTAAGTATAATTATGACTGAAATATTATAAAGCATACTTAAAGTGGCAACCCTATCTTAATCATAGATGCTATAATTGCTACACTTTTAAGGATTCTGGATATGTAATTGATCGCTTAATCATTTTTATTATTAGAGACAAATGCAAGTGGCAGTTAATTAATGTGAATTTCTTGATCACTTTATTTTTTTGAATTTGTTTGTCTCACTACTCTCACTCCAACTGAAGTCACTTTAGAATATCTAAAATGACGTATTTATTGAATAATGTTTGAAGCATTTTTTCATTATGTGAGATATTATTAAAAGATAAAGAATAATGGAAGTTTTTCTAGTTAATTTTAAATTTTAATTTTTTTAAAAGCTTTCATATAGACATTATTTCTTGCTGTATGGGTTATTTGAGAGTTAATTTGCTCTACAAGAAAAGAGAATTGGGATGGATGGTTTATATACATACATACATATATATATATAGTTGTTCAAAATCTTCTGAATCTCCCCCTTTATTATTTTGTGCTATTCCAAATTTTTAAAATATTTTGAAGGAAGACATTTTTCAAAGGGAAAGAAATGAAACTATCTAATAATTGATTCAATTTTGGACCTCCCATGACATTTTCTTTGAATATTCCGCATCTCTAAATATATCCTTTAATTCCTAATACAGGCCTTGTCTTCTATAGAATAGAAAATATAAATATGTTCAACAATATGCAAGTTGAACACGCCATTTATGTAATGTGTTTCTTGTCAGATTCCTCAAAATGCATTATATGTGAAGGAAACTCTATCACATATCATGTGATGCTCATCAAGTTGGAATTTCGTCCTTCATTTAATACCCTAAACAAACTCATTGCAGTGCAGCACCATAAACAATAATTAAATAATTATAAAAAACTTGCTCATACCAAAATTAGAATTTCAAACAGTAGATGAAGAAAAGTACAACTTCCATACCAAAATTTTCTAGCAAAAGACGAAAATCAGAATTTAATCATTGCCAATTATCAAAATCATTAAAGAATAAGGATTTGACCCCATATTTTTATATTAATTAACGCTTCCCCCCATTTGTAATCTAACTTTATCAACCGGTGGAATAATATTAGCGAAAATCATTAGTTCTAAGAAAGAAATTTAATAATTAAAAGTTTCAATAACAAGTAAGTAGCATGAATTTATTATCTTATATTAAAATTTGTTATTACATGCTAGTTACTCATTTATGGTAAGGCTTTTTATGATTACACTAATTTCTTCCTTAAAACTTTATAATGATTTTCCCATAACATTATTGCTGGAAATTATACTGATGACTGGGGTTTGTAAGAGAGAATGGATTACAGTTCATAGAATAATAATGGACCTTGTCCCCTAGACTTTCCAATGCTTTGACCTGTGACCTGAGAAACTTGAGATAATTTGCAGCTTCATCAAGCGTTGAAGCTGTGTCCATTTTGCTTCCACCAGGCACTATCTTCTGCAAAACCCTAATTCTCTCACTTACTCTCTCTCTCCTTTGCCTCGCTGCTACAGTCTGTGGATCTGATGATATTCTCACATTCTTCCTTCTTGGCTTTTCCACTGCCTCCAACCCTAAGTTCACTGGCCTGAAAGCTGCAGCCCTATATATCATCTCCTTCATCTGTGCTATGGCCTCTTGATCAGGCTCTTGGCTAACACTGGAATTGAATGATATGCTTGAGCTTGGCTGCCGAAAATTTATGCTTGAAGAAGATGACAAGTTGTGTTCCCATCTAGTTTTCTTGGGTTTTGATGGATTTTTATTCTCTGAAATGAGCCTAAAACTCCTTTTTGCATGATTAGGATTATTAGGTTCTGAAATATTGCCTTGACGTGATGGAGTTCTCTGAGAGATGGCGTCTTCAAATATTTCATTGACGTGATACTGAACGACGTCGTCCTTGTTCTTTCTGCTACCACTGGAAGCCGCGGGAGTAGTGTTGTTACTCTTCTGAGATTCACCAGAGGAAACTGAACTCACATTATTGCTGTTGAAGCTCCATATGTTTCTTCTATAGCTATCAGATAGAATCATGGAAATATTCCCGTCATCTGTGTCGCCATTGATGAATTGTTGTTGCCGGTGGTCCGCCATATAGGTGTCGAAATCATGGAAGTCTGGCACAAGATCATCAAAAGCTGAATAAAGATGAAAGCGATGATCTGTTTGAGCTGTTTTGTTCTGCGTCTCTTGAATTTGATAATCCAAGTTAGGCATGGAGTAGCCTGCAGCTTCCTCTTCAAAGATCGGCATATTGGTGACAAATTGACAAGTATCCCAGGGAAGAAGACCATCCATATTGATCACTTGACGATGAAGATTATAATTTCAAAGATGTAGATGAGACTTGATGAATAAGTTTCTTCCCACCTACCACATTTAAGTCAGTATATCAGAGAAGTTATATATATATGAAGTACTACTAAAGTTGTGTAACCATTTATCATATATCATATTGTTTCCGAGCAAAATTACATGCAAAACCAAAACCGGTGAAAAGTACAGTAGCTAGAAAGAACTAATTGCAAGGACTAATACTGTGTATAAATTATACCTATAAATTTCTTTTTATGTGAAAACATATATATCAGGTCATTCTTATTGTTAAAATTTTTAAATAGAGATTTTTTTTACTAATTTTCCTAAAATTATATGACACTTTTTTATTAAGCACTAATACACAGTATTTCCTATCAGCTCTCCCCTGAATGCCACAGAATTTAATATTTTGTTTAGCACATACATATCTATAGGGTATGAATAAGAGCTTACCAATTCTAGATCCAGCTGCTTTCGGAAAACCAAAATATATACTTGAAGAGCCAAGATTCTTCTGAGAAAATATTTCTTGGGAGTCTTCAATGCTTCAGGGGAAAGAAAAAGAGACGATTGACTACAGCTTTCATATAGTGATCATCTTTTGTTGCTATGAAAACTCTGATAAAAACTTTGTTGTCAGATTTGAAAATGAAATATTATTTCTGGGCTTAGATGCAACAAGCAATTAAAACTAAGAGAAGTTTCAAAGTTTTCTGTGCCAAGATATATATGTATATATATTTGTATGAATGTTTAGAGAGAGTGAGAATCGAAATACATATCCAACAGATATGAGAATAGAGAGTACAAGAAGGTCGTACCTGCCTACTTTCATGGGATTGAAGACGAAATGATGCAGCGGTTGTGTGTGTTTTTTGTTGAAGAGAAGGATTTATATATAGATAAGAAAGGAAACGGTTCAATTATTATAATAACCACAAATCTTGGCACTTGAACCATCAAGTCAGCAATTGAATATTATAAATTGATGTTTGCATGAACTGTATAATATGATCAAAAGACGAGGCTATAGTATAATATATATATATATATATATATATATATAACAGTTTAGGGCAGTGCAGTTCTTTTTGAGGAAGAAAAAAGAAGAGGAAAGCATTTTGGTCAGTTGGGTGGGTGTGTAAGACTATTCTTGGAAGATGGGGAGCATGAGATATAATTTCAGAGGAAGAATTTTTTGAATCTCAAGTGACTGAATTTTTTATTAGTATTCTTTATTTGTTGATCAATTCTTTTCTTTTTACAATATCGATGATTTTTAAAAGTGCACCCAACCACATCAATATGCATTTAAGATTTTTATTTATAAAATATACTCCTCTAGTCCTAAATTAAGATATAATTAGAGAGTTAATTATAGTTTTAAATATAATACATATTTTATAAATTGACTAATTCTTTTTTAAATTATCGCTACTGATACCCTCTCAACAATAATCAAGTAAGAGAAGTAGAGAGTTAAGGAAGATCATTATGGTATTTTAGAAAAAATATGTTATAATAATTAATTTAACTAAATTTTTTAATCTAATCAAATTAGTTAAATATATCTTATATTTAGAACAGAATAAGTATTTAAAACAATTGAATCGTGATAGTTGGAAAGAAATATTATCTCCTCTCTTATTGATAACTTTTTGGTGTATTCTTTTTCAAGTGAGGAAAGGTCAGACCTCTGTTCTCTTGTTGATCACTCACACCCCCCACCCCCCCATGCGCACTGTGAAGATTGCAGTAAAAGTGAGTGCAGTGAAATGAAGAGCATCATTTGACTGGCATCACTATCAATTTCTCTAAGACATATCTGTTAATCATGGTTTTAATTATACTTTGCTTTGAAGAAGAGGTATTGTGTACAGATATTTCATCTTATTGTTAATTTTTTTTCAATGAAAATTTAAATTTTTTAGGTTATATATTATATATCCTTTTCTTTCAAAGTGGATCTACCAATGAACAATATACATAATTTGTGTGAAGTCCTAATCAACTTTTGATGTAAAAAATAAAAACTATATATATAGTAGGAAGGTTTGGAACATGAAAAGTGAATGATTTCTGATATAAGTATAGGTTAAAGACATTTGGAAATTGGATTAATATATATAAAAGGGCTGAAATCATAAATCACTGAAATTCAGAGATGGAAATTGGGAAGTGATGACTGATGACAGAGGGATAATATTTTGAATTCTGATAAGAGTCCACATGCACCCTCACACATATGATTACCGCACAGTGAATATTATTGAATGACTTGTAATTAATCTTGTCAACTGAGTCCCATGCTTCAATTTCTCTCTTCACCTTCATCTCATGCATCTATTAACTTTTTAAGTCATGACCAGTAAAATTCATCTTAAATTCACACGTAACATGCTCATGATCTAGTGTTGGTTATATATTTTAATTAACTAACATTTTTACAGAAAAAGGAAATTAAATCTCCTCTAATGTTTTTCTTGGTTTTGGAATAGAAATAAAAAAATGAATTTGATGTTGAAGTTACTGAATATGGATGTTGGTGGTTATGATTGAAAATGTTTCCTCCTTTTACTAATAAGTTTTTTTTAAAAAAAAAAACTATAGGAAGTAAGGTGAAACAGCTCATGCCCAATTATGGAATCTTGTGTCTCTTACATGTGGGACTTCTGTACGCCCCCACTCCCTCTCACGTGAATCCCACGCTCTCATTCCTACGTGGCATTCGTTCATTTGACAAGATCCTTTGGAGATGCCACGTCAGCATCACGACCGTACAGCTGTCAGTGGGACCATCTGATCTGATGGAAGTCCCAGAGTTTTCTTGGTGGCTATACTAAGGTTATTCTCTCACAACTGACTTCTTGATATGTTTGTTGGTGGCAATATAGTTTGTGCTCACAAAACTCAGGCTAAGATAACAATAATTTTTACGAAGCAACAATTTGAACTTTATGAGTATAAATCATATTAAAGGGTATTCATTGTATTATTGGAATAGGTGGGGGCAAATTGAAAATGTTATGCACAACATCATTCTTTGTCTCTTTTCCTTTTAATATTCAGAGAATCATTGCCATCAACAATGTTTGAGTCCATTTTTATTCTTGGACTTTCTTTTGCTTATATAAAAATTATATTATCTTTTGTTTTTTCAAATTTGACGATCTCACATTGTTCAATCAATTTATCCTACATTTTTTTTTTATCTATCCATAGCAATCATAATCAGTTTTCCCAATTTATAACGTCCACTTGTTCAAATTATTGATAATTTTCTTTAATATTACTATTATTATTTCAATTCATTCTTCGTCATCTTGTCTCCTTTGCACATGCCAAGTAGACTACCACCCCCTCTCCCATTTTTTCCATTCCCCTTCATATAATTCTTGCAACTTGCCCTCTCATCACCATCTTATAGAGGGTAATTATGTAGAGTAGTTAAACAGAGGAATGTATAGGACCAAAAAAAAAAGGAATCAGATTCAAGAGGGTATAATGTATTTTTAGAGCTCATTCCTATACATTAAAAACTCAAAATTGAGCCAAAATCTTCTCTCAAGCCTCTTGACTCTTGACTCTTTACAAGTCTTCTATTTGTTAGTTCTTCCATGTCATGTTGAAGATTTAGGGATTGATTTGACGCTTTTTGCATGACATGGACACTACTTTAATGACTGTAGATGCCACGTATAATGTGGCTGACATATGTCATCTTGACTTGTCATGACTTAGATAATTTATTCTTTTTATAATTTTTTTAAAAATATATTGAGTTTACCTACTATTTAAGAACAGGGTAAAATATCATTTTTTCTTAAATAATATCAATATCAGAGTTAAATAATTTGTTAAATGCTACGTAAGATACCACTTGTTTTTATATTACTTCCAATATATGCATAATAATGTAATTATGTGCATATATATTATGGTTTAAGTTTGACCTGACTTGTTCTGTATTAGTCAAATGAGGTGAGAATAGTATGGTTTTCTAATATTGATTCTTCATGACATATATGTATATATGGTGTTTCTTTTTTTTAAAAAAATGGTATTTGAGGGAGGCTATAAGAAAATAAACATATAGTAATGAGAAAGGTAAAAGATGGGATAAAATGTGAATAAAGATTTAAAGTTGAAATTCTCTTGATATTGCCATTAAAAAATGTCACTAAAACTTTTAATAACAAACGCACTTTTTTGTATATAATACTTTTGTAAGTGATTTTCATGTTTTAACCACTAATATCAAAGGCAGACTTTCAATAATGACTAGTCTTGAAATTCATGACCAAAAATGTAAACAAAAAATAATATTTTTCAGCAACAACTTCCTATAATCACTAACAAAAAATAAAATAAAATATTATTTTTAAAATTATTCTATTTCGTAATAATAGCCATAGTTATGGAACTGTGAATGAGCATTCAATTGAAATAGTTGAAAAGCACAAAGAATATCCACATGAGCACAGCGGCATATTTGTCAACAATGGCAGTAATATGAAATGAAGAAAACATGAAATAAATGGCAATAAAAGTATTTGATCTCTTTTACATCGTTCTCTTTGGTTTCAGTATTTTCGTATAAAAATGCTAGCTTCTACATCCTCTTCATCCCTTTGGCAGTGGTACTTGTCTTCACTTTATATATTTATATATATATATATATATTGTTAACCACTTTTTTATAAACATATATATTTTTCTATTGAAGACAATTTTATTCGAGACACTATTAAGCACTAAATATAAACACATCTCCTAATAAAAATTTAAATATTAATTCATTATATTATAAGGGACTGGTTATTTGGCCAGACCCATTTTGATTAGTTTTATATATCTAACTTTTTTGTTACAAGTTATATATCTATATATATCTAACTTGTTTTGGTGTATGCTAGAGTATTTTCATCCGATAAGTAAAAGACTAATCTCCTAAGTACTATAGGTAGGAGACTAAACCTTAGGTTCCAACCACACTAACTCTATTCCTATCCTTTAGGGATCAAATAGGAGAGTGATAGTTAATGGATACAGATCCTCACCTATCTATGTCAACATGTGTTGATATATATATATATATATATATATATATATAACTTGCTTATTCTTTGTTTTTTATAAAACTACTTTTTTTTTTTGGTACATTTATAAAACTAACTTGCTTATTCATAACTGGTTCAATGGTCATTGATTTTGGGCCATGTGGTTCATTTTTGGTCAGTTCAGTCCAATTCCAATCAGATGGTTTAGTTCAGTCATATACCCAACTTGCCACATGGCCCTATACTTTTAGCCACAGCCCACATACTTTTCTTTCCTTTATTTTTTCCATAACGTTAGCATTTTTGGGAAAGGAAACCTTTGTTTTCACTTATACTTCAGAAAAAAGTTTAGCTGAGAAGTCCCCTAGCTTGGTAGGACTGGTCCTGTCAGGATATTGATCTTAAATATATAAATTAATTAATTAAATTATTTTTATTATAAATATAAATTTTTATTTTATTTTTAAAATTTGTAATATTTTTTAAATTATTTTTATTAATTATATAGGTAAAGAGAGTTTCTATTTGCCATACAAATTACTGAGGGAGATATTTTTTAAAAGTCAACCCATATTTTTTAAAAAATAATTAATTTATTTAATATATATAAATTAATTATCTACCTCTTAAATTTATAATAAAATAGGATATTGTTTACTTAACCATATGTGAGTGTACTTTTTATTTTTTAAAAAAAAATTATGAATATTAATTGATTTTATAAGATTGTTCTCCTTAATGTGTTTTGTGTAATACAATAATTATTAATATTTCAATATTTAATTTATTTAAATTTTTAAATTGATTTTTTTATCTTATCTTAATATTATGTATAACTATTGAGCATTTGTAATTTTTTTAAAAAAATGTTACTTTTTATCCTAAAATTGTTTTTAAAACAATTGATTTCTTTTATATACCTTTATTCATATGGGATCCGATCTATTTTTTAAATTATATTATTAAATATTTAAATAATTAATTAATTAAAATAGAGTATTTATATAATTCTGTGAGTGTTAAAGTTTCTTAACAGGAGTTAACGTTGCTATGTCCTAGGTTTAAACATAGGCAATTATAGTTTTTGTTGATAAATTGAATCAAGCGGTTTTAGTTTACTTTCTCCACAATTTTTTAACTTGTAAAATTCATTGGCATCTGGTCAAACCCTGCCAAATACTTCCCTAAACTCAAGTATGGGGTTAAACGTGGGTTTGGCTATTTGGTATGAATTTTTTTTTTGAATAAAATTTTAATTTTATTTTTTTTAAAATAAATAGCTATATTTATCCTGAAGTAATTTTGACTAAAATTATAATTTTAAATTATAATTTTAAATAAACTATTGAAATTAACTTTTAAAATAGTAAAAGAGTTTACGCACTATCCAATTACTATTTTATTCATATTTTTATTACACTCTCTCTCCTCTCTCTTTTTTATCCTCTCTCCTCTTTTATTTTTATTCTTCATCATATTTGCTCTATCTTCTTTACACTCTCTTCTCTCTACCATTTCTCATCTCTCATACTTTTAATTAAATTATATATTTTTTAATAATTTAATAATATAAAAAGTGATTCTACTATTAATTATATAAATATTTTTATTTTTAAAATTTATTTTTATCAAAATTTATTATCTAAAATATATTTATCCCAGAACTTCTGGCGTATCAAAATGATTGCTTTTTGAGTCTAATTTCTTCTTTTAAAATAAGATTTGGATCTGGTTTCACATGGTAATTAATAGGAGACTCCTTTCCTCAATTGAATTATATTATTTTCATAAATTTTGCCATTTGTATTTGATATTTATATATCTTTTTAAATTATATTTTTTAAGAATTATTTACACTCTCACCCTAATTAAATATGATTTTTCAACACTCACAAATTTTAAGTTGTTAGGGTTATTTAGTTTTCACATTTTTTCGTGCGTTACTAATTAAATTTTGATGCCATTTAGCATAGGGCATTCTATACAAATCGTAAATTTGAAGGTACCGTCATCATCAACAAAACGTTGAAGTGAAGGGAAAAAAAATAATATCATTAGACTCAATTGATTGTAGAACCGGATCGAATATTAATATACAAATATTAAAAATAAACTTCCAAAACGATAGCACTGAAAAAACATATGTTTAAGGTTTGTAAGAAAGAGAAGACAAAAGTAAAAAATTACATTTGTATCCAATTTTAATATATAGTATCTCTAATTATTAATATAAGAATTATATAATTAATTTAAATATATTAAAAAATTTATTATATTAATTATTGATAATAGATATTATTTAATTTTTATAAAATAATATATTCTATCATAGCTAATTTTAGATAAAAATTGTTTAATGTGTGTAATCAATATAAATATTTTAAAATATTATAAATTTAGGAGATGATGTGGAATGTAATATTATATTTAATATTAACTAACTCTTATATTAAAGATAAAATAGAATAACTAGTAGTGATATTTATATTTTTTTAAAAAAATTAATTTAATTAATTTATAAAATAATATATAATTTAATAGTTATATTATGTTAATTTGTATAAAAAGCACTTCTTCTGGTTATATTCATCCTCATTTTCCCTTCATTTGATACGCAAGTTAAATTTTATTGCAAATTGTACTTTTTTTACCCACCATGCATAAATAATGAAATTTGTCAAGGAAAATCGATCTAGTTAATAAGAATACAGCTCAGCAAGGATGTTACTTCCCTCAAATCTTACTAGCTATAGCTATGTAAACGTTTTGTTGAACAGGAATATATGAATACCATTCTAAAATATTTTTTTAAATTATTTTTATAATTGAGTTTAGTAAAAATAATAAATATTTTTTAATACAATAAATCAAAGTTTGAATCATCGTTAAAAGAAAAAAATTTATATTTAGTGTATGATATTATTTTATATAAGATTATCTATAATAAGAGAATACATGTGACTATATAATATAACTTATTTTTTAATTTTGTATAAAATTAAAGGAAATATTTAGTTAAATGCAATAACATAAATAGAGAGATGTAATTTATAATTATTTTGTTACAAGAAATAATTTTTTAAAATAAAAAATTCTTAATCTAAATTAAAAAAATATTATAGTAACTATTTAAATATAAAGTTAAGTTTAAATGCATATAAATATAAATATATCTTTAACAAATTTATGGCCTGTTAGATTTGATAATAATTGAATTTAATCTAATAATTTTAGATATCAAATAATAATATGAAATAAATAAATTTTCTAAATAAATATATCAACTATTTTTCTTGACCTAATATAATGCTAATATGAATATAAACTCTTCAAAATAATGAAAGAGGCCATCCCAATTAATTGTCATAACGGCCTATAGCCTATAAGTCCCTAACACGTGCGCCCATAAGGCCATCGAAGAACCCGTAAACAATTCTTCTTCTTCTTCTACATATGGGCCGAACCCGAACCCAAGAAATTTAAAAAAGCTAAAAAGCCAACAGACAAAATCTAAGCTCAACTTATCTTCCTTCTTCCTTCTTCCTTCTTCCTTCGTCATCTTTATTTCCTTTCACTGTTACTCCCTTCTTTACATGAACTCTCCTTTTTTTTTTTTTTTTTAACTTCTTCTTTCTGGGGAGGTTTCAAAACGCCGAGCATCATCTTTGTTTCCCACTCTCACGTTTTTGTTTTTCTCAAACGCTCTAGAGCAGAGACGGCAGTGTCTTTTGATTACTCTCTTCATTCTTTTATTACTTTTATTGAACTTCAATCTTGATTTAAATCTGGCGCGATTCAAGAACTGAGTTGGAAAGTGTGAACTCGATCCCCCTCTGCTTTCCTCAAACCTGTTTCGCACGGCCAGAACTCAACAGCCACCCCCACATGGTAATGACACTCTCCAACGTCTCTGTTTTTTCCTTTATTTCTGAAGTGCCATTTTTCACGATGTTTCCATTCTTCCCAAGCATGTAGGAAAGTAAAGTTTTCGTTTTTTGCCAATGGAAGTTAGCTGTGTGCGGGTGGCATTTATTTATGAGCTAAGAAAATATTTTCTTTCCATGTTTACTTACTGATATTCTGTTCATTTGATTTCATTCGGATTTTGATTCTGTTTCAATGAAGAATACCCATGTGGAAGAATCATAATACACGTGTACTCGATCTGGCATCATGAAGGGGTTTTTTGTGCATACCTAGCGATCTGAGATTTGCTATGTGGGAAAGACACAAGACCAAGAAGTTAAATTTTTGTTAGAACCGTAGCTAAGAAAAAATGCAGTCCAGGTTGGGAGCTTTGGAGGAAGGGAAGGAACCTGTAACTGCATCTAGAACAAATCAATCTAGGCCCTTCCCTTTCAAACTATTGAAATTCTTCTTACTATTCTTGATTGTTGGCCTCGGTGCTTCAATTGTTGACATCTTTATGGTTCGGCGTTTTGGAATAAACACTGTGGCCCTAGTACAGTCTAGTTCTTTTAGGCCTTGCTTTGGGCAGTCAGGGAGCATAGAAAGTTTTAGGCCTCCATCAAATTTGTTGCATACAATGAATGACACTGAACTGTTCTGGAAGGCTTCTTTTGCTCCACGAATTAAAAGCTATCCATTTAAAAGGACTCCCAAGATTGCTTTCATGTTCTTGGTCAAGGGACCATTGCCACTCGTGCCACTTTGGGAGAGATTTTTTAAGGGGCATGAGGGGCTTTATTCAATCTATGTTCATTCGCTACCTTCTTACACATCTGATTTTCCACCGTCTTCAGTTTTTTATAGGAGACAGATCCCAAGCCAGGTATGAGCTACCTTTTATTTTACTTTATCTTTTTTCAAGATTAAATCTGTTGTCTTTATTCATAAGAAATTAGTATCATCTATCTTTGCTAAATGTTAATTGACATAGCCGCTGTGAAATTTCTGTTTTCTGTGGACTAGTATAGATTAGAATAAAAGTTACTCGTGGGTGGGTGCTTTGAGCTAGCCATGTTATTTATTATGGCCTTCTATAGTGAATGGTTATTTTTGATAATTTTTAATGATGGCTAGATCTTGATCTTTTGTGTAATATGGTCTATAAACCCAATGGCTTCATTTTGTTGTCATTCCTATGAGTAAAAACCTCCCAAGCCTGCATATCTGTCTTACGCTTTTAATGCTATACAGATTTTGATAGAAAATATATGACAGGAAGATTTAAAAGATGTTTCCCTTTGCTGTATGTAAGAACTACCTTCTGGAAAGTATTCTTTATTTGACTCCTCATCTATGAAGTGCCCCATAATTAAAGGGGAAGTAATTTTGCTTTGATCTCTTTCATAGATTTTATTTTTCTAGCTTGAGATACATTGCTTCTGTATCATTTATATAATCTCTGTTCTATTAAAAAACATCCTTGTGAATGGTCCTTCTGCCAAAGAATAAACATAAACGATTGGAACCTAGACTAATCACAAAAGTTTAAATCCAACTCTCAAACACGGTTTTCTTATCTTCCAACACTTCTTCATTGGGAGCACATTCTTGTTCTGCTAAAAAGAGTTTTTTTTATAAGATTTTGATAATTTTGTTTGTTAGGTCATGAACTTGGAGACAAATTTTTGGCTGAATATTTTGTATGGCTGTGAAATTATTAATCAGCTTTTTGTTGAGCAGGTAGTAGAGTGGGGAAAGATGAGTATGTGTGATGGTGAAAGAAGACTCCTGGCTAATGCACTGCTTGATATAGCAAATGAATGGTTCATCCTTCTATCTGAGTCCTGTATTCCTCTCCAGAACTTCAGCACCGTGTACCGATATATATCACGGTCATGGTATAGTTTCATGGGCGCATTTGATGAACCTGGTCCCTATGGTAGAGGGCGCTATAACGAACGCATGGCTCCCGAGGTCAATTTATCTGACTGGCGAAAAGGACCGCAGTGGTTTGAAATTAACCGGGAACTCGCAGTTAGGATAGTTGAGGACAGCATTTACTATCCTAAGTTCTTGGAGTTCTGCACACCGCACGCGTGCTATGTTGATGAGCACTATCTCCAGACCGTGTTAACCATTAACACTCCTCATCTTTTGGCAAATAGGAGCCTCACGTATGTTGATTGGTCGAGGGGCGGCGCTCACCCGGCTACGTTTGGTAAAGATGACATCAAAGAGGAATTCTTCAAGAAAATTTTGGAAGAGCAGTCATGTCTTTATAATAACCAGCCAACATCCCTTTGTTTCCTATTTGCTAGAAAATTTGCACCAAATGCTTTGGAACCTCTTTTAGCTATAGCTTCAAAAGTTCTAAGAATTTGAGAATGGCCTAGCATCTTGTTGGGGTTGAATCTTGGAAGGAGGCTTATTTGAAGAATATGTTAGTTTAGTTCTAATTTAGTTCCTTCTTAGACAGACACATCATACAATTAAATCTTCTCTTCCTCCCTTTGTAGAAATTTAGTTGCTCTTAGGTATATAGGATATCAAACTTAGTTACATTTTTATACTAGTATAAGCCCCAATTCATAATATTTTTTTATTGGGTTATTAGTTTGGTACTTGCTGGTTAATGTAGTCCTGTGCTGCTGTAACCAAATAAAAATTGTATCCTCTTCGTTTCTGGTATCTCTTGTCAATTATTAGACCATCTGTTTGTTTTGTTTGTCTATACTATCTGAGGAATTACCACCTACGCTTCAGTTTTAGATTTTTGAGGCATTGACTCTGCCTGTGAGCTTGTGATATATAAATAATAATTAAATATAGAAGAATGACAAAATTTGCATCTCTTATTATGTTGTCAATATTACGTTACATGAGAAAATTGGAATTCATATTGATTTAGTTTCAAGCTTGAGATAAGGTGAAAGCATAGGCTTGGGCAACTAACGTAGGCTTTTGGAATTCATACACTCTTGTTTTCTTTTTAGAACTTACAACAGAGAAATCAAGTTTCATAATTTTATTTAATTACTGAATCTCTGAATTGTATTTAATGTACCTATTGTTCTTTCTCCTATTTGCAACTAAATAATGCGTGAAACCAAAGCCTAATATAAGCAATTCAGCTCAATGCTCCAAGAAATTTAGATTCATAGTTCATCATGACAAGTCCCTCCTGCAACTTTTGCATCCTGCTGAAATCGAAGGAGATAGCTAGTAGCTAATGATGCATGAAGTGCAGCTCCATAAGGAAGAACATCTTCATTGACTCTGAAATTAGGTGAGTGCAGAGACTCAAGTGGTCCAAGAGAAGGATCCTTCATTCCAAGAAGAAAGAAGTAACCAGGGATAACCTCTTGATAGAATGAGAAGTCCTCAGCTCCCATCGTCGGCTTAACGTCGTTAACCTTTTTTTCGCCAAGCATATCCCCTGCAACTTGTCGAAAATGCTCGTGCAATTTGCCATCGTTAATGGTAGCAGGGTAGAAGCCATGCTTCTCTTCGAAAAAGTTAATTGTAGCATGGCACCTCTGAACAGCAGCTTGTCCAGTGATAACCTGAAGAAATGTATCAGCCTTAAAGCCCTAGTGGAATTGTAAAACAAAACAACAGCCTACAATTGTTTTTCGTAACAACATAATCATGTTATTGTGTGTATTCTTTTATTGAGAGCTGCAAAGAGTAATTAACAACCATTGGATTTACAAATTGGTTGTCAAGATTTAATGCAAAAATTAAGGAAGACGGAAAATTCCTTTTTCTTTTTTTGCCTGGTAGAAAAAGGGAGGGGGTTAAAACATCTGTTTGAGCTTTCAAAAATACTACCAGGGGCCTGTAGTTTTAGAATTTGTGTGATCTGTACATGTACTTGCAGTTATGTTGATTAATAATGTGAACAGATAGAACAGACTGCAGATTATAATAAAATAAAGAAAGATCATGCATGCGTTGATTTACAGTATATTCCTAACATAATTCATCATCAGCTTAAAGTATAATTGTTGAATAAGATAGTTTTATATCTGTTGTTATACCCGGAAATCTGAATTATCAGTGTTATTCCTTGGTCTAACGGCGCTTTCATGTTGCTTATGGGTGTGTTTGGCAAACTGTCAAATTTAAGTTTGAAACTTAGGTTTAGCTCAAAATTTAGGTTTGGAGAAATTTTAAAATAAACAGCTATATTTGTTCAAACGGGCTTTTGGATTAAACCATAGTTTAAAACTAAAGTTTCAGATAAGCTGGTCAGAGTAGCTTATGGAACAATAAAAGAACTTATGAACTAACCAATTACTATATTACCCTTACTTTTTTTTACACCATCTCCTACTTTTTTATACCTTCTCTCTTTTCTTTTTTACACCCTCTCTTCTCTCTCCTTTCATCTCTTATCTCTCCACATTTAATACTCATACCCTTTTTCCTAATTTACCAATAATAAAAATACTTCTGGAAATAACTATCTAAACACTCATTTATTCAAAACCACTTTTTGTTCATAAACTCTTATCCAAAAGCC
The DNA here is from genome assembly GCA_037074615.1 of Leucaena leucocephala. Taxonomy (NCBI): domain Eukaryota; kingdom Viridiplantae; phylum Streptophyta; class Magnoliopsida; order Fabales; family Fabaceae; genus Leucaena; species Leucaena leucocephala. The sequence continues at coordinate 3,350,482 of CM073558.1, read as the reverse complement.
CTTTTCTATAAACTGTCCAAAAGCCCGTTTTTTTCATAAGTTCGTTTTTAAAATCTTATCCAAACACACACTATATCTGTTGTTACACCCGGTAATCTGAACTGAAAGTGTTATTCCTTGGTCTAACGGCATTTTCATATTGTTTGTGGGATCATAATTAAGCTATTTAGTCCTAACAACCATAACATAATCTATGACTTAGGTAGTAATGCGAAACAAAAAATGAATTTTAAGCATCAGAAAAGGAGACACCTGTCCAATCCGCTGCTTTAGTTGCATAAAACTTTCTTTTGAAAAGGAGCGGAAGGTGCCACCAATAGTGACAGAATCTGGAATAACATTGAAAGCACCGCCTCCCTGGAATTTTGCTATTGTCACCACCTGTGAAGACAATCATAATGTTAGGCAGAGACAGGATCGTCACTGTAAGGAAAATCCTCCAAGATTTCTAATCATTTACATCAAGTATAATCTCTAATAAGTGGTAATATAATGATTTCTTTGAGTTTGGAATCCATTTCATTATGGCTTAGCTACAATATGCAGGACATCCTGAAATTGGTTTTTTACCCTTTATAGTCTATCATATCCACTTCCATTCTAAGATTAGCATTGACCACTTATATTCACTAATAGTAATATTAATGAAATATGAGAATTAGAATATTTTGAGAAAAAGCTAGAAAGAAATAGGAAGTAGCTACTCTATATCCCCCTTGTTTTCTCTGTCTCTTCTCCCTTCCTTCCTATCCCCCTTGGGCCTCAAGTTCATCATATTCCCCCTCTTTTGTTCTGTCTCTCCTCCCCTTGTTTCCCCCTATCTCTTCCTCTCTGTTTCTGTAACCCTCCCCCAAATTCTCCCTGTTTGCATTAGAAGTTGTGTAAGTGTGTGTTGCAACAAATATTCTCACTTTTTATGTTTTAGATGTTTTTCTCTATTCAAGAAGCATTATTGAAAGCAGGTGCTGCTAAAATTTGTTTACCAGCATACTGCAAATCCTCACAAGCAGATTGTTTTAAGTGTTTGGAAAGTAGAAGATATGTCCCACTATCTTGGATGTTCTGTTTACTATCTGCTCGGCTTTTTGGGTGTAGAAGGGAGAACAAGGAACTTTGGAGTTGCACCTTACTGATAGTAGATGGTTCAAAATGTGGTACAAACTTACCGATCTTAGATGGTAAAGCAACTAAACATAAATAAATGACCGGTGGTAATTAGAAAGGAGAAGAGAAAAACACTTACCTGAGAATCCAAAGGATCGGCCTCGCGAGAGACAAGATGCTGTAAGCTAACAATGACATTAGAAGCTGCCAAAATGGGGTCTACAGAATGCTGAGGAAGAGCAGCATGACCTCCCTTTCCACTTATTACTGCTTCAAAGAAGCCACTTCCTGCCATAAGAGGACCCAATCTAGAACCCACTTCACCTATAGGTATGTTTGGTAGAACATGCAATCCAAAGATGGCAGAGACATTTTCTAAGGCCCCAGCATCTATAACCATCTTAGCTCCTGCACCTCCTTCCTCTGCTGGTTGGAAAATAAGAGCTACAGTTCCCTTTTTAGAGTTTAGAAGACAAAAACAAAAAACAAAAAAGAATGATGTCATATACCATTGAGTGGAAGAAACACAGAACAATACCATTGAAGAGAAGTAGACCGCATGGTTAACTGTATTCTTGTCCGGTAGTACTTAAATATTGAGTACCACAGTCAAGCATATTTCTGAAAATAATTTTCAGCAAAAATTTAGAAACTGAAATTTAAAACTAAGTTACATGACCTTTGCCAGGGAAAATGATACCTGTAGTAAAGAAAATGAAGGTGTCAAACATTTTCATCTTCCTTTAGTTTTTTCCTTCTTTCTGAATTCTAAATTTAATATTGAAATTAGACTTCAACAGCATTAGTAGCTGGCCCAAGGAAATGTAGTGACCTCGCTTTCAAATATCATAAGAGCAATATTTCAATGTACTAAACAATAATAGAGCAAAATAGACCTGTATGTCTTTTTCATACTCTTTGAGTATCTTTGCGGCACCAAGAAGCATAGTAACATGAGCATCATGGCCACAAGCATGCATCTTTCCAGGAACTTTACTCTTGTGCTCCCACTCCACCATTTCCTAAAGGACACTCAAAGGTATCAATAAAATTGATGAACAAACAAATACACAAATAGAGTGCTCTAACCTTTTGGCCTCTCTATTACTAGGTGAATTTGAGTAGACCGACAAAGCAATCATTTTGGCGCTACCAAATCACTTAAAAAAGGACTAATATCCGGTTGTCATTTTCAGAGACCAACTTGTACTCGCAGAACTGAAGTTAAACATTTCTAGTTCTAATGAATTAGGGAACAAATTACTATATACACAAAAGTGAAAGCTATGACGAAATTTGAGAGGAGGCGAATAAATTTTAGCGCCTCCTGGTCGGAATCTATGGAGTACCACCATTCAAATCCATCTAAAAGGCGAATATGATCATTATATACTGAAGATAGAGAGAGAGAGCTTATAAAGAATTCAAGTACTTGAATAGGAAGAGCATCCATATCAGCTCTGATAGCGACAAAAGGAGGTCGCCCGGTGCCTATATAGCCAATAACACCGGTGACTGCAATTGGGTATTTATACGATACGCCCAATGCATCGAGTTGTCTTCTGATGAGATCACTGGTCTGAAATTCCTCATAAAGCAACTCAGGATTCTCGTGAAGCCTCCTTCTGATTCCGACCATCCAATCAAAAACCTCGCGCTTCTTGGCAAAATCTAGGAATGCGGAGGACGTCGAAGAGAGTTTGTTCGGTGAGCTCAAAGAAGGGTCCGAGGAGATGAGTGTTGCAGCAAAGAAATGGCAGATGATTATCATTCTGAGCCACCACAAGAAACCCATAGTCGCTTTGCAAGTGAGGAGTAGGGGAAAGGAGTTCATACGAAGAGTGGGCAACTGACAAATGAGTATTTTTTTGTTGTTGTTGTTGTTGTGCACCTGTTTTATCGAGCTTTACCTTGCCTACATAATAAGGAATGAAGCAACGCCCTTTTGGTTTCTGCAATTCGACCTACTTTTGGCTATCCAATGGAAATACAAATAGTTTGATAGTGACACATGACAAGAACCTCTTGCCCCACAACCCCGTTTGGCAAAAAGCAAAAATATTCACACCCACGAACATGCTAACAAAGTTTTTTACATTCTCTTAGATATAATGTTTAAAATTTGAACTAAACAATGTATATAAAAAATAATTTTATTATAAGAGATAAGATTTATTTTAATATTTATATATATTAAAAGGATTAATATCTAAATTATAAGTTAAAGGATAACGATTAATTTAAAAAAAAAACGGACATGTCATGAATTAAGTCTTGGTGCACTAATATTGAATTTTCCATATCTAATATAAAGGTTGCAGTTTTTTACTTTTATTTCTTTAAAAATTATTTTAATGGGTATATATATAAAATAAAAATAATTTATTAACTGCCAATTATTTTAAAAATTATCATTTAAACATTTTAAATTTAAACCGTAAAAACTATATTTAAATAGTATAAACATCACATCATTGTTGTAATGAACAGCCAAACCAGCTACAGGTGTCATATGAGGGGTGTGTGAGACAATGGTGTGGGTGGCTCCCCTTCTCTGTGAGGGAGGGTTAGGATAGGGGAAAAATAGGTTTGATAAAAAAAAATTATATTTAGTAGATGACAATAATGGGGGGATCAGTGCTGAGCGGGAAAAAAAAGGAATTAAACTAAACTTTTAAAATAAAAATTAATTTAAATTTTGAGTAAATTTTAAAATGAATAGTTATATTTAACTAAAAAAAATTTTAGATTAAATAATAGTTTAAAATTATAGTTTTAGATAAACTATTAAAAATAACTTCTGTAATATTAAAATAACTTATAGACTACCTAATTATTATTTTACTTTTAATTTTTTATACTATTTCTCATATCATGTCTCTTCTTTTTTATTTCTTCTCTACCCTATCTCTCCTATGTCTTATCTCTTCTCTATCATCTCTCCTATATTTTCTCTCTCTCTACCCTCTCTCATCTCTCTTTTTTACTCTCTCTCATCTCTCCTATTTTTATTAAAATTATATATTTTTTAATTATAAAAATCTTCTCAATAATAATTATCTAAATATTTATGTATTCAAAATGACTTTTTTTTACATAAACTATTCTTTAAAAATTATTTTTTTATAAATTATTTTTCTAAATTCTTATTCAAACAAATTATTAATATCAAATTATAAATGAGGTTCTTATTTATGTTTTTAAAAATTGTTAAAATCTAATTGCATTTAAATTAATATTTTAAGATTTAACAGCTATTTTTCTCAAGGCATGTTGGTTCTCCCAACCACACGAAGTAGGTAGGAGGGCTTCCCAAAAATAAATGAAGTGTGGAAGACCCTTTTGTTGGGAGCATTGTTTCTCATCTCTAGGTGCTACCCTGTCAAAAGTCTACCATCATTTTTTTCACAATTTACATCTTTATTTTTTAAAAATTCACACGGTCAGTGCAAAGTAACAGCATAGAGAGAAACTCAGTTATTTTTTCTTTTGAATTAGAGAAGCAGTCATTAATAACATATGGGATTAAACCCAGTTTAATATACACAAATCTCTCCTTCTCATTATTATAAAAATGAAAAAAAAAAGTCAAATATAATTATATATTTCATTAACAAATGATATACATAATCATGCACCCTAATGATAATTGCTCGATCTTAAAGCCTTAAGCTCTGCAAGTCGCCTAGACAAGTCATCATCGTCCACCTTCTCCAACTCCTTAGTCGTCACCGTGTGAGATGCCGGCAGTGGCAAACCCACCAAGACGTCGAGGCCATAATCATCGGCTACCTGCTGCATCAAGCTGTTGACTTCGCCTTCAGGAGTGGAAAGGGAGGTGGATCCAGCCATGGAGCTCTCCATGAACTCAGCTTGAATCTCCATATTCACAAACTGCTTCTCGAAAGAGTCCATGGTCTCCGACATCTTCTGGAGATTCCCGGTGGCCAAGGAAGATTGGAGAGACTTGACGATATTAGCCATGGACTTGTTGATGGTGCTCATCTTGGCTTGGCTATCGAGACGAGCCACGACGGCGTCAAGCCGAGAGGCGAGACGCAGACAGTTCATCTGCTCGGTTCGCTTTCGAATGGCGTTCTCGGCGTAGATGCGAGCTAAAAAGAAAACACGAAGAAGAGTTTAGCTTTGTGGAGAAGATTTTCTTTTATTGCTCTGCTCACATAAACTTGATACACCAGATGCCTTTTATAACTCAAGGCAGCACCTAACTTTCCTACATATTCTCCACACGTACTCATTTTTATTCTCAACAGAAATAAGTAGCAAAATATAAGGAACTAATTTATTGACTAAATAAAATCCCATACGTTTCGGATCTGAACGTTTAAAAATCCCACACATTTTGGATCTGAACGTTGGTGAAGGAACGATGTTTGTGCTAAGTTTTAATACTCCCCCTTAGTACAAACCTTCCGTTTCTTACACCGAGGGCTCTTCGAAGACTTTGAAATCTGGGCTTTACTAAGGCTTTAGTAAATATGTCTGCTACTTGGTCATTTGTTCGAACACCAACCAGTTCTATCTCTTCACTCAACACCTTTTCCCGTATGAAATGATGGCGCACTTCTATATGCTTTGTTCGGGCATGAAACACTGGGTTCAAAGCAAGTTTGATTGCACTTTGGTTGTCACACTTGACCTGCACAGTGTAGTCTCCTTCGGTTAGCACTTCCTTCAGTAGCCTCTTCAACCATACACATTCCTGTGCAGCCATAGTAGCTGCTACGTATTCTGCCTCCGTGCTAGATAGTGCGACAATGCCTTGCTTCTTACTGCACCATGATATAACTCCAGACCCAGCATTAAAACAGTGCCCAGACGTAGAGTGTCGGTCGTTAACATCTCCGGCCCAGTCTGCATCTGTGAACCCGTTTAAGATGAACCTACTGCTTTTCTTGTATACTAGTCCATACTCAAGCGTCCCCTTTACGTAGCGCAAGATCCTTTTTGCTGCTTCTAAATGATTTGCCCTTGGATCTTGCATGAACTGTGATACTACACTAACTGCATAAGCTATCTCGGGCCTTGTGATGGTAAGGTAGATCAAACTACCCACAAGTTGTCGAAACTTCATTGGATTCTTCAGCGTTCTTCCCTCGTCTTTCTTCAGTTTCAAATTTGGTTCTATCGGGGTGGCTTTTTCCTTTGCCTCCCCCATGCTGAAACGCTCCAGAAGGCCTTTTGCATAGGCTCGTTGGGAAATAAAATACCCATGATTTGTTCTCTCCACCTCTAATCCGAGGAAGCAGCTTGCTTCCCCCAGATTCTTCATATCAAATCGGAGAGACAGATCACTTTGCAACGTAGAGATCTCAGACTCATCACTCCCAGTAATGACCATGTCATCTACATATAGTAGGACTATCACCCTTTTATTGTTCCAAGACTTCACAAATAAACTTGGGTCTGCATCAGATATATTAAAGCCACAGAATGTAAGGTATTGAGTCACCTTACCATACCAGGCTCGTGGCGCTTGCTTTAAGCCATACAAGGCTTTCTTTAATCTGCATACATAACTCGGTGATTGTTTAGAGATGAACCCAGGTGGTTGTTGCATGAAGACTTCCCTATCGAGCTCCCCATAAAGAAATGCATTTTTCACATCGAGTTGCCATAATCTCCATCCTTCATAAGCTGCCAGTGCGACTATGGTTCTTAAAGTTACCATTTTTGCTACCGGACTGAATGTTTCTTCATAGTCTAACCCGTAATTTTGAGAAAAACCCCGGGCGACTAAACGAGCTTTATATCTCTCAATGGAACCATCGGGCTTCTTTTTCAACTTGAAAACCCACTTGCATGAAACTGGTTCACATCCTTCTGGTTTGGGCACCAATTCCCACGTCTCATTTTTCATCAAGGCTCCTATTTCTTCCTTCATTGCCTTTTCCCACTCCGATTTTCCTTTGGCCTCCTCATAGCAAGTAGGTTCGCCTGTGCTTTGCTCCCCCATGAAGAAGCACTCGGTAATGGAGCAGCTATTGACTTCATAGTCCTCTAGATAATGAGGTTGCTCTCTTTCTCTTGTGGATCGTCTCCTGACTTGCTTGTCCGGTTGTTTTCTTACCGATGAGTCCTCTTTTTCTTCTTCTTCTACGTCATCATCACTGCTCGCCTTGTCACTGATCTTTGGACTCAAAAAATCAGTAAATTCATCAACCAAAACAACACCCTCTTGTGATGAGAAAGGGGTAGTAACTTCATCAAACACAACATCTCTTGATGTTGTAAACTTCTTGGTCTTAGGATCCATACACCTCCATCCTTTTCTGCAGGGATCATAACCAACAAAAACACACCTTCTTGCTTTTGGATCAAGTTTAGTTCTACTCCTCTTAGGAACATGAACGTAACATACTGATCCAAAAATTCTAAAATAGTTTACATTAGGTTTTTCACCATATACAATCTCAAAGGGAGCTTTTTGAGTACCTGGCCAAGCTGGAAGTCTATTCACCACATGACAAGCACATTGTATAGCTTCAGCCCATAGTTCTCTGGGCAAATTCTTGTCATGCAGCCAAGAGAGACACACTGACATGAGGTGTGCGATCTTCCTTTCTGCTACTGCGTTCTGTTGAGGAGTGTCTGGGCATGTCATTTGCCTTTTGATGCCATTTTCTTTACAATAATTTAAGAACTCTTCTGACATATATTCTTTGCCATTGTCACTTCGGAGACACTGTATTTTCTGACCAAATTCTTTCTCAACAGCTTCTTTGAATTCTGTGAATTTGGACCATGCCTCACTCTTTGCCTTCAAAAATTTCACCCACGTAAACCTCGAGTGATCATCAACAAATACCATCATATACCTCTGACCACTGCAACTTGGTGTTCTAGTTGGTCCCATTAGGTCTGTGTGAATTAATTCAAGCAACGTTGCCTTTTGAGAGCTTTACTCGACAGAACCTTTTAATGTGTCCAAGTTTACCGCATCTATAGCACTTAATTGGCTTCTTGACGTGAATTTCTCCTTCCTCCTCATCACTTGAGTCCTCCACCTTCCCCTTGCTATTGGGCACAATTTTTCCACTCGATTTCCCTTTTAAGAAGAGGACGTCATCGTGCTCTGTACCTTTTGACATTTGCTTGGCCAGAGCTTCTTGATTTGCAAGCAAATTTTCTAACTCTTCAACTGAGGGCTGTGTTTCCCACCCTTGAATGGAGGTGACGAAGGGGCCATATTCTTTTCTCAAGCCTCTTATGAGATGCCGCCGCAATCTTGCCTTGCTAACCTTCTCTTGCGTATCAATCTCTGAAATTTCAGAGCAGATACTTTTAACACACAGAAAATACTCAGAGATCGACATACCTCCTTGTGTCAAGGTTGCTAACTCATTTTCAAGCAATTGTAGCCGTGCCGTGTTCTTCTTCGTAAACAGCCTTTCCAGCGTCTGCCACACTTCCCTCGGAGAAGCCACCTCGCGAACATGTTCAATATACTCCTTGCTAATTGAAGACCTCAAGGCATACAGAGCCTTTCCACACTTTATCTTCCATTTACGTCGTGCTTCGGAGTTTTCAGGAATATTCGGCGGGATTACGTCGGTTCCTTCCACTATCTCCCATAAGTCATGGCCTTGGAGATATGCTTCCATGCACAGTCTCCAGTATTTATAATTGGTCCCGACCAGCTTCTCCATTCCAGCGTGATTGTTTCCATTAGTCAAGGCTTCCATTGAACCTTGCTCTGATACCAAAAAAGAAAACACGAAGAAGAGTTTAGCTTTGTGGAGAAGATTTTCTTTTATTGCTCTGCTCACATAAACTTGATACACCAGATGCCTTTTATAACTCAAGGCAGCACCTAACTTTCCTACATATTCTCCACACGTACTCATTTTTATTCTCAACAGAAATAAGTAGCAAAATATAAGGAACTAATTTATTGACTAAATAAAATCCCATACGTTTCGGATCTGAACGTTTAAAAATCCCACACATTTTGGATCTGAACGTTGGTGAAGGAACGATGTTTGTGCTAAGTTTTAATACCGTCCATGTTGCCTTTCTCCATGGCTTTCTTGATCTTAAGCTTCTCGGATTTCTCTTCCTTCTGACATTTAAGGGCTTGTCGTCGAAGTGACTTGGAGGTGAATTTCAATTCCATGATCTGGTTCATCGACTTCTCTATGGTGTTGCCCATGATTTGTGGTCTCGGGTACTGGGTTCGAAAGTGACAGAGGGTCCGTGAAGCTCAACGATTATGGGATGAACAGGTCACCTCTCTATATACTTACTATATATAGAGATGTGGGGATTTTATTTTAGATAAATAAAATATTCATATCTTAAGATATTCCAATATATATATCAAATTAATTAGGATAAATTTTATCAATGCCACGCGTATTTCTACCTAGCATATCGAATTAATTAAGATATTCCAATATATCTTTCAAACTAATGTATATTCCAATATACATTAGTTTTATTTTATTTTTTCATTTATGCATGATTGATCCGTTTGAGCAAAATGTCTTTTAGTAGCTTTTTTCACAGTCATTAATTTGTTATTTAAATGCTAGCTAATGTATTTACTTTTGTTTCTTTGCTAATTCTTAAAGATATTTATTTGTGTCTATTTTAAAATTTAATAATAAATAACTAGAGTTGGATCGTATTTGCAATATGAGCAGAGCAAGTTTATAGTTAAGCTGCATGTTACTCCTCTCAATACCAAATATATAGAAAAATACTTACATAATCCAGAATATTTCATCATCTTGATTATATTAAATCAAAATGCAATAGCTATTTAAATTTTAGTTGACTAATAACTCATTTAAAAAAATTATAGTGTATTTTATTTTTAACAAAAAATAAATCTCTTTATTTAGTTCAGATAAATTTTTATTTTTTTAAATTAAAATATTTATTTTTCTTAAAAGTAAAATAAATTGTGAATTCTTTTACATAAATTATCAATTAAATTGTTACATTTTGAATTGATATAATTCACATGATGTGATAATATAAATCTTGATAAAAAAATAATTCGTTTCATTTTGTATATAAATTTAAAATTTAAATCCGTATTTAGTATTATTATTTTCTATTATGCCCTTATTTATATAAGTGTTGTGAAAATAATTTATACATCACATTAATTAATTTAGTTAACATTTTAATGCCTTGGTGGCCTTTTTTAATCTGTCTCAGAACCTTAAAAAAATATTTTTTTAAAAAAAATTATAGTTTTGAATTTTGATACATTATATTTTAACGTATTGGAGATTATGATAAACTTATCCTAATTAATTTGATGGATATATCTTTAATTTCCAATATATAGATAGATATTTTACTTTTTTACGATATTATCTACCTATCTTTATATATGTTGAGGCTACCTGATCATCGCGTAGCTTCACGGACCCTCTATCTTGTTATGATTAATAATTAGAAATTTAAAAAATCATAAAATTAGTTAATAAAATTATTGATTAATTATTATTATAAAGTTAAAAATTATTTAAAGATTAAAATATGATTGGTATGATTATTGATTTCGGTTTATAAATAAAGAAACTAGAAATATTAAATCGTATTGCCTGAGATTTATTTTTAACTAAAATTTTAAAAATAAAATTAATGATTGATTATCGCAATCTAAATTACATACAAAAGATTTTGGCACAAATGTATACAAAAGAGGGTCAAAGGTCACCAGTATAATATACTAGGATAAAAAAATACAATAAATACCCCTTTCCAAAATTCTCAAAGCAAAAAAAAAAAAACAAAAAAACTACAACAAATGATCTAAAGAAAAGACTATACAAGAAAAGACTATACAATTAATGTCTTAAGCACTAGTTGAATGTTATTTACCGAAAAAACTAAATGTTAAACGATCTAGAGAAAAAACTACAACAAATGATCTAGAGGAAAAAAAAAAAAACTAAATACCCCTTTCGTTAAATGTTATTTACCGAGAAAGCACTAGTTGAAAGCACCGAGCTCTGAAATTGGGTTGCCTCTGTGTGTGTGTGTGTGTGTGTGTGTGTGTGTGTGTTAATATCAGTTCTTAAACCAAATAGCCACACTGTGAAGCAGATACTGTAACAAATCTGAATTATTGCTTATATATCCCTCTTTCTGAGTTTGTAGTCCCTATGGTAAGGTTATTCAATTCCTAGCGTTTTTATTCTTATCAATCATGTTTCCTCCTCTGTATCTAATGTTTGGTTGAAACCTAGAAACATTGTTTCTTATCAATTCTCACATGTCTTTTCCGTTCAATTTGCAAAGTAGGCCTCTATACAATTTACCCTCGACTTATTTAAGTATATATACAATCTGTTCACTAAAAACATTGTTCATAGGATCATATGAACTGAGCCACTGAATTTTGCAGGAAGATACAGGGAAGAAGAAGAGCAGCCTGATAGTGGGACCGTGGGGTGGAAACTGCGGATATAGCTGGGACGATGGTTGCTTCACAGATGTGAGAGCTATCATACTGGTTTATGATCAGCATGGTAAGCCTTTCAAAGCTGACAAACATGGAGGAAATGGAGGCGAAACTGTTGAGGTTAGTTCAGTATCTCGCTATCATTCTATCACAGTGATGGAGATATGATAGTATAGTATGTTCAATTCGATACTTAAGTAGCCAGGAACTTAGGCAGGACCCATCAGACAGCAACCCTATTTTGATTCTTGGAAGATATTTTTGAGGAAGATCATGTTCTAACTTAACGTATGTTTGTTGTCCTTGTGACTGGGCGTGCTTGAAGGGGAATCTTATTCTGCATAATAGCTCATTAATTGTGTTCAGTATGTGTTCTATAATATAATACAAAAACTTTTTACAAGCACACTTGCCATAAGCCAAACCGAAATAAAATCTACCAAATATTATTCATTAAACTCTTAATATTTGTCAGACAGCAGTGTCCAGTTCCATTCAACCAAAACTTGGATCTTCTTTCCCACAATTTCTTCCCTTTAAACTTTTATGAAGCACACTCTTGTAGAGTCAGCTACAGTATAGATTAATTATTGGTATGAAAGACCTAGGCTAACAACAACCATTGAATCATTCATAAGAGTTTAGAGCAAAATTCAACCACCATCAAAGTAATTATATTCCTCGATCATATGACAAATCCAATTTACAGTTATCCGTCAGTGGAGTGAGATTTAGAGTTTGACAGAGGTTCTAAATTCAAACCTTTGTTCAGATTCTATAATGGACAAATAACGAGGAAAAAAAAGTTCCAGTGCACAAGTCTCTCGCAATAGTAATGGTTCCTATAAATGTTATTTAAGACCAGTTCCCAGATATTGATTGCTTAACAGCTTAAGCAACTAAATCACATGGAATTTACACTCTCAAAGCCCCTTCAACTTCAGAGTGTATAATTCACACATGACAAAAGAAGCATCACTTGACACATTGAACTTTTACATTCTCATTTCTTTGTTAAAAAGAACGGCATCTATGATTAATCACTTTTTGTAACCAAACATATCAGCGCACTTGTAAAACTGATGTAGCAACCTACATCATCCATTTATCAACATCCATAAAACCATCAACCAGTTAACTGCTGTTCAATTATACTTATAATAACTCGTCATGTTCTTCAAACATCACACGCCCCTCTAATATCTACAAAATCTACATCCTTGTTCAAGTTAATAAGCATGAGTAACCACTAGAACAGATATGCTGCAAAGGGATCATCCCAAAATAAGTGTAAAGTAACAGCTTAGAGAGAAATTCAGTTTAATATGCACAAATCGCTCATTCTCATTATTGTAAAAGATGACAAAAACTTATAATCCAGTAGTTTATATGTATTTCATAGACAAATGGTATCCATCACCTTAATGATAATAATTCGATCTTAACCTCTGGCCTTAAGCTCAGCAAGTCGCCTAGTCAAGTCATCCTCGTCCACCTTCTCCGTCTCCTTAGTCGGCACCGCGTGAGATGCAGGCTGCGGCAGGCCCACCGAGACCTCGAGGCCATAATCATCGGCGACCTGCTGCATCAAGCTGTTGACTTCTCCTTCAGGAGTGGAAAGCGAGGTGGATCCAGCCATGGAGCTCTCCATGAACTCAGCTTGAACCTCCATATTCACAAACTGCTTCTCGAAAGAGTCCATGGTCTCCGACATCTTCTGGAGATTCCCGGTGTTCAAGGAAGATTCCAGAGACTTGACGATATTAGCCATGGACTTGTTGATGGTGCTCATCTTGGCTTGGGTATCAAGCCGAGCCACGACAGCGTCAAGCCGAGAGGAGAGGCGCAGATAGTTCATCTGCTCGGTTCGCTTTCGGATGGCGTTCTCGGCGTAGATGCGAGCTCCGTCCACGTTGCCTTTCTCCATGGCTTTCTTGACCTTAAGCTTCTCAGATTTCTCTTCCTTCTCGCATTTACGGGCTTGGCGTTGAAGGGACTTTGAGGTGAATTTCAATTCCATGATCTGGTTCATCAACTTCTCTGTGTTGCCCATGATTGCTTATTTCACGGCAAAGGATGAAAGAATTGAAATTTGGAGAACACAGAGAAAATGGTAAACAATTGGCCAAAACGAAAAATTTGGGATGGCTGTAAGGAATTTGGGAATTTGTAGCAGAGAGCAAAGAGGGAGGAGAGGGTTGGATTTCAATTCCACTCGGGTTCGGATGCTTCCCCGAAAACGAGAGCGTCTCTTTCTCCCCTACACACGGACACGCCACCTCCACGCCAAGTCCAACTGAGTTCCACGGCATTAATCATAAAAGATATTCATACGTGGGGAAGAAAAAGATATTCGTTAAATCTATAAGATAGTAAAATATAAAACCTATGATTATATTATTCAAATTGTTAATTTTTTAAAAAATTTACACAATCCATGGGAAATATATTTAATTCATAATAAAATGTATTGTTAAACCTGACTTATTAAAATATCTCATTTAATTATTTATTGATAAAAGGTATGTTAATATTTCAAAATGAGCTAAATTACATATAACTTTTATGAGTTTTGTTTAGCACGAGAAATATATAGAATCGAAAAAGACTAATCACCTTTAAGATATTAAAAATAATTAATAAATAACTTATAATCTTGTTATTATATATATATATATAACTCTTATAAATTTTGAATCAGTATAGATATATTCTATAATATTTAAAAATAACGGTAAAATCGTGTAAATTGTTTGATTAATAGAATGCAACGCCGGAGGGAATTGATTCAGTTTATAAAATGCCAAGCTGCCTCAGTATAAGTGTTATCTATCATATTTGAATAAGGTCTCGGACTTGAATCCGACGGTAAGATATTTGTGTAAGAGCCTATAAGGTCGTTGACATGGCTTCATTGAACTGCGCTTGTCCGGGTTGTGCGTGTGTGCTTGGGGGATGTGTGCATCATTGGTATTTTGTCGAGGTTTCTGTTGGTTGGTGATCATTTGAGTCTGAGTGTTTAGTGTTTTAGTATACGTGTGAGCTCTGTTTTATTAATAACTTTATCTTTACCAGAAAAAAGATTATGAAATTAGGGTCATATTAGCGTTGAAATAAAAGTATTTAAGCACAAATTTGAATTTGTAGAATAATTTATTGTCAAATTTTAAATGTTAATATGTTATTCAGAGTATTATAGCAGACAAAACCTTTATATGTAATGGGTAAAGGTGTATCCAGTATTTTAAATTAATTTTAAAGGAATAATTAGCATTTTTAAATTTTTAAAGGTACAATAAATATCCCTAACTAATTTTAGAAGAATAATTAATATTTTAAAATATTTAAATTGATGTAATTTTATTTTTTACTAATAAAAATATTAACTTTTGTTTAATATATATTACATACAATTTTTATTTCGCATATTATTATTATTTAAAATATCACATATATAATATTATTTTAATAAATTATACTAAATAAATAATAAATTTTTCAACTTTTATATATAAATTTTATATAATATTAATTTTAAAAATTTATTCATTATTTTTATTTAAACAAAATGGCATATGTGTCATTTTATATAATAATATGTCGAAATATAAAAATAACTCACATGATATAGATCAGAAAAAAATTTATCTTTTTATTAGTAAAAAGATAAAATTGTATCAATTTAAATATTTTAGGTATTAGTCATACTTCTAAAATTAGTTTAATATATTAATTATACTCTTAAATATTTTAGATGTCATTAGTTTGAATCATATTTAGTGTCTATTTGGTACTAAGTTTCAAAAGTTTTGTTGGGACAAAACCTTGATTTGAGAAAATTTTAAATAAATAACTATATTTGTCTAGAAGTGATTTTGATTAAAACTATAGTTTTAAATAAGCTACTGAAAATAGTTTTTAGAATAATAAAAGAGTTTATGGACTATTTAATTACTATTTTATTCTTATTTTTTCTTACACCCTCTTTCTTATCTACTCTCTATACTCTCTTCTCTTTCTTCTCTATACTCTCCCATCTCTCCTACTTTTAATCAAATCATATATTTTTTAGTAATTTATTAATATAAAAAATAATTATACTATTAATTATTTAAATATCTTAATTTTTAAAATTTATTTTTTAAAAATTAATTCAAAAGAATAAATAAGGGATTCATTCCCACTGAAGACTACAAATCTAGTATTGTAAAGTAGACGGCGAGTTAATTAATTAAATACATTTCGACGCCTTATAGTCTGGAGTCAACAAAAGAGTTGACCACAAGGACATAAGCCCCGTTCTGTTAGAACTGGAGAGGACCTTGTGAATAACTGTGCGGTTGGCCAATTTCTTCAGCGGGAATTTGAAGGCTCCACGCGTCTCAGCCTCCACCCATATGGGTGAGAATTTTCCCATGCTAGAAGTTGACCCGTTTCCGAGCCTGCATTTCTGCAGAATAGGCCCGGGGTCTTTCCTGAGCCCAACCCAAAGGCAGTTGAGCCCATTCACAATGCCTCATGGTTAGCGTTAAATCAGGGATTAACTTTTACATATATAAATTATTTATAAATACCTATTATCTATGAATTCAGTTGATAAAGAGATGAGATATACTATTATTTGGAGTGTGTTCAAATCCTAAGAAGTACCACTTTGTTATGGTTCCAGTCACGGCGCTTAGGGAGATATCCCTCTTGAGTACTTAGGTTTACGCATGAGGGTAATAGACGGCTCGTGCTGTCCAATATTAGTATCGTCTAAGAGGAAGGGAGACTTCGCCCTACCCTTAGATCGTGGATGAGTCCAATCCCTTTCTAAAAATTTTTATAACAAAAAAAAAACTCTTTATAAATTATAGTTGCGAACCATGTGGGACTTAACCTTTGATGCTAGACTATTTAATTTTATAAATTATATTTAACATTTATAAATAAAATTAACATAAATAATAAAAACAGATCTCATATTTAATTTCTAATGTTATTGGGAAAACCTTTTTAATAAATAATTTTATAAATTTTATATAAATATTATCTAAATTTTAAAAGTATACATTATCTTTAATAAGAAATAAATTTATTTAAATTTTTTATAAAAAAAATATTTTTTAACGTATAAAGTTAAAAGACACGAACGACTTTCCACTTTTAAGTTAAGGTTTCTTGTGAGAACTTTGATTTTAGTGATTAGCGTCTTGTTTTGCAGATCCGGTGTTCCCTCCACGTTTTCATCCATTAAACTTGTTCATTTCTCTGCAAAAAGCCATCATTTTGTCATTCTGTGACTCTACAGTAAAGTGTACCATAGATTTCTTCGCAAATTTTATATGCCATTAGTACGATTCTCAGTAACTTTTCCCTTCGATGATGTTAACAATTATATCAATACATGTAAAATATATCACTACCTGCTTTTATCATTATTCTTATTTTTAATATAAAATTTATTTAATTAATTTAGATATATTAAAAATTTTATTAAATTAATTATTTATAATAATTATATATCTATTTTTTTAAATAATACATTTAATTATGTTTATTTAAATTATTATTGATAAAAATTATCTTAATATATATAATCATATAAAAATATTTTTAAAAAATATTATAATTTTAAGAGATAAAATAAATTTAAGTTTTATATTTATTAATAAAATAAAATTAATATATAACTAATAATTAAAAAATTTAACTTTACCTCTTATGGCAAAAGCAAAACATGTGAACAAAAATAAATCAAGAACAAGAGAAACGGAAACAAAATACTCCTAGCCATCCAATCTTCTTACTACATCCATGTGAAAGTTGTGAGGAAAGACAATTCCACGACTATAATGAAACTTTCTTGGGATCCTCTAGAAGCTATTAAACTTCATAGTGTTTCCAAGATTAAAATATTCCTCTAGAGACATCAAGGCATTGTTAACAATTATTCTATCAAACTCATAAGTTAACTCTTAAATTTTACTACTTTTATATTTATAACTTATAAAATTTTATCGATCCTACTTAAATTAATATTAAAAGCAAATTCAGTTAAACTTATAAATTCACTAATTAAGTTTATTATTTTTATATTTTTAACTTATTAAATCATACCAACTAATTATTAAGCATATAGTAATTTTATATATTTAGTGACTTCATATATTAATTTTATAGAATTTTTTGTGTTTAGTGTATATAAATCTGGGTTGAGTTAATTCCAATTATTTAAGTTTAAATTAAATTGATATCATTTTTATATTTTAATTATTTAATTATATACTTTTAATACCTGTTTATTGATAAAAATAAATTAATACAAGTTTAAAATTTGAGTTTATAATATAAATTTATCTGAAGTCGTGAGCTTAATAACTTTATTAACAATAAATAAAGAGCAAATTTAGAAGTAAAGTTATTCTTATATATTTATTATATTTTTTAAATTGTGTACAATTATTTAATACTCCCAAAGTTCGAATTTATGGAAGAATTAAATGAAGGTAGGCGAGACCGCCAAAATTAGAAGACTGTTGCAAGTCAGCGTCAGTTTCCAATTGAGGAGCCAGCCCGCAAAAAGGTTATTTATTGCCCCTTCAAAAATTAGAGCTGTTAAACGGATAGAAATTCATTTCCTATCAAAATCAAGGTGCCACATTATTGTGAGCAGTTATATATTAATTATTGAAATTTGAAATGATATAAAAATTGAAATATTTATGAAATATTAAAAAAGTATACACTTCTCCTTTCATTTTTTTTAAAAAATTAGGTTAAGATACATTCTCCTATTAGCCTCACTATCAAAAAGTATTTTTTTCAATAGTTTTATATATATAATAATATTTTTTAATAATATTTAATATCTTAAATTTAATATGTTTATTGATATTAAAAAAATAATTTAAAAATAAAATTATATAAAATAATATTTTAAAATATTATGTATTACTAAAAAATATATTTTAAAATATTAAATAAACTCTAAATTAGTTTAAAATTTTGAATGTTACAAAAAAAATATTTTAATACATGTTAGATTTATTTTGAATAAATATAAATATTTTTTCTTATAGACAATTATATTTAAAATATTATTCTTATTTTATTATTAAATATATATTTTTAAAATTTTCAATTCTATCTATTATAATTTTTAAAAATCAAACTCAATATCTAATTTTGTTTTGATATAATATGTAAAAAAAAATTAACAGAAGTCTTTTACGGTTTAAACTAACTCTACATCCGTGATTTAATAAAATCTTTTATAATTTTTATTTTCCAAGCTGGAGTGGGCCTGGAAAAATTTGAACGGCCGGGTCGACCTTTACTTTTCTAATTTGAATTGAATTGAATGCATTTGTTTTTTTCAAAAAAAGAATTAGTATGACCATGTGATGTGGGACTGTGGGTAGGGATGAAAATAGGTTAGGAGGCCTGTTAGGGGCTTTTGGTCTAATCTGTTTAAAAAAATATATAGACTCAGACCTGTTTAAAAACCTATTTTTTTTAAGAGGCCAGGCTCAAGCGTCTTACGAAATCTGTTAGGCCTGTCAGGCAGCCTGGGCCTGTTAGTCAAAATTTATTTAATATTAAAGTGTAATAAATGGGTGTTAAACCTACCACATATTTAACACAATACAAGAGTTAAACTATTAAATCAATATGTATTATTATACATTTTATTCTTAAATTTTATTTTAATAGGCCTGTTAGGGGGCCTGTTATGAAGGCCTATTAAGTAGCCTATTAGTATAATTAAAAAAATTAGGCTTTTTAAACAGGCTTAGGGTCAGGCAAGGCATTTATACAGGCCAGGCTTAGACAAAAAAAATAGTCTATAACAGGCCACAGGTCAGACTCAAGTCGAATTGATACTTAACAGGCCTGTTAAGGCCAAAGCTTGATCTGACCTGACTTGTTTCCATCTCTAACTATGGGTACGTCTTTGTGTCTTGTAATAAAAATAAAATAAAATGTATTTAAAAACTTAAATAAAATATTTGATATTATGGAAGTTATATGATCTGTTTTTTTTTTCGAACGATCTATTTATTATTATTTTTAATTAAAATTCACA
This sequence comes from Leucaena leucocephala, assembly GCA_037074615.1. Classification (NCBI taxonomy): domain Eukaryota; kingdom Viridiplantae; phylum Streptophyta; class Magnoliopsida; order Fabales; family Fabaceae; genus Leucaena; species Leucaena leucocephala. Next base: position 3,330,863 of record CM073558.1, on the reverse strand, counting down.
TAACAGTTATATTTTCAGTTGGAAAAAATTATTTTCTAGATTTAACCGTTATTTTTTATTATTTTCTTAACCGTTATTATTACCAGTAGAGGAGTCGGAACCTCCAAGTGTAATTAATGGAGATTCATAAAATTAAAATCAAATCGTAAATAAGATCATTCCATATGTCCGTTGCTCGGTACTGGTGCTGCCGAATGGCCGTTTCCGTAAACACATTATCGTGATTTCCTCTCTACGTCTGTTCTCTTCCCGGTTTTTAGATTGAACTCATCGTCTCTTTTTCGCCGAACCCACATTGCCATCTGCCTTGAAAGTATCGTCAATTTAGGTCTTAATCGCTTCTTTTGACGGTTTGACCCCGAAAGGAGACACAGTTTGTGTCTCCTGGGTCTCAGAAAAAACTGCTCTACTAAAACCTCATTTTTCTTTCTTCCTTCTTGAAAAAGAAACCTGTTTGGCTGTTTGTAACCTTTGATCCAAGAAAAGGGATCTTTCGGGGCTCTCTGAAGGTTTATTTCGTTCCAACTCAGGTGTTTAGGGATTTGGTGCGTACGTGGTCTTGAAGGATTGAGAAATGAATGAGCTTGAAAAGGAAGAGCCTGTTTTTGAGATTGCTGTGGTAATTCCAAGGAGAATCGTGCAGGAAAAAGACGAAGGCTCTGACTGCGTAAATGTCCTTGTACAGGAGTTTAGGAAGGTGGGGTTTATAGTTGAGAGAGTTCATGGCATTGCAGAAGAGTTTATCAAGGTTAGACTACTAAATGCTCTTCTGTTCATGCCTCACTGAACCTCCTTGGCATATTGAGTATTGTCTCTATCCTCTGGAGTACATTCTCGTTGTAGCAATGCAGCGAATGCTAAGATTTGTTAGCACTGCTACATGTCATGTCTTTTTGTTCCTATTTTTGTTGGAGGAAATCGTAGTAGACGGTTTTTTCTTCTTCCAGCAGAAGATTTCTGGACAAGCTTTTTATGGGGGTGTATCTGCCTTCGATTTTTCTCAGTTCTCACTAATCTAATACTTTTCCAGTCATTTGCCGACTTAAGCCATTATTTGTGGTCTAGAGGTGGGGAGTCAGGGTAGTTATCATGCACCCGAAAATTTTTTTGCTATAACTTCACCCTCGATTTTTTTAGCTGGCTGCACCTTTGGAGACGTTGGGAAGGGCTGCATATGAGCTACAAATCAAGAAACGGACTCATATAGGTGATGTCCTGCAATTCCCATGAATTTTAATTGTTCTTCATGTGTTAGTATTTAGTTGCAAATGGGATTGACTAGCATGTGGTTTATGAAATTTCTTTTTAATTATGGCACTGATTGTTCTCGTGTTCAATAGCAGGGATGGATTTGCAATTCCAGGCGGAGGATGCTGATGCTTTTGTGAGACAACCTGATGGTTCAATTTTCAGTTGGTGTGAGCGATTTCAATGCTACTATCATCTAATATATGGAATAGTGAGTTCTTTTTGTAAGGAAACCATTCTCATCATCTGCCCCCTTTCATAATTTGACTTAGCTGTAATGTAATCAGTTCAGGAAAGTGCTTCCATATTAGTTGTCCATTAAATGCCATCTATTAAGTTCGTTCTTATTCTCATTAAGCTGTATTTATTAATTGGTTCTGCACATGCCACTTGTTATTGATTATTGATAAGATGAATGGAACTTAAAAATCTATATGTTCTGTTAGATTTTTTATAGCTTTGTTGCTATGGTCAGTTGCATGTCTGATGAAAATAGCTGGCATGAAATGACATTACTGTATGTATTTCTCCATGGGCTTGTTCATATTTTTGCATCTCCTAGACCATTTACATACCAATTGTAATTTGTAGGTAAATGGCACCGGGTCAGCCACAACCCTTAAATTTGATGGAAAAGAAATCAGGTGGGAAACTGGGGAGAACTTGCTTCGGAAATTGGAATCAGTGAACATTGTTAAGCAAGTTTTTCCTCTGCATGGTATTTTTACTTACACATGCCATCAATTATATTCAGATTTGATGCTACATAAATTTAAACTAAAATTGCTTTTGGTTGATAGATGAAAAGAAGAGACATAAACTTCTTAAAAGTTGGGCACTTCATTGGTGGGATTTCACAAATCAACCAATCGATGAGATTTGTGCTTATTATGGGGCAAAGGTGACTGTAACTCTGAGATATAGAAAAGTGATTTGAAAATGATGTTGTCATCGTTTAATGAAGGGATTAAATGCAGATTGCCATCTATTTTGCCTTCCTGGGAATGTACACACGGTGGCTGCTCTTCCTAGCTGCATTTGGTCTTGTTTTGGGGTTCGTTGATTTTGGGTAGGTCAACTTGTATGTCGTGTCTATTTATGGCTGTTTCCTTGTCCATCTAACGAAACATTAGTTTTGCTAAAACCATGCGAATTGATGTCTTTTAGGTCATTGCAGCTGGTAGTTCTACCCATTTTCTTTGTCGTGGTGATACTTTGGGCTGTAATGTTTTGTCAGTTCTGGAAACGTAAAAACTGTGCCCTACTAGCCAGGTATATTGTGTTTGTGTGTGTGTTTGTGACCATTGTATTTACTTCTCTATGTGCTTCTTTCCCCTACTAAGGTTTTCCTTTGCACCTGTCTCTCCCCTTGATGCTTTTTATTTCTTGATTGGGTTCTGTAGATGGTCTATTGACTCTTCCGTTACAGCAGACCAAGGATATAAGATTCCAGGCAGCAAGGAAATTTCACTACCGCTACCAAACGAACTCATAAAATTGTTAGAGACTGATAAAATGAAAGAGAAGGAAGTATTCCAGAGATATGAGTGGTTTGGGCGACTTATGCGATTTAGAAATGATGCCATTATAATCGTCAGCATAATATGCCTCCAATTACCATTTGAGTTGGCTTATGCGCATCTTTATGAAGTTATTGATTCCGATATAACTAAGTAAGAATCTAAGATTTTTCACTTTTGAGCTTCTATTTTCTAGTGTAAGTGAATGTTTTTATACCTGCCTCTTCTGAGTTCTCAATATTTGTCAAGTATTAAATGCAATACTACATTGTTGTCTGTTCTAAATTGTAAGGGAGATGATAAAGTGTTCCTGGCTATATCAATTCCTCAAATTTGGAATCCATTATCGCAAAGCTAGTTGGCTATTATCTGAAGTCAAGTTGACTTCAGAAACTAGTATTTTAGATGGCACTTGTAGAAAAAAGACTGTTTATAGTAACTAGTAATCTATAATTATGTGTTAGATGTCTTTTTGAATGTCATATTATAAGTAGTTACGTTTTATTCATTAAAATGATACATTGACACTTATTTTAACATTTGCGTTTCAGGTTTGGGCTTACCGCTCTTTATCTTTTTGCCATTCAGTATATTACCCAGTTTTGTGGCAGGGTATCTGTCAAACTTATAAGGTATGAGAACAATGAAAACACTGAAAAACGGGCTGACAGCTTGGTCTACAAGGTAATTATTGGGAGTCTGTTGATTTCTTTTGGCTCTTATTCCCACGACACTTGCAATAAAGGGGCTTGCTTTCTTCTGCAGGTGTTTGGTCTTTACTTTATGCAGACATATATTGGTATTTTCTATCATGCTCTCTTGCATCGGAACTTTTTGACTCTTCGTAAAGTGTTAGTTCAGCGGCTCCTTTTGTCTGAGGTCACACACACAAGTTCGATGTTTCATTTTTCTATCTTCTTTCCTTCTCATGGTTCTTTTTTCCCTATAATTCCCCACTGGTCCCTCTTTCTTCCTCCACTTACTTTGTAATTGAAATTGAGGACATTTTCCAGGTATTTGAAAACTTGTTGGAAAACACGCTGCCTTATTTTAAATATAGCTACAAAAAATACCGGGTTCGGTAAGCCTTTCTATCCTTGGATACGGAATTTGCTGGATTTATTTCATAGACCATTGGCACAGTAGTTTATTTGCCTTTCGTTTCTGAAGACACAAGAAGAAAAAAGAGAAAGGAGAAACGACAGGGAAAATCCAGTTTACTCATAGAGCAGAGAAAGAATATCTTAAGCCTGCTTATAAAGCCAGCGTTGGTGAAGAGCTTGAAGATGGGCTATTTGATGGTATCAAATCCGCCAAACCTTCAAATTTTTTATATTGACTTAAGAAATATCTGTATTGTTTTAGATAAATAATATTTGTTTTTGATTGATGTTCAGAAGGGATATATATACACAATAAAGAATTCTAGATAACCCTAGATACTAATAAAATAATATCATATCTTATCCTATATACAAATTATAGGATATTTATAATCTCCTAATATCTCTACACGCCCCCTCAAGTTGGAGTATAGATGTCAATCATACCCAACTTGTTATAAAGATATTTAACTCGAATCCCATTAAAAGCTTTGGTGAGGAGATCACCCAGCTGGTCATTGGATCTTACATGCCCTGTAGAAATGAAGTTTTCCTTGAACTTGTCTCGAATAAAATGATAGTCGATCTCAATATGTTCCGTTCGTTAATGGAATACCAAATTAGAAGCTATGTGTAGTAGGGCTACTTTGTTATCACACCATAGCTTTGTTGGTAATGAGATTTTAAGGCCAACCTCCTTCAGTAATTGATATATCCAGATTATCTCGCATACAGATTGTGCCATGGCTCTGTACTCCGCTTCTGCACTTGATCGAGACACCACATTCTGTTTCTTGTTTCTCCAAGATACCAAATTTCCTCCTACAAAAACATAGTATCTTGTAGTAGATCGTTTTGTAGCCTTTGATCCCCTATGATCGGCATCACAAAAACACTCAATATCTGTGTGGTCATGATTCTTGTACAATATCCCACAATCTAGAGATCCCTTCAAATAATGTAACACATGCTCTAAGGCTTCCCACTATTGGCCAGTTGGAGATGTTGGAAATCGTGCCCTAGGGGCCAATCATTGTCTTATGAACATTATTGATTTATGAATTTATTAATTGAGTTATCATATTATTTGCATGTTTACTATGATGACCATCCTTGGATAATTCATGATATTATCCTAAATGTCCCTGGTCGATCATCTATGCGGGAGCACAGATGAAATAAGACCAGTATGACTTTGAAGATGTATAGAGATATAAATCAAAGTCATAAGCACATGTAAGAGTACAAGGTGCTGGACCGACCCGCTATGAGAGAACTGCATGGGTAACGTCATAAGCTTCTCTCATATACAAACCATGTCAATACGCCCTTTGACCTGAGATCATCATGGATTCCTACATGACAAAACGCTCAGCTTTGACCTAGTCAAAAGTCACTTTTGACCGAGTGATCATAAAGACTATGTTCGGCCTTAGTGGTTTTTCATGCGGAGGAATGTGAATGGTCAAGATGGAATTTGTCCCTCACATTCGTAGAGAGATATTACTGGGCCCCTCGATGGGTGAGTCTGAGAAATGTATGGCGATACTGTAATGGAAAGGTAGTTCCATTTCTATAGTCAGACTACTCAGGGATCGAGAAAGTAACGGTCAGGAATAGGAGGATGACATTATCCATGCCTCATCCATGACCAAAATATCGCGTGACAGAAGGGACATGATATGGTTGTATAAAAGGTTACATCATTTATCGATAGTCGTTATGTCTTGCTAGAGACCGCTTGCGACTTGTGGGCTAGTATAGCAAATGGCCCACTGCCAACTTCATATGGGCCTACAGGGTCGCACACAAAATAGCCCAACACGAGCTATGATGTCCAGATTCATTGAATCTAAGACATGTCCAGATTCAATGAATGATCCAGGATAGATGTATATATATTTATTTATATTTATATTCGTATATATATATATATATAAATTCGTATATATACATTATATGTATATATGAGATTTAATTTATAAGGATAAATTAAATCTCTATCACGTTTGAAATTTGAAATTCAAATTGATAGAATATCTCATATAAGAGATATTTATAAGATTTAATTTATAAGGATAAATTAAATCTCTATCATGTTTGAAATTCGAAATTCAAATTGATAAGATATCTCATATAAGAGATATTTATAAGATTTAATTTATAAGGATAAATTAAATCTCTATCACGTTTGAAATTCGAAATTCAAATTGATAGGATATCTCAAATTTGATTTATGAGAATAAATCAAATATAGTTCAGTCTCATCTTTATTTAAAATTAAATAAATGGGTAATTAAATCTGTGGGACGGATTTGATATTATTTATTTAATTAGTTTCTTATAAAATTATACAATATATGATATTGTATTAATTTTGGAATTAATATAAGATTAACTCCAAAATCCAATTCGGTTGACAGAGAAAAACGCATAGCATCCTATATATCTGATTTTAGGAGCTGCGTTTTGGACAGAGAAACATATAGAACATAGAAAGGCCGAAGGGGACTCTGCAAAAGGTTTGCAGATAAGAAACTGCCGAAATAGAGACGGAGAGGACGAACTCTTGAGAAAGCCCTGGAGGGACAAGAGACGCTAGCACGTCGTTCGTGGTTGGAACGCTGTTCGTGTGGATACCAATAGAGGAAGCCGACCTGAGTCGTCGACTTCTTGTGATCAGAAAGGGAGCACGAGCCGCAGAGAGAAGCTGTGAACGTCGTGACCGAAAGCTGTGGAAGTCACTGAGGCACACTAAGGGTAATACTTCTTCCCACTTGACTTAAACACATACGGTAGATCCTGGCAAGGAATGGAAAAATCTTTAAATTAATTTCCGCTGCTTGTCTTCCAATTCCTTACAGGAGAGACTATAAATTGGTTAAGAATACTCACTGGATAAGTGATATCAGGACGAGTAACTGTAAAATAATTCAATTTTTCAATCAATCTCCTGTACCTTTCTGGGTTCTCAAACGGTTTGTTCTTAGCAGATTCAACGGGATTTTCATATGGTATATGACCATCAACATCAAGCAGAGGATTATAAACCATAGGAAAACTAGTTGAAGCAGCTCCTAGTTTTCTAGTTTCTTTTAGTAAATCAAGAACATATTTTGTCTGAGTCAATAAGATGCCCTTTCTGCTCCTCATAACTTCAATTCCTAGGAAGTACTTTAATGAACCTAGATCCTTCATCTGAAAGTGGGAGTTAAGGAATGACTTGAGTGATGGATCCCCGAGGTATCACTCCTTGTAATTACAATGTCATCGACGTACACAACTAGTAGAATCATGCCAGTACTTGTTCTCTGATAGAACACAGAATGATCACACTTATTCTGGCACAAACCAAAGTCCTTCACAACAGTACTAAATCTGTTAAACCATACCCGAGAACTTTGCTTCAAGTCGTATAAAGATCTCTTAAGACGACACACTTTACCACACTCCCCCCTGAGCAAGATCTCATAAGGCAATACACTTCTTCAAGAAGATCACCATGTAAGAATGCATTTTTGATATTTAATTGAGAGAAATCCCAACCATTTGTAACGGCTAGCGATATGAAGAGACGAACAGAGGAGAGCTTGGCCACAGGTGAAAAAGTCTCAGAGTAATTAACACCATATTTCTGAGCATAGCCTTTAACAATAAGACGAGCCTTAAGGCGTTCAAGTGTCATCAGCCTTAATTTTAGGGGTCAACACCCATCTACACCCAATGGCTTTCTTTCTTGCCGGTAAATCCACTAAGGTTCATGTACCAGCACGATCAAGGGCCGTCATCTCTTCTTCCATAGCAGTACACCAACCCGGGTGGGACAAGGCCTCAAGAAGGGAATGAGGTACTGAAACAGTGTCTAAAGATGCAATAAAGGCACGAGAAGCAGAGGAAAGGTGGTTATATAAAACAAAAGACAAAATAGGATAAGCACAAATACGTTTACCTTTGTGGAGGACAATGGGCAAATCAAGTGAGGAATTTGGATCTAGGACAGGAAGTGTCTCTGAGTCAGGAACTGGGACAGGCTTAGGTTAAGTAGTGTTTTCTACAGGATCTGCTGAAGAAGTAGACAATGGTGGGGCAAAATCTGGCGTAATGGTCTCTTTCAAACGTTTGGAATAGACTTGAGATAAAGGTAGTTGACTAAGGGCCGATACAGGAGCTGGGACTGGTGATGGTGAGTGAATGATAGAATATACCAAAAGAGTATCCTCTTCCGTAGGTGGAAAAGGAGGGGTTGAGTGTTAGAAGCAAAATATGCAATAGATTCCTAAAAAGTGAGATCTGCAGACAACATATAACGATTAAGAGTAGGAGAAAAACATCGATAATCCTTCTAATCATGAGAGTAACCGAGGAAGACACTTGAGGGACTTAGGATCTAATTTAGAGACAATAGGACGCATATCTTGAACAAAACACATACATCCAAAAATCTTAGGATCAATGGGAAACAAAAGTTTGGAAAGAAAGAGAGTGATGTAAGGAATGTGACCATCAAGAACAAAGGAGGGCATGCGATTAATGAGAAAGCAAGCAGTGGAGACCACTTCTGCCCAAAAGAGTTTTGGAAACTGCATTTGAAATAAAAAGGCACGGGCTACTTCTAATAGGTGACGATTTTTTCTTTCCACAACAGTATTCTGAATTGGTGTATCCACACAAGAAGATTGATGTAAAATTCCGTTTTGAAGCATAAAAGAGCAAAATGATTCAGAAAAAAATATTCTTTGGCATTATCACTACGCAAGGTATGGATAGAAGTATTGAATTAATTTTTAACTTCTGCAGTAAAGGCACAAAAATAAGAGAATAACTCATAACGATTTTTCATTAAATATAACAAAGTAGTGCGAGAATAATCATCAACAAAGGTAACAAAGTACTTAAAACTAGCTTTGGACTCAACTGGACACAGACCCCAAACATCATAGTACATTAACTCAAAAAGAGACGAAACTCGTTTATTGACTCGAGATACTAAAGGAAGACAATGATGTTTAGCAAAACTGACATGACTCACAATCTAAGGACGACAAATGCTAAAACTGAGGATAAACCTTTTTCAGAGATGATAAAGATAAATGACCCAAACGACAATGTACTTCAAAAAGAGTGACACTACTGATACAAGCTACTGCACGATATCCCTGATCATTAAGGAAGTAATGACCACCAGATTTGTAACCCCTACCAATAATTTTCTTCGTCAAAAGATCCTGTATTAAGCAATGGTTAGGAAACAATGAGACCCAACAATTTAATTCACGAGTAAGTTTACTAGGGGATAAAAGGTTAAATGCAAGGTTAGGGACATGGAGCTCAGATTTCGAATGAATAGTAGGTTCAATAATGCCAGAGCCAAGAACACGAGATTGGGAACCATCTGCAATGGTGATATTAGAAGGGTTGGTATAAGAAGTATAAGTGGAGAAGAGATAGCGGTTACCTGTCATATGATCAGTAACACCAGAGTATATAATCCATTTGGAGAAAGAAGATATAAGGGCAGTAGACTTATTATCTGTTGTAATAGCAGCATTCACAGGAATCGTAGTGACTGCTGGAACCATCATAGAAATTGCGTTAGTATTAGTCGCAGCCATAAAAAAAGATTACTAGAAGAACAAATTCTTATCACGTTAGGGACAAATAAAATAAGCAAATCAGAAATACAAGTAGTTATAGTAGGAGCCATTTAACAAATAAGGAGCCACTAAAATTACTGAACAATCAAATAGTCTAATATATCCAAACAGAACCAAGTGATGGTTCCCACAACAAATCTGAAGTTGGGAACAAAAGGGTGCTATGTCACCGTGAAGCTAACAAAGAAGTACAAGTCTAAGCAAACGCAGAGAACTCAAAATGGTTCCCACGGCTGTTCTGATACCATATTGTTTTAGATAAATAATATTTGTTCTTTATTGATATTTAAAAGGGATATATATACACAATAGAGAATTCTAGATAATCCTAAATATTAATAAAATAATATCATATCTTATCCTATATACAAATTATAGGATATTTATAATCTTCTAATATCTCTACAATCTGGAACGGAAGTTATACATTCAGATCCATAATAAAGCTGTAATTGGTACAGCTGTACATTTCTTTTGTGAGAATTGGTTTCCCATTGATTGTTGAAATCCAGTAAAGGGAACTAGTTCCATTATAAACATTTGGCTTAAATGGTTTGAGAGAAAAATATGTATGTGGGAAGCTTCATTTCTTGTCTTGATTTGAAGACCAGAAAGCAAATGACTTGGATTTTAATAATAATTTCAAACCTGTTGCAGATTTCTTGGAGTTGGCATTGCAATTTGGGATGATTACGATGTTTGCTTGTGCATTCCCCCCAGCATTTGCTTTTGCCACTGTGGTATGAATTCTTTTCCCTAGCCTTTTTGCCTTTAAACATTAATTTTATCATAACTAGCTTCTGTAAAGTTAATAAAAACTGAGCTCCTTCATTGTTCAGAACAACCTTATGGAAATCAGAACAGATGCTTTAAAGCTGCTCATAATACTGAGGCGGCCTGTTCCTCGTGCTGCTGCAACAGTTGGAGCCTGGCTTCACATATTCCAGGTAAATACATGGCCTTAAGGATGTCGGTTGTGATAGAGGATAAACCCTCATACTACTAATGATTTAGGAAAGTTTTGTTGGTTGAGAAGAGTTACCTGCATCGCAACCGGTGTCATAGGTTTTGGCAATAAATTAAGAAAATACTCCCTTTTGTCCTAAATATAAGGTTAATTTGAGGGTTTTAATTTTGTCCTAAATATAAGGTTCTATTTCGTTCTGTTTCCTCTGTTTAAATTTTTCTTCCCCATAAAAACCCTATTTATTGGAGCATTTTTATTTGTTCGCGTTAAATTCTAACCATTAAATGGAAGGGTTATTTCTGGAAAAGTGACACATTTTCTTCATACTAATTACAAATTACAAGTAACCAACTTACATTTTTTGGATTCTACGACTTAGTAGTTAATAGGACCTAACCTATATTTAAGACCGGAGGGAGTAATTGCTTCTAGTGAATCCAAGTAATGTGTGTTAGTGTCAGTATTGCATAATAAATAATGATTGAGTGGCCAGTTTTATACTTACACCATTAATGAGTCATGAAACATGAGAAAGGTTTATGATTTATGTTGGGCTGAGTGAATGAATGATCTACATGTTTGTACAAATACAATAACTGTATTTTTATATGAATGAGCAGAACCACATCTTACGCGTATGATGTAAAAACGTCTTGATACCCTAAAATTTAAACTATGACCACTTATCATGAAGTTTGTTTATAATGCATGTTCCATTTTATCTTTCATTTTACAGTTTCTCATAGTGATGTCTATCTGCACCAACTGTGCACTTTTAGTATGGTTATATGATCAGGAGGGAAAATGGAGTATAGAGCCTGGACTTGCAGCCATTTTAGTTATGGAACATGTCCTCCTGCTGATTAAGTTCGGCTTCTCTCGCTTGGTTCCTGAGGTGGGCTCATCCCATTTTAAGTGACCATTTCAATTAAATAATTGAACTCTATCATCCCTTATATATTTACTTTGTATAACATAAAATCAATTAAAATAAGCTTGATTCTAGTCTTTCTTTTGGAAGTCATTTTGTCCAACGATTGAGTGAGATCAATGATCACAGGAGAAAGTTATTTTCTTTGCAGGAGCCTGCTTGGGTCAAAGCAAACCGTGCAAAATATGCAACACAGGCACAAGATATGTGTTCTAAGAAGCTTTTGAGGACAATTTCTGGGAAGATGGATTTTGATGAGTTTGCAGTGAATCATAAGGACTCTTTATACAAACCACTTGATCAAAAACCTCTTAGTAAAAGTTAAAGGAAGATTATGTGGGTAGATTGTGTATAGTAAAGAAGAAAATTTGCTTCAGTTCATATGTTGTGTTTCCCACGGGTGCGTGGATACACAAACCTCACCTAGATAAGTTTAGTATTCACTTGAAGTGTGAATCTGGAAATTACAGTTCAGTCGACCTATCTATTGAACAGAGTGAAGTGAGTTTTAAGGGGCACAAACAATATTTCATCGCTGCCCCAGTTTAAAAGTTGACAAAGCAAGTGTATAAATGAGATTTTGACTATATTGAAGGGGTATTTTATGTTGCCCTGAAAAAAGTGGGGCTTGTAGCTTTTTGAAGTGCTTGCATAATGCATACGAAGGTGTTTATAAATATAGTAATTATTTTTTTTTGATTAATTACATTCCTTTTACATATCACTAAATTGTAATTTTTTTCATCTTTGAAAATTTTATTATTTAATTTACAATGACTAAGATATGAGTTGGTATTTATGGTGAATGACTGGAAACATCACACCTAGGCTAAGATATGAGTTGGTATTTATGGTGAATGACTGGAAACATCACACCTAGGCTAAGATATGAGTTGGTATTTATGGTGAATGACTGGAAACATCACACCTAGGCTGAGGATCCGCGCCCCCCCCCCCCCCCCCACCCCCACCCCAAACAAAAAAAGACAAAGCCCTTTTTTCCTTTTTCTCACCAACAATTTGATGTTTAGCTAAAGAGGCCCTTGAGAATGAAATCTTTTCCCTTCAATCAAAAGTTACGAATTATGCCAACAGGAAACAGAAATTAGTCCAAATAATAAATTGACTCAATATCACTTATACAAAATTTTAAGTTTAAGTACTTACCTACTATAACTAAATGCACAACATAAATCAAATCTAAATATCGCCAAAGCAAAACTCCAATAAACTAGATAGGTGAAAAAAAAATGTTAGGAATTATGATCTACCAATAGTTCAAAATTCTAAGCACATACTGCACGATAAATGGTTTCTTCCCCTTTCAGTCAAAGGTATAAATTTCTTGCCAAAACAAAACTTTCAATATTTCTCCTTTTGGTCCAGAAAAACTAAAATTATTTTCAGAAAAAAATTATAACCAAATCACCCTTAAATTTCTCTGTCTAGAACCCTTTTCCATGGTTTTGAAGAGCCCATTAAATCGCATAAGCAATGACAAATTAACATATCCCTACTTTCAATGTCGCTGTTGAACTCAGCGAAGACTCGGCATACCATGAAGGATGCTCTGGTTATTACTCTTTTAGGTAGAAGATTGAATGGAAACAAACTCACAGGAAAATATGTCACGCCGCAAACAAATAAGTCTAAAACTATACCATTCGAGTTTTGATTTTGTATAGAAGGATAATAAACACCTAGCCAAGCTCAACTCAGTATAAAGTTCTAGGAACACAAATCACAGGAAAACACTGGGTTGAATTAAAGAAACTCTTTGCGATTCACTTTCTGCCAGGAACCTTGGCAGCCTGTCTGTTCCTCTTCTTAACACCAGACTTGGCAACTTTGAGGCTCCTATGAACAGCACTCAACCTTGCAAGGGCTGCCTTCTTAAGATCAGGCCTGTAGTGGTTGTCTGCCACCTACAATGCACAAGTGATTCTTCATCATGTTTAAAAAAAACAGAAAAGAGGCGGACGATGTAACAATTGAGAGATGAAAAATTTTAGAAGCATCCACAGAAACAAATAGAGAAAAAAATGCAAGACAAACAGGAACAGATTGGAAGGTACAAGTGCATGAATTTTTAAAGCCATGATTAATATTGATTGTATTATCATTGGCGGAGAGGAAAACTAATTGGCATAGAAACATCACTGATGTATGGCCTTTGTTAATGCATCACAGTGAAACAGCACATGGCTAAACTGTACAATCCATTTCCCTTTTATATTTACTGGGAGTAAGATCAAGTACAAATAGATGTAGCGACTTGTTCGAGGCCGTTATCAATACTAAAATCAATTTGATAGGCACGGAGAATCGCCAGTTCAGTTCTTTTTGCCAACCTTCAAGGCATGAGGCACCATTTATTTATGCAATAGATGCTCTTGCTCTGCTAATTGGCTTTTACATTCACAACGAAACACTTGTCAACAACACACACTAAACACATGCTATAGAAAAAGAAGATTTAAACAAACCAGATGTCACAAGCATGCACCATGCAAAACTGAAATCTTACCAACTACATACAGACTGTTTATGCAGATTAAAAACATAGCCAAATAGATGAACAAAGAAGATTCATAGCTTATTCACTTTATGCTTATCAAGGCATCACCGTGAAACAGCACATTACTAAACTGTGCAACCCATTTTCCTTGTACATTTACTGGAATAAGATCAAGTACAAATATAGATGTAGCGACTTGTTCGAGGCCGTCATCAAAACTAAATCAATTTGATAGGCACGGAGAATCGCCAGTTCAGTCATTTTTGCCAACCTTCAAGGCATGAGGCACCATTTATTTATGCAATCGATGCTCTTGCTCTGCTAATTGGCTTTCACATTCACAACCAAACACTTGTCAAACAATACACACACAAATAACTTGGTGTAACAGCCCACGCCAAAACTGCTGCCCATTTTCCATGTTCGTTTGCTGGGAGTAAAAATGTAACTTCACTGATGCCCCATGTTATATAGAAACTTCCACACAACATTCACCAATTGCTTAGTGTAGAATGAGGAAGAGATCACAGGAGCCCATCAAGGCAAGTATTTATAAGCTCAGAAGCCAAGCGTCACAAGCAGATTTCACAGAAGGAATCCAGCTAGGGATTCTTCTTACATGTTAAAGGCTCATCACTGCAAGGAAAAACCTAGTCCCAGACGGGGAGTGTGCTAGCATGCAGGTGGGGATGTGACAACCTAGCATGACCGACAGTATCCTACTTGTTCAATATAATTGCTCAAAAATCGTCAATTCTAATAAGTGAAACAACACCACTGCCATATGATATTCAGACAATTCGATAAAAAGTTAACCAATAGCTTAGTGTAGTATGCGGAAAGAAGACAAGACAAAACATCCAGGCAGGCAACAACACCAGCTCAGAATCCAAGCGTAACAAGCATATTTCATTGAAGAAGCCTCAACTTGGAATTCCTCTTACATGTTAAGGCTCATCATCACATGGGGAAAAACCAGTCTCGTCACAAAGAGTTAACAAGATTTCAACTTACTAGGTTTTTTTTGGATAAAGTTTTTCAGTGAATAACTTGTTAGGTCTTTAAACGGGTAAGCGTACACACACATATACTCGTACACATATGTAGTGTGTGCGAGTGTAGACACGCTAGTCAGGTAAATAGAAACAATCCATTTTTGCCAATTAATACCTGGTTTACCACAGCCTTCGCCATTCTTGGGAACTCCTTTTTCATGACAGATTTATGAAGCAAAGAAGCAGGCTTGTTCTGTTTCTTTGTCTTGGTAGTTGCAAGCAACACAGATTGATCTTTATCCGCAGGTTGAATAGTGATGGTCTTCTTGTTTGCCAAACCTGACATTATGCACATGGTACAATACATAAACAGATCAGACAACTAACTCAAGCATTAGATCACTTCCCCACTCTCGAAAAGAGCTATGTACAATCAAAAGATCATAAGTTCTAATCACAAATGACATTTAAACACAACCCATGAATCTACAAATCAAATACTTGTAAATAGATTGACGAAAATGCAGCAATTTTTTTTTTAAAAAAAGGCATAACAATTACCAGAGTGTTTGAAAGAGTTGAGATTGTAGAGATTATTGCTCTCTTTGCTGAACTCGACGCTCTGAGTGCCCCTGCCAAACTCTTTAACCAAAAAAGAGTTGTTTTTCTTCACGATCTCCCATATGAGCTGCCCTGATACTGTGGCCATCTAATATTTATTTTTTTCTGCAGAAACAGATCAAAATCATAAAAAATGCAAGCCAACAAACCCTAGGCAAGCTACGACTCGCACACAAGAGGCAAAAAACCAACCTAATGGCTTCCGCTTGTTCAAGGGTGTGATGTGAGCGCCGGAGACAGAGTAGTATCAAGCTTTATAGTAGCGAAACCCTAATTGTGATAATCAATCCGGGTCTTGCGAGTTTGGCCCATTTCCAATATTTTTGGTGACACCCATTTCGAACATTTTTGGATGGCCTTGTTCTATTCTAGTTGAAAAATAATTATATTTTCTAAAGTATATTATAAATAATACAATTAATTATAAAGTATTGCCAGGGAATAGCCCACAAGATATTATATGATAAAAGAAAATAAATCATCTAAAAATTATTTAAATTATTTTTTTATTAATTTTTAATTAAAATACAAGATCATAATGTTCGATAATATTATTATGCATATAATTTAATTTTTTGTTTGAAAAAAATCATACATTCACTTGACAAAAAAGCAGAACATACCGACACTGAATCGGTCCAATGGTATAATATTCTACTAAAGTCGTTCAAACATCTAATTATAAGATTTACGAAACCACTTAGAATTTTAATTATAATGAGCGAATTATATGGTAAATTCTGCACAGCATAAGTTTTATTTTTCAACAGAACTTTCCCTATGGTTTCCTTTCCATCACGTTTCTTGCAAAATGCAGGTTGATATTGACTGTAGTAACTTGCAAATGAGCAACTAACAAACTGCATAAGAATCAAGATCAAAGTTGACAACAGAAACTGATATTCTCACAAAGTCTGTATTTTTTTCAGCTGTGATTTCATAGAGCCTTGAAATAAACTATCAAGTCCCAGCCTCTTATAATACAATATGATAAACTATTACTGAACCTCTAAATCAACCTGAATTTATAACTCCTGTTAAGATCCTAATATCAGGTTACCAATACCTAATACTAGATCATCTTTACAACCTCGCCCCTAAATTTTACATTATTTACAAAACCAAGAGAAGCCAAGGATTAAACTCCTACCCTACTCAGCAATGTCTTTGAAATTGTACATAAGATTCCACCTTCACGGTGGAATATGTTGTGTTGCAAACTGAACTAAAAATCCCTCCAGATTAATTATTAAATTACCAAATCTCCATAAAACCCGTTCACTGTAACTTCCTCCCCATTATGTGAGGTCAAGGGTTTGTCGCTGGTAATACACGGTGGGTTGGCCGAGCTTGACCATTCACAGCCTCATTTATCCGACTAAATACTACTTTTAGGGGAATGCAAGCTATGACAGGACCTTGGAACTTATCTACTACCGGTTTTCTCTCCTCTTCTGATTGCCTGTGACCTGTAAGTGATGACAGTTTCCGGATCTTTTTATTCAACAGCCCGGATTTCTTCGTCCTGGAAGATTTACTAGATGAAACATGTGGCAAATTCTTGCTAGGAAGTCTTCCACCAGCTGAGTTTGGTTTAAATGCATAATAGTTGCCACCACTGGTCAAGTTACCTCCAATGCTCCTCAACATTTCATCACAATGTCTGTCATTCAAGGGCTCAACTGTAAGAGGATGTCCAACAATTGCTTTGCCATTCAGTTTACTCATGAGAGAAACCAAAGGGACATGTTGTGGCCGGTAGCTGGCTTTAACTTCTATCTTAACGTCATATAACAAAGCGTCGGAACAATGATTTCTTCCAGGAAAATCAGCCATAGGATATCTGGAGTTAACAATAAACCTGGACTGGCGATAAGGAAGCAATCTCTGAGGTGTGAGAGATCCATCAGGCAATAACTTTGCCTCTGTTGCACTCCTGGCATGCTTGCTCAAGCCCTGGAACCCATCTAGTTGGCCCTCACCAACCGATTTGCAATTGGTCTGGGATGGACAAAGGTATGAGGATGTCAGTGCCCCTGTGGTCTTCAAAACAGCTTTTTGTCCAGGACCTTGAGAGAATTCATCTGGGTTCTCCATACTTGCCAAATTAGCATTGGATTCACCACCCGCATCCGCATAATTTCTTGAGACCTGTTTCCTATTTTTATTTGTATTTCTGGAGTTCCTCTTTCCTTTTGACTGCCACTTTGAACTACCTTTCTCACCACTATGGCTAATGTTATTATGACCAGCAGCTAGAGTCATACAACCTGAATCATTTTGGCCCTCGTTAGCTGCCAACAAGGCTTCTGATTGACCACCATGACAAGATCCTCCCAATGCACCATCTTGAGGCTTTTCAGATGAAGAAGAAACAATAACAGGTGAAAAGCCTGGCAGAAGAAAAATTGTCACTACAAACAGCTTGGCCACCCTAAAACTTCTGAAATCATAGATTACACAAGGCAAAGAAGTAGCATGACTGAACTGAAGCAAAAGCAGAGAACAAAAATAAAAGAACGTTAAGAGTTTTACAGACAAAAAGGCATGTAGTAGGGAAAAATGAAGGAATCATTATAATTTATAAGCAAAGCAACGAGGGTTGATACTAAGCTGCTGCAAAGTGAACTGAGAGCTGTAAACGACTGTCCATCACATAAAATAGAAATACAAGATCCTCAAGAATTCAAAACGCTAATCACTCAAGCATACCTGGAGTGTGTTTCTCCTCTCCCAAATCTCCAACAAATGGCACATCAAATAACTTATCTGAGGAACCATTCCCAACTAACCCTGACATGCCCGAAGTATCATTCTCCTTGACCCTTTGACTAATTTCAGTAGCATTTAATGCAGTTCCATTTTCACATGCTACTCCATTACCGTCAGAATTGTGAACAGCTAATGGAATACCTTTCTTTGACCCATTGGAATCCAATCCCGAAATTTTTCCATCAGATATCCCACAAAGTGGAGAACTGGTTGGATTCAGAAGCTGATCACAGGTGACAGGAACTGACACCATGTCTGTACTCTCCAAAACCTTTGTTAACGGTCGGCGTCGGTTTTTTCTTTTCAGGAATTCATGAACATTTGCCACTTGTGATCTCTTTCTTTTCAGTGATGGATTAACCTTACCACCATTAACAGAAGTGCCATTTGCCAAGCAACTTCTGGTGTTTGAATTGCTTGGGGAAGCAGTTTCCTGCTGAACTACATCAGTTGTTCCTGCACCATGGGCCCTTCTTTTTGACACCACACCAGTGCCCAGGTCCTCAAGTCCTCTCATTCTCTTGACTCCTTCAGTTCCATCATCTTCTGAGTCATTAGGGGTTCTTCTTCTCCTACCCTGAACAGATTGCACCTTGGAAGAACCATTGTGATTTGGCTCTTCAAAAGATATACCAGATTGAGATAATTCTGGAGCTGAATTAGCATTGTCTTCAGATTCACTGAGATCATCAGTATCATCATCATTATCATCACCAGAATTGGACACAACTGGTGATTCTCCAGCTACAACACCATGTTCACCAGTTGATTTATCTTCTCTGGAGAAATTTAATGGTTCCTTGCCTAGGCGAGCACTCTCAAGTTCAAGAGCATGGAGGATTGCATCTTCTCTGCGAGCATACTTCACTGCCTTCTTGTTTGCATTCGCCACAGATGCCTTTGCTCTTTCAATGCATTCATTATACTCTCCACAACGGAAAGGTTTTACTCGCTTTGACTTTTCAAGATTATACCAATCCCTATATCACAGAAGAGATTTCACCAAAATGAAACCATGTAAATCAGTACCAAAAAAAACACAGAGAGAGAGAGACCATGTAAATACATTAATAAAACTCTACAACTTCAACAGCATCAAATTCAAGAGATATAACTGTGAATCTGAATCACAGCATCCTAGGGAGACATGTATCTAACATCTTGGAAGAGGTTACAGTGCAAAGGTAGCTCGCATCTATTAAAAAAAAATGCTACAGCAAAATAATTTACCACAATCTTGGCATAACAGATTCTAGTTATTTTGAAAGTTCTTTCTTCCAGCTTATCAAGACAGATACAAAGCAGGCATCTTACACCCTATTATCTCGGCCTGGGACTGACAGAAACCCATGGACAAGTTTTACGTGCTGAAAGCATGAAATATAGGAATATCCATATAAGCACGAATGCAAGAACACCATATTTGATCATCTATTCCAAGACTGTGCGAGAATGTGAAGCAACCATAAATCAGAAGGAAGCAAAATATTTTCTGGAAAACTTAACCTTTGCTGCAACACCAATTGAATTCCATCCAATTAAGTAACAAAAGAAAAAAAAATCTCTTTTATGAGTTTCAACAAAGATTACACAAAGGTCTTCAGCTTACAAACAGTACCACAGGATAAAAATAATAAAATGTCCACAATAAGCAATGATCTATAGATTACAGACAAACCTCAATGCAATTTTCCACTATAATGGTTCAACCAAACAATTGACCAATTACTACTTCAGACTTCAGATTATCTTAAATGGGATGCCAAAATCTCTTTACCAAGCTGTTTGGCAATCATGAAATGCAAAGAAAGATCACTAAATTTTCTGTGAAACCCAATACTGACTCATGGACAAATAGCCATTTTAGGCCTTAAGTCTACAGTCACCTACCATATTACATCCATAGCTCGCTTCAGTCCAAAAAAACCCTTTACCTTAGAAAGAGGAAAAGAAATATTTGAAGATGCAAAAGGCAATAAAAAAGGATGAACTGATAAATCTTATGATGAGATACAGTTATGCCAACACAAGCTACCAGATATTACAGCTTCGTCACAATTGCATTATATCTCAAAAAGCGCACTTAGTCACTTAGCTATATCAACAAGAGCATTACTAGGAACCAGATTATGGAACTAGCAATTTAAAAGGGAAACAAATAGAAGTTGCAAACTGTCCTATCAAAATGAAGAGAGAGAATAATGAAAATAATATAAAAATCTAAAAGCAATATTATTAGGTCAATAAAGTAGGTATAAAACAAAAACAAGCACTCACACGCTTGCGTCCTCGCGACCTAACAGCTTAACTGGAGTGCCCGATCTTGGAGAAACCAAACAACTCTCAGACAATTCATCGATGCCCATTATCCGGCCAGGCCACCAGGAACCATTACGCCGACGGACCCAAACCAAACCACCGACCGAAGCATCGATTTCGTTAGTGTTGGAGTTGGACTCTCCCGAACTACCCATTTCCCAAAGCGAACAAAGAAAGAAAATTAAAGACTTTAAATCCCAAAATCAATCTCAACCTGCCATTGATAAGTAAGCAAAGTCTAGAAGATGATCAAAAGCTTCCCTTTAGCTGAAAGCTCACACCCTCCAAGCCTAAAATCCCACAAAAGACAGAACAATTAAAAAAAATCAGAGAATTTATAATCTTGCATGCCTAGAAAGAGAAGAGCAGAAAACCCCTGAAAAGCAAACAAAATAGTACAACTTAAAAAACTGAAGAACTTGATTAGAAGAACAAGGCCAACATACCCGGACAGAGCTGCGAGGATAAAACGGACAAAGAAGGGGCACAGATGGAAAGGGTTTATTGCGTATGAAGATCTAAAGCAGAAATGGCACAGAAAAGAAGCAGAATGAACAAGGGATCTAATATTTGTATTGTTTTTCAGTATCTGATGCTTATTTTTGACATTTCATGGATACACTAGTAGTTTTAGTGATTTTCTGATTTTCCCACTTGCAGTTGCGTGCTGGGATTACATCAGAAGCTCGTCTATGCCACGCAGACAGTGCGAAAAGCGAGTGAGTGAGGTAGGGGGGCGAGAAGCAGGTCCTGGAAATGGGAAGAGAGAGCTTCTGTTTGGATCAAACATACCTTTTGGTATATTTATGCCAAGAGAGACAAGGCGCTTGTTTCCGCCGGAGAGAGAATGGGTTCTTGTACGGTTCTAGTTATAAGGTAAAAAAAGAGAAGGGTAAACATACATCATAAATAGTAAATCTGGAGAATAGAGGACTCGTTTTCTAAATACCAAAATATTGAAAATTAAAAACGTAGAAAGTAAAGTGGTGTAATAAAAAATAATTAATGAATGACCAAAAAAATAAAAATAATAGAGTTTTTTTTAAAAAAATACTAACAATATTTAATTATCTCTTTTAATCTTTGTCAACGGATTTATAATATTTACAAAATCCTTCCTTCTGAATAAATATGTGTTTACTTCTTTTCAAATAAAAATTTATTGAAGTATATCCATGCATTAAAATTAGGCTTTTTTTTAAAAAAAAATATTTATATACATGCATATATATTCTTTTTTTTAATAATCTACATGCATTTTCAATCTACTTGCAAAGTTTTTTTTTTTATGAATGAGGCAAGGTTTTCTATTTGACATATTTGTTTCTTTTTTTATTATTATTTTTATTTGCATTGGGGAAATTATTTTTGATATTATAATATAATATTCTATTGTCCTGAAAAAGTAACTTACAACAAGTCAACCAATTTTTTTGCTAAAAAAGGTCAACTAATGTTTATTTTTAATATTAAATAAAAGAAAATAAGAGTGTATGAGTGAGAGTGAAACGGAGAGAACGTTACAAACTCAAAAAATATAACTGTGTTACTATTTTATATGAATAATAAAACTTATTATAGGCATTATATTTTATATTAATATTAATATGATCAAGATGTTTATCTTGCGCAAATTTGACCTTGTGCTTAAAAATCCAAAGGGAAGAATGAAAATTAACAACCATATAAGGGAATAAATACAAAATGAGATATGCACATAATTAAAATTTACAACTCAAATTTTTATATTTATATGTATTTATTTTATATTAATTTTTTATAAGACATTTAATAATTATCATTCTCCCAAAAACAATTTGTCATAAAGTTTGATGGAGGTGGGTGATTGGATGTTGTTGGGATAATTTTTTTTTTGGGTAAAATAGCATATAATGTTTTAATCTTATTTTTTAAGTATTAAAAATATTATCAGTGAAATTATATTATAAATAATATTAAAATATTATCTATACCTAACAAATAATATTAAAATATTATGTGATATTTTATCCTAACTTCTTTTTAGATAAAACTATATTATAATTTAGTATTTTTTAAGTCATCACTATAATCAAATATAATATAAATAATAATATAATTATTTATATACTTCATCTCCTATTATGCATAACCTGTTGAAATTATATCACTAGATTAAGACCAGAGTATTTATAAAAATTATTTTAATTTAATCTGTATAAGATAAATGAATCATATTTTTACCAATTATACTAATTTTTATTGCATAAAAATGAATCTTTTGTATATAATAAAAACTATATATATATTTTGTATATTCTAAACATAATTATGTATGGATATTTAAACTTTAAAAATGAAGTTATAGTATTATATTTATTGTGTAGCATTTATCTCCCAACATCCAATTGAGTAGGCCAGTATTAGTGAATTAGCAACAAATTTGTTTTGAGAATTGGCATTTAGGTCCAATAATTAATACTTTAATCCCCATTTAAAAAAAAACAATTTATTAATATAATATATTATAGTTATCGTATCCATGTGCTGGGAGCGCAAGCCAATTTCAAACGGTGCGTTTGAGGCGTGGTCTGCTTCTAGGGTCTTTTTCCCGAAACTGGTTTTAAGCGTGAGATTGTGCGCGCGCGTGGGCAATCTACCTAGTTCATCGAACTCAGAGGCCTCTGTGAATAACGAACGAATCCAGAAATCAGGCAAATTCCAAATATGACAGGTATTCGCAAATTTTCACGGAATGTTTGTTTCATTTAGAAAGCGATGAAGTTTGTTCTATCTATTTCGGTTGTGCATGCTGATCTTTTTGAGCTTTGTTTTCATTCAAGACGGTTTTCTTATGTAGTGAAATTTAGTTGCTTGAATTCTTCACCACCCAGAAATTCTTCATCATATTCAAAATATGTGAAATTGATCTTGCTTATACTTATATTAGGATATAGCTTAAATTTGATACTTTCCTGCTGCTTGGTGGACTTCATTGCTCCTTACTATAATGTTTACCGAGACCCTGCAACACTTACACTCCTGACAGTATTATTATTACCACATCGGCATTACCATGAATTTCAAAACCACAAGCTTAACCCTTTTACCAAATAAAAAAGAAGCTATCTGCTGTATCTGACTGATGTTTTTGCTTCATTAAATGCCAAATGCCTTTTGAACAAGTTCTTCATTGGCTAAGTTTTGAAGATCCTACCAGTCTCCCACGTGGCTTAATAATAGCCTTCTATCTCTTTCATGAGCTGTTTGTACAACGCACTTTGTTAGGAGGAATAATGATGAATTGATGTTACGGTATAAAGCGGAGTGGGGACCTACCCTCAAAAGGCGCCTCGTAAGGGGAAAGAACCACACCATTTATATACCCCATCAAGCTACCTAATCTACTCGATGTGGGACTTAGGTCATTACTCCATCCCATAACAGTGGCCCTCCCTGGAAGAGCCGGCGTCCACGCCAGGCAGAAGTCACCGTTGGGATAGAGCCAGCGGAGCCACCCAGGTAGAGGCCAGTACTAGCTCTGATACCATCTGTTATGGTATAAAGCGGAGTGGGGAACCCACCCTCAAAAGGCACCTCGTAAGGGGAAAGAACCACATTACTTATATACCCCATCAAACTACCTAAACTACTCGATGTGGGACTTAGGTCATTACTCCATCCCATAACAATTGAACTGTGGTTTATTCAAATTAAGGGCAAGTTTCTAGGTTCATGCTATGGAATATTGATCAACAATTCATTGGGCAATATGTTATACTTGTGTTGTGTGCTACTACGACATTGTGAATGTCACTAAATTGACCACATGCATTACACAGACTATGCCCAAGAACAAGAAATGGAAATTGAAGCTTTGGAAGCTATACTCATGGATGAATTTAAAGGTATATGGTTTTCTTTCATCAAGTAGGTTTTTAATAGAATTTACTGCTGTTCCTCACTATTTCCCTCTTGTGAGAAGGCATAATATTCTGTTTCATTGTCTATGGTAGAGATACACTCTGGTGAAAGTGGCCTAAGTACTTCCAATAAATGTTTTCAGATAACAGTATCTGCACAGGTAAATGATTTCCCTTCCTTTATTGCAGTTTCTCAATTTGTAAAAAATAAAAAGAAAGGAAAAGCAGATTTTACCTAAAAAAAGAAAGATTCCCAAGGGGCATTCCTACTAGAACACTTCCACAATAATCACCATATGGGAGATTAATTCAAAGTGGCAATCCTTCTAATAAGGCACTGATTATAAATTTTAGGCTAGTAGAAAACACAATATTTGTTTATGGAAGCTGTAGTAATTAGCTGTTATCTGTGAAATTCTTCCTTTTTGTTTTGGACCCTTATCTTTACTTTGATCTGATCATTTGAGAACGTCATGTTGGTTATCATGTCAAGAAGTGTCAACAAGTTGCAATGAATATCTGACAGATCATTCGCAATTATTGTTGATGAGATGACCACTCCATTTAAAGATTTGTGTTTAGATTGGAAGGTAATATACAGAAGGTAGAAAAAAAATAGGATTTTTCATCATGAGGTTAAAAATTTAAGTTGGAAAGGAGTATAACTCGTCGACAACAGAAAGTGGAGGTAAAAATGGATGAACAATTCCTAAGGGAAAATGGGGGGGGGGGGGGAGATATTCTGTCTCATTTGCATTTGCCGCATATTTCACAAGGCATGGTCTCCTCTCCAACAAATTATCAATTGCGAGCCTTTTTCTTTGATGAACTTGTAAAAAACCACAATTCTTAGCGCACCTAAGAAGACCAGTATTTCATTTATTTATTTTAAAAAAAGAAGACCCGTATTCTCTTTGTACGGAGTGTTTTGGAGAACATGTGGAATCAATTTTTTCGTTTGTTATAATGTAATCTGTGACAGTTTATCAGAAATTGGGCGTTAGTAGGTTTAGAAGTTAGGTTTGTTTCTGTTACTTCTCCATCTTCTTCTATTGTTGATGGTATGTGCCTTGGAAATTAGGACGTATTCCTCATCAAATGCATTAAACTTATTTGTCTGTTTGCTATTTGGCATACAGGATGATGATACAGATGAGTCAATGACAATTCCAGGTTATTTTCTCTGGAGTTCTAGACATCTTTTGGATTTCTTCCTAAGATTACTGTCATTTTTCTCTTTTCAAATTTGTGCTATGAATTTTCTCTAGTTTACTATTTTTTTCTATATAGGATCTTCTGACTTCAAATGTACTTGAGTTTGAAATTTCTGTTGCAGTGGAATTGGCTTTGATCTTCTCACACACAGAGAAGTATCCAGATGAAGCTCCACTTCTGAATTTGAAGAGGTCAGTTTTATTGATTGTCACTGTTTTAAATGCATCAGGAGGGCAGGATTACTCTATCATTTATGATTGTCTCTCTTCAGTCAGTATGAAGCATAGTTCTTTAGCATGTTATATTGTTTTGTTTATTATATAGATCAATGTGAAGATTTGACACAAGCCTCTTTTTAGTCAAAACTTGAGTTGTTAAGTGAAAGCCCATGAACAGTTCTATCATATTCTTTAATGACATCGAAGCCCCGTGGGCTTGAGCATTGGACAAAGCACATGTTACCAAGCCATGTCTTGGAACTTACATTTCAAGTGATAATGGGGGCGTGAGACTTAAATTCTTGATAGAGACATTGAGACCATTTGAAGAACCACTTTAACTCGAGCTTCAATTGTTAAGTGAAAGCGTATGAATAGTTTCATTGTAATCTCTAACAGGATGCATTTTCTATTTCCTTCTGACTTTTCAGCTTGCGAGGAATACCTAGTGAAGATTTAAAGATTCTGAAAGAGAAACTTCAGGAAGAGGTGGTTTTAATCTTAGGCAATTTGAAATGAATGTATCGGGCTTTTCTGCTATGGCTGTACTGAATGTTTTTCAGATTGGAAGACTTTTCAATGACTGCATTCTGAGTTTTTTTCCACAGGCATCTGAAAATCTTGGTATGGCGATGATCTACACTCTAGTTACCTCAGCCAAAGAGTGGTTATCTGAACGGTTTTGTCAAGACGATACTAATGGAGATGCTGAAACTGAAGAGGCTGCCAAAGATGAGGTATGAATGTCTCTTTTACGTTATGGACTTCCCGCTAACTTTCTGCATACTATATGTGCAGCAGATGATCACATGGGATGCACATTCATTTGTAAGTTGGAACTTTAAAATGTTGCATGATAGAGATTTGTCTGTAATCTTTCCTAGATAGTAGTACCGCATGGGGAACCAGTTACCGTTGACACATTTTTGGCATGGAGAGAAAGGTTTGAAGCTGAACTGGCATTGGAACGAGCCAAGTAAGTCCTTTATAGTTGGACATAGATTTCTATATCTCCTGATATCTACTGTTTTAATAATTTTGAAGGTATTGAGGGTGTTCTATAATTGAATTACAGTATATGCATACATAAACTAACAACTCAAGGTGGTTGTTAAGGTGCTATTATGCATCATGGCGTTTGCTTTTAGACTTTTAGTACTTTTCAGTTACTTCATATGTATGCATGTATTGTGACTTGTTAAGGTGCATAGTATGTATTCATAGTACATGCATACATAAACTAACAACTCAAGGTGGTTGTTAAGGTGCTATTATGCATCATGGCGTTTGCTTTTAGACTTTTAGTACTTTTCAGTTACTTCATATGTATTGTGATCAGTATTTGGTTATGCTTTGAATTAAATATAGAGTTCTTAGAAACTAGAGTAAAATTACATGAACGTTCCCTGCATTTTACCGGAATTCTACAATCTTCTCTATTGATAACAACTTGTTATTCTGATGGAAAAATAATTTGTGCTGCATTCAGGCTAATGCCAGAGTCTGCACTTACGGCCCCGAAGGATAAGAAGCTCTCTGGTAGACAGTGGTTTGAAAGTGGAAGGGCTTCAACGGTACTTTACTTCCCAATTCTCATATTATTGCTTGCTCTTATATAGTCCAATGTTTTAAGTTGGAAAATTTACATTTTAACACTTCCCATTGCAAGCATATAACTTGGTACCCCTAAGAATTTTATATTTGATTAAAAGAAGGAATTGCTATAAGGTGTTAATATTTTATCAATTTCGAAGAATCCTTTTGACCCTTCTGGGTGAACTGATTACAACAACAAGTCTTATCCCATTAAATGAGGTCGGCTACATAGATCATACGACGCCATTGTGCTCTATCGAAAACTAAATCCTTAGATAGGTTATTGACCAAAAGATCTCATTCAATGACCTCTTTGAGCGTTCTCTTTGGCCTTCCTCTACCCCTTTTAACCGGTATCCATACTATTTGATCCACCCTCTTCACCGGCGCATCCCTTGGCCTTCTTTGTACTTATCCAAACCACCTAAGACGGTTCTCTACCATTTTTTCTTGAATAAGTGCCACTCCAACTCTTCCCCATATATGTTCATTACGAATCTTATCGTTTCTTGTATGCCCACAGATCCATCTCAGCATCCTCATCTCAGCTACCCCAACTTTATGCTCTTGCTGTCCTTTTAAAGCCCAGCATTCACTTCCATAAAGTATTGCTGGTCTTATAGCAGTGCGATAAAACTTTCCTTTTATTTTATCTGGTACTTTCCGGTCACATATAACCCCAGTAACCTTTCTCCATTTAAACCACCAGGCCTGAATTCTATGATTAACATCCTCCAAAATTTCACCGTCCTTCTGTATCATTGATCCCAAATATTTGAACTTATCTATTTGTGGAATAACTTGATTTCCCAATCTGACCTCCAAGTTACTTCTAACTTGCCTTTTATCAAAATTACAATGCATATATTCAGTCTTACTTCTACTCAGACGAAAACCCTTCGACTCTAAAGTACTTCTCCATAACTCAAGTTTAAAATTAATCTCTTCTCTTGACTCCGCCACAAGAACTATATTATCCGCAAAAAGCATGCACTTAGGTATTTCTTCTTGAATAGGCTTAGTTAGAATATCCACTACTAGATTAAATAAATAAGGACTCAAGGCTGATTCCTGATGTAGACCAATCCTTATAGGAAAATCCTTTGTTTCGCCCCCAGACGTTGTTACAGTAATTGTTACCCCCTCATACATATCTTTTATTGCCTTAATATATGCCATGCGTACACCTTTCTTTTCTAAAACTTTCCAAAGCACCTCTCTTGGCACTCGATCATATGTTTTTTCTAAATCAATGAAGACCATATGCAAGTCTCTTCTTTTAGTCTGGTACCTTTCCATTAACCCCCTTAATAAATAAATCGCCTCTATTATAGACCTAATTGGCATGAAACTACACTGATTCTCAATCATATGGGTGACCTGATTGCTGAGAAAAATATACTGTAAGGCTGGTAAATGGTCGTAAATTCGCATTACATTTTCATCAAAGTTAACACTAGACCTTATTGAACTTATTACCCTTATGGTATTGCACTAGCTACATCATGAGGCAGTAGTGCTGCCCAGTTTGAGAGTCCTGTAGAACAATGCAGCTAAAAGTAATTCTGAATTTGAAGAAGAAAATGATGGGACCTTAGTAGTGTTCTTCGTTCTGGCTGCAAAATGGAAGATCCTAGCATGTTGATGATTCAAAAATTTTGTTCATAAAATTATAATTAGTCAATCCTGTTTTGTCACAGAAAGGTGCAGCACCTGTCACTGAGGGATCTGATGAGGAGGATGAGGATGATATTGACTTTGATGATGATGATCTGGAAGGTCTGCTTTCTCTCTACCCCCGAAGATTGATATGATTTTACATCTGCAAAACAATTACTTTCCTTTTTTTATAATTAATGGTTCAATATTTTGAAAATTCTGACAAATCATATCTTTTTTTATGCGCTAGCAGATGATGAAGATGACATGCTTGAGCATTATCTGGCTGAAAAATCCGACTCTTCTGCCCATTCCTCTAGAAGAGGCAGCTAAATTGCGGCGGCGGCAACACTACTATTGGGCGATTTGTTCCCAAGACTCGCTCAAATTGAGTTTCCCCCACATCTAGTATTGGTGTCTGCCATTCTTCATGGACAAGGAAGGGTTGGGATAGAAGGAGAATTGGGTATTGAGCTAGAAGTGTGTGATGTTTAACCTTTGTGTTTCCTTAAAAGCACTTAAATATGAAAAATGTGTTTTCAACTTGTCTTCAGCCCTGAATCTATGAAAGCATTTAGTTTCGGAATGAGTAGTTATGTGACAAATCAGTTCAAGGAAAAGAAATAAAATTCACGTGTTTTTGGCGGCTTGGAATCCTGATACTGAACAGAGGCATCCCCTCCCTCGCCTTATTGGGATAAAAAAAATGGAAAAATCTCCCCTCCCCTCCTAAACTAAACAAAAAATCATTAAAATCTTCTTTCGTCGAACC
The DNA here is from genome assembly GCA_037074615.1 of Leucaena leucocephala. Taxonomy (NCBI): domain Eukaryota; kingdom Viridiplantae; phylum Streptophyta; class Magnoliopsida; order Fabales; family Fabaceae; genus Leucaena; species Leucaena leucocephala. The sequence goes on along the minus strand of CM073558.1, from coordinate 3,300,853 downwards.
AATCAATGATCATTAAAATACCTTTTCCCCCTTCTTTCTGCTGAACCAAACCGGGATTTGGTCAGAACATGCCTACTCTAATGTTTGATGTCCAGTATTATTGGAAAGAGACTGCTTTCATTTTATATTATCTTCTCTTGAACAAGCAATGACACGTGTTCCAAAAGCAAAGCTCTCAATCATATTTATCGTTTTCTACAAATATAATAATAACGGCAACAAGTATTGTCTTAGGTGGAGAGCCTATTTGCTTTAGATTTTAGAAACTACCATGATTTTGGAATTAAAAGTTATTCTCTCCATATTATATTAAAACCAAGATTTCAGTTTTAAAACTTTGGGAGTTAAAATCATTTTTAAATTTTGAATAAATATTCGGCTACTATATTTTTAAATCTTAATTGAACCATCAATAAAAGTTAGTATAAAAATAATAAATATATAATCTTATAAATCTTTTATAAATACTCTTTAAATTTTACTTATCTTTAGTAAGACATTAAGATCGAATTTATCTAAATTTTTCTGTATAAAAAAAATCTTGCTTGAACCAAAAAGAAATTTAGATTCACTTTAATTGACCTAATCATGTTTTTAATATAAAATATAAAAAAATTACAAAACAAACATCATTATTTAAAAATGGCAAATCGTGCAACTTTTTTCAGGTTTGTGTATTTTCTTGTTAATATTTTGTTTAAAAAAATGCCTTGCATATGTTAAACTTCGAATGTTAACACGTTTCAAGTGTTACACCAGCTAAACGATGGCATTAATTTTAAACGGTGGATAATACTTTTTGTAAAAAAAATTTGCAGCCATTTCAAGTTACGAAGTTTCAAATTCATCAGATTGAATTTAATTCAAGTATTCATTATGGGCAAAAAAATCGTATATATTAATAATACAATACAATAACTGTCTTGGTCGATTAAACAACTATAATTTATTTAAACTACTACCCAAAATTGGGAAAATTCTTAGACGCAGACCTATGAATATAATCCAAGCACAAACAGAAAGTTCAGGGGAACTTTCTGCCTTGTATTTATCAATTTCATTGTTGCATGCTGAACAACCTGACACAAAAGAAAAACAATTATCAACTTTACCACTGTGATTCTACAACTCTTCAAAGCTAAGCCTAGTTCAACCTGCTTCAGAATAAGAAAAATCAAATTGATCAAATGTGCTTCACATGGATTAAATATTAAAAGGTCAGGCTAAACAAAAATGCCAGACCGGAGCTGAAGAGAAATATACACGAACCAAAAAACAAAAATTTTATGTACAAATCTATGGTTACAATGAGATTTGGAGGGGGCAAAACAAGCGGAACATAAAATCTACACAAGAACTTATCTACTCCATTGACTGTCATGTACCACCCCAAACTTCTAAAGCTTGAAGGAAGAGACTTTAATTTTCTGTATAAAATACACATAGGTGTACTTGCTATCATCAGTCTTTATTATACGAGTGAGCAAAGTCTTTGATCCTTTGCTTAAGTTGCTGCAAGAACCAGGTAAAATAGGTGTGAGGAAATATACAGGAAGAGGTAATAAAACTTGAAACAAGGGTGAAAGAAAATAAAAATAAAGGAATGGTTACTATGCTTTTTTTAAAAAAAAAAATTCCAGGTCCACAAGAAGATATACATAGTTACCTCGAGTTCCCCATGAAGCACGACAAATATTTTCTTCAGCCTCTTGTGCCTCTGCAACTCAAATCATGCACATAAGATTATAAAACAGAAAGTATAAAGATGATGTTAGGTAAGAGGGGCTCAGTACATCAGATACTAATACACAGAAGGTCTCAGAAACAGCTGAGGAATAATAAAATGATAAAAAATGGAATTAGCCAAACATTTGATTAGCATATCAATAATATATAGCAGGAGAAGCCCTATGAAACATACCTCTCCACATCGTTGATAGGATTCCCTCAGCTGGCCCAAGACGTTATAATATCTATCCATATCCCTGCCTTTAGCATATTCCAAGTCCTTGCCTAGTTTAAGAAATTCATCCCTGCAAGTTTAGAGGAGATGTTAGATCAACAAACATAAATTCCACCAGAAATTCTAAGACACCTTAAATTCTAAGGCAACTTACCTGTAACCCTCCAGAATCTTGTTCAAGGAGCAGTAGCTATCATATTTGTCACGATACTCTTGAGCATATTCTTTATATCTAGCACAGCAAAGTAAACACATACCATATGCAAGAGTTCAGGTGATTAACGCGGGAACTTTAAAGCAATAAAGATGGAAAAGAAAAGGAATGAACACTTACTCGGAGAAAGTCCTTATAGGGCCCTTAAACTCAGGCTCATCCTTTTTATACTTTGAATAAGAGCAACTACTTTCATCTGAAGAAGATTCTCTCCTCTTTTGATCACCATTATTTCTATCTGCCAAAACTGAATCCTTACCTCCATCAGCCATCTCTTCCAATGGGTTAGCTGTTTGTCTTCGACCTTCCTTCCTGGAATGGAAAACTGTTCCCCGTTTGGAGTCATGTTTAAGTGCATTAGTGGGCCCTCTTCTATTGCTTTCCCTTCCTTCCAAATCAATACCTTGACTCACCCCTGCTTCATTATTTCTAGATCTACCATTTATTTCAGGCAATTTGTTAATCTGGGAAACAGCTTCCATGTGATCTTTCACATGCTGTGGATGAGACTGCACTGCTTTAACATGAGACCTTGTTGAATCTTCAAAATGATCATCTGCATTCTTCTTTTTATTCGTGCTTTCTAAATTTCCAGGAAAATTAGAGTTTACAAGCGCTGGGGATCGTTTTCCTGATTCAAAAATAGCTTTTGACGAGGGTTTTACTTTAGAAACATCTGAATTTTTGTCCTCTGAAATGCCTGCTTTATTTTCCAAGTGTTTAAATGAACTTTTTCTTTCAAATTGCCTTTTGACATGGGTTTCATCAGGAGTGGACTCACGAAGTTCACCCAACTCCAAGTCAGAAAGCTCTCTTTGAAGAGTGATACCTCTCCCGTTAATAGCTGGGGATTTTCTAGAACCAATTAGGTTATTGTCCTTAGGTGAGGTTCCAGTGTGTGTGTGTGCACCTTGTCGGCCTTCCTTAAACTTCCCTGATATTTCACTCGGCTTTTGGTAATTCAAATCCAAGGACACTGGCTGCTTAATTCCATTGCTACCTTCCTTAGAATTCCTGGGAAACTTTTTTCCAGCGGGGTAGAGATCTTCATTTTGGGATTCTCTCTGAGATTTATCATCCATAGAAGGACCTTCACGCCCATGAAAACCCTTTTCTGAGTGTTTTCTGCTCCGCCCTAAACTTTCACCATGCCTATCAGTTTTTTCTAATGGATCTGAAGGCTTCCCCAGTGAGGTTTGATCAAAAGTCCTCTGAAAGTCCGAAGATTTTGCAGAAAATGATTGGTTGTATCCTTTCTGTAAACCAACATTCAAATTCCCTGGTCTATCAGCTCTATTAACTGCTTGTGTAGTAGGGCCCTTAAAAGTGTCTTCAGTCAATCCAGCAGGAGACAAACTCTTAGAATTTTCTGATATCTGCACATCCATACCAGCGGAACCCATTGCTTGATTGAACTTATCTGTTTTCAACCTCTTTGTACGTTCAGACTTCTCATCAACACTCCTCTTCACATCAGAACCCCTCTTGTGTTTTCCACTAGATAGCCTTTCAGAGCTGTCAGACAGTTCATGCCTTGAGCTAACCTTAACTGCATTTTCCCTTTCATCAAATAAACTTCCTATATAATTTTGGCGTTCTTGGAGATCATCATAATCAGGGTAATAGTGCTTTGTCTCTTCTGAAGCTTTTCCACCTTTGTTAGAAAGGGTAGTTGTGGTTGAAGCTATTTCAGTTCCCTGTTCCTCAGGTAAGTCTTTTTCAATCTCAACTACATCTGAGTCATTACCATCTTGCTTCTCATCAATTTCATTCTGCATAGATCTACCATCAGGTGATTTTGCTGGAATAAGTGATGACATCCTTTGATCAGAGACTTCCATTTTGAGTTTTGACTCCTTTTCATCATCACTTGTCATAATATCTACATCCTCATCAGAACCCTCCTTGCTGTTGGATGATGCATCACTTTCGCTGTCACTACTACTCCCACTACCTGTTCCAGCAGGACTCCTACTTCTGCTCCTGCTATGGCTTCCACTGTCACTTCCACTACCGCTGCTGTCACTTTCACTGTCACTGTCACTTCCACTATCACTAGAGCTGCCTGCCTGCCCTTCACTACCAACAGAACCCTTTTTGTCATCAAAAACATTAGGAGAAGTGTGATGAACATCAATTGTATTCAGTGTGTTGGATTCATCTCCAACTTTGGAGTTTAATTGCGCATGTTCCTCCACATTATCATTTGGCACTTTCTCTTCAAAGCCTCCCTGCAGCGCAGGTGTTTGATCATGAAACTCTCCACGAGCAGAAATTTGGTGGAGATTGTCTTCAGGCGAACTGTAGAGAATGATAATTAATAATATGCCTTTAAATACAAGCCCATAAACAAAAACAACATAAAATAGAGGGTTATAATCATATTAGCTAAAATTGCCAAGTTGAAAACTTCTTTAGACCACACCACTAAGTTCATACAAGTAATGACAATCATACCGAAGTTAAATAAGAGCATCATTAATCATTGTACTGATTACATGAGTAAAGTAGCACATCAGCAATTTCAATATTTGATGATATGATCAAGCAAAATAACAGCTACCTTCCACTTTCAGACACAGGTTTCTTGAAGCTTTCCAAATCCACTCCAGGTTTCAATATATACCTTCCTGGAGCTTGGAATGTTGCAATCTGATGATCAAGATTGAAAAATCAGGTAAAAAATGTTTCAGAAAAGAATTGCTTCAAAAGAGTTCCTCCACTTGCCTTTTTTATGATCGGTTCAATTTTCTTTGAGGAATTTGGAATTGTGTCTCCAACAGCTTTCTCCAAGGCCTATAATGAAGGGCAAGATGGATAAGAAGATAAAATTGGATTAACTAAGAAGTTTTAGATGTATTCATTAGATCGATTCACACCCTTATAGTCATTCCACTAGGTTTATCCATGAGAAGAGAAATTAACATGCTCTGCAGATCCATCGATTTAGCTCCATTGTTCCCTTTGCTTCCTGGTGTCTCCCTCACTGCACCGTCTATCCTAATAGTATTTTCTTTCTCAGAGCCTGTAGTAGTATTTTGCTTGCTCATCGTCTGCGATGGCACATCATTAAGGTTCTTGGAGATATTTACAGCTCCAAGTGGAGAGGAAGGAGCAGCAGATTGCTCAGGTGGAGATGGAAGAGGAGAAGATGAATGTCTGCCCTTGGTTGCTGATGAAGACAATCCAGATTTATGCGTAGATTTTGGGGGCCCTCCAACTATAAAAAAAATCCAGACATACAAATTAAACATTTGAGCTAACAAAATATTATAGAAAAGCTTCGATACAACTAAGTGTCATCATCTTAAAGAGTGAGCAAATCTACATCAGAAAGACTTTAAGTTTTAACTACCTTGAAGAGTTTCCACTTTCCTTTTCTTAAGTGCAGCTTCTTTCTTTTTGGTGTAATTCTTCCACGGAGTAGCTGGACAAAAGAAAAATACAAAGCTACACAATAAGACAGTTACAAGAAAATGATCATATTAAATAAATAATGCTAAAAGGCTTTACAAGAACCTAACAGGGTTTTAATAAGCAAGTTATCATTCCTAATATCAACAATAATAAAACACAAATCAAAAGTTTCTTGCACCATCATATAATGGAAGCAGGGAATTTTCATGGTTAAAGAACATTGAGAATATTAAATTCTAATCATTCTTGTAGCATTATGGACTCAAAATTTGGTGGGTAAAGTATTTTAAAAGAAGTAGCTGGAAACACTAAGATGTTAAATCATTTACTTCCCCAATAAGAGTGTAGCTTCTTGAGCGAGTCTCATTTACTACTTGTTTGAAATTCAAGTTTTGGAAAGTCAAGAGGACCTCATATGAGGAAAAAGAATTATAAATTACAGGTGGCAAGCTCACTTCATTGAGTATGCTTCCAGCTTATAGGCATTAGTTCAAGCATTATTTGTCGCAACTCAGTGAGGATGGGTTTCAGTAATTCCCATGGTTTCAAAAACTATATTTAGTATAAATATAAATGATATGGGAGATTTATTGAGCAAATTTTGCGCTGGACCATGTGGATGAGAGACCTCTAGGATAGTTGATAGGAAAAAAGAATTCTCCTATCGAGACATCTGGTGGGTGCAAATTTTCAGGGGCTATTTAGATGGATTGATGTTCCTCAAAACACTTCCAATTTCTTGAAAATATTAAGAGTGTCGACTAAACTTCACTGTAAAGAGAATGTATTAAAAACATAATATTATCACAATTGCCTTCCATATACTAGAAAATCATGTGCCATTATCACAAAAAATAGAGGGAGTAAGGTTCACAGCTCACACATGACTAGGAAGCTGGATTTTCAAAAAGTTGTTCTCTCCTTCCTAACTGAAATATTTTGCCATCATTTCTAGATAGCAACAGAAAGTGTGTGCTTGTTAAAAAAGATGATAAAACACACTTAATGCAATAGCTTCTCCTTCAGGAATCTATTTACAGACATCAAGCATCACCAAAATTGTCGTTTTTTTAGTGAACTGCAGCATAAAAAGGATCCTAAAAAAGGATTATTTGAGCAAGTAATGGGTATTTTTAATTCATTTATGTTTTTTTTATAGAAAAAGTAAGATTTTAGGGGTAAAATACAAACTAAGTTTTTTTATTCCTTCGAGTGTTCCATCTTTTAGGGGAAAAGAAAGGTGTACGAATGGCATATATCAAGGCAATAAAAGATATGTATGAGGGGGTAACACCTACTGTAAGAACGTCTGGGGGCGAAACAAAGGATTTTCTCATAAGGATTGGTCTACATCAGGGATCATCATTGAGTCCTTATTTATTTAATCTAGTAGTGGATGTTTTAACTAAGCCTATTCAAGAAGAAATCCCTAAGTGCATGCTTTTTGCTGACGATATACTTCTTGTAGCGGAGTCAAGAGAATAAATTAATTTTAAACTTGAGTTATGGACAAGTACTTTAGAGTTTAAGGGCTTTCGTCTGAGTAGAAGTAAGACTGAATATATGCATTGCAATTTTAATAAGAGGCAAGTTAGAAGTAACTTGGAGGTCAGATTGGGAGATCAAGTTATTCCACAAATAGATAAGTTCAAATATTTGGGATCAATTATACAGAAGAACGGTGAAATTTTGGAGAATGTTCATCATAGAATTCAGGTAGGGTGATTTAAATGGAGAAAGACTACTGGGGTTATATGTGATAGGAAAGTACCAGATAAAGTAAAAGGAAAGTTTTATCGCACTGCTATAAAACCAGCAATGCTTTATGGAAGTGAATGTTGGGCTTTAAAAAGACATCACGAGCATAAAGTTAGGGTAGCTGAGATGAGGATTTTGAGATGGATGTGTGGGCATACAAGAAAAGATAAGATTCGTAATGAATATATACGGGGAATAGTTGGAGTGACACCTATTGAAGAGAAAATGGTAGAGAACTGTCTTAAGTGGTTTGGACACGTACAAAGAAGGTCAAAGGATGCGCCAGTGAAAAGAGTGGATCAAACAGTATGGACACCGGTTAAAAGGATTAGAGGAAGGCCAAAGAGAAAGCTTAAAGAGGTTATTGAGCGGGATCTCTTGGTTAATAACCTATCCAAAGATTTAGTTTTTGATAGAGCACAATGACGTCGTATGATCCATGTAGCCGACCCCATTTAATGGGATAAGGTTTGTTGTTGTTGTTGTTGTAGTGAGTGTTCCATCTTTTGAGGGAATTTATTTCATTGACAGACATTGTTAACTTTAATTATTCTCCCTTTTTCTTTTCTTTTTTATTTGCTTTGTTCTATTTCAGAAGGCTATCTTATTCTCCTTCATGTAGTTCTCTTTCTAATAAATTATTCCATTTCTATAAAAAAATGATTGTCTCAGCACAGCAAACACGTTAGCAGGCAGGGTATTTAACGCTCCAAAATGTATTTAAAATCTGAGTAAACAATTTTACATCCATACATTAATGCTAGTTTTGGACTTTCAGTATATAGAAATTAATACAAGGAAAGAAGATATGAAAAATTAACTTAGAACATTGAAAGGAGACATGAAGTAAAAGAGAACTTACCCTCAACAGCTGCTAAAGCCTTTATTTGACTCTTCATAGATGGGTTCCCAGGTTCAAGGACAATGGCTCTGTTTTAGAGAACACAGAAAAGATCTATCAGAAAGAAAAAATAAATTAAATAAAATTTAAAAAATTATTAGTGCATCATAACATACGACAAAAAGTGGTACATCAAGAGATAACTTCCCAATTGTTTCCACCACATGATAAGTAATTCAAAATTTAAAATCATTGATTGGACACGAACATTTGAAAATTATATGCCTTAGGAAAACACAGAAAATTAAGTCAAGATTTCAACAAAAGAATTAGAGTTCCTTCACAGAGAAAAGATGTTAATGTTAAATCATCCACAATTCAGTTAACTTGAATAGAAAATTGACTTTTAACTGAATGTTGTATACTGTAATACTATGCAGTAGGAAAACCAACAACTTGTTGCATTCAAATGAAACCTACCAGCCTATTTACAAGTAATCTACAAAATTTACTTTTACATAATAATCTAACTGAGTAACTGTCTACATGACAATAACTGAAAGCATTGAGACTAGTTCAACAAGAAGAAGAAAAAGTAGAAAAACTTCACTACAAATATAAGCTTGAACAGTATAACCTAAGAAACAATTGAAATTTTGCTAGAAGTGTGTACTAAACCTACAAATTCAAAATACAAGGGTAAATTTAAGGAATCATCTACCTTTCACAAGTTACCATCTAAATAATGTCACAAAATTCATTTTCAAAAAGTATATCACAGAAATAAGGCAAGTTTATTAGAAGTAACATCAAATTGTCAAGGAAATAAAGAGAAGAGAATGAGGTAATAGCATATTGACAACTAGGAGTAGCAAGATGAACCAATGCACAACCACAGAGTTCATATCTCATAAAAAATTACACACTTGCGTGACTTGTGCTTGCGTTCAGCTTCCTCTGACCGCATTTTGACATGATTCTTAGTTGATTCATCCAATATACGCTGTACATTCAGCTTTCTCCAGGCAGAACCAGATTCAGCAAGCAAGCCCTTTCCGTCTTCACCACTTTGACGCTCCTCATATATATCACAAAGGTCACCAAATTCTCGTGACCATGTAAATCTAAATTCCTTCCCACCAACATCAATAATCTGGAAAAATTACAGGGCATTTAAACATTCTATTTCAAATAAATACTAATTCACACACACACAAATGGTAGTAGCTATGAACTAAGTTCCATGGATGTGTGAACTTGCATATGGCATTGCAGTATTACATACAACAATAACAAGCCTTATCCAACTAGATGGGTCAGTTACATGAATAAGCATAGCCATATTAAATATAAAGAATATTATGAATATGAATTTTATATTATAGAAAACATATATAAGCTGTCAACAACTTAGACACCTATCCCTACTCCTCCCCTTCCCAAGAAAGAAAACAAGAGATTCAAAGCATGAGCAATAATGAACACAATGGACAACAAGCACCCACTGTTTACTAGCCATAATTCTTTCCAATTGTCAAATCATAAATCCAGTTCAACTCCAACACCCAAATAAAAAGAATTGTCATTAACCAGTGCTGTATAAAATATCATAATTGCAAAACTGGAAGGGGAAAAAATGCAGCAAAGCGGTCAAATCATCTCCACTATTCCTCATTGAAAAGATAAATACAAGCTATAGCAAAAGAAGAGTAAAATATATCCTCACAATAGGCAAATCATGTAGATCACAAAGGAGCATGCGATCATATACTACATCAAATCCTTTGTAAGCCATGTCCCGTTGTCTTTATGCTTTATAATTTCTGTAACTAACTGAAATATCCAACCACATGTTGGTACATTGTGCGGTCTTTAATGCTGGGCAAAACAACAACAATCTCAAAACCTCCCTTTTCATATTCACTGCTGCAGCTTCATAAACTAACCCCTAGATTTTATACGTATCAACTCCAATTCTCCAAAGATGTTACTCAACTCGTCCAGGAGAGAATTCCTTTTCTTTTTTTCTTTTATCTAAATAGGCAGGCACTAACAATATAAGGTTACAAACACTAAAAAGAGAGCTTACATGCCACCATGCCACAAAGCCATTGGCGGAGAATTCCTTTACTACAAGCATTCTAGAGCTTCTACAAATGCCATAGTTCCACAGTCAAATTCTACATTCTAGCAAGTCAACAAAATGGTAGGCCATACAGCATAAAATTCCCGGAGTTATCATCAAAGCTATTCAAATTGAATACTAGTTTCTAAGAACCCAACAAATCTCTTTAGGATCATAGGAACATCTAAAGAAGATGATATGTTTAGTTCAAAGAATCAGTTTCCATTACTTTCCACAAACAAGTCGCTCAAAAGTGCTGGGAGACAAAAACCAATTGAAACTTCGAACTGTTAGGCAAACGCACAAAAATACACCATAAATAAGGAAAACAACAATGCTCACCTGCGCACAGGTTTGAAAAACGACTAAAAAAATTGACTTGAGAAGAAATTCCATAAAAAAAAATTCCAGTAAAATCAAGCAAGCTCCTCAATTTCACTAAGAAGCTTACGTTTCCACTAGGATTATGCGGGTTGGCATCGAATTTCATCCGCGCCCTCCCACCTTGCGCCTCTACGCGCTTGATCTCCTCTACTAAATCCGGCGCCAGTCTTATGATCATAGCAAATGCTAACGGATTGTTACCAGAAACTAGGCTAAAAGTCTCCTCCACCGCCGGGGGTTTCGCCGGCGCCCCTCGGTTCTGGTTCCGGCCGCGAGGGCCGCCGGATGAACCACCGATTGAAAGGCGACCGCCGCCGGGAGGAGCGGATCCCCGGTGGGGAGGCGGCGGAAAAGACGCGTGGAGGCGCTTTGGGCCGCCGCCACGGCCGACCTTGGACGAGCCTCCGTACATGTTACGTCAATGTTCCAATTGCGAAGGTACTCGAACCCGTTATGGCAAGTTGGCAACTGCAGCTCAGCCCGACGAGAATGCCCAAAAGTGGGGATTACCTTGTCACGTCGCTCCGTTTGACGTTTGCAATAATACCCCCTAACTTTGATTATTTCTTCTTTTAATCATCTCTATTCTGGGCGGCGAACAAAAATATGTGGACGAATTGGAGGCAGCTTTTGGATTGATCCTCACTTCACTAGTTCAGTTGTTTTGTTCTTAAAAGATACCAACATTTAAAAGAAAAAACTCACCACTACTACCACGCTAAATTAAGTTATTTTGAACTTTTTTGATAAATAATTATACCCAATTATTATAAATATCAATAACCAATAATTTCATATAAAATACAAAATTTTTAGCAAATGGCAAATCATAAATGAGAGATGGCTCTAGAAATCATTTATCAAATGGGCGGAATTTTAAATTTTTAGTTTTAATTTATGGATCCCTTCGTTTAAACCTTTTTCATGAAAAATCACTTATTTCTTAAAAAATACTTTGTTGTGAATATTATTAATTTTGTGGGTATTCATGACCTTCCAAAATTTCAATAACCTATTTATTACCTTCATGAATTATTTTATATTAAGTCATCTATAGTTCATGAATGAAGTACTAAATACAAATACATCAAGATTCATTTACTATGAGAAATATATATAATAATGACAGTATAAATATAATATAATTCATTTATAAGTATTTAATGATCAAAAACTTATAAATAATTCAACTAATTATTTTTTATAAAAATTTTAAATAAAATTATATTAATTATAATTTAAAAATATGACGAAATCTCTATTTATAAATTTAGATATTTAGAAATTATAATATCTTTTTAAATATTATAAATAAAATTATAATAAAATAATTTTTTTATTGATTGAATATAATTATTACCTTTTTACTAAACTCACCGATAATGAGTAATTCGACTAATTATTATTTATGACTACATGGTTGTGTATTCATCGTTTTTTTTTTAATTATTGTTTCCACTGGCAGAGCCCAGCTAAGTGCCGATTGGTATGGGGCCCATATATGCCCCGGGGTACAACTGAATTTTTACCCTGTGGCACTTCTAAAAATCTGAAAATGATGATATTTATAATTATAAATTATTATAAAGTGAAAAAACGAAGAGCGTGGCAAATAATGGTTATCTTTATAATTATAAATTATAAATTATAAATTATAAATTCTTACCTTTTTTATTTTGGTGTAAAATTAAAGCTAGCAAATTTGCTTCACGAGCATCATGCTTGTGGATTCGTTATCTCCTTTCCTAACTTTCATCACCATCTCTTAATTAATAATTTAAAATCTAATTATCTTTAAATATAAATATTATTAAGGTGAGTTTTATCTCTTATAATAAAAATTAACTCATGATTACAAATTAATTCACCCAAGTGGATCTCATAATTAACTCATGGTTTTTGACGACTCGTCCTTTCAATTCACCAAAAATTAAATTAAAAATATTTATGAGAGCCTGGATTACAATTTTTTTCCCAACCAGGACTACAAAATTTAGACCATGAAAACAACATACGTCTGTATAAAATGTAATATAACATATTACAGTTATAATTAAAGATGTATATGTATCTCATAAATGTTCCCTATTTTATATTATCCGGTGATTTTTCTTGCAACAATTTTCTTCCTAACAACTCTATTTCTACTTAGTGTGTGTTTGGGAGCAGCATATAAATTAATTTTAGGTAAAATTTTAGTTTAAAAAAAATTAAATAGTCATTTATTTCCAGAATTGATTTTGACTAAAACTATAATTTTAAATAAATTACTAAAAATAGTTTTTAAAACAGTAAAAGAGTTATCCTACTTTTTCTTATAACTCTCTCATCTCTCTTCTTCTCCTCCCCTCTCATCTCTCATCTCTCATCTCTCATCTCTCATCTCTCATCTCTCATCTCTACACTCTACACTCTACACTCTACACTCTACACTCTACACTCTACACTCTACACTCTACACTCTACTTCTCTCTTATACTTTAATCAAATCATATAATTTTTAGTAATTTATTAATATAAAAAGTGATTTTACTACTAATCATTCAAATATCTCTATTTTTAAAATATATTCTTTATAAAATCTATTTTTTCTATAATCTATTTTTTAAAAAATAATCCACGAGCGTTAGATGCATATCCCTTTTCCCCCCTTCGAAAGATAAATTCATGGCATCAAAAACGCAGTTCCACAACGGAAACACTTGGATAGATATCCAATCCAATGTATATATATACTCAATTAAATAGTTTAGATGTATATAGATATTTTTAGAAAATAATTTATAAAAAAATAATTTTTAAATAACTTTTATAAAATAGTTTATAAAAAATAATTATAGATAAATGAGTATTTAAATAGTTATTAAGTATTTTTATGATTAGTAAATTATTAAAAAAATATAAAATAAAAAAATTATTATTTCTATCCTCTTCTCTCCTTTATCTCTCTCATTCTCAATCAGAAGAAGACAGAAAAGTCTACAGGAGTCTATAGTCTAGGAGAATACGGTGAAATGGCAGCAACAATGAAAAATGAAGGATCTGATAGCAATAAAAGAGAAAGGAGAACTGGCTAGAGTTTGAAAAGGAAGGAAGTATATAAAATATAAAGATGAAAGAAGAGAGGGGAGAAAAAAAATAAAAAAAAATAAAAATAAAATAATAATTTAATAATTTAATAATTTATAAATTTTTTTATTATTTTAAAAATTAATTTTAATAACTTATCCTGGAATTTTACGAAACTTTGTCTAATTCGTTCAAATCGGTAAAAAATCAACAAGTCATCAAGCGAATTTGATTGGATAAACTGCATAACCATTTCTTAGTTCACATGCGATTTGACTATTTTTACAAGTTGATCAGACTCACAAGTTTAACAACAATGGCACGTAGGTTAACGCTAAAACAATATTCACATAGCTAGTGAAAAAACAAATACACAAAAACAAGACAAATGTAAAAAGACCAATATGAAAAGAAAAAATAAATAAATAATATAATCTAACTCGAGCCATAATAAATTATAATATATATGATAAAATATAAATCAGATGTTAGAAAAATAAAATAACGTCTTACCTTCTTTTTACTGATGTGATAATGGAATTCACGTGAACTTAATTTGTGGTAAATAAAAAGGAAAACGAAGAAGGCCTTATTTATAGTTTCTGTGACCCATTCCATTAGGAAATAACGGTTCCTTATTTTTCTCTAAAATTCATGAATCTAATTAAGTTGAATAATTAAATGCATAACCTTTCATGTATTTTCACTAGATACATTGAAGAATACAGTGATTTTGGATGATGCATGTCCTAACATTTAATATAGACACATGACTTTGGCCAAATATACATGTTTCATAATTGGTGATTAGATTATGACTTTTTTGTATTTTTGTTATATTTTTCTTTTCTTTTTTTTGGGCCAACCAATATTTATCTTGATTTTATCTCTTGCATTTTTAATTTTAAAAGCATCATCACGTTTATGGTTGTCCTTTAATATAAACTAAAGTATGTCATTTAGTCACCAAGGCTGCATTAAAAATCTATCATAAAGTATATTGTGCATTTAGTCACCTATATCAATATCATCCATGTATAATATAAAATTTGTAAAAAAAGCCACAATATTCATAAACAATATACTATTTATTTTAAACTTAGCCCATAGTCTATAGAGCCCGTCCAAACCTACATAAAATATGCCTCACCCAACTCAAAAAAAAAAAGTATCCTAATATAAAATAGACAATTTTAGGCATGGCCAATGTTCAGGTCGGGCCAAGCATCGGACAGGGGTTACTGCCCTGGCCAGTTAATTACTTTTTTATATATCAAAATTTATAAATTATAGTATTTCACATAAAACAAATATGATAGATACTAGTGATTAAAGGATAATTTTATAAATATGAGTAGTTAAATAAGTAATTATATCCTTTAAAATTTATAATTAAATTGATTTCTTTTTTTATTTTTTTTAAAATTTAGTAACCATCATATATTTTTGCATATGTTTCATTTTTGTCAATTTTGAGGAGATTGATGTAAAGTTACAATTAGAAACTATTTAGACTTTAGTACTTTTTTTATATGCCATGTATTTTAAAACTTTAATTACTATTTTTTTGTTATCTTATTCTTAGTAAATTATGTATATTATTTAATTTTTGAAGACATATGAATATAGTATTATTTTATAAATTCATAATTGTAAATTTTTTTACAATATGAGTAGGGCATCACCACTTGGGCATACCCAACCCAAAATAGTTATGACTTTTATCGAGTAGAATTAGGCATTAGGCTACAAAATATAACCCATATATTTTTCGGGCAAAGCACCAGGTATGAAAATTGTCCTGCTCAGCTCTACCTATGTATACCCCTAAACTTAAATTAACTATGTTACAAAATATATTAAATAGATCAGATGAATTATCATTTGACCATGAAAAGTTATGAGTGCTTTATTGTTAATGTTTAATGACAGATTTTACAGTTTGGCTGGTTAAAAAAATTAAATAAAATGACAAATCATAAATTATAATACATTACTGCTTCCTAATTAATAAATAGGTTAATTATTTAGTTCTTTAAATTTATATAAATTTTAGTTTTCTCCTAATGAAATAGTTTAAATTTTTATTAACTTATATGATTAGTGTTTTAGAGGAAATGAAATTTGAGAAACAAAAAATTATAATTTAAAATATGAGAAATTAAAACTAAAATAAAGATAAACTTAACCGATCAAAAATTATATTAACCTTTAATAAATTTACATTGGATCTTAAAATTTATTAACGGGAATTTTTGTAATAAAATTATTTTTTTAGCCAATAAATATTAGTTTTGTTAGTAAAAAGTTTGTAAAAAATATTAAATTTATATCTCACTATCTACATGAGGATCTTATTTATAAGTGGTATATAAATATTTTTATAAATATTCTTTAAGCATAAAGATATACTTTTATTTTGGTGAGACAGAAATCAATTTACCTAGATTTTTTTTACCAAAAAAAGTATTTCTTCTTATTATTGATTTTTATTCAGGAGCCCACGTGACATTTCACATTGAGAAGTTATTTTTTTGATTTTTTTCCCCATTTTATTCTCTTATCCGTTTAATTTCCTTCCATTTCGCAAACCAGATGAGTCCTAAGTAGTGCATGATCGGAATCATTCTCGTTTTTCATAGTTGATTCTCAATTATGGCGTATTTCGTATTTTGTCAAAAGAAGTTTCCGATAACATGATTGTCCCTGATACATCTATACCTAAAAAAATTTATATATCCTTTAAACAGTATTTAGTGCAAGTGCAACTCTGTTTTTTTTTTCTCTCCCCTTTTTCAAACTCTGTTTTTCAATTAGGCAAGAAATAACCTCCTCAATCGATCATTAAAGAAGTACTTGGCGCCTCTGCTTTCTCGTCAATAGTTTTCTTAATTACCCATCATTTCTTATATTCAATTAATAATAAAGTAAGATATATAATTATTTATAATATATTTAATTTAAAAAAAATATTATTTTATTATAATTTTAGTTGTAGTATTTAGAGAGATATTTTAAACCTAAAATTATGTTAGTAGATGATAGAAAATTCACCATACCTAATATTGATATCACTTTAAAAGAAAAGAGATTTTACTCTATCCTTAGATCATAAATAAGACTATTTTTTTTCTAAAATTTTTTATACAAAAAAAAATTATCTTGAAGTTTATTGTCAAAGGCAACAAAATAATTCTCTTATCTACCTTGACAAACCATATTTTTATATATTAATTCATATCATTTTAGTGGGCTTTTGTCAACATTGTGGTCCTTAATTTTATTATTTATGCACTAATTTAATTAATATGACTTATATTGAATTAGTGCTTAATAGGGGCGTAATTGTCATATTTTTTATGAATTCTCCCAAACAATTATTTTTGAAATAAAATGTATTATACTATTATGATTTTATATTTCAGGAATTTAGGAGAAATCAGAATTTACAAATGACAACAAAGGACTACAAAACTAGAAAAATGAGAATAATGAATTTATTCCAACAAGAGTTCAGAATGCTTGGAGAATGTGTATAAACTATAGGAAGTTGAATGAAGCGACTAGGAATAATCATTTTCCATTACCTTTTATTGATCAAATGTTGGAAAGAATATCTGGTAAATCTCACTATTGTTTCTTGGATGGTTTTTCAGGTTATTTACAGGTACCGATTGCACCTGCAGATCAAGATAAGACTACTTTTACATGTCCTTTTGGCACCTATACATATCGAAGGATGCCATTTGGGTTGTAATGCTCCAGACACCTTTCAAAGGTGTATGATGGCGATCTTTAGTGATTTATTGGAGCGTAATATGGAGGTTTTCATGGATGACTTCACCGTCTATAGTGATAGCTTTGATGATTGTTTACTTAATCTTGAGCATGTTCTTGATAGATGTATTGAGAAAAAGTTGATTTTGAATTATGAAAAATGTCATTTCATGGTAGATAGTGGTATAGTGCTTGGTCACCGCATCTCTCAAAAGGGAATTGAGGTTGATAAAGCCAAGATTGAAGTAATTTCTTCACTTTCCTATCCTACTTGTCTTAAAGATTTGAGGTCTTTCTTGGGGCATGCCGGGTTTTATCGACGTTTTGTGAAAGATTTTAATAAAATTGCTTTACCCCTCTCTACGCTGTTGAGAAAAGATGTTGATTTTCACTTTGATGATAAGTGTAGACATGCTTTTGACTCTTTGAAATCCTTACTTGTTTCACCTCCTATTTTCACTGTACCTAATTGGGATTTAGCTTTTGAATTGTCTTGTGATGCTTCTAATTTTGCAGTAGGTGCTATGCTTGGTCAGAGGGAGGATAAGCGATCTAGAGTGATAGCTTATGCCTCCAAGACACTTGACCCCGCTCAAATGAATTATACCACAACCGAGAAGGAACTTTTTGCTATAATCTTTGCTTTAGATAAGTTTAGACAATATCTGATAAATTCTCGAGTTGTTATTTTTACAGATCATGCAGCGGTGCTTTACTTGTTCAAGAAGCCTCAGTCTAAACCAAGACTGCTGAGATGGGCTTTATTGCTACAGGAATTTGACATTGAAATTAGAGATAGAGCTGGAGTAGAGAATCATGTGGCTGACCACCTTAGTCGGTTACCTGAAGGCACCAAAGGAGTTGACTCCTCTGATCTTACTGTTGATTCCTTTCCTGACTTTGCACTCTTTGCCTTAGCTGTTCAGGAGCCTTAGTACTCTAATATTGTTAATTATGTTGTCACTAATCTTGTACCACATTCTATGTCTAAGTTTCAGGTTGATAAGCTGAAGAGGGAGGCAAGATACTACATCTGGGATTCTCCAATTCTTTGGAAGCAATGCAGTGATCAGATCATCAGACGATGTGTTCCTAACAATGAGATTCACTCTATCCTTACCTTTGCACAGTCTTTATCTTGTGGGGGACATTTTAGTGCTAATAGGACTGCTAGGAAGGTTTTAGAATGTGGATTTTACTGGCCTACTTTATTCAAAGATGCTTATGTTTTCTGTAAGTCTTGTGATAAGTGCCAAAGGTTTGGAAGTTTAGGTAGGAAGCATGAAATGCCTTTAAGACCTATGCATTTTTGTGAAATTTTTGATGTCTGGGGCATATATTTCATGGGTCCTTTTTCTCCGTCATTTGGGTATTCATATATATTACTTGCAGTAGATTATGTGTCTAGGTGGGTAGAGGCAGTGCCAACTAGGAAAGATAATGCTTCTACTGTTGCCAAGTTCTTACGCTCTCATATTTTTTGTAGGTACGGCATTCTAAGAGCAATCGTCAGTGACCAAGGAATATATTTCTGCAATAGGACCATAAAGTTTCTACTTGCTAAACATGGAGTTAATCATAAGCTGGCAACTCCGTACCACCCTCAGACAAATGGATTAGCTGAAGTCTCTAATCGGGAAGTCAAATAAATACTAGAAAAGATTGTGAAACCATCCCGTAAAGATTGGAGTGAAAGGCTTGAGGAGGCATTGTGAGCTTACAGGACTGCCTATAAAACCCCTATAGGCACCTTTTCGGTTGCTCTATAGTAAGTCTTGTCATCTACCTATGGAGATTGAACACAAATCTTATTGGGCGATCAAGGCATGTGATGCAGACATTGAATCCTCACTTGAAAACCGAATGATGCAACTCCAAGAGCTTGAAGAGATGAGACTTGAATCCTATGATAATGCCAGAATCTATAAAGACAAGTTGAAAATGATTCATGACAAACAGATTTTGAGAAAACAATTCCATGAAGGTGACAAGGTTCTAAAATTCAAGGCCCGATTAAATTTGATGCCTGAGAAGTTTGTCACCAAGTGGTAATGCCCTTTTAGAGTTACCAAAGTGCATTCTTTTGGTACGGTAGAGTTGGTGGATGAAGCAACAGGTCATGTTTCACAAGCCAATGGTCATCTGCTTAAGCACTACCATGAGAATCAGAGACCTCCCTAATTGCACGGTTGTTCATTTCCACCTTTCTCCTTTACTTTCTCTTGTATTGCTATAATATCTGTTTGCTAAGATAGTTAGGAGCAAGTGTGGGGGAGGGACCATCACAGTAGTTTTAGATTTATTTGCTTTCTGTCTTTTAACAAATTCTTAGAATAGGTTGCATTTTAAAGATTTCTTAGTTTTAGGTTAGTTTTTCTTTGAATAAAGCTTCATTCCCTTTTAACTCATGACCCTTTAATCATTTTCCCTTCTTCTTCCTTTGATATATTCTTTAGTGATACGTTGAGGACAACGTATGGTTTAAGTGTGAGGGAGGGATTGCTTTTGCTAATTTGTGTTGCCACTGCTTGCGTTGCCAAAATATGAAAAATTAAACAATTTTGAACTTGTTGAGCTTAATTGACTAGATTTTTTGATGCTGTATGAGCGAATTGTTTCTGTGATTCCTACCTTTCACTTGACTGTTGCAATCATTGGGCTTTATTTTTAAATCCTTATTTCTTTATGCATGTGAACATTGGCATGTCTAGGTGAGAATATAATTTTAACTTATGTAGTTTTTATTCTTAATTAGTTAGCAAAGTGGAGTGTCTTTAATGCAGTGTTATTAACCTTGTTTCATAGCTTGATCTTAGGGAGGAAACATATTAGAGAAAGCCTTGTTGGAAGGATTATTAAGCCTTAATTTTCTTACTTAACTTGTGTGATTTCCACCTAGTTTTGGTTAACCTCTAGAACTTGTCTATATTCTTTTTCAAAGCTGCATTATTACCTGGATTTATGAGCATGATAGGGGCATTCATTTCTAAACCTTTTTACCCAAACACAAGCCATCTCAATTAACCTTTGCTTACCCCTTTGAGCCCATCACTTTCATTTCATTCCATTAATTTTGAACAAGTGCTTTGCATGAGTTATATTATATTTGTTATGATTAACTGTGTACTATTAAAAGTTGCTATCTTTATCTTTTTGAATTAGGTTTGCCAAAAAAAAAGAGACAAAAAAAGAAGAAGAAAGAAGTTGAAAAAAAAAGAAAGAGAGAAAAAGAAAAGGAAAAGAAAAATTGGCAATAAGGCATCCTTTAGTAGTTGAAGATTAAAGTTTATTGTTTATTTGATAGTCACATGTTATCTTACTTTGAGCTATTTCTTAATACTCATGCATTTAACTTGTTCTACATTTCATTCCATCCATTCATTAGCCTTTCACCAATATTACAACCCAATAAAGTCCCCTTGATCATGAATCTATGGTATGTTAGTAGTGGAGATAGTAGAATCTTTACAAGCCTATGGTAGGTGCTAATCTAGGTGAATTGAGTAAGAATTCCCTATACTTGAGAGTTGAGTGAAACACTTATACCTATGAGAGATCTATTATGTTTCCTTTCCTCTATCTTGCTATGTCTTGTGTTACTTTCCTTGCATCAAAGCATTCCATGACTGTTGATTGATTTGGGATAGGAGTTACTTGAGTTGATTATATATTCTTACCTTGACGGTTTTATGTTTATTTGCATCGAGTGTAACTGTTGGGATTCCTTTGAGTGATATTTTGCCCAGGAGTGTAAAAGGCTAAGTGTGGGGGAGTTGACAAACCATATTTTTATATATTAATTTATATATTTTTATATATTAATTTATATCATTTTAGTGGGCTTTTGTCAACATTGTGGTCCTTAATTTTATTATTTATGCACTAATTTAATTAATATGACTTATATTGAATTAGTGCTTAATAGGGGCGTAATTGTCATATTTTTTATGAATTTTCCTAAACAATTATTTTTGAAATAAAATATATTATACTATTATGAGTTTATATTTCAGAAATTTAAGAGAAATCAGAATTTACATACCTCTTCAGCAATATTTTACTATATATGAAAGTTTAATTTTTTATTAAAAAAATATCTACATTTAGTATATAATAATATTCAGAATACAATTATTTTTAACAAAAGAATACATGTGTTGTTTAGTAAAAATAAATAAATGAATAAAGCAATGGCATGTCCTTCAAATATTATTTGGTGTCTACCTCTTCAGAAACATTTTGCTATATCTATGTGAAAGAGTTTGGAAGGGAACATTTGAGAAAATATCTAATTTAATAGTCAATTTAGCTTCATTTTATAGGTCAACACTAATTATCAATTGCACTTAGATGCAATTCATCAAACTTCATGACGAGAAGCCGGCTTCTTCTTCTAATTTATAGTGTGACGAGATGTAGGTTAGATTATCTATCTCATGCATTTTCTTCCGTTTCTGTTGATCTCATTTTCCTTTTCATTATATACATAGCTTAGTCATCACTTTTGTCCTATTTCTCATGTTACTCTGTAAGTTGGAACTATATTTTTAGTATATTAAGTTTTTTGTTTTAAATATAAATATTTTTTTATTAGAGACAATTATATTTTAGATATTATTTAGTATTAAATATAAATATATTTTTTAATAAAATTTAAATTTATTTTGTTATGAAAATTAATCTATTATGTTAAACTCAATATTTATATCTTAATACTGTCTTTATTAAAAAGAAAAAAAATTATGGCATTTGAGATAGACCCAAGGTTGCCTAAGCTAAACACAAGGGCGTGTTTAGTCAAGGGAAAATGAATCAATAAAAAGGATGGTGTTTTTTTTTTTTTTAAAAATATGTTTGAGAATTTTTTCATTATAAAATATATTATTTAAATATACTTAAACAATTTATTTAGGGACTTAAATACAATTTATTTTTAATAGGTATAACTTTTCTTTAATTGTATAACTTATTATAAAAAATATTTATATAAAATTAAAGAAAAGTTGTACCTGTTGAAAAAACTATACATGTTCAAAAAGCTTAAGGCTTTTAAGTGCATTTGAATAATAAATTTTGCAATAAGAGAATTTTTTATTTTTTTCAAATTTTTCTCTTTCTATTAAGTATTTTGCAAAAGAAAAACCAATAGTAAGGTCTTTTAAAAAAAATAAGATCTGGACAATTTTTACCTATTTTATTATTTTTAATTATGTGGAATTGGAAAATTTGAGATCATATGTTGTTAGAACAATCATTCAAAAAGTTTTTTATTTTATTTTTTTTTAAACTTATTCTGATAAATAATTTTATAAAACTACCCTAAAAACATAAAATTTGAAGATAAAAAATCGAACAAGCCTAGCTCCCGTTTAATGTTCTAAACTAAAATATCGGACCGGTGGGTCCAAGTTTAGTCACGTTGTCGCCTGCGTTGGCGAAACAATTGCCCGATCCTGAAGAGAGGTATTGGGCTTGGATTTGCCCCATATAAATTCACACAGGACGCAACCCGTGTACATTTATGTTTTTCCCTTTCTTCAAGCCAAGCTTCTAGCCTTCTACACAAACTCTTCCTCTCTGATACTTCTCGCTCCAGCGTTCTTTAACCATGATTTCAGGTCAGTGGCCTTCTCGAGCTCCATTTTCAATCCTATATTTCAATTTGATATGCATCATACGCAGGGGAAATGAGTGCCTGCGATGCGATTTTCCTACTCTTTTTTTTCAAACTTTCGTTGAATGTTTTAAGGCTCACTGTTCTTCTTGGGGTTCGATTTTTCATTTAATCGGACTCTGATTTGCACTGCGCATTTGAATTCAAGAGATATGTCATTGGAAATTTGCAGGTTGAGCATTCCCCTGTCTGTTTACTAGGTAGATAAATTATCGATATCTGATTTAAAATTTTTGGAGGATCGTGCTTCAGCTTGATTTCTGTGATTTTTTTAAATTCTGTTATTGGATAAGCTGGGACTGTGAAGTGTCAAATTTGTTTTCGCTGTTTTTAAAAATGAACTAGCTGTAGGAAAAGCAAATGGACTATACTGACGCTACAACTTCAATATAATGTGCACTCTGTATCGTGAAAGCTCTAGTAAAAGTTTCACTTGAAATGTATTTAATTAAGAGGCACTAAATGGAAGAATCTATGCCTTCTAATATATTTTTTGAGTAGGAAAGGTCATAATGTTTTTGAGAAGTAATTCGTACATTGGATCGGTATCTTTTTGGATCTTCAACATGAGTTCCTGTTCAAAGATTCACTCCCCCTTCCTCTTCCTCAATTGTTAATTGCCTTTTGTTTTACCCATATTGGCATTTTGAATTCTTTAGATTTTGATATATTTTTTATTGGGCTGCATGCCTACATGAATGACACAAAGGTACTTCATGACCTTGGAGGTCCCAAGTTTTCCTAAAATATGAATTGCCTCTCATATTATTGGATGATTTCCCAACCAATTTTCTTATTTGTCTTTTAGAGGCTGTAATGTTAATAATTGTACAATCTATTACTCACTATTGCACTGTGTTTCACTATGCAGTGAGTGTAAAATGGCAAAAGGAGCTGTTTAAAAATGTAGAACTTGACACTTCCCAACCCCCTCTGGTCTTTAAGTGCCAATTATATGATCTAACTGGGGTCCCTCCTGAAAGGCAAAAAATTATGGTCAAGGGTGGTCTACTGAAGGTAAGTAGATTGTTGTGTCTTGTGTGTGTGTTTGTGTGTGTGATACCAATAAGTTATCAGATGTAATTTGCTTATTATGTTGTTAATTATTAGTAAGTTAGTTTCAGCATGTCTTAATGAATTAAATATAAGCTTATTTTAAGTACCAATGAATCTTTTTCAATAATTTCCTGTTGGGTATACAGGACGATGCTGATTGGTCAACATTAGGTGTGAAAGACGTGAGTGTTGCTAAGATGCATTATCTGATTTTAACTCTTTTTTTTTTAATGAAGCATCTATCGTATATTCTTTTACTGAATGATCCACATAATATAATTTTGCAGGGCCAAAAGCTGATGATGATGGGGACTGCGGATGAAATTGTGAAGCTTCCAGAGAAGGGACCTGTTTTTGTTGAAGATCTTCCTGAAGAAGAACAAGTAGCATCTCTGGTAAGTTTCAAATTTCAACTCTTTTCCTCTGTGTAATGACATTATTATGCATAAACACACAGTTTTCAACTCTAATTCTATCCCCACGGTTAACTAGCTTCTGGGCGAATTTAGATTTTTGCATTTGCACCTCTTTTTTATATATTTATTATATCATTTTGTTTTAAAACGAGCTTGGCCTTAGGAGTTGTTCTCTTGTAAAACAAATCTATGTTTGCTTGCTCTTTACATTGGTCTTGAATCTGATAGAGACTGTTTTAACTCTTCTCCTCTTTATATTCATGTTGTTATGCGATAAAATATTTGAGTCTGAATCAATTCTCATCATTAAATAGCTTCTTGGCAAATAAGGATTTTGGGTCTGCCCCTTTTTCCTGGTATTTTTATATCATTTTGCTGTAAAATGGTGTAGGCCTTAGAACTGAGAAGCTGTTCTTTTGCAGAACAAATCAATGTTTGCTTGTGAATAACATTGGTCTTGAATCTAATAGAAAGGACTGAAGGAAGCCCCTTGTTTGTTTGCGTACTTTATTATTTTAGATAACAATAAGGATGGAAATTGAGCTGAAAAGTAACGATTTGGGGAAGAAAGAATGATGCCTAAACAATTGGGCTTTGAAGTCATTTTAGACATTTGATGGTCATGAGCAATGCGCTTGAAGTCAAGCCTCATCTTCATCATAGAAGTTTTTGTCATTCCAATGCAACTGTTTCAGGGATTGTGTTCAACCTAGTTTTTTTGCCTTCGTCATCTCAGAATTTACTCAATAATTTATTTTAGTTATAATAAAGATATTAAAAGTGTTCAATAATTGATATGCATGTTGTTTGGGTCTAGTTGCTGCTGAGGGATGGAATTTTAGTTTTGTTTTTAAACCCTTATAACATAAAATCTCCACCTACTGATATGGAGGTGGATTTCATCGTCTAAAGTACTTTGAGTCTATCTTATATTTAACTTCTGGTTTACTGAGAATAATACCTTTTCATTTCTAACATCTACTTTATTGTTTTTTTCTTGGTCCTTCCAGGGTCACACTGCTGGTCTATTCAATTTGGGAAACACCTGTTATATGAATTCAACATTGCAATGTCTTCATTCTGTGCCAGAGTTGAAGTCAGCTTTGATCAAGTGAGCTCTTTTGTTATGTTCTAGGATAGACAAGTGAAAAGAGAATTCTTTATTGGTTTAAGGAACCGGAATCTAATCCCATAAACTAAAAAAGTGAAGGACAATCACCAACATAAACTGAATATTCACTTCATTCCCTTCAAATGCATTATACATGTCCATATGTACAATCTGCAACGCTTGGGTGACGGAAAGCCAATGGCGAACACCTAAACATAAGACACCTGAACATATAATATCTAGACACATGACATCTTGACAACAAATGGAAATAACTGATCTAATAATACTTTAAAATATTGACAACACAGAATCAACTCCCTAATTCTAAGTTCTAGACATATTTGACCACATAACTTCATTATCTTAAATGTTATCTCTATTCGTTTTCAACCATAGGTAATAATAGGCGGAGCTATCCTATAACCTTTCTGAGGAGACTTAAAAGACCCTTTTCATTTCTCATTTGTCTCTGACACATGATGAACGGTATATTTTCTTGGAATTAGGTACTCTCATTCTGGTCGGAGTAATGATGTGGATCAGTCTTCTCGTATGTTGACTATTGCAACCCGTGACTTATTTAATGAGCTTGATAAAAGTGTGAGGCCTGTGGCACCAATGCAGTTTTGGATGGTTCGTTCCTTTTCGGGCTGAGACTTTCTTATTACTTTATAGGGGCCATCTCACTTATAAAGAGAGAAGTTCACAAAATATTTCTTATTGTTGTAATTTTTTTGGTTTCTATTCCTTTATAGGGGCTATCTCATTCTGTCATTGTATGCTTTCTTTGTTGTTGATGGAATTTTCTCTCATAAGTTTTTTCTTTTTTTCATCATACTCTGCCCTTACTCATAAAAATGGGGATGGTGAAATGATATTGCCCTGACTTGTTATCTCTTTTACCAGGTACTGCGGAAAAAGTATCCTCAATTTGGCCAGCTGCATAATGGGGTGTTCATGCAACAGGTGCATAAGTTGGACGTTTCTTTGTGGAAGTTAATTAGACTGTTTAAATGAGCTATCGTACGTATTTAATTTTCTTTTTTTTTCATATCTATCAGGACGCTGAAGAATGTTGGACACAACTTTTGTACACACTCTCTCAGTCTCTCAGATCCCCTGGATCTAGGTGATTTTCTTGCTATTGCTAAGCATTTAAAAATAATTGCTTGAGCATCTCAAAACTGATACTTTTCATAGCAAAGCTGGCATGCAAGAATAGTAAACTCCATTGTTCATGCTTCTCTCTCCCACACCAATTTTCTGATTCATAGTTACCTTAAAATGCAATTTCATTGTGGTTTACTTGGTTTTACAAATTCTCGAAGATTAGTGTGTCACATTTATTTTTCAATAACCTTTTTTCTTGAATATTTGCTTACTGGGTAATTTAATATAAATTTTCCTTTCAGAGAAAATCCTGATGATGTGAAGGCTCTTTTTGGCTTAGACCTTATTAGCAGGTAAACTATCCGAGATTTTATGTTAATTGTTGCTACTCGTAATAATAATAATACACAATATTTTGCTTGTACTTACAAGTATTCTTCATTGTATTTATTTATCACCCATCAATTTGTTGCATTCTTCATCATTTTTTACTGCTTAACTACTAAACTGATTTTCCTTGAATGGCTTAAGAATAAAATGGATTTGAAGTTAAACTTGAATTGTGTTTTTCTTGTTATCATCGGATTCATGCATTTGTTAATTTTCCCTAACCCTCTGTTTACCTAGTGGCTGGCTTTCGGCCTTTATCTCATTGATCTGAGCCTTTTTTGGGGTGATTTACACTTACCATTGTAAAGCATTTTCCATCTAGAAAATATTGGAATTTGTTTGGTACAACTGTTAATATGATGACTTATTGGTTGGTAGTACTCAACTTATTGTTCAAAATGATGACTTCATATACAATAATGATTTTTTTTGGTTCATTTTTGGTAGCCAACTTAGACTAGGTAGGCCATGAGACAAGCAATATTCTAGCAGTTTAGGACAAGAAATATGTGTTTGTTTAGGGTCTCTACAGATGGGGGTCTTCACAATCATACACATTTGTCTCTATAAACATCTGTTTCCTTATGTGGCATTGTAGTCGATGCTAGCTGGTTCAATTAATCACATTTTAAACAACACAATCTGCTTTTTATGAATGAATGAGTATATTAAAATGCTTCAGTAGTGTCCTGAAAGTTTACCTATTTATTATACTCATTTTTGTTTGTGATGAATTGCTAGGATACATTGTCAAGAGAGTAATGAAGAAAGCTCAGAAGCAGAATCTGTTTACTCACTTAAATGCCACATATCACAGGAGGTGAACCATTTGCATGAAGGACTGAAGCATGTAAGTGCTATTGATATAATACAGTTCTGAAGACTTGATTCCTTCTGCAATAATGTGATAATTATTCACTGAGGAGATTATTTTTCTCACTACTCTATCCCTGTTTTTATTTATGCTTTGTTGTGATTGACTAGCTTCCCCATCCTGAATACCTTGTAATTTGGTCTTTTCTCTCTCTGTCTTCACCTCCTTCCTTCCACATCCTCTTCCTCTCTCCACTACTAGCTTTTACCAATAGTTGAATTCAAGTGAGATGGGCAGGCAAAAACTAAGTTTAATTGAGGCGAAGCTGAATAACTGGCTTCTGTAGTACTGTTATGGCCATAAACTAGTGGATCTTTTATTCCTGAAAATCTTCTTCTGTCTATTATTGCTTACCTTCTACACTTGTGTTTCACATATGGTTGATTGTTTCCTGCTGCTGAATGTCATTGGCCCTGGTGATTATGAAATATCTGAAACTTTAAATGGATCCCTTGCTTTGATACCAGTGATCATTTATTTGATGAAATCTTCAACCATTTTATTATTTTTTTTAATAAATATAACTTGGTACAACATAATTAATGTCTAGCTTATTGTTGAGCCGTACAGATTCTCAAAAAAATATTATTCCTCAGGTCCTAAATATAGGACCTATGTAATTAATTTGATTAGATTAAGGAAGTTAGTTAAATTAGTTATTATAGTATGTTTTTCCTTAAGCACCCTAATCATCTTCCTTAACTCCCTCCCTCCTTCTCTTACCTGACTATTGTTGAGAGATTATCAATAGGAATAATTTGGGAAAGAGTTGGTAAATTTGGGAAATAGGTTTTATATTTAGGACCAAATTCAACTCACCAATTAGATCCTATAATTACCGGAGGAGTATATTGTTTTTTAAATGTTTTCCTTCTTATTGATTTGCTCGTGTTCTTAAGTACTGAATAAATCTGAGAGTTTAATTAATTTAAATCATGCAGGGCTTAAAATCTGAGTTGGAGAAGGCTTCTGCTGCTTTGGGGCGGAGTGCAATATACTTGAAGGAATCTCGGATCAACTCCCTGCCAAAGTAGATATTGCCCTTTTCATTTTGGGCTTTTCTTTTTTGAATTGTTGCTCTTCAAATCTTTGGTGACACCATGTGATATTGTGCCAAGTGTACTTTGAATATGAAAATTGCACAATTTTCCAGCTAACATCAGTAGTATGGCATTACTAAATTGAGTTTGCCAAGATTTATTTGTTCAAAGAAAGAAGATGAAGTGTGAATTTTCATTTCCATGATTTGTTGTGCTTAAGGAAAAATGCTCTGAATCCTAATTGCAATATCTACCAGTTTTAAACTTAAATTTGAATCATTATGGTCTACCTTTCTATATGATGAGCAATGGCATGGTCTGGCAGTAGTTCACATGATGTGTGTTCACTGGTTTCTTAATCTGTGCTTATAGGTTTTTCTTTTTGCCTTTATATATATTTTTTTATCTTTGCTTATTTCATGCTTAGTTTGATTTTAACATTGCATTTTCAAGGTACTTGACCGTTCAGTTTGTCCGTTTTTTCTGGAAGAGGGAATCAAACCAGAAGGCTAAGATTTTGCGGGTACTGCTTCCTTCTTTTTGTTTTTTTTTGGGGGGGGGGGGGCACTTTGTTTGCTTTCTCAGACTTGATGCATTTGTGTTCATAATTGGGTTTTCTCATCACAGAAAGTGGATTATCCTCTTGAGTTGGATATTTATGATCTTTGTTCAGAAGATCTACGGAAGAAGTTGGAAGCTCCTCGACAGGTATCCACATTGTTTGGCATTTTAAATCTCATGGCCATCTCTTTGGTTATAGGGTGATTTGATTTGTGATACGTATGGTGACTATTTTCGTTTTGGCATTGTAAAACAGATTCTAAGAAATGAGGAAGGCAAAAGGCTTGGTCTAAAAGTCAATGAGAAAACCTCAGTTCAAAAGGAAAACGAAGTAAAAATGTCTGATGCTGAGGTGACGAGACAAACCTACTCTAAAGTGTGTGTATACATGAGCACAATTGCTTAGAGTTTCTTTTTTATTGTTTCAGGGATCATCTAATGCAGGAGGGGAACCATCTGTAGCTCCAATGGAGGAAGGTGAAATCTTTCCCCTGAATTTGTTTTCCATTGCCAACCTTTTTCCTTCTGTTTACCCATGCTGCTGTTAATAGGTGAAAAGGAAACACAGATGACTGGAATCTATGATTTGGTTGCTGTATTGACCCACAAGGGTCGGAGTGCTGATTCAGGACATTATGGTGCATGGGTCAAGCAAGAAAGTGGTTGGTCCTCAAGCATATCTGCATTTCTCCAATATTCTAGTCAGTCTTTTCGAAGTTGTGGAGTTAATAATTTTTTGTTGGCAGGAAAATGGATCGAGTACGATGATGATAATCCTAAACCACGAGTGGAAGAAGACATCACCAAACTATCTGGAGGAGGTAAGGATATGCTAAATCAATTTTAAATTATGGATATACAAACATTTTTAACTAAACCCATAATGGCTTCACTTTCATAAACCTTCTGGAAAACCATTAAAGGTGAGTTAAATATTCCATATATGCTCTCCTTGTTCTCAAAAGAACTGATTTAGTTAATGAAAGAGATCACATCAGTAGTCTTTTAAATTAAGAGGACTAAATTGAAAAATGAATGAAACTAAATCCACAAAGCAACTTCGTTTCTATCATAATGCAATATATAGGTTCAGCAGAGTCCTTTTCTCTAATTTGTGATTCATGAGGATAAATGTGATTGAGGATTACTATAACATGTATGTTCAGGTGATTGGCATATGGCGTATATAATAATGTACAAGGCTCGTGTTGTACCCGTGTGATAGTTATGAAGAGCTCGTGATTGTCCTTCAGGGAGTTGATTGTGAAAGGAATGGTATACAATATTATTGTTTGTGTTGTACTCTTTATAGTTGCGTTGGATGCTTGTTAGAAGTTTGTCACGTAGAATTAATCATATTCAATTAACTTGGTATTTTTTTTAAGAAACAATTGTATAAAGATTTGAATTGAATTGCTATCCGAAACACCCTCGGTCCGTTTCTTTTCATTGTTAAATTTTTCTCATGCCGTTCAATGTTTCCATTAATTTGAATTTCAACTCTAGGTTCAACGAATTTTCTCTTCTTTTGAATTCATACTGTTTCTCTATGTTATCATCTGTGTACGTAGGGCAATTGCTGTGGAGGATGTAACTTTTTGAGAGGACGAGCAATCATCAGTGGCTTACACGCGTCATTTTATTTTATAAAGAAAAAAGTGAAAATTCAAACCTGGAAGAAAATTTTCTTGTCACTAGTCATGAAAATGAGCTAGATCCCACTGCTTGATGTCTTAGACATGCAAGGTTCTGGTTGTTTTCACTTGTCTGGTCAAATCTGCATGGTCTGAATGCCCATATGCCATTTTCAAAATCCTCTACCCAAAATGATTATTCATGCCCAAAACATGAGTTTAATGTCCTGTTTTTATTAATAACCCTTAATAGGTAGGTGTCTAGTAATTGCAATAACACGGCACAGCTCACTAATTTTTTCCTCATAG
This sequence comes from Leucaena leucocephala, assembly GCA_037074615.1. Lineage (NCBI taxonomy): Eukaryota > Viridiplantae > Streptophyta > Magnoliopsida > Fabales > Fabaceae > Leucaena > Leucaena leucocephala. The sequence goes on along the minus strand of CM073558.1, from coordinate 3,269,127 downwards.
AAAACAAAGGAATCTGTAGTGAAAATGTGGAATACATTAAGAAAAAGAAGAAGCGTATATTGTAAAAATTCAGAACTACATGATTGTTTACCCAACAGAAAGAAAGAAAGAAAGAAACGTTATATGGAGACAGGCGTATATTGAGGTACCAAAAATTTATCTTGAAGACGTGGGTTGCATTAATTAGGGGAAGGAAGCAAAGTGAGATCTTCCATTGGTTAGCACATAAATGAAAAGCCTAGTCATCAAGGCAGGACCCACGTGCTTGTTATGTTTTAAATGCAAGTAAAAAATTCTGACATGGCCATTTAGTTTTAGTCCTTTTGGATGTGGATTTTTTTGTGATCACACGAACGCAATTGGGATTATCTTCTTCATTTAAATTGCTTAAATTAATTGAAATTATCTACAATTATTTTTGAACAATAATGCAAGAAATTCAGTCCCATCAATTTAAGCAGTGTTTATAAATCACAAGGCTTATATTCAATGCCTTACTAAAGAAATATGGAGTATCTTATCAGTCATCTCAGTTGTTGACAAAATTTGATATGCATCATTTATGTCATAAGATTTCCATACCTAGAAAGAAGACAAGTCCCATTTAATTTGAAAGGCCAGGCGTAATTAATTAGATGACCAAACTGAATGATTGAACTGATAAGATCAAGTGCACTCCAATTCATAGAACAAAGATGCACTTCCCGTCTACCAACATTAGTATAAAGTATGGACCAAAATTTTACCATAAAAATTCACCAGACATACCTTATCATTTTCATTTCTGAATTAGCACAGAATGCAATCCCCCCATTAATGCTTGACGTTTATGTTTTCTATGATAAAAAGTTGAAATATGAAAAAAAAAATGGCCCAAAATAATGAGAACTTGAACTAAAATGTTACTTTTACTTTAATGGCCAAGTTAACTAGAAGTTATTATTTCTTACTTTTAAATTTGATTCCATCAATTTAAGAGGGTGCAGGTCTTTATTTTATATGTAAAATATATCTTTAATTATATGTATTAAAAACTTCCATATATAATTGAGTATATATTACATATAATTAAAAAGATTATATCGATTGATTTCTATATTTAATAGTATTAATAAAATTAACACTATTAAACTCAGATCCACTTGTAAAATTATAAGGACTAGAAACTAGAGGCACACCAAACAACAATTTGAAACTACGTACCAAAACCAAAATTCTACTAAACTTTAAATACTAATAGTAGGATTAACTCTAATAATAATAACATAAATATAATACATATTACATAAAAAAGAATCTCAACTTTCATAATCATATCCTCCCTCACCTGGCATTCACCCCAAACATCATCTATACACATTTCTGATATTATCATACAGAACGTTTGAATTATGATACTAATTTCAACAGAGTCAAAGTATTAAGATCAGAATCGGAATACTTCGGAAGTTGCTGGATTGAGCAGAAGAAAATTCTGTTCTTTGTCTTTGACTCTACTGAAAGCTCGAGCCTGGCGCATACATGGTAAGGTTAGACCACTCGTTACTGCTATTCCAATAGCTCGAATCACCATTCTGCAAACCCGGAAACCTCTCTGATACGCCATTAATCTGCATCTCCGAACTCGTATTCGCCCCAAATTCACCCGCTTCCGCCATTTTCAGACCCGACCCATTTGGATTCAGACCCTCCAGAACACTACCCAGATGCCCAGATGATGATGATGATGAAGCCAGAAGCGAACTGAAACTCCCACCCATCGAGGTGGTATAAACACGGGTAGGGTCTGCGCCTCCAATGGCCGACGAAACCGACGGAGAAGATGAAGATGATGGTGAAGATGACGTTGCAGATACTCGTTTGGCGCTGGTGGATGATAGCTTTTTGTTCTTTCGGCTTCCACCTCCGACGGGGATGTTGCGGAGAGTGCCTCCCTTGGTCCAGTACCTTCTGCAACTCTTGCAGAAATGTCGTGGTTGCGAGAGGTTGTAATTGTTGTAGTAGCAGAACTTGGTGTTCGTGGAATCACAACGTGGGCACTTGACCTGTTCTTGTTCTGGAAATCCATGGCTTTTCATGGACTGAAATAACGCTGAGTCTTGCATTGCACTTCTTGTGTTTGTGAGAGTGACAATGAAAAAGGAAGAGGAGAGTTTTAAATGGTGTAAAGAACAAGGCTCAAAGTTCAAACCTTACAGAGGAAATTTACAAGCTTCAGCAAAAGGACTTCAATGATTACCACTTTGTGTGGTTGTGAAGAATACCGTAGGAAAAGGGAAGAAGGGTTTGATTGGTCCAAAGAACAAGACAGAGGAAATTTAGAAGCTTCACAAACGGATTGGCTGACACATTAAGATCTTTAAATGAACTTCTGATTGAAGCAGAGCAGAGTATCAATATAACAGAAAAAACATAAAATTAATAAAGGAATAGGGTAAATTCGAAAGCTCCAATGGACAGAACTGAAGGAACGGAGCAAAGGAATTTGATTAGTCTGGAAAACAAAGCTCAGAGTTCAAACCTTTGAAACATAATTCAGAGGTCCAAAGTAAAAGTTGGCATGTAGATCAGAATTCAGTTCCATAACAGAAGGATGTCAGATTTTGATGAAACTGTGAAAGAGGACAAAAAGGTGAGATAATTTTCAAAGCCTTATTAAATGGGATTTTGATAGAACATATCAGTGACACAGAATAAAAAGCATCAAAATCTCATGATAAAAAAGCTAGAAGTGTAGAAAGTTACATGCAGAGTGAGTGGGTGAAAGAGGAGGCTTCTCTGATTTAGTCGGAGGAGAGGGACAGAAAATGCAGAGAGAGAGAAAGAGAGAGAGTTGAGTTGAGAGGGTAAGAGAAGTGAAGATGGTGAGCATTTGAGAAGTGTTTTATTCTGAAAATGGTGAGGCAGAGAGAGAGATGAACTATCTATCCCTTTATGTGTGAGGGTGACAACCAACCCTCACTTCAAAAAGAGAGAGAAGAGAGGGATTGGCAATTGGCTTCTGCAGTTGACTTGAACTTTGCTCGTCAGCCTTCTCATCAATTCTGTACACATTTTGTGGGTGTATAAAGATAGAACTGGTAGGATAGTCTCTTTATTTAATATTATATTTAAAAAAAATATAGACTATATTTTATAATTTAATATTTTATTTTATTTAATAAAAATTTTAATAATTTTAAGTTGAGTATGAGTAAGTTAAGTATAGATAGATTAAATATGTCTAAATCGTGATGTCATATTCATATTATAAAAAAATTATAATTATGAACTTTTAAAATAATACTATATTCATATATTTGTAAGAGTTAAATAATATCAATAATTTACTAAAAATAAAGCAATAAAAATAATAATTAAAATTTTAAAATCTATTATATATAAAAAAATAAGCGTTAAAGTCTAAGTAATTTATAATTGTAACTTTGCATCAATCTCCCTAATATTAATAAAGATAAAGTACCTAAAAAAATAAAATAAATAATTATAATTTGTAATATAATCATATGATAATTAATAAAGTTAAAAAAAATAAAAAATTAATATAATTATAAATATTAAAAGATACAACTTATCTATTTAACTACTAATATTTTTAAAATGATCTTTTAATTATCAATAACTATCGTATTTTCCCTTATAAGATAGAGAGAAAAAAAGAAAGGGTGCTCATAGGTAGGGTAGCCCCTATATTTGGTGTTCAGCTCAAAAAATATATGGGTTATATTTTATAACTCTATACTTAATTCTACTATATATTTATTAAGTTAAATAAGATATTTTTATTATAAGCTCAAATGGATATTATGCGCAATACTAATTATTACAGTACTTCATTGGTTACCAACAAACTTTAAGGAGTGTGGCAAGTTATAAAGAGGAAAACAATAAAAAATCCTTCATTTTTTACCAGAATTTTTAATTATAAAATTTGAATTTATTTCGTTTACCTCGTTAATCAAATTACCCATGTTTATTATTTACACAATTTTTATTGCAAAATATTAGACTGAATTAGTTTTTATAGTTTTTCTCTTCGAGATATTTTGGAAAAATTATTACAAAATTTTAATGCAATATTCATAAATAAATAATTTAATTAATTTTTTAATATGAGCAAATGAATTAATTTTAAATATAAGATTTACTTAATTAACTAGTGGACCTATTGATTATGTATATTAAAAAAAGATTTTTATTATCAAAGATAATTTTTTAAAATAAATAATTAAAAAGATATTTTAATAATTGTGATAGTATTTATAAATTAATTATCTAATTCTTAAAAATGTGATAGTAATATTAAGATGTAACCTAGCAAAAAGAATGGCAGCTATATGATATTAAGTGGGTGATTGAAGTGCCATGAAACTATAATTTAAAAAAAAAAGTCTAAAAATTAATTTTATAATTTTTTAAACAAATAATTATTTTATCATAAATATTTTTAGGCTAAACTATTATTTTAGATAATTTTTTAGAAATAGTTTTTTAGTGGGAAAAAAAGTTTATGAGAATTAAAAGATTATTTTATCTCTAATTTTTTGACACTTTTTTTTCTCTCTACACTTTGTCCTCTCTTTTTTTTTTCTCCTTCACTATCCTCCTTCATTGACACTCAGTTGTTATCTGACACTCATTGTCACCATTGGTTCTCATTCATCGTCATCTTCTGTGAGTCTCAGAGGTGCGTCACTGGGTCTATTAGAAGTAATCTATAGCAGTAGGTTGTGAAAAGGACTTCAGTCGTTGCTTCTATATCCACTGTCATATATCTTTTGTCTTTTGTCCTCCGTTATCATTACTCTTTTGTCATCTTCTTTAGCTCTCTTCTCTCTCTCTAGTAGAAAAAGCCTATGTCCTCTCTCTCACTCTTTTCTCTCTTATGTCTGTCGTCCTCACCTCTATCTTCTTAATCCGTCATTGTTCAAAGAAGAAACAGATGAGGCTAACCATGCACTTAGTATCAACGAGAAAAAAGATGAATAGTGGAGGTGATGAGCAGAGATGAGACATGAGCTGATGATGGATAATTATTTTTTTTCATCTCATATCATTTTTAATAATTTATTAATTATAAAAGTCATTCTAATAATAATTATCTAATAATGATGTATATAAAATTATTTTTTTTATAAATTTTTTTTAGAAGAGTTTATTTAAAATTATTTTTAAATATTTTTTTTTAAAACTAATTCAAACAGGTGGTAAAAATTTAAGATAGACATGACCGACGACAAACACAGAAGCTTCACTTGAGCCGAGCTGAGCCGAGTGGCCCACGACAGCTTGCATACGCACTAAGCACGCGCTCAAACGGAGGCATCATTCAGCTTTCACCAGCGAATCGAAACCATTCAATCTTGCAGATGACGAATCCGGAACGTCACGTGTCAAATTTGTGTTGATCAATGTTACATCAGTGTCGTTTAGTTGCGGTCACCCATAACACGCGTACACGTAGCAAAACCCTATCATTGACACATGCACTTAGAAAAAGTCGACAGTGGCTGACAGCTAAATAAGCCAAAATTTTATGACTTCCGAAAAAATGGATTCCATATCCAGTTGTAGTTGTTATCGTCGTTTGGTTTAAAACGACAAATGTAAAAAATGGGTAATGCTAACAATTCATGCTTCTCATTCTCAATCGTTGGAAATTTGATTTATATTAAAATAAGAAATGATAATTTGACAATTTTTTTTTTTGGTTTTGAATTAAGGATATATTGGTTTGAATAAAATTGGAGGCATCGAATTCAAAATTTAAATTTAAATAATATAGAATACATATGATAATAAATAAATAAATAAAAAGACATGACACCAACAAAAGCTATATTACATTATTAATGTGATTTATAAATAGTTAAAAATATCTTATATTTAAAATTGAAATAAGTATAAGTTTTAAATGTCATAATTTACTCAAATTTATTGACATATCTGCTTAATTCATGTCAAATTTGTAAGATAGAGAGCATTTTAATTCAATTAAAAAAACAATCAATGGATTTGTTTTGATGGGAAAAAAGAAATAGAAAAACAAGAGTAGAATCGATTTCAGAACTCGAAGGACCCAAGAAGGATGGGTGTGTTTGAAATAATTGGCCAGTTGTTGACTTTAGAGTTGACTAAGGATGGTGACGTGGCTGTGGAAGGTGGGTCCCACTAATTAATTCTACGGCCGTGATATGGATAAAGGGTGAAGATGAAGTTGGACACAAATGAGAGATGGCCCCACCTGAGTATTATTATTGAAGACACTCCCACCGGCCTACGTGCTATCCTACTAAACATCACACCTCTATTCTATAAGTTAGTAAAGAGGTTACTTTAATTCCTAATATAAACTTCAATCTACTTTTTGTTTTAAACTCTCTGCAAAAAATTAATTCCCAATTTAAATAATTAAAATAAATAATTTTAAAAAAAACATCTTACACTTTTTATAAATAATTATTTTTTAATATTTATAAATTAATTATCTAATTCTTATATTTAAAATTAAAAAAATATTTAAAATATAAAATTGAGATATTAGACTTTAAATAGATAAAATTAAAGAGTATATAAATTTATCTTAAAATATTAAATTTAATTATAATTAATATTTTTTTTAATTTTTTTAATCTATTAAAAAAATTAAATTCTTATTATAAAGACCAAGTACCACCACAAGCTATTTTAGAAGAGATGCATTAGCGTCAAAGCAATTATCCAAACGTAGTAACTAAAACCACCGGAAACCAATCGAAATGTTATTCTTATTAGGAACGGAACATCATTTATTTTAGAGATAAAATAACACTCAATATTTTAATTTATTTTTTATTTATAACTAATATTTTAATTTTATTTATAATACAATTTTATTTATAATTTTTATAATTTAATACAATTACACCCGATCTTTTTAATTTTATACAATTCTTAATACTTAAAAAATAAAATTATAAATAAAATTATATAAAATTAAAAATATTATTAATAAAATTATACTATAAATAAAATTAAAATATTAATCATATATAAAATAAAATCAAGATATTATAGACTCCTTTACAATTCTTTTATTAAAATGGTAATCCTAAGCCTATGTAAAGGCTTTACCTCCATCACGTCCCCTCGGACACTAACGTAAACTACGTACGCGAAGACCCCTTAACTATAATAACGAGACAGGAAAGAAACCAACCAAAGGAGGCTTAACCTTGGAGTCAGCTTCCAGAGACAATCTAGTTTATCTGGCAACCTAAAATTATTGCTTCCTCTGTCTTGTTACAACCTAAAATTATTGCTTACACACAATTAACAGGTACAAGAAAAAAGGAGAGAGAGATTTTTCAGACACAATCAATTTAGATCCAAAAAAAAGAATCAATGAAAAAATTGATGCAACGGCTAGTTTAAACTGGCTAGATCCCACCAAAGATAATTTGGGCAAAAGGGAAAAAAAAAACTACATTTTATCTTAATCCTAGTGGCAGATATTTGAATATCCTTTAGTATCTGTTGTAGGAGAGCTACAATCACATTTTTCCCCTTCACTTGCAAGCAAGCCAAACACAATTCTGAAACATTTGACTGTACCTTCCCTTTTAGAAGAAGATACGGCAAACTGAGAAAAGAATATTAGGATTGGAAGGAGAGACGAATTAAAACGAAAAAAGGGAAAAAATTGACAGATGCTGCCCATCTATAAACAAAATCAGGTCTGCCTACCCGGGAATTCGGTAACGGCCACTTCTGGATCTTTCCTGAAAGCTGTCTGCTAATAATTTTTGAAGGGCGCTTGTAGTGTGTGAGAGAGTTAATGTAGCCTCCAATTCAATGGGTGTTAGGAAGAAAAAAAAGCCTTCTTCTCCACAGCAACCCAAAAACTGGTTAACCAATCAAATGCATGTCCTCTTTCAATCATATCACCTTTATGCATAGTACATGTACAAACTATTTGCAGCAGCACAAGCAATCGAATTTTCAGTCGGGTGCCACGCTAAGTGCAGCAACTTTGTAGTGAAATCAAAAGTGTTCCCATTTGCATCAACGCCCGAACTATCAGCTCCTGATAAGATTATGAAATATTAGAAATCAACATATATACACAAAAAAGTACATGGCCAATATTTATATATACTCCTCTAGTCCTTTCATAAGGTAGAGAGAGGTTTTTTTAGTCTTATTTATAAGTCACATCATTAAATTTTCATTTGAATATACAATTTTACCCTTTATTTATTATTGTGTAGACTTTATTCTCTTAGGATATAATGCATATTAAATAAAGGTAAAGTTAAAAAGTTATTAAATTTTAAGGGAAAAACAAGGTTTAAGGTTCTTTAGTTCCAGTGAAATATGTTAAAAATGACTTGTAAATAAAACCGATAGAGTATATATAAACGCAAGATATTCACTCCAAGAAACAGAAATAATTATAAAAATTACCTCGCCTTACAACTCGAGTTAGACTGCTTCCCAGTGATCTAGCTGGTCTTGCAGGGGTCTGAACTTGTCGCCTGAGGCAACCAAAAAAGTAATTTAGATGATGAGATGCTTTAAAAAGTATGCTTGGTGACAGAGCATTCAGTAACATTACCTCATTGGATTTTTACTGGCTTCCAAGGTTGTAGCCTCAGTACTTCCTGGGATGCAGCCAAACACACGGAAAAGGTTGCTGATACCACAAGGTATATGTAACTTGTTGTAAGATGAAAGTCAAAGAATTTCAATAATCATAGAACCAAAGAGAGGGTTAAGCTGGTAACACAGACCTGTATGAACCAGTTGCCACACGCAACCCATCCCCACTCAAACAACACTCGAACTTATCAAAAATTGAATCATTCTCATATAAGTCACATAGCTGGCACATTGAAATGAAAGTATACATATTACAACTCAATAAAGCAGCAAAAGTCAAGGCTCAATATTTCTCACTAGACAGGAATCCAACCTTAGGTCTTAGATATTCATGAACCTGGAAAGTTGCAACTGGGCCAGAATCCATATTAATGTCCCATAACTGCAGCCAAGTGACAAATAACAAATGAGAAACCTCCAGAGTATGAAATTCCCAAGTGATCCTCGACAATGGATCACTAAATTACATCTTTGACTGAAAGGTGAACTCGTCTGATTTAGAACAGAATACTAGAATGGCATAATGTATTTCATACTCTAGTGATCCTCGACAATGGAACACTAAATCTGATTTAGAACAGAATACTAGAATGGCATAATGTATAGAAACAAAGTCACAAAAGGAAGACATTGGCATGTGCTGCCAAACTAACAACTGTAAATGCAAGGGACATAAGAGAACAGCATCGGCTCATCATAGTATTCCAGTAAAATTGTCAAAGTTCTAGCAGAAGAGTGGATTATGATATTTCAAACCTTTAGAGTCATGTAATCACGACTAAGTATGTATCTTCCATCCTTCCCAAATTTTATATCTGAAATCGAAGCAATAATCTCTGTAAAAAAGGATCTGGACCCTGGGGCCTCCTGTTCCTCAAACCTATACCAAACGATATTTGCTTGTTAGATCCTCAAACACACAAGAAACTAATGTAAACTTATGGGGCAATAGGCTTTAAAAAAATGCTTTCCTCAGTAAGTTCCATGAAAGGGGAATAAATAATTTTTAAGGTGCAACTTTTTCTGTCCATGTCCATCTCAGAGCCTATCCCATCATGGGGAAGGGGGAAGAAGGACCTATTTACTTCGAAAAGAGCCTAAAAGGGAAGGGGCATGAATGTCCACCCTCTTATTCTATTAATTCATCCTTCTGTAACTAGTCTATCAGGTAGGTGCTTGATAAGAAAGCATAAGCCTGGAAGGGAGGAAGGTGGGACTTATTTGTTAGGAACAACCGAAAAAACAAAAGAAAACGATGAGCTTACAATTTGGCATGAGTATCACACAATGCTGATTGACGCAGATCAACAAGACGGATTGAACCCTTTGAACTGCTATAGGCCAACATATTACAATGGGTAGGGTGAAAGTCGGCTGATGTTATAACCTCTGCATAATCAAACATCCAAGGTCAAGATTCACCCAACACATCAAGTAGAAACCAAGCTGACGTAAAAGTGAAGGAAAATTAAAATTGTGGAGTACAAACAAAAGGAAAAGTTGACATGAGTCTTAGTTCATCCAATCAAAACAAAGTGAAGTGGGAAAAACCTGGCTATGAAGCCCTCTCGTGAACACATTATAAAAAGCATGAGGGGAGAACAAATAATCGTTTGTGAAGCCCACAAGGAAATCACAACAGAGCAAATAAAAGTCACAGTTATGCATTTTTGTCTTGAATGTTGGAGAATTGCCCTCCACAAGGGATGCTTTGCCTTGCAATAAGCTAGGTCAAATGCATTACAAAGCCAGAAAAAGATCTGTTAATTTAAGGCCCCCAAAGCAGTTCTTCAAAGCAACATAATTTCAAAGCAGGAAACCACTATTTAAGAGAGAAGATTCACCATTACAGGGGATAAGGCCATATTGGCTTTGTTAGACTACAAATATTCTCTGATCTTTTTCTCTCTCTGAAGGGTCTTCATATACTAATCCCAAAATTTACCGAACAAGACAAGCATGGGTACCAACAATTATTGAAACCATGAATTTGAGTCTATGGGGTGAATCCTGAGCTCTTCTAAGTTTCATCCATTAAGTTGTATCCTTCAATCAGATAGTTAAACAGCCAATTTCAACATTTTACATTTACCTTCTAAATCATGATACCTAAAATCCATTGAAAATTATGGTACTTCGCATTTGTTATAACATTGATTTGGTAGAAATACAAAAAAATGCGGGTAACTAGAAAACACACAAAAAGGTTTGTTCAAAACAACAATAACAATTTAAAACTTTTGTTCATAAAATGACCATTCTGCATATAAACAATTTCCATTCACAAGACTGTGATGCTTTAAGAAAGTGACTTCAAAAAAAGAGATGATGAAATTTACCGAATACAGTCAACAAAGTCTATGACAAGAAACAAGTTTTCATATAAAAGGCCAGATGAATTAAACCCCATCAAATGATAGACTCTGATATTAAAAGAAATAAATAACTCACAGAAGCAGATATAAAGAACAAAAATTACACATTCAAGAAGATTTACACTTGTCAGTCAACTACAAGAGAAAACACTTTGGCTTGATAGTGCACAGCTACCAACCGTGAAATAAGTTTAGAACATATATAGCGGTGGAACCTTACCAGTAAGATCCTCCATGTTTGCAGGCTTTACATCTACAATATTAAAACTTTGATTGCTAATTTCTAGGTTCCACAGATTTATCCGCAAATCATCAGCAGATATGAAAGTTTCGCCATCACTACAAATACGAGCAACACATCATAGCCATATTGATTAACATTCATTTAAGTTTCAGAAAAACCATGCAAGACATGAAAGAACAAGGTAAAAGGAAATCTGAATATTTTGAAGTAAAAATTAAATAAATAGTAGCCACATTTTGGAAACAAAATTAGTTGCTGTATTCAGAAAGAATCAATGAGGGGGGGGAAATGAAATCAAGGTTTGAAACTGAACATCTTATAAACAGAACATGAACATTAGGGATTTACTAACTCTACCCAGGTAGACAGCCAAACATACAATGTACCGAAAATTAAAAACTATAATCACCTGTTACTTGATATGGAATTGATATGATAATCGTGAGCATGGGCATATACTCTACGACATCGAGCTACGAGGCTGGTTTCATGGCTGGTTACCTACATGTTGCATAACTGAGGTGTTATTAATGTAAAGTATCAAGAAGACAGTCTAGGTTAGAGTCTGAAAAAGAAACTGTCAAAGCAAACTCTTCTGTCTCCTTCTTTTATAGTACCAAGACCCATTGCAAGGGGATAAAAGAACCCTAAAAAAAATATATTATAGTGAAAGGAATAATAATTATAATAAAAGATTTCATTCTCTAGTTTTTCCCCCAATTATAATAAAAGATTTCATTCTCTAGTTTTTCCCCAAGTGGAGGGGGGGTACCTACACATGCGTCCTCAAAAATGGCAATGATAAGCACTATCAACAATATTTGGTAGTTGATTTGTATAACATAGATGAGTGCTTCTTCCCGATTAGAAAAAGAGCATGTTCAAGTAAAAATAGGATCATAAATGTTTGATTACATGAATCAAAGTGGGTTTTCTCTAAATAGAATCATTCCCATTAGGAAAAAATTGGTACTGATATAGCCTCCCAACCAACAGACGAGATGGCTGCAACTCAGTCATCACACAGAAAGGCCTTATGAGGTGTTGTTGAGTTTTGTCTATTTCAGATTGTCTTTTATTTGTAAGATCAATATAGCCCCAACAAAAGTCATAAGATAAGATCTTATCAACTGGGAATCATATAATTGAAAATAAAAGGAATTGCAAAAAGAAGAGCTGAATAAAACTACCACAGGCAATCTTAACGATGGGATGCCCCCAGGTGGAAATAAGAAGTCATTGGTCAGGTATGATTTATCTGGAGATCCTCCATTTGCAAGATATGGCCTAGGGCTACTTGAACTAGCAATACTGCTAATACTGCCATTTGCCATTGTTTTCGATGGGTCAACATTCATCTCAGATATTTTCTTGACCTTCTTTTCTTGAACCTGTTCGAAACTTCAACTCTCAGATTAAGGAAAAGAGAATAAGTGGTCTAGGAGATATCATCAATCATTTTATCCATATTAAAACCCACCAATAAAACACATCCACTTCAAGTCTGTACAAATGCAGAAGAAAAGATTCAGCACCAATGACTCAAAACATTTCAATTACAATGTATTTCAAACCATGCGCTTCTTTAAATCTACTTCATTTCTTCAAAACACGTGATCAATTCAATGGCTCCAAGCCTTTAGTAAATAGTACAAGTGATTGAGGAGATTAACAAATTGCAGCCACTCCCAATTGTGCAAATGCACGAGACTATATTCGAGTGTACTGATAGAAAAAATTTAATTATGATTTATTTCACTGCATAAGCTTATTTGAATCTAATTAATTTCTTGAAAACATGTTATCACCTCAATGGCTCAAAGCCTTTAGTAAAGCTGTGCTCAAAAACATCAAAGAACCATACCTTAATAATAAAATTTTAGGTTAAATGGAAAAAGTTCTTCACCTATGCACTTGAGATGAAATGCTTACATATGCACATGCCCCAAAAAGTCATCCTCTAAATAAAAAGTTTATTAGTTGGCTGAATAACCAAATCATAATTTCTAAATAATGGATCTGAGCGCTAAATTTAAAGTATAATTCAAAAATATGTAACTCAAGCTAAAAAAAACATCTTCATAGATAGATACAGCGGTGAAACAAGTGTGAGGATCCTTCAGAGTTATTTATTGCAAGGTTCTTGTAGAGTTCAAAGATGGAATGACGAGAAGAATGGAAGCGCATAGGGTCCCACTTCCTCCTTTTTACCATAACCTCTTTTCTATCTTCTCTCTACAAATTCTCCAATAAAGAACTCTAGGATCCATACTCAGAAAAATTAAGTGAAAAAAGATGTCAAACGAACTTTCACAAATGTGCAACCCTTGTGCATATTCTATTCAAGGATTAATAAAAGAAAGCACTCAGCATGCTACAGGCAGGCATCAATTTCTTACCTTCCAATATTTGATGGTTTTATCATTTGTAGATAGAAAAAACAAGGCACCATTAGCTGCTTGGCACCATCTGATTTTGTTTATTTTCTCTTCAATTTCCAAGCTCTTTAGATAATCGAACTGAAAAAAAGAATGGTCACATTGCAAATATTAATATTTTTCATTAGATAAAATATTAAACCTTATATTTATGAGCCATAACAAGTTGGGGCATCAAAAACAAGAAAATTATTATTACCTCAGGTTCATGACTCTGAAACTCAGTTTTATATCGGAACTCAGGATGCCTACTTATTGTATAATCCATCCCTTCCAAATCCCTTCTTGATCCTCCATGCTTCATGTTACAGCATACAACCATTTATAGTACCATAACGTAAGCACATAAAGTGGAACCCATCAAAAGAAAGTTGGTTACAATAATAATGTGCAAAAGGAACAGCCAAACTTACATCTTTCGTGTCTGTCCTCTCAAATAGAACTACTCGACCACCACGATCGCCAGTAGCAAGATGATCACCAGACTTATCAAATTCAATGGCAGAAATTATGTCCACTGAGAAAGAAAAGTTGGGCAAATTATTAGCAAATGTTCACAATATCCAGCAACAAAATCTAAAACATACTTATCCCCCACTCAGTACTGGAGAAATCCACCATTTGGCGTCTCGATATCTAGTTTAATCTAAACAAAACCCATACCAATTCTTTCTAGTCCCTTAAGCCATCACTTAATTAAAATTTAAGTTAGCATGAATCTAAAATATAAATCACAATATTGTATTAGCATAATAAGATAATGTGGCGCAGGTATCAGCATGCCCACTACTCCTCAGCACTTAGATCATTCGACCTATAAACAGCCAGCTCCCACAGTCTCTCGCATGTGAAAGCACCCTATCCATATTCCACTTCATGATACTTTCTAAATAACTTTGACGAAATCCTACATCACCCAGTAGTTATAATATCGGTCAGAAGACTTCCACTCCAGAATCTAACAACATCACCATCATGACAACTGGTTTTCCAAACTGGCAATCTGGCATCGTTGACCAAAAATTTGAAGGTTTTGTATGGTCAAATGTCAAAATAACGATCTGACCCCGAAAGTAATTTTCAACGTCACTCATCAATTTCCACAAAGAACTGCTTGCAATACAAGCACCAGCTATAAACATGACCAAATATAACCATAAAGTCTAACAACTCAGCTTAACACTGAATCATTCAATGGAGTAAAATCATGATGCATTAAAAACTGAAAAAAGCCAGCCGGGTAATAAATAAAGTGCTAACGGTCAAAGAATCCATTACACGAATGAAACCCAACATTCCCCCAAATCAAATGAGACCCTAAATTCCACAATGATTACACAATGGCCGACGAGCCGAAACAAGAGGTAACCGATGAACCTCGATCCAAAATAGATCGAAAGCACAAAACCAAACCCTAATCCCAATTTACGCAAAATCTATCGATTGGATCCAACAAGTCACAGACACGAATCCTTAATACGGCGTATTACAATTACCTTCCTGAACTTCCTCCCCGGCGGTACGTTCACCAAAAACTTGCGAGAATTTCCACTCCAGAGGCTGCGGTGGACCTGCCGGAGCTGCGACGACCTCATCTCTACCGTCCATTTGTCGGGAAATGGAATTAACGGCCCCCGGAAAACACAAGTGAATCGACCAATCTAATCAGAGCATCGAAGATCGCTTTCTGTTCCTACAAGATCATAGCTTCAGAGACCCATATGTTTGCATAACCTTAATTGGATTTCCAGTTGAACAATTGAAACACACACAAAAAACAAGACCAAAAATTTCCCTCTCCTACAACCTTCTCTATCTGAGATTTTTCTGATTTCTCTCTCTTTCTCTCTCTAAGAGGAGAAAAATGGGAATTTTGGGATTAAAATGTCTAAACCAAACCGTTCTATTTAGCGTTGGAGAAGCAAAACCCGCACACAGGACATACACACCAAAACACTTGTTATAGTTCTTTAGTCTCAAAGGTGGGATTTTTTGTACGTAAAATTTATTAATTCGCGATTGTAACATAAACTCACCCGCTTGTGACCCAACGAGGCGAAGTGCGAGATTTGATTGGACCAGGGGGGTGGGTGTCAGAAAAAACACTCGCATAGGAGGGGACGGTGATGGCCGTGTGCACAGGCAAGTGAGATAAGAAGAATAAATTTAGAATATTAAGATTTGATTGAATTAAGAAATAAGAAATTGTGAAAGGCCCAACAAATTGTGGGAAGAAAAAGGTGAAGAGATGAGATTGTCTGAAATGACAGGCATGTCCTTGCCTTTTCATATTTGGTGTGTGAGGGAGATAAAAAAAAATATTAAGTTACATTTATCGATTGACAACTCCAAGATGTTCCTTCTTATTTTATATGTGTGGGGAAAATAAAAAATAAAAATAGGCCTGAAGTAGAAGAAGACCATGTATGACAGGACCAAACGGCCGAGGATTGTACAACAAAGTTAGAAATAACCTTGTACCAAAAAAAAACAAAGAAATAACCAGATTTTTGGCCCCTTTCACTGAATCGTCTTTGCCACTAGCCGATTATGAACGTTTTCAAAACTAATAGGGGTTAGTCTATAAATGATTTAATATTATTTAAATAAAATTTTAAATTTAAATATCAGTATATAAAAAAAAAATTAAGAGATTCATCCACTATAACTAGATGCACGATACAGATTATATCTATATATAGTTAGGATAAAATTTTGATAAACTGGATAAACAACTAAAAAAAATAAATATTTTCTTAAGTAGAGTAAAAAATAATGAATATAGACATTTTCTGTGAAATGAATGAGTTTTTTTTCTACATTGAATATAAGTAATTTTTATAAGCACATATACCCAAAGTAATCATTGAAATATTGTCGGGCATTAAATATACAGTGAGATTCAAATATTAATTTATCTAATTGTAAGGGAATAATTATTTCTATTAATATATTATATAACTGAGGAATTAATATTTATCATAAATATAAAATATATTTTATATATTTATCAATTTTTTTAAAAATTTTTTATTAATATTCATTTAATAATAATTAAGGGAGGGGATGGCGAAGATTATTATAGTGTTTTAAAAAAAATACGTTATATTAACTAATTTAATTAATTCTCTTAATCTAATCAAATTAATTACATATTATATCTAATTCTAATTATAAGAGTTAGTTAACTTTTTTGTATACATATAAAAAATTAAATAAATCAATTAATTATAATTAATATAATAACTAATTGACTAATTTAAATAGATTAAAGTATATATAATATGAATTTATCTTAAGGAGTTAATTTGATCATAATTAATAATTTATTTATTTTATTTAATCTTTCTAAAATATTTAACAAGCTTTTATAATTAAGATATTAAGAAATATATCATATATTAATATATGAGTATTTTGGAGTTGGGGTTATGTTTTTTTTTTTATACAAGTGAGGGGAGTTGGGGTTATGTTAAAAAGCATATAGGGCTTTGCAGTTATATATGGGCTTACTCTGCTAATGGGCTTAATATGTATATAGGACTTAGATGGGCTACGAAAGAGGCCCATATATGTTCAATGGCCACAATTGAAGCCTAAGATCCATGGCAATCCTAGAAGGTCCTCTACGAGGAAACACCAGCCCAGTGGGTATTAAGAGATCCATAACAATCTCATTATCCCCAACCTCACCCCATCTAAATGTATGTGCACGTGTGTGTGTTTAAGAATAACATCATTCAGCAACGGGGATTGGTTCTAGTGGTAAGCGGTTCGGTATCGCTTAAGCGAAGTCTCAAGTTTGAGCCTTGGCGTATGCAGAAAATCCCCGTTGGGAGACTCACCCACCATAGCCAGGTGCGCGACGCGGGTCAGATCCGGATGTAGTCGGGGCAAAGCTCCGGTGAACCGGATGGGCAACAAAAAAAAAAGAATAACATCATTCAATTAACGGGAGTTAGTTCGAATAGTAAGTGACTCAATATTATTTAAACGAGATCTCAAGTTTAAGTTTTGACATATGCAAAAAATCCTTGTTAGGAGACTCACCCACTATAGCTAGGTGCGTGACGCGGGTCAGGTCTGGATATAATCGGGATAAAGTTCTGATGAATTGGGTGGGTAACAAAGAAAAGGAATAACATCATTCATGTTTTTTTTAAATATAGGTACTACTATTTTAAACAAAAAAAAAGATGTAAGGGATTAAAACTCATAATTTAAAATTATAAAAATGAAAATGAAAAAAAATTACAAAGATAAAATATTATATTAACTCTAAGATTAAAATACTCAACATGACAAGAGTCTTTACCAGTCATACCAACTTGATGAAGCAGGATTTTGATCTCTTATCATAGTTTCCTTAGTTTGGAGATTTCAATAACTTGTGTAATAAAAAGCAATCAAATAAAAAAAATGGATAATTAGTGTAAAGATGAGATGTGAATTTCATATATATATATATATATATATATAATTTTGGCGCCAAAAAAAATCATATATATATAAGTGTTATTTTGTATAAATCTTATTTTAATGAATAGGCTAAGAAGAATAAGACATATCAATAAAAGCATCTTAGAGCCTTGTAAGATGCATGTACAAAGAGAATAAGATGAGAACATACTGTTAAAAGGAATCTGAACAAAATTCCAAGGAAAAAAAACACATTGAAAATTCAAAGAATAGAAAAGACAAGAAAAAAAGTGGGCGCACTAGAAATCCGAAGGCATGGATGGGAACCTAAAATATATGGAGATCCCGAGTCCATATATTGTTATTTTAACATCACCACTTTCTTTTTGGGCTTTAGATTATTTATAAATATACAGTAAAGAATATTTAAAGAGAACACTCAAATAAATCATTGAACGAGATATCCTGATTAATAATTTATCTAAAAATTTAGTTTTCGATAGAGTATAATGACATCGTATAATCTATATAACCGACCCTATTTAATAGGATAAGACTTATTATTATTGTTGTATATAATAAAAAATATATTTGTGATTAGCTAGCTACTCATAGTCTCTAAAAATAAAGGATGTATTCTTAGTAGTAATATTTTTCAGTGATTATGATGTGGTTCTTAGACCAAGGTCTTTTGTTTTTTTGTTTTCTCAAAACTGAAAGTAAAATTTGGTTAATATATCTGAAAGGGGTTGGCTAAGAGACGTTGAGACTCAATATGGATTTTACCTATAACTAGATATTTCGTCATTTTAAAAACTATGTAATAATTAATTAATTATTGATTTTTATACATTTTTTATTTAAAAATTTAAAATATCATAAGAATCTGAAATTCTATACTGGATAGATTGAGTTATATAATAATAATTAATAAATAATCTTATTAAAGTAGGGTTTAAAATTATTTAAAAATTAAAAAAATAAATAGAACTATTGATTGTGACTATTGTAAATAAAAGAATTGAAAATATTAAATTGAATTAATTTAAATTAATTTTTAATTAAATAAGATATTATAAAATTTTAATAATACAGTTGATGATTGATTTAGAGTTTTAAATCTTTGGACAACTTTTAGGAGTAGGAGGATCTAGCTAACCAATAGTCCGAATCTTGCTGATAGGCTAAAAGAAGCGCTTTTTGCAGTGGTTTATGGTACAGGTATCCAAACGTCTTCAAAATTTCAAAATAGATTATCAAGTGTCGAATCATGGTTTATAGGAAGCTATTAGATTTAACTTTTGGGCTCATTTGAAAAAGTTGATGGTATCTTTGGATTAATTTTTAAAAAATAAATTTAAAAAAAAATAAATTTTATAAAATAGATTTTGGGAAGAATAAATTTTGAAAATATAGATATTTGAATGATTAGTAATAGAATCATTTTTTATATTGATAAATTACTAAAAATAATATGATTTGATTAAAAGTATAAGAGATGATAGAAAAAAAAGGAAGAGGAGAGAGTGTAGAGAAAAAAGAGGAGAGAGAAGATAAGATAGAGAGGAGAGAGAGGAGAGAGAGGAGAGAGTGTGTAAGAAAAAGTAGGGATAACCCATAAGTTCTTTTACTGTTATAAAAGCTAACTTCAGTAGCTTATTCAAAACTATCGTTTTAAACCATAGTTTTAGTCAAAATCACTCATAACTCATAGGCAAATATGACTGTTTATTTAAAATTTTCCTAAACTAAAATTTTGCCCAAAAAGATTTTTCAAATCAAGGTGCCAAATAGGCATTAGAAAATAGTTTTTTTTATAACTTTAAAAAAAATATAAAAAAAATAATTTTAAATAAATGAATATTTAGATAATTATTACTAGAAGGATTTTTATAATCAGTAAATTATTATAAATAGTATGATTTTATTAAAAAAATCTATTTTCTCTCTCTCTCATATTTTCTCTCTACTGACAAAGATAACGACGTATACTGAGCCCCAACCTCCATCGGGGAAGATGAGCTCTGATGAGTATAGACAATGAGCACAAATGAGGAGAGCAATGGATCCACAGTGACTAGCTATGCAGACGGAGCCTTGATGTCAACCTATATGACAATGTTTTTGTGCACATATGGAAGAGAAGATGCAAGACCCTCCTCCACAATGTCTACTTTCTCTCCTAGGACAATGACACTCTTCTCTTCCAGCGATAGTGACAACAAGCACAGACAAAAAAAAAAGGGTGACATTGATAGAGGCAGAGTTAAAGAAGAGAGAGGAAAAGAGAGATGATGCGAGAAAAAAATAAATATAAAATAATATATATATATTTTTTATTGTTTTAGAAGTTATTTTTATAATTTTATTTAAAACTATAATTTTAAATCATGATTTATTCTATAAATTCTTTTAAATAAATATAATTATTTATTTTAAATTTTTTAAACTAAAATTCGAGTTAAAAATTCTTTTAAAATTAAGATTTTTCTACTTATCCAAATAGGGACTTTGGCTTGCAATTGTTTTGGATGTTGGAGTCATCGTTGATCATGTTAGAAGAAGAGGCAAAATACCAAACTACCATTCACATGTTTTTTTTTTCCTCGAAGAGAGCAGGTGCTGTTCTTACTTATTATACAGTGAAGTAAGATTATATTTATACATAATTTATATATAAATAATAAATTTCTCTCTTATAAAAAAAATTATATATTATTTAATTTTATTTATTATATGAAAAAATATAAATTAAAAATTTATCTTTTATGTAACTATCACATTATCTTATATTAATTTGCCTAATAAATAAAAAGTGATTTTGTTAACAATAAGAAGAATAGAGTCGTGTACGAGTTGTGGGATGTTGGGGTGTCCACCATGTATCTTAAAAGCAACCCCCAAATTAAATTAAAGTGTCACTTTCATTAATATGTTGTGATATTGCGTAGGGGTGTTCACAGTGTCCGGTGACTCAGTCTGCCCGCTCGAGCCCGATAAAAAATCGCCCGGCCCGACCCTAAAAAAAATGCCCAAAATATATTTGGGCAGGGCAGGGCCGGGCCAAATTTCGGGCCGGGCCGGGCACCGGGCAAGGTATGCTGCCCTGCCCATTTGGCCCAGCCCTATATATATTTATTATTTTTTATTTTTTTTAATTCTTATTTCTTTTCTTAACTTATTCTATTTGTAATTTTATACTTTTTACTTTAGTTAACAACTCTCCTTACTCATTTTTAAAATATTAAATATAACTCTTATATTTATATAGATACCAAAGTTGATCCTCTGATTTACTTGTTAAGTATTCGATTATTGGTATTATAATAACGTTACAAATATCTGACCTCTACACATTTCAATATTTTTTTTTTATATATGCAATAGATTTTAAGATTTTAATTACTATCTTTTTGTTACTTTATTCTTAGTGAATTATAGATATTATTTAACTATTGAAGATATAAATATGATATTATTTTATAAGTTCATAATTGTAGATTTTTTTCTCACAATATGAGCAGAACATCACAATTTGGGCATGCCCAGCCCAAAATAGTTAGAGCTTTTACCGGGCCGGGCCGGACATCGAGCTGTAAAATGCAGCCCAAACCTTTTTCGGGCAGGGCACTGGGCAGGAGGGTTACCCTATCTAGTCCTACCCATGCACACTCCTAATATTGCGTCTTCACTCCGCCTCTGTTTTTGTATTTTTTGTTTTTCAAATTTTGTTTGAATTATTGACACTCATTTCCGGATCCCCATTGGACGACACAGTCATTCTCCATATCTCATGACCCGTTTATTAAGGCATTATTATTCACTGCTCTTTTCTTTGTATTATTTTTCTGTCATCAATCAAATCATCAGTTAATATATTATTTTAAGTTAGTGTTTAACAACTAAACAAACATAGTGCTTATTTATATATATATATATATATATATATATATAATAAATATATAAAAGCGTGTTTTTAATCCAGGATTGCTATTTGTCGCTAGTAAAAGTTGGTTAGAGTATGAGGACTATTTTTGTATAAATTTGATAGCGTATCGATATTTTTATAAATAAAAATTTATGAGGTCATTCAATTAATAAATTTTTTAATAGAAGATTTTTTTTTATTTTTTTTAAATATATGGGTTTAAATGGTGCTGTCAATTTGAAGATTTTATTAGTAAATAATTTATAAATATATTTACAAATACTCTGAATATTGAGATAAATCTTGTCTCTAATAAGCATGGAATGAAACCCAAAATAGTTGACCTGGTTATACCAGTAAACTAGTGAACTAATACCCTGGTAGAGCTGGTTAAAAGTTTTGGATTGGTTGACTAAGGTGAATTTATTTATTTTTTCTTCCTAAACATGAAACATGATTATTTTGAGTTAAAAAAATAGGGAAGAAAAATATTAATTTATCATATTTATGTTTTAATAATTTTATTTTGATAGATTATGTGTAATTTATACGTAAATATTCTATTTATTCTTAGATTAATGTCTTTTATATTTAAATAGTAATTTTTAAAAGTTAAATATATCAACATTTTAATTACCAGCTGACTCCGTGTTGATCCGTTTTGGGTCATCAACCCTACTTGGACCACTTTATTTTTCAATACCCTGTTAGTGAGTTTTTTTTTTAAATCCAATTAATTCTAAAACTACAAAACTGGAAAAATCATATGGTGACGATTTCTAACGTGTTTATATTAGCCTTTTTTTTAAAAATAGATTTTAGAGAATAGATTTTAAAAATAATAGATTTTAAAAATAGAAATATTTAGATAATTAATAGTAGAATAACTTTTTATATTAATAAATTATAAAAAATGGTATGATTTGATTAAAATATAAAAGAGGGGAGAGAGTAGAGAAGAAATATGAGAGATGAGAGAGGGTAGATAAGAAATAGGAGAGAGGAGAGAGGGTAGATAATAAATAAGAGAGAAGAGATAGTATAGAGAAGAGAGAGAAAATAGGAGATAGGGTAAAGAAGATAGATGAAAAAGGAGAAAGAAGAGAGATGAGATAGGGTATAAAAAAATAGGGGTAAGATAATAATTGGATAGTCTATAAGCTATTTTACTGTTCTAAAAGTTATTTTTAATAACTTATTCAAAATTATAGTTTTAAACTATAGTTTTTATTAAAATCAATTTTAGATAAAAATAGGTGTATGTTTAAATTTTGTTCAAAGTGAAATTTTACCTAAAATTAATTTTCAAAAGCTGCTCCCAAATACACAAAAAATTAAAGTGGGGTAAGCCTCCCCGGTCAGCGTTTGTCCTGTCTCTTGTTTGCATTTCAAATGTGTTGAAGTAGGGTTGAATCAGTTTTATTCAATTTGCATCAGATGCAGATGCAGAAGCAATCACAACATGGGTTGGGCATTCCATTTGATATTCAAAGTCAAAAACCACAACGTTGTTTGTTTTCTGCTTTAAAATTTAACCAGTGGCATCAATCAGGAGACCCCATCTAGGCATGCTAAGCTAATTGTTGGCAAGTCGGAAATGCACAATCAAAAGTTTCCCCATTTGCTATCTCTGTCATCACCTTTTATTCTAAATCACTAAAAATAAAATATATTTAAGTTGGTGTTTGAGTGTTATGAGCTTTCGTTATTAAGTTATCAGCTTAGTCTTAAAACAAAAGAAACTCTTGAATTTACTCCTATTATATTTAATACCTTTAATTACATCCTAAAAGTTATCGAAATTACAATTAGGCGATTTTAAAAATATATAATTAATATCCCACTTAGTGATTTATAATAAAGGCAACATATTTTTTTTTTAAAAAAATAATTTGTGATTAGGATTTGAGTTATAACAACTTAGGCTTATTTAGATATGCTTATTCACACAAATCAAAATAAAATTTATCTTATATACTTACCTCATTAAAATTATAGTTAAAAATTCATATTAAAATTTCAAAACAAGAATACAAATAAGCACTTAATTGAGAGAGTCTATCTTTTATTTTTAATACAAAATAGTGTACACATACAAATTATATCAAAGTCTCATATCCCTTTTCTCCTTTTCACTATCTCTTAACTCTGAAGACTATTCTATATTATTTATCTCTTCTCATATTTTTAATAAAATCAGACATTTTTTGACAATTTTTTAATTATAAAAAAATATTTCTAGTAATAACTATTTAAATACTCATTTATTCAGAATTATTTTTTTTCATAAACTCTTCTCCAAAAATCCTTTTATAAAAGCTATCCAAAATCTATTTTTTTATAAACTATTTTTCAAACTCTTATCCAAACAAGTCATAAATCTGTAAAATACTACAAATAGGTCTAGATGGTATGTCATCCATGCATTATCCAAAAATAAAAGGAGAAAAATGACGAGTAAGCATAAATTTAAATTAATTTATATTATATTCTAATATTGATTTTTATGAATGACATTTTTTAAATTTTTTTTTATATTATACATTTACACTTATCTAACATTCATAACTAAACAATAAAGTTTGTATATCCATTATATTTTGTAGTAAAAAATATTGTAGACATATCTGTTATCTGATTGCGTTCTTAATTTAATAAATGAAACAAAAAGATTAGGATAACACAATATCACATTGATCTAAAGCAACTAAATATTATCAATAACTCAATCTTTTAATCTTTAACTGATCGAATAATGATTTCAATCTTAATCTCTAAAACTGGATAAACTATAGGGAGAATCCCAATTAAATTCAGTTAAAATACGAAAATTTAGATTTAGACCTATATTTATAAGGAATTCTCAATCAAGCCAAGATCTTCGTTAAGAATTTTTAAATATTGTTAAAAAGACTATAATGCTCATATGTAGTTTTTGCTTCATACTATTTTTTTCTGCACTTTTGAAATTAGTACTCTAGTATCCAAATCTTTTATTCTATAACTTAATTTTTAGAGTTTTTTCGGAGTATTTTGGATCGAATGAAAATTCAGATGGTAAAGTTTGACAATGGTATTAACGAGAAGACATGACGAATATGGATTTCAGTCCCCAAGAGAGCGCTGGAGTCAAAGTCATGTAACGAAATTTCACAGTAGAAGGTCATTATTCGTTATTTTCCTGCTTGATCGTTTATCTACTTATTATTTTTATTAAAAACCGTTTTACTATTTTAAATTACTCTCTTTAATCCTTAATAAAAGAAATATTTAATTTTTTAAGATAGATTAAAAATATTAAATAAATTAATTAATTATAACTAAAATTATCCCCTTAAAATTGAATTCATATTAATACTTATTAAATCAGGTTTATATTTACCTTTAATTTTTTAGGGGCATTTTAGTCTTTTAATAATATTTATAAATTTTCAATGAAGTATCTGGACTTGATTAAGAATTTGTTAAAAATATATGCCTAAATTTAGATTTTTAGTATTTCAATTGGATTTTATTGAGATTCTTCCTAAATTGTTAAATTGTATTAAAATTATGGATTTCAAAACTTTAAATTCACAACACTTAAGACTCACCTTCACATCGTTCTTGCGATAATAAATCTATCATGGCTGGGATCATTGTAGTTTTCGACTTCGACCTCACGATTCTCGACTGCGACAGCGACTATTGGGTCGTCGATGAATTCTCTGCAACAGACTTATTCAATCAGCTTCTTCCTACCATGCCTTTGAACTCTCTCATGGTTAGCTTTTCTTTTTCTCAGATCAGATTCTCTCTGTTTTGCTCTGTGATCTTCGTTGAGTCTGCGCGTGAATCGTTTCTGAATATTCCGGTCTGCTTTTGCAGGATAGGATGTTGACGGAGATTCATGCACGAGGGAAAACCATTGAAGACATTGCTCAAGTTCTGAAGAGGGTTCCATTGCATCCCAGAATAGTACCTGCGATTAAAGCAGCTCACGCGTTGGGGTAAGTTAAATGAGAATTTTCCCGAGAAAATTATATTGTTCGGTAGAAATTGAAGTTCAATGAGATTGAATGTGTGTTTGTTGTCAGGTGTGATTTGAGGATTGTGAGTGATGCAAACGTGTTCTTCATTGATACGATATTGGAAAACCTGGAAATAAAGCAATGTTTCACAGATATTGACACAAACCCAGGCTTCGTTGACGGTGAAGGAAGGTTGAAAGTTTTGCCTTATCATGACTTCACTAAATCTCCCCATGGCTGTAGTCTTTGTCCCCTCAACATGTGCAAGGTATCACCGTAACCTTTTTTTTTTTTTAATTTGGCTAAAATACACATAACATTCTTAAATTTTGAGATACCGCATAGACTTTATTAGACATAATTTTAAACATTTTTTTATTTAAAAAAGACATGGTCAAATAAATAGGTTTTAAATATTTAAAAATTACAAATCAAATACCAAATGTTATTATTTAAATAACATGTTATATAATAAAAAATATAAAAGTTTTGACATAACAAAAACGGTTCATTTTAATAAAAAAATTAATATTCTTTTTATTCTTGATATAGGAACTATTTAATTAATTTTCTTAATATAAGACATATTTAACTAATTTAATTAGATTAAGTAAGTGAGTTAAATTAGTTAATATGATGTATTTTCTCTAAAATATCCTAATAATATTTTTTAACTCTCTCTTCCTTATTTGATTATTATTGAATGAGTATGGATATAGACAATTTAAAAAAATTGATAAATATAATAAATATATTTTATCTTTAAGATAAAATCAATTTCCTAATTAAATTATAGATGGGAGGAGGAGTAGGTTAAAGAGGTTATTGACCCAAAATTAATAATTTATCTTTAAATGATAGGGTAAAATCATAGAGAGGATTCGGAATTCAGTACTAGAGAAGAGGATGATATATGTGGGAGATGGGAGTGGGGATTACTGCCCAAGTTTGAAGCTGAGAGAGACAGATTTTATAATGCCGAGGAAGGATTTTGCTGTGTGGGACTTATTATGCAAAGATGCTTCACTTCTGAAAGCTCAAGTTCATGAATGGAGTAATGGCCAAGATTTTGAAACTGTTCTTCTTCACTTGATTCACAAAATACGTTCAGATGAAAGCTCCTCTCAACCTGACGATGATTGCAAGAAGCTGGTTTCTTCTACAACTCTTGACCCTCTGCCTCAGCCTCTCCCTCTCTAACATGTCCTTTAATTCTAGTTAATCACTTCAAACTTACTTCTCGTTACAATTGTTTTATGATTTTTTTTTTGATAAAATAGTCACTTATATTATACTTCTCTGGAGAACTATTTAACTAATCACTATTGTCAACAAAGCTCAGTACAATTATTAAGTAACTGAGTCATTTAAATATAATATATTAGGTTCAAATCAAGTTATGGTATAAAAAATATTTTGTTAAAAATAATAAAATTCACTTTAATGATCTCTAAATTTCACGATGGTTAATCTTTATCTATTGAATGGAGATAATATTTAGACTCAACCAAATTAAAACTAATAGGCTATTTATCTAATTAGAGATAATTATCAAAGTTAGATAAATTATTAGTTGTAATAAATATAACAAAATTTTAAAATGCCTATATATAATATTAGACTGAGTCTTACCAAATTCAAAAGAAATTATTAAAACAATAAAATTTCAAATTTATTTAACAAAAATATAATTACTTTTTCAAAATATATTTCTTTGAAAAAAGATATTAATATAAAATATTTTTTAAAATTTTTAAATACTCAATAACTATCCATTATTTTTTGCATAACATTGAGTTCATAAAAAGAATTTAAGATTTTAAATAAAATTAAGTGATTGAACACTTTTTTTAATTTAGGTATTCTCTTATTAGAAATATTGTCAGGTATTAAACTCATCAATAAAAATTTAAATTTTGATTTAATATATTGTGATAAACTAGTCTCAATTAGACTCACCTCTCATAGTTACTTATTGAACTCTTGTGAAACAGAAACTATTGAACTCTTAAAAGCTTTTATGATTACCATAAATTATAAATGATCTTTAAGGAAAAAAATCATATAAAATTAATTAATATTAACAATCAATTAACTTTGACAAATTTTATTGATTTGTGTAAAAATAGTTAAAAGTGACTGAACGATAAAGTTTTAGATATGTTCAAATATTGATATTTATGAATATGAAATAGGCTATAATTTGGAAAGCAATTCAAGTTGCTCCTACAGTCTTAGTATTTTTAAAGTTAAACATAAGTCTTCTTCAATTACAAATAATCCTAGGCTAGACAATATCAAATATTAAATATAAAAAATATTTTTTACTATAAATTAAAATATTAATTTACCATATTATAAATAACTAGTCATTTCTATAAAATCTAACTTAGTTGGTGTCCCATCTCTTTCTTTCTTTTTTGGTGCAAAGATTTTTAGGAATGAATTAGACTCAGCTACAATCCAAGACATCAATTATTTTCAGGCGTAAATTTAAACATCTAGGAGCTAAGATGTCTCCCTAAGGGCTACGAATGAAACAATAATAAAGTGATATTATCTAAGGATCAAACATATTTTAAATAGTTATATATCTCATCCTTTTATTAGCTAAATCTATGAACAATGAGTAGTTGGTGTTTCTCCTTCATAGTTTTTTTAGTTGCCCACCCAATTCACCGGAACTTTTTTTTAACTACATCTAGATCTAACATGCGTCGTGCACCTAGTTATAGTGGGTGAGTCTCCCAACGGGGATTTTCTGTATATACCAAGGTTTGAACTCGGGACCTCGTTTAAATGATACTGAGCCGCTTACTATTCGGACTAACCCCGTTGGTAATATCCTTCATATATATTTTTTTTTGTTGCCCACCCGGTTCATCGGAATTTTGCTCCGATTACATCCGGATATAACTCGCGTCGCGCACCTGCCTATGGTGGGTAAATCTTCCAATGAGTATTTTTTATATACATCAATGCTCAAACTCAAGTTCATATTTTTACTCAGTGGTATTCATATTTTTTTTGGTAGATACTGGTATTCATATTTGATATTCTACTGAGTAACACAAACCATATTACCAAAGTGTTTCGGGTTTACAATATCATTGGCCCATGGACTTATTGAAGTCCAATCTAATTTCGCAATCCCTTCCTTTTCATAAAATCATTCTTTTGAGGCCTCTTTGTATCCCAAAAAAAACAACAACAGAGGAATGGTATGCAAGATATAATAATTGAAATATCTTTTAAAAAAGAAAATATTATAGATTAAAAATTTATAAAGAATCGTAAAAATCATGATTATTTTCTTAACAAAAAACTAAAGTTATTATCAAATTTTAACCATTTTTTTAAAAAAATCATCTTTAATTTTTAAAAAGTTACTAATTATTTAAAACTTGTACTTTTTAAAAATTTGGTAAGAATTTTTATAATATTTTATAGAAAGTTCCGTAAAACTTAATATTCCTAAAGCAAATTTATAATGAATATCCAAACGGTGAAATAGTAGTCCTCACAGTTTCTCATTCCCAATTGCCTTGAGAGGAGCATTGAAGTTTGAAAACCAATGCTTCAACTTTTTCATGAGCAATTATTTCTTTAGCTAAAGCTGCATGATTAGTTAGATACTCATACTCGTATAAGGAGAAAAATGACAAGAAAAAGAAAAAGACTAGCTTATTCATATTCTCACCAAGTATTTGACCATTAAATATAAATAAAACATCACTACACCTCGTAAATTGTAATATTCCCCAGAATCTAAAGACCCTATCACTTTTATTATTTTTACGTGCAAGCTTACATGATTTTTCCCTATAAATAGCGTGCCCTGATCATAAGCATTGCCTCAAACAGCTGATAGTAGTTTTTGTTTATCACTTATCAGAGAATTAATTAATTTCTGTGTGCAGTCGAAAATGGCTGGAACTGTAGTGATTTTTGACTTTGATTCGACAATAATCGAGTGCGATAGCGATAACTGGGTGCTTGATCATTTTTGTTTAACTGATAAGTTCTATCAACTCCTTCAAAACACGCCTTGGAATCCCCTTATGGTTGTTTTCTTCTTCCTCTTCTTCTTCTGTTTTCCATTGTTTCTTGCTTTCTCTGTTTAGTGACATGATTCTGATCAGTTTTCATTTGTTCTGAAACCTTCTTTCAGAATCAGACGATGAAGGAGCTTCATTCACAAGGCAAATCCATGGAAGAAATTGTGCAAGTTTTGAAACGAACTCCAATGCATCCTCACATAGTTCCTGCCATTGAGGCAGCTTATTCTCTCGGGTACGTACTATCCTTTCTGTTTCTCTTTGGTATGACTATCTGAGTCAAATTCAAGTATTCTTTAACCCAATTGGGAGTAGCTCTTTCAAAAGTATTTTCTGCAATCACATAATCTCAAACACAATACCTGGTACTTAAAGCAGCTAAAGTCCATCCCACTAAAACTAACCTTGTTGGTCTCTCCTCTCTGTTTCTCTTTGTGTGTTTTCTCTTTCGTTTTCTTTCCTTTTTTCTCGCCTGCCAAACAAACACTTGTGTTTCGTGCGCGCTGCAGATGTGATCTGAAGATTGTTAGTGATGCCAATATCTTCTTTATTGAGACAATTCTGAAGCGTCATGGGGTTTGGGATTGTTTCTCAGAGATTATTGCAAATCCCAGCTTTGTTGATGAAGAAGGCAGGCTCAGGATTTTTCCTTACCATGATTATCTTAAATCTTCTCATGGATGCAACCTTTGTCCTCCAAACATGTGCAAGGTAATTTCATTTGCTACAAACGGAACTCTGATAATATTAGAATCCACGTTATATCTTAACTCAAAACCTTAACAAATGTAGGGAAAGATCATAGAAAGGATCCAAAAGTGTGTTGCAGAAGAAGGGAACAAGAAATTCATATATCTTGGAGATGGAAGTGGAGACTTTTGTCCAAGTTTGAAGCTGAAAGACACTGATAGCTTAATGCCGAGGAAGAACTTTGCTTTGTCTGACTTAGTTTCCAAGAACTCCGACAGAATAAAAGCAGAGGTGCATGGTTGGAGCGATGGGGAAGAGCTCAGGCAAGTGCTGCTCCGTATAATCAACACTCATCAACAAGAAGCAAGCAAAAGTACAGAGGATTCAAGTACTCCAATCATGGCCGTTGATTGCAAGATGGTGGGCCCCATCACTCCCATTGATGCCCCTAAAAACCTGACTCATCAAGCCATACCAGTCCCTCCATTAACTAGCAGCTGAAGATCATGGCAGATGATGATAAAGCAATGAAAATTAGTAGCTTGCCAACTATATATCCATTGTTAACTGTTATGCTTCTGCAAATTCTGCAGAATATTGCTATGTTTCTATGAATGTAATGTAGTAATGAATAAAAGCATGCAATTTGCTGTCCTATTAAGATGCCTTAGACGAGAAAGTTAGATTGAATTATGAGTATGGCCAAATGATTAATGGCTCTTATGTTTATACTCTTTTAATTCTAAATATAAGAGATAATTAATTTTTTAAAAAAAATTAAAGAAACTAAATAAATTAGTTAATTATGATTAAATTTAACTTCTTCAGATAAATTTATATTATATATTCTTTAATTTACATAAATTAATCTATTAGTTCTTATATTAAGTATAATTAATTGATTTATTTGAGTTTTTTATTCTATTAAAAAAATATTAAATATCTTTTATATTTAAAACTAGTGGAGTGCTTTGTACAAGGTGAGAGGTTTAATTTGAAGGTTTCGGACGACAGCTTTCATTATTACTTCGTTATTAAACTAGGTCATTGGTTACCCTGTGAAGGTTGGTGTCAAGGCACATTTGTTCTTACAGAGTTGACGTTGTTTTGGGCATCATGGCGACGTGAAGCTGAGAAAGATCTGTCCATGCATGGAGTGGTATCCTTTGGCCCCCCTATCTGACCGTTTATTGATGTTATCCATATCTTCATTTCATGGTTGTTATGCTAATATATTGATGATTAATTAAATGGTTTGTTCTAATTAAATAAATATTTACTTTTTATTAAACAAAAATTGAAATAAAGCGACAGAAAATAATTTGACCATTATTGAGACTCTCACTTATTTTTATTGCATATATAAAATATGGAATGAATGAATGATTTTTTATAACTTTTGTTTTTGGTGAAAATGACTCGACTTTTTATGTTGTAAACCAAAAATCACTATTGCGTAAAAAGAAGAAGTAAAAGGGGGGATTGACAAGTGATGGCCATTGCCATTAATTCAATCATTAGCGAAAAAGGTGGCTTTAATTATCTCAATCAGATCGTATATTTTGGTCAAAAAATCTCAATCAGATCGTATTTATTTCCACATTTATGCAAGCGTCAGCTTCAACAACTATACATATATAATTAAAATATGATAAATTCAAGACTATATTTTTTCTAATTACACCCATTTACCTAAGACAAATTATGCTAGGTAGGATCAGGATTCTTGAACCAGATGGTTAAGACTTCGATTTTTTTATTTTTTTTTAATAAAAATTTAGATGAGTTGAATTTTAAGAGTTTATCATATATTTTTTTAAACTTTAAACCCTAAATTTTAAATATAAATAAATTTTATATTAAGAATTAGAGGAGTATGGAATTAATAAGGTTAATTTAAGAGAAAATATTAAATGAGGGAAATAAAGAAAATTAGTGTGTTTTAGTTAGGGCTATATAGAATTTCATGGACCATGAGGGAGAAAAATTCATGTAAACCAAATAAAATACTAGACCACTTCCTCCTCTTTTGTCTTCCCTCTTTTTCTTTCTTTTGGAGTATTTTTTAAGTCAAACCCACTGATATATTACATATTTAATTGGGAAGGATTTACCCTTTATCTTGTGTTCAAGAACAAAATGAAAATTTTGATGAGTGTTCTGAATTTACCACACCATTTTTGTCAATGTTGGATTTCGTATGCATTCTTTTTCCCTCCATTGTTCCATGGAATCCCAGTCAATAAATTTCATGCCCTCACAAAAGTATCAAACTTTATTTTGAAAACGAAATTTCATGCTTTATTTGGTTTAAATGCTTGTAGACCAAATAAACCATCAAACCACTTTATGCTCTCTTCTTATTCCATTAGTTAGTGTTACTGTTATCTATATAAATTATTGATACTATTGTCCTCTATCAACAATTAAATTTTTTAATAGATTATTAACCAAAAGATCTATTCGATAACTTTATTAAGTGTTTTCTTCATTCTTTCACTACCCTTTTTTAGATAACTATATATTATCTGATATATATACATTAATCCTTATTGACGCCTCCAACAATATTCTTTATACATATCAAAACCTCATTCAATAATTTTTTACTATTTTTCTCTTCAATGAACTCCACGCGCCTACTGTCCTCTTATATAATCATTTTGAATCTTAAATTTATTTTTACTATCACATATCCATTTTAACATCCTCGATAATTATATCCCAACTTTATGCTCTTATTGCCTTTAATTAATTTTAAGGCATGGTCTAAAATTAAAATCAAATTCATCAATCATTGGTCCTAAATTGTCATCCCTTTAAATTTCTTGAATTATTTGTCATCTCCTCTTTGCTTTCTTAGAAAAGGACATCCAATTCAGTTAGCATTGTGTTGTTGAAAGCAGAAGCAAATTTAATTTGGAAAAGCCTTTGTGCCTCCATGCATGCATTATATTTTGGCTTCTTTTATAACGTAGTGTCAAGTGTGTCATGCACTATAAATCCACCTTTAATTATTTTTCACCCAAAATTGTGGTTGCTCTTTGTTGTTTAGTATTCTCTTTTCCTTTTTTTCTGACGTACAATCCACTTACTTTAATTAATGCCATCATCCATACAATTTATATCTCTGGTCAAAAGATTTTTCTTCTAAAGATTGCCATAATTAATTAATTAATTATATTAGTGATGTTCACTTAATTTATTAGTGATCCAATGGCAAGTTCTTTCATAGGCATTGTCAAATATGTATCATTTCAAACTGGACATAGACCTCTCTCTACAGCCACCATAATTAGGGATGAAGATGTAACTTAAATTTGACTGGTTATATGAATGTATCATATCATAATGAATTGGGATATTTAAAAAAAATAAAAATAAAAACTTTGTTTAGGACAAAATTCAGTTAAAAATTCAGAAAATTGTAGTTGCCTATTATACCATCATTATTTTTATCCCCAAATACAAAGTTTGAACGATGATTAACCTTTAACACTTCAAGATCCTCATTGACGTCTCAATAGTGGGGATTTGTTTTGGCCATCTTTCATTTTGGAAAGGAGAAAAGAAGAAAAAGGGGGGGGGGGAGAATAAAAGGAGATAATGTTTTTAAAATAATGATATCATGGTCAATTATATATCTTTTGGTCATTTAGTTTGATTATAATTTTTATGATCTTTCACTAGAAAAAGTTTAACTTTTGGTCCTCAAAGTTTTATTTAATTTATAAATTGGTCTATATATCTTAAAAAAATTTGAAGGGAAAAGGAGAGAAAAATATTTTTTTATTAAGTTGCTCCTGTTTTATTCTAAAAATTTTAAACTATTCTTAGCATTAAAAAATTATATCTTTGTCCCACTCTCTCGTAATCAGATTACTCAATGAAATCAAATCTAATGCTAATTTTTACAAAAAAAAAAATCCAATAATAATTAATTCATGTCTAAAATATCAACATTTTTTTATTAAGTATGCATTGATATATTATAATATAAATAAATTCATTCTTCCAAAAATTTGATTAATATAAGATGATAGTATTGCCATCGTTAAAATAAGTAATTAATATATAACTATGTTTAAAAATAAATCAAAACTAAAAATAAAAACAACATAATTAACTTCTGCTTCCCTTTCCACCCTATTTGCTGAACCAAACACACCCCTTATAATCTCAAAAATATATGTTAATTTTTTAAAAAGAACGAGATGTATATTTTTTTATTTAGAATTTTTTAGTTTAACTTTGCATTCTTTTGTTATAATTTGACTCCTGATTAATGTTAATCCACAATAAAAATAGAAAAAAAAAGCCAAGCTCCACTGTTTTTTTTAATAAAATGATCAAATATATTAATAAAACGTTAATATAACATAAAAAGACTAGAAAAATATAGAACACATGAGACCACCTCACACACCACTAGATACCAACTAATATGGAAGTACACAAGACCGAACCTAACAGCTTCAAACACAACTAACTAACAGCTGTATTAAAATCCCAGACACTTTGAGGGGTAGAATGATATAAGAACCTACAATTAGTAGTAAGATCAAAACTATGTCGAGTCACAAATACAAAGTTGATGGTCCATCAGAGTACATGAGCAAGTATTACACCTTCTGAAAAATCCTCACATTGAAATGTGGCATAATGAAAGATTCATCAGCAAGAAGTTGATGAAGAAGCTTATGCCACTAACTTCACTCTCAAAAAAAGGGCCAAACTACTTCTAACTTCAATACAAAAAGTAAAAGGTGAAAAAAGAAGGCAGGGAGGAAAATAAAAGTTAAGTTACATATATATATATGTAACTTATTTTGTGCTGCTAATGTTGTTTGCCAATCCTCAGTGTTATAATTGCTGTATGCCTATTAATGATTTGGAACTTGGGAGAAGTTTTTGCAGCAGCTGGACCAATACTCAGAAACAAGTTTAGAGAAAGAAGAGTTTGTCTCCATAAGCTTTGAAGGTTCATCATATTCCACCACTTTCCCTACATTCACGCAAACACAAAACACAACAGTTTTCCCCCCT
Organism: Leucaena leucocephala; assembly: GCA_037074615.1. NCBI lineage: Eukaryota > Viridiplantae > Streptophyta > Magnoliopsida > Fabales > Fabaceae > Leucaena > Leucaena leucocephala. The sequence continues at coordinate 3,233,279 of CM073558.1, read as the reverse complement.
TCTATTTCTTATCATATCAAAACTCTAAAACAAATCAAATTATTTGTTGCCCATCTATCTCACTATCTAAAACAGATAAAATTGTTTATTATTATTGACTAGGGCATCTCTTGTCTCTAGGGTTTTTGATTCTATCTTCTCCAAGTGAACACAGGATAGGTACACTAGAGAGACACCAGCATCTTGGAACCTGAAGACAAGTTGGAGCCAACTGACTATGTCACAAAGTAAAGTGGCAGAAATCTACTAAAAGATCCTTAGATAAGCTTAGTAAATGAAAATCAAGAGAAACAACTGATTGACATACCATAAGAGAGAACCATGATCATATCACTATCTATAACAGTTGGAATTCTGTGAGCCACAGTTATAACTGTACATCTTGCAAACTCTTGTCTAATAACTCGTTGCAAAATGGCATCGGTAGTAGAATCAATAGAGGCAGTAGCCTCATCAAGAACAAGAATTCTATTCCGCTTGAGAAGTGCTCTTCCAAGACAAAACAGTTGGCGTTGTCCCACACTCCAATTTTCTCCTTCATCACTCACTGTCAAATTTTTCAGAATTACGGTTATTCAGTTACATTTTCCTATCAAAACTTGGCTTGCAATTTTATAACCAGAAAATATATCTCCAATTGCTCAATTATGATTTAAGCCATTGATAAAAACAGTTTAAACTTCCCCGGTGAATGTTATCTGTTATGTGAGCCTCCAAGAACAACCTTGCATTTTCACTTAACAAACTAAACTTTTAGAAGTTGAAACGCTTTTGGAATTATTCTAACGAGAAATTTGAGTAACCACTCAAGAGTTGCTTCTATATATATCAGATTGCAAGCATCAAGTTTCAGGATCAAACTCACCAGAAGAGTCCAGTTGATTTGGTAGATTGACGACTGTTGTCTTGAGCTGGCATTTCTCTAAAGCCTATAATAATAATCCCATAGTAAACATAAAATCAGAACTCAGAATAAGTCTCTTGTAGAACATAATGAGATTTAACAGCAGTATATTTTTCAGCCGTAGAGGTAATTTATTCACCTTCCATATTTCATCATCAGAGTAGAGGCCTAGAGGATCCAAGTTGGTTCTAATGCTGCCCTTGAACAGAGTGGGTTCTTGAGGAATAATGCTGAGCTTCATCCTCAAATCCTTCAAACCCATTGGTAATATGCTGATCCCATCTATAAGAATATCACCTCTTGCAGGATCAACCAACCGAAACAGAGCACTTACAAGTGTACTTTTTCCACTTCCAGTCCTCCCTACAATTCCTACTCTCCTTCCTTCTTTAAACGTACATGTGATTCCCTTAATGACTAATGGAGCATTTGGACGATACCTTATCTGAATTAAAAATATTGAACAAAACATGATCGGATTCCAACTCAAGCATTTAAATTATGAAAAAAAGAACACGTCTTTAAAATGAAGTATAATTTGTTGTTACCTCAAGATTTTGAAGCTCAATCCTACCCTTGGAAGGCCATGAAAGAGGAGGTTTTCTGTTCTCCACAATTGCAGGAGGCTCTTCTGGCATGTGAATGAACTGCTTAATTCTTTCAACGGAAACAATATAATTTGATAAATTACAGAACCAAGTACTAAGAAAAATTTGGCATTCTGACAATGACAAAGCGTATGATAGAGAGAGTCCTGCAAGGCCTGCACACAATAAATGTCCACAATTATTAGCATATTAACAACGGTATAAACAAGGGCTTTAAGATGGAATATACATTAATTTCTCATAATACCGTTACCTGGGGACACAAGTCCCTTTGGAAGTAGAACAAGCAGTAAAGCTGCAGTGAATAGTGTCAAATTCTGAAGTGCTTCAATCCTTAAAATTAACCATTCTGTGGCCACATTAGAATGAAAGAAAAGTTTTGCATCTGTGTCCACAAGCTTGAGGTAATTTTGGTAAAATCTGTCTGCGATGTTGAAAGCTCTCACAGTCACCACTCCTAGTGATGTCTCCGTGGCGAAATTCATGACTGGAGCTTTTGTGGTTCCATTGATTCTCGTTAGTTCCCTTGAAGCGGCTTGATAATAGTCCTTTCAGCCAAAAGAGATGTAGTAATCAGAATCAATATAACAGACGAATTATAAGATATCAACAAAATGAAAACGAGAGCATGGATAAACCTGAATGTATTTAGACGTTATTAAGGCGGGAACTGCAACAATAAGTACTTGCCACGTGACTAAAACCATTATCCCAATTGTTGTCAGAAGTTCTATTGCACCACCTACTACAAAGGTGAGTGCATAAGGTATATCAAAGTCTAATATACTCAAATCCGATGAAGCCTGCAAGAGAGAAGGATTTCACATTCATTTCTACAATGATTAGCTAAATTTAATGTGTATACCTGAATAGAGGGAAATTATACAAATGAATTAACCAATATAGTCGGAAATAAAGTCATCTCACACGGGTTAAAATTCTCCCAACTGGGGTTGAGTCAAAGAAGAGCATAGGAGCCTTGAAGATAGCATTATTGAAACAAGAGAAGAAAGAAGTAGAAGCTTTTAATCCAAGATGTGCACCCACAATAGATCTTATGCACACAAACGCCACGCTTATAAGTGAAACTATAGTATAAACTCCAATCAAGATGGCATTAGTTACTTTTGGAACCTCTATGGCTAGTGCAAGCCAAAAAGTTGATACTGCTTGCAAACCAATAAAAGCCATCATTGATAAAATGTTCAAACCCAGAAGCAATGATCCATTGGAGAGATCAAGATAATCCCAGAATGGCTTCCAGCCAACATTACCAATCTCCTTTTCTTCTTCCTTTGTAAGTTGTAACACCTGAACTTCGGTAGAAACCTGCTCAGTCTTATGATCCTCAGAGAGATGAAATTCATGAGACTCCAATGGATGAATAACATTTATCACATCCTCAAATTCTCCAGGGATCTCATTGTTTTGATCTGACCCTGATACTGCTTCTCTATGGGCATTTACAAGTTGTTCAAAGGCTGTCCCTTCTGTCAGAAGATCTTCATAACATCCAGATTGAGTAACTACTCCACCCTCCATGACAAGGATTTTATCAACTTGTGAGAGAAACTCCACTTGATGAGTCACTAGAATTACAGTTTTCTTCCTTAGAGAATTCAAGACACAATCCTGTAATTACATGAAAGAAACTAAGATTAATCTGCTAAAATGAGGCCAAGAGTTTTACCATAATAGTAAGAATTTGAAAGAATTTCTTGTTACATTGAATAGAATAGCAGCAGTATGTGCATCCACAGCACTGAAAGGGTCATCTAAGAGGTAAACTTCAGCATCATTATATACTGCTCGAGCCAGTTGAATCCTTTGCTTCTGTCCTCCACTCAAGTTGATTCCTCGCTGACCTATTTCTGTAAGATCACCATGGCTAAAAGCATTCATATCCTTATCCAAGGCACATACTTTTATGGCGTTCTCATATCTGGTTTCATCCATAGGTTTGCCAAAGAGTATATTATCGCGAATTGTCCCACTTTGGATCCAAGATGTTTGAGAAACATAGGCTACGGTTCCACCCACCTTAACCTTTTTTGAGTCATCATGTAAAAAGAAGAAAAACTGTTAAAAGAGTAATGCTTCCAAGTTCAAACGCTAGCCTTATAGATTGGAGTGTCCAATAATCATATGAGCCATATAATAAAACTCATTATAAACTGGGAAATGGAAGGCTATGATATTATATATTTAACAAAACACCAAAGTTAGGACACAAATTAGAAAGCATATAAGTTGCAAATTTGAATGTATCCAATAATCTAATAGTAATATAAAGTTAAACTAAACAATTCTCCATTATGAACTCACAGTTCCTGAAATTTTGGGTATCTCGCCAAGTATTGCACATATGAGGGATGATTTTCCGGCTCCAATTGGTCCACAAATTGCAGTTTTCTGCCCCCGTTTGATTTCCACATTCAAATCTCTCAAAGTTGGAGACATCGATTCCGAATCCCAACTGAAGTTACCTGCTTGAATTTCCACACTATTAACTGAATTTTGCAATAAGTGTCTTCCAGTGATGTCATCACTTAGCTCATCATCAAGTAAAAAGGTATTGAGACGATCAAAGGAGACCTTGACTTGGATTATAACAGAAAGAGCCTCTGGAATAAATCTAACAGGATCACTCATGCTCCTCAAAGTAGCAAGAATAGTGAATATGGTTCCAGCATTTAAAGGGGCACTTTTCAAAAGAGCACATCCTAATAAGATTACTGAGGAAACAATCGTTGGAGACATCCAATAGATAAATGATCCATGAGCTTTTATGAACTGTGCCTTAGTCAACCACTTGAACTCTTTGGCACGTAGGGTTTCCACCGATGTCTTGAACTTTTCCTCCCAAGATTGCAACTTTATGATTTTCATATTATTTAGGATCTCTGAAGTTGATCTTAGACGTTCATCCTGTGCAACCATAAATTCTGACAGACACTTTTGAATGATCTTTGCAACGGGCATATTAAGAAGCCCACAAATCAGTATGGGGACTAAACCGAGAAGAGCACCAAGACCAACAACACCAAATAGAACCCCAAAAGATAGAAAAAGTTGCACTACTGAAGTCCATGTGGTGTGAAACCACCAAGGAAATTGTCCCATTCTATATGCATCAACTGCTATGTAATTCACTATCTCCCCAGTTGAGTGTCTTCTTCTGGCTGAACTTGAAAGCTTCAACTGCTTGTTATGTATTGCCACCATTAAAGCTGATCTCATTCTCATTCCTGACCTTCTCGATTGAAAATAGAAGTGCCTTTGAGGCAAAGATTCAATTACCTTGCATATAATCAGACAACAAAGTATGACAAGACCCTCTTTTAGATTTTCCTCTTTACTATTTGAAAAGTTCACAAGAGCATAGAGCACCAAAGGAGAAACTACTACAGCAATTGTCCTGAGCAATGCCAGGATTGCTACGAGAAAGTTCTCTTTCATGTAAACTCTTAATATAGACCACATAACCAAGTTTTTAGTACTGTTGTTTTTGCTTCTATCCCTTAAAAAGGAATCCCATACATGAGAAAACTTTTGGTAGGCTAAAGCAGCTTCATCTTCAGAAACAAGAGATGGGATGTCTTCAAGAGCAAATGGCTTTGAAAATCCCAATTTCAATAAGGAATTAATCCACGAGAAAGTCATTTTGCTGAGAAAATTGGCACGTGCAAGTTTTGATTGTTTATTTTCATCCTTTTGAGCTAAGAGAGGCTCTGATATAGTGGTATTTTGAGTTCTATGAGATGCAACATAAAGACTTTGGAGGGCACAAAAAACAAGTGATAAATGTAAAGGCCATTGAACCAGATCAAGTATTTGAATGTTATGATCTTTGAACAGAATCTCAATATTGAGAGCTGAAACGAGTATGCATGTAGAGACCCACCAAACAAGGTTTAGAACTTGTATACATTTAGATCTCTTGAATAGCAAAGGTACTGTTAGAGAAATCCAGACTAGTCCTCTGAAAAAGTAAACTAACAACGTCAGCTGCCTAAAGTCTTCAGATTTGGAAATAAGATACCACAGTCCATTAATGAAATAAGACATGCTTATAAGAGAACAACAGACTGAGATAGCTGAACAAATCCATCCCTTTCTGTGGCTATCACGTGCATTGCTTTTTCTGATCAAACTGCTAAGAAAAGATACGTAAAAAACACAGAGAAAGAGCACATTTACAATGTCTATGATGCTCCTTTGAGTGCAAAAGGAAGTGAAATCAAAATCTCCGAGACAAATCCATGAGAAATTCCCTGTATATCCAATCAAAGGTGTGTGTTATCTTTCCATGACATACATCAAACTCATTGCAATCATGAGTCTCTTCAAGAATATCATTGTGAGAAAAGAAGTGACAACCCATCAAACAGTTCAAGAATTAATTAGTAATTTTGTATCTGCCATAGTCTAAAGTTATATAAATAAAAAAAATGTTTAGCAAAGTGTAATTTACCTGTTGGACTTGCTAAGTTGGCCATTTTTGGAGCTTCAATGGTTTGAAGTTTTTGCAGTTCTCAGGCTTCAATGAGGCGGTGACCAGAGCACTTGCCTCTAGTCTCTTAAAAACTTCTGGTCACTCTTGTTGCTGACTGTATAAGTAAGTCGTATCCTTATCAATTAAACTAACACCACGTTGTACGTCTTTCTACATTAGCTAGAACTGCACATAAAGCCAATCATGAAATTGTTGGAGGCTATTCCTCTAGACTGCATTGAGCTTGTTGGGAGAAACTGTAGCTACAGGGAGCAGCTTTAGTTTGTTTTTGTGCACTTTAGCTTCCTTCTCATTTCTCAAGCTTTGCTGACTTCTTGTATTCGGGGAAAAGGATATTATTTAATTATAGGAAATAATCAAATAATTTTTACAAACCTCAAATATTTTGAGGGGGTTATTTGGATTAATCTTGAAAAGAGTGACTTTTTTTTATAGGTTAAATTAAATTTAAATATTATTAGGTCTGATTGGGATAGTTCTCCTAAATATGTTTTTTGTATTTATATAACATTGAATTTAAAACTTTATATTTAAACGGTTAAAACATATTCTACTAGAATTAATGTCTGTTAGTGATAAAATTTATTTATTTTAACTGAATTTTAAAAATTAAAATTGAAATAAAAGTCAATTAATATAATATAATTTATGTTTAAATAAACTTTTATAAAAAAAAAGTTAGTTTAATATAAACTTATTTTTATATTATATTAAAAAATCAATTTTAGAATATTCAAATATAAAAAAAAAGTTGTTATACCCTATAAGTAAAAAGAATTGATTCACCTTCAGAATAACTTTTGTTAAAAAAAAATGAGTTACTATTAAAGGTATGTCAAACATCATTTTTTTCCATCAAACTATTTACTAATTACTAAGACTTCCTAACGCTATTCCAAACAAGTCTTAAATAATTGATTTTTCATCAATAGTAATTATTCGTATGATACACTCATCATTTTCTCACTTTTTAAAAATTATTATCTAAGGTTTTTTTCCACTAATTATTATCTAAGTTGGATCTTTCTAAAGAGTGTCAAGAGAAAATAACCCATGACAAATGTACGTGGCTGTAATGGCTTCGCCACATCACAGCTAATAAAAAATGAGTCTGAATTGAACTTTAAACATGGATTAAAGCCACCCAAAAGCTGTAAACATGGTTTCATTTACAAAATGACATGGAATCCTAGTCATGTGATAAAAACTCCAAATACTATTTAAGACAGAGATGGGATTATTTACTTTTAATTTCTTTTTCAATTTTGGAGGCACACTGTTATTTTCATGTTTACTCATGTATACTAGTTTTGGAATCTTTTTTTTATACAAAGATTTGGAATCTTTTGATCATTAACCATATATACTGTATTGATTTAGAATCTCACACTAGGGCCAAGTTTCACTTCTTTAATTGATGTTGCATTAACCAAAAAAAATTAAGAAGAAAAAGAAAAGGATAAAATGTAGAGTGAAAACCTAGTATTATTAAATCAATTAGAAAGGACTTGATTTACTAAAATAAATAAATAGAGGGAATATGATTCAAAAGAGAGTGAGTTTTAAAGGGATAAAATAGTAATATTTAAAGTTATTTGATATTATATTACAACCTGTATTTGAAAAGAGTAGGGAATATTATTTTAAGGATATTATTGATGATATTAGATTACTATTTGTAGAGATTGATAGGTTTTGTTCAACCAGACACGTGAAAGAATTTATACTTAAGGACTGCTTAGCAAAGCTCTCCTATAACATGGAAGGTACTTTTTAGCTCCTTAATCAACCGCCACCTGCCAGGCAAGAGGTTGAGCCGGAAATAAATTTTCTTTTTAATATTTGTTTTTCCCCTAGTGAATTAATAGAATAATTAAAAAAACTAGGGAGGAATTTTAATCATCTTTTAAGTTTGTTATAAATAAAATGCAAAATCCTCCAAAATCTCTGAATTTTTTAATTGAAATGAGGGGAGTGAACTCTCTTCTTCAACATCCCCCAACAAAAATATTACTAAATAATTTGAAGGATATAAATGATGACCACTTGTGAAAGTGAACAAAATGCCAAGCTACTCAAATCAATTTGCCTGTAGCAAAAGAGGAAAAGGAGAACAGAGGACTTTTTAATTAATGCTTATTTAACTTATTTTATGCATAAACTTATATCCCCTTAATTAATTATAGAGGGCACACGAGCACACACATACAAATTAAAAGAGTCATATTTTAGGAGAGGCTCTTGTTGCGGCTTGACCAATACTCAGCAACAAGTTTAGAGAAAGAAGAGTTTGTCTCCATAAGCTTTGAAGGCTCATCACATTCCACCACTTTCCCTACATTCACACAAATAACAAATTAAAAAAATGAAATAAACATATTTTTGTTTTATTATAACATATATATATACATATATATCCTAAAGTTTTTTGTTGGGAAGGAAGAAAAAGATTCAACATACCATAAGAGAGGACTATAACCATATCACTGTCTATTACTGTTGGAACTCGATGAGCTATAGTTATAACTGTGCATCCTGAAAATTCTTGTCTAATAACTTGCTGTAAAATGGCATCTGTAGTAGAATCAATGGAAGCAGTAGCTTCATCAAGAACAAGAATCTTATTTCGCTTCAGAAGTACTCTTCCTAGACATAGCAGTTGACGTTGTCCTACACTCCAATTTTCACCTTCGTCATTCACTGTTCAAATTTTCATATTACAGTTTAGTCAATATTAAATCTCAAATCTGAATTTGACTCTTTACAAGGACAATATATAGCTTTAACTACTAGCATCAAGTAGAGTTATTACACAAAAGTTGGCTTTGTGCAAGTTGTTAGTTTCCTTGTTGTTTAAGGAAGCCTCTGGAGTAGTTGGAAGCAGATTTACCTGTGCAAGTAGTTTTTACTTCTGCAAGTAGGCTTACTTCTTAGTTAAGAAAACCTCTTCTATAAATAGCCTATAGAGGGGATATACATTTTTTGGATGGAATGAAATAGATTTGCTATGGTTTAAGTATCCCTATTCCCCCTCTTCTAGTCTTATATGGGATACTTAATAAAGAATTTAATTAAATTATTTCTCTTAATTTAACGATTATTTTTAAAATAGAATTTTTTATTCTACTTCAGTACCCTTCGCATATATAATAATCATTTGAGATAAAGTAGCATTTAAATCTCTAAAACTAATATATTATGAGTCTAAATTATTTCTACATATAGAAAGATAGTTGGTATATTCTTAACATTTAAAGGAGAAAAGGCTTTTGTGTGAGAAAGTTAAAAATATTAATAAAACCAAACAGTTTTCACATAACACCACAAGTTTTGAGCTATGCTATTCTTACAAATCCTGGTATATGCTACATAGTAATCAGCACAGAGTTTCTTCTATATATATATATTTATATATATATATATATGTCTCTGATTGCAAGCATCAAGTTCCTGGATCAAACTCACCAGAAGAGTCCAATAGATTTTGTAGCCTCCTGATTGTTGACTTGAGCTGGCATTTCTCTAAAGCCTATAAACAAATACAGTAGACATCAAACCTGCACTCACTATAAAGCTCATGTAGAACATAATCAGATTATATATATAGTCATTTATTTTTTAAACTGTAAAAGGCAATTTATTAAATAATTCACCTCCCAGATTTCATCATCAGAGTAGAGGCCTAGAGGATCCAAGTTGGTTCTAATGCTACCCCTGAACAGAGTGGGTTCTTGAGGAATAATGCTGAGCTTCATCCTCAAATCCTTCAAACCCATTGGTAATATGCTGATCCCATCTATAAGAATATCACCTCTTGCAGGATCAACCAGCCGAAACAGAGCACTTACAAGTGTACTTTTTCCACTTCCAGTCCTCCCTACAATTCCCACTCTGCTCCCTTCTTTAAATGTACAAGTAATTCCTTTAAGGACTAATGGAGCATTTGGACGATACCTTATCTGAAATCAATGATGAAATACCATACTTACTTGAACTCATTTATCTACATTATCAAATGAAACGGTCCTTAAAAGAATATGATTTGTTTTTGTTACCTCAAGATTTTGAAGCTCAATCCTACCCTTGGAAGGCCATGAAAGAGGAGGTTTTCTGTTCTCCACAATTGCAGGAGGCTCTTCTGGTATGTGAATGAACTGCTTAATTCTTTCAACGGAAACAATATTATTTGATAAGATGCAGAACCAACGACTCATAAAATTTTGGCATGTTGTCAATGATAAAGCATATGATAGAGAGAGTCCTGCAAGGCCTGCGCAAAAAATACATGTCAAGAATTATTAGTAAAATAAAAGGAATCCCTAAAGTGGATGATAAATTAACCTGGGGGCACAAGTCCCTTTGGAAGTAGAACAAGCAGAAAAGCTGCTGTGAAGAGTGTCAAATTCTGAAGTACGTCAATCCTTAAAATTAACCATTCTGTGGCCACATTGGAATGAAAGAATAGTTTTGCATCTGTGTCCACAAGCTTGAGGTTAGTTTGGTAAAATCTGTCTGCCATTTTGAAAGCTCTCACAGTCACCACTCCTAGAGATGTCTCGGCGGCGAAATTCATAACTGGAGCTTTGGTGGTTCCATTGATTCTCATTAGTTCCCTTGCAGAGGCTTGATAATAGCCCTTTCAACCAAAAGAGATGTAGATATAAGTTTCATTTCAACAGAGGCAGACTAAGAAATGAACAAAAAAAAAAAAAACGAGAGAATAGATAAACCTGAATGTATTTAGAAGTTATTAAGGCGGGAACTGCAACAATAAGTACTTGCCACGTGACTGAAGCCATTATCCCAGTTATTGTCAGAAGTTCAATTGCACCAGCTGTTGCAAAGGTGAGTCCATAAGGTATATCAAAGTCTAATGTACTCAAATCTGACGAAGCCTGCAAGAGAGATTTCACTTTCATTTCTACAATGATTAGCTAGATTTAATGCTTATCCATGAAGAGAGGGAAATCGTATAAATTAACCAATACAGTTGGAAATAAAATCATCTCACTCGGGTAAAAATTCTCCCTACTGGGGTTGAGTCAAAGAAGAGCATAGGAGCCTTGAAGATAGCATTATTGAAGCCGGAGAAGAAAGAAGTAGAAGCTTTTAATCCCAGATGTGCACCCATGATAGTTCTTAGCCACACAAAGCCAACACCTAGAAGTGAAACTACTGTGTAAACTCCAATCAAGAGGCCATTAGTTACTTTTGGCACCTCAATGGCTAGAGCAAGCCAAAAAGTTGATGCTGCTTGCAAACCTAGAAAAGCCGCCTGTGCTAAAATGGTCAAACACAGAAGTAATGATCCATTGGAGAGATAAATATAATCCCAAAATGGCTTCCAGCCAACATTTCCAATCTCCTTTTCTTCTTCTTGTGTAAGTTGTGACCCCTGACCTTTGGTAGAAACCTGCTCAGTCTTATGATCCTCAGAGTGATGAAATCCGTGAGACTCCAATGGCTGAAGAACGTTAATGACATCTTCAAATTCTCCAGTGATATCATTGTTTTGATCTGACCCTGAAATTGCTTCTCTATGTGCATGTACAAGTTTTTCAAAGGCTGTTCCTTCTGTTAGAAGATCTTCATAACATCCTGATTGAGTAACGACTCCACCCTCCATGACAAGGATTTTATCAACTTGTGAGAGAAACTCCACTTGATGAGTCACTAGAATTACGGTTTTCTTCTTTAGAGCATTCAAGACACATTCCTGTAATTACATTATAGAAATAAAGATTAATCTATTAAAATGAAGCCTAAGTTTTTATCATAATAGTAAGAATCTGAAAGAACTTTCTTGCTACATTGAATAGAATAGCAGCAGTATGTGCATCCACTGCACTGAAAGGGTCATCTAAGAGATAAACATCAGCATCACTATATACTGCACGAGCCAGTTGAATCCTTTGCTTTTGTCCTCCACTCAAGTTGATCCCTCGCTGACCTATTTCTGTAAGATCACCATGGCTAAAAGCATTCATATCCTTATCCAAGGCACAGACTTTTATGGCATTCTCATATCTGGTTTCATCCATCAGTTTGCCGAAGAGTATATTTTCTCGAATTGTCCCACTTTGGATCCAAGATGTTTGAGAAACATAGGCTACGGTTCCACCCACGTTAACCTGTGTTTAGTCATCAAGGGAAGAGAAAAGACTGTGTGAAGTTTTAAAAGAGTAACGCTTCAAATGCTGCCTTTTTAGGCTGGAGAGTGCAATAACCATATAGCCATACAATAAACTTAATCGGACACCAAAGTCCAAACATGGGACACAAGTTAGAAAGCATACAAGTTTCCAATTAGAATTACATGCTCCAATATAGAACTTTTATCCTGTAATATGGTCATAAAAGAAGTAAACTAAACAATTCTCCATTATCAACTCACAGTTCCTGAAATTTTGGGTATCACGCCGAGAATTGCATATATCAAGGATGATTTTCCACCTCCAACTGGCCCACAAACTGCAATTTTCTGTCCCCATTTGATTTCTACATTCAAATCTCTCAAAGTTGGAGACATCGATTCCGGATCCCAACTGAAGTCACCTGCTTGAATTTCCACACTGTTAACTGAATTTTGCATTAAGTTTCTTCCAGTGACATCATCACTTAGCTCATCATCAAGCAAAAAGGTGTTGAGACGATCAAAGGAGACCTTAACTTGGATTATAACAGAAAGAGCCTCTGGAATAGCTCTCACAGGTTCACTCATGGTCCTCAAAGTAGCAAGAATAGTGAATATGGCTCCAGCATTTAAACGGGAACTTTGCAAAAGGGCACATCCTAGGAAGATTACAGAGGAGACAATCGTTGGAGACATCCAATACACAAATGATCCATGAGCTCTTATGAGCTGTGCCTTAGTCAGCCACTTTAACTCTTTGGCACGAAGGCTTTCTACCAAGGTCTTGAACTTTTCCTCCCAAGATTGCAACTTTATGATTTTCATATTATTTAGGATCTCTGAAGTTGACCTTAGACGTTCATCCTGTGCAACCATGAATTTTGACTGACACTCCTGAATGATCTTTACAAAGGGTATATTAAGAAAGCCACATATGAGAAGAGGGATTAAACCAGGAAGAGCACCGAGACCAACGACACCAAATAGAACTCCAATAGATAGAAAAAGTTGTACAACTGAAGTCCATGTGGTGTGAAACCACCATGGAAATTCTCCCATTCTATATGCATCAACTGCTATGTAATTCACTATCTCCCCAGTTGAGTGTCTTCTTCTGCCTGCGCTTGAAAGCTTCAACTGCTTGTTATATATTGCCACCATTAGAGCTGACCTCATTCTCATTCCTGACCTTCTTGATTGAAAATACCAGTACCTCTGAGAGAGAGATTCAACTACCTTGCAAATAATCAGACAACCTACTATGGCAAGACCCTCCCTCAGATTTTCCTCTTTAGTTTTTGAATAGTTCACAAAAGCATAGAGCAACAAAGGAGAAATTACTACAGAAATTGTTCTGAGCAATGCCAAGATTGCTATGAGAATGTTCTCTTTCAAGTAAACTCTTGATATAGACCACATGACCAAGTTTTTGGTATTATTGCTTTGTGTCCTATACCTTGAATAAGAATCCCATACATGAGAAAATTTTTGGTAGGCTAAAGCAGCTTCATCATCAGAAGCAAGAGATGGGATGTCTTCAAGAGCTAATGGCTTTGAATAGCCCAAATTCAATAAGGAATTAATCCATGAGAAAGTCAATTTGCTAAGAAAATTGGCACGTGCAAGTTTTGATTGTTGATCTTTATCCTTCTGAGCCAAAAGAGGCTCTGACATAGTGGTATTTTGAGTGCTTTGAGGCGCAAAATAGAGGCTTTGGAAAGCACAGAAAACAAGTGAAAAATGCACTGGCCATTGAACCAGATCAAGTATTTGAATGTTATGCTCTTTGAACAGAATCTCAATATTGAGAGCTGAAACGAGTGTGCATGAAGAGACCCACCAAAAAAGGTTTAGAACTTGCAGACATTTAGATCTCTGAACAAGTAAAGAAACCGTTAAAGAGATCCAGACTAGTCCTCTGAAAAGATAAACTAACCACCCCCACTTCCTAAAGTCTTCAGATTTGGAAATAAGACACCACAGACCATTACTGAAATATGCAATGCTTATGAGAGCACAACAGACTGAGACAACTGAACAAACCCATCCTTTTCTGTGTCTGTCACCTGCATTGGTTTTTCTGATCAAATTGCAAAGCAAAGATACGTAAAACCCACAGAGAAAGAGAATATTCAGGGTGTCAATGATGCTCCTTTGAGTGCAAAAGGAAGTGAAATCAAAATCTCGGAGACAAATCCATGAGAAATCCCCTGTATATTCAATAAAATATTGCGTTTTATCATTTTTTACAACGTGAGAAGGCACTGTCTAAATACAGACAAGAACTATCTATTTATATATGATTTAAAGGAAACACATAACAAACATATGAGAGTCTTCAAGAGCTTCATGAGGAAAAAGGAAGTGAGAACTCGTCAAACATTTATTGAAGAAGCAAATGGTATCAACAAAAGTCTGAAGTTCGGATGAGACTAAAGTCTGAGAACACCTAACAAAAACATAACAAAATCTCCATGAACTTCAAGGAGAAAAAAGAAGTAACAATTCATAAAAAATTTATAAAAGAAACAAATGGTATCAACTAAATTCTGAGAACACGTCACAAACACAAGAGAATCTTCATGAACTTCATGGAGAAAAAAGAAGTGACATTTCATCAAACATTTATAGAACAAGCGAATAGTGTCTAATAAAATCTGAAGTTATATAAAAGGCAAAAATGAATCCGCAAAGTGTAGTGTACCTATTGGACCCCCATATTTGGCCATTTTTGGAGCTTCAGTGGGTTGATGTTTCTGCAGCTCTCAGATTTCATTGAGGGGTGACATGAGTGCTTAGCTCTAGTGGCTTGTAAAGTTTCTAATCATGCTTTCCGTCTGTTATCATTTGCTCCACTCCATTCCAGGATCAACCAGATGCACAGACGAATTTGGCCATTGCCTTTTACACTTGTCCTTTTTGAAAAACGTTACAGTGAAAAAGTTGAAACATATTATTATTATTATTATTATTATTATTATAGAAGTCACATCAAGAAAAAAAGTGGTCTGTGCGTGTATTGTGAAGGTGGAATGAGCTAAATGGGTTAGCTGCAGAGTCCAGACAGTGGACAAAATGATTTGTACCTTCTGTGTTCTGATCCAATTTTGGATTCTGTTTTTTTCGCTTAACGTTACATGGCACCATTTTTTTTTTTTGGAGTGAAAAATGAATTCATTCCTCAAAAAATACTGTAAATCAAATGAATCATGTTAACCAAAAGCAAAGAACAAGACAACCAGAGATAAGGCATCTTGCCTCATCTCAAATTCATTCAAAAGTACTACAATTGAACTAAAGTCATTTACAAATCTCTTATAAAAACTTGCTAATTATGAAAGTTCCTAACTTTATTTATACTTTTAGGTCTATATCATCCTTTAATTACTTTTAACAACACTAATCCCTCTAGAACTGAGATGTTTATCAAATTTAACATTTCCACCATATATATCTTCCTTCTGGGCCCCCTAGAATATGTGTGAAGCAAATTCTATGGCATCAAGCAAGTTCTAACTTGAAATCAATTGCTTGCATGATTATTTAATGGGGTTATGATGGATCTGTTGTCGACTTAGCCACCTATGATCTCTTGTTATTTGTATTGGCCAGACAAACATAACATGACTTTGTTCTGTTGACAATAAATCAAAATATTAATGCTAAAAACTAAGACAAATTAAAGACAGCCTTAGTTTAAATAATATTACATGAAATTTAAAATATTATATATATATATATATATATATACAGTAAGAACAAAAGCTTTATCCCACTAGCGGAAGGCTGATCCCACAATGTGGTAAACCAAAATTTGAATCTCCACTTAAAGAAATATCTATATTTAGTGCCCGATTGTCCCCAATAGGAATTACATAAAGTCGAATAGAAGAAAATTAATTATCCTAAAATCCAATGACAACTGAATAGCATGTAATGACAAGTCACGTGGTAGATAATGACAATATAGTTATGCTGCTTATTTGTTATTAGGACTTTTTAGGGATTAAATCTCTTTCATGGGACCTCTAAGTAAGTCTAAAAAAGTGTTATCCCACTATGTGAGGTCAATTATATAAATCGCATGATGTCATTTTGTCTCTATCAATAAGTAAATATTTTTGATAAATTATTAATCAAAAAATCCTATTTAATAACTTTATTAAGTATTTACTTTTATCTTCCTCAAGCCATTTTTAGAAGACTCAAATGGCCTCCTTTCTAACGCTCGCATCCAATGGCATTACATATTTATTATGAATTTTATATTTCTTTTATATCACTATACATCCATTTTAACCGCCCTCACTTTATGCTCCTTGCTTTAATACCCAACATTCCCGATAATATTGTTGTTTTTATAAAATAATTCTTTCCATATTTAATATAAAAATTTATTATTTTTTTATATAGATTAAAAAAATTAAATAAATTAGTTAATCATGACTAAATACAGTTATTTAAGATAAATTTATATTACATATTATCTAATCTACTTAAATTAATTAAATAATTTTTATATTAATTATAATTAATTTATTTATTTAAAAAAATTAATTAATATTTTATATTAAAAATTAGAGATATTATACAAGGGGTGTGTAATCCCTGGTGGGCTTGCTTAACATATTCATGACGGAGTGGGTGGGGGAAGGGGGACCACAGCGGAGTACATCACCTTTGGGTAGTGGTGTTTCAGTTGTCCTGTCCCAATTCACCTGTCCTGGTCCTAATTGCAATCAGGACAGGATAGTTCCGTTCCAAAATTCCATCTACAAAAAGGCCAATTTAGAAAAATACAAATGGGAGTTACTTTTGTTTTGAGAATCGTCTCATAAATGTATTCTCCACAAATTGTAAAACCAAACCAAACACACACGTGATCTAAAAGTTGGGCTATTTGTGAGATTCCACATTTTACTTTTCCAACAATAACACAATTTCATATGAACTGGAAGACTCATAAAAGTTCGTCTCCATAGGCTTTGAAGGCTCATCATATTCCACCACTTTCCCTACATTCACACAAATGACAAATTTAAAAAAAAACAATGAAAGAAACGTAGTTTAGTTTTAAAATAATATATTCTGTTAATTTTTAATATAAGAATTAGTTAACTAATTTAAGTAGATTAAAATATCTAAATAAATCAATTAATTATAACTAATATAAAAATTAACTGACTAATTTATGTAGATTGAGAAGTATAGCATATGAATTTATTTTACAGGTTAAATTTAATTATAATTAACTAATTTATTTAATTTTTTTAATCTATTTAAAAAAATTAATTAACTCTTATATTAAAAATTTATTATCTATATATATATCCTAAAGTCTTTTGTTGTGGGAGAAGAAGAAGATTGAACATAATATAAGAGGAGAAGACTATAACCATATTACTATTATAACTCGTTGTAGATGTTAGAAGCAGTGGCTTCATCAAGAACAATAATCTTATTTATCTTTAGAAATAATTTTTCTAACCATGACAATTGACATTGTCCCACACTCCAATTTTTCCCTTCATCATTCACCGTTCAAAGGCAGAAGGGAAATATTAGAATATCAATAAATTGGTACAAATAATTTTGTCAAAAATTATGAAAAGCCTCTCTCTTCTCTAAAAATCCTCAATTTTAGAGAGATGAGAAAATGGGATAAGAGAGAAAAAAAAATAAAAATTCCTTTCATCTTTTCTTTATTTTATGAACAAAATAATTATATTTTTCACCCTCTCCTACTCTTCCTTTTTAAAAATCCCCAAATCAAATAATGTTTTAGGTTATATTTGGCTCAATAGAGAGGAGGGAAGGGAAAAGATTTTAATAGGGGAAAATGGAAGGAAGAGAAAGAAGGGGATTTTATTATTACCTTATTTAGATTAAAATTAAGAGAGGGAAGGGGAAGGAAGGGGAGGGATTTTTATATTACCTTGTTTGGTTCAAGAAGAAAAATGAGGGAAAATATTTTTATATAAATAAATTTATCTTATATTATTTTATAGAATATTTTAATAAAATATAATATAGGGATAATATTGAGATATTAAAAAAATTATAGATATATTAATATTATAAAATAATAATTTTATATCTCACTTTTAAATTCTCTCAAATTTGGAGGGGAGATAAAATATTTATTCTCCTCCTAAATATTTTATTGAGTCAAACAAAGGAAGGGAAATAAAATTCCTCCCTTCTTCTCCCCTTTCCTCTCCTCCCATCTAAAATCCTCAAATCAAACAATGCCTTAGGGAGAGAAAGGACATTAGGGGGTGAGGAGGAGTACTTACCTGGCCCCTCAGTCTGACCCTTAATCGTGCAATGCCCCTACTATTTTCCTATCTCATTGTTTTTCTTTAAAATAAATAAATAAAAGTGCATATATGTCATCAATCTCAATAATTGAAG
Organism: Leucaena leucocephala; assembly: GCA_037074615.1. Taxonomy (NCBI): domain Eukaryota; kingdom Viridiplantae; phylum Streptophyta; class Magnoliopsida; order Fabales; family Fabaceae; genus Leucaena; species Leucaena leucocephala. Next base: position 3,214,704 of record CM073558.1, on the reverse strand, counting down.
CTGTCATGGTGGGCCCGATCACAATCTCTTAACCCAAAGTTTTTGTTCCCACTTCACCCCCCGTAGCCCCACTTTTCATCTCTGAATATCAAATATCAACTACTCAAAAAATAAAATCAGGCCTTGAATTGGGCGGCCATAATTTAACAAAATAAAGTATTATCTTATTAAAAATAATTTTATTTAAAAAATTTAAATAATAAATAAAGTTATTAAAATATAATACTGTAATTTTAAAAAAATTCAAAATAATATTATTAAAAACTTAATAAATGAAAAAAAAATAAAATCTAGCTGGATTAATAACTCTATTAGGGTGTATTTGAATTAGCTTTTGAATAATAGATTTTAGGAAGAATAGATTCTGGAGAATAGATTTTAAGAAGAATAGATTCTGGAAAGAATAGATTTTAAAAAATAGATTTTGGGAAGAATATATTTTAAAAATAGAGATATTTGAATGATTAATAGTATAATTACTTTTTATATTAATAAATTACTAAAAAGAGTATAATTTGATTAAAGTATGAGAGAGGGTAGAGGATAAATAGGAGAGAGGAAAAATAGAAGATATGAGAGAGTGTAGAGAAGAAAGAGAAAAGAGGAGATAGTGTGAAGATGAGAGAAGAGAAATGAGAGAGAGTATAAGAAAAAAGTAGGGGTAAAATAGTAATTAGATAATCTATAAACTCTTTTACAGTTCCAAAATCTATTTTCAATAGCTTATTCAAAACCATGGTTTCAAACTGAGGTTTTGGCCAAAATTAATTTTGGACAAAAATTAATGTTTATGTGAAATTTTTTTAAATTGAGGTTTTATCCAAAATTGATTCTCAAATCATGGTAGTTAAACACGTACTAAAACTCTTAAATAAATTAATTAGATAAATTAATTAACTAATAAAATTGATTGTCCGAGGTAGTTTAAATACCATGGTGATTATGCAGGATTTTGATACACATTTTTTGAAGGTAAAGTTATCCCACAATCTAAAATAATTTTAATAATATAATTAATACTATAAAATATTTAATAATATAATTAATACTCTAAAATATTTTTTTCCTTCACCATAAGTTATAACTTAAATCCCACCTGTGTACATATGATTTTTATTTTGCATGTAATTTTTTAAATTCCATCTATCAAATTCTTAGTTTGCCTTCAAACCCAGAAATATCTTATAATTTTAAATATATTACTTCACATAAATGTCCTATAATTTTAAACGAACGGAGTAATGATTACCCCAATAAATTTTGAAAAAATAAATAATTAAATCCATGCATTTCAAAAAAACAAACTTTAGCTGCTTTTTTTTTGGTACAAACTTTAGCTGCTTTTGATTAAACACTGTTGTGAATCCTGGTTCCAATTAATCATTCGATTTTCTCTCATTTTTAACATTTTTTTGGAACATATCTTTCTTGGTTTCTTAAATGAATCGAAATCGTTGCACTATTATATACTACTGTTTCAAACTCTGATTGGCTCTTGTTGTTGTGACGGTGAGACAAATTTCCAGATGAACACAAAATAACTACTTCTTCTAATTATTCCTTCCCATTTTTCTTCTTTGTTGACTTTTCTCACACAGTAAAAGACCCTTCAAGTTTCCTTAGCATTAATTATATCAAATCTCAAATTGAATATTGATCGTTTGAAAGGAGAAAAATAGTATCTTTGGGATGAACGATTCCGAGGTGACTCAATCTAATTAGGTAGCTAAAATAAATCACTATATATAATTAATATTAATTAACTATTATTAACCTAGAGAATAAAGAACATGTATATTTTTTTAGCTTTGTCATAAAATTTTTAATATATTATAAATGTAAAAAAAATCAAATATTATATTTTTAATTAGAGAATATATAAATAAATATGTTTAATATGTATTTTTTATATTATTTAATATGTATTTTAAGTCTATAATACATTTCTTTATCCTTTTGGGCTTCAACATTTATGTGTTGTTTCCATTATGATGCTAATTTCTATCATTTTATTATTCCATGAGTGAGATTTTCATGTCATCATTGAAACTAAACGAGCGCTCTCAGCTCAATATGAATCTCTCATTTTGGGCTTATATATATTTTATTGCCCACATAATTCCTGAAGTTTTATCTCGATTATATTAGGATATAATCCGTATTGCGTATTTAGTTATAGTGGATAAATCTCTCAATAGATTTTTTTATATATACTAAAACTTAAATTCGAGATCTCGTTTAAACGATATCAAGCCGCTTATTACTCATACTAATTTTATTAATTATATATTTTCATTTTATTTTAACAGGAGTTGATACAGTTTTGAAAAAATAAAAAGAGACAAGGGACTAAAAAGGAGTTTTGTGAAGAGCCCGGGTTAAAACATCATATAGATTTTTTGAAGAATTAACAAAATAATATATAATATATTTAATTAATTTAATTATAATAAATAAATTATTTAATATTATATATATTTTTTATAAAATATTCTAATTATTTTTTTTAATCATTAATAGGATACCAAATCTATTGGACTCTTCTGGTGAGTTTGATCCTGAAACTTGTTTCTTGCAAGTTGCAATCCGACATATAGAGAATATGCAACTCTGGTCTGATTCCTATGTACCGTGGATAAGAATGATGAATGTAGTGGATCATTGTTTCAGCTCATAACTTGATACGTTATGTGAAATCGGTTGATTGGTTTGGTTTTATTAAAATTTTTAACTCGATCTCACTTAAGTTTTTTTTGGAAAAATTGGTAAAGAGTTTATATTTAAAAAATCTATTGACTATAGGAATCTAGTGCATCTCATTTTTAATATATATAACTCTTCATCTGCTATATACAATATATCTTTAATTATGTATAGACATTTTTTAAATAGAATTTATTTATACATATAGTTAAAAATATATTATACACAATTAAAAAAAAGCTACACACGCTTAAATTCAAATCATTCTAGCTAATAAAATTGTTAAATATGTACGTTTAATCAATTTTAGTAGATCTTTCTCACTCGTCACAATCAATATCACCGTCTAGATTCACTGTCTTTTTGCCTAAACCTGTAAGGAGGAAATCGCTGTCACCACCCACAATGCAAAAAATGGAGAAACTGTAGAAACACAATAACACCCACATATACTATCAAATAAGACAACAACATGAAAGAAAGATAGCTCACTAGGAAAAGAAATAAAAACCAAATTGAAGATGAAGACTGTTGGAGAAGGAGATGCCGTGTAACTCTAGAATGGAATAGTGTGGAGGTGATGACGCATGGGGGTGATGGATGATGGTGACCTATAAATGATGGAGATGGAGGAATAGGTGTCAACCTTAAGGTGAATGGGTGAGGATGAGGAAAGGAGAAGGTGAGATTGATGATGATGATAGTGGCCAGTCATCGTGTTTACTATTAAAGAAGAAAAGAAATAAAAAAATTATTTTCACTTTAACAATGAAAAAGAAGAGAAATAAAAAAAAAAAACTTCTTTAACAATAGGCTGTATAAATAAGAGAAATAATGGGCTGCTGAATAAGATTTATAAAATCCATTTTACCTATTTTAACAATTAAAATAAAAAATTCAATAAATTAAAAAATAAAATAATAAGAAATAAATTTAAATAAAATAATAATAGTATGCTTCCCTCCCCTCTTAAACCAAATAAAAAATATCTCATCTTTTTTTCTTTCTTATTTAGTTCCCTTATCCTCCTATATCCTCCCCTTACTTAAAACAAACATAGGCTAAAGACAATTTTGGCGATTACTTGCTTGTCTTCATTTTTATTTTGTATGGAGAAAAAATTATTTGCCAAACTTTTTCAGAGGGAACCCTTGAATTATATAGTCAACTCAGATTAAGGTTTTTGTATTTTTTATTAAAAAATTATTATTAATTTTGGTCAAAATCTTTATAAAAATTACATGTTTGTTATGTTTGTTGATATGGTAATCACGTATCATTAATGTGACAATAGGATAATAAGATTTGATAACTGTAATGACATTAACAGAAATTGATCGCAGTTTCAATAACTAATTTCTTAATGAAATACTGCAGGGACTTTAATCTAACTGAAAAAAAATGTGTTTTCTCCATTTATCCATTATATTTCAAGAACCAATGAAAAATAAGATTTAATAATTGAAAATTAAGAACTCTTCCTAAATCGGCGGCTAAGATTGGATTGTTCCTACAAACCTTTTTCATTAGATCCTTGCATAGTAGGAATAAAAATAGAGTTAAAAAAATTTCTTGATAGAAAATAATAATAATGATATATTTCTCAGTAATTTTTTTTTGTATAAATTTTTTTTTTAAAAAGGGATTGAACTCACCCACGATCTAGGGTAGGAAGAAGTTTCCCTTCCTTCTAGGCAATACCAATGTCGGGTAGGGCGAGCCGTCTATTACCCTCAGACATAAACCTAGACACCTAAGGGCTAGGATACTTCTCCAAATACTACAACTAGAATTACAATAAAGTAATATTCCCTAGAGTTTGAATATACTCTAAATTAAATATTTTTTAGTATTATATTTATGTATGTGCTAAAAATAAAAATAAAAATAAAACATCCAGGCTTTGGGCACACAAAAAAGTGATGGGCAAATATGTCAAGGCAACGAAGGATGGCAGAGAATCGTAGGTGGGATCTTTTGGGGCAAGCAAGGCCCAACCTTCCTTCGTTTTCTTTTTTCTCACTCCATTCAAGGTTTTCTCATTATTATTATATTATTGTTATGAGAATTAAAGCCTAACCTATATCAGTAGGTGAAACTAATAAATTATTCTCTTGATTAATTTAATCAAAAGTTTTGCACAAGTTCAATTAGTTTAGATTTTTTTTTAAAAAAGTATCATGATTTAAAAAATAATATTTTCTTATATTTATAATTTAATAATTTTATTTTATTAGATTATATATAGTTAATTTATACATAAATATTATATTTATTTATAGATTAATTTTTATTATTTAAATATTATTTTTTAGAGTTATATATAAATATTGTTATACATTTTAATTAAATTATTTAACCATTTGTCCTCATATGTTCAATAATCATTCTGATAACCATTTGTATTTTATCAATGACTCGTCATGAAATGCATCTCAGTTTTTTTTTAGCAAGGCATAGACCCAAAAATCTAATATTTAACATATATAATCTATGAAGAGAATTCGGTCGCCTAAAAATTTCTACCAGCTTGATTCCAGAAAGAACAAACAAACACAGTTGAGTGAGATTGTGATTGTCCCCCTTATCAAAATACTCCTTTCTTAAAACAAACACACAAAAAGATAATAAAAGAGAGTATGGAAAGAAGGAAAATGGTAATTATTTTGACTTCAAGCAAAAATTCTGTTCAAAAGGTGAAATTCTTCTTTTAATGGACACCCTTCCCTGTCCTAATAATCTTCATTCGTTTCCCACCATTAATTTTGTGACTTCCATGATTTGTCTCAGTTCTACAGGGTGAGGCTGCTTACGAATATAACTAATAGTTTGTTGTGAATCTCATATTTTCTTATATAGCCATGTGCATCTCAATATCCTTATTATTGATATCCCATCTTTATATTATTTTGTTGTCCCTTTAAAGATTAATAATAAATAAATTTCGCTGATAAAAAGATAATATATGTAACTATTTAAAATATATTTAATTTTTAAGAAGTGTTATTTTTTATAGTTCTAATCACAATGTTTTGAGAGACATTATAATTTTTAGGTGTTTAAATTTATACTTAAGGGTAATTGATAAATTACTCTATCTAATAGTAGTATCACTTATAAAGAATAAAAATTTCATTATACCCTTGATCATAGCTCAACTTTCATCCAATTTTTTTTATAAAAAATATATAATATTTATTACTATATAGTATTATTAGTCTTATAACAATATGATAAAAAAAATTAAATTTATTTGATATTTTTCAATCACAAATAACTTTTATCTATTTGAACAATTCAGCTTGCATTTCCTATGTATAACATTTCCTCCAATTTCATCATATCCTTATATATAATTGATTCCAACACGCCATTCTTATAGACAAATCAAACATGGTTATTGTATTTTTAATAGAAAAATGTAATTAAGTTGTAAAAATTGGACCATTTAATTTACCAGTTGAGACAATGATTTAAAATTCAGTAGTTTAAATTGGGGTAATCCGAATCAAACTAGTCACCAAAAATATTATAATTTAATTACATAGACAAAATACTCATATACAATTTCAAAAAGATGAGAAATATTTAAATAAAAAAGATTTTAAATCACAAATAAATAAAATATTTATATATAACCACATATAATTTAATAAAAAAAGAGCCAATAAAGCATAAATATAAGAAACTATTTTTTTTCTTTTTCTAAACTCAAAATGATATCATTTAGGCTCAATAATAAAAAAAAATAAAAAATCCAACATAATTAACTCATTTAAAACTTTTAACTGAATTAATTAGAGAATTAATTCAGCAATAAAAATTTAGTTTCGATACCGTGAAAAAAAATAGATATTCTAATTAGAAGAAATAAGTTAATTTATCTTTACATGCAGAAGGAGATTAGTGTTTACTATTCACGATCACGACACTCCAAGTCTATCCCAAGATAACAAATAAATAATAGGACATTTAACTTAAAATGGAAGTATGGGTTTAAAGAGAGAGACAGAGATACTTGACACGTAAGCTATATCCGTGATCGTCTCACATACAAGGTTCCAAAATGGGGGATGGAAAACGACGTCGGTGGGGGTCTGCCGGATGATTGATGACGTGAGGATGGGGGGCTGCTAGTTGACGGACAGACGGGTAAAAGTACGTTATTAATTAATAGTAGAATATAGGAAACGGCTTAAGAAAAGTGAGGATAAGGCCGGGGTAAGTGAGGGTTTTTATGTGGGGCCCACGTAGGGGGGGTTTGTTCTAGTAAAGGAGGATAATTAACCCGGAACCTATAGATCCGTTAGCAATCCGGTATTATTTAAGTACGTTTAAGCTGGTCTAAAATAGGTCTATAATAGGCGGGTTTAAACAGGCTCAAACAGTAAATTATATGGGCAGGTTACGGGTTTACCATTGAGCAGCCCGCAGCCCGCCCATATATTTTTTTATTAATTATTATATTATATTTATTTAAATTTATTTTTATTATATACTAATATACTTTTTTAAATTTATTTTGTAGAATTATGGGTAATTATATCTACAACCATCACAAGTAAATATAATGTAGATTATATATAATCATAATCCAATTGAATAATTAAGATCATAAATAATTATATTATATAATTATTGTAGACTGTGTGGTTATAAATTTATAACTATTATTATGATATTTTATTTTTTAATTTTAGGATGAACAATCATATCATGTGTGTAATATTGTTATTTTATTTTCATTATTATTAAAATTTTAAATGGGTTTAAATAAAAAAATATTTTTATTTTTTATAAATGGGCTGCCTATGCCCATTAAAACCAAAACGGGTTCAGCCTAACCCGTTTAATACGGGTTTAAATGGGTTGAGGCACGGGATGGGTTAGCCCGTGCCTATAAAAAAATAAATGGGAAGGACACGGACTGGCTATCAAGTCAGTCCAACCCGTCTATTACTTAGCCCTAATTCTTAGTTGGGAGAATTAATAGGAGGTGTAAAAGAAAAAGAATACAATAAGAATAAGGGAAGCAAATAAGAATATGCTGTGATTGCATAATACTTATTTATTATAATATTTTTTTTTTTGATAATTATAGATATTGTAACAATTTTTTCTCAAATAAATAGTAAAGTGGCGCCATTTAGAGTATTATAATGTCCACGTAAACACCATCAAGTTAAATGTGCTTTACGAACATTACACTTTTTTCTATAATATAATTAGAAGAGTTTAAAATAGTAAATTCTTTTTAAAAAAATTGTTAAAAAAATTCTCATTATAAAATTTATTATCTGAAATTATTTAACAATTTCAATTTCTAAGTGAGGATAACTCTTCTTTAATTGTATATAATACAATTATAACTATACATAAATATCTTTTATTTTATATATAATTAAATATAAATTATATGTAATTAAAAAAATTACATCGTTAAAATAGTTTGTATATGAGTCTTTACATAAATTTTAAATTAAATCTAAGAGAAACTTGAGAAGATGAGGTTGGAGTTGGGAAAAAGAGAAAGATAGACATGAGAATCCGAAGAACTTCAATCCATTTTAAACATTTTGCTACTTTTAAAATAATTTATTTATTCATTTGATTTGAATGGTCAAAAGAGACATATACTAAAGACACATAACGGTGTTATTCCCCCTTTGGTTCCAAAGTAAATCAAGAGTATATAAATTCTCCTTCTAAAGAAAAAAATGAAAAGAAAAACCCTGAAAGTGAAAAGGAAAAAAGCTGAAGTTGTATCACTTTCATTTGTCCGTACTTTTTTATAGCATTTAAATGGAATCATTTTTTAAATTAAAAAAAAAAAAGGCAATATGCAGATAACATGACGAGAGAAGGGTATTTACGTAGAGGGACTGGAGAGGACCATAAGTAATGCTACCAGATTGACTTGACTCTGACTTGGGGCAGGGCCCTTCCATAGTTCCATGTCCTCTGCCTTCCAATCCTGCAGTGTTTATCATTTTTTCCCAGTTTTGTTTTGTGTTCTTTAACCAAATTTCAATCCCAATAATTTATTTATTCATATTATAGTCGTTTTCACATTTACCATTACTGCAAATTACAATGTTACATGCTTCATATAAATATTTTATTTAGGGAGATATCTTAATTTTTAAGTATTTAAATTTACGTATGAGAATAATAAACATCTCATTTGTCCGATATTGATATTGTCGAAGAGAAAGGAAAACTTCATCTTACCTTTTGATCGTGAGTGATCCTAACCTATTTTTAAAAATATTTGTATTAAAAAAAATCCTACCAAAATCACTTTTATTCATCATAAAAAACTCAATAGGCAATTTCTAATAATTTTTTTCTTATTTATGTTATTTTTTAAAATATTTATTTTATTAATATTTCAGTAAATTTCACACTTATCCCATTGCACAGGTTAGCGATTTAAAATACAGTTACGCAACTTACATGCATGCATCCCACTAATTATGAATATTAATAATAGTTGACAAAATTTTAAAAGCAATTGTTAAATAAATAAAAAAAAAAAAAAACATAAATATAGCCCTTGTATGATTCGCTGTAGCCCAAAACTTTTGTGCCTCTGCCTCACCATTTCCCACTGTTCGATACTGCTTTCAGTGAAGCGTGTGCTTCGCTTGAATGTTAAATTTGCGTCAATTTGGCGGTCCTTGTCATTGCCTTTGTTTGGCTTCATAGTCCAATCTCCATTATTTCCCTCATTCCGTGCCATGGTGGTTCCCAGATGATGCAATTCACAGATAGTATAGCAAATTTCGGAATACGGATGGCATTTCCGCGGCAAACCTTGATTTTCCTGCAAATTTACAAACCGCGACAAAGAAAATGGTGACAATATGATTTCCACTCTTTAATCTCTTCCATTTTGGAAATTTCTTTGTTCAAATCTCTTATTACCGTCTTCGTTTTTCCTGCGTTTGGGCTCAATAATCGACTATCTGAAACATATCAATTATTCATTTCCAGTTCCCGCGGTTCTCTGTTTTTCAATTTTGGAGGTGTTTTAGGTTGCCATAGGCGGTTCTTCGCTGGAAATGCTAACGTGCTGAATATAATAGATTAATAATTATGAGCCGAAAAAAGTTAGTATATTATTATATTCTCTGTTTTCCTTTTGCTTTGTATTCAAATGTCTATGAGGAATGGCAGACAAGAAAGAAAAAGAAAGGTTTGGATCTTACTCCGGCCCCTTCTCTTTCTTGTTTTCTAGTCGCCAATGATGTTCTTGATCTTCCAAAGTAGCGAAATGGCGGCTGCAAGTGAATTTAATTATATGTTTGTTTATACATATGTGTCACATTTTCTTCAGACACTACGCGTCGTTTTGCTTCCTTTTTTTTTTTTTTTTTAAATCAACGGTTTTTGAACTGTGCAGGAGATTACACCTAATGCTCAACGTTCATTGACCCGGAAAGCTAAAACGACCTCTTCCTCTTGTCATATCGCTGGTGAATCGTTTGATTTCTGTCGAATACAGAAGATGATGTGGTGCGATTTCTAAATCGGAATCTTCGGTAGAGATTTTCTCCAGTGTTTATCGAATGTAGAGCCAACTGGTTGGATCCAAATCACTCTCTGCTTTAGCTTTTTGAAGCTCTTGCTTTTCTCACTAATTTGACTTAGATTTTGGAGGCACAACAAAAGCATTGCCAGTGACGTACACTTTTTTTTGGGGGGGGGGGGGTCTCCATTTCTCCTTTGGTTTTGTACCGTTAAACAGTGCTTCGAATCTTCTTGAATTTCAGAGAGTTTGAAAATATACGGCAATATAAGCTTGGTGGACTGCAACGTCTTGCTTTCTGAGCAGAAAAAGGTATCTTATTCTTCACGGATTTGAATCATTCGACACTATTTGAACAAGTACTGAGGGATCCCTCTTGTTGGTGAGAGTAAAAGTAAGCTTCTAAGAAAATTGGAAGGGGGCTTACTTGCTATTGAGGAACAAAAAGTCTGAAATTAGTTAAAAGGGCGTTATCAACGGTTGCTCTGTTATTCCTGAATGGAATGTTAGAGAGTAGGTGGTAATATAAAACTGTTCACTTTCTTCGTATTGTTTGACTTTTGAGCATATAGGAACGAAGAACATACGGAGTTTGATGGTTACTGAAACTTGAGATTTACTACTCCCGTTGAGGTGGGCAGTTGTTTTGGAATCAGCAATGCCGATGAGTCGAGAACAAGAGAAGCGAGGGAAGCAGGAAAAATGCTCCGATTCTGCTGAGAAGCTTATTGTTGCCGTTAAGGCATCAAAGGAAATTCCAAAGACTGCTCTGGTTTGGGCTTTGACTCATGTTGTTCAACCTGGAGATTGCATCATAGTACTAGTAGTTGTTCCTTCACAAAGTTCAGGTAATCTCTCTTTCGCCTTCATATTGAGAAATGATTTGTTTCTCCTCCTCCTCCTCTTTTTTCCTTTTTATTGGTTCTTTGAGACGAAGCATTTTAGCGCTCAGCAAATGATGCTTGAAATATACTCTATATATTTTAAAGGTATATTTAAACACGTGTTCTTTAGTCTACAGAATATGTAATTGACAATTACTCCATGACCATTCAGGTAGAAGACTATGGGTTTTTCCGAGATTTGCTGGTGACTGTGCCAGTGGCCACAAGAAGGCTGCTTCAGGAACAACCTCAGAGCAGAAGTGTGATATTATCACCAATTCTTGTTCCCAGATGATCCTTCAGCTTCATGACGTCTATGACCCAAATAAGGTTCGTATATATCCACAATATCAGAAAGGCTAATGCATAATTGCACATTGATTCTTGATGTCGTATCCTTGTACCAATCGTTTTCAACAGATAAATGTCAAGATTAAAATTGTTTCTGGATCACCTTGTGGAGCAGTTGCTGCAGAGGCCAAGAAAGCCCATGTTAGTTGGGTCGTATTAGACAAGTAATAGTCTATCTTATATTTGTAACTTAGAAAGGCATGCTACTTTAACTATGAAACTTCAATGATGAAATCTTATTTCGTTGTTGCTTCCCTTGCAGACATCTTAAAAATGAGGAAAAACGGTGCATGGAAGAGCTGCAATGCAATATTGTGGTTATGAAGCATTCCCAACCAAAAGTACTCCGCTTGAATTTGGTTGGCTCGCGCAAAAAGGATCCTGAAGAAGCAGGCCAAGTACCTTCTGGGAAAGATGAGATGCATGGAAAGCAAACCAAAAAGAAGAATGATCGTTTGAATTCCATTAAAGGACCAGTCATCACTCCAACTAGCAGCCCAGAGTTGGGGACACCATTCACGGCAACTGAAGCGGGTACTTCATCAGTTTCAAGCTCCGATTTAGGAACATCACCATACTTCATCCCAGAGACAAATGGTGGTGAGTTGAAGAAAGAGGAAACAATCGAGGAAAATCAAGAACGTGATGATACTAACTCAGACACAGAGAGTGAAAATCTGTCCACGTCCTCAGCAAGTCTGAGATTCCAGCCATGGATCACAGAATTACTTCGACATCAACAATCGTCTCAGCTCACAGAAGAAAGACCAGAGAGACAAGATAGGCCTCATACATCTACAACCAGAGCTTTGCTAGAAAAGTTCTCGAAGCTTGATAGAGAAGCTGGAATTGATATCTCAGCCAGATGGACAACTGAGTTGGATTTTAGTGGAAATATGAGAGAAACAATAGCATTAACCAGAAACACCCCTCCTGGACCCCCTCCATTATGTTCAATATGTCAACACAAGGCACCTGTTTTCGGAAAGCCTCCAAAGTGGTTCAGCTATGCTGAGTTGGAGCTTGCAACCGGCGGATTTTCACAAGCCAATTTCTTGGCAGAAGGAGGATTTGGATCTGTACATAGAGGGGTTCTTCCAGATGGACAAGTCATTGCTGTCAAGCAACATAAATTGGCCAGTTCTCAAGGTGATCTCGAATTTTGCTCTGAGGTTGAAGTCCTGAGCTGTGCTCAGCATCGAAATGTTGTGATGCTAATTGGGTTCTGTATAGAGGATAAGAGAAGGCTGCTGGTTTATGAGTATATATGCAATGGATCACTAGATTCTCATTTATATGGTAATTTCTTATGCTTATGCACTAAACTCTGTCTGGACTGGATTTCAATGCATACTATTAACTAATGGAAAACGGTTTTACACATACTGTATATTCTGTATTTCAAACTGTCAAGAGTAAACTCCTAATTCTTAGGGGCATGGGTAACTTAAAAATTGTGTTTTTTTGTTCTTAAAACCAGTCAATCCATCAGCCTTGTTAGGCCTTGGATGAAGTAGGATTTTTCTTGTTCCTAAAAAAATACAATCAAGCTGAAGATGTAGATATCATGATCTTAGGTTGAACACGAAAGTTATAAAATTGTCCTTTTTTTTTCTTTTATATTTCAGGACGACAGCAAAAGCCATTAGAATGGTCAGCAAGACAGAAAATTGCAGTTGGAGCTGCCCGAGGGTTGCGATATCTCCATGAAGAGTGTAGAGTCGGTTGCATTATCCACCGTGATATGCGGCCAAACAACATCCTCATCACCCATGATTTTGAAGCACTGGTAGAGTATATATTACCTCCATTTACATGTTCGTCTTGTATTTTACAAAAGTCATCATAACGAGTATTTTCATCCCTGACCAAAGTTCTTTTTTCTTAGAAAATCTTCATTTAACAGACAGTTTTAGAATTTTTAATACGTCAGGAAGTCACTATAGAACAAATAGCATGGGATTTCAGTGTTTCTTATACATTGTGTGCCTTGACGTATAAATCCAAACATGCTTGTTCTGTGATGAATTCTAATAGGTTGGCGATTTTGGACTAGCGAGGTGGCAGCCTGACGGAGAAACAGGTGTTGAAACTAGAGTAATTGGAACATTTGGGTAAGGTGTTGCTTTAACGCTTAATTAGTTTGATGTTCTTGTCTGTGCTATATAGACATTCAAGCTTTATTTTGGCCATGTAGGTATTTGGCTCCAGAATATGCTAAAAGTGGACAAATTACTGAAAAAGCTGATGTTTATTCCTTTGGAGTGGTATTAGTGGAACTTGTTACGGGACGAAAAGCTGTGGATCTCACTCGACCCAAGGGACAGCAGTGTCTCACTGAGTGGGTAAGTTAAAGGATGCTAAGATAATATTATAACCTCCTAAACTGTTTTATATGGACATCAAGCAAGGCTGGAAAATTGGATAATAATTTAAAAAAATGTAATCAGTGTTTGTTGTTGTTTTTTTTGGTTCTTCTTAGCATTGAGTAATTCCGAACAAATTGGATATTAAACAGGCACGCCCACTGTTGGAAGAATATGCCATAGAGGAACTGATTGATCCAAGGCTGGAAAATCGCTATTCAAGACATGAGGTCAATTGCATGCTGCATGCTGCATCATTATGCATTCGCCGTGATCCTCATTCTAGACCGCGCATGTCACAGGTAAAGAGATATTTTTAATAGATCTATTGTCAGACTTGGATTCAAAATTTACATTTATATATTATTTAGAAGAATGTAACAAGAGATCAAAGGCTTATATATGAAATCCCCCGTCTCTCAATTGATATAATCATTATCTTACCACTTTCTATTCCCAAAATTGACCCACCATATGATGACAAGGCCATTAGAATCTGATGGGAAACACTTGTGTGATAATGATATTTTCTTGTCCTGATCACATAGGCATGCTTTTGCTTCTTTGTTTTAGGTTCTGCGAATACTGGAGGGCGACATGGTGATGGAAACAAATTACATTATTTCACATTCCGGCTATGATGTGGGAAATAGGAGCGGCCGAATCTGGGCGGGGCGGCACCACTGTAGTGGTCCATTGATAGAAGAGTCTCTGGAATCGTTCAGTGGGAAGAAGTCACTTGAGAAATACAGGACCTCCTCCCTTTGGAAAAGGGACAAGGTTAGGAGGACTGCACGTGAAGATATTGAAAGTGGTTTCCCCTACTTCTCACATTGAGGGTGGTCTCCCTATCTCGATAGGCCCCACTCTTTTGTTAGTTACCTTTCTGTTTCTATATACGGATTGCCATCTATTTTTTTTTTTTTTTGCATCTGTATAGTAGAGGAAATTATAGTAGGATAGATATATATAATTTTTTTTTTCGCTTTTTTCTAATTCTTTCATGAAATTTAGTTTGTGCTTAAGTGGCCCTGATCAAGACCTGACTCTTGAAAGCTACTTATCGTCTTGAAATGTCCAAATAGCTTCTTGTCATGAGCTCCAACTCTCTCTCTCTCTCTATCACTCACTCACTCTCAGTCTCTCAGTGTGTGCGTGTGTTTGTGTGCCTGTGGAGTCAATGTATATGCGTGAAGGTACTGAGAAGAAAACAAAGGAGCTGGGACATGTCATCTGAGTTGGCAGCCAAAGAGACAATGATAGTGTGAAAATCACAGCTATCCCATAAGCTTTAATGAAGTGGGTGAAATCCAGAGATGTCACTTTTGGAGATGCAGCTTTTGAAATATGTAATAAAACAAAACAATCTTGGTTGGCTGATGATGACAAGCCTGAGTAGGGTTTCAGAGTTAGTGGGACAAAGAGATATGTTACATACGTGGTCCCTGTGCCTTAACCGGAACATGTTCTAAGGAGCCCACCCTACACGGCATCCTGCAGTGCTTCTCATTATTGTTTACTTTTACTACTTATATATGAACTTCAACAAAGACTTTGCCAAAAAATAACAATAAAATTTACTTAAAAAATTCAAAATAAAATTTATTTAACTCGGAATATATCATTATATATTGTTGACTTCTTGTCATCATTGATTTTATAGAATATACCATTTGTCTTTATTCTTACTAATTTATTTCCATATTTCATAAAATATAAAATTCCAAAGAATAAATTTACAACAGTACTTGTCAAAATTAAAATTAAAATTAAAATTTATACTCAATAGTGTAACTACAATGATAACTGAAATTGTATTTGGAAAACATCTATAGCAATACATTTGAAGCCTTCGAACTCAAACTTCCGAGTACGGACGCATCAAGGAACCACAATGGATACATAATGAATAAGGTGTTTCTTCATTAATTAGTTGGTCACTGATCTTTCTTCAGTAACATCCACCCCCCAAAAATATTTCAGACATATACACTAGTTCAAACTTTACATAGTTGCGCCAAGAATCTCAAGTGTAAGAAACAAGACAGTGGACTCAATGGTGGCCTTTTTCAATAATTTAAAAAAATGTAAAAAGGCTTGCTCGCTGATCGCCTAATGTTTCCTCATTTTGGATCTTGCATATCTAGAAAGCAACAGAAAGAGGAAGAAGAAATGAGGGAAGGGTCAGAAAGATATCAAATCTCAATAAAGCAAAATAAAAAATTGATTGGAAGTGTAGGATTAGAAGATGATACTCTATGTGCATGCCACCCCGATCTGATGATGATAACGAACTTCCCTGAAGTTCCTCCATGACCTTGGTAGCTTGCTCAATTTCCTGGTCAAAGAAGCTAAGGTTCAGAAGATGATCATCTATAAAACCACTAGTATTTGAGAAGAAACCATTGTCAATGGCAAAAGGTTCTGATTTATCTCGTTTCATTTTCATAAAGGTTTTTAAAGATGGAGGGCAATATTTTCACATAGCTCAGCACCACAAGTCTACTTATGCACTTTAACATTTTGGAGCCTTCCGAGCTACATCAACTGGAACCTATTAGCTGATTCTGATCAATGTTCAACGCTAGGAATAAGCATATTACTATGTTGTGTGAGAGCCCATAATAATGGATGAGGGTTGAAAGCCAAATGATTTCTTATTCTTAAATCCTGATTAATAGAGTTCTTTAGGTCAGTTGTGAAAATACAAGTACTCCCTCTGGTCCATGCTATAGGGCATCCCTAACTAATTCTTGCATACCAAAAAATTGCAGTTAAGTCATTAATTTTATCCTGAATTGATAACTTTCCAAGTTTACCGCCAATATGCTTTGTGCTCAATGTTCTATCACCTCTCTCCTCAATTAAGAACAAGGGGAAAATGGGAAAACAGTAATTCATGAATTAGTTGGTGACTTGGGACCAAAATTACTTCTAGTTGGTGCCTTATGATGAAGACCAAAAGGAGTAGCAATCCAGTATCGAGATTCCAGACTCACTTTTTCTCCCAAACTGAAACTGGCAAAATAATTAGATCTATTTTTCCAGAAATATGTTCTAAACTGATGATGTCATGACTCATAACTTCAGAGAACATTGTCATTGTTAATATTATATTACACCATCAGCTCCAACTTAAAGTAGAGAATCACACAGGTCATGTCTGTCCCAAATGAAAATAATTAGTTTACTCACGGCCTCTCCTTCATAAGATTACATAATATTACAAAATAGCCTACTAAATAAAAAATTCCTGTATTTTCCTAGAAGAACCAATAGTTACCTCGAAATCAGCAAAAGCAACTGGCATTCCTCCTCTAGAACGCATTTTGACCATGCTGAATCCAGGATACCTGGATAGATGTCATT